>CM065807.1:58512214-59762214 GCA_033398695.1 Orobanche coerulescens | reverse complement strand
CTTGATTCAACTAATAATGACCACAGAAGCTTGTAATATGTGTAATAAACCCTTCATGGGCTAAGTAATCTTTAGTTGGGATTATAAACAAGGTTAGTCATGTTATTTATGTTTGTATAAAGATCTATTGTGAATTACTTATTATTGTGTGTGATTTTCATTGTTTTAACAATCTTTATTTATTTGGCCAATAAATGACGATATTTATGGTCTTCATATGTTTCAAAGAAAATATGTTTGATTAGATCAAATGATCTTCACTCTAAGTTGTTCTAGGGGATAGAAATATACCCCTAGTCCTTAGATGATTCTTTGAGTTATTTTCATAAATCCTAATGCTATGTATTGAAGCCAATCAACATAGAAATATAGTGGATTGATTCAATATGTAAGGGCGTTTATAGTTCGAAGAGAAACCGTCTTTTTAAGGAAAATCGAATCTACACAACATAATAAGTAAATTCATTTTATGATCTCCTATACATCTTTTATAACTAATGACGAACTAAGTTTGTAATCCCAACTATTTCATTTTATCGTTAATCAATCTATTATTATTGCTATCTTTTTATTTCCTTATAATATTAGAACTATTATTGCATTTTCTTTGCAAATATTAAATCAAACTTTTTAATTGTGTGTTTCACTTATTATAGTATCTATAAAAATAGACTAATAGTGTATAATTCAAATTATAACCAAACTTCCTTGTGGGATCGATAAACCGGACTCAAAAAGTCCACTTTACTACTTGATACGATATCGTGCACTTGCGATAGTTACACTAAAAGCGTGTCACTATGCATTGTTGTTGCATATTTGATTCTGTATAATTTGATACTTGTACTAGCATCATTTTGCTAACCCCTATGGGGGTGGACATTTGTTTATGTTCAGGTAGCCGAGGAGCGGGGAAGCAACCACAGTGTCGGCATGATGACGAAGGGACATAGTGATGTTATCTGTTTGATTGTTTTGGTATTCTGTTTCTTTTTGTAATAAGTACTCGAGTATGTGTGATCTTTATGATGATTTGAGAACATTGTATTAATGGGTTGTTTTGGATGATTAATTTGGTTATTAATTTCCACAATTGTTGGTGGTATTGTTCTTATTGATCGGTTCTTTTAATTTAGACTTGTAAATTCTTATATAAAGGGTTTACGGAGATGTAATTATTCCGAATATCTCGGGGTGTTACAATATTTACTCGAACAATCAACCTTGAATGAAGTACAATTCATTCAATAACATATTCACATAACCCTCAATATCTAGTTCAATGAAATGATATCCTAAATTCAATTCGATTAGTTCAACTATCTCGATATACATATATATATATATATATATATATATATCAAAATTCCATTTCAAGAACTCATATCAACCTCAATTCGTTCTCATGATCGGTTATCATTTCAAGATGTTCTTAATTACTCGTATGGTTCTAATGGATAAGAATTATCAGGAACAATCACTAAGTAATCATTCGCTAATATCATTATGCCGATAAAACTTCCTAAGAACATCATCACATTTTGAAAGTGATAATCTAAACAACTTTGTTTCATCAATTCATTAGGTTCTTCAAGAACACATCATCATCATGAGGATTACTCAATGATTATTATCACCCGTACGAACCCGGTTCCATGCTTGGAGAATCATCTCTAAGTTTATCATCTTAGAATTCACCTAGTTTAGGTTATGATATAATCGAGTTATTCATTACAAGAACATCACGAAACTATTATCAAGGTGAGTTAAAAATCTCTGCAATTATAACTATATGTTGATATATACAAGGTTCAACAAAAATTGATGAAAAACCTAAGTTCATATCGTCTAAAACCTCCTAAGCATGATGTTTGATTCAATATACCGATAATAACTCAATAATCTCAATAGCATGCTCATGAACATCACTAAGAACATGAATTACAGAAGGGTAAGGCACCACATACCTTACTACGGAAAGAACGATGAAAGAACGATAAAGGAACGATGAAACCACTCGATGCAATTCAACGTTGGATGTTTGAACACCAATCCTCAATGTTATACGCCTTCAACAATCACGAGTAGAGGTTTATATGGGGTGGAAGTATTGTGGGGTAACTTATCCAAGTCATAGAAGTCGACTAGTGGCCGGAGTTCAAGGTGGGAAATGAAATGAGGGTGAAGTCCTATTTATAGGATATGACCCTTAGCGTGCGCTAGGCTTCCAGTTTAGCATGCGCTAACGGGCTCACAGTCCACTGTATCTTACTGTTCTTGGCCTTACGTACGCTAAACAGCCTTAACGTATGTTAATGCCGCAGTTAGCATATGTTATTACTCTAGCATAGCATGCGTTAACGAGTTTACGAAGCACACTGACCTCACTGTTCCTCGACCTAGCGCGCACTAGTATCACCTTGTAGCGTATGCTAAACACCGTTGACTCCACTTTTTCAAAAGCAGTCCAGGTGCGTCCAAAGGGTTCCGTGATTCCCGCGATCCGGTTCCCCACCTACTGGTCCTGTCTCAATCTGGTTGACTGAACATTGCGTGCGCTAAGAGTTATATTAGCGTGCGCTATCATATATAGTTAGCGTGCGCTACGTAAAAGTTTAGCGCGCGCTAAACACGTATGAACACATGCCTAACTTAACCTTCATAAAATTATACACTCGACAATACTGGATAGCGAATACGGAGGAACATACAATGATCAAAATACGCCATAAACAATTACACAAAGTTCCAATACAGATGGAAATACATAACAAATATTCGGATATTACATATGTTAAGATCATTTTTTTTCTCAAATTATATTAAATAATTTTTGATGTTGTATATGTAACACCCTCGAGATATTCGAGGTATATTACAGTGCCGTGGACCCCTACATGGGACCCACCAGGCTAAACAAGAAAATTACCACTCGACTAACCATCTCGATTAGTAAAGAGACGTACATTAACCATACAAACATATAATAACATGCCCGGTACAACTGGCGTAATAAACATCAACCGACAAATATAGTAACTTCAATGAATACAAACCATAATCCGAAGAGAAAAGCCTAACTACTCACGAGTACATCTATGGACAGCATCGTCGTACTACCCCAGCGCCCACTAGTCCGGCTGAACATAACCTGAAATCCATATCAAGAATTTCCCCAAACGGGTCCCCAAAGGGGTTAGCAATTACACTAGTACAAGTAATCAAGGAAAACCATTTGCTTACACATTTCATAGTACATGCACCAATACATTTCGAAACCAAAAACCAGACATGTCTTTTCCGGAAACAAACAGTCAATAAGCAATTTGCCTTGGAACCGGGGCTATACCACTGGTCCCACTCGAGGCCTCTAAGGACCCTCCTGAGATGGCCATATCATAAAACAAATCATACGCAGGAATCGCCTTGGGACCGGGGCTATACCACTCATCCCACTCGAGGCCTCTAAGGACCCTCCCGAGCTGGATAGCGAATCAAACTCGTGAATCCAGGGCTATACCATTGGATTCCCTCGAGGCCCCATCGGACCCTCCTGAGGTGAGCAAAGCAAACACAATATACATCACCATTTCATGTTAAGCATAAAGGTTTCCGAAAATACTTGCCTTGAGTAATTGACGTCGACACGAACGGAAGGAAATCAAACACGACCGCTAGGAACCGACGAAATTGAACCTAACAATTTGAAGAATACAATCACAACCATTTCTAAATGATTACGGAAATGGAATACACTCGAAAACCCGCCTACGATTCATGTGTATTCGTACAAAACAACAACGAGGGCGGATCGCAACCAAACCCTCTCGATTACACAAATATCACGAAATACATCATGAATTCGTAGGGATAATAAGAATACCAACAAGATTAATCATATTCATTATGAATTAATCAACAACACGGAACGAATTGAACAATAACATTGAAAACCCCCAAATCACCCAAAAACAGTGTTCTAAAAATCCCCGCCTGGGCCGATTAATCCTCCGATTAATTCCTAGAAGGTGCTCTACCATTCCGATTATGGCCTAGGCGCTTATACTCGGTGTTTGGGTGATTAATCGGTCATCTAGGCTGGCTGGGCGAGGGCCTATAAAGGAAAGCTAAGATACAATGGATACTATGGACTACTTTATACCTATATCAATGTTTCAATTTCCTAGCTACGTGGGCGACTAGGCGGATGCCTAGACGGTTATACTTTTTTGTTTTTTGGTTTTGTTTCAATAGTACTATAAAGTCCTAAACTGAGATATTATGGATATTATGGACTCATTTATATCTATATCAATATTTCAAGTTTCATATATAATTGATTATATATTTGTTTAAATAGTTAAATTTTAATTATTTTTAATTATTTTAATATATAAAATTTTGTATATATAAAAATGATTAAAATAATAATAAAAAATAAATCCGCCTAGTCCGATTAATCCCCGATTAATTCCCGAGTAATTCTCTGGGCGCTAGGCGTTAGCAATCCGAACGCCTAGCGCCTAGCGTTTTTTAGAACCATGCCCAAAAATAGGGTTCTAAGAGATTACCTTGGATTAGGATGAAGGATTCAAGTAGGAGTCGATAATCTACAACAAAAACTCGAGGTGGATGATCTCTCCAAGTTTGAAGATGCCAAAATCGCCCAAAAGTCGCCCCTAAATCGCCCAAAACGTAGGAAGAAGAAGAGAGGAGAGGAAGTGAAATCCTCTCCCAGAAACTCGCTGATATAATGCTGACTGACCCGCGTGCCGCGGCGCAGGTTGAGTGTGCCACGACCCGCGGCTGAAATGTGGTAGCAGGATTTTTGGCCGTGCCGTGGCCCGAACTGTTGTGTGCCGCGGCACGTAGTACAGCCATCCCAGTCTCCATCCTTGCCAAGGTTGTGCCGCGGCGCACAGTCCCCTGTGCCACGACACACACTGTTTGAGCCCAAAATTGATGAAAAACGACTCCCAAACAAGATATAATCGATCGACACAAAGTCCCAACCATTCAAAGGCCTGGATGAACGACCAAGACCCCTCGTTTCGTGATTTCACATCAAAATAGTCGGTCCTAACACGATGGTAACATCAACCGACCCGGAAAGAGAAAGAAACGAAATAGAACCCAAAACTTTGGAATATTACAAAACGGCCCAAAACATCTGAAACACACGATACATGATCGAAACAATATACGAAAGCTCACAACATGCATAACAACATGAGATGGATCTGCGGCAACCCTGGGATGGCGGTTCCGAACAACAATTACGAGAATCGAACGAAACAATGACGGAAAGGCAATAAACACGAGATTGAGTAAAACAAGTCCGAAACAAGCTCGGATTACAAAAAGTCCAGTATTAAATATTCTCGAAATATCAATACGGTTACAAACGAGTCGCTAAAAATGAAAAATTCACAAAAAATGAAAGTACCGGAAAAAGGAAAAACGCGGATATTACATTCTCCCCCTCTAAAATCAAATTTCGTCCCGAAACTTAAGAAACAAATAACTCGGGGTACCTAGCATGCATGCTATCCTCGGTTTCCCAAGTTGCCTCCTTGACACCATGCCTCGACCACTGCACTTTGACCAAAGGAATGGTCTTGTGCCCCAGTCGCTTCTCACGGTGCTCCAAGATCCTCAAGGGACGCTCCTCGAAAATAATATCCCCGGCGATATCAATCTCACCATAGTCGATGACGTGACTAGGATCCGGAACGTATTTCCTCAGTTGGGAAACATGGAAAACGCTATGAACATGGCTCAAAGCCGAGGGCAACGCCAAACGGTAAGCCAATTCGCCTACTCTCTCGAGAATCTCGAAAGGCCTAATAAATCTTGGACTCATCTTCCATTTCTTCCCGAATCAGAAAACTCCCCTCGTCGGCGACACCTTCAGCAAAACGTGGTCTCCCACCTTGAATTCCAAAGGTCGACGACGAATGTCGGCATATGACTTCTGTCGCCTCTAAGCAGTCAACATCCTCTCCCAAATCAGTTCCACCTTCTTCCTTGTTTCCAAAACAATATCCGGTTTGGTCCCGACCAAATCGGACACCTCGTTCCAACAAATCGGCGATTTCAAACACCATTAATTGAACAACCATGATAGAACAACAATGATCGAGCAACAACGATCAAATAACAACTCCGAAGTTCACACTTCAACTCAAGACATTAAAATGACTTGTAGAGTCTAAAGACGTTAATTTTGAGAAAGGTTCACAAGAATCGAACCAAACTCGGAAAAGTCACAACGAGAAACAGATTGATCCGAAACAATATCACAACTCGTTCGAACGGTAGAAACCGAAAAACAGAACAAGTTCAGAAGGTATCAACGAACACGAGCGAGTCGATAGAATTAAAAGGAAAATGCAGGAGTAAAAAATAATGCGGGTATTACATTCAACCTCTTTTAAAAGAAGTGTCGTCCCTGAGACTCACAACAACAAAAGCAAGGTATCAACATGACGAGCAACTAATAGAAACATCTTTCAAGGGCCTCTCAGAGTCGATCCTGACATCTGTGCTGGCGTCCGTGCCCCAGAAGACTCGGTAACCAACTCGCAAAACTAGATTCTGTGTCCCTTGAGTCCACACTTGTAATACTTTATTGGCGACGAGGACAATATGCACGTACATGCCCCAGTTGAAACACCTCGGCATACTGAATATACAACTGCTAGGTACAATGGAACATAACACCACAAAACCACATACCGGAGATACCAACTCAGCACAACGTATGAATGGAACTTACGATCCTTACTAATATAAACAAGACCAAAGCAAAGTACACACCACAGTGGTCAATCACTGATAATATTCTACAAAAAAATAAAATTTTCTGAGATATTCATTCAAATGATAATATTTTAAAACTCTTGAATTTGAACGATTTTGCTGAAATGAAATTTTTGAAAAAATACTTTTAAAACCTCGGCCGTTTAATCAAAACCATAAACCCATTTTCATAACCGTTTGGTTTTAAAATCATTTACAAAACAACATTTTGAAATATCAATTCCTTCAGAATAACATCATCAAGATATCTGATGTAACCGAGCTGATCGGTCACCAAGAACCGGGTTAATCTTAGGAGTTTAGCTAAGAAAACCCAAAATGTATGAAGTATTGTCTTTTTCTCTCTCTAAAGTATGTTGTACTCTCAGAATGTGTATCCAATGAAAACCCCCCATCCCCCTTTTTATAGAAGGGAGAGGTGCCTATTCTCTAATATCTTCCCTGATTTTTAGAGAAGATCCCGGATATCCAGGGATTCAGGCTGCGATTTCCCATCCCTGGATTTTCGGGATTGCAAGGTATGGGTTCTCAATCCCTGGATCTCAGGGATTCTGTCAGGTGAGTCAGGATCTCCTTTCCCGAGAGTTCGACCTTCATGAGCTCGGAGGCCTTAGGTCGACTCATATTATAAAAGATCACTTAGGTCGGGACATTCCTATTCAAACCCGTAGGTCGGGAGACCTTTGAGGTCGGCAACCTTTTAACAGATGTCACAGGTCAGCGGGGCCTCCGAGGTCGGTGCCCTTTTATCTGAGGTTTATAGATCGGAGACCTTTGAGGTCGGCATCCTCTTGTCTAAGAACCTAGGTCGGACTTTATTACTCTAAGAAGACCTTTCTTTACTAAGAGGTCAGTACTCCGGCTTATATTGGTCCATATTTTAAATCGGGTTTTCAGGGAGCGTACATTCGGCGTCCTATCAACTAGTCCCCCCTACTCTAGTCGAGTTGTAAGACCGAGTAGAGTGAGATTTGTTTACAATCTGACGACCTTGACACAATAGCCCTTGTGTAACACCCCAAACTAGGTGAATATTACAGTGTCGTGGACCCCCGACTGGGACCCACCAGGCTAATGAAAATGAGTGAATTACGCAGGGTAAATGTAGTACCGAACCACATTACACAATTAATTACTCCGATGAGGAGTTTCATACAACACACCTGTGATGATATCAATACAAGTATATTTTATATGGAGATAAAATATACAACACCGAGTGAAATGAATATTCAAACGGATCTGTCTGCGGAATAAATGAAGGAAACATAAATGACTGAATAAATGACTGAAGAGACTGGGGCCCCCTTCTAGTATCACTGGGACTCCTCGCCGTCACCGTGCTCTCCCCGTGCTTTAGCCTTGCCATGACCTGAAAAACAATATCCCCCAACGGGCCGATTCTGTAACAACAATCCTCAAGGGTTGAAAATACACAATCATGATATATCCGGGTTATGAATTATCCTCCGAAACATACGCAATCAAACATGTTATATGAATCAACTATCGATGCGGCTCAAAGGAATGGCGCCACACTACGTCCGGGATGGAAATGTGTCCGTGCACAAGCCACCAACGAGTATCGATCGAATACACGTGTGGTCTTGTACCTGTCGATCTCACGAAGCCATCAACTCGTGTGCACCCAATGTGAGGCCACCAACCAACACGCGACTATAATGTGCCCGACATGAAAATCCTACACATACCAACCGCACGCCAAGATGACCCTAATGCCACAATATGACAAACGTGACAACGAAAATGAATCATGACTCACCAAGATTAAATGATGGTGAAATGAATGACAAATTAATGAAATGATTGGAACCGCTGCTCCTTATGACTGAGGTGATTAATTGACAATGACAAGTTTTGATACGGTTAATACAATGATGAATGAGTTACGATTATGAATGAACAACATCAAAAGGAATGAATATCCTTTTAACCGAGTAAGAATTTACTTACTCAATACCGATGAAGAATGTCCGTCCACGAACAACGTCCTAAATGAAATGTCGGTCGCTCGAACAACCTTGAATAACACAATTACCAATAATCCGATCATTACGCAAATCAAAAACGATCATAATCGACTCAAACGTCGATACAACAATATTCGAACTCGAATATATCGAAACCAACTCCAAGATGAGTATTTCAAACCATCAAAGCACTTTCAATGATATCAATAATCCCATAGAAATCCACAATTCGAGATTACAACAACGACAATCGGAAATCCCCAAATTAACCGAAGTCAACCCCAAGGGTTCTTGAAATAAATCCCCAAAATAGCCGATAAATCCGTAGGAATATATTTATCCAAGGTAGATAATCCATATCTAACATATTCCAATAACAATCCAAGCTTACACGAAGAAATCGAAAGGAAAAACCCAAAAATCCGAAATTCTAGATCCAAGAGATTAATACCTTTGATTCGATGATAAGGAGATGATGAAGTGATGATAATCCAACTCAAAGACTTGAAGATGATGATGGATGATAAAAGCTCGAAGAGAACTCTCCAAAATCGCCCAAATCGCCTAGAACCGACGAGAGAATGAGAATAGTTGACAAATGACGAAATCTGGGCTAGACTGTCCAATTTATAGCCACTCCAGGTTAGCGTGCGCTAGCCCTTCTGCGTAGCGTGCGCTAACGAGTAATTTGGGTAGTCCAGTACCTACTGTCCGAACATGGTAGCGCGCGCTACGTACCTTTTTGTATCGTGCGCTACGGCCATACCACTAGCGTGCGTTAAAACCCATTGTTAGCGTGCGCTAACGAATTATCTGATGCCCAGTACTGGAGTCCAGAAACCTTCTGTCCTCTGATCTGATCTCGATAGCATGCGCTACAACCAACGATTAGCGTGTGCTACTACATCGCTTGCGTACGCTGAAAACCACTCCTAGCGTGCGCTAGGAATAAATTCAATTCAGTCTAGTAGCCACTGGACTCAACCTGATCCGACCTTAGCGCGCGCTACACCGACTGCATAGCGTGCGCTACACCGGATCACTAGCGCGCGCTACTTACCATTCGTAGCGTGCGCTACCTACAATCCCAACTGCAGTCCAGTGCCTTCTGGACTACCTGCTCAACTACTCTAGCGTGCGCTAGTGTTGAGAGGTGGCGTGCGCTACCAATACTCAATTAGCGCACGCTAAAAAGAGTACGTAGCGTGCGCTACTCCTCACACACAGCACACTAAGAAATGACAATGATGGTAAACACTGCACGATTCTTCAATTAGATTGATGATGAATGACGATTGATACACGATACAATTACTCTGAACGGTGTACACAATGATTGAATATGAATGACAAATGATCATTAACGAGTGAAATTACTGAGTGATAATGACTTAATGATAAATAATGAATGATAATTACTGAATTACAACCGGGTATTACATACACCCCCCCTTAAAAGAGTTTCGTCCCCGAAACTAAGGGTCAAACAATTCGGGATAACTCTCCCGCATACTATCCTCGGTTTCCCAAGTAGCCTCTTCGACTCCGTGTCTAGACCACTAAATTTTTACCAAAGGAATCGTCTTGTTCCTCAACTGTTTCATTCGCCGCTCTAAAACTCGTATAGGACGTTCCTCATATGAATGATCATCGGCGATCTCGATTTCATCGAACTGAAGTACGTGACTCGGGTCGGCAACATACTTCCGCAACTGAGATACGTGAAACACATTATGAATTCGGCTCAACGCCGGAGGTAAAGCCAATCGGTAAGCTAACTCGCCTACTCGATCCAGAATCTCAAACGGTCCAATGAATCTCGGACTCAACTTACCCCTCTTCCCAAAACGGAAGATACCACGACTTGGGGAGACCTTGATCAAAACATGGTCACCCGCCTCGAACTCTAACGGTCGGCGACGATTATCTGCATATGATTTCTGTCGACTCTGAGCGGTCAACAAACGACTCCTGATCAGAGCTACCTTCTCACGGGCGGCTATAAGCATATCGGGCTCGGTGCCGATTGATTCTGATAGGTCATCCCAACACAAGGGAGATCGACAACGACGACCGTACAAGGCCTCGTAAGGTGCCATCTTAATCGAAGCATGCCAACTATTATTATACGTGAACTCGATCAATGGTAGTTGGGCTTCCCAATCGTCTTTCCAATCGAGGACGCATGCCCTCAACATGTCCTCTAAGGTCTGAATAGTCCTCTCAGATTGTCCGTCGGACTGAGGATGAAAAGCGGTACTGAGATTAAGCTGAGTTCCCATAGCACGATGAACTGATTTCCAAAAATGAGACACAAATCGTCCGTCACGATCGGAAACGATACTTTTAAGAGTGCCGTGCAATCTCACTATCTCCTTGATGAACAACTGGGCCAGTCTCTCGGGACCCCACGTATCCTTGATTTCAAGGAAATGAGCCGATTTAGTTAAGCGGTCCACAATTACCCAGATCGTATTCATGCCACGACGACTCGTCGGCAAACTCGTGATGAAATCTATAGAAATGTCTTCCCACTTCCATTCTGGAATAGGGAGAGGTTTCAGCATGCCCGCCGGTCGCTGATGTTCAATCTTAACTTGTTGACAAGTTAAGCATCTCGAAACAAATTCCGCGACTTATCGCTTCATATTACTCCACCAGTAGTTTTGTTTCAAGTCCTTGTACATTTTTCTAAACCCCGGATGAACAGAATAAGGGGTAGCATGAGCTTCTTTCAAAATCGAGTTTTTCAACTCGTCATTCGCCGGTACGCATAACCGATTCTTAAAACGCAGAAGTCCATCCTCGTGAACCACAAATCCGGGGGCTTTCCCCTGGGTCACATCCTCTCGAATGCGTAACAAAAATGGGTCCACACCCTGATTCTCCCTGATCGCCTCCTCAAGTGACGATGAAATCTCCAACGTACAAAGTTGCCCTTGTACTCGCTGTAACCAGACCTCGATCTTGGGTCTCAGAAATTCCTGCTGAAGTTCCTTCTGAACTGTTAATCGAGCAAGCATCTGCTCCTGAACGAACTTACGGCTCAAGGCGTCGGCGACAACGTTCGCCTTGCCCGGGTGGTAAAGGATCTCGATATCATAATCTTTGATTAGTTCCAACCACTGTCTCTGTCGCATATTTAACTCCTTCTGAGTAAATATATACTTTAAACTCTTATGATCGGTGAATATCTGACAGGTAAGGCCATAAAGGTAATGACGCCAAATCTTCAAAGCGAACACCACGGCTGCTAGCTCCAGGTCGTGGGTCGGATAATTGACCGCGTAAGGTCTCAATTTTCGCGAAGCATAAGCAATAACCTTCCCATTCTGCATGAGTACACATCCGAGACCCTGCCCGGACGCATCACTATAGACCACAAATCCTTCCGTCCCCTGCGGCAAGGAAAGAACAGGTGCTGAAGTTAACTGGCTCTTGAGTTCCTCAAAACTCTGTTGACACGTGTCGGACCACATGTATTTCTTATCTTTCCGTAAAAGATTCGTCATGGGTTGAGCGATTTTAGAAAATCCTTCCACAAATCGCCGATAATAACCCGCTAATCCGAGGAAACTTCGGATTTCCTTAACATTCTTTGGAGGTAGCCAATCTCGAATAGCCTCCGTCTTCTGAGGATCGACACGAACTCCATCTGATGAAATTACGTGTCCGAGAAACGTCACCTCAGACATCCAGAACTCACATTTGGAAAACTTCCCGTAAAGTTGTTCTCGTCTTAACACGTCGAGAACTTGATGAAGGTGAGACTCGTGTTCCTCCCGGTCACGAGAATAAATCAAAATGTCATCAATGAAGACAACCACGAACTGATCCAGATAGTCTATGAAAACCCGATTCATTAATTCCATGAATACCGCAGGTGCATTAGTCAACCCAAACGGCATAACCACAAACTCATAATGACCATAGCGTGTTCGAAACGCCGTCCTTGCGATATCCGACTCTCGAATCCGCAACTGATGATATCCAGATCTTAAGTCGATCTTGGAAAATACTGAAGCTCCCTGAAGTTGATCTAAGAGATCATCAATATGGGGTAAAGGATACTTATTCTTGATCATCACCCGGTTCAATTCCCGGTAATCAATACACAAGCGGAACGAACCATCCTTCTTCTTGACAAATAACACTGGTGCTCCCCACGGGGACGCACTCGGTCGAATATAACCCTTCTCGAACAATTCCTCAAGTTGGTTCTTTAATTCCTGCATTTCGGTCGGGGCCATCCAGTACGGTGCCTTCGATATTGGGGACGTACCAGGCTCCAACTCAATCGTGAATTCCACATCCCTCTATGGAGGCAAACCAGGTAACTCGTCTCGAAAAACATCGGCATATTCCTTCACTACCGGAATGTCCGTCAACATTACTGATAAATTCTCGGTTTTGGTCATATAGCACCAATAACCGACACATTCTTGATTGAGTAATCTTACTGCTTTCATCAAATTAATGACCTTACCAGAACAGCCGGGATTACCTCCCTGAAACACACATTCGACCCCATCGTCTGAAATGATAGTGATCAAACGCTTACGGACACTAATGATGGCATCATGACGATCCAGCCAATCAATACCCAAGATGACGTCGTCCCTCGGCAACTCTACCACGATTAGGTCCGCTGGCCATACACGACCATGAAGCTGAATCGGGCAATTCTGAATTTCACGATTTCCGATAATTCGTCTACCATCAGGTAGACCAATGACATAAGGCTCACAACTAGTAGCACTACCCAGACGTAGTCTACTCAAACATGACTCGGAAATGAATGAATGTGATGCACCAGTATCAAAAAGGGTACACACAGGTTGAGATAGAATATCGAGTGTACCTGAGATCATCTGGGCCTCTGGATCGTCGGTCTTCTTCATCTCATAAATTCGGGGCTTGCCGGCCCCCGAACCGGACGCTCCTGCCTCGATAGCTCTGCTCCGCCTTTAGCTCCCGCTGCCTTGAACGATGCCGACCGAGTGGCCCGATTCTCGCACCGAATGACTGGGCCTGAGATGATGCCGGAGTAGGTTTAGAGTCCCTTTGGCAAAAACGGGCCCTATGCCCAGCAATCCCACAGTTGTGGCACGTGACAGTCTGCTTCGGACATTTGGTGCTGAAATGACCCTGTTCTTCACAGTTGAAACAGGTGACAGCCGAACTGGCCGCTCGAGACTGAGATTCCGCGGGTTTAGGCGCCATTGGAGGGCGCTCAGAAAAGGTAGAGCCCGCACGTGGTTTCTTGAAAGTGGCTTGACTCCCGTCAGACTGATTACGTTTCTTAGACTTCTAGCTAGCTGATGAGGGTTGTTGCTTAGCAATTTCCTTAGCAGTAAGCTCGTAAGTGAGAGCTTTCTCAATGAACTCGGCCAGAGTGGTACAATTATGATTAAGCAACTGTAGCCGCATACGAGGTTTCAGCCTCTTGCTGAAATACTTGATCTTGTCCGCCTCAGAGTGAATGATAGATGAGGCGAACGGAAGAAGTTCCTGAAATTTTTCGGCGATGACGAGAACATCATCATCCGCCGAAAGGTCGGGAGTGAGTAATTCCGACAACTTGGCCTCCCTGAGTGGGGCCGGATAGTACCTCTCCATCATGAGAGTCTTGAACTGATCCCAAGTACATGATCCGTCTGTGGGCTTCAACGATAACCACCATGAATGAGCGCTCTTACCAAGATAGTAAGCCGCAACTGAAACTTTATGCCCTTCAGGGCAATCCACCATAGCAAATAACTTCTCGAAATGCTCAAGCCAATGGACAATATCCGCGGCTCGGATGAGCCCTCAAAGGTAGGTGGTCGTGGCGAGAGATATCGCTAATGATATTGCTTACACCCCTCTCTTGCCTCTGAGGTGGCGGCGGAGGAGCCTGTTGATTTTGAGTAGTGGAGTTATGCATCGCCTCCATTAGTTGTGCCATCTGAGTCATTTGGGCCATCATGCCCTGCATAAAGGCCAGTGGGTCAACTCGAACACCCTCTGACTGAGCTGTGTCCCGAGTTCGACTCCCTGATAGCGAATGATCACGACTGTGTGAATGAGTGGCGACACATCGCTCGATGAGTTAGCATTGTTCCTGGCATTCGCACGTGTATTCACACGAGTTCTCGGGATTCGGCCCGCTCCACGGCCTCGTCCTCCACGTCCTCTGCCAGACCTTTCCATACTGAAGTGGAAAGTCATATGATGATTATATATTTCGCATGAGTATCACATTATGATTATATTGTGAAATGATGGAAATGAGCATACGCGCTCAAATACAGCGATTACATGAATGATTAATTGACGTGACGTGATTATCTGATGAAATTACTGAAATAATCATCTTGAACAATTTAACAAGATTGATGATATGATCTTCAAGATCAACAACTGGGTAATAAAATGAATTGAGTGATTAATGAGTTAACATTATCGACTTGATAACAATTGAAAATAATGAATGAGGATTGTTAACTAATGAATTATAAATGAATGATTATTGCCAGAAATTATACCATGGCATCAGAAATCTTACAGTTCTTGGTCTGATTGGCTCGGCATTTGCACAGGTCACACGTGACGCGAAAGTCCAATGATACTAGTCCGATGACGATGATTTCAAATGAGACATGACTCGGAAGGTAGTATTCAAAACCACGCTCCGATACCAACTCTGTAACACCCCAAACTAGGCGAATATTACAGTGCCGTGGACCCCCGACTGGGACCCACCAGGCTAATGAAAATGAGTGAATTACGCAGGGTAAATGTAGTACCGAACCACATTACACAATTAATTACTCCGATGAGGAGTTTCATACAACACACCCAGGATGATACTGAATACAAGTATATTTTATATGGAGATAAAATATACAACACTGAGTGAAATGAATATTCAAACGGACTGTCTGCAGCGGAATAAATGAAGGAAACATAAATGACTGAATAAATGACTGAAGAGACTGGGGCCCCCTTCTAGTATCACTGGGACTCCTCGCCGTCACCGTGCTCTTCCCGTGCTTTAGCCTTGCCATGACCTGAAAAACAATATCCCCCAACGGGGTCAGTTACGCAGAACAACAATCCTCAAGGGTTGAAAATACACAATCATGATATATCTGAAGTTATGAATTATCCTGTCGAAACATACGCAATCAAACATGCTATATGAATCAACTATCAATACGGCTCAAAGGAATGGCGCCACACTACGTCCGGGATGGAAATGTGTCCGTGCACAAGCCACCAACGAGTATCGATCGAATACACGTGTGGTCTTGTACCTAATCAGTCTCACGAAGCCATCAACTCATGTCCACAGTCCAATGTGAGGCCACCAACCAACACGCGACTATAATGTGCCCGACATGAAAATCCTACACATACCAACCGGCACGCCAGTATGACCCGGAATGCCACAATATGACAAACGTGACAACGAAAATGAATCATGACTCACCAAGATTAAATGATTGTGAAATGAATGACAGCTTAATGAAATGATTGGAACCGTCGTTCCTTATGACTGAGGTGATTAATTGACAATGACAAGTTTTGATACGGTTAATACAATGATGAATGAGTTACGATTATGAATGAACAACATCAAAAGGAATGAATATCCTTTTAACCGAGTAAGAATTTACTTACTCAATACCGATGAAGAATGTCCGTCCACGAACAACGTCCTAAATGAAATGTCGGTCGCTCGAACAACCTTGAATAACACAATTACCAATAATCCGATCATTACGCAAATAAAAAATGATCATAATCGACTCAAACGTCGATACAACAATATTCGAACTCGAATATATCGAAACCAACTCCAAGATGAGTATTTGAAACCATCAAAGCACTTTCAATGATATCAATAATCCCATAGAAATCCACAATTCGAGATTACAACAATGACAATCGGAAATCCCCAAATTAACCGAAGTCAACCCCAAGGGTTCTTGAAATAAATCCCCAAAATAGCCGATAAATCCGTAGGAATATATTTATCCAAGGTAGATAATCCATATCTAACATATTCCAATAACAATCCAAGCTTACACGAAGAAATCGAAAGGAAAAACCCAAAAATCCGAAATTCTAGATCCAAGAGATTAATACCTTTGATTCGATGATAATGAGATGATGAAGTGATGATAATTTAACTCAAAGACTTGAAGATGATGATGGATGATAAAAGCTCAAAGAGAACTCTCCAAAATCGCCCAAATCGCCTAGAACCGACGAGAGAATGAGAATAGTTGACAAATGACGAAATCTGGGCTAGACTGTCCAATTTATAGCCACTCCAGGTTAGCGTGCGCTAGCCCTTGTGCGTAGCGTGCGCTAACGAGTAATTTGGGTAGTCCAGTACCCACTGTCCGAACACGGTAGCGCGCGCTACGTACCTTTTTGTAGCGTGCGCTACGGCCATACCACTAGCGTGCGTTAAAACCCATTGTTAGCGTGCGCTAACGAATTATCTGATGCCCAGTACTGGAGTCCAGAAACCTTCTGTCCTCTGATCTGATCTCGATAGCATGCGCTACAACCAACGATTAGCGTGCGCTACTACATCGCCTGCGTACGCTGAAAACCACTCCTAGCGTGCGCTAGGAATAAATTCAATTCAGTCCAGTAGCCATTGGACTCAACCTGATCCTACCTTAGCGCGCGCTACACCGACTGCATAGCGTGCGCTACACCGGATCACTAGCGCGCGCTACTTACCATTCGTAGCGTGCGCTACCTACAATCCCAACTGCAGCCGGTGCCTTCGGATCGCTCGTCAACTACTCTAGCGTGCGCTAGTGTTGAGAGGTGGCGTGCGCTACCAATACTCAATTAGCGCACGCTAAAAAGAGTACGTAGCGTGCGCTACTCCTCACACACAACACACTAAGAAATGACAATGATGGTAAACACCGCACGATTCTTCAATTAGATTGATGATGAATGACGATTGTTACACGATACAATTACTCTGAACGGTGTACACAATGATTGAATATGAATGACAAATGATCATTAACGAGTGAAATTACTGAGTGATAATGACTGAATGATAAATACTTAATGATAATTACTGAATTACAACCGGGTATTACACCTTGGGATTCCTGTTCCCAGATAACGAGGTTCCTCGGACTTCGTACGCTTTAATGTCCATGTCTTTTCCTTTCCCCGCCTCCCAACCGTCACGTCTATGGTCAAGTCCAGGTGTCGACCTGCTATAGGTCGGATGAGGCGGTGCCAGATCCAAGCCGTTCTTTTACAGGAGGCATCGGACGCTCCAGATCGTCCGTTATCTTCTTGATTTTCACCCTCCTTCTCTATAAGTAGGAATCCCCTACCCCCTTCAGCCATTTCCGCTCTTCTTCCTGCGGCATACTATCGTGAGGGTATTCCGGCGACACCTGCGACCTTGGTTTCCTGCCTTCGGTGGTGCTTCCACTTCCTTTCTCCGGCGATCTTCCACCCAATCTCATGGGTATGTTTATCTAAACACCTCTTTAGTTTTTCTTTTGGTTTGTTACCGATATTTTCCTCTTCTTCCTCCCTTTTCTTCCTTTTATTATGTCGTCTGGTTCGGATTCTCAGAATCTTTCCGGCGAATCAGCCGTTGACTCCTTTTTAGAAGGTCTTTCCTCTTCTGATGAGGACTCGGGAGGTAGGTCGGGGCGAGCTACTGGTTCCTCCCTCTGTCTTAGAGATGAGCCCCTAGGTGATGTAGATTGGTCCGAGCTAGGTGACATCCCTTCTAGCCTTCCCTCTGGCATCCCCCTAATCATTGTAGATCCCCCTTCCCCTCCTCCTATGGACGAAGTAACTGTGACCGGCCTCTTAGCCGATCCATATCAAACGGTCATAGGAGCGACTCGAGTTCTCCCTCCTCATCCTCTATCTAGGACTAGCCCAGCCGCGCTGGCTAGTTTTATAAAGTTTCTTAGACTTCCCCCGGGGTGGGAATTTGTCACGCCTTAGGCTAGTGATACCCCTGATCATCCTCCCCCGGGGCATATTACCTAGTTCGTGGATAAGGTGAGCAGTGGTCTCCGCTTTCCACTCCATCCCTTCCTTGTCTCTCTTTCCGTTAAATACAATCTTCCCCTCAACCAGTTTTCTCCCAACTCTTTTCGTTATATGGTTGGTTTTCTCGTGCTGTGTCATTATAGACACGAGGAACCCGACCTGGGTTTTTTCTATTTTTGTTTTGGGCTAAAGAGTTTTAAAGGCTCCTTTTACTTAACTTCCGAAACAACGCCTATTTCTTTACCCACCTCCCTTCCAATGTGAAGGATTGGAGGTCGCACTTCTTTTTTCTTCGGCTCCCTACAGCTGACTCCTGGGATTTCCCCACGGAATGGACGCAGACCACTCCGAGCCAGGATCCTATTCCTAGGCGCAGTTCCATCCGAGCTGCGTGGGTCGAGAAAGTTTGGGAATGGAATGCCTTTCCCTACAATGCTTTCTAGCTGACGCAATTTCATGATCTTCTGTTCCATTGTGGGCTGAGCTCGAATCCTTATCCAGCTATCCCTGATATTGGTAGGCTTTATCGGTTCTTTTCATAGTATAATCTTTGCTATTTTGTTTTTTGGCTATCTTCCTGACCGTTTGTATTGTTTTTCGTAGATCGGTTCATATGGACCTGCCAGTCTGATGTCTCCAAGACGACTGAACCAACGAAAGAGAGGGTCCCCAGATCGACGAATCCCCCTAAGGAGAGGGCGGAGGGCTCATCAAAGACTAAACAAAAGCTCCCCTCCCGCCCCAAATCTGGGGTGATTCTCCCCTCCGACCTAGCTCCTACCTTGACCACCGGGCGAAGCCCGGCAAGCTCGTCTCGGCAGCTTCAGGTCACCCAGAGGGCCCCTTCTCCTAGCTCCCCCGCTTCCGAAACGGCCGAAGACTATAGGTCCCCCTGGTCCGGCTATGGAGACCTTTCTCCGTTGCAAGGAGTTTGAGAAATTTCTTCCATACTTCAGCTCCATGGTCCCAGCTAGGGATAAGCAGGCATTACGAGATGCCGAGGAGGACCCTCGCTTCGATGCTATGATGATGTATTTTGGGAAGGTATTCCCCCTTTTGTCCTCCTCCCCTTGTTGGCTATTTTTATGTTTATTATTATCCTTTGCCGACCTGATGCGACTTTCTGTGTACAGTTCTTCGCCACTTTTGTGACCTTCGCAGAAGATCACAAGATCGGCGCCTCGTCTTCCTCCAAGCTCACCCAGATATCAGTCGATCTGGAGGTAAATGAACACCCCCGGGGTAAATGCTCCCCGATGTAATATTTCAATTTCAAAACAGCACAGTAATCCAGATTATCAATAAAATCTCATTTTACCTTAAAATATTAGAGCTCGTAATCTACATTTACTGCTTTGATTACGATTTATATTGAAATATTTTCTACGTAAAAATTTGCCAAGTCTAAAAACTGAAAGAACTGACTTGCCTGCGAACAGTTTACAGATTAAGCTATATTCGAATAAAACTACTTACTGTAAGATTGTGTCTGCGAGCCTATCATAATTTAAGTTGTAATACACTTAGTCTTGTAGGATTTCAGATTTTAGAACTTGTCTGTGAGCAGTTCAAATTTTAGTCTAAGTCTTGAAGATTAGATCATCCGACAGAAGACTTGAAGATAGCCTTATGTTTTAAAAGGGTTTTGGCAGTATTAGAAAGGGAGAAATTATTAGAAAATATAATAAATTAAATGTTTGAAAATGCATCCTACAACTAGTCCCTATAGGGAACTTCATACATCGCCCAAAGAAGTCAAATCCTACAGTTGAGCTCCAGCGTACAACATCAAGAAACGTTGGTGCCAATAAAGATGTTGTAGGTATTTTACTTAGAAATAGTAAAACACAAATCCAACAGGATATAGACTGAACTTTTAACCATTGTGAGATAAATAATTCTTTATTTACAGAATATTCAAGGTTTTAAAGTAACATTTAATACTGGCTGAAAGCATACAATGCGTCCGAAAAGATTGCAGATAGAAGAGCATTTAATGTGGATCAAAGAAGAATGTTTGAAGCATTAAATGTGAAACATCTTTAATTTAAGCATTCTAAAGCCGCTAATCCGAGCTGTCTAAATATCACTAACCGGCCAATATCGACATGTATAACGGATCTATTTCCAAGGTTATAAATAGCCAAACAAGAGGACATTGCAAATACACATATATACCCCACTTACTGACGAACTTATTCTCCAAGAGCAATATATTTCTTCAAGTATATAGTGAATATCCGAGTGAAGAAATATCAAAGTCCTCAACAGAGAACAGCACATCTACAGCAAATCCTACAATGCCTACAGTTGTTGTTCTATTCGTGTTACCTCAAAAACCTATTGTCGAGACCCTTAGCCTTGTGTGGACTAAGTCAAGCTATTCTGACCTGTCTGGGAAGAATATAATTCAAGGACGAACCTTTAATCTGTATGAGAAGAAGCAAGTCGAAGAAGCCTACAACCAATCTGTGTGGGCGGCTTAAGCTACAGTAGTCTGTATCAATCTGTGTGAATAATGCAACGACGGATTTAGTTAAAATCATACAGTTGTGTACGCCTTGATTTTACTTCTTACTCCTGTGGGAGGACCTGTGGAAGTAGAGGGGTTTACGTCAAACCATAATGAACTGTGTGTTATTACTTTATGTACTTATCGTTTTCTTACTGCCTGTGATTTTAGTATACTTACATTGAAAAATATGTAAGCACCAAGCTACAGGAGATTGTCTAACATCAACATAGTCAAAGACTTCCACTACACAAACTAAACTTCAAAAAAGAGTGAATTTTATTCAACACCCCTTTCTAATATGTAAGATAGATGTGACCAACAGTTACCTTATCAGTATAGATGTGGTCACCACTTATCTCTATGTGGATCTTTTCCAAAGATAGATGTGAAAGTTCCTAAAGGACTTGATCCAAGTAGTGTTAGACCATGGAACATTATTTTTATTCGTTTGAGGAGTTCACTTTACAGAATGAAGCAGTATGGATGGATGTGGTATAACCATCTAGGTGAATATTTGGTCGGGATGGGATGTGGAATAATAAATTATGTCCATGCGTGTTGATTGGAACTCTTCAAGAGATTAAGGAAAGTGCCAAGCACATGAAGTATGAATTCGAGAAGAACGATCCGGGGAGAAAAAAATTGCCTCGTCCTGGAGCTCGAGCACAGTCCAGATGGCATACTATGTTAACCAAATTATATCCAAAAGATGTTTAAGATCTTTTAATGGGGATAAAGTAAAGCCATCAAGCCCTCCTATGATCTTATGTAGTCTGGATCCAAAGAACGACCCATATCAATCATAAACCCTAAACCCTAGACCCTAGAAGTTCCATATTTGGATGCACTATGAGTATTAATGTACTTGGTTCAATGCACTAGACCAGACATCTCCTATGCCATGAACTTATTAGCTAGACATAGCTCTGTGCCAACACGCCTACACTGGAATGCCATCAACGATATTTTTGCTACCTAAGAGGAATAATGCTTAATGTTTATTCTATACCTATGTGTTGAAGAGTGGGTCAAAATCCATTAATGCTCAGGATAATGCATGCGTTATTGGATATACTGAAATGGGTAATATTTTAGAACTACACCAGAAATATTTTCAAACTGGTTATGTCCTTGAAATGGGAATAAAATAATTAAATCTACAAAAACAGACTCTTGTTGTTACATCTTCCAATCATGCTGAGGTTATTGCCCTTCATGAAGGGGTACGTTTGTGTATATGGTTAAAAAAGGGCACCCGGTGTGAACGGGGGTTGAGGCAGGACCCACCAACTTGTGAGACAAAGCAGAAATTGAGAAATACAAACAATCCGCCCTGATATATGACTATCCATAGCCTCGGTCCTAAGAACTAAAAACTCCTAAGGCCTGATAAGGAACTACAAGGTGCATCACTATAAATGTGGGCTAAAATATTGGCCAGTTGGGATAAATCAACATATACTAAAATCAAAAATGGTATCTAAAATGAAATGAAGGATAACTAGGCTGATCCATCCGCATGAGAGAGAGAAGATACGGAGGAGCTGTATATAACTATATGTCTGAATGTATAGGGATGAAAAGCCAAGCCTAGAAAGATAGTCGGCTGGCTTGTTACTCTCCCGAAAGATGTGTGCAACTTTGAACTGGATGTCACTGAAAATGTGATGAGTATGCATAAGAGTGTGTGGAACCTGCCATGAGCCCCTATGGCCATATGTAAGCAGGGTTACCACAGCAGTTGCATCAAGCTCAATTTAAATGTGCCTCGAACGATGGGATGCAGGAAGGAGCTCTCCGTGATGATCTCTGATCAGGCCTCCACCAGCAATCTGAGTATCTCTATTGAGCAAAAAATTAGTGTTCATCTTGATCTAAGGAGTCTCGGGTTAAAGCCAAACAACAAGAACGGGGCGACATGCCTGAGCGGGGGAAGAAGAGGCTCACTCAAAATGAATAGGAGGCGAGCACCCTGCCCAGAACTCCTGAGTGACAAGCCCCACAACAGATAGTAAAGAAACATTATGCTCCACCTGCACAAAAATATGAGAAGAAAGAAAATTAAGACCTCTATGCATTATACTATTCTTTTCTGTCCAGATGAACCAAGGGATCAAACAATGAATAATGAAAGATGCATGTCTCAAGTGTGTGCCATGTGAAAAAAAACTAGGGAGCTCAAAAATATTTTATGTATAAGGTGGGGATAGATGAATCCACGTGCCAAAATACTCCCACACGTCACGGGCCACGTCACTCTTCAAGAAAAGGTGAAGGATGGTCTCGGTATAATAGGTGAAGGCTGAGGTACAACATGAGCATTTGGATGCAAAGGAGATGCCCATAGTCTGCATTATGGTATCCAGGGGGAGTCATTGCAATAAAAGCTGCCAAATGAACACCTAAATAGTATGTGTAAGAAGAGTAGTCCAAATGGACCCAAAGTTAAAATTAGCCTGATCCCTCACCCTGATGTGAGACCAAGCTAAAGTCAAAGAGAATGCACCAGAAGAAGTGAGAGTCCAACACATGATATCTAAATCCTCAGTGATGGGAATCGCGAGAATCTCCTGAATGAAATGGAGGGTAAATCCTAGCTCCTCACTAAGAATAGACTCAAGCTTACCCCTAACCTAACTCCCATGATACGATAACTAAAGAGAGTAGTGTGCCCCATCTAACTCTACAATGGGGTCTAGCAATAACCTCAGAAAAAGAAGAGATATAACTATCACCAATCCAGATATCATGATCATCCCAAAAACTAACCTCCCCGCTACCACTACATAAGGTCCAGAATATAAAATTCTGGGTCAAAATAACCACGCGGAGGAGATGGCGCCAAGGGCGGTGGCATGTGCCTTAAGAGCACTACGCATAGGCGTATAAGATCCAGCAAAGTAGTATTTGCGGAGCATGAACTGCACCCATAAAGACATGTCTGCATGAAGGCGCCACTAGAGCTTATAAATAAACGCTCTTGCCATGTCCGAAAGGCTCCCGATCCAGAGACCCCCCTCAGAGACCGAGCGACAAAACTGTCGCTAATGAACCCAATACGCCTTCCTCTTTGGACCAACAACACCCTATAAGTATCACGCAATGATCTACTTGACCTCCTATAATTTTCTAAGGTGTTCTCAAACCCGAATAAGGTGAAGAGACATCGTCCAGAGAGTGCTCTTAAAAAGAGTCAGGCGACCACCAAAGGTAAGGTGTCAGTGGGATCATCTAGATATCCTATTCAACATCCCTTGCTTCACCCTCACAAAGAGCTTTCATTTCACAAAGCCTTGTAAATGGATACACCGAGATAGGTGATGGGGAGATCACCTTAGCGGAAGCCAGTGAGATCATAAACTCTATGATGCCATTGAAGGGCGTGCTTAGGATCAAGAATAAAAGTGCTCTTCTGAATACGAACCATCTGACCCGAGGCCAAAGAGTAGTGGTCCAGAAGGTGCATCAGGCTCACGAGCCCATCATCTACAACACATGTGAAAATAATGATTACATCGGCATAGGAGAGGTGTGAAATAGGGAAAGTCCATCCGACAGTCCAATACCTCATGAAAGGATGATCACGAATGATCGATCCAAACAATGCAAAAAATAATCAACGGCAACAACAAAGAGCGATGGAAGAATAGGATCACCCCGACGCAAACCCCGACTAGAGGCAAAATAACCACCCAAACTGTTATTCACTAAGATGGAAAATGTACAGCTCTCGACACAGTGACGGATATACAGAGTATCTATCTAGGAAACCCATCCTCACCAGGACCTCACATAAAAAATTCCAGTGATACCTCTCATACGCCTTAGCCATATCAAGCTCTAGCACGAGGTTTGGGACACTCTTCGAGTCAGCAACTGGGAGGTCATGGATTAGTTCCTGAGCTAAGAGGATATTATCAGTAATAACTCGCCCCTGAACAAATCCACTATGGTTCGAAGAGATGATAAGAGGGAGGACAAAAGCAATTCGAGTATTGAGGACAGAAGCGATGATCTCATTGGTCATGTTACACAGACTAATAGGCCGGTAATCTGACCAACCACTCGAAACAGGATTCTTGGGGATTAAAACGACTGCAATCATAGTGAAACATGGAGGCATAGGATAACCCTCAAGAAACTCAAGCACAATCCCCTCCATGTCACTACGAAGGAGCTCCCAACAATGCTGAAAGAAGAGGGAGAAAAATCATCAGACCCATAAATGCTGTTAGGATCAATATTAAAGACCGCAGCATAAATATCCTGGTGAGACAAGGGGAGACAAAGACTGTCAGTATCAAAAGGAGGGGATAAAAGGAAAGCATGTGCCATCCGTGGGGGGGAGAGGTCATCACGATCGGATAAAAGTAGAGTCCTAAAGAAGTGCACAATAGATGAATGGATGTCAGATTCCTATGACAAAATCCTACCATCATCTTCAATACTGTAAGTGTAAGACTAACAACGCTTGTGCTTCGCAAAACCCTGAAAAAACGGGGTGTTGCACTCACCCTGAGAGACCCAACGAATGCAATCTTCTACTTCCAGAAATCTTCCTCCATCAGGAGACGAAGTTGTTACCCATCACGAAAACTGTGCATTGCAGTTCTATTTTTTGTTCAAGGATCCGGATCATAAATCCGCTCCACATTGTCTGCAGCCCTCAAGGCCCCATCCAACTTATGATGAAGATTACCAAAAATAGCCCAGTTCCACTGTTTCAATCTGTGCTTGACCCTAAGGAGCTTGGCCTGCGGGTTACACATGCTAGATAGCCCAATCGAGGTAATCCAGATATTTCGAACAGTGTCCAGAAATGTGTGGTGATGGATCCACATACTCTGAAAATGGAATGACGACTTGCGAGTAGTCAAATAAAATCGACTATGAATAAGTAGGGGAACATGATCAGAGTGAAGTCGAGACAAGTGAGTAAGAGTAGAAACTGCAAACATGTTCGACCATGCTTCATTATATAGAGCACGATCTAGTCTTTCCTTCAGACCATTATGCTCACAAGTGAAATGTCGCCCTTATAGCCAGCATCATTCAACTCACAGTCAGCAATAGCATGTGCGAAGTCTAGAATCTCCGGCAATCGATTAGTGGAACCACCCTCACATTAATGTGAATGCAGGAAAATGTTAAAGTCACCACTAACAAGCCATGATAACCCCTCTACCTCCGATGCAATCTTGCTAAGGGTGTCCCAAAGGGCCAAACGACCAGCACCCTCGGTGCTAGCATATATATAAGAAATAAAAATAGATTGGGGAGAAGAGAAGAAAAAATAGAAATATGAAGGATCTGATCGGTATATAATAAGACTTGGTACTGAAACTGAGGGAAAGAAAAGAACCAAATCTTATTAGACCGATTAAAAAATCCCTAAGAAAATCTAAGAGACTGGGGATAAAAATCAAAATTAGCATTGGAACCAATAGGTTCCAGAATCCCGATATCACTGGCATCTTTATCCCTGATCGTGACACCGAGGGCAGTGGTGGTAAGGATAAGTATTGTCTTAACTGGAGCCTTAGGTGCCTTAGGTAAAGGCACCATGGCAGAGGAGGAGAGACTAAAGTCAGAGCTCTCAAGCTGTGTGGGATAAAGGACACATGTAGTTTGAAAGAGAAGGGGGATGAGAAAATGGGGAAGGGGGAGGGGGAGGGAAAACAACCATTGCTAGAGGGTTAGACTCCTCGATGACTAACTCATTAAGGGGCCTCTCACTAGGGCGACGAAGAGATTCAGACCCCAGGAGTATTAATTGGGGGAGGGTCGATGACTCAGTATCATAGTCAATAATCAATTCCTCATCAATGCTAGAGTCAGTTTCATCACTACCCAACACACTCTCCTTATCTCCCACACTAACAATATCATTGAGGCCCACTAAATCCTCCTCCTGTCTGTTGGAGGAAGCCAAAGAGGCAAAGTAGGAATGTTGTTCAGTGGTGGCAGTGCCTTTAGGAATGAACCCCATCTCCACAGGTCCTTTCTTGGTAACCACCTGCCATTTGGAAGTTTCCTTGGGCTGGAAGCCTTCAGAGCTGTAGGCATATGGGGTGTCGTAGGGGCCTTTGGAGGTGGTGGTTGCTGCTTCTGCTGTCTAATAGGTGTAGAAGGTTTCTTACGCAGAGGCCAGGCAGGCCTTTCCTTATTGCCAGCTATATAGCAACTCGAGGGCTCGTGTCCCACGTGTGCACAAAGAGAGCAATATAGAGGGGCTCTCTCGTAAATCACACATTGCGTAAGAATGTAATCATCAAATTCAATCTCTATCTCTGGAACACGAGGAGCCAGAAGATCAATCTCAACACAAACACGAGCTATAGAAAGTCGTGAATGTGTAGCGGTCAGGGCGTACACCAAGATGGGGGTGTCAATAGCTCGAGCAATTGTGTAAAGTCCACGTGGGTGAAATAAATGAATCGGCAGGCCCGGGATCCTAATCCAGACAGGGGAGAGGGCCATCTCAGTCTTAACTGATAATTTTGGAGTCCACTTAATAACACAAAGTGGACATCCAACAAAAGACCAACTAGAACCTAGCTAGACTCGTCTATAATCATCCTTATTATCGAACTTAACTGTAATATGAAAGTAATTCAACCAACTCCAACTATATTTATCCCTCAACTTTAAATCATTCAAACCGAAATATACATCACCAGGGGAGGGGATAGAATGTGAAAATTTCAAAATTAAAGTGTGGTCCCACGATCCAGCTAGAGTAATCATATCAAAAGATGAAAAAGTAACATAAAAAAAGAAAAAAAAATTGGTGTATATGGTTGATAGCTATTATATAGCATGTTCGAAGCACATGTGGGCTGCTTGAATTATTAATAAGTCGAGTATTATTTATGGGGAAAATATTGCTTGCACCGGGCAAATTAAGACAGACTCTATTAAAGTGGACAATAACAAGCATGTTGCACCGAAGTTCAAATTTAACAAACAACAAGAATGTCGGAATATTGAAGTCAGACAGATCCAGTTTAAAGGTAATCATGCAGACTTGTTCACCAAGTCAATACCAAAAGGAGAAATATGTTAGATATAAGTTATCTGAATAATCGAAAGTGTAAAAATTCGGGGATTAAATCCTGGAGCATACTTGTTTGATCATTGTGTACTCTTTTTTCTTCATCAAGGATTTATCTCATATGGTTCGTTATTGGAAGGTTTTAATGAGACATTTTTAGCATGATTACTCTAATTTTTTTTTTTTATCATATATAGAAGCATCGACCGATAAATAAGCTTTTGCTCATCTTTTTCCTTCAAGCACAGACTTTTCCGTTGGGTTTATTGGGTAAGATTTTGCTGTAGTAACCTAAAAGCGTCCCTCACGTGGTTATCTTTCCATGAATGTCAGAGCAGGAATGTTGTAAACAATATGCTGTCTATTCATAATATTAATGAGATAGGTGCCTTTCTATGAAGCATTTATACGAGTACGGGACACATGTATGATTAGAGACAAGTACACGGATATAATATACATGAATTTGACATATTACGTATATTTATTTTGTTATAGAAAATATATAGAATACGTATATTTTAAAAAGGTTTTAACCATATTAAAGTAAAACTGTGAATACTCGAGTCTAAAATGTGACAAGTCCCATAAACATAGAAAAAACATGTTGGCATCATCAATGGAAATTTATTTCTTAGCTTTTAATTGAAAATTTTCAAGGAATATACATATATGTATTCACAGGGTATTAAATAAAACACTTAATACAATAAATTTTGCTCACAGAAGTATGCATGCTTCCCAGTGCCTTTTGATATAGGTGCCTTTGGTTTAGGTGTCTACTTTTTGTTGTTTTTGATCGGTAATAGGTGTATTGATTTGTACATATAACTTATGGATCTATATAAATAAAGATCATATATCAATGGAAACACTACTCTCAGTTTATAATTACTCCTCTCTACTTCAAAATTCCCCATGTTTTTACAACAGAAAAGTGTTTCATAGTAAAAAGAAGTAATGGATTTTAGAACGAATCCAAGTAATCTGCCTTTGATATTGATGACCAGAATTTGTTCACAGTTTAAATATGCACAGCTATTTTGCTGAGATGCCTGCCCAGTTACAGATCAAAACAAAAAAAAAAATCAGCAGTTGCCCAGAGCACCCGAGTAATTCAGCAAATAGTACCTCTGCCTCCATTGCTTCTACTCACTGATCAATCCGAAAACTAGCTTTTTTGTTTGTTTGTTTCTTGGGATAGCACAAAACTGTCCCTGTATTTTTTAGCTCCCAAGTAAATACATTCAGATAGAACACAATACTGAAACACTACAAAGTCATCTAATTATGTTCTGCCACACATAAGCTGTATATCACACACCCCCCCCCCCCCCCCCCTCCCAGTTTGAGACTAACTCCATGGATCTTCATCTACAGCAGATAGAAAACTGTATAAATGGTCCAGAAATATTCTACAAAACTCCGACACACTATCAAGTGGTAATACACTATATGTGTTGCTGTTTAAGGAAAAAAAATGGAACTTATTCGTGCCTCGTCATCGCCACTAAAATGCTACAAAATATAGGGTATATACAGAGTATCCTCAAGATACAGTATAACAAAGATAAGTTACTGTCTGCAGCCAGGCTTCATAACCGTAGATGAATGAAAGAGGGAGGAATTTACTTATCACAATCAAATTAACTTCCTCCTTGATTTTTGATTATTTGCCAGTCCACCTCCTCTTTCGTGGGGGGCGCTCTGATTTGATGATCTCTATATCCGGGTGGATTTCAGTTTGGGGCAAAGGCAAAGGTTCGCTCTCCATTTTATTGATCGATATGGCATCTTTTTCACTCGGCATGGGAAGCTTAAAACGCTCGCTTCGTTTCTTCAGTTTTTCAACAGTATCCAAGTGTTTGTCCTCAGCTACTTTAGGATCGACGTTACTAATTTCTGCACCAATGACTTTTTCGTCAACCGAAGGCTGTGGCTTATCTACCTTTTTGGATGACTCCTCTGGTGGTTGTTTACTGACCAAGGATGCCTCGTCACTCTTATGTGTTTCTAGATTTTTACTCTTGAAAGAAGATGACGGCATGGAGGTGATGTGAAAATCCCTCTCTTTATGACTCGCCCAACGTTCCAATTTAGAGCGTCCTTTCCCTGAGTCGGGCTGTTGTTCATCGTCTCTCGACACCTCACCGCTTTGTTGCTCAGTTCTGCCTCTTAAATTGACCTGGAAACAGCGCGGAGAGAGTGTACAAACATTTAGCAACTCGGCCAAGTTAAAATTAAAGATAATTACAAAAACTACCCTTGTGGTACGGCTGCGCCATCATCATCAGCATCAACTATACCTTAACCCCAACTATGTTGGGGTCGGTGGCATAAAGATTATAATACCAATTATATGCCTAAAATTAGTTAACATATATTTCATACAAAAAAACAAAGTGGCTAAGTTTTACGTCGGCTGCCCTTCCTATCACAACCTTCACACAAAAGAGAAATGAGATGAAATTCCAAAACCATCAACATCATATGTTCTTCCAGTTACATAGAAAATATCATAAGACGGTGATGAATCGAGATAATTACTATAGTTACGTCATAATATGTGATTAAAATTGTAAATTCACACACATATCACGGCACATGACTCTCCTTGTGGCATGGCTCAATTACAAAAAACAAAATAGCTAATTTTAAGAATAATAAAAAATCACGAAACATGACTCTACTTGTGGCATGGCTCAATTACAAGAAACAAAAATAGCTAATTTTAAGCATAATAAAAAACACCCTTGAGATTACATCCATCTTACGTTTTGCACCATTCACCTGGAAGGTCTTTGTAATTTTCAAACTTAGCTGGAAGCTTTATTTTTTCATTTTATTTTTTATTTTGCCAAAACTCAAGGGCAGCTTTTGTAATTATACTAACATTACTTTTTTGCAGACCCATCGTGAGGAATTCATTTGTTCCACTTGCACTCTTCACATAATAAATTAATGCGAACAGATATGCAGTAGGCTTATAAGGGGTTCAAAACTATAAGCAAACAGAACAACTTTTGTTAGAAAGACAAAACAGGAGAAGCACATATTGATGCCTGAATTTCGACTGGCCTACTGCCATTGTCTCAGGAATGAAAATGCGATGTCTTGTTGACTAGTCGTGCTAATGGATCTTTAACTTTATCTTAAGAAGCTTATCAGAAGTTCAAAACACATTGTGCTTTCTAATTAATCTTTCAAGTGGCAAGTTTCATGATATTAATATCACGAATATCAATATATCCAAAATGTTTGGTCAATATAATCATAAAAATTCAAAATGTACGTTTTCAGCATCTGTTGAAAATATATGACACACTTTGGTCATCTGTTGGGTAAAGGAAAATCTCACACTAGTATGTTGTGGATTCAAAACGCAATGGTTCAACTCTCTTCTAAGTTGAACATATTCTCTCCACAATATGGGCAGTAAAGTCATCATCGTCTTTATTGTAATCTAAATGTACAGAAACTCGGATATGGTTTAAATAGTCATTACATATCTGAAATGTTGAAGTACATAAATGGACATCTAGAAATTCCAAGTACAATCTTGCAAATCTATTTCGTCCATGATTATATGCATCACTTCCGAGTACTTAGTAACTTCAAGATTCCAATGCAATGTAAAGAAATGACATAAAATTGAACCACTGTAGGGAAGTGAACAAAATTGTTATCATCTCATCCTTTGAGAAAAGGAAAATGTGCGCATCAAACATCATCAGATCTACACTTTCGATCATTGTATATTACATGGTTCTTTCCTCTAGCTTTTTTTGAAACAGTATCAACTAAAGGAAAACTTATGAAGCATGGACTCCCCAAATCTACACTTTGAGAAAAGGAAAGCGTATGCATCAAGCATCATCAGATCTACACCTTCAATCACGTATTTAGTATGAACTCGACATGCGACACGAGACATCATGGATAGATACGGGATTCAGAATTTTTTCCAAAATACAGGACACATGACATAGTGGACACATTTTTAATTTTTTAATTTTATATAAAAAGGATTATATACTAAAACAAATATATCAACCATACCCATATGTGCCCAGACTAGTAAATAAGTATGCCCTACGTAAAAAGAAGCCCGGTCCATAAGTGCCCAGCACAAACTTCAGGTTTAACCTAAATGTAATCTCCACTACCTTCCTCACTCTTCTTCCTTTTATTCGCTACAACAAGATAGAAAACAATCCCAGCAAGTATTGATGAAAAAAAGTCCCAGCGTATCCTGAAGTGTCGCTAACGTGTCGGGAGCGTGGGGACGTAGTGTCCAACTAGTGTCGGACGGGATACATGGCTCCGGGAGAGTGTCCGTGCTTCATAAATTGTCACTCAAAATCCGTTCTCTATTATAATAATCATATGTAGTCGTATAATTATCACATTATCAAATCTATACAACCAATGGCATTACGATATATTTTGATAGAAAAGTCGATAAGCTGAGAACATGATTGAGATTTTCAACAAGAAAATAAGCTGCACTTCTTTTTCACATGAAGTACTAGTCATTCCATGCAATTCTCGATGCAATTTTCATTTTGAATTATCCGGAAACAGCCTCTCTGTGTTAAGACAGGGGTAAGGATGCATACATCCGATCCCCCCTTACCTCGCTTTTTGCGGGAACCGTTGAGGCATTGGGGTAATGTTGTTGTTGTTGTGTGTGTGTGGGGGGGGGGGGGGGGGCAATTCCAGAATAGTTTTTCGAAGATCATTAAAGTATCTTCTGGCTAGGAGAATCATATCTTTCGCCTTGTTTAAGGAGAGTGGATGAGATTCTGAGAAAAAATTGGTACAGCTGGGCATATTGCCTGATATAGATCTTGCAAGAAGATCAAACAGCAATTCAGCGCATCCGGGAGAAGCAAAGATTACTTGGGGGGAGGGGGGGAGGTTCAACTGCAGAATAGTTTTTCAAAGATCATTAAAGCATCTTCTGGCTAGGAGAGTCATATCTTTCGCCTTGTTTAAGGGGAGTGGATGAGATTCTGAGAAAAAATTGGAACGGCTGGGCATATTGCCTGATATAGATCTTGCAAAGAGATCAAACAGCAATTCAGCTCATCCGAGAGAAGCAAGGTTTACTTTCGACAAACTCTGATAAGTTCAAGTCAGAGTACTGAATTATAATTCTTTAGCTGGTGATGGCAGGGTTCACAATTTTTCCAAAATACAGGACACGACACATAGTGGACACACATTTGTTTTTTTTAATTTTATATAAAAAAGATCACGATACTAAAAAAAAATAATATCAACCCAACCCATATGTGCCCAGACTATTAAATAAGTAAACCTACATAAAAGGAAACCCAGTCCATAAGTGCTCAGGCTCAGCACATACTTCAAGTAATATCCACTACCTTCCTCAACCTTCTTCCTTTTATTCTCTACAACAAGATAGAAAACAACACCAGCAAGTATTAACGAACAGAGTCCAAGCGTGTCCGGACATGTCCGGAGTGTCGCCAGCGTGTCGGGAGCGTGGGGCCAACGTTTTGGGACCATGTCCGACCAAAAGAAAATCCGACACTCTCCGATACGGGTGTCCGGAGTGTCCGACTTGTGTCAGACAGGATACATGGCTTCGGGAGAGTGTCCGTCCTTCATAGATTGTCACTCAAAATCCGTTCTCTAATATAATTATCATATCTAGTCATGTAATTATCACATTATCAAATCTATAAAACCAATGTCATTAAGCTATATTTTGATAGAAAAGTCGATAAACTGAGAACATGATGAGATTTTCAACAAGAAAATAATCTCCCTTTTCTGCCGGGGGTGGGGGGGGGGGGGTGAGGGGAGGGGAGAAGAATAGTTTTTCAAAGATCATTAAAGCATCTTTTGGCTAGGAAAATCGTATCTTTCGCCTTTTCAAGAGGAGTTGATGCAGATTTTGAGAAAAAAATTGGAACAGCTGGGCTTATTGTATAGATCTTCAAGGAGATCAAACAGCAATTCAGCTCATCCGAGAGAAGCGAAGATTACTTTCGATAAAGTCCATAAGTTACTGAATTATAATTCTTTTGCTGGTCATGATTTTGCAGCACTGGTTAAATACTGTTAAAGCGTCTGACATAGTTCTCTAGATGTTATCAAAAAGTGCACTATATTTACACTAGATGAGTTTTTCTTTCTTTCTAGTTTCTATTAGTAGCAAGATACGAAGAATATACAAGCAAAAATAAGAGCGGGAAGTTCTTCAAATGTACATTGAAGCTATATTGAATGAGTCGATAAATCTGAAACACAATTTCTTTTCCCAGTTTTCAGCCTTGGTAATCAGATAAATATAATTATCTGATATTTTAGTACAACCTATCATAGCATGACCATTCAGTTTCTTATTAAGTAAACTTCCACAAATTTTAAGGCTTTTGTCCAAGGGAGCACATACCGTCTCACTTATCTGGCCATGCTCACCATGGTTCCTCTGAGAAGGGATCAAAGAACTGTGATCTCCACTTTCTGATTCTTTATTCTTTCTACTACTATCTTCCTTCCGTTTGTGTCCCATCATTCTAGAAGTACCAGAAAGATATGCAACACGTCCATCACGGCCACTAGGCCTTTCATATCTTGCTTTCTTATCATCATTGCCAAGCTGATTACCACGCGCATAAGTATCTTCATAACCCCGTTGTGAAATGCTTCCATTTTCAACCCGATCCCTTCTCTTGAATTCATCACCATGCCGGGCTGCATCCTTTTTATTGTATTCCCTGTCGGATCCTTTATAGTTGTCTTTCCCTCTTGAATGACTTACCCATGTTTTATCTTCAACATCTCGCTCACTTATCACTGATCGTGTTTCTTCTCTTTCCCTTCTATACCATTCACCACGCTCTCTCCGCCTCTCACTTCTCTCCGTTTTAAATGATCCCCCTTTGTTCTGCCTAGCATAGTGCAAATCATCATCCTGTAATCTGGTTTGCTCATCTATTTTGAGCTGAACAGAGCCATCACCTCTATCTCTCTTAATCCGGCTGCTACTTCCTCTGTTATTATGAGAGTTATCTTCCTTTCCCGCATATTCCCAGCTTTTATGTGTCTCTTCTTTCCTTCTTTTACTGTGAAGATCATCTACTTTTTTGTTCAGACTTTTAAAATTACTATCCCTATCTCTTTGTCTAGATCTCACGACATCATGATCACGACTAGCCTCCCTCCAACTTCCATTATCCAGATGGTTTCTAGATTGGTGATGTTCGTCTTTCTCACTCCTATCACTTTCTCTAAACTTATCCCAATTTCTGGAGCCGAATCCCCTAGGAAGCTCCCTTTTCCTCAGGTCTTCAACTCTAATCGTTCTGCCAGAAAAAAAATCTACTCTCGCTTTGGCCACCATGTTGTTTCTTCCAGTTTCATCTCTCTCATAGCAACCTTTTCTACGAGCATAATAATCATCATCATCATCTCTTACCTGCTTCCTGATAAATGCAGGAAGGTGCCAGTCTTGATGAACTTCATCCTCGGCGTCATCAGGTAGCCTTCGGTGTTTATCTTTACTACTTCCAGACCTTGATTTCCTGTTTTCACCACTCCTTTCATCTTGTGAGTCTTCCCCATCATCGTCCTGTTGTGAAAATTGCTCTGCATGTGAACTGAATTTTTGTCTTAAGTTTCCATCTCCACGGATAGTAACATCAACAGCCATTTCCTCTCTTTGTGTATCACTGCTTCTATCATCCATTAGAGATTCATTATTCGTATCTTTCCCAACTACTATACTGTCAGATCCAATGGTGCGGGAAGATGACAAGGTAGGACTTGGTTTACCATCCTCACTATGAAGTGATTCTTCATTCTGATCATCCCTAATATGTTCTCCTCTGTTACTATCAGCGGCAGTCTTTGTAAGCAATCTAACATGCCCTCTCCCCTTTGTAGACCTACTGTCACTGAAAACGTTTTGCAAGTGTCATCAGACATCATGCAAGATATAATGCACAAATACAGAACATATAAAATTCCTGTACTTCTTGATGCACCTAGCATGAGATGAGAAAATATGAAGATTATGCCAATATACACAAAAATGATGTTACATGAACATAAAGAACGGAAAAGAAGTATAGTACACAACATCATTCAAAATGTTCAGGTTAGAATGACCTTGTTTTTCTTTTAGACACAAATTAGGGCACCACCTGACATCATGGTAATCATGACGCCAAGTCGAGCCAAGTCACTTGAGTACCTTCAAGAAGACTAGTCGTAACAAGTCGACAAGTCTTTCATATACATATATTTATTAGATGTAATATACAATGTGACTAAACACACATCAATTTCATAGTTTAAATAAAAAATAATAGAAATAATTTTGTTTTTATTAAGATCTAGGGTTACGAGAGTAGAGAGGAGAGAAAGACGACCAATGAAGAATAGAGTAGAATCGCCGGGCAGATAAGACGACCAGAGAACATCCCAAGACACCGCTTGAGATCTCATATCGAGTATTTTTGGAAAAAGGATGGAAACCCATAGGTCGGTGATCGACTTTTTCTAGAATCTCGACTTGCCGACTAGTCGTCGACTAGTCGAAGACTAGTCGTCTTCGTGACAACCATGCTTAACATATAAAACTAAAAACATCCAGCACACAACCATTTGAAAAAACTGGTTAATAATCCTTCAATTATTAATGGTCTTTCTTTTTCTTCTTTAAAATTTATTTACAACATAACACACACACACACACACACACACACACACACACACACACACACATATATATATATATATATATATATATATAAGAGAGAGAGAGAGAGAGAGAGAGAGAGATTGGATAAGAAGGAAGGAAAAAAGAATCTACAAAAATTGCTCGAATGAGAGACCAGAAGACGCAGGATATTGGGAGACTTAAATGTGTTAAGGATACTTATCAAAAGGTTTTGGTTCGAGATAAAGAGATAGAAGGTAATTGGGGTCATACTTTAATACCCTGTTCAATGGCCATCAATGGCCATCAGGAACAAGACATTGGAGATCTAAACTTCGCTTCAAATATGGTTAATCAAGAATTTATGTGGACAATTCGAAAAAAATGAAGTGAAAATGGCAATAATGAAGATGAGGTCTAAGAATGCAGAAGGACTCTATGGTACACCTATTGAGGTTTGGAAGTATTTGGGACAGAGGGATCAAATGAACAACTATGCTTTCAACAAGATTTTGAGAAGCAACAAGATGCCATCAAAATGGAGGAAAAGTATTCCGTCCATTTGTATAAGAAAAATGGTGAGGTTCAAAATTGTTCTTATTATCGCGGAAATAAACTAATGAGTCATAACATGAAATTATGGGACCATGTGATTGAACAAAGCTCAGGAAATGTGTGAAGATCTCGGAAAACCAATTCGGATTCATGTCTGCGAGATCGACCATGAAACCAATTTATCTTATGAGACAGTTGATGGAACAATATGGAGATAAATAAAGATCTAGATATGGTTTTTATTGATTTAAAGAAGGCATATGATCAAGTACCAAGGAAAGTACTTCAGTAGGCCTCAACCAAGAAGGGCGTATCTCGTAAATATATTAACCTCATAACGGACATGTACGAGGGCTAGTAAAAGTGTACGAATTAATGTTGGGAGGACTGAAGAGTTCCCCGTTACTATTGGGGTGCATCAAGGATCTACTCTTAGTCATTTTCTCTTTGTCATAGCAATGGACGAATTGACAAGACCAATTTAAGACAAAATTCCATGGTGTATGATGTTTACAAATGATATTGCATTGATTGATGAGATGAAGGTTGGAGTTGGAAGTAAGTTGGAAATTTGGAGAGATACATTTGAAGGTCGAGGCTTTAGGCTGAGCATAAGAGTGGATATTTGAAGTGTAGGTTTAGCAAATATGGAGGCAAAGAGGCACGGATGATCATTGTTTATGCGAAAGTTGTTCGAGGATCCGGGATTTTTCATTATCTTGGATCTATTTTCCAAAAGGACGGAGAGCTAGATGATGATGTAGCTCAAAGAATTAAGGCGGGTTGATTGAAGTGGAAGAGTTATGTAATCTCGACATGCCTCTTACACTAAAGATTCTACCGCAAGGCAATTAGGCATGTAGTGTTATACGGCACTGAGTGTCGGGTGATAAAACAATGTCGCATTCAAAAGATGAAGTTGGCGGAAATGCATATGCTACGATGGATGTGTGGCCATAGAAAAAGGACCGGCTTAGAAATGAGGTAATTAGGGGGAAGGTAAGAGTTGCGTCTATAGAAGATAAGATGATGGGGAATTTGTTAAGATGTTTTGGCTATGTGAGATGGAGACGTGTTGATGCCCTAGTGAGAAGGCTAGGATTGAAGATTGGGAAACGGATAAGATTGTAGGGGTAGAGGACGACCCAAAAAAGATATGGATAATATGATTGCAAAAGATAAGGGTTATTGATATATGGGGATGGAAGGGACAGTGTGGATGGACAATAAACGGGTGGATGATGGAATATGATTCTTCTTTCTTATATTATTATCATAATTATTTATTCTTATTTTATTTTGTGTGTTATTTCTCAGACTTTTCAAACTTTTTCACTGATCTTCTATTATCATACTCGATATTTGAATGATGCTTTTTTCTCTCGAGTCAATTAGATTTTTCTCTACACTTCGTATTTTTATTTATTTATTTATTCATTTGTTATTTATTGTATTTTGCTAATAATTGATTTTCTTGGCCGTGGAGGTTTCAAATGATGATTCATGTCAGCTAATCCGGGTCACATGACACATGTTATCTATATCTAATATGAAGACGGCATGATGACTTTTTCAACTTTATCTAATGATTGAGAGGTTACAATAATTATCATCACTCGTGGTCAACTTAGACTATATACAGGGAAAAACAACAGGAAGAAAAGGAAAGAAAAAAAGAAGCAACTCCATCTGGAATTGGTATAGAAATATTTATGTACCTCTTCTCATGAGAGAGACCAATCTCCCTATCAGATTGATAATGCCAAGAAACTCCTAAAGATTCCAAAATGTTGTCTCTTAACATTTCATCACCACGGAGAGTGTTGTTTAACTGTGCTATTCTTGATTCAGCTTCCCTCTTATGACCATTATTATCTACAGATGAAAAGCTATCGGTATCATCTTTATCATCCTGATGAAAATCATCAGTTTCATCCCCTCCAAGATCCTTCTCTTCTGGGACATTGTCTTGTTGTTCTGCCATGTCATCACCATCCGTGGAGCTTTGACAGACAATCTGTTTGACAGAGAATCATCACTTCTACAGCATCAATGCAACGTAATAGCCTACATGACCTAGAAAAAAAGCAGATTGCTACTCAAGAAGAAAAGAGGACAACTACTTACCTCGATTATGGCATCTATATCATGAAATCTTTGACGTCTGGTATCAGCTGATGGAAGACGATCACCAGAACTAGCTTCTACCAGTATTGGTCTGCCAACAGGCTGGCGTCAAAAGAAAGATAGCTGGTGAGTTGACACTTCGCGGAGAAAACATAACCGTAGAAATTTATGATTAACTATAGTAAACCAACTATAAATATAAAGCCTCCATATATTTCATTTTGTTCCATACAACAGTTAGATGATAAGGACTGGCCTTGAGCAGGGTAATAAAGGAAATGTGTTAGATCATTGAGTTTTTTCTTATACTTGATGTGTGTGTGTGTGTGTGTGTGTGTGTCTTTGTATCAGTCACAGTATATTGTGTATTTGTAGTCAACCTTGTTTTTAGGTTGGATATTATGTTGATGTATGTTCTCCGGATGGTGATTAAGGTGTGTATACCTATCCGACAAATGCATCAATTGTATTATATTAAAGTAGTAACAGCCAAGTAGTTCTCTTTGGCTTGAAAAATCAGATTCATCTTTTGTTCTCTGCATAGTTCTATTTTTTATGTTTTGAGAAATGAAAACATATTAAAAGCTCTGGAAATCGCAACAAAAGCTAATGGCAAGGGCTTCCGAAGCTTAATTTGGTAAAACACATGGTGTACAGGGATCTAACTGAATAACAAGTAAGCAATTTATTTTTTGACCAAATTTCAGTAAATATGTATCTCATAACTTAAAAGAGCACTACTTCATTTTAACATTGAAATAACATTAGATTGACAAGTTTATCTAGGAAAAGATAAACTCAAGAAGACAGTTAATGGAGTCTTTAGAAGTCCTAAAATCAAGGGGAGCAGTACAAGCTTTGTGTGATTCAGTCATTATCTGCCACAAATCACATAAAGATAAAATATGCATACAAGAGATGGCCGTCCATCTGCACTTTCTCTTGCTAAGTCAGTTGGACCAGCATCTGCCTTTCCAGACTTTGCATTTTCAGATGGAATATCTTGGATGCCAACTGCTGTTGCAAGTGCTGGTGGAAGATCTGGATCATAATCCTAAATTTGAAAGCAAAAAGAATGGAGAAGTCTTCAGTAAACAAATGTGTTGAGTGACGAAAAAGCATCCCATGAATTAAAAAAACAAATGATTAAACCATTGCCACATGAGGCACAGCATATGCAAGCTAACTTTATTTTCAAATGCAAAATAACATTATTACCTGCTCCATCCTGCCACTTTCATAGACATGTATTTTACTTTGCATTGTTTTCTCCAGCAGGAGATGGTCCTAGAGATATCAAATTCACTTCATTTAGCTTTCACTTTCTTATATCGACTAACGGAAACATATTAACATTGACTATGCATATGATACAAAAAAGATATACAAATTTGAGACTCAACTTACCAGTTGTTTGCAGTAATCTCTCCAACTACCCTCATTCATACCAAAGTTGAAAAAGTCAGATACATCTATGCCTGGAAGTTTCCAAGGTTTATCCTCAAAGTTATCAATATCAACTTCAAATATGGTCCTGGGAATATAAAGAGGTTTCCAGAAGCTAGAATTAGATGAAGAGCTATTTATGAAAAGTGCATCGTGCGAGTAACTATTACTCGCATCTTATCAAACTATGGAAATATTGCAAAGTGTAAGGTTAATAAACTGCCTGGTTTTCCAAAGGGAAAAATTAACCAAATAAATTTGAATTCTAGCCAGAAAGCCTGTTGGCCGTTCCGACCATCTGTCACTCTTTTTCCCACAGGTACCATTTTTTTTTATCATTTAGACTCCCTCTCAATTTGTCTCTTTTAATGTATGTACGTGTGCTTGTGTGGGTGCATTAGATCTGTCATCTGTGGGCTGGTGTGTGCGCGACTATGTGCGTGTATTTGAGAGTCTCTGTATTTGATTATATTTGTGTCAGTTCTATATCTATATATGATTGATATTTCCATGTGTTATATATTTGATTTGATTATATATGTTATGTTGTTAGCTTTTATTAAGCCAGTTTGACAGGCAGTTGACCAGTCGACCAGTTGGAACGCGAACAGGCAACAAATCCGGCTTTTGAAACATTATTTTTTAATAGTCGATTGCAATAAGGAAAAGTATATCATTATTACATGTAGTGTCTCTTCTAGTATAATGTGTATTACACTTTCAAGCCTATTCAATGGAAGTCCATCCTTCCCTCAAACTTCTTAAGTCTAATGTATCTCAATCAATCCTAAATTTGAGACAATGCCATGATACACCTCCAAACTCTACTATATATATCAAATGCACCCGAAAACAACCAGTATAGGAAGAATACAAACATCTTACTTGTGTGACGGAAGAGTAAAATCCATTCCGCTTCCATAACCACGACCTGCAGTATTGGCTGCCCAAGCAGGCATTCCATAACCAGAATGAAACCCTTTCTGCATAGCCGATGGGCCTTTTATTCCTGCCGGTCGCCAATCACCTCTTCCACGTCCATCTGGTGGTCCCATGCTGACAGGTGGACGAACTTGACCTGGGATTCCTCCAGAAGCTGCTGCAGGCAAAGGCGCTGCACCAGGCCTCACATACTAAACAGTTCCGTGGAGATAGAAAGAGAAAGAAATGGAGGAAAAGTTCAAGTTTAAATCAAAGAAATAGAAAGAAATTGCATGAAAAAACTTCCCAGCAGATAGTCATGCTTGAAGCAAACAAAGAAATGAGAAAACACTTTGGCAACGCAGCATGTGCATCAAACAAATTCTCAATCAGAGTCACTGATAAGTATGCAATGTATGGATTTACAAGAGAAACTGCAATCAAGAAGATGACTGAATGAAAAATAAAAGGAACAATATTTTCCTGTTTAGCAGAAAACTGCATCACCAGACAATAATGGCTAGAATAATCTTTACATCACAGAATTACAAAGCTCCACACTATCATATTGATAATTAGATATATAATTTTACACAATAGAATCTTATTTGAATCATGTGAAGAGAGACAGCGATAAGATACTATGGTAACTTGATAAGTGTCAAACAGAGAATATAATCCCTTCAAAATAGGGGAATATTTTGCTATTCTGAATTCCGTGTTTGAATATAATTAACTATATAATCTTATAATCACAACTTCCTTATCACTCTAGCTTTCATACAAATTGTCATTATACAACTTATAATCTTGAAAAGCAAAGCATAATTTGCATTCTAAGATAAGAACTCTATGTATTTTAAGGTCAAGTGATATACCATCAGCTTTAATTCATACGTACTTGAGCCATTCACAGAATCACAATGATCATCATTATAGGGGTCAAGGAGGCAGTTTCTAGACGAACTCATATGATATCCGTAATTAGAGCTTGCTTCATTCAAAAATATCCAATTCATAGCTGAGGGCCAGCAATAACCAAGTACCATTGTTCTGGATAATCCTGAACAGTCTGGTAATCAATTGTTAACATTTTTCAGAAACCAAATTCGCATCACATGGGTGCAAAAATAGCACAAATAAAGACATCACAAAATCACAGCCCTGTGAATTCTTCAAGTCTCATGTTTCTTCTCTAATTTATCATTCAAGTCTATCTGGATAAAAAAGAATTAGCCAGTGACAAATGATCCTGAAATGAGGATCCAAATATTTTGGCGTATTTTAACGTGTTTATGAAATTAGTAAAACCAATCATGGTGTAGTTGGATAAAAACCATAAGCTCCATAGGTAACTGAGCTGAATAACTTTTTGGATCCTACGAATTAGTGTTGCACATTTGTAGTTTTTTTATAGAACAGTGGCATTCAATATTCCAACTTTATTAAGAAAAAGCATCAGCAACCTCACGAGAGGAAAAGTAAACAAGAAGAAGAAAGAGAAGCACATCCCAAAAAAAAAGAAAAAAATTACTTTCATTAACAGGTGCGAGAGAATAAATTGGTACAAGATAGTGTGCCATCAACATTTCACGAAGCTCATAAACAACATTACCTATCACCATTAGTGTCACTAATATCTAAAATATTCACTATATAAGAACTAACTATTGCAGCTAGGAGCCAATTTACATTCGAAGTTGTTGTACGAACAACAAGATGCTGACCTTGAACTGTGAATATAATGGATGATGGTACAAAGGACTGTCGTATGCAATCTTTGGCTGCACTGATGCTGAGGCAACACTGTCTACTCCTCCTCCGCTTGTCTTAGCGGAATTACCCAAATTCTTCTCCCCATCTGCTTCTGGTACTCCCTCACTACCCCACACTGGCTCCTCCATTATCATCTGCAGCTGCTGGTGATGGGGGCCCACGTCACCATTGTCAGCTACAATCACCAATGGCTCTCCACCCTCATCATCCTCGTCAATCATCCTTTCCGTTGCCATCGGCCCAAGGTTGTTATCATTTAACACTATCTGCAGATCATCTTCACTCTCCTCACTTTCCCACTCATCGTGGCAATTTGAACCCCTCGGGTCCTCTAATGTTTTTGAGAGCCCTGGAATCACCTTCTCCAGTCCACTTCCATCATCTACACTCTTATTTACGAGATTGATAGTGTTCTCCTTTTGGGGTGCAGTTTTATACATATCATCCTCTTTGTTTCGAAGAGTGACCTCGTCCTCAACCAAGTCCTCGTCTTTATTTTCCACCTGCTCCAGTCCCCTTCCATCATCTACACTCTTATTTACGAGATTGATAGTGTTCTCCTTTTGGGGTGCAGTTTTATACATATCATCCTCTTTGTTTCGAAGAGTGACCTCGTCCTCAACAAAGTCCTCGTCTTTATTTTCCCCATCTTCCAGTGCGATATTGATATCATCATCATCCATGATATCCGATGCTGCAGATGATTTGAGGGGTATCTTGACGCCTTCGCCCTTATCCAAAACAGCAACTTCAAGCCCCAAAACGTCGCCTCCATTTCCAGCTACGCCATCAATCCTGGCAGCCTCTGAATTGGAATTCAAACCAAACCCTTTAGGTTCAACAACGTTTTTTTCTTCAACCGGAGCATTGAAGTTCCAACCGAGGGCCGATTTCGGATTCGGATTCCTCATATCTGGAGCACCGTAAAAAATCTCCTCATCGTCGCTTTTGATGCTGAGATCAATCGGGGGGCCTTGTGACAACGCCGACGCCTTTCTTGCGGCTGCGGATTCTTCACGCAGCGGATGAGACTGCGCTAATAGAGGGCGGAGGACGTCTGTGTAAATATCTCCGAACTCGTCGTCGTCATCCATGTGTGCGCGCTTGTGTTACACAGAGAGAGGGTTTTGAGCAGAGGCAAGGCAAATGAAAACACTGAGAATTCATTTAAATAGTATTAGATTTTTCAAAAAAGAAAAACATGTGGGGATTTTCAAGGTAGTTGGTCAAAAAAATAGTTTGGATAAAGTGTTGGCAGCGTAACAAGAATGGAATTCTCAAATCTGGTTTTTCCACTATCACAAATAATTTATAAGCTTACAAAATCAACCTATAAATAAAAATACACCATATAAATATTACAAATGTCAATTATTTACTATTAATTGCTTAACAAATAACACTTGTCACATTATTGTAGCGTAGACCTATTTGTATGTTGATTTTGTAAGTCTATTTATCATTGCTCTTCAACTATATAATCATAATTAAAGTAGAGATTCATTAGTCATTTATTTTAATACAAAATGAAATTGTTTAGTAAATGTTCCTATCAACTATTATTGTACAACACTCCTCGTGTTATGACTATGTGATGCGTTTGATTGAACTATGAATTATGTGTCAATTACTTGTTAAATGTTAAATTTAGTCCTGCCATATGTCTCGGTGGGATGACTACTCATGTGTATTGATGTCTATAAATAGGCTAATCCTATATATTGTACAAAGACACAATAACTTGTTGACTTGCATACAGGAGATTGTTTTTCATTTCTCTCTCCCTTGGCTCACTACACACACATATTATATATATATATAGGGTGGGAAGTGTAGGAAGGATTGTGGGAGTGACATGTGTCATCCCCATTCCACATCATATGACATGTGTCACACCCCACCCCACCCCCACCCCCCACCCCGAAAATTTTTTTTTTCCCGAAAAAAATTCTTTTTTTCCTGAAAATTTTTTTTTTCCCGCCAAAAATTTTTTTCCCGCCATTATAACTATGATGCACCATTTTATTTTGGTGCATCACAGTTATAAAAATTAGTTATAACTATGATGCACCAAATTTCATAACGGTGATGCACCTGGGTTTTAATGCATCATAGTTATAAGTTTACTGCATTATAGTTATAAGAAACTGCATCATCCTAAGTTTTCTGCATCATATATATATATATATATATATATATATATATATATATATATATCTAACTGCAGTATAGTTATAAGTTATAAGTAACTGCATCATGTATGTAACTGCATTATAGTTATAAGAAACTGCATCATCCTAAGTTTTCTGCATCATATATATATATATATATATATATATATGTAACTGCAGTATAGTTATAAGTTATAAGTAACTGCATCATGTATGTAACTGCATTATAGTTATAAGAAACTGCATCATCCTAAGTTTTCTGCATCATATATGTATGTAACTGCATTATAGTTATAAGTAAGTGAATCATGTATGTAACTGCATTATAGTTATAGGAAATTGCATCATCCTAAGTTTCTCTGCATCATATATGTATGTAATTGCTTTAAAATTAAATATGATTCTTTTTTATACAAGTACTACATTTTTTTTATATCATTAGTGCATCACACTAATAAGTTTTGGTGCGTCTTTATTATAAAGTACTGCATCATAGTTTATAGTTAAGTGCATCAACTATGATGCAGTAACTTATAACCTTAATGCACTAAAATCATAATTGTGATGCAGTAACTTTATAAATATGATGCACTTATAAATTTTGGCGGGAATTTATTTGGCGGGAAAAAAAAAAATTTTTTGCCCCCCAAAAAAAAATTTTTTGGCAGGAAATTTTTTTTTTTTCGCTGGGGGGTGGGGTGGGTTGTAACACCCCAAACTAGGCGGATATTACAGTGCCGTAGATCCCCAACTGGGACCCACCAGGCAAATGAAAATGAATGAATTACACAAGATAAATGTAGTACCGAACTACATTACAACAATAATTACTCCGATGAGGAGTTTAGTTACAACACACCAGGACAATACCGAATACTAGTGTATTTTATATGAAGATAAAATACACAACACTGAATGAAACGGAGTATTCAAATGAAAGTATGCAGCGGAAAAATAAAGGACAATAACATGAATAACTGAAAGATCGGGGCCCCCTACTAGTATCACTAGGACTCCTCGACATCAACATGTTATTCCCGTGCGTTTGCCTTACCATGACCTGAAAAACAAAATCCCGGTAGGGTCGATTAAACAGAACAACAATCCTCAAGGGTTGAAAATACACAAACATGAATTAACTGAAGTTAGGAAATATCCTTAGTTATGAATTACGCTGAAGAAGAGTATCATAGTACGCCCGTAGTGTTCTGTGCAAGTGTACAAGACGAATGACCGGACACACCCGTCCTTGTACCTAATTAGTCTCACGGAGGTAATCTGTTACCGTGTGCACAGTCCAATGTATCACTCCCTATACATGGCCATAACGTGCCCGACTAAAAATTCCACACATCCTCACCCGCCACGCAATATGAACCCGGAAGGTCATATGAGCGAGAATGACCGTAATGAATATCAAAGAATAAATAATAATCGACAAAGTTAAGAATGACTCACCGAGATGAGAGTAATAATGAAGTGATGGATAGTTTTAATGGAATGGTTGAACCGCTGCTCCGTTAATGATGTGATTGTTCAACAATTACAAGTCTCAATATGATTAATACAATGATGAATGAGTTATGATTATGAATTATCAACAACAAAAGGTATGAATATCCTTTTAACCGAGTAAGAATTAACTTACTCAACACCGGCGACAATTATCCTTCCACGAACAACGTCCTAATTGAGATATCGGTCGCTCGAACAACCTTAAATAATACAATTACCAACAATCCGTTCAATATACGAATCAAACACGAATATAACGAACTCAAAACGTCGATACGATTAAACCAAGTCCATAGAGGCATTAAATCAAACACGTTGTATCCAAACTCCGATTGTTTACAATCAAACCTCAATATACCAATATCAAATTCTCCAAGAAGTGTTTCAAACCAACAAAACATCTCCAATACGATCAATAATCCGTTATGAATATCCGAAAACGTGATTATAACAACAATTAGTCGAAAATCCCCAATTCCAACTCTATATTCAAAGTGTTCTTGAATAATCCCTCAATAATCCAATGAATCCTTATACAAACTCATAATCATATACATATCTCTTCATATAACATGATTATAACGTCCAAAACATCATATCTCAACACAAAATCGAAGTTCAAAGTGTTGAAGGAATTACCTCTTGAAGATACAAGTACTTTAATCCGAAGAACACGCGTTAGATTGATTATCCGGGCTTCACGATCGAAAGGAGATGAAGAAAATCAAACACCCAAATGATTTGTGAAGGAAAACCCTCCCTCAAGCCTTATCTCTCGGTTGAAGGTGAAGAAAAGGAAGAAAAATGGGTGAAATGCTGAAAAAATGAATTTATAGGGGTTGACTACCTGCCGGACACGGCCGTGCCGATCGGCACGGTCGTGTCGCGATTGGCCGGCAGTGGCCGACAGGACTCGGCCGTGTCCCGCTTGACACGGTCGCGGCGCGAGGGCCTTCCGATAGTGACCCGTCAAGCGGCGACTTCGGCATGACTCGACCGCGCCGTGCAGGCGGCACGGTCGGGCGTCTTTGGCGACATCGGCTTATCCGGAAGGGTTCGACTCGGCCGTGCACGACACGGTCGGGTCTGAGGCGCACTTCGGCATCTTCCGGACGAGTACGGCAGGTCGTGTCGGACGACACGGCCGAGTTCGTTCGGCGATGATCGGCCAATCTTGAAAAATGAGCGGTTGAGCTAAAGCGACCATAACTCTCTCGTCCGGACTCCGATTGACTCACCGTTTGAACCATTGGAAAGCTAACTCGATGCTCTATAATATTGCAAAGATTTAGAATTTTTGGAATTACCAAAAATTAATGGTGATCTAACAAAGTCGAACTCATATGAGGAAAGTTGAAACAATGAACAATAACGATACACAACTCGAAGTTTTTCCGAACGGTGAACACGGTGAAAGAACATGATTGATGAATGATTATAATTGGGTGAAAATACACTGAGTGACAATTACAGACTGATAATTACTGAATGATAATGACTGAATTACAACCGGGTATTACATACACCCCCCCTTAAAAGAGTTTCGTCCCCGAAACTAAGGGTCAAACAACTCGGGATAACTCTCCCGCATACTATCCTCAGTTTCCCAAGTAGCCTCTTCGACTCTGTGTCTAGACCACTGAATCTTGACCAAATGAATCGACTTATTCTTCAACTGTTTGATTCGTCGCTCTAACACTCGTACAGGACGCTCCTCGTACGAATGATCATCCGCAATCTCGATTTCGTCGAACTGAAGTATGTGACTCGGGTCGGCAACATACTTCTGCAACTGAGAGACGTGAAACACATTATGAATCCTGCTCAAAGCCGGAGGTAAAGCCAATCGATAAGCTAACTCGCCTACTCGATCTAAAATTTCAAACGGTCCAATGAATCTTGGGCTCAACTTCCCCCGTTTTCCGAAACGGAAAAATACTTCGACTCGGGGATACCTTGACCAAAACATGGTCACCCGTCTCGAACTCTAGTGGTCGACGACGATTATCCGCATACGATTTACAGCCGACTGAAATCAACATACGACTCTTGATCATAGCTACCTTCTCCCGGACGGCTATAAGTATATCGGGCTCGGTGCCGATTGATTCTGACAAGTCATCCTAACATAAAGGAGATCGACAAATACGACCGTACAAGGCCTCGTAAGGTGCCATCTTAATGGAAGCATGCCAACTATTATTATACGTGAACTCGATCAACGGTAGTTGAGCTTCCCAATCGTCCTTCCAATCGAGGACGCAAGCTCTCAACATGTCTTCTAATGTCTGAATAGTCCTCTCTGATTGTCCGTCGGACTGAGGATGAAAGGCAGTACTGAGATTAAGCTGAGTTCCCATAGCACGATGAACTGATTTCCAAAAATGAGACACAAATCGACCGTCATGATCGGAAACGATACTCTTAGGAGTACCGTGCAGTCTTACTATCTCCTTGATGAATAACTGGGCCAATCTCTCGGGACCCCACGTATCCTTGATCTCAAGAAAATGAGCTGATTTAGTTAAGCGGTCCACAATCACCCAGATCGTATTCATGCCACGACGACTCGTCGGCAAACTCGTAATGAAATCCATAGAAATGTCTTCCCACTTCCACTCTGGAATAGGGAGAGGTTTCAGCATACCCGCCACGGCCACGATGTTCAATCTTGACTTGTTGGCAAGTTAAGCATCTCGAAACAAATTCCGCGACTTCTCGCTTCATATTACTCCACCAGTAATTTTGTTTCAAGTCCTTGTACATCTTGCTGGACCTCGGATGAACAGAATAAGGGGTAGCATGAGCTTCTCTCAAAATCGAGTTTTTCAACTCATCATTCGCCGGTACACACATCCGATTCTTAAATCTCAAAAGTCCACCCTCGTGGATCACGAATCCAGGGGCTTTCCCCTGAGCCACATCTTCACGTATGCGCAACAATGAAGGGTATGAACTCTGATTCTCTCTCGATTACCTCCTCAAGTGACGATGAAATCTCTAACATACAAAGTTGTCCCCGATTCGCCAAGCCGGACTTCGATCTCGGGTCTAAGGAATTCCCTGAAGCTCCTTCGAATCGTTAAACGAGCAAGCATTTGCTCTTGAACGGACTTACGACTCAAAGCGTCGGCGACAACGTTCGCCTTGCCCGGGTGGTAAAAGATCTCGATATCAAAATCTTTGATTAGTTCCAACCACCGCCTCTGTCGCATATTTAACTCCTTGTGAGTAAATATATCCTTCAACTCTTGTGATTGGTGAATAACTAAAAGGTGACGCCATAAAGGTAACGACGCCAAATTTTCAAAGCGAACACCACGGCTGCTAGTTCCAGGTCGTGGGTTGGATAATTAACCAGCTAATCCGAGGAAACATCGGATTTAATTAATATCTTTCGGAGGTTGCTAATCTCGGATAGTCTCCGTCTTCTGAGGGTCGACACGAACTCTGTCAGATGAAATTACATGCCCGAGAAAAGTCACTTCGGACATCCAGAACTCACATTAAGAAAACTTCCATAAAATTGCTCGCGTCTCAACACGTCGAGAACCTGAAGAAGATGAACCTCGTGTTCCTCTCGGCTAAGAGAATAAATCAAAATGTCGTCGATGAAGACAACAACAACTGATCTAAAAAGTCGATGAAAACCCGATTCATTAACTCCATGATTACTGCAGGAGCAATAGTTAGCCCGAACGGCATAACTACGAACTCATAATGACCATAGCGTATATGAAACGCTGTCCTTGCGATATCCGACTCTCGAATCCGCAACTGGTGATATCCAGATCTTAAGTCGATCCTGGAAAATACTGAGGCTCCCTGAAGTTGATCTAAAAGATCATCAATACGGGGTAAGGGATACTACTCTTGATCATCACCCTGATCAACTCCTGGTAATTAATACACACACGAGACGAGCCATCCTTCTCCTTCACAGATCACACTGGTGCTCCTCACGGGGACGCAATCGGTCGAAGATGACCTTTCTCGAACTATTCCTCAAGTTGAATCTTCAACTCCTGCATTCTGGTCGGGGTCATCAGATTCGGTGCCTTCTATAAAGGGGACGTCTGGCTCGACTCACTCCTGAATTCCCCTACTCTATGTGAAGGCAACTAGATAACTCGTCTGGAAATACATCGTCAATCGATGACAATGATATCATGAATGATTGAACATTTCGATTGCCCTAGAATGGTCAATGGATAAAAAGAGATACCAATAATGATTGAACAACTCGATTGCCTTAGAAAGGCCAATCGATGAAGATGATACAATGAATGTTTGAATAACTCGATTGCCCTAGAAAGGCCAATCGATGCAAATGATACAATGAATTATTGAATATCTCGATTGCCTTTGAAAGGCCAATCGATGAAAATGATACAATGAATGATTGAATGAATCGATTGTCTTAGAAAAGCCAATCGATGGAAATGATACAATGAATGATTGAATAGTTCGATTGCGGAATTTCTCTGCTTTCGTCATAATAGAAATTCTACTGGAACAACGGGGATTACTTCCCTGAAGCACACATTCGACAACCAACGACGGAAAGATAGCGACCAAACGCTAACAAATACTGAGGATAGTATCAAGACGGTTAAACCAACTAATACCGAAATTACATCGTCCTAAGATAAATTCACCACGATTAGGTCCACCAACCAATCGCGGTTACTAATCTTACTTAGGTAAGATTCCGAAAATTCTTCCATCGTCAGGTAGACCGATGGTATATGGTCCACAAGCAATAGGACTATCCCGAAATAAGTCTATTCAAGCATGATTCGAAAATGAATGAATGCGGTGTACCAGCATCAAAAGGTACACACAAGTTGAAATAAAATTACGAGTATACCTGAAATCATTCGGACCACCGGATCGTCGATCCTCCTCATCATATGAATCTGGGACTTGCCGGTCCCCGAACCGGACGCTCCCGTCTGATAAATACGAGCTCCAACTCTATTTGCTTCCATTATCTTAAACGACGATGACAAAGTAGTCTGATTCTGAAACGCTGGTTGCTTCGGGGCCTGAGATGGCGCCGGAACCGACTTGGAGTCCTTTCGGCAAAAACGGGCCTTATGCCCAAAATTCCCACAATTATAGCACGTGATAGACGGTTTTACACTCGGTCTGAAATGACCCGCCCACAATTGAAACAGTGATGGCCGAATCGCCGCTCGGGAATGAGATCCCGCACGATTATGCGCCGTAGGAGGTCGCTCGAAGCGATAGGACTCACACGAGGCTTCTTGAAGGTTGATCGACCGCCGGATTGATTACGCCGTTGATTTCTTGCCGACAAATGAAGGTTGTTGTTCGGCACTTTCCTTAGCAGTGGCTCATACGGAGAGTTCTCTCGATTAATCCGGTCAGTGGCGCAATGATGATTGAGCAACCGCACATGGGTCATCATGGCTCGCATAAAAGTGAGTGGATCAACCCGAACATCTTCCGATCGAGCCGAGTCCAGGCACGATTTCTCGGCGAGTGATTATTTCTCGGGTTTCGGTTCGCACCGCGCCTCTCCCCGCATCCTTGACGCTTCTCTCCATCCGAAGTAGGAAGGTCGCATAATGATTATATTTCCCGCATGATTAGCACGTTATGATTATGTCATGAGATGATGAAAATGAGTATACATGCTCTAACTTAGTGATTATATGTATGATTTCTTGAAGTTACATGATTATCGATGAAATTCTTAAAATGATTATCTTGAATAACTTAACAAGATTGATAATATGATCATCCAGTTGACAACTTAGTAATGAAATGAATTGAGTAATTAATGAGTTAACATGATCGTCACGATCATTAGCGAGTATTGGAATGAATTAAGTGATTAATGAGTTAATATGATCGTCACGATCATTAATCGAGTATTGAAATGAATTAAGTGATTAATGAGTTAATATGATCGTCGATCATTAGCGAGTATTGAAATGAATTAAGTGATTAATGAGTTAATATGATCGTCACGATCATTAACTAAGTATTGAAATGAATTAAGTGATTAATGAGTTAATATGATCGTCTGATCATAATGAATGATGATGTTTGAGGATTGTTAATTGATGAATGATGAATGAATGACTATTGCGAGAAATTATACCATGGCGTTAGAAATCTTACAGTTCTTAGGTCGATTAGCTCGGCATTTGCACTGAGTCACACGTGACGCGAAAGTCCAATGATACTAGTCGATGACGATGATTTCAAATAAGACATGACTCGGAAGGTAGTATTAAAAACCACGCTCCGAAACAAACAATGTAACACCCCAAACAAGGCGGATATTACGGTCTGTAGATCCCCAGTAGGACCCACCGAGCAAATGAAAATGAATGAATTACACAAGATAAATGTAGTACCGAACTACATTACAACAATAATTACTCCGATGAGGAGTTTAGTTACAACACACCAGGACAATACCGAATACTAGTGTATTTTATATGAAGATAAAATACACAACACTGAATGAAACGGAGTATTCAAATGAAAGTCTGCAGCGGAAAAATAAAGGACAATAACATGAATAACTGAAAGATCGGGGCCCCCTACTAGTATCACTAGGACTCCTCGACATCAACATGCTATTCCCGTGCGTTTGCCTTGCCATGACCTGAAAAACAAAATCCCCAGCCGGGGTCAGTTAAACAGAACAACAATCCTCAAGGGTTGAAAATACACAAACATGATTTAACTGAAGTTAGGAAATATCCTTAGTTATGAATTACGCTGAAGAAGAGTATCATAGTACGCCCGTAGTGTTCTGTGCAAGTGTACAAGACGAATGACCGGACACACCCGTCCTTGTACCTAATTAGTCTCACGGAGGTAATCTGTTACCGTGTGCACAGTCCAATGTATCACTCCCAATACATGGCCATAACGTGCCCGACTAAAAATTCCACACATCCGCACCCGGCCACGCAATATGAACCCAGAAGGTCATATGAACGAGAATGACCGTAATGAATATCAAAGAATAAATAATAATCTGACAAAGTTAAGAATGACTCACCGAGATGAGAGTAATAATGAAGTGATGGATAGTTTTAATGGAATGGTTGGAACTGCCGTTCCCGTTAATGATGTGATTGTTCAACAATTACAAGTCTCAATATGATTAATACAATGATGAATGAGTTATGATTATGAATTATCAACAACAAAAGGTATGAATATCCTTTTAACCGAGTAAGAATTAACTTACTCAACACCGGCGACAATTATCCTTCCACGAACAACGTCCTAATTAAGATATCGGTCGCTCGAACAACCTTAAATAATACAATTACCAACAATCCGTTCAATATACGAATCAAACACGAATATAACGAACTCAAAACGTCGATACGATTAAACCAAGTCCATAGAGGCATTAAATCAAACACGTTGTATCCAAACTCCGATTGTTTACAATCAAACCTCAATATACCAATATCAAAATCTCCAAGAAGTGTTTCAAACCAACAAAACATCTCCAATACGATCAATAATCCGTTATGAATATCCGAAAACGTGATTATAACAACAATTAGTCGAAAATCCCCAATTCCAACTCGATATTCAAAGTGTTCTTGAATAATCCCTCAATAATCCAATGAATCCTTATACAAACTCATAATCATATACATATCTCTTCATATAACATGATTATAACGTCCAAAACATCATATCTCAACACAAAATCGAAGTTCAAAGTGTTGAAGGAATTACCTCTTGAAGATACAAGTACTTTAATCCGAAGAACACGCGTTAGATTGATTATCCGGGCTTCACGATCGAAAGGAGATGAAGAAAATCAAACACCCAAATGATTTGTGAAGGAAAAACCCTCCCTCAAGCCTTATCTCTCGGTTAAAGGTGAAGAAAAGGAAGAAAAATGGGATGAAATCTTTGAAAAAATGAATTTATAGGGGTTGACTACCTGCGGACACGGCCGTGCCCGATCGGCACGGTCGTGTCGCACTGATTAACCCGACATCGGCGGCGGGGACTCGGCCGTGTCTGCCCGACACGGTCGCGGCGCGAAGGGCCTTCCGAAGCGGTGACCGTCAGCGGCGACTCGGCATGACTCGGCCGTGCGGGCGACGCACGGTCGGGCGTCTTTGGGCGACGATCTTGGCTTATCCGGAAGGGTTCGACTCGGCGTGCGAGCGACACGGTCGGGTCTGAGGCGAACACTTCGGCATCTTCGGACGAGTGCGGCACGGGCCGTGTCGGACGACACGGCCGAGTTCGTTCGCGGTGATCGCCAATCTTGAAAAATGAGCGGTTGAGCTAAAGCGACCATAACTCTCGTCCGGACTCCGATTGACTCACCGTTTGAACCATTGGAAATCTAACTCGATGCTCTATAATATTGCAAAGATTTAGAATTTTTGGAATTACCAAAAATTAATGGTGATCTAACAAAGTCGAACTCATATGAGGAAAGTTGAAACAATGAACAATAACGATACACAACTCGAAGTTTTTCCGAACGGTGAACATGGTGAAAGAACATGATTGATGAATGATTATAATTGAGTGAAAATACACTGAGTGACAATTACAGACTGATAATTACTGAATGATAATGACTGAATTACAACCGGGTATTACATGGGTGGGGGTGGGGTGGGTGGGGGTGGGGTGGGTGGGAGTTACACATGTCATATGATGTGGAATGGGGATGACACATGTCACTCCCAGAATCCTTCCTACACTTTTTATTATAAGACCCTTTTTAGAATAACCCAAACCTATATATATATATATATGTATAATATGTTATCAGTACAGGACTCTACCAAAACGCTGTCAAAAATCCGATGTTATTTTTGGAATACAATTAAAGTGCTACCAAAGCATGTCGATGTTTCCAAATCCGATGGAAGCCCTACTAAAAATATACCCGACGGATCATTGAAATCAGAATTTTGCAGAGACTGCCAAAATAAAGAGGAACACTAAAATAATAATTTCCAATTTTTTTCAATACTGATAATGGCTAGCATCTCCAAAGTCGAGTCTGCGCCCCTAGATATCACATGGAAAAGCTACATGTCATGGGCGGTGGATGTTAAAATCCATCTTGAGTCGGTGGGGCTTGGATAAACAATAATAAAGGAAATAAAGCCACGAGCCAAGAACGTGCCAAATCAATGATATTACTTCGCCACCATCTTGATAAAGCTCTGAAAATGGAATATCTTACTGTTAAAGATCCATATGAATTATGAGTGAATTTGAAAGATAGATTCGACCACCTGAAGTTGGTCGTATTGCCAAAGGCAAGGCATGCATGTCACCACTTGTGGTTATATGATTTTAAATCTGTTTCTGATTATAACTGCGTAATGTTTAGATTCACGTCCCAAATGGAATTATGTGGAGAAAATGTTACTGATAATGATATCCTAGAGAACATATTCTCTACATTTCACATCTTGAATATCGAGAGAAAGGATTTAAGAATATTCTGATCTTATATTTCATGACAGTTATTGGTCGAACAAAATAATGAATTATTACTGAGAAATCATGAATATAGGCCAACTGGTGCAAGACTATTCCCCTGAAGTGAATGTGACACAAGCTCCTCATAATGGATCTAACCGTGGTAGAGGCCGAGGCCGTGGACGAGGGTATGGCCATGGACGGGGATGCGGATATCGATATGGAGCTAGCTGTGGCCGAGGTTATGGTAGATATGTGCCCTATTATTACCATGAGAATCTTTATGATGATAAAATGTAATATAAACCCCGGAAGAATTTTAACAATAATGAAAGCGACCAAGAGTCTAGACAAATTGAAGATAAGTGTCATCAAAATGGGATGACCGGGCACTGGTCACGTACTTGCCGCTCAAATGCCCATTTTGTTAAACTGTATTAAGACTCATTAAAGGAAAAGGGCAAGGCTCCTGAAGCATATATGCTTGAAAATAATAATAATTAACCCTAGAGGATGATACTATATTAGATGTATTTGCTTTTCTGGTATGCCCTGAAGGTCACTACCTTGAGAATCCCAAAGATGCCAAGTAAATGTACATTTGTTTATACTCCCCGTATTTTATCCCCCATGTTTTGTAATGTATTAAACGCCTATATATATATTATAAATTTTGCAAATATATACTCTTTATGGTACTTTTCCCAAAAAAATATGAATGTCGAAGATAATATCGGTCTCATTGATAGTGCATCAACACATACAATTTTGAAATACCAAAAATATTTCTCCCACCTGAAGTTGGGCAAAATAAAAGTCACCACAATAAGTGGTAGTGCAAAATTAATAGAAGGCTCCAGAAGAGCCATCATATTTCTCCCCGAAGGAGCTAGGCTTGATATATGTAACACTCCCGAAGCCAACCGGGAATATTACAGCATCGTGGGCCCCGCGCCGGAACCCACAAGGCTAAAAGTCATTTTCACAAACGTTTCAAATACGCCAACGAGACAAAGACGATAATATTTTAAATACCCAAATGTTTTACAAAACAAAGTTCCCAAATTCCGTCATAAAATACCATTTGGAAGCACAAGGCGAAGACGCCAAAAGGGCATTTAGAAAGTATACACGAGTTGGTAAAATACTGAAAACTATTTTGAAATACACACGCAGCGGATAGAGACATGATAGAAATACATTTGCAGCGGAATCATAACAGTCAGGAAAAATACTCGGTCTCAAACACATGCCATAGCAGTATCACCGGGAAGCTCATCATTTCACGACTGCTACTAGCTCGATCTATGAGTACCTAAAAGATAAAGCCCACGGCGGGGTCAGCCACAATACTCAACAATGATAACGATCACATCAACATAAACAATTACATATCAATGTAATTACAAGGTAAGAATATTTCCAGTGATATCTTACCGTAGTAACCTTACCAATTCGTGGTAACTCATATCAAATCAACCCTCACCTCAATTGACACCTCACTTTCTCAAGTGACGAATAAATTCAAAAATAACCATCTGTACTGTATTCAACACGATACCAAGATTATCAAACATAAATATATCCCCAACATGGAATAATTTGTGCCTGTCCAATTCTGTCCACTGGATCGCACAATCGGATCCCAATTCTGATAAAACCGATAACACACGATACATGTGTAGATCAACTGCCCCGAAACAATGGCAAGTCCTGGATATCAATACAAAGTATGAATGCTCACATAATCAATAATAATGACAAACCAATGCATCAAAACGAGAATATCTTTGACATGATAACTCCACAAGAGATCAACAAAGGACCAACCACGAACGAGAATGCCATTGATGTGATAAACTCCAGCAAGATCGATAAAGGATCAACAACGAGCGAGAATACCAACGATACGGTAAACTCCAATAAGATCAATAAAGGATCTACAATGACCGAGAATACCAACGATAAGGCAAACTCCAAACGGAATCAATAAGGATCAATAACGAACGAGATTGCCAACGATAGGGTGAACTCCAAATGAGATTAATAAAGGATCAACAACAAACGAGATTACCAACGATAGGGTGAACTCCAAACGAGATCGATGAAGGATCAATAACAAACGAGATTCCAACGATAGGGTGAACTCCAAATGAGATCGATGAAGGATCAATAACAAACGAGGTTACCAATGATAGGGTGAACTCCAAACGAGATGGATGAAGGATCAATAACAAACGAGGTTACCAACGATATGGTAACTCCAAACGATATTAATAAAGGATCAATAACAAACGAGATTCCAACGATAGGGTGAAATCCAACCGAGATTAATAAAGGATCAACAGGGACAGATATACGAGCGAATAAAATCATCAAAATATGCAGATCACCCATATGGGATCTCGAAGACAAGCCCGACTATCGAACATATCCGACCATGCATGGACTATGAACGACCAATCAATATGACTCAAGATGGACGTCATGATATGCCCGATCCGGAAATGTGTCCGTACACAAGCCACCCACAGGTATCGATCGAATACACGTCTGGTCTCGTGCCTAATCAGTCTCACGAAGTACGTCTCGTGTGCACACCTCAATGTGAGGTCGAAACCAACACATGACAACACGTGCCCGCCCTGAAAATCCTACACATGACCGATCAGTACGTATCTGACTCCAGATATATCGCGATACAACATGACAAAGGAACTCGAAGAAACACATATCCAACAAGGATCAGAAGACTTTCCAAGTGAGCAACGATAACTCGATCATGAAAGACCGACACGACTACAATGTACAATCCCCGTCAGACAATGGTTCACAGAATGCTCAATAATGCATATAATATTAGCACATAAACTCCCAAGGCCGCAGCCAAGGGTCACGGAAGCATCTACACAGGAATACTCCGGACCGTGGGTGCCATATTCTGGTCTTATCCCTCAACACATTACATGCAATCACAAAATACCCCAAGGTCGCAACCAAGGGTCACGAAAGCATCTACACAGGAATACTCCGGAACGTGGGTGCCATTTAGGTCTTATCCCTCAACACATCGGCCCAACAAATTACAGTTTAAAGAAAGAGCACATCACAAAATATACCAAACAATGATGCACATTCATCACATGAAGCATCAACATGCATATATACAACAATGCAACATGATAATTATCATAATTTAGCAATATTAGATTACCTCAAGCCAGAGACACTAACCTTTCCACGACCAACATCCCTGAACGAATATACAGTTGTCCGAATAGTCCAAAATGAAGTACAGTCCATCACTAACACCAAACCACCATCTAGAGTTCAATACCGGCATGATAAACTATACTAGACAACATTTCATACAATAGACCAAAGATAATTCACATCTCCGTTTCCACTAGACATCTTTAAAATCATATACATTATGATTTATCTCAGTCCAAGCATAATATATATACCACCATCCCGATAATTCACATTCACAATATCATTTCTATATGAGTCATAAATGAAATGAAATCGAAACCATTTATTAAACATTATGAACTGAGCAAGCATAACTTGCCTCGATGCCGATACGACAAAGCCGTTACCAATCCCACTGTCTTCATCTGCAAGCTCCTCATCCCCGACCAAGGCGATCCTTGCATTCCCCAATCTCAATCGCGGCACAACGGTTAAATCTACGATCACTTAGTACAACCTAATGCAACAATCAATTAACAATACGTTCGATAACAATCAACAACCGATATAACCAACCAATCAAACTCAACGGTTCAACGAGATCGCGATCATATACGAACCCAAACCTTTTCAACTCAAACTATATGAATACAAGCCAAAATTCGATAACCAATCAATTCTAACAAGTGTCTCAACATTCTTGATTCCGACTTCAATCATAATTACGGTTTTAACAAGGTTCCTTCTTGTTCATATTCGTAAATTCATAGAAAACCAATTACCGTATATTATCATGAACAATCATATATCAAAATTAACCGCAATCCTTCCAATTTCCATAAAATCATGACATATATAACTCAAGAGTTCTTCAAGAACATGTTTGTAGCCAACAAAACGACGTAATCTGATGTGTTCTAACATCTAAACCATCATCTAATTCATAATCCAAGGCATATATCATTTTGTTCTTCAATATACAATTCATATAACCCTAAGAATCACAACAACAATACCATAACCATCATCATACGAAGAAGGACATCAACAACAATATCAAAATCCGAATCAAATAGAGGAGTTTTTAAGCATACCTCTTGAAGAAGAACCACAAAGATCAAACACTTCAAGAAACATCAAGGATTCCAAACCTCAAGCTTTTAATCCAATCATCAAGGCCTCAACCAAGGTACAAGGGTCTAGAATAGGATTGAAAGTGAAGAGGGACGGAGCTGGGGTGGAAAAATATGTTTCTTCTCGTGAAGAAATGAAAGACTATTCCTTAATATATAATCTGCACAGCTCGTTAGGTACGTTAAGACCTAACCTTAATGTATGTAAGACCCTTTAACATATGCTACATATCCTTCATAGCGTACGTAATCGGCATCTAAGATTCACTGTCTTATTTCGTGGCATGCATTACGTACGTAATTTCCTTGCCGTAGCGTACGTAATGTAGCTGTTGACTTGCTACAGTATCATACTCGCTTACGTATGTAATGAGCTGTTCTTAGCGTACGTAAAGCTCAATGTTGACTCGTCTGTCCACATCTGCGCCGAAAGTAGCTGACATCGGGCCATTCACCGATCACAGCTCGGACCTGTCTAATTCCTTTCTTAACGTACGTTATGTACCCACCTTAACGTACGTTAAGCTTGAAATTTTACGTACGTTAGCTCCTATGCTTAGCGTACGCTACGTTTGCACCTTTACGTACGTAAGCTCTTATGCTTAACATACGTAATGGCTTTTATACTCAGCCATTTTTGCTCCTGTCTGTCGTCTCAATATACCGAACACGTACACGCGACATACTGAATATATATACTCGTTCCGATAACATTGTCATACGATACACCTGATGCATGATATCCTCAAATGCAATTGTCGACCAAGTACGACAATCATACAAATACCCGTACAGTATATCCGACATCGAAAGACATATCAAGCATGTAATATCCTAGAATTAAAAATAATCTCGATAGATGTACTGGCACAACTGTCACAATTCCCAAAATTATTTATCCATGTTGTATCGGTCCCACTCTGTACAGTACAATTCGGATAAAATAATGCGAAAATTCGTAGCGAAATTCTAGAATATTACAATATACAAATGCACTATTTTCCAGTAGGAAGCTCAAAGGAATATATTGAGTTTAAATGATATCCGCATAAATAGATGTCATATTGAGACAATAATGAAGCAAACAATGAATATATGTTGATTACAGAATCTATTAATGGAAATAAACATGTATTAGCAAAGATGCCTTCATTATTTTCTGGCTTATATTACACAAAGTTAAGTGGCATTGAAGCTTATTTGATAGACCCGAAGTCCACGAATTTTATAACTTATCGTCTTGGGCATCCTGAAAACATTATGATGAGATGAATTATTGAGAACACCCATGGTCATTCATTGAAAAATAAAATGATGTCGAATTATTTAATTTTCTTAATAAATATAATATCCAATATTATATCTATTAATTATTCTTGTTTGTCTTTAGTTGTCGTATGTGTGACTCAAAAGGCTTATATTATGTTGGCAATTATTTAATACCTTATTAAATAATAAGTCATAAGCGGTCTCTAGCAAGATATTATGACTATCCAAATAATATAAGTTTGTAGTCCATTAAATCATTTAACGTGTCAAATCCCTTTGTCGTGCGATATCATATTTGAACTAAGTCATGAAAATTCTCATACTTATTATGTTCAAATGATTTCTCTATCTTGAGTACACTGATTGGATCAAATGACTCTTAATTTGAGCATGGTCATGCATTTCCTTTAGTCCTACTTATCGAGGGCCCCAACAGATATCCCATCCCTAAAGAGAGGGACAAATCCCCATCTTGATTATTCATTGCCCTCTACATGACTCCCACTAATCCCGATCGCTAACCTTTATGATCACCATATTTCAGATGATGTTGGATTACGTCAAGGCATAGCAGTTATCATGTTGGACTCTATGATAATCTCAGGTTCAAGAATTTACTAACATACTGTTATTTTGAGATTCACTTATGACATTTCCATGCAGTGATCTCAATGCGGGTCTGTCCAGTATTGGTTCTCCAACCAATACCCATAAGTTTGATCTGTAACATACGCATAATCATCCGATGATTATCAATCAAACTTATACTAGTATATTAATCACTCGACTCTCCACTCAGTGCGATTGGACCAGTGACATTTGAATAATCTTATTATTCGTGATTAATTATTATTTGATTATTATAATATTAAAATATGGACACATTATAATAATCAACTAGAAATAAATGATATCAAATAACTTTATTTAAATGTGACAATTACAAATCTAGGAACATCGAATGTCCTAGGGCACTATTTCCAATAATCTCCCACTTGCACTAGGACCATTGATCGACAAAAACTTATCCTAAAAATAGGAATTTTTGAGTCGCTCACAAATATATACGAGGTAGAAGTAGTTTTGGTAAGTTCTACCAAGGTCTTTTCTCTCGAGGATTGTTCAACAGGGCTTCGTATAATATTTTGTTACAAATTGCGAGAAATAAATACTAAAATATTCTAAAATAGATTATTGGATTTTTAAATATTAACTAAATTAAATGCACTATTTTTTTAAACCAAACTATTTTTAATAAGACTATTTTTAATGAGACTATATTTAATACTACTATTTTTATACTAGACTGTTTATATTAAGACCATTTATAACTAGACTATTTTTAAAGTAGACTATTTATATTAAGACTATCTTTAACGAGTGAAAATGAATAGAATTAAAATGAGTTGGGAATTTATAAAATCTAGGGGATTACGGGTTCATTAAATTAGGTTTTTAGTTAACTATCGGAATTGATTTACACGGATATAAAAGAAAAACGAATGTTTATCGAGTAACCAACTTTTCACCTCATAACTTTCATATTCAAATGTGTCTTAATCACTTTCGCAATCTTAAGATGTTGATAACAAGATTAACACTTGATAGATTGAAAAGATATGTTTCCAATTCACTCAACAATCAATCAAGGAGGTTTCATTTGTAGAAATAGGATATGATCAATCTCTATTTAAACCAATTAGTCCTTTTTAATCAAAATAGTGTAAATCAATCAAATACTCGATATATAACCTAATAGAAATCTCCCTTCCCCTAGGAAGAAAGATTAACTACTCAATGGTTTATACAAACTAAAATTATAATAGAAATAATTGATATACATAATATATATATATGTATATAGAAACTCTTAATTACTAAAACTCAATGACAATAGGTGAAAATTTACTTGAATATGATGGATCAAAGTGCAAGAAATATACTTCAAAATATAACTTCAAACTTGTTCAAATGTTAAAAGCTTATAAAAATTGAAAATAAAACACCAAGTAAAATACTGAGTGCTTATTGATCAAGCACTTTTCAATTACAAACTAAATGAAAGAAAAACTTCAAACCAAAAATGAAATACAAACTAAAATTGATATTTCTAAGGAAAATATCTTGCTAAAAGAAAGGAGTGTTTCTTGGCAAGAAGATGAGATGATTTTTTTCTTATGGGTGAAGGTCTCCTTTTATAGGTGATTTTCAAGAATACAATTGATTATTTAATTCAAAATATCTATTGTAGTATCTTGATTAATTCTTTGTTCACACTTCACCCATGTCTTTGATTTTTCAAATTTTTGACCATAAAAATATCTTGTGGTTGAGTTCACAAGATGGTCAAAAGTGGACTATTTTTGCATGGCATCTGTTGAAAAATGGCGCTGGAAAACGGCTCATTTTGCGACGTATTATATAGCCGTATTAGGATGACTCGGTCTTGTCCGGAACACGCGCAAGGACCCGCGGAAAATGTGAGCCGTGTGAGAAACAGCCGAAGAAGCGGCCATGATTTACGCCGTGTGTGAAACGGCCGAAGAAGCGGCCATGATTTGCGCCGTGTTGCTTTGATCGTTTTGTAGACTGTCTCCTTGAAAATTTCCCGTCGTTGGATTTGATCTTGTTTTCCGTCCTTCTTGATGCTTCATGTCAGTAATCTGTAAAATAACCATTTTTAGCTCATGTTTTGACATATCTATAAAATATCTATTTTTAATCAGAAATCAGTACGATTATGCCCATAAAAGGAATATTTTGTATATGAATTTTTAGATCAATTATGCACTAATCAAATACCCCACACAATCATTTTCTTATCCTCAAGTAAACCTCAGATATGGTATGATTGAACGTACCAATAATTTTACCACACCTCAAAGGGTAAATTAGACCAAGTTTTTATAATTTTGTCAAATCTCAAGAAAGTTTCCTTTGTAAACAAAAAGCATGAATTCATAGAACTCGTCGGATAAGTGTATCGCTCACTCTCAAGTGTATATGGGACATATTTTCGCTCAAGCTTATTTAATGAGGTGAAAATTTCCATAGGCGTGCAAATCGTCTTTTATCTCTACCACTTGTGTATGTAACGTTGTGAATAAAAAAGGACTTTTAGGTTGTAATGTCGGCTCTTTGGTTGGGGTAGGAAAATATGGATAAAGTGACTTGAAACTGATCAATTAGAAAATATTCTGAACCCGTAATTATCAAAAGGTAAGCTCTTTAGAAGCTATTTAATGAAGCTTCTATCGATCCCCTTACTTATGCTTCGATTTATCTGAGCTCTTTTTCTTGCTTTTCAACCAACCATTTTTTTTTTATATTTTTCGCCTTTCCCTCTTTTTTTTTTACTTGGGTTGTTTATTATATGTTTTACGCGAATGTAAACTATGGGTCACATGAATACACCCGGTTACTAGGATAAAAACATACACAAACTGCTTCTATGCATACTCATATCTAAGGTAACTGTTTTATGCGAATGTAAACATGGGTCACATGAATACACGAGGTTACTAAGTTTCTAAAAACAGCGGAGTAAATTTTTTCTCCATTTTTCAACACTACCAACAATATATATCACCCAATGTCACCACACAATATCTTTATTCTTGTCAAAAATAATTTCTAACTGTTCTAGTATGGGTCAAGGGATTTATAGCGATGGAAAGCTCAGTATGTGGTTAACAATAAAATAGGCAATAAGCTCAATTGGGTTAACGAGGGAATTAATAATTTTTGGGGTAGGCCGAAAAGATTGCAAGGCTAGAAAAAAATCACCAAAATAATTTTCACTATTTTACACACACTTTGTAGTTTTAAGTAAGATGCACATGCACATTCTAGAGTTTCACAATACAAATAGTGCACTCAATCAATGATAGCAGGTAAATAATGGCTCAAAAGCTCACAAGTTCTTAAATATATATGTTTCATGAATTCACACAATTTTTTTTTAGAAACAATTGAGTTTGACCTTTCATCGAAAATTCAAGTTTTACCCATGGTCACATTACCGCATCAAAATTTTTATAAACAAGTCTCCCTAGGTGAGTAGTAAGACATTACAAATTGACTGTTGGAGGTATTTTTTTATGATTTAAAAATTCATATATTTCCGATATCACCCCACACTTTAAAAATAAGCATTATCCTCAATGTATTGAAAAGATAGAAGAAAAAGGACTCCCCTGTCGTGTGGTATGATTGATTCAATCCCCATCACAATCCCTAAAAAGAATTTTGAAACAAAAGCAGAAAACCATGTTGAAACAAGTTAAATAAATAAAAACAAAATCCATAATTGCAAGAAAAAGAAAAAGAAAATATGCAAACAGTTTAAACAAGCCAAAAAAATAAAAAAGAAGTCAGAAAAATAACACAAATAAAAAAAAATAAAACTAAGCCGATGCCCCGGGTGGTGGTGATGGTGGTCTGATGCCGAAGTGCTGCTGAATGCGTGCCATCTGCTCGTCTGATCGGTCGAGACGATCGTTTACCTTTTTAAGCTCACTTTTGATAACCTCCTGGTTGTCTCTGATGCAGCCAATCGCCTCCCATATACGACGGAGGAGGGACGGAGACTGGTGGCGATAGCTCGGATGGCGGGATGTGGTGGGCTCTCTTGAAGGGCTCTCGCTGTCAGCTCCGCCAGTCGGAGAATGTGTCTCCTGCTCATGCTGCGGATCCTCTTCGAACTCAATACCCATTCGGCTACAAGTAGCACGCTTCAATTTGTCCTGGTCTTTAATTACTGTGCGGTCGGCATTTGAGAAGTCAACATCCGCCTGCTCGAGTATCAACATGATCAACCGGGGATAAGAAATAGAGTGCTTGGGGCTTTTATTCCGTAGGAAATCACGCATGTGATTGTATATAATACTCCCATGATTCAATCCCTGTATAGCACTTAGCCCATGCACCATTTTATCCAAAAAGTACAAATCACCAACTCGTACTTCATTTTTACTACTCGAACGAGGAAGAACATTTGTGCCGAGAAGGTATAAAATGAGGCGGTGTTGGTCGGAGAAGGATAAGGTCACGATCTTCACTCCATCCTTCTGGGATGGAGTGTACTGGATGTTAAACCGCGCCATGACACTACTAGTGTTCCACATCGGTCCTTCTGGGGGATTGAAGGCTTTTCTGAAATTTAATTTCTCCCCCTCGTCCGGAGTGTGGAGCGAGTGATTTATCGAGCTCTCAGTTATTACCACCAGTGTCCCTCTAACCGTGCTTCGAATAGCGTAGTCATCTTTGCGTTTAGCCTCTACGTTGGCGTAGAATTCACAAACAAAATCTCCGTAGTAATGATCAGGGAGGTTCAACGCATTCTCCCAATGTAGGTGACTGAAGAATTGAGATAAGTTAAATTTATCTTCAACCTCCTGTGCGATATCTTTCTCGACCAGAAGTTTGGAATGAGCTCGTTGCTCAAACCATTCCGCATTTTCAGCATTTGTAAAGCGTATAGCATCAAAGGACCCCGTGGTATGCTCTGTGTAATATCCTAGAATTTCACTATGAATTTTTCGCATTATTTTATCCGGGATGTACTGTACAGAGTGGGACCAACACGATATGAGCGGATAATTTTGGAAACCGTGACAGTCGTGCCAGTATGTCATCGAGGTTATTTTGATTCTAGGATATTACATGCTTGTTGTGTTTTCGATGTCGGATATACCGTGCGAGTATTTGTTTGATTTCCGTACTTGGTCGACAGTTGTAATTGAGGATATCGTGCATCAGATGTATCGTATGGAAATGTTATCGGAACGAGTATATGTATTCGGTATGTCGCGTGTATATGTTTGGTTTATTGAGACGACAGACAGGGGCGGAAATGGCTAAGTATGGGAGCCATTACGTACGTTATGTGTTGAATCTTACGTACGTTAAATTGGTAGAGTTACGTGCGTTATGGCGAGACATTACGTCGTAACATGGGAATCAGACGATCGAGTCGTGGTCGGCAGTGGGACCCCGTGTCGGCAACTTTCGGCGGAGGATGTTGACAGTGAGTCAACGTCGTGTTACGTCGTTATACGGGACGTGTTGCGTCGTAACACGACCATTATCTTGTAGCAAGTCAACGTCGTATTACGCAACGGAACAAGTGTTACGTGCGTTACGGGCGATCGCCGAGTCGTGGCCGAGATGACTGGATGGCCGAGCATGGCCGACGTGACTCGTTAGGGTGCCGAGCATGGCCGGACGTGACTCGTTGGGATGGCCGAGCATGGTCGCAGTGACTCGGCCGGGGCTAGGATCGCCGACATGACGTAAGGCGGGCGATTCGGCCGTAAGGGCCGATTCGACGTAAGCCATCTGCCGATTCGTCGTAAGGGTGCCGAACAAGCGGGATGAAGGTAGGCCGCCGCGTTACGTACGTAAGCCACGGATTACGTGCGTAATCGGCCGGCAGTGTCTCGCCTATATAAGGCCTGGACCGAGTCACCCTTATCATTTTCCATTTTTCTTCGTTCCTTCCGCGATTTCTTCAGCAAATATGATGGTTTTGAGTAGAATCAACTTATAACAACATGTTTTGGAAGTTGGAATCATGGACTAACATCATCCTCCACCCGGATCGAAGGTAAGAACACATGAACTTTTGGTTTTTAGATGTTCTTGAGGTTTCTTGGTGTTTTGGCCGATTTGCTCCATTTTGATTCGGATTATTGATAGAACTTGATTGTATACTCGTAATCATTCAATACTCTTGAAGTTTTGTGGAACAAATTCGAGTATTTCTTCGTTAAAACGATTAAATTGGATTATGCCTTCAAAGTGTTCGATGAAATGCCTCAATGAGTAGAACTTGGAAAATTCTATACGTTTTCACATGGATGGTGATTGAATTGATATTATTGTGATTTAGGAATGAACTTTTGAAGGAAGTTGAATCGGTACCCTTCCCTTTTGTCGATTTCTTCGCACCGTGCTATTCAAAACAAGTGATTACTTGTGTATGTCATCTTCTAGAGGTATGTTGATAATCCTCTCCTTGAATTCGGATTTTGATGTTATCGTTGAAGAAGGATTCATATGAAGATGATTATGGTTTTGTTGTTACGATTCTTGCGGTTATATGAACTATATGTTGAAGACATTGTTTGGATTATTGAACACCGAATTTCGACTTGTGTCCGTATTGTTAAGAGTTGATATGGGTTGGTTTCATATGATCGAGATATCATTGAACCATCGAGTTTGATTAGTTGGTCATGTCGGTTATTGATTTTTATTGAACGTATCGTTAATCGATTATTGCATTAGGTTGTGTTTAGTGATCGTTGAAGTTAACCGTTGTGCTGCGGAGCTTGTAGACGAAGACGGCGGGATTGATGGTGGCTTCGTATTGGTATCCAGGCAAGTTATGCTTGCTCAGTTCATAATGTTAATAAATGATTTCGTTTTCATTTCATTTATGATTCATATAGCAATGGTATTATGGAATATATGAATTGTCGGAATGGTGGTATGTAAGATAAATCATAATGTATATGATTTTAAGGATGTCTAGTGGAAATGGAAACTTGAACTATAATTTGGTCTATTTCCTGACAAGTTGGATATCAAGGTTAGTTATCGTGTCGATGTTGAACTCGGGACGGTGGTTTGGTATTAGTTATGGACTGTACATCATTTTGGATTGTCGGATAAACCGTGTATTCGTTCAGGGCGGTTGGTCGTGGAAAGGTTAGCGTCTCCAGCTTGAGGTAAATTAGTATTGTTAGAATATGATAATCATCATGTTGCATTTTTGCATGTGTGTGTTGATATTTCATACGGTGAATGTGCACCATTGTTTGTTACGTTTTGTGAAGTGCTCTTTCTTGAGCCGTAATCTGTGGGGCCGATGTGTTGGGGATAAAACCTGTATGGTACCCGAATGGAAATGTGTTAGGGGATAAGACCTAAATGGCACCTATGTCCGGAGTATTCCTGAGTAGATGCTTCCGTGACCCTCGACTGTTGCCTTGGGAGTTTATGTGATATTGTCCGGAGTATTCCTGAGTAGATGCTTCTGTGACCCTTGGCTGCTGCCTTGGGAGTTTATATGCTATTATGATATGCATTGTTGAGCATGCTGTGGACTGTTATATGACGGAATACGACATTGTGGTCGTGTCGGTCTTTCATGATCGAGTTATTGTTGCCCTCTTGGAAAATCTTCTGATCCTTGTTGGAAATGCGTTTCTTCGAGATCTGTTGTCATGTTGTATCGTGGCATATCTGGAGTCAGATACGTTATGATCGTTCATGTGTAGGATTTTCGGGACGGGCACGTGTAGCATGTGTTGGTTTCGACCTCATATTGAACCGTGCACACGAGGCGTGCCGTGAGGTGATTAGGTACGAGACCAGGCGTGTATTGATCAATACCCGTGGTTGGCTTGTACACGGACACATGTCCGGATCGAGCGTATCGTGACGTCCATCTTGAGTCTTATTGATTGGTCGTTCACAATCCATGTATAATTGGATCTGTTTGATATTCGGATTGTCTTTGAAACTCCGTATATATGATTTGTATATGGTCGACAATTTTATTCTCTCGTGTATCCGTCACCATTGAACCTTTATTAATCTCGTTCGGAGTTACCATATCGATGGTCAACTCATTGATATCGATCCTTTATAAATCTCGTTTGGAGTTCACCTTGTCATTGGTAATCTCATTCATTATTGATCCTTATTGATTCCATTTGGGAGTTGTCTCACCGTTGGTATCCTTGGTTATTAGTCCTTGATCGATGTTATTGGAGTTTACCGTGTCGTCGGTATTCTCAGTTGTTGATCCCTTATTATCCCTATTGGGGTATACCGTGTCGTTGGTACTTCCGGTCGTTGGTCCTTATTGATCTTACTAGAGTTTACTATGTCGTCAGTATTCTCGGTTGTTGAACTTTATTGATCTTATTTGGGTTTATCATACCGTTGGTATTTTACGGTTGTCAACTCTTTTGATCTTGTTAGAGTTCACCATGTCGTTGGTATTCTCGATTATTGATTCTTCATTGATTCTTACCGTGTCGTCGGTATTCTCGGTTGTCGACCTTTTATTGATCTTGTTGGGATTTGCCGTATTGTCGGTATTCTCGGTTATGGATTCTTCCTTGATCTTGTTGGAGTTACCATACCATGGCATCCTCGTTCGTGGTTGATCCTTTGTCGATCTTGTGTGGAAATATCATGTCATTGATATTTCCGTTGTGATGCATTAATTGTTTATCATTATTGATTGTGTCAACATTCGTGTTTTGCATTGATATTCGGGACTTGCTATTGTCTCGGGACAGTTGGATTGCAGTGTGCCATGTGATATCGGTTCTATCGAGTTGGGATTCGATTGTGCGACCCAGCCGGCGAGTTAGTCTTGACAGTTATTCTATAATCGAGATATGTTTCATTTGGAAATCTTGGTAGTGTTTGAGATACTGATGTGATTACATTTGAATTCGTTCATTACTTAAGGACACGAGGCGTGGAATAAGGTAAGAATTGAGTGTTATGGCTGTGACAGGTTGGTAAGGTTATTTCGGTAAGATTACATGGGGAATGTTCTTACTCTGTAGATTACATTGTTATGTATTGTTTTTGTGATGTGATCGTTATCATTGTTGAGTATTGTGGTGACCGTCGTGGGCTTTATCTTTTAGGTACTCGGAGTTCGAGCTGGCAGCGGTCGTGAAGGGATGAGCTTTCCGGTGATACTGGCTATGGCGTAGTTGTTGGGATTCGAGTGTTCTTTCTGGTTTTTATAATTCCGCTGTAAATGTAATTAATTATGTTTTATCCGATGTGTGTGTATATTTAAAATGGCTTTCGATATTCAATTAACTGTGTTTTTATCCGTTGTGCGTGTGTGTGTTCTTTCAAAGGGCTTTTTGACATTTTTAAACGTTTGCGAAAATGATTTTAGCCTTGTGGGTTCCAATATGGGGCCCACGGCGCTGTAATATTCCCGGTCGGTTTTGGGGGTGTTACAGAAGATGGTATCGGAGCTTGGGTTTCGTAAAACCCGGGCGTGTGTGTTATGTGGCTCTACCGGTGCGGTAGTAGCGTGACTTTTGAAAATGATTTTTTTTAACTTTTGAGTCAAATCGATTTTGGAGGTTTCAAAATTTTTAAAATATTTTCAAATTATTGTATTTGCGATGCCGGTGTGTTGAGACTTTGTATGGGAGTCGTATGCTGGTATCACGGAAGATCATCGACTTCACGGACCTGTAAGTGTGTTCTTTTAGTTATTTCAGTTTTGATGATGATTATTTGAGTATGGTGTCGTGATTTTGAGATATTTCGGGATTGAGATACTGATTGTGACAGGATTTTGAGTTTCGAGGACGAAACTTATTTAAGTGGGTAGATATGTAATATCCTAGAATTTCACTATGAATTTTTCGCATTATTTTATCCGGATGTCTTTATGCAGTGGGACCAACACGATATGAGCGGATAATTTTGGAAAGCGTGACGATCGTGCCGGTATGTCATCGAGGTTATTTTGATTCTAGGATATTACATGCTTGTTGTGTTTCGATGTCGGATATACGATGCGAGTATTTGTTTGATTTCCGTACTTGGTCGACGATTGTAATTGAGGATATCGTGCATCGGATGTATCGTATGGAAATGTTATCGGAGCAGTATATGTATTCGGTATGTCGCGTGTATATGTTCGGTTTATTGAGGCAGCAGACGAGGGCGGAAATGGCTAAGTATGGGAGCCATTACGTGCGTTATGTGTTGAATCTTACGTCGTTAAATTGGTAGAGTTACGTGCGTTATGGCCGAGACATTACGTGCGTAACATGGGAATCGACGATCGAGTCGTGGTCGGCGGTGGGACCCGTGTCGGCAACTTTCGGCGGAGGATGTTGACAGTGAGTCAACGTCGTGTTACGTCGTTATACGGGGCGTGTTGCGTCGTAACACGACCATTATCTTGTAGCAAGTCAACGTCGTATTACGTCGCAACGGAACAAGTGTTACGTGCGTTGCAGGCGATCGCCGAGTCGTGGCGAGATGACTGGATGGCGAGCATGGCGGGACGTGACTTCGTTAGGGTGGCCAAGCATGGCGGACGTGACTTCGTTAGGATGGCCGAGCATGGTCGGCGGTGACTTCGGGGGGCTAGGGCGGCCGATTACGTCGTAAGGCGGTGGCGATTCTGGCCGTAAGGGCGATTACGTCGTAAGCCATCTGCCGATTCGTACGTAAGTGCCGAACAAAGCGGGCCGAAGGTAGGCGGCTGCGATTCGTCGTAAGCCACGGCCGATTACGTACGTGGCGGCCGGCGAGTCTCGGCATATAAGGCACAGACCGAGTCACCCTTATCATTTTCCATTTTCTTCATTCCTTCCGCGATTTCTTGACAAATATGATGGTTTTGAGTAGAATCAACTTATAACAACATGTTTTGGAAGTTGGAATCATGGACTAACATCATCCTCCACCCGGATCGAAGGTAAGAACACATGAACTTTTGGTTTTAGATGTTCTTGAGGTTTCTTGGGGTTTTGGCGATTTGCTCCATTTTGATTCGGATTATTGATAGAACTTGATTGTATACTCGTAATCATTCAATACTCTTGAAGTTTTGTGGAACAAATTGAGTATTTCTTCGTTAAAACGATTAAATTGGATTATGCCTTCAAAGTGTTCGATGAAATGCCTCAATGAGTAGAACTTGGAAAATTCTATACGTTTTCACATGGATGGTGATTGAATTGATATTATTGTGATTTAGGAATGAACTTTTGAAGGAAGTTGAATCGGTACCCTTCCCTTTTGTCGATTTCTTCACCGTGCTATTCAAAACAAGTGATTACTTGTGTATGTCATCTTCTAGAGGTATGTTGATAATCCTCTCCTTGAATTCGGATTTTGATGTTATCGTTGAAGAAGGATTCGTATGAAGATGATTATGGTTTTGTTGTTACGATTCTTGCGGTTATATGAACTATATGTTGAAGACATTGTTTGGATTATTGAACACCGAATTTCGACTTGTGTCCGTATTGTTAAGAGTTGATATGGGTTGGTTTCATATGATCGAGATATCATTGAACCATCGAGTTTGATTAGTTGGTCATGTCGGTTATTGATTTTTATTGAGCGTATCGTTAATCGATTATTGCATTAGGTTGTGTTTAGTGATCGTTGAAGTTAACGTTGTCTTTGCGGAGCTTGTAGACGAAGACGGCGGGATTGATGGTGGCTTCGTCGTATTGGTATCGGGCAAGTTATGCTTGCTCGATTCATAATGTTAATAAATGATTTCGTTTTCATTTCATTTATGATTCATATAGCAATGGTATTATGGAATATATGAATTGTCGGAATGGTGGTATGTAAGATAAATCATAATGTATATGATTTTAAGGATGTCTAGTGGAAATGGAAACTTGAACTATAATTTGGTCTATTTCGACAAGTTGGATATCAAGGTTAGTTATCGTGTCGATGTTGAACTCGGGACGGTGGTTTGGTATTAGTTATGGACGTACATCATTTTGGATTGTCGGATAAACCGTGTATTCGTTCAGGGCGGTTGGTCGTGGAAAGGTTAGCGTCTCCAGCTTGAGGTAAATTAGTATTGTTAGAATATGATAATCATCATGTTGCATTTTTGCATGTGTGTGTTGATATTTCATACGGTGAATGTGCACCATTGTTTGTTACGTTTTGTGAAGTGCTCTTTCTTGAGCCGTAATCTGTGGGGCCGATGTGTTGGGGATAAAACCTGTATGGTACCCGAATGGAAATGTGTTAGGGGATAAGACCTAAATGGCACCTATGTCCGGAGTATTCCTGAGTAGATGCTTCCGTGACCCTCGGCTGTTGCCTTGGGAGTTTATGTGATATTGTCCGGAGTATTCCTGAGTAGATGCTTCCGTGACCCTTGGCTGCTGCCTTGGGAGTTTATATGCTATTATGATATGCATTGTTGAGCATGCTGTGGACTGTTGTCTGACGGAATACGACATTGTGGTCGTGTCGGTCTTTCATGATCGAGTTATTGTTGCCCTCTTGGAAAATCTTCTGATCCTTGTTGGAAATGCGTTTCTTCGAGATCTGTTGTCATGTTGTATCGTGGCATATCTGGAGTCAGATACGTTATGATCGTTCATGTGTAGGATTTTCGGGACGGGCACGTGTAGCATGTGTTGGTTTCGACCTCATATTGAACCGTGCACACGAGACGTGCCATTGAGGCTGATTAGGTACGAGACCAGGCGTGTATTGATCAATACCCGTGGTTGGCTTGTACACGGACACATGTCCGGATCGAGCGTATCGTGACGTCCATCTTGAGTCTTATTGATTGGTCGTTCACAATCCATGTATAATTGGATCTGTTTGATATTCGGATTGTCTTTGAAACTCCGTATATATGATTTGTATATGGTCGACGATTTTATTCTCTCGTGTATCCGTCACCATTGAACCTTTATTAATCTCGTTCGGAGTTACCATATCGATGGTCAACTCATTGATATCGATCCTTTATAAATCTCGTTTGGAGTTCACCTTGTCATTGGTAATCTCATTCATTATTGATCCTTATTGATTCCATTTGGGAGTTGTCTCACCGTTGGTATCCTTGGTTATTAGTCCTTGATCGATGTTATTGGAGTTTACCGTGTCGTCGGTATTCTCAGTTGTTGATCCCTTATTATCCCTATTAGGGTATACCGTGTCGTTGGTACTTCCGGTCGTTGGTCCTTATTGATCTTGCTAGAGTTTACTATGTCGTCAGTATTCTCGGTTGTTGAACTTTATTGATCTTATTTGGGTTTATCATACCGTTGGTATTTCTGGTTGTCAACTCTTTTGATCTTGTTAGAGTTCACCATGTCGTTGGTATTCTCGATTATTGATTCTTCATTGATTCTTACCGTGTCGTCGGTATTCTCGGTTGTCGACCTTTTATTGATCTTGTTGGGATTTGCCGTATTGTCGGTATTCTCGGTTATGGATTCTTCCTTGATCTTGTTGGAGTTACCATACCATGGCATCCTCGTTCGTGGTTGATCCTTTGTCGATCTTGTGTGGAAATATCATGTCATTGATATTTCCGTTGTGATGCATTAATTGTTTATCATTATTGATTGTGTCAACATTCGTGTTTTGCATTGATATTCGGGACTTGCTATTGTCTCGGGGACGGTTGGATTGCGGGTGTGCCATGTGATATCGGTTCTATCGATTGGGATTCGATTGTGCGACCCAGTAGCGAGTTAGTCTTGACAGTTATTCTATAATCGAGATATGTTTCATTTGGAAATCTTGGTAGTGTTTGAGATCTGATCTGGTGATTACATTTGAATTCGTTCATTACTTAAGGACACGAGGCGTGGAATAAGGTAAGAATTGAGTGTTATGGGTGTGTGAGGTTGGTAAGGTTATTTCGGTAAGATTACATGGGGAATGTTCTTACTCTGTAGATTACATTGTTATGTATTGTTTTGTGATGTGATCGTTATCATTGTTGAGTATTGTGGTGACCCGTCGTGGGCTTTATCTTTTAGGTACTCGGAGTTCGAGTGGCGGTGATCGTGAAGGGATGAGCTTTCGGTGATCGGCTATGGCGTAGTTGTTGGGATTCGAGTGTTCTTTCTGGTTTTTATAATTCCGCTGTAAATGTAATTAATTATGTTTTATCCGATGTGTGTGTATATTTAAAATGGCTTTCGATATTCAATTAACTGTGTTTTTATCCGTTGTGCGTGTGTGTGTTCTTTCAAAGGGCTTTTTGACATTTTTAAACGTTTGCGAAAATGATTTTAGCCTTGTGGGTTCCAATATGAGGCCCACGGCGCTGTAATATTCCCGGTCGGTTTTGGGGGTGTTACACTCTGGTTGAGAATTGTCGCTCTCGGTGGCGGAAGATGATGCTAAAGGGTTGGCTGCCCGGCACTTGCGAGTCCTGGTTGTCCTGCACAATTATTACAAGAAAAATTCTTTTAAGCATTTCACCGGACACCTTGTAATCGTGATTAACAAGCTTCCAAATTCATCAATTTATGGACAAAATCTAACCTCCTCGTACATGAATGCTTCAAAACTATACGATTAGCAATAGAACAATACTAATCTAAGCAAAACACCACGAATTTACAAACTTTCATCATGTAAAATTTTATAAACCAAAACCATCAAAATTTTGACATAATTTCATTTCAACTTATCAAAAAGTGTTAAATCCTTACATATAATCCAACAAAAGTGTTCATTCACGTGAATAAACGTAGCCACATATCTACAAACACAATGTGAATCGAATTCGCAGCAAATATTGAAGAATTTTGAAGTAAACTTACATTGTTGCTTGATGACGAATTTCTGGAAAATTCCTAACAAATTTGATGAAAGTAGGTTGATTGAGGTGTTATGTATTGAAATAAACTAATCTAACAAAAAGAAATTAAAAAGTTGGGATTTTTAGGGGAGGAGGTCGGAGGTTAGGGTGAGAAAGAAATAAGAATGGAAGGGCCGACTTTGTGTTTAAAAACCTGTCTGCCAGAACACGGCGCTAAAGCACGGTCCACTTAGCGCCGTGTTGTGCGCCGTGTCGTACAGTGATATTTGATGGAAAATAGACACGGCACTGGAAACGGTCCAGATTATCGCCGTGTTGTTCGCCGTGTCATACAACGATTTTTTTTGTTTTTTGTTTTTTTTTTTATTTTTTTGATTTATTTTTTTGATTTTTTGAAAATAAATAATAATAAAAACAATAAATAAATTGGGTTCCCTCCCAATAAGGGCTCGTTTAATGTCATTAGCTTGACAACTTCCTATTTTAGTCGTGCGACGGATCTCCAAGGTTATGCTCTCTCCGTGAGGAATTTTCTGATTTTCAAAATAAGGCTTCACCCTGTGTCCGTTCACCTGAAATGACTCTTTGGTTTGAGGATTTATCAGTCTAATTACTCCATATGGAAATACTTCCTCAATCTCGAAGGGTCCCGTCCAGCGTGATTTTAGCTTACCTGGAAATAATCACAAACGAGAATTAAATAAAAGTACTTTCGTACCTGGTTCAAGGTGCTTGAGGTTAAGCTTCCGGTCATGAAGTCTCTTGACTTTGTCTTTGTAAATCAGAGAGTTCTCGTATGCTTCGTTTCTTAACTCATCTAATTCAGATATTTTGAGCAGTCTTTCCTGTCCAGCTTCTTTCAATTCCATTGAAACAGCCTTAATTGCACAATAAGCTTTATGTTCGATTTCAACTGGAAGGTGACAAGTTTTTCCATAGACTAGACGGTAGGGGCTCATTCCCAATGGACTCTTGTATGCTGTTCGGTATGCCCAAAGTGCATCGACCAATTTTTTAGCTAAATCTTTTCGAGTTGGGCGCACAGTTTTTTCCAGGATCCCTTTTATTTGTCGGTTGCTTGTTTCAGCCTGACCCGACGTTTGTGGATGGTAGGGAGTTGCAATTTTGTGATTTATTCCATTTTTGGCCATAAGATTGTCAAATAACTTGTTGCAGAAGTGGGATCTCCCATCACTGATTATTGCCTTGGGAAAACCGAAACGGCTGATTATGTATTCCTGTACAAACTTAACAACAATATTAGCATCATTAGTCCTTGTGGGGATTGCCTCAACCCACTTGGATACATAATCGACTGCTAAAAGAATGTACTCAAAATTTCCAGATTTAGTGAAAGGTCCCATAAAATCAATTCCCCATACATCAAAAATTTCTACGACCAAATTGATCGTGAGGGGCATCTCATTTCTTTTTCCGATATTACCAGTTCGTTGACACCTATCGCACTGAACACAAAAATGATGTGCGTCTTTAAATAAGGATGGCCAATACAAACCAGATTGGAGAATTTTGTTAGCAGTCTTTTGTCCGCCAAAATGTCCTCCGCAATGAAGTTCGTGGCAAAAGGTTAGTACACTTTGTTGCTCATCTTCTGGGACACATCCCCTCATGATTTCATCTTTGCATAATCGAAAAAGGCATGGTTCGTCCCAGAAGTAGTTTTTGCATGATGATAAAAGCCTTTTCTTTTTTTGGTAAGAAATGTTAGGTGGGAGCATTTCACAAACCAAATAATTCACAATATCTGTAAACCAAGGTACCGAAGAAATTTTAAATAGATTTTCATGTGGAAAAGAGTCCACAATTTGTTCATGTTTGTTAACTATTTCTTCTGTTATTTTTAAACAAGACAAATAGTCTACGACCACATTTTCACTTCCTTTCCGATCCTTTATTTCCACATTAAATTCTTGAAGCATTAAAATCCACCGAATCAACCGAGCTTTTGCTTGTTGCTTTTTCAATAGATGTCGTAAAGCTGCGTGATCTGAATGTACAATCACTTTAGATCCTACAATATAAGATCTAAATTTATCCAATGAGAAAACCACAACTAATAATTCTTTCTCGGTTGTTGTATAATTAACCTGTGCATCATTCAATGTTAAACTGGCGTAATAAACCACACGGAGCATTTTATCAATTCTTTGGCCCAAAACTGTACCAACAACTCGGTCAGATGCATCGCACATAATTTCAAAAGGTAAAGACCAATCAGGGGCAATTAAGATTGGTGCCGTGGTTAGTTTCTCTTTCAAGGTTTTAAAAGCGTCGAGACAAGCGTCATCGAAAATGAAGGAAACATCTTTGGTAAGCAAAGTGCAGAGAGGTTTACTTATTTTTGAAAAATCTTTGATAAACCTTCTATAAAAAACAACATGTCCTAAAAAGCTCCTAATTGCCTTTACATTGTTTGGTGGCGGTAATTTTTGAATGACATCAATTTTTGCTTTGTCGACTTCAATTCCATGATTTGACACCACATGGCCTAGCACAATTCCACTTTCTGTCATAAAATGACTTTTTTCCCAGCTGAGAGTTAAATGACATTCAATACAACGTTCAAGCACTTTGGTCAATTTATTTAAGCAATCATCAAAAGATGATCCAAATACTGAAAAGTCATCCATAAATACCTCAATAAAATCGCCGATCATATCTGAGAAAATTGACAACATGCACCTTTGAAAAGTTCCTGGTGCATTGCATAATCCAAAGGGCATTCTTCGACAAGCAAAAGTTCCAAAAGGGCATGTAAATATGGTTTTCGATTGGTCCTCGGGTGGAATTGCCACTTGGTAATACCTTGAAAGGCCATCAAGAAAACAGCTGAATTTGTGTCTTGCAAGTTTATCAAGCATTTGGTCAATAAAAGGTAGAGGAAAATAATCCTTTTTGGTGGCGGCATTTAATTTTCGATAATCAATGCACATCCGCCACCCGGTTGTTACCCTCGTTGGTACTATCTCTCCCTTATCATTTTCAATCACTGTTATGCCACTCTTCTTTGGCACCACATGTATCGGGCTTACCCATTCACTATCTGCAATAGGATAAATAATTCTCTCAACTAGCAATTTTAAAATTTCTTTTTTACTACCTCTAGCATATTGGGATTTAATCTCAGTTGTGCTTCTCTTCTTGGTTTTTCTCCTTCTTCTAGGATTATTTTATGCATACATGTCGAAGGGCTAACTCCCTTAATATCACTCAACCCCCATCCTATTGCCTCTTTGCATTTTTTCAAAACTTCTATTAAAAGAAATTCTTCATCTTCGCTCAATTCTGCATTAATAATTACGGGTTTTTTATTTTCCTGTTCTAGAAAAACATATTTTAAATATTTAGGCAATTCTTTAAGCTCCGGTATTTTTTTTCTTTGCTATCCATTAACGCCTCCAGACTATCTATCTTAATCCCCTGTAAGAGATTTTCGCACACTTCTCCTTCAACTTCCGGGTTAAGCTCTGAATATTCCATTACTTGTTCCTGTATTATAGAGTTTCTACAGAATTGTCAATAATATCAACAAAAGCGCACTCCTCATATAAATCATAACTAGGAACAGGGGGCGAATTAAACACAGAAAATGTCACGGTTTCATTTAACACACTCATGGTTAATTTTCCTCTTTTAACATCAATTATTGTTTCAGCGGTAGCCATGAAAGGTCTTCCCAATAAATGTAATACCCGGTTGTAATTCATTCATTTTCATTCAGTAATTATCAGTCTGTAATTGTCACTCAGGGTATTTTCACTCAATTATAATCATTCATCAATCATGTTCATTCACCGTGTTCACCGTTCGGAAAAACTTCGAGTTGTGTATCATTATTGTTCATTGTTTCAACTTTCCTCTTATGAGTTCGACCTTGTTAGATCACCATTAATTTTTAATAACTCCAAAAAATTCTAAATCTTTGCAATATTATAGAGCATCGAATTAGCTTTCCAATGGTTCAAACGGTGAGTCAATCGGAGTCCGGACGAGAGAGTTATGGTCGTTTTAGCTCACCCGCTTATTTTTTTCAGTTATTGGCCGATCACTGCCGACCGAACTTCGGCGTGTCGTCGACACGGCCCGTGCCGTACTCATCCGGAAATGCGAAGTCTCGCCTTAGGACCCGACCGTGTCGTGCAGCGCGGCAGTCAAACTCGTCCGAAATGCGAAGTCTCGCCTCGGGACCGGCCAGGTGTCGTGCAGCGCGGCCGAGTCGAACTCTTCGGATAAGCGAAGTCTCGCCTCGGGACCCGGCCGTGTCGTGCAGCACGACGAGTCGAACTCTTCGGATAAGCGAAGTCTCGCCTCGGGACCCGGCCGTGTCGTGCAGCGCGGCCGAGTCGAACTCTTCCGGATAAGCGAGCCATCGCCCAGGAGCCCGACCGTGTTCCGGGACACGGTCGAGTCATCTTGCCGAAGTCGCTTGTCGGACGGGTCACTATCGGAAGGCCCCTTTGCGCGCGACCGTGTCTAGCGGGACACGGTCGAGTCCTGCCGGCATTTGCGCGCCGCGGCCGTGTCGAGCGGACACGGTCGAGTCTGTCGATCGAGTCAACCCCTATAAATTCGTTTTTGAGCATTTCACTCATTTCTTTCCCTTTTCTTCACCTACAACCGAGAGAGAGAGCTTGAGGGAGGGTTTTCCTTCACAAATCATTTGAGTGTTTTATTTTCTTCATCCTCCTTCGATCGTGTAGCTCGGATTGTGGATCTAGCACGTGTTCTTCGGATTATAGGGCTTGAATCTTCAAGAGGTAAGAACTCCTTCAACCTAGTATGATTTTGGGGAGGGTTTGGTGGTGATCTTGTGTTTTAATTCGAATTAACCGATGTTGTTATTAGATTTTGATAGTATTCACGCGACCCATGGTTTTCTTGTTTTTGATTGGGATGAAATCCCGTTGTTATACCATTGACCGATTTCATTTCCTTATGCACTCTTGGTGTCCGATGAATTGTCCCATCGGGTAGAATTAGGATTAATTCTTACCTTTCCGCATTATTGAGACTTGTTGTATACCGTTGTTATGTTAGGAGCGGATTGGGAGGATTGTTCGGACCTATTCCTTCGTTGTTTCCCTTGTTTCATCGTGTTCAAGGCAAGTACATGTATTACATTCCGTTATGTGCGTATGACTTTGATGCGAATGATGTAAATGGTTTTATTGAACGAATGTGATTGTTTCTCTTCCACCTGGGGATGGCGTGTGGCCTCTGGGGGCCGATACTAATGGGTACGGCCATGGAAGTGGAATTGGGTGCGTGTGTTGATGTTCTTCCACCTGGGGACGGTTCGACGGGACCTCTGGGGGCCGATACTAATGGGTACGGCCGCGGAAGTGGTTTCTCACCTGGGGACGGTCTGACGGGACCTCTGGGGGCCGATACTAATGGGTACGGTCGCGAGTTACCAAGCGTGGATAGTTGTGATGTGGGAAACTTGTTAATACCTTTGCTTTGGTGTTAATGTGATATTCTGGAATATTGATTTTCAAAATGATTTATCCTAACGATTTATTTGCGTTGAATTGTGTATGTATATAATGTTGTGTAATTATGTACTTGCACTAGCTATTCGAATGCTAACCCCTTAAATGGGGGAAATGCGTCTTATGCATTTAGTCTTGATCAGTGAGGAGTGTACGGGATGCGCATGCAAAGGATGGGTTGGCATGATGATGATGTGGCTCGAGTCTGCATTTTTCTGTTTGTCATTGCATTTGTTGAGTACTGGAGATAGTTGGTTTATTTTTAAACTTGGTTTAAGTCCCCTGCGTGGGCAATAAATTGGTATTTAACCTCTGTTCATGTATTACGTTAAAAATGTTTTGGCCGAGGCCACGGCCTTATTTACTTTTTGGGTACATCTTTCATGTTATCATTGTGGTTCATATGTCATGTGTTAGCCTGGTAGACCTCACGAGGGTTCTACGGCGTGTAATGTCCCAGTTGTGAATTGGGGTGTTACAATTATGGTATCAGAGCTTAGGTTTTGAATACCTAGGCTGTCGGTGAAATTTGGGTCTGTCAGTTGCGTCATTAGAGTCAGTCGTTGAGCCTAATATCATCATGCTACCGTCTTTTCGTGCGACCCGTGGCTGTAAGTCTCCTCGAACTCTTATATTTTTGTAATTCGTTTTCTTGCATTGTTCGGAATCGTGACTTGTGTTACCAACTTTGTAAATTGTGAATCTTTCTGATCTTGTCCTTTTCTTATTTTCCTTCAGTATGTTGAGAGGTCGTGGTAGACCGGCTAGGGGACACGGCCGAGGCCGTGGTCGGGGTGCTGATAATGAGGAGGGCTCACTTTCTCAGTCCTCTGCGGACTCAGCCTCTCACTCAGTGCCGTCGGGTAATAATGCCGGCCTTGGGAGCTCTTGCCGTACTTTGATTGGTAGCCCAACTTACTCGAGATAGCTCGGGGTGGGCCAGAATCCGCCCCAGACACCTAAGAGGAGGCTAGTAAGTGGCTTCAAGCGGTGACTAAGATGCACCCTCCTCGTTTCTCGGATCCTCGACTCCCTCGGTTGGGAGAATTGGCTCTTTCGGTTGTCCAGACCTTCGATGCCGTAGCTTGTCACGAAGACGAGGAGGTACATATTGCCCGTACCTCTGGATAAGGAAGGCTGCGGAATGGTGGGAGGCCGTTGTGCCCGAGACCGTCGAGCTACTTGGGAGGAATTCAAGTGCTATGGAAGCAGAATATTGTCGCCGCCCGATCAAGGAGCGAGGTGTAGAGTTCTTCACCGCTACACCTCGGGATGTGCCTATTTCTCGTGCCATCATTTCTTACAATCGGTTGGGTTTCGTGAGAGATCAAGTGAAAACGGAGGGTGATAAAATCCGTTACTTCAATATGCGCATGAAGCCGCATATTAGACAGTATGGCGCCGCTCATGTGTGCCACTTTGAAGGAATACCGGGATCGCGCTGCGCGATCGAGATGGTATCCCGGAATCGAGTCGGTTTCGGAAGCTAAGAAGCGAAGACTACCGGTGGGTTCTCGGCCGGAAAAGGTGGTCGATTTTCGAGGTCTCGTTCTGCTCCTACACAGGAAGAGGCCGTTTCATCGGCCGGTGGATCTCGGGGTAACCGCTCGATCGATCTGTTGCCAGGCGGGAGAGTTTGTTTTAATTGCAGTCAGCCCGAGCACGTTGTGAAGGATTGCCCACTTCCGTTAGTTACTTGCTTTACTTGTGGACAGACCGGGCATCGAGCAGCTCATTGTGAGAGGGCCACCAGGGCCGCTAGATTTTCGACTACCACTGCCGATCAGAGGGATCACAGTTCACCAGCTACTCATGTTCTGCAGGGTTCGAGTCGTGGTAGAGGTTGGAGTCAGCCGAATCGCCGCGCAGCGTCGAGTTCGGGCTCAGTCCATCCCCGATTATATCAGATGAGGCGCACGGAGGAGGCAGACATTTCGGTGGCGTCAGGTACCACTCAGATCCTTACTCATCCAGTTTCCGTGTTTTTTGATTCGGGTGCTACCCACTCCTTTATTGCTTCGGATTGTGTGAATCGTATTGGCTTTAACTGCTTGTTTGAGTGTCTACGCCTAGCGGGGATCGTATGGTTGGGGACCGGGAAGTTAGGGATTGCCCAGTGAGGATCGGGAGCCGGGATTGGCCCTCGAATCTCATTGTTATAGACCTCAAGGGTGAGGATTTGATCCTAGGGGACGATTGGTTGGATCGTCATGGTGCTATCATGAACTATCGGACTCGTACCATCACGATAGTTGCCGAGGACGGCACCGAGCATACTCTCGTCGGCTGTAAGCCGGGTAGATCGGGGTGTGTGATTAGCGCCTTGAAGGCGATAAAACTTTTGAACCAAGGTTGTGTCGGCTACTGGTGTTTCGCTCTGCAGGCGGAAGATGGTGGGGTTGACATATCGTCGATTCCAGTTGTTAGTGAGTATCCCGATGTATTTCCGGATGATTTGCTGGGATTACCACCACATCGAGAGGTGGAGTTTCCTATTGACCTTGAGCTGAATGCGGCCCCTATTTCTCGAGCACCGTACCGTATGGCACCGTCGGAGATGTTAGAGTTGAAAAATCAGTTGGGAGAGTTGTTAGACAAAGGGTATATTCGACCAAGCGCATCGCCTTGGGGTGCGCCTGTACTTTTTGTCAAGAAGAAGGATGGATCGCTTCGTTTATGCATCGATTTTCGAGAATTAAACAAGTTGACCATCAAAAATAAATACCCTTTGCCCAGGATTGACGATTTGTTTGATCAGCTTCAAGGGGCGACAGTCTTTTCGAAGATTGATTTGCGATCGGGCTACTACCAGTTGAGGATTCGGGACGTCGATATTCCGAAAGCTGCCTTCCGGACGAGATATGGCCATTACGAGTTTGTGGTTATGCCTTTCGGGCTAACCAATGCCCCAACAGTGTTCATGCAGTTGATGAACAAAGTTTTCATTGAGTATCTAGACAAATCCGTAGTCGTTTTTATCGACGATATTCTTATCTATTCACGGAATCGGGAGGAGCACGCCTTACATCTCCGGATTGTATTAGACACTTTGAGGACTGAGCAGTTGTACGCGAAATTCTCTAAGTGTGAGTTTTGGCTCGAGGAAGTGACGTTCCTCGGGCATGTGATTCAGAGAGGAGTTCGGGTAGATCCGCGAGAAGATAGAGCGGTGATGGCTTGGGAGCCGCCTAAGAATGTGAAGGAGGTGAGGAGTTTTACGGGTCTTCTTTGGCTATTACGCAGATTCGTTGAGGATTTTCTAAGATCGCTAGACCACTCACTCGGTTGCTCCAGAAAACTCAGAAGTTCGAGTGGACTGCAGACAGGCAGGACAGCTTTGACGAGTTAAAAAGACGTCTGACTACCGCACCCGTTTTAGCATTGCCTCAGGGGAACAAGGATTTCGTAGTGTATAGTGATGCTTCGGGCCTTGGTCTAGGATGTGTTTTGATGCAGAGAGACAGAGTGATTGCTTATGCGTCCCGCCAATTGAAACCTTATGAAGTAAATTATCCCACGCACGATTTGGAGTTAGCTGCGGTCGTTTTCGCCTTAAAGATCTGGAGGCATTACCTCTATGGGTCATCGTGTAAGATTTTTACAGATCACAAGAGTCTGAAGTACATCTCCAGCCAGAAAGAGTTGAATATGAGGCAGCGTAGGTGGTTAGAGCTAATTAAAGATTACGACCTCGAGATACTTTACCATCCGGGTAAGGCCAACGTAGTGGCTGATGCGTTGAGCCGAAAACCGATGGCTTTGCAGATGTTAGAGGTACTTACACCGCAGAGTAGGATCCGGCGAGATTTCATCGTCGGAATATTGAGGTTTGGGTTCGAGAGTTCGGGGCCGATTATGTGCGTTAGAGATCACTTCGTCCTTGGCCCGATGATATCGGGCGGCGATATGACGATCCGTTTTTGGTCGATTGAGGGAGGATGTGAGGAAAGGGAAAGCCCCTGGATTTGTGGTTCACGATGATGGAGTTTTGAGGTTTCGCGGCAGACTTTGTGTACCGAGTGATATTGAGCTGAGACAGAAAATCTTGAGTGAAGCTCATGCTACACCTTACTCCATACATCCTGGTACGAGTAAAATGTACAAGGATGTGAGGAGCAACTACTGGTGGAGTAATTTGAAGACAGACGTTAGTGAGTTTGTGTCGAGGTGTCTGACCTGTCGGCGAGTTAAGATCGAGCATCAGCGACCCGCGGGACTGTTACGACCACTTCCTATCCCGGAGTGGAAATGGGAGGATATCTCTATGGATTTCATTACCGGTATGCCTAAGACTCGGACGGGAATGAACATGATTTGGGTCGTTGTTGATCGACTAACCAAATCAGCTCATTTTCTAAGTATTAAGGACACTTGGGGTACGGAGAGGCTTACCGAGTGTTTGTTGCGGAAATAGTGAGATTGCATGGGACCCCTAAGAGTATTGTTTCGGATCGTGATGGCCGGTTCATATCACATTTTTGGCAGGCCGTTCATAGAGCTTTGGGAACCGAGTTGAGACTTAGTACATCCTACCACCCTCAGACAGACGGACAGTCTGAGCGGACGATACAGACGCTAGAGGATATGTTACGAGCCTGTGCTTTAGATTGGAAGGATGATTGGGAGACACACTTGCCGTTGATCAAGTTCACGTACAACAATAGTTGGCATGCCTCGATCAAAATGGCACCATTCGAAGCATTGTATGGGAGGAGGTGCAGATCGCCGTTGTGTTGGGATGATACGTCTGAGCTAATCGGTACCGAGCCCGACATGATAGTTGAGACGAGGGAGAAGGTTACCCTGATTCGTGGTAGATTGCTGATGGCCCAGAGTCGGCAGAAGTCTTATGCCGATACACGTCGCCGACCGTTGGAGTTTGAGGTGGGAGATCACGTCTTGCTTAAGGTGTCGCCGACACGGGGAGTTTATCGCTTCGGTCGGAAGGGTAAACTTAGTCCGAGATATATCGGGCCATTTGAGATTTTAGATAGAGTTGGAGAGCTTGCGTATCGGTTAGGCTTGCCGCCGTCCCTGAGCCACGTGCATGACGTATTTCATGTTTCCCAGCTTAGGAAGTACGTATCGGACCCTAGCCATAATATTGATTTTGGAGAGATCGAGTTGGGGCCCGACATTACCTTCGAGGAGAGGCCGATTCAGATCTTAGAGCGTCGAGTGAAGCAACTCAGGCATAAAACCATTCCTTTGGTCAAAGTGCAGTGGTCGAGGCATGGATCCGAGGAAGCCACGTGGGAAACGGAGGAGAGTATGAGGTCGAGATACCCCGAGTTATTCGTGTTGTAAGTTTCGGGACGAAACTTATTTTTAGGGGGAGATAATGTAATACCCGGTTGTAATTCATTCATTTTCATTCAGTAATTATCAGTATGTAATTGTCACTCAGGGTATTTTCACTCAATTATAATCATTCATCAATCATGTTCATTCACCGTGTTCACCGTTCGGAAAAACTTCGAGTTGTGTATCATTATTGTTCATTGTTTCAACTTTCCTCTTATGAGTTCGACCTTGTTAGATCAACATTAATTTTTGGTAACTCCAAAAATTCTAAATCTTTGCAATATTATAGAGCATCGAATTAGCTTTCCAATGGTTCAAACGGTGAGTCAATCGGAGTCCGGACGAGAGAGTTATGGTCGTTTTAGCTCACCCGCTCATTTTTTTCAGTTATTGGCCGATCACTGCCGACCGAACTCGGCCGTGTCGTCCGACACGGCCCGTGCCGTACTCGTCCGGAAATGCCGAAGTCTCTGCCTCAGGACCCGACCGTGTCGTCTGGCACGGCCGAGTCGAACTCGTCCGGAAATGCCGAAGTCTCTGCCTCAGGACCCGACCGTGTCGTCTGGCACGGCCGAGTCGAACTCTTCCGGATAAGCCAGAAGTCTCTGCCTCAGGACCCGACCGTGTCGTCTGGCACGGCCGAGTCGAACTCTTCCGGATAAGCCAGAAGTCTCTGCCTCAGGACCCGACCGTGTCGTCTGGCACGGCCGAGTCGAACTCTTCCGGATAAGCCAGAACCGACTGCCCAGACGCCCGACCGTGTTCCAGGACACGGTCGAGTCATGCCGAGTCGCTGTCGGACGGGTCACTATCGGAAGGCCCCTCCGCGCCGCGACCGTGTCTAGCAGGACACGGTCGAGTCCCTACCGGCAGTGCGCCGCGACCGTGTCAGGCGGACACGGTCGAGTCTGTCAGTCGAGTCAACCCCTATAAATTCGTTTTTTGAGCATTTCAGCTCATTTCTTTCCCTTTTCTTCACCTACAACCGAGAGAGAGAGCTTGAGGGAGGGTTTTTCCTTCACAAATCATTTGAGTGTTTTATTTTCTTCATCCTCCTTCGATCGTGTAGCTCGGATTGTGGATCTAGCACGTGTTCTTCGGATTATAGGGCTTGAATCTTCAAGAGGTAAGAACTCCTTCAACCCTAGTATGATTTTGGGGAGGGTTTGGTGGTGATCTTGTGTTTTAATTCGAATTAACCGATGTTGTTATTAGATTTTGATAGTATTCACGCGACCCATGGTTTTCTTGTTTTTGATTGGGATGAAATCCCGTTGTTATACCATTGACCGATTTCATTTCCTTATGCACTCTTGGTGTCCGATGAATTGTCCCAACGGGTAGAATTAGGATTAATTCTTACCTTTCCGCATTATTGAGACTTGTTGTATACCGTTGTTATGTTAGGAGCGGATTGGGAGGATTGTTCGGACCTATTCCTTCGTTGTTTCCCTTGTTTCATCGTGTTCAAGGCAAGTACATGTATTACATTCCGTTATGTGCGTATGACTTTGATGCGAATGATGTAAATGGTTTTATTGAACGAATGTGATTGTTTCTCTTCCACCCGGGGATGGCGTGTGGCCTCTGGGGGCCGATACTAATGGGTACGGCCATGGAAGTGGAATTGGGTGCGTGTGTTGATGTTCTTCCACATGGGAACGGTTCGACGGGACCTCTGGGGGCCGATACTAATGGGTACGGCCGCGGAAGTGGTTTCTCACCTGGGGACGGTCTGACGGGACCTCTGGGGGCCGATACTAATGGGTACGGTCGCGAGTTACCAAGCGTGGATAGTTGTGATGTGGGAAACTTGTTAATACACTGCTTTGGTGTTAATGTGATATTCCGGAATATTGATTTTCAAAATGATTTATCCTAACGATTTATTTGCGTTGAATTGTGTATGTATATAATGTTGTGTAATTATGTACTTGCACTAGCTATTCGAATGCTAATCCCTTAAATGGGGGAAATGCGTCTTATGCATTTCAGGTACTGGTCGAGCTGAGGAGCTGGCACGGGATGCGCATGCAAAGGATGGGTTGGCATGATGATGATGTGGCTCGAGTCTGCATTTTTCTGTTTGTCATTGCATTTGTTGAGTACTGGAGATAGTTGGTTTATTTTTAAACTTGGTTTAAGTCCCCTGCGTGGGCAATAAATTGGTATTTAACCTCTGTTCATGTATTACGTTAAAAATGTTTTGGCCGAGGCCACGGCCTTATTTACTTTTTGGGTACATCTTTCATATTATCATTGTGGTTCATATGTCATGTGTTAGCCTGGTAGACCTCACGAGGGTTCTACGGCGTGTAATGTCCCAGTTGTGAATTGGGGTGTTACAATAAATAGAATGATCTTTTCCATTTTCTAGACATTGTCCCATTTTTAAGACAACAAAATCTGCTGGAATAATAAGCCCCTCTATGTCTACCAAAATATCCTCGATAATTCCAACAGGATAACGAAGCGATCTATCGGCCAATTGTAAACATATTTTAGTTGGGTTAAGTTCACCAAGATCAAGTTGCTCAAAAATATATAATGGCATCAAATTTATACCTGCTCCAAGATCAAGCATACCAGTGGTCTTCTTACCGTTTCCCATAGTGATATTTATGATGAAGCTACATGGATCACTTTGCTTGGGAGGTAATCGTTGTTGGAGCAATGCAGACATAACCTCTGAGATAATGATTTTTTCTCTATATCCAAACTTTTTTTTATCCGTGAGTAATTCTTTGAAAAATTTTCCGTATGCTGGGACACTTTTTATTACTTCCAATAAAGGAAGGTTTCCATTTACTTTGGACAGCATATCAAAAAAATTTAGAAATTGATTCTCAAGTTTTTCATTTTTTGTCGGCTTGGAAAAGGTATCGGGGGTTTGTATGGATTTGTAAATTTGTGGAGTGTTGGGGTGGGGACTTCTTCTTTATATTTTTCATTTGATTCCTTATCTTCGTCCTCCTTTCCGGCAATAATTGAAATATCATCATTATAAGGGGAATCAACTTGATTGTTATAAATCTTACCAGTTCTCAGCGTGGTGATAGCTTTAGCTTGTTCGGGTTGACTTGGTAACCTCCCTTTCTGGTTATTTTGCAGTTGACTTGCTAGTTGCCCGACTTGAGTTTCGACTCGTTTCACTGATACTTCTATTGCTTCAAATCTTCAATCCGAGTTTTGGATGAATGATTGAAGTGTTTCTTCTAATGAGGGTTTTCTGGGTTGGTTTGAGGACGACCCTTGGAATTGGTTTGGTCTTTGATATGGTTGTTGCAAATTTTGATGTTGAGGAGGTGGTGGTTGTTGGTGATGATTTCCACCCCAAGAGAAATTAGGGTGATTTCGCCAACTGGGATTATAGGTTTCAGAAAAAGGGTCATTTCTGGGGCGTTGGTAAAGATTATTTAAAGCATTTACCTCTTCAGGGTTTGTCGGGGGATTGATGTTGGGTGCATGACTATACTCCCCACCGGCGAAAAATACTTCTTGAGCCGGCATTACTGTGGGTGGTTGAGAAATTCCTTGAGATGTAAGTCGTTGGACTTATTTGGTTAGCTCGGCAATTTGTGCAGTGAGATCGCTGGTGGAATTTACTTCATTAGCTCCGACTCTCCTGCCTGCACTCTTTTGCTGGGAGGATATAGCAAGTTTTTCAAATAAATCAAAAGCGGCTTGCGCCGTTAGTGTTCCTATATCTCCCCCAGCTGCATTATCAACAGAGAATTGACAATTATGAGTTAGCCCATCATAAAAAGTTTGACTCAAACAGTGTAAAGGATAATGATGATGGGGGCATGCTAGTAAAAGAGTTTTGAAACGATCACATGCTTCAAAAAATTGTTCACCCTCCAATTGCGTAAAAGCCGCAATTTTGGTCCTTAGATCCGCCATTTTATGATGTGGATAAAATTTAGACATAAATTTATTACACACATCATCCCAAGCAGCCAATGAATTTGGTGGCAACGTCATAATCCATGTTTTTGCTTGATCCTTTAGGGTGTAAGGAAAACACCTCATTTTTAATTGATCCTCGGTCAATTGTTGTAATGGAAAGGTATTGACAACCGAGTAAAAATCATGAATAAAGCTTAAAGGATCCTCGTTTGGCATCCCATAAAAAGATGGGAGTTGGTTGAAATGAATGGATTTCAATTCATAATTTCGTGCTGTTTGGCCAAGTTGTATGCATGACGTTGTTGTACCGATCACCGGTCTAGCAAAATCTTTCAAAGTTTGTTGGTCTGCTATATGTTCTTCGTTTAACTTTTCTTCTTGATCGGAAGATTCAGTGTTTTCTTCTGTAAAAAATTCTCCTTTACTGCTAATATCTTCCAGGCTATCTCCAACTCGATAATCGGGATGAACGTTTTCGTTGTATGGTACCAAAGTTCTTACAAGGGACCTACGGCCCTGCATAGACTAGAAAACAGTTAAGCGCACCTTATGTGAAAAAAAAATTAAGAACAAGAAGAATAAAAATGCAAAAATAAAGAGGGATAAAATCACAAGATATAAACAAAAGTATACAAAAATTATATTTGGCTTAAAACAATCCCCGGCAACGGCGCCAAAATTTGATCGACAAAAACTTATCCTAAAAATAGGAGTTTTTGAGTCGCTCGCAAATATATACGAGGTAGAAGTAGTTGTGGTAAGTTCTACCAAGGTCTTTTCTCTTGAGGATTGTTCAACAGGGCTTCGTATAATATTTTGTTACAAATTACGAGAAATAAATACTAAAATAATCTAAAATAGATTATTGGATTTTTAAATATTAACTAAATTAAATGCACTATTTTTTTAAACCAAACTATTTTTAATAAGACTATTTTAATAAGACTATTTTTAATGAGACTATATTTAATACTACTATTTTTATACTAGACTATTTATATTAAGACTATTTAAAACTAGACTATTTTTAAAGTAGACTATTTATATTAAGACTATCTTTAACAAGTGAAAATGAATAGAATTAAAATGAGTTGGGAATTTATAAAATCTAGGAGATTACGGGTTCATTAAATTAGGTTTTTAATTAAGTATTGGAATTGATTTACGCGGATATAAAAGAAAAACGAATATTTATCGAGTAACCAACTTTTCACCTCATAACTTTCGTATTCAAAGGTGTCTTAATCACTTTCGCAATCTTAAGATGTTGATAACAAGATTAACACTTGATAGATTGAAAAGATATGTTTCCGATTCACTCAACAATCAATCGAGGAGGTTTCATTAGTAGAAATAGGATATGATCAATCTCTATTTAAACCAATTAGTCCTTTTTAATCAAAATAGTGTAAATCAATCAAATACTCAATATATAACCTAATAGAAATCACCCTTCCACTAGGAAGAAAGATTAACTACTCATTGGTTTATACAAACTAAAATTATAATAGAAATAATTGATATACATAATATATATATATACTTAATTACTAGAACTCAATGACAATAGATGAAAACTTACTTGAATATGATGGATCAAAGTGCAAGAAATATACTTCAAAATATAATTTTAAATTTGTTCAAAGGTTACAAGCTTATAAAAATTGAAAATAAAACACCAAGTAAAATACTAAGTGCTTATTGAGCAAGAACTTTTAAATTACAAACTAAATGAAAGAAAAATTTCAAACAAAAATGAAATACAAACTAAAATTGAGAGTTCTAAGGAAAATATCTTGCTAAAAGAAAGGAGTGTTTCTTGGCAAGAAGATGAGATGATTTTTTTCTTCATGGGTGAAGATGTCATTTTATAGGTAATTTTCAAGAATACAATTGATTATTTAATTCAAAATATCTATTGTAGTATCTTGATTAATTATTTGTTCACACTTCACCCATGTCTTTGATTTTTCAGATTTTTGACCATAAAAATATCTTGTGGTTGAGTTCACAAGATGGTCAAAAGTGACTATTTTTGCATGGCATCTGCTGAAAAACGGCGCTGGAAAATGGCTCATTTTGCGCCGTATTAGGATGACTCGGTCTTGTCCGGAACATGCGCAAGAACCCGACGGAAAATGTGAGCCGTGTGAGAAATGGCCGAAGAAGCGGCCATGATTTGCGCCGTGTTGCTTTGATCGTTTTGTAGACTGTCTCCTTGAAAATTTCCCGTCGTTGGATTTGATCTTGTTTTCCGTCCGTTTTGATGCTTCATGTCAGTAATCTGTAAAATAACTATTTTTAGCTCATGTTTTGACATATCTATAAAATATCTATTTTTAATCATAAATCAGTACGATTATGCCCGTAAAAGGAATATTTTGTATATGAATTTTTAGATCAATTATGCATTAATCAACCATCCATTCATGACTTTTAGTCCTATCGATATAGCATGCTCAACATACTTTCCTTGTGAGAGTCTTGGTAAGTGGATCAGCAAGATTCTCTTCCATTGCTACTTTGCATATTTTAATATCTCCTCGTCTGAAGATCTCTCTAACTAGGTGATATTTTCAGAGTATATGTTTGGAATTTTGATGGGACCTAGGCTCTTTAGCTTGTGCAACAACACTATTATTGTCACAATAAAGACTTATGGGATCCTGGATGGTCGGCACCACTCCTAGTTCAGTAACGAACTTCTTGATCCATACGGCTTCCTTAGCTGTATCTGATACTTCCAGGTACTCAGCTTCTGTTACAGAATCAGCAATTGTGCTGTTTGCTTGGAATCCTTCTAACTCACATCACCTCCATTCTGTAACACCCCCAGAGCCATCCAGGAATATTACAACGCCGTGGGCCCCGAGATGGAACCCACAAGGCTGAAGGAAATTTTCGCAAACATATACAAACGTCCAAGAGGCTAACGACGGTATTATCTATTTAAAACATTCGAAGACTTTATAAAACTCGTTTATCAAAATCGTCGTAAAATCTCATTTGAAACCAAAAGGCCCGAAATGCCAAAACTCAACAATTTAAAAACATACGTTAAGCTATCACTTACACGTACCGACAGAATATATTTAGAAAATGATTGCCAAAGTAACCTAAGTTACCAGATACCAAAAGGCCATTTAAAAATACTCACGCAGCGGATAAAGATAAATAATTAAAATACTCTAGCAGCGGAATACAACAACTGATCAGAAACTCAATACAAAAATATATGTCCTAGCCAGTATCCTCTGGGAAGCTCATCTCTTCATGACCGCTACAAGCTTGATAATCCAAGAACCTAAAAAGAAAGCCCACGACGGGCTCAGCCATAATATCCAACAATGAAACCATCACATCACATCAATAATTACATGTCAATGGAAATACTAAGTAAGAATACGACCAATGTAATCTTACCGTCGTAACTTTACGAAAATCCACGATTTGTATCCTTAACAACACAATAAGATAATACCGAAATATCTGTACGGTATCTCAACAATACCCAATGTTCTCAAAACATTATCATAACTCGCGATACAGAAATTATACCAACTCTGTCCAATTCAATCCATCGAATAACGTCGACAATTCCAATACGATAATCGATTCTCCATCAAAGACAAGTACCAAGGAAATACGGAACAATACTGTAATATCCGCAATTTTGATTTCCGGTAATTATCTTTTTTCGGTGGGGGTCCATTTCGACGACTCTTTTATGACCATTTCGTCATTCTGAGATTGATTAATTCTGCACTTTTTGTCATCCGAGTTCGTTTCGGTGTCTTTTTGTTGAATTCAGCGTTCTTAAGCGGCTTTTCCGCACTTGAGTTCGATTCTCGCGAATCTCGTCCGAAACTATTGTTTCGAGTTTCTCGTAAGTTCATTTAATGTTATTATTCATGTTGTAAGCTTTGGTTTAGTGTTTCGATCGTGTATCGTGTATTTCGAACATTTTGGGCCGTTTTCGTAATTTCCCAAAGTTTCGGGTAATTACTTCCGTTGTCGAATTTCGAACCCTCGGGTGGTCGGAATCATGTGTTCTCTTAGTGCTTAGATTCGTCTTTGCGAGTACTTTGTAACCGTGTTTTCGGTTTACATTCAGGTCTGAGTTTCGGGATTTTTTGGACCGTCGGATCGACCGAGTCCCGGCTGGCAGGACCTCGCCGAGTAACAGCCGCTATGGCCCGACAGTTACGACCGCAATGGCCGGTTACGTACCTAAGGCCCTGGCCGGTAATGTACGTAACAGGCCGGAAGATTTGGGGCAGTGGTTCGGCCATGGCCGGTTACGGTCGTAAGCCATCGCCGATTACGTACGTTATGTGGCCGACAGTCGGCCTATATAAGGCCCAGCAGACGGGTTTTCACCCATTTTCTCACCTCGTTTTCTTCCCTTCCGCGGCTGGAGGTGTGTTTATCATGGAGCCATGTTGTTGTACAATTAATCCATGAAGTCTTGGAGTTCATATCATCAATAGTTCATCCTATAACATCCTTTGATCGAGCAAATCAGGGACAAAATTCTTGTTAAGAACTCGAGTCGGAACCTTTCCGTTCGTTGCCTTCTTTGGGGTCCAAGCTTCCCGGTCGAACCGTGTTCTTCGGAATATTCGGTAGCGGTTATTAAGGCAAGTATTTTACTATACGAATTGTGTCTTGTGAATAGGGACGTTGTGTTATGGTTATGATGAATTGATTTATCTTAGCGAATATGCTTCGTATGAATTGATTATTATGAATGATTGATGGTAACGATAATACCTTCACTTAGTTAACATCGTGGAATTGTGTTAGATGTGCAAATCATCTAAGTTTGTGCCGGGCGTGGTTGGTCATTGTTGAGTTGTTGTGATGATTATGATATGTGTGTTGTTTTGGTTTACATACTTGATTATACATTTCGGTATAATGTGGAATGGCTTGACATTTGATGATTATGAGTTGTGTCGTGTCGATGTGTGTGTGTGTGTTCCAGGTAGGGTCTGACGAGGCCTCTGGAGTTCGGTACATGATGTGTACGAACAAGGTGTGTGATCCAGGTAGGGTCTGACGAGGCCTCTGGAGTTCGGTACATGATGTGTACGAACAAAGTGTGTGATCCAGGTAGGGTCTGACGAGGCCTCTGGAGTTCGGTACATGATGTGTACGAATGATGTTTGTGGCCGGGTAGGGTCCATCGTGGCCTCCGGAGTTCGGTACATGATGTGTACGAACAGTGCGTGTGGTCCGGGTAAGGTCCGTCGAGTCCTCCGGAGTTCGGTACATGATTTGTATGAACAATGATCGTATAGCAGTGATTGTTTGGATAACATTTTTAATGTGGGTCTCAAACTCATAATGATATCTTATCTAGTGTGTTTTGAAACGAGAATCGGGCTGAGGCCCTAATGTTTACGAAAAGGTTTTGTGAATTGGGACTCGAGGTCCAAAAGAATTTCTACTTCAAAAATCCCCGAGATGATGAGTTCCTTTTCAAATATCTCTTGCTTGAGTTCGAAATTTTAAAACTTCTCGGGAACATTTGATAATGAATTTCCGTATTAAATTCGCAGTTGCTATTTACTTGTTGCATTTCGTATCGTATTATACTTGCACTAGTAAAATAGTGGAGTTTTACTAACCCCCGAGTAATCGGGGGGTGGATGTCTATTTTGCGTCCAGGTACATGCAGGTTCAGGGGAGCAGTCACAGGATTGACACAAGTGGATGACAAGCTGCGATACTAATCAAGAGTTGAGAGTTGTTTTGATTCTTGTAGTGTTGTCAGAGTTGATTCCAGTCTTCCGCTGTATTGTGTTTCGACCCTGGTGAGGGTAATGTTATTTTAGTCAGTTCTATTATTGGAGTTGTGTGACCTCATCGGTCGGTGTATTCATGTGTAAGTGACCTTAACGGTCTGTATTATTATATTGTTTGACCCTGGCCCGGCAAGTATTTGGTTGTTTATGGATGTTTAGCCTGGTAGATCCTTGTGGAAAGGGTCTACGGCGTGTAATATTCCCATACGGTTTTGGGGGTGTTACATTTATGGTATCGGAGCTTAGGTTGCAGAAACCTAGGCTGTCGGGTCGAGTCGAGTCATGATTTGTCGATTAATGTGTTGTCTTGTCGTTCGAGTCGTCAGGTGACAAGTTGAGTTGTGCGTGGTCACAACGTGTCGGATATGTTGTCGGATGAGATTAGTATCATGGGTGACCGTTATCTCCGTGCGGCCTGTAGACGTAAGTCTCCTCTTTTATGCGAGGTACCTGTGTGTCGTGATTTTATCTAAGTGAGTTAATTGCGGTACATAATTTTATTCGCACGGTGTTGTGAATATAGTTGTATTTAATACGTGTGACACATAGTATATGTATAAAACTGGGCCTATTGTTGTTTTACCTTTGAACCACTGTGGGGGGTGGTATGGTGTGAAAATTGAGAACCTTGATGGGTTTCGAATAAGATATCGACGATTGAGTTCGTGAGAAACTCCGAGGAATGGTTTTGTTGTATGTTTAAACTTGATGTTGTGAGATGTATTCAATTGGATTGGCGATCCTATTTGCCGTTTGGGCATATGATTTTTAGTTTGATTGTTTTTAGATTGTTATGTTTATGCCGTTACGGGTAGGTTTTAGAATGTTCTTCCGGGAGGACTTTACGAGTTTGAACATATTTGTGGGAATCGTTTGCTATTGTTTAAAATATTTTGATGGTGCGGTTAAAACCACGGTTTATATGGATTTTTAAAATTGGTTAAATTTTGACAAATGAGCCGTATATTTTCAAATGACACCATCAGACGGTATTTGGAAAGTGTGTTTTGAAGTACATCGGGCATTGTAAAATATTACCGTCGTTTTTGGTTATGAGCGAAAGGATTTTGGAAAATTTTTATTTTGCAAAACGATTTTTGGTTTTCGGAATTTTGAACTTCATATGTCCACGTGTTGGGGCTAAGTGGTTGTGATAAGTTTGTGGTGTTGTTGTGCTCGCCGGAGAATGTTTCAGTGTTTTCTAAATGTTGGGATACGTTGTTAGGTATCATTTCCTAACTCTCGGAGCCCTGTTGGAGGGTGTTCTGACAATTCTGCAGTCCTGCAGCTAGATGTTACGGCCGTAAGATGTTTTCCATTACAGCCGTAAGCTCAGAGTTGTTACGGCCGTAAACTGCATGTTGTTACGGCCGTAAACTGCATGTTGTTACGGCCGTAAACTTTTGACTGACCCGGTAGTAATTTGTTATTACAGTTGTATCTGTGCCCCTTTTTACTGATTATTTAATCTCTGTTGATATATTAGTGATGGTTGGCGTGGTAACATGTTGTTACCCTATATATCGCTAGTAAAGATAATGATATATTGATAAGGTCATTTTGACGATATCGTCTAGCTAAAGATTGAAGCCTCAACGTGTTGTTTTGCAAATAGCTTCAATCAAAACAATTGAGATACATGGTTTTGATTAAACGATCGAGGTATTAAAAGTGTTTTCAAAAATTTCATTTCACCAAATTTTTCAAACTTGAGAATTTTAAAATTTTATCATTTGAATAATACCCCGAAAACATTTTATTTTTGTTGCTAGTGCTTGATCCCTACGATACGTGTGTGGTTTTGACCGTGTTTGATTTGGTAAAATCCGAACATCTCTGTTGATGTGACTGTGTGAATTACTTTTGATTTAAGTCCCAACATTACGGTGTTAGTTCGTGCACTTGTGTGATGACTTGGGGTTGATGTTATATCATGCTGCTATTTATTGTCCTACATTGGCGTTGTGACGTTTGTTTGGTTGTGTTATTCTGATTAGTCGTCCGTTCAGTATGCCGAGAGACCGAGGACGTGGTCGTAGTCGTGGTCGTGATCAGGGGCGTGACAGGGTGACTCACTCGTTGTCGAGTACCAATCATCTCAGTACGGACGGTCATGATGACCAATCACGTGATCAACAACAATCATCCAGAGGTAATGATGACATTGGCGCCGCCACCATCCTTCGTCAGATGGTTGACCAACTGGCGCAGATGAATCAGAACATGTACCGAGATGGGATCCCATATGGGGATAACGGAACTAGTAAGTGATTACGAGATGTCTCAAGCAGGTGAAAAGTGAGGCGATAAGGTTCGTTATTTCGATATGCGTATGAAACCTCAGATTCGGCAGTGTATGGCTCCTTTTATGTGTACAACCTTGAAGGACTATTAGGATCGAGCCTTGGCATTTGAGATGGTTATAATGTCTACTGAGTCCGTATCGGTAGCGAAGAAGCAAAAGATCTACTATGACGCATCGGGAAGTGAGGGAATTGGGATTCCCACACCTCAATCCTTGTATCAGTCGAGTATGGGACCTGTTCGGTCAACTTTGGGACCTAAAAGACCCAAGCCGGTATCAGTCGAATTGTTTGTGTTTTGTCGTCGGACATTTCCTTGTTGATGAGAATCGGAGTGATTTCTATCATGATACTCTATTTATTTCTATCGCATAGCCATTTTAGTCAGGTGCGACTTGTTGTCGCGTGCGTTTCTTTGATTAAATGTGTGCATGTGATGTGTCGTTAATTGCTCGTTATTGTTTTGAATCATAGTCGGTGGCTTTGTGTTGGCCGCCGTGGGGCGTGTTTTCACGCCGCATTTTCCTTTGCGTTGCTTGTAACGTTTCGCCAATGGGCGAAAGTTACGCGTTTCTTGTGTATCTCGTTGAGTATTCCTGTCGGGATATTGCTTCTCCCTACTTGTTTTAAGTTTCGGGACGAAACTTCTTTGAAGGAGGGTAGTATGTAATATCCGCAATTTCGATTTCCAGTAATTTTCTTTTTTCGGCGGCGGTCCATTTCGACGACTCGCTTATGACCGTTTCGTCATTCTGAGAATGATTAATTCTGCACTTTTTGTCATCCGAGTTCGTTTCGGTGTCTTTTTGTTGAATTCAGCGTTCTTAAGCGGCTTTTCCGCACTTGAGTTTGATTCTCGTGAATCTCGTCCGAAACTATTGTTTCGAGTTTCTTGTAAGTTCATTTAATGTTATTATTAATGTTGTAAGCTTTGGTTTAGTGTTTCGATCGTGTATCGTGTATTTCGGACGTTTTGGGCCGTTTTCATAATTTCCCAAAGTTTCGGGTAATTACTTCCGTTGTCGAATTTCGAACCCTCGAGTGGTCGGAATCGTGTGCTCTCTTAGTGCTTAGATTCGTCTTTGCGAGTACTTCGTAACCGTTTTTTTGGTTTACATTCAGGTCTGAGTTTCGGGATTTTTCGGACCGTCGGATCGACCGAGTCCCGGCTGGCAGGACCTGGCCGAGTAACGACCGCTATGGCCCGGCAGTTACGGCCGCAATGGCGATTACGTCGTAAGGCCTGGCCGTGCGTCGTAACGGGCGTAAGATTTGGGCGATGGTTCGGCCATGGCCGATTACGTACGTTATGTGGCCGGCAGTCGGCCTATATAAGGCCCAGCAGATGGGTTTTCACCCATTTTCTCACCTCGTTTTCTTCCCTTCCGCGGCTGGAGGTGTGTTTATCATGGATCCATGTTGTTGTACAATTAATCCATGAAGTCTTGGAGTTCATATCATCAATAGTTCATCCTATAACATCCGAGTGAATCAGGGACAAAATTCTTGTTAAGAACTCGAGTCGGAACCTTTCTGTTCATTGCCTTCTTTGGGGTTCGAGCTTCCCGGTCGAACCGTGTTCTTCGGAGTATTCGGTAGCGGTTATTAAGGTAAGTATTTTACTATACGAATTGTGTCTTGTGAATAGGGACGTTGTGTTATGGTTATGATGAATTGATTTATCTTAGCGAATATGCTTCGTATGAATTGATTATTATGAACGATTGACGGTAACGATAATACCTTCACTTAGTTAACATCGTGGAATTGTGTTGGATGTGCAAATCATCTAAGTTTGTGTCGGGCGTGGTTGGTCATTGTTGAGTTGTTGTGATGATTATGATATGTGTGTTGTTTTGGTTTACATACTTGATTATACATTTCGGTGTAATGTGGAATGGCTTGACATTTGATGATTATGAGTTGTGTCGTGTCGATGTGTGTGTGTGTGTGTTCCTGGTAGGGTCTGACGAGGCCTCTGGAGTTCGGTATATGATATGTACGAACAAGGTGTGTGATCCAGGTAGGGTCTGACGAGGCCTCTGGAGTTCGGTACATGATGTGTACGAACAAAGTGTGTGATCCAGGTAGGGTCTGACGAGGCCTCTGGAGTTCGGTACATGATGTGTACGAATGATGTTTTTGGACGGGTAGGGTCCGTCGAGGCCTCCGGAGTTCGGTACATGATGTGTACGAACAGTGCGTGTGGTCCGGGTAAGGTCCGTCGAGGCCTCCGGAGTTCGGTACATGATGTGTACGAACAATGATCGTATAGCAGTGATTGTTTGGATAACATTTTAAATGTGGGTCTCGGACTCATAATGATATCTTATCTAGTGTGTTTTGAAACGAAAATCTGGCTGAGGCCCTAATGTTTACGAAAAGGTTTTGTAAATTGGGACTCGAGGTCCAAAAGAATTTCTACTTCAAAAAATCCCCGAGATGATGAGTTCCTTTTCAAATATCTCTTGCTTGAGTTCGAAATTTTAAAACTTCTCGGGAACATTTGATAATGAATTTCCGTATTAAATCCGTAGTTGCTATTTACTTGTTGCATTTCGTATCGTATTATACTTGCACTAGTAAAACAGTGGAGTTTTACTAACTCCCGAGTAATCGAGGGGTGGATGTCTATTTTGCATCCAGGTACATGCAGGTTCAGGGGAGCAGTCACAGGATTGGCAGAAGTGGATGACGAGCTGCGATACTAATCAAGAGTTGAGAGTTGTTTTGATTCTTGTAGTGTTGTCAGAGTTGATTCCAGTCTTCCGCTGTATTGTGTTTCGACCCCGGTGCAGGTAATGTTATTTTAGTCAGTTCTATTATTGGAGTTGTGTGACCTCATCGGTCGGTGTATTCATGTGTAAGTGACCTTAACGTTCTATATTATTATATTGTTTGACCCTTGCTGGGCAAGCATTTGGTTGTTTATGGATGTTTAGCCTGGTAGATCCTTGTGGAAAGGGTCTACGGCGTGTAATATTCCCATACGGTTTTGGGGGTGTTACATATAACTCAAGATACGAAATACCATTACAATCACGTCAGTCTAATCCGAGATCAGATCAACACAACATACGGACATGGTCCTAACACAAGACCTACAAATGCATACCCATATGACAACGTCAATATGATCACAAAAATAACGACAATGTATACTTATGGCAAACCATAATATACATATGCACAACAACAATACATGGCAATCTGATGATTCAGTGTTCACTGCCTAGATCCCCCGATGATCCCGTCAGACCAAACCGAGGTGGAAAACCCGTCCAATGATCCAGCGCACGCTAGCATAGATCCCCCGATGATCTCGTCGGACTAACACGAGGTGGACATATGACGATAATGCACAACTGCACAAAACAACAGTACACAATACACGACAACAACAATGCACAAATGCATGACAACAACGATACACGAATGTATCACGACATGATCGACACAAATGATAAAAATGATTAGAGTACTTGCCCCGAGTCCTTCGAGAACGATCTCAATGTCTAAAACATCACGAACCATTATCCTCAATACTCGACGGTCCAAAGTATCACGGATTGCAGATAATTCATATCTTCGTCTTTATCACAATATATCCTCGATATACAAGTATACCAATAACAAAAGTAAATCATATACATTATGATTTAGATTTCCAAAACTTGAATACGATTTATAATCCAAAATCTCATGTGATTACGATTATAAACATTGCAATACGAATTATACACGAATGAAACGGAAACCATTCCTTAAATATTATAAACTGAGCAAGTAATAACTTACCTCGATACCGATACAACGACGAGGAAGCTGTTACCAAATCCATTGTCGTCATGTACAAGTTCCTCGGTCTCGACCAAAGCAATTCACGAACATCCTCGAACTCGACCGCAACACACGGTTATAATCACCGATCAATATTCTCAACCTAGTAATTCAATAAACAACAAGTTCAATAACAATCAACAATCGATAAAATCAATTCAAAAACCCAACGGCTTAATAATATATCGGTTAACCACAAGTCTGATCAAACCAACTTAAACGATCACGAATTCATAACCGAAATAGAATATACTACACTGCCTGATGCCTTAGCGCACGTTAATATCTTAACATAGCGTGCGCTAAGTTACTCTCGTTAGCGTGCGCTAGCCAGTAGGCTTAGCATGCGCTAATGCTATACAGAGGCATACATTCCAAGCATCGAGTAACACTTTGCGACTATGAATATGAAATAAAAGGAAATCATGCTCCAAGATTAACAATAACTTTTCCAAATTCAATCTCATCACCATACTCGAAGTCATACTCGTGTTCTTGTACGAATATTATATCAAAACACATATCTTAGCTCTAGCTACGAATATACCAACACCTCCTATACATAATCATCCTATCATATCGTTCTTAATCTGGAATACAACCTTATATCATGATCAACATAATTTAGAAATCCATCTTTCATCGGGTTAAACAAAACATAATTCTTAAAGTATGGAGACATCTTAGTTAACATCTGAAAACTCTTATCATAACTTCATTAATCCTCATATAATATCATCACATGATTATCCAACATGTTCCTCACATGTAATCATCCTTAAAAATGAACTACTATCAAAGGGATACGAAAATTACCTGGATTAGACGAACCAAGAAGGAGAACACTTGAACTTCATTCCAAGAACCATGAATAACTTGAAGAACAAGGCTTTAATCTATGCTCTCTATCTTAATCTTGATAAAGCTCATCATCTCGGAGTGTTTCTGGACCTCAAGTACCTCCCAGAGCTCTCTCTCTATCGAGTGAAAGGAAAGAAATAGACGAAATGCTTCATAACACCCGTTTGTCCCCTTTTATAAAGTATATTACTAGCGTGCGCTAAACCTTATGTTTAGCTTGCGCTATGGCCTTAGCGTGCGCTAACTGACTTTGTTAGCATGCGCTATCGTAGTCCAGAGGCTACAGTCTGGCTTCGTACATGTGCTTACGTACGTAACGCTCATGCATTAGCGTACGTAACTTACACTCTCTAGCGTACGCAAGCCCTTGCATTTAGCGTGCGCTGATATCAGTTGACTCATTTGTCTGTATGCTCCGAAGACTGGTCGACACGCCGAAAGTGCTAACGAGGATAAGATTCCTTTTTGTCCAATATACCATTAGCGTGCGCTAACCTTTAGGGTTTAGCGTGCACTAGTACTACATTACAAACATCCATTGACTTATCAGAACGTGCGCCGAAAGTAGCCTGGTCCACACGCAGATTCCTTCCGATCTGACTGCATTAGCGTGCGCTACATTCTGCCTCTAGCGTGCGCTAACCATGAACGATAGCGTGCGCTATACTCGAACATTAGCGCGTGCTAATCAGGCTATACTTAGCCATTTCCAACTCTTCTCGTCCGTCTCGACATACTGGATACGTACACTCACATACTGAATACATATACTCAATTCAATAATATTCTCATATGATACACAATATCCTCAATTGCAATTGTCGACCAAGTATGACAATTATACCAATACAGATGTCTCAGTCCTTCATTTATTTTATTCATACTGTACAGATTCCACGCTGTACAACATAACTCGGATAAAATAATATTAAACCACAGTAGTAGAAATTCCGGATATTACATACTACACCACTTAAAATAAGTTTCGTCCTCGAAACTTGCAAGCCATTATAGAAAAACCAACAAACCATTCAACCAAAATATTCCAAAACCATCACAACAACGATCGATCATCATTAACGAATAACCAAAACAGTACACTTATATATGCGCCAAGTCGACGATCTCCTGAGGTACTTGCAAGTGACTTCACTGTAAAGCCTCCATACGTTTACAATAACAATTCCATGAGTCTCAACAAAATATATCATCTTCGGATGAAGTAACCTATCCGTGTCAAATCCCGTCTGCCTGATTACACAATCAAGTCCCAATCTGCTAAAAAACCAATAATGCACGATACATCTATAAAACAACTGCTCAACACAATGGCAACGAATCCCTAAACATCGATAGACAATCTGAACGCTCAGATGATCACCAGCAATAATCAACCAAAAAATTAACCGAGAATATCATCGACATGATAAACTCTAATACGACCAATCCAAAGGTCAAAACACAGCCGACAATATCATCATCATGATAAACTCAAATATTACCAACGAACGATCAATGAAAATCGAGAATACCTTCACACGGTAAACTCCAACACGATCAACACAGAACAACAGAAACCAATATACGAAAGAACAAAATTCTCAAAACATTAAACAAATCACATACAGTGAATCTCAACGAAACACAACTGACTGGTGAACATTCCCCTTGGCATACGAACAACCAATCGCAAATCAATGAACATACCAATTCATACAAGGAGTGGGAATGACCATTCATTGTCCAAAACAACCAGTATGGGGTCACCATCCCCAAATCTACACTTACAAAGAAATCATTCAAAAATCACTATGGTAAAATTTCGCTACTACCATACCAATGGAATCACATAGCACATATGTCCTGGTTTCACAAAATCCAAAGTTCCAAAATTACATCCTGTGAATGAATCTACAACACGCAACATATTTCTCTTATCCGATAAATCTATCGATCATCCCTGGATAACCAAACTACCATACTAAAGTTCAAATCTCTTTTCCTCGTACCATCAATATGATATCCAGTTTATGAGTCACACTCATAACTTCACCATGATATGCACCATGCAATAAATGCGTATGTATATCAGTCACATTTTCAAAACCAGTTTGAAATCATATAGTCTTGTCAAGAAGACAAATTTTCGAAAGTTCTTTCAAGAGTTTCAAAACTCAAAACATAAATTTTGGTAAGACCACAAAATCAATTTTCGAAAAATTAAATCGGCTCACTGGTGCCAAGTATTCGATAATAATTCCTTTCAAATACGCATGATTAAATAAAATGAAATTATGCAAATGATTGACCACATCCATACTCCTGCATACCAATTCGGCTCGTCACCAATATCCACTGATATTCCATCGGAAAACCACACGATAGAGTTCCAAAATCTCAATATATAAACTCCGACCCAAAAACTCCTTTTCCACCTATGACTCGCAATGTCAACCATTAACCCATCCTGGATTACCTCAAATATGCTATGACAAAACATTGAAATAAATCAACACAGCGAAAGACTTCCCGAGAGGTTTCATTTGAACAAGTAAATCAAAACCTCAGAAGGTAGTAATAAAATAGGTAAACAATTGGTAGAGTGTTTTACAAATCTCGAGAGTTTTTAGAAACCATGAAAAAGCCTTTTGAAACGTTAGGGTCTCAGCCCGTATCTCGTTACGCATTACAAGAAGTTTAAAAAGTAGAAAACCCTTTTTCGGACCCCAAGTCCTGAGTTATAAAACCATTTCAAAATCGATTAGGTCTCGGCGGGAAAAATAATTTTCCGTAAAACATCCATAAAGTATCATTTTCAAATGCTCAAAAACAGTTCGTATATCTCAAAATGAACTAACATGACTACATGTTCTCCTGAACAATCCACTATTTCTCCCAAATGCACAACTCCGTTCCAAAACTTAATCAACATATTGATTTCCAGAATCATAACTTCTCAAGATCATCAATCCTGTCCCAACTCTATCACCTTATACTGTAATGCATAATATTCTGCTGAATCTCAAAGCATATCAACTTAGAACGGCAATAAATCTCGATGAAATTTAAAAATCCAAATACTTACAAATCGTTAAGCCGAAGATTCCCCGTGATACTGGCACATGTCTCGACTCAAGAAAATACTCGACATAGACATTTACAAAACACACATTTTGCAAACTCAGTTCAACTCGAGAAAACAACACAGCTCTATCTGAAGAAACACGTTAACACCATTTGAAAAAAGTTTACAACAACCCCATTACTACACTGGTAAATCTCATAACGCACAAGCCCGAGTGAACAATAAAACTCAGAGCTCAAACACTTGTCAACCGACAACTCGAATAACACGACAAAAGCACGACCCAACTCGACCCAACTGCCTAGATTTTCACAACCTAAAGCTCCGATACCATATTCTGTAACACCCCCAGAGCCATCCAGGAATATTACAGCGCCGTGGGCCCCGAGATAGAACCCACAAGGCTGAAGGAAATTTTCGAAAACATATACAAATGTCCAAGAGGCTAACGACGGTATTATCTATTTAAAACATTCGAAGAGTTTATAAAACATGTTTATCAAAATCGTCGTAAAATCTCATTTGAAACCACAAGGCCCGAAATGCCAAAACTCAACAATTTAAAAACATACGTTAAGCTATCGCCTACACGTACTGACAGAATAGATTTAGAAAATGATTGCCAAAGTAACCTAAGTTACCAGATACCAAAAGGCCATTTAAAAATACTCACGCAGCGGATAAAGATAAATAATTAAAATACTCTAGCAGCGGAATACAACAACTGATCGGAAACTCAATACACAAATACATGTCCTAGCCAGTATCCTCCGGGAAGCTCATCTCTTCACGACCGCTACAAGCTTGATAATCCAAGAACCTAAAAAGAAAGCCCACGACGGGGTCAGCGATAATATCCAACAATGATAACCATCACATCACATCAATAATTACATGTCAATGGAAATACTAAGTAAGAATACGACCAATGTAATCTTACCATCGTAACTTTACGAAAATCAACGATTCGTATCCTTAACAACACAATAAGATAATACCGAAATATCTGTACGGTATCTCAACAATACCCAAGGTTCTCAAAACATTATCATAACTCGCGATACGGAAATTATACCAACTCTGGCCAATTCAATCCACCGCATAACGTCGACAATTCCAATACGATAATCGATTATCCATCAAAGACAAGTACCAAGGAAATACGGAACATACCTCAAGATACGCAATACCATTACAATCACGTCAGTCTAATCCGAGATCAGATCAACACAACATACGGACATGGTCCTAACACAAGACCTACAAATGCATACCCATATGACAACGTCAATATGATCACAATAATAACGACAATGTATACTTATGGCAAACCCATAATATACATATGCACAACAACAATACATGGCAATCCGATGATCCAGCGTTCACTGCCTAGATTCCCCGATGATCCCGTCAGACCAACCCGAGGTGAAAAACCCATCCAATGATCCAGCGCACGCTAGCATAGATCCCCCGATGATCCTGTCGGACCAACACGAGGTGGACATATGACAACAATGCACAACTGCACAAAACAACAGTACACAATACACGACAACAACAATGCACAAATGCATGACAACAACGATACACGAATGTATCACGACATGATCGACACAAATGATAAAAATGATTAGAGTACTTGCCCCGAGTCCTTCGAGAACTATCTAAATGTCTAAAACATCATGAACCATTATCCTCAATACTCGACGATCCAAAGTATCACGGATTGCAGATAATTCATATCTTCGTCTTTATCACAATATATCCTCGATATACAAGTATACCAATAACAAAAGTAAATTATATACATTATGATTTAGATTCCCAAAACTCGAATACGATTTATAATCCCAAATCTCCTGCGATTACGATTATAAACATTGCTATACGAATTATACATGAATGAAACGGAAACCATTCATTAAATACTATAAACTGAGCAAGTAATAACTTACCTCGATACCGATACAATGACGAGGAAGCTGTTACCAAATCAATTGCCGTCATGTAAAAGTTCCTCGGTCCCGACTAAAGCAATTCACTAACATCCTCGAACTCGACCGCAACACACGGTTATAATCACCGATCAATATTCTCAACCTAGTAATTCGATAAACCATAAGTTCGATAACAATCAACAATCGATAAAATCAATTCACAAACCCAACGGCTCAACAATATCTCGGTTAACCACAAGTCTAATCAAACCAACTTAAACGATCACGAATTCATAACCGAAACAGAATATACTTCCCTGCCTGATGACTTAGCGCACGTTAATACCTTAACATAGCGTGCGCTAAGTTACTCTCGTTAGCGTGCGCTAGCCAGTAGGCTTAGCGTGCGCTAATGCTATACAGAAGCATACATTCCAAGCATCGATGAACACTTTGCGACTATGAATACGAAAGAAAAGTAAATCATGCTCCAAGATTAACAATAACTTTTCCAAATTCAATCTCATCACCATACTCGAAGTCATACTCGTGTTCTTGTACGAATATTATATCAAAACACATATCTTAGCTCTATCTACGAATATACCAACACCTCCTATACATAATCATCCTATCATATCGTTCTTAATCTGGAATACAACCTTATATCATGATCAACATAATTTAGAAATCCATCTTTCATCGGGTTAAACAAAACACAATTCTTAAAGTATGGAGACATCTTAGTTAACATCCGAAAACTCTTATCATAACTTCATTAATCCTCATATAATATCATCACATGATTATCCAACATGTTCCTCACATGTAATCATCCTTAAAAATGAACTACTATCAAAGGGATACGAAAATTACCTGGATTAGACGAACCAAGAAGGAGAACACTTGAACTTCATTCCAAGAACCATGAATAACTTGAAGAACAAGGCTTTAATCTATGCTCTCTATCTTAATCTTGATAAAGCTCATCATCTCAGAGTGTTTCTGGACCTCAAGTACCTCCCAGAGCTCTCTCTCTATCGAGTGAAAGGAAAGAGATGGACGAAATGCTTCATAACACCCGTTTGTCCCTTTTTATAAAGTATATTACTAGCGCGCGCTAAACCTTATGTTTAGCGTGCGCTAACTGACTTTGTTAGCATACGCTATCGTAGTACAGAGGCTACAGTCTGGCTTCTTACATGTGCTTACGTACATAACACCCATGCATTAGCGTACGTAACTTACACTCTCTAGCGTACGCAAGTCCTTGCGTTTAGCGTGCGCTAATATCAGTTGACTTATTCGTCTGTATGCTCCGAAGACTGGTCCACACGCCGAAAGTGCTGACGAGGATAAAATTACTTTTTGTCCAATATAGCATTAGCGTGCGCTAACCTTTAGGGTTTAGCGTGCGCTAGTACTACATTACAAACATCCGTTGACTTATCAGAACGTGCGCCGAAAGTGGCCTGGTCCACACGCAGATTCCTTCCGATCTGACTGCATTAGCGTGCGCTACATTCTGCCTCTAGCGTGCGCTAACCATAAATGATAGCGTGCGCTATACTCGAACATTAGCGCGCGCTAATCAGGCTATACTTAGCCATTTCCAACTCTTCTCGTCCGTCTCGACATACTGGATACGTACACTCACATACTGAATACATATTCTCAATTCAATAATATTCTCATATGATACACAATATCCTCAATTGCAATTGTCGACCAAGTACGACAATTATACCAATACAGATGTCTCAGTTCTTCATTTATTTTATTCATACTGTACAGATTCCACGCTGTACAACATAACTCGGATAAAATAATATTAAACCACAGTAGTAGAAATTCCGGATATTACACATTCAATACACACATTAACGCATTTGCGATTTAAAATCATCTCACGGTCTTTATCGATCCAATGGCCGAAGCATAAGGAATCCTGCTCATGCAGGCTCACTCATCAGGAGTCGAAGGACTCTGAGTCGTACTCAGATGAATGCCATGTGACATTGGCAAGAGTCCTCTCTTGTAGTCCTGTATATTGAACCTCTTCAATATTTTGTAAATGTAGGTACTTTGACTCAGACTAATTATTTTCTTTGATCTATCTCTATAGATTTTTATCCCAAGAATTTAAGTAGCTTCTCCTAAGTCTTTCATTGAGAAACAACTTCTCAACCAAGTCTTGACTGTCTGCAAGGTGGGTATGTCATTTCCAATGAGTAATATGTCATCTACATATAAGACTAAGAAAATAACTATGCTCCCACTAACCTTCTTGTACACAAATGGTTCATTTTCATTTTGAATAAACCCAAATTCTTTAACAGTTTTATCAAAATGAAGATTCTAGCTCCGAAAATCCTGCTTCAACCCATAAATAGATTTTTGAAGCTTGCAGACCTTTTTAGAATTTTCTGGATGAGCAAAACCCTCAGATTGTATCATGTACACATCCTCGAGTAAGTTTCCATTAAGAAATGCTGTTTTGAAATCCATTTGCCATATTTCATAATTATAGTATGCGTCAATGGCAAATAAAATTCTAATTGATTTAAGCATGACTACTGGCGAAAAAGTCTTATCATAGTCAACACCATGAATCTGTCTATAACCTTTTGCCACTAGTCTAGCTTTATAGGCTTGTAGATTATCGTACATGTCTTTCTTCTTTTTGAAGACCCATTTTCACCCAATGGTTTGAACACCCTCAGGTGGATCTTTCAAGTTCCAAACTTGATTGTCATACATGGACTGCATCTCCGACTTCATGGCTTCTAGACATTCCTCGGACTCTAATCCTGAAGCACATTCTGTATAGGTACTAGGCTCATCATCTATGAGTGATGCGTCATCATCCTCTGTTACGAGATACCCATATATCTCAGGTTCATGTCGCACCCTATCAGATTTGCGAGGGACTTATGTACTTTGAACTGGCTCTTCAACTGATTGTTGAGCTTGTTCAGTAGTTTTTGCTTTAAAGATCTGGAGGCATTATCTGTACAGGAATCACTGCCAGATCTTTACGGATCACAAGAGTCTCAAATACATCTTCAGTCAGAAAGAGTTGAACATGCGGCAAAGAAGAAGGTTAGGACTGATTAAGGATTATGACTTGGAGATTTTGTACCATCCAAGCAAAGCGAACGTAGTGGCCGATGCACTCAGCCGCAAGCCTATTTCTATTCAGATGCTGGAGACTCTGACCTCCCAACTTAGCCTTCAATAAGAGATGATTCGAGAAGGAATTGAAGTGTGGTTACAAAGAGTCCAAGGACAACTATGCGTGATGGAAATAATTTCATCATTAACCGAAGAAATCAAATCTAGACAGGCGGATGATCCTCTGGTGATTCGGTTACGTGATGAAGTGATCAAGGGGAAGGCCCCTGGATTCGTAATTCATGATGATGGAGTTTTGAGATTTCAGAACCGACTCTGCGTTCCCAATGTCGATGTTCTGAAACAGACGATTATGAAAGAAGCTCACAGTTCGCCCTATTCTATCCACCCGGGCACCAGTAAAATGTATAAGGACTTGAAGCGGAATTTCTGGTGGGCAACATGAAGAAATATGTAGCGGACTATGTTTCGAAATGCTTGACTTGTCAGTAGGTTAAGATCGAGCATCAATGACCTGCCAGAATGTTGAAGCCGCTCCCGATTCCTGAGTAGAAGTGGGAGGACATATCGATGGATTTTATCACTAGTATGCCGAGAACCAAGATAGGAATGAACATGATTTGGGTGATAGTTGATCGTTTAGCCAAATCAGCTCACTCTCTAGGCATTAAGGACACGTGGGGACTAGAAAGGTTGGCACGAGTATTTATTTCGGAGATAGTTCGATTGCATGGTACGCCGAAGACCATTATTTCTGATCGAGACGGCCGTTTTGTGTCTCACTTTTGGAAAGCAGTTCATAAGGCCTTGGGGACCGAATTGAACTTCAGCACAGCTTATCACCCGCAGATTGATGGAAAATCCGAGAGGACTATTCAAACGGTGGAAGATATGCTGAGGGCTTGTGCCTTAGATTGGTCAACTGATTGGGAAGTTCATCTACCGTTGATTGAATTTACCTACAACAATAGTTGGCATGCTTCCATTAAGATGGCACCATTCGAGGCATTATACGGGAGGAGATGCAAATCGCCCCTATGCTGGGACGATTCATCAGACTTGATCGGAACAGTAACTGCAGTTTATCGTGCGGACTCGAGAGAAGATAGCTTTAATTCGTGATAGATCGTGACCGCCTGCAGTCGCGTAAATCTTATGCAGACATACGCCGTCGCCCTTTGGAGTTCAGTACGGGAGACCACGTACTTTTAAAGGTTTCTCCTACTCGGGGAATCTTTCGTTTCGGAAGGAAAGGAAAGCTGAGTCCGAGATATATCGGACCATTTGAGACCCTTGAGAGAGTTGGAGAGTTGGCATACAGATTAGCATTGCCGCCGTCGTTGAGCCATGTTCATAACGTATTCCACGCATCCCAATTACGGAGATATATACCGGACCCTAGTCATGTCATTGATTTCGGGGAGATCGAATTCGCTCAGAATGGGACGTTTGAAGAAAGACCGGTCAAGATACTCGAAAGTCGAGTTAAACAGTTGAGGAACAAACCCATCATTTTGGTCAAAGTTCAGTGGTCACGCCATGGAGTGGAAGAAGCCACATGGGAAACGGAAAATAGTATGAAATCCAGATATCCAGAATTATTTTCGTCTTGAGTTTCGGGACGAAACTCCTTTTTAGTAGGAGAGTATGTAATATCCGGATTTTTATGGAAGTATTTCATCTGTATATTGAGCCCTGTATTATTTTGGAATGATGATATTGATAATTGAAGTATGATAATTATCGTATTTATATCTTTGTACATGAGTGTGGCAACATGTAAATTTCCTCTATGCATGTACGTGATAACGTACGTTAAGAATGAAGCTTAACGTACGTTACCTGTTAATGATAACGTACGCTACGAATGAAGCGTAGCGTACGTAATGCAGTCAATTATTGGATAGGCCGGCTAGCACATGGGGTTAATGGTGGTGGGCTCGACCAAGATACCCACCAGATTCGCACGGCATGAACCTGGACACTTTTTAAGTCAACGGACTTTAACGTACATTATGGACATTATGTAGCGTACGAAAATTATATGGGTTACGTACATAACATGATAGGTGTAGCGTACGTAATGAAGTTCAGAAACAAGACAGTGAACTATTTTGGACGGTAACGTACGTTATGAAGTAGTCCTAACGTACGTAACACTCAGGAAGTTATAAAAGGAGCAGCACCACATTTCATTTCATCTCGTTCTTTTACCTCTAAGCTTCACCATATTTCGCCCCCAGAAGATTTCCAGCCCCTTTTAACACCTTTAGATCACTTGTTATTGAATCATTGAGATTGTAAGATACTACTTGATCATTGAAGACTACTTATATTGGACTTCGGAGTGGAAATCATCACGAGTCGGCGTTGAAGCAACCGGAGTCGGATTTTAATTATAGTCTCAGTATTTTCTTCCTCTTAAGGTATGTTATACTACTTCCAACCTTGAAGTTATGTTGTTATAGACGATATGATCACACTAGTAGATCACTCTGTCGATGTATGGGACCTAGTATCATGTTTAAACTGTGATGATCGAATTATTATGGTTTAGAACACCGTAGTTGAACCTTGTTGTGACAAAGATGAGAATAGTGAATTATAAACTGTATCAAATGTTATCGTCATATTGATCGTAAACTTAGTGTCGATTTACACTTTTACCAAACAGATTTTGGAAAGAATCATCATAGTTGTAATCTTACTTAGATGGAATAAGTAGTTCACCTTCAGTATAAGCCTGGATTTAATGACGATATTAGATCAAATACATCAACCATAGACCAGCCGAATCTTGCATGAGTATTACAATCAAGATTGAGAATAGTATTACGATGATATACGTATCCTTGAAATTGAAGATATTAATCCGTAGATCATTCATGAGTATGATATATATTTGAAGGTATATTAAGTTACTCACTAAGGATTTCGTAATACTCCGTCACTAATCGAGACAGTCATCTGCCCAGTGAGAAACTGACATGCATGATTAACGTACGTTAAGATTGGCAACTAACATACGTTATATTACGTTGTTAACGTACGCTACGTTTGGTACGTAACGTACGTTACACTATCAGGCGAGTCAAGTCGACTGATCAGAGAGGAACTGTCGGTACATGGTTAGCGTACGCTAGACTTCATAGTTTACGTACGCTAACGAGTAAGTCTAACGTACGTTACAGAGGACATGTAACGTACATTATGTAAGTCAGACAGTTTTCGTTTTATGGACTTTCAACCGTAATTTGGATGGTTAGATGTTCGTTCGACCTAAGATGAATTCCATGTTATTTCTCTTATTTAAGGTTCGAACTTTGCTACGTGATTGATCGAGAGGGGCGACCTTCGAGTGTTTCGTTTTCGAGGAAGTATTGTTCTGTCTTCAAATAGAGGCAAGTACCTTATTTGTTTTATGTATTGATGTTATACATATTGTCGTGCATGTATGTCATTGTTGTATGTCCACCTCGTGTTGGTCCGACGGGATCATTGGGGGATCTATGCTAGCGTGCGCTGGATCATCGGACGGGTTTTTCCACCACGGGTTGGTCTGACGGGATCATCGTGGGTTCTAGGCAGTGAACGCTGGATCGTCGGAATTACCATGTGTATGTTGTGATATCATATTGTGATTATCAGTTGTGTATGTCATTTATGAGTTTCTCGTAGGAGAAGACTCGTTGGTATTTTTGTCATTTACGTTATTATTCTTCGTGAGATATGAATAATATGTTGTGGTACTTGTACTAGCATCGTTGTGCTAACCCCTTCGGGGGTGAACATTTTGTTTATGTTCAGGATCCAGGAGAGCGGGAAAACAACCACTGGAGCTGCATGACGACGAGGGTGCAGAGTGATGTTCCGGCCGGGTGTATTTGACTGTTGTTTGTTGGTTATTTCAATAAGTACTCGAGTACGTAGTCGTTTATGATGAATTTGAATTTGGTGATGTATTAATAAGTTTTTGTTGAACATTTGTATTTTCGATTTGGTCGAATCTGTATCTTAATTCCGTTACTTCCATTCATTTGTACCTGTTAATGTCTGTTCAATTCTTCAGCCTTGTAAATCCTTATGTAAAGGACTTACGGCGCTGTAATATTCCTGAATATATCGGGGGTGTTACATCGAGTTCCCTCAAGAATTACTCTTCTCCCACTGTCTCTTTTGGAAATAAATTCCCCTTCTAAGAAGACAGCATTTCGAGCAACAAACACTTTGTTCTCTGCGGGCTTGTAAAAGTAGTATTATTTAGTTTCCTTAGGATAATCCACAAATAATCATCTTTCAGATCTGGCTACCAGTTTGTCAAACACTTGGCGCTTACGAACGATTGCAACCCCAGATCATTAGAAAGGACAAGTTTGGTCTTTTACCAGTCCATTTCTCAAATTATGTATTTTCAACTGCTTTAGATGGAACACGGTTAAGGGTGAATGCTCTTGTTTCTAAGGCGTGGCCCCAAAATGATAATGAAAGCTCCATTCGACTCATCATAGATCGAACCATATCTAATAAAGTTCGATTCCTCCTCTTAGACACTCCGTTATGTTGAGGTGTTCCAGGAGGAGTAAGTTGTGAAACAATTCCACAACTCCTAAGATGATAATCGAATTCTTGGCTCAAGTATTTGCAACCTCGATCCAATCGAAGGGCTTTAATTGTCTTGCCAAGTTGATTCTGTACTTCACTCTGGAATATTTTGAACATTCCAAAAGATTCATGTTTATGCTTCATAAGATAAATATATCTATACCGGCTAAAATCATCGGTAAATGTGATGAAGTATTGGTATCCGCCTCTGGCATGAGTGCTAAGAGGTATGCATACATCAGTATGTACTAGGCCTAATAGATCACCAGCCCTTTCTCCATGATTGGTTAAAGGATTCTTCGCTATCTTGCCTAATATACAAGATTCGCATGTCCCGTATGACTCATTATCAAAAGAGTCTAAAAGTCCATCGTTCTGGAGTTTAGAAATGCATTTATGTGACCAAGTCGACAGTGTCATAAGTAAGTCGGATTAGAATCATTGAGATTAGGTTTCTTGGTTGCAATGTTATAGACTTCCAAAATGTTGGACTCATCTAGATCAATATTGTAAAGGCCAGTATATAACTTTGCAGTACCATAAAGCAAGTCATCAAAGAAAATACGAATAATCTTATTCTTAATAAGAAAACTGTAACCTTCACAATCTAACGTAGAAACTGAAATAATATTCCTATTCATAGAAGGAACATGATAGCAATTGTTCAAAACTAACAAAAGCCCATTGGGTAAAACTAGATCATAAGTTCCTACGGCTAGTGCAGCAACTCTTTCTCCATTGTTGACTCTTAGATCCACTTTCAATTTCTTCAGTTCTCTACTGCTTCTCAAACCCTGCATATTTGTACAAATGTGACATTCACATCCTGTAATATTCTGAATTTATACTATGGTTGTTTAATATTATTTTATCGGAGTTATATTGTACAGTGTGGAATCTGTACAGCACTACGCCATAGATGGCCTACGGCAACTCCTACAAAATGTTGCAAGAAGCAAAAAAACATTGCTATAGACAAGAAAATTAAAACGGCAACACTTTTTTTGTGTTGCACTTTTCACCGCTGCAGTAGGTCCCTATAGCAACACTTATGTCACCTACTGCAACACCAACTCCTTTTGTTACCATAAGACTGCAAGCCATCGTTAACTATAGTCTACAGCAACATTACACAAGTGTTGCAGCAGAGGTCAATTTTACAGAAAAGTAGGGGCCAGATGGGGCCCATAAGGGGACCCACATAGGCCCCAACTAGGGTGTTCATAACCGGCACTGGTTTTTCTGCACCCGAATTTACGGTACCGGTTTTTCTAATGAAAAATTGGCCCGTGACCCGACCGAAAGTCGGTGCACCAAAAGCGGTACCCTATTTTTCTGTCGGGTCATAGGGTACCCTACCAAAATTTAATACCACTAATTTTAAATTTTTATAAATAATTTGTAATTTTAATATAAATTTATTTTAAAATTTATTATATAAATTAATTCCCGAGTACTAAATACATTATAAATATTTTCCGTACAATAAGTAAATTTCAAAACTAACTAAATATTTTTATATATATCATTTTTTTATTATATAATTATGCTTAATTCAATATTTAATTATATATATGAAAGAATATATTATTTTTATTTAAAGATTTTATAAATTTCCAAACTAGTGAGAATAAATACCATGAGTGAAAATACATTAACATGTATTCTCATATTAAATATATTTCATATTAGTTGAAAGATAAAATTTCATATAATTGCAAATTAAATAATTAAATTTATAAAAAAACTAATTATTAAAAATAATCGGGTTTTGCACCCGAATTTACGCAACAAGTCGGCCCATGACCCGCCCGATTATATGACTTTTTTCGGGTGCATCTACCAAAAAATTAAAAATTTCAAAAATACCCGAAATATTTAGTTCGGGTCATCGGGTATTCGGGCCGGGTAGTTCGGGTCGGGTATTTTTGAACACCCCTAGCCCCAACTGTGGGTCCCATACCTATTAGGGAACCCTTTTGCAACACTTTTTTACAACACTTTTTAAGTTTCTGCAACACCTTTTAGTAAATAACCGCAACACTATGCACCACCTACTGCAACACTTTCACAAAAAAAAATTGACAGGAAATATTTGTTTATATTAATTACCAATCCATTACAATTCGGAATCCATCCATTCAAAATACAACCCATACATCCGTCCATCCAAAATATCTAAAAAACAGTACTTAAGGTTTACTTAAAAAACAGTACTTAAGGTTTAACACAACGACCAAAATCCATGAAATACGGTACTTAAAAAATAGAAAATCTAAGATGTAGCATCTCCTCCGGTAATAGGAGTGTCGTTGTTGTTGTCACTTGATATTGTGGGACAAAGTTCCACCAAATTGATGTTCAAGATTGGGTTTACTTCGCCTAATTTCTTAAGCACCCAAGTTAGGTTCTCCTGCACCTTATTCACCTGTGCATCTACATCTTCTTGGACCTTCTTCTTCAGCTTTTCTTCCATTTCGTCAACAACTTCTTGCCTGATTTTGGTCGTCAAGTCACTTATATGCGAGTTTGTCGTGCCAGAAGTGGAGCATTTGTCAGACTTTACACATCTTCCTATAAGCCATGAAGGACCATGTGCTTTTCCATCCAATAAAAGTTCATTGACACCTTCAATTGGTCCTGATAAATCAGGACCAATAACCTTTTCAATTTTGTCCTACAAAATAAAGCCACAACCATATCAAATTAAACAGACTTGAATGGAAGAATACACCTGGCATGTGATCAACTAAATAATAGAACACTTATAATTATGAACTTGGTTACTTTTCCATTCCACTCATATAGCTCCTACAGGAAATCGAATGTCACATCACGAATTCTACCGGGATGATGCTTGAGCACTCGAAAAAGAACAAAAATTTTAAAAAAAAGTCATCTTTTAAAATTATCTATACTTCTAGACTCATGTTATTAGTTTACGAAATCTCACCTATTGAGAATATAATCTGTAACAAACAGACACCTCAATGGGTACTTGCAATATAAAAGATAACTGGACTTTTTTGTAAATAAGAGGCTAAACCTCGCAGGGTAGTTTCTGTTTCTTTTTTTCCCAAAACAATATTGAAGGAACTTATTTCACATCAAAATGCTAATAAATTTTGCTAAAACCACATATTAAGAAACGATCCTAGTCGTTAATCTAAATTGCTTTAGCTCAGAAGACGGGGTATTTTTCCAGGATCCACTTTAGAACTATTATCTAGTGCTATAGCAAATTAGGCATAAGCTTGAACGAACAATTCTTCAAAATTAGCTTCTGAAAACCTGAATCAACGATCATATATACTATAGAAAACATGACGGTTTTGTGGAAATTGTAGATATACATATACCTGTAATGTAGAGTCATCAGCAGTAGCCAAAGCAGTAGATTGCTCTCATTTGCTCCCCCTGTGACCAAAAAGAAAATATCATTTAAAACATTCATAATTACTCGTGGCTCGAATCTATAAAATTGAAGTACCTATAAAATGAGAATAACCAAACTCGCATGCTTTTTTTGTTTTTCTACTACAAATAAATCAAGAAATATGAAAGGCGATATGTTCTAACATTTCGATGGGAAACAAGATCACCATTCCAGATGATAGCGGCCCCACATGCTCGAATCGAACGCATCTTGAAAGCAACACACACTACATCTCTGTATTTAAATATATAAGTCTAAATTTAGAGCAAGCAAAAATCCATGGGATGCCCAAAAAGTACGAACCATCGAGATTTTATAATTCCGGCTTATCTGATAAATCAGGTCAATCATACTCAAAATGTGAGAAGCAACTCAAAGAATAACTTCTTCTTTTCCTCATAAAACGTATTATAAAGCCTACTTTTAGCACTGATATTCCACACCCATAATGTATGAACTCAATTATCAAAAATACTACAATAAGAAATCTTCAAATATTGACCAAAAAAACCACCCTAACTGGATGGACTAAAAATCAAGAACTTGATACAAAATGTAACATCATGAATTGTTCGGGCCAGCATTCTAAACGTGAAGACTCAGTTGTCAATATAACCCCACACAAAGAGATAGAGAAAACTAAACTGGGCACTGGTGTGACTTTTATGAGAACTCGAAGAGATAGAGAAAACTCTAAGCTTGGAAACTCAATAAATCCTGTACACAAGTTCCATGTCAAAATTAAGGCATATAGAACTAAAAATGATAGCAAAGACATAACGAGACAGGATACACTATAAAAAAATTCGTAATTCCTCCTTATACCAAGAGAAGGAGTAAGATATGTAAACACATCAGAATTCATAATGAGTCTTGAACAGATAAAAGATAATAATGACAAGTGGTACAGATACGAATATTTTTATGTAAGCGAAACAGATCAAGATAGTGAATCAGATATGACTAATAAATATTTGAGTAACGACGATAATATAGATTAATGGTAGCTGTCTATATAGAGGCATACGTAGAATACAAGACCGAATGATAAAACAAAAGATTTTTATAGATGATGGAGCAGACTTGTGTCGTGATAAAGAATGAGTATTAATCTCACATAGATGGAAAAGATCAAAAATGCATAGAACTAGAGTAATAGAGTTTGATAAGCAAAGAAAAGAATTAGATACACTAGCGGAAAATATGAGAATATTACTTAATAAGACAATGTTTAGACTTCCGATAGTATATAAAGAGAACAAAATGAAACAGCCAGTACATTATCAAAGGGAATCCCTGTACAATCATACAATATCTTCACCCTCACCTCTTTCATTCAGACTATAAATGGAATCAATATCTAAGATAGTACCAAATCAACTTCATATCATCCAAATCAACTTCATATCATTATCACTTCATAGTCTCCCAAAACAAATATTTCAAGATGCATTGTTGAGAAAATGAGCCAACCCCTTATCCGTATCATTGTCATACATAATTGAAAAAGGAAATGATTATTTTCATCCTCTAACTTGAACTATTTCAAGATTTAGCCCTCTAAGTGGTCACATCTAAAATTCGATCCGGTATCTTTTAAAACCTAAACATTTAGTCCAATTTGACCAAAATTGTGCAATTCTATCAGATATTGCCGACTATCATGATTGGTGATGGTAAGGTGCAAATATGTCAAAAAATGGAATTAGGTGATTTGGCACAAAAATCGCCTCCTAAGTATCAATGGCCGATTAACCTAGCCAGCACCAATGTAAAATCACAAAATTCACGCCAAAATCGTCCTAAATCTTCAAAGTGTGAAAAGATGTTACAATTACCACTTATTGCTTAGAGGACCAAGTCTCGAAAAAATCCAAGCTACCGGACCAAAAAAAGAGCTATTTCTCTAAAAAAAAAAAATTAGGCTTCTCTGACATATACAAACCACATATAACTTGTATCCAAAATGGATGAATATCAGAGGAAGCTAAATTTCTTCTTCTTTTTTCATTTTTTCTCAATCCTTCCGAGCGTGTGTCCGTGTGCATTCACATTAAAATAAACACAAGATTGTCAAAAGGGCAGAAAGAGGTTTTACCTTAGTGGGATTGTCTCCATAATTCGCAACTGCAAGCGGCACAGCCTCTCTGCTGAGACCTGCTGCTACATATTTGCTTACTACAGGATCTGCAGTAGAACCCTGCACTCGAATGGGCCAATTTACACAATAATCAGGCATCAAAACACCATAATTTTAAAACAAAATGAAACAGCCAGTAAATAACTTCCTTGACTATTTTAAGACACGAGTAGTACCTTACGACACGGTAAGCTTAGAAACGCCTTCTAAAGAGAATATATCCAACATGGATAAATAGGATAAATAGTCTAACAACTGAAAGAAATAATAATCTACAAATACTAATAGAGAAATACCATAATTTGTTAAAAAAAAACTTTGGAGAAAATCCAGTGCAACTAGGGGATAGAGAAAAACTATATACTGAAATAAAACTGATAAACCCCAATGATATAGTAAGATCTAAGCCTATCACATACAGTCCCCCAGATTGACGGAATTACGTCAGCTATGCCCCAATTTCAAAGTAGGGCTTTATTTACAGATTGAAATTGGGCGGACGACACAAGCCAAGAGCAGAGAGAGGGATAGAGAGAGCAGCAGCTCTTTAACCGTTTAAGCTTATGAGCAAGCTTGAAACTCGCCCCAACCCAGGAACCGCCACCTGCCACTCCAAAAAACTTTTGTGCGGACAAGGCAAAAGATCTTATTTCCAGATCGACGAAGAAGAGGAGTAGCGAAGAAGATGACTGGCAGCGATGATGGTGTTGAAGGATCCACCTCGGTGTTGTGAAGAACCGAAGTTCTTTTGGTAGGGTTTTTTTATCGCATAGGGAAGAGAGGAGAATGGGAATTCCAGCCCAGTAATTAGCTAAGTATTTTAATCGTTTTGATTTTGTGGAATTGCTTAATTATTTAATTAGTGCAGTGGAAGTAGTCAATGCTGATGGGATTTAATTGGTGCGGTGGAAGCAATCAGTGCTGATAAGAAATTAATATATTCTAAAATTACGGTTAATATTAAACTAATTAAAGGTTATATTTGTAAATTATTATTTTAATATATATAAATCTTGATTAATATAAATAAATTGATGGTGTAGATTAATCTATTAATAAATTAATTGTATTTAAATCGTGACCTAACGTTAGGCCAGTTTTATCTGACCTAATTGAACTGTTTTGTGTATTTTTTGTGTTTGACCCGTGTTTGGGACAATAATGTCTCCCTTTTCCCAAAAATTTCAAAGCGGCAAAATTGCCTCCTTTTTCCCAAATATTTCGAACAACCCCCTCCCTCACAATTTATGACAAAAAATTTATTGGAATTTAATTTTTAAATTTTTTTAAGGGAATAAAGATTAAAAGTAGTTATCCCTAAAATATGTTATTATTTATATTCTGAAAAAAATTTCATTAAAATTTTTTTTATTTACAGATTTCATCAATTTAAAATTTATTAAAATATTTTATATTTATAAAAAGATTATACTTCACGCCAATAATTATTTTTGAATTTTTTAATATGAAAATTATTTTTTTCAAATATTATTCATTTCATGTAAAATAAAAATTTTAAATTTTTTTATTACATTTTGTACAAAATTGACATTATTGACTGTAATCACAAACTGTCAGTTTTGAAATTTTAAATAATATATTTTTCCAATTTTAAATAATTTTACAGTAAATTAAATATTTATTTTAAATTTTTTATTAAAAATATAAAGTTATAACTAAGGCAACACTTTGTAAACATATACAGCAACATCAAAAAAATAATGTTGCAGCAGGTAAAATTTTTAGAGCTACTACAACATTTTTGAGCGCAACACTAACAAAATCCGCTGCCGTAGGCCGTCTATGGCGTAGTGCAGTATGGATAAAATAATTGAAAGACTAAGACAGTTGTATTAGTATAATTGTCCTAGTTGGTCGATAATTGCATTTGAGGATATTGTGTATCGTATCAGAATATTATTGAAATGAATATATGTATTCAGTATGTCGCGTAAACGTATTCGGTATATTGAGACGACAGGCACGAGCAGTTGTAAATGGCTGAGTATAAAAGCCATTACGTACGTTAAGCGTAGGAGCTTACCTACGTAAAGAACCAAGCGTAACGTACGTTACGTAGAGTACATAACGTACGTTATAAAGAGAATCGGACAGGTCTGAGCTATGATCGATGGGTAGGTCCCGTGATCGGTAACTTTTGGCGCAGATGTGGATAGGCGAGTCAATGTAGAGCTTTATATACGTTATGCGTAGCCCATTACGTATGTTAAATAAGTATCATACTGTAGCAAGTCAATGACAATGTTACGTACGTTATGGCATAGGACTTACGTACGTAAGACATGGTACGAATTGAGGCAGTAGTTTCTGGACTGTTGTTACGTACGCTATCAAGGACAGATAACGTACGTAAAGTTGATTACGTACGTTATATAGATTACGTAATGTACGTAATGGCTGAATTTCTATAAATGTGAGAGACTCCGTCATTTCGTCATTTTGAGAGTTTCACTTTGTTTCTTGTCTTTCAACCCTCCGAGTCCGATTTTGGCTCTTCTAAATTGATTGTGGGCTTGAGAGCATGGATTGGAATTGTTCTTAGAGTCGATAATGATTCTTGGAAGGAGTTCGATTGTTCTTCATCGTAGTTCATCAATACAAGGTAATATTCATATCCATTCGATAGTAGTTCCTTTTAGAAGGATGTTTACATGTTAGGAAGCATGTTGGTTTATCCTATTATATATGATGATATTATACGTGATTAAATGGAATTGTGACAAGTGATTTAAGATGTTGGTTAAGATTCTTCAGGTTGTAAGAATGGTGATTCGTTCAAACGTTCTTGTAAGATGGATTTCCAAATTATGTTGATGTTGTTATTGATATATGGGTATTGACATGATTGTAGTGGTTTTGGATTGTGTTGAAGGGGTATGTTGAGGTAATCCCTTTCTTCATTTCGGATTCTTGATGTTGTTGACGTTGTTTACTTCGTATGATGACGATTATGGTAGTATTGTTGTGATTCGTGATGTTATGAAAAATGCATGTCGAGGAAGATGATGATATATGTCTTGGGTTATGAGTTAGATGATGGTTTAGATGTTAGAAGACATTGCACTATGTAGTTTGTTTGATTATGAACATGACTACGGGTTAATTCATGTTCTTGAAGAAAACTTGAAATCTATATGTACCATGATATAAGAATGGATTTGGGAAAATTGTGGATAATCTTGGAATATTATTATTCATAATATTGAACTATTCGGTTAGTCCGGTCGGTCGATTGTGTCGGTATTATTGTTTTCCTTAAATTTACAATTATGAATAAGGAGGAATCTTGTTAATTCATATAGGAGGTTGAATTCGGAATAGAGTATGTTATGTAATCCTTGTTATCGGGATAAGTTGATTATTGATATGATAATCGGATTGTGGAACTGTTGGGTTGGTTGATTGGTTATATTGATTGTTGATTGTTATCGAACTTGTTGTTATCGATTATTACAATAGGTTGTGAGGAATTGGTTGTTGATTAGAATAAGATGTCACGGTCGAGTTCGAGGATTTTCGTGAATTACTTTGGACGAGACCGAGGAGCTCGTAGACGAAGGAAAGGAATTGGTAATGGCTTCACTATCGTCGTATCGGTATCGAGGCAAGTTATTACTTGTTCAGTTTATAATATTTAATGAATGGTTTCGGTTTCATTTCGTTTATAATGCATATAGCAATAATTATTATTGTGAACTCTGGAGATTTGGATTGTATGTTGTTTTCCGATTTTTGGGAGTTAAATCATAATGTATATTATTTACATTTATTATTGGTATACTTGAGTATCGAGGATACATTAGAGTAACAACGAGGATATGAGTTATCTATAGTCCGTGGTATTTTGGATCGGCGAACATTGAGGAAACTGTTGGTGATGGTTTTGACATCGAGATTGCTCTAGAAGGACTCGCGGCAAGTACTCTAATCATTTTTGTCATTTTGTGTCGATCATGTTGGGATACATTCGTGTATTATTGTTGTCGTGCATTTGTGTATTGTTGTTAACATGCATTTGTGCATTGTTGTCGTATGTCCACCTCGTGCTGATCTGACGGGATCATCTTGGGATCTATGCTAGCGTGCGCCGGATCATTGGACGGATTTTTCCACCTCGTGTTGGTGCGATTAGATCATCTTGGATCTATGCAGTGAACGCTGGATCATCGGATTACCCATGTGTTGTTGTGCATATGTATATTATTGGTTATCCACCTCGTGTTGATCTAACATGATTATCTTGGGTCTGTGTTGTGTGCGCTGGATCATCGGATTTCCATTGAGTATATATTGATGTTATTGTTGTGGGCATATTGATGTCGTTATGTGAGTATGGATTTATAGGTCTCTTGTAGGACCAGGTTCGTATGTTGTATTGATTTGATCTTGGATTAGACTAACATGAATTATTGTGGCGTTGTGTATCTTGAGGTACGTTCCGTATTTTCTTCTTGGTACTTGTATGTTGATTGACAATCGATTATCATGTTGAGATTTGATGATATTATCCGATGGATTGGGTTGGACAGAGTTGGTATATTTTGTAATAGTGAGTTATGATGATATTTTGAGAATCTTGGGTATTGTCTGGGATACAGTACAAATGTTTGTGTACGAGTCAGTGTGTTTTTGAGAATACGAGATGTGGAATATGGTGAGGATTACTTTTATGAGGATTATCATGAATTAGTAAGGTTATGACGGTAAGAATGCATTGGTAGTATTCTTACTTAGTATTTTATTGGTATGTAATTATTGATGTTATGGGATCATTATTATTGTTGAGTATTATGGCTGACCCCGTCGTGGGCTTTATTTTTAGGTTATTGGATATCGAGCTTGAAGCGGTCGTGAAGAGATAAGCTTTCCGGAGGATACTGGCTATGGCATGTGTTTGTTAATCGAGTACTTTGACTAGTTGTCATTTTTGTAATACCCGAGATTTCTGTTATGTAATTGGAACTTGTGATATTGTAATGATTGTACTTTTGTCTGAGTACTATTCTCCGTATTTCATAATCCTTTGTTGTCGAGCGTATAATTTCGTGTATGTGATTTAAAGATTGAAATTCTGTGCATGTAGCGCACGCTACAGGCTACGGGTAGCGTACGCTAACGAGGATTCATAGCGCACGCTATGCGTGGTCAAATTGATTGAGACGTGCGGTAGGTGAGATCTGGCCGGGGGACCCTTGTCGGATTGTGTCGAATGAACCTGGACGGCTTTCCGGAAAAGCCAAGTCAACGCCTTAGCGCACGCTACAGACATGTGAATAGCGCACGCTAAGTGCTGACTTCAGTTAAGTCAGACAGCCGCTAGCGCACGCTACGAGCAGGGACTAGCGCGCGCTAATAGCCATTTATTATAAATAGGACAGCATTCTATTCGTGATTTCAGTTCTTCTCCTCCCATAACCCGAACTCTTACACTTAGAACATAACTCCCTTCATCCTAAACACTTCGTATCAACCTCCTAGTTCGAGATTGAAGATCGTATATCATTGGAGATTGGTGTTCAAGCCTTCGGTGTTGGATTGCTTCATTTTCCTCCGTGTTCTTCACTACTTTGAGGTAGGTGATTCTTCACCAATGATTAGTAATGTTCCTAAGGAAGTTTGAATCATGTTTGGATAGCAAGTATTTCGTTTATAATCGGTCATCACATGTTAGAAGGATACTTTTGACGTATCGGCACTATATATCGTATGAACCTTTGAACCATCTTATTATAAGGACTCCTAAGCATGTTCAAATCGATTTATGATCAGTAATCGGATATTACCCAGTTGCTACGTTGTACACGTTGGAATCATGTGTTTTGGAACTTAAGACGATCGGAACTTAGATTATTTCTCGAAGATCGTAGATGGATTATGATATTGAGATGACTATCCGTATATTTGTAGTTCACAATCTTAAAACTTCCACAAACCTTATTAGCATGATATGCCCGAGGATAACTTGTATTATCACGGTAGAATTCATGAGTTCTTCACCATTCAACCCAGTTTTCGGTTTGCAGTATTCTGCCATGCAAGATTAGCGCACGCTAACGCATGTGAGTTAACGTGCGCTATCGAGGTTCAGTTAACGTACAAAACGTACGTAGCGTACGTTATGTATCGGCCGGTTCATACAGTCAGTTTGTAACTAGCGCACGCTAGTCTTACACGATAGCGTACGCTAAACAGGCCTGCTTAGCGCACGTTACGTAGAGTACGTAGCGCACGCTAAGCAGTCCAGGCAGATTGGTTATTTTGAGCTTTTCGGCCGTAGACCGAATTGTTAGGCCATCGTTTGACTTGAGATGATTTGTATATCGTTCCTTTTGTTAAGGTTCGAGCTTGTTACGTTGATCGAAGGAGGCGGCCTTCGAGTGTGTCGAGAACATTGAAGTGTTTCATCCTTGCCATTTTCGAGGCAAGTATCATATGTCGAGTTCGATTTATCATGCTTGTGGTTTTGTTCATATTGTTGAATATGAGATGTATTTCTGGAAATTCTCATGATATTCGTTATTGTTTGTTCGTATTGATGAACATATTGAAATGCATATGTGTATGCATAATTGATTGATTATGGTATAAATGATCCGAGGGGGGTCATGAGGATCTATGCTGAGGGTGCTGGATCGAACGTCCACCATGCGTTGGTCCGACGGGATCATCATGGGGATCTATGCTGAGGGCGCTGGATCGTTGGACGGGTTTTCCACCATGCGTTGGTCCGACGGGATCATCATGGGGATCTATGCTGAGGGCGCTGGATCGCTGGATTACCTTGTATTGTGCTGATGGAATCGTGAGAATTCGCATCGTTGGATTCCGGTAGCGGAAGTCCGTTTGCATGTTTTGTGATGCATTGATGATTAATTGTATTATGATACTTGTACTAGCATTGTTTTGCTAACCCCTTCGGGGGTGGACATTGTTTTGATGTTCAGGTAGCCGAGGAGCAGGGAGGCAACCACAGTACCGACAGGACGATGAAATGGCTCAGTGATGTGGTTGATGTTATTATTATTGTGATTTGTCTTCTTGGTTCGTTTAGTACTCGAGTACGTCTGTATTAATAAAAGTCCTTTCGATATGGTTGTATAAGTTAACACATTTGATCGCTTGAATCAAATCTGTATTTGAATTCCAGTTGTTCGATGGGTTTATTTTTATACTTCTTTTAAAATTAGCCTTGTAAATCCTTATCTAAAGGGTTTACGGCGCAGAATTATTCGAATATCTCGGGGTGTTACGAATATGGTATCGGAGCTAAGATTCATGGATATCTTGGCAATGGGTCATTGGGTCTGCACGTTATTTGATTATTGGTCGTTCGTAACATCACTGCTGAGCCAGCATCGTCGTGTGGACCGTGGTTGTAAGTTTCCTAATCTCAAATACTACCGTTTTATTTTATTCATGATTTGTGAACATTGATGGATGTACTTTTAGAACGTTTGCCCTGGATATGAATATTTATGTTTACAGTATGTTGAGAGGAGGTCGTGGACGCGGACGCGGTCGTGGACGCGGACGTGGAAATGCGAGGCAAGAAGAGTCGGTATCTACTCCAGAGATAACCGCTAGTCGAATGGATTCACATTCCGGGGGACAGCAGGGATCGGCAAATAATAATGCAGATCCTAACGTGCCGGGAGTGCTTCAGCAGGTGGTTGCCCAGATAAACCAGTTTGCTCAAGTTGTGGATCGCATGCAGACGGCGATGGGACAAAGCAGATAACGCAGATAATCGGGAGATAAATGGCTTACCGAGGTGGTCAAATTGCATCCTCCGAAATTTGACGGCCCACAAACGCTTTCGTGGGATCATTGGCTAAAGGAACTAGAAAAGATTTTTGCAGGATTAACTGTCCCAATGATAGGAAGGTTCCGTCGCCCGGTATCTTTTGACCGGGAGGCTTTCGACGGGTGGGAGGCCATTCGACCGGAGGAGCATAATGTTGATCGGATGAATTCAAATTGATGATGGAGGCACGATTGTCCTCGCCCGATTAGAGAGGCCCGAGTTCGGGAGTTTTTCTCACCACAAAATTCAGAAGCAACTGTGACGGACGTGATTAAGACTTTTAACCACCAGCTGACTTATGTGCGCCACCTGGTCAGGACCGAGGCGGAAAGGATTTTCCATTTTGACATGCGAATGAAGCCGGAAATTCAGCAATATATGTCCGGATTTGATTGTACCACCTTGAGGCAGTATCAGGACAAGGCGTTGGCCTACGATATGAAGGAAGCAGCAGTAGAGAAATCGACGGAAGCAAAGAAACAGAAGGTGTCTGGCAACTTCACGGAGAATAAGAATAGCGGGCCCCGCCGGGGTCAGTCCTCTTTTCATTCATCCAGGAGACCTCCGCATCCTTCTCGAGGAGGAAAGAAGTTCCGGGCAGCACCGACTGTTTCAGACGCAGGAAAGAAGTGTTACAACTGTGGCAAGGCGGGACATGTTCGACGTGATTGTTTCGCGTGAAGAGATAACTTCACCACTAGAAGGGGGGTTGAATAGTGGTGATGCGGAATACCGAATTTTCTTGCGAGTAAAAAGAAAATAGTGCGGAATTTAAAGACTCAAGAATTTATAGAGGTTCGGCAACTTGCCTACGTCCTCTCTCCGACTTTCTTTTTCTATTGGCTTAAGAAAAACCACAACCTTAACTCGTCTTCTATCGGTCCGAGTTCACAACCGTTACAATCCGCTTGTCTTCTATCGGTCCAAGCTCAACCTTTCCCTCAATATGAATGATTGTTTATCTAGTGTTCTATAGGAACTAGATAATCCTCACTATACGAATATGGGAGTATAATCCTAACAATGCCGGATCAAAGATCCTAATAACACCGGATTAGTGACTCTTGATTCGTTTCTTTTTCGCTCAAGTGTAAGTGATGCAACACTTACAACCAAATGAAAGAATACAAAGAATAATGGATATTACAATCGAAATCGCTCTTGTATCTTTCTTTTCTCACAACTTGTAATACAATAAAATATATAAATCTGAGCTCAATAATGCTTTGATTGCTTGTATGCTTGTATGCTTGAATGCTTGAAGTTGTGTGTTTGATACCCAAGTCCTTCGGGTATTTATAGGTGTGAGACAGCCTTCAAATTCTGAAAAACATACTATTAGCGTGCGCTAATAGTGCCTTGTAGCGTGCGCTAACGGATTTTGACTTGAAATCTCTGAACGGTCACAAAGACTGTTGCAACGGTAAAATACCATGTCTAGCGTGCGCTAGTAATGAAATGGTAGCGTGCGCTAACGCCTGGTCAACTAGTCTTCGATCTTGACTTTGACAATGTCCGATTTTCTCTCCAACGACTCTTTATCCAACGGCTAAATTCATGATTAGCGTGCGCTATCAAGTATGCATAGCGTGCGCTAGCATTAATTAAATCCAACTTTTCCAGATTTTCCGGATCTGCATTGACTCTTTCTTCCAACGGTTGAAATTCAAACGGTAAAATGCAGATTCCTTTTAGCGTGCGCTAATTCCTTTGCCTTAGCGTGCGCTACTGAGTTCTTTCATTAACGTACGTTACCTTGTGTAGCGTACGTAAAAGCCTTGACGAATTGAGTCCAGTAGCTACTGGACTACTAACCATAATATAGGTAGCGTGCGCTAGAGATGATAAGTAACGTGCGCTATGTCCATGCTGTAGCGTACGTAATATGATATGTATAGCGTGCGCAACGTCCAGTTTCTGATTTCCTTCCAGACTTTACTGACCTCTGGAGACTTGCGATAGCGTGCGTTATTTTTACTGCATAGCGTGCGCTAACTGTAGGTTCTTAGCGTGCGCTAACATTGTATAGCTTGCGTGCGCTATCGATCAGGCAACTTCAGTAGGCTGCAGCTGACTTGACTGGTCTGTATATGAATGCCCCGATAGCGTGCGCTACGATATGATGCGTAGCGTGCGCTAGCTCTATTTTGCTCCTTCAAAATAATATCGACCCGAGATTGATCTAATTAAATGTTTTGAATGTAATTATCATCAAAATACATTTTGAGTCAACAATCTCCCCCTTTTTGATGATGTCAAAACATTTAATTAATACCTGCAAAAACATTTTGAAATGATTCGAATCAAGGTAAACTTGTTCGATATATTAGTAGATTTTCGTTTTTGGAGTATTCTCTCCCTTTTTGACATAAACAAAAGGGAACTCCCCCTGAATTGTTGCATTATTAATAAATATTAACGAAAATTGCCATTATTCAAGGTGTAATCAACAATACTAGTAAACAACAGTAACGATACTTGTAAATAGCAAATACTTGTACATAACAAATGCCAAATGAAGAAATGCGAATTTCATTAAGATAAAATGCAAGGAATACAATGAGTTTTCATGGCAAAAGACATATAGATTGTTCGAACAACAAGTTTCTACATCAAACATCAAAAGATAAAATCCTCAAATCTAAGGATCGGAAGAAGACGAAGGGAAAGGGAACGAGGGGTGTGTGAAGCGAATGAACTCGGATATTAGCCCACGAACTTCCCGGACTTCTGAACGCACTTCCCGGACTTCCGAACGCAGAGCCCGAAAATCCTCTCGTATCTCAGCGTGTGACGTCTCGATGCCCCGCGTCCGAGCACAGAGATCACTTTCCTCTTCTTCCGTCACCACATCTCTCATTGGGCGTTTGCCTTTCGACGTAGGCTTCCTTACGAATTCCCCAGTCTGCATTTCTCGAAGGGTATGAGGTCCCCGACGAGTGATCTTTTCTTCTGCAGTGGGCATCCGTGACCCTTTCTCTACTTGGTCATCATCGCGTAGGTACGGAAAGAGAATCCAGCCTCTGTTGGTCGTCCGGACGTAGTGCATAGCTTTAAGCGAGGCGTCCGAGATTTCATGTCCGAGGGAGACGGGGACTGCCTTGTCCTTCGACAAGTCGACTTGATGAAAACTGAAAATGGCCGAGAGGATTGAGCCATAAGGCATTCCAGCCTTGCGAGAACGAGTGGCGTAGTTTTTCGACCGAAACAAATCTCCCTTCACCTTCATCCAACTGATGATGATGTCGGAGAAATTAACTTTATCGTCGTTGAGAACGCGGTACACCACTTGCTTGTCCACTCCCACTAGTTTGTGTTGCGAATTAACTTTCGGCATAAGGCATTTCGTGAGAGCTACCAAAAGCAGGCGAATATTGACCCCAAAGTCGTTGTTTTCAAAAAAATCGTCCGTTATGTCGATAACGGCCTTCGAGCTCAGAAACTCTTTCACATCTATTTCACCGACTTCATTATCATCGGCCAAGGATTTTCCAGTACAAACAAAGCCATCACAGGGTAAACCAAAAATTTGATACAAAACATCTGAAGAAACTTTCACCCGAGTCCCTCCGACAAGACTTCCTAACACAAGGGCTGAAGACCCTTCACTTTCGGCCACATGAAGGTTGGCATAAAACTCTCGGACGAGTTCAGGGAAGATAGGGTTTTTGCATTCGACAAAACGAGAAATACCGAGCGAGGAGAAGAAATTGGAAATATCAACGTTTACCCGTTCTAGACTGGAGAGATTGAAGAAGTAACAATCGGTGATGTGTTCTTGAGGGAGTATGTCAAAGAACACCCTCGAGGCGGTGGCGGAGATGAACCGATCCGCATCAAATTGGGCGTTGAGAGGTCGTTTGAGGTTGTTGTATTGTTTTCCCATGGCGGTGCGGTTCTTGCTCGACATTGATCGGAGAAGAAATTGAAGTTTGGAGAGATCGATTAACGGCTAGGGTTTTTGGCAAGATGAGAGTTTGCAGTCGATTGCGTGCGTTAGGGAATGTGTTGTGATTTAGGGTTGTACGGCATATATATAGTCAGCGACGTTTAAGTTAGCGTACGCTAGGTTTTATAAGATTAGCGTACGTTAGGCTGAAAAAAGAGGCTTACTGGACTGTCCAGTGGAATTCGAAAAACTCTAATTAGCGTACGCAAGAAGGTCAAGTTTAGCGTACGCTATCGAATGAAGATTTTAGCGCGCGTTAAGAATATGAAGCTAGCGCGCGCTAGCGAGTGATCTGAATCAAGGATTTTTGATGTTTTGAGTAGAAGCTTATTTCAAAAGTTTTCTATATGTCCCATGCCAAGTTGTAAACGAATGGAGTTAAAAGATTCTTCGGGAAGAGGTTTTGTAAAGATGTCAGTAAGTTGATCCTTCGTCCCAACAAAAATTAAACAAATGTCTTTCTTTTGAACATGATCACGTAAAAAATGATGTCTAATATCTATATGTTTGGTTCGACTGTGCAAAACAGGATTTTTGCTCAAATTAATTGCACTAGTGTTATCACATAAGATAGGGGTATTTTCAAAATGAATGCCGTAGTCGCGTAGTTGATTTTTAATCCATAGCACTTGAGCACAGGCGCTCCCTGCAGCGACATATTCGGCCTCAGCTGTAGACAATGCTACGCTGGTTTACTTTTTACTTCCCCAAGATATTAAACAAGATCCAACAAAATGACATGTACCACTAGTACTCTTTTTGTCAATTTTGCATCCGCCGAAATCGGCGTCACTATAGGCAATTAAATTAAAGTCCAAGCAAGAAGGATACCATAGACCTAGTCCAATAGTTCCTTTCAAATAGCGAAAAATGCGTTTACAAGCAATTAAATGTGATTCCTTGGGATTAGCTTGGAATCGAGCACATAGACATGTAGCAAATATTATATCTGGCCTAGATGCAGTCAAATATAGCAAAGATCCGATCATACCTCGATATAGTTTTTGATCTACGGATTTGCCATTTTCATCTTTCTCAAGCTTTAATGATGACGACATTGGTGTAGATATCACCTTGCTATTTTCCATGTTGAATTTCTTAAGGAGGTCGTTTGAGTACTTCGTTTGATGGATAAAAATTCCATCTTCGCATTGTTTGATTTGAAGCCCGAGGAAGAACGTTAATTCTCCCATCATACTCATTTCGAATTCTCCTTTCATAAGATTAGAAAAATCTTGGTACAAGGATTCATTAGTAGCTCCAAAAACAATGTCATCAACATAAATTTGGGAAACAAGTATATCATCATTTAGTATTTTAACAAACAAGGTATTATCGACTTTGCCTCTTTTATAGTCATTTGCTATTAAAAATTGACTTAAGCGATCATACCATGCTCGAGGTGCTTGCTTCAACCCGTAGAGTGCCTTGTTGAGCTTGTAGACATGATCCGGAAAATGATGGTCTTCAAAACCGGGAGGTTGCTTGACGTAGACTTCTTCTTGAATGAAACCATTCAAGAATGCACTTTTGACATCCATTTGAAATAGTTTAATCTTCTTATGAGCGGCAAATGCACAAAGCAAACGAATGGCTTCGAGTCGAGCCACGGGAGCAAAACTTTCTTCGTAATCAAGACCTTCTTCTTGATTATATCCTTGAGCTACCAAACGAGATTTATTTCGAATGGGATAGCCGTCTTCGTCACTCTTGATTTTATGCACCCATTTAGTTCCGATAATTGTTTTATCTTTAGGCGCGGGAACTAAATTCCATACATTATTGTGCTTGAATTGCACAAGCTCCTCTTGCATTGCCATCACCCAACTTTCATCATCGAGAGCTTCGGATATATTCTTGGGAACTATTTCGGATACAAAAGCACAATGAGCCATAAATTCGGTGGTCCTCCTTCGGGTTTGAACACTGTCTTCAATGTTTCCGATCACGAGATCCTTCAGATGGTCTTTGATGTGCCTCCAATCTTTCGGTAAATCAACGATTGTGTTCGTTTCGATTTCCGAAATTTTCTTCACTTCGGGTGAGGGATCCGGAAAGGTACCTGCATCATCAAAATATTCTACCTTTCTCGGGGGTGAGATCATATCATTGAATTTAACGTGTATGGATTCTTCAACTTTATTCGTTCTAATATTATACACACGATATGCTTTGCTATTAGTACAATAGCCAAGAAATATTCCGGAGTCGGATTTGGCATCAAACTTGCCCAAGTTATCCTTGCCATTGTTCAAAATAAATACATTGCAACCAAAAGGATGAAAGTAAGCAATATTGGGCTTTTTGCCCTTCCATAATTCATAAGGAGTTTTAAGATGAGTTCTACGGACGTGAACTCGGTTAATCACATAACATGCCGTAAAGATTGATTCGGCCCAAAAGTATTGTGGAAGAGAATATTCATTTAGCATTGTCCTCGACATTTCTTCCAAAGATCGGTTTTTCCTTTCAACAACTCCATTTTGTTGAGGCGTTCTAGGAGCCGAAAAATTGTGATTAATACCGTATTTATCACATAAAAGTTCAAACGGGGTGCAATCAAATTCACCTCTGTGGTCGGTGCGAATAGAAATTATGGAGAGGTTTTTCTCGTTTGATACCAAACGACACCATTTAGAAAACTCGGAAAATGCATCATCTTTATGAGCTAAAAATCTAACCCAAGTAAATCGAGAGAAATCATCAACAATAACCAAAGTATAAAGTTTACCATTTAAACTAACATGTCTAGATGGTCCAATCAAATTCATATGCACGAGTTCAAGAACTCGACTAGTGGAAACCTCGAATTTTGGTTTAAACAATTCTCGAGTATGTTTCCCTTTAATGCATGATTCACACAAATGTTTTCTATCGAATTTGAGTTTGGGCAATCCACGAACAAGGTCGTGTCTAGATAAAATAGAAATAATAGGTAGAGAAGTATGCCCCAATTTCCGATGCCATAAATATGCATTGTCATCCAAGGTTCATTGAAAGAACTTTTATCATTAAGATCAACAATATAGATGTTTCCACATCTCAAACCAATGAATGCAATTTTATTATTTCTAAATGCCGTGCAATGCGTTTGCTCAAATAGAATTTTAAAACCTTCATCACAAAGTTGCGAAACGCTAAGGAGATTATGATGCAAACCTTCAACGAATAGTACTTTGTTGATAGAAGGAGAAGGTTCCTTACCGACTTTGCCGATTCCTTTGATTTTTCCCTTTTGGTTATCTCCAAAGGTCACATGTCCTTGATCTTGATATTCGAGGTCTTCAAATAAGTCCTCGGAGCCGCACATGTGCCTTGAGCATCCGCTATCAATGTACCACTTGTTTTTCCTTGGTGCCGGTACCTACAAAAGTAGAATTTCTCGGTTGTTTCGGTACCCAAGCCCGTTTGGGTCCTCCAAAGTTAACTATGCTTATAGCATTCGGAACAATCGTCCCTTTCGGAACCCATATTTGCTTAACTTTGTTAGTACTTAACTTTGAATGAATATTAACATTGTGAACTCGTTTGACCGGATCTTTTGAGTTCTCGGTTTCGGTTTTCTTTATTTTGTCAAGGTTGATAAGGGATTGTTCCCGTTTAAAAGGGTCGAAACCAAGACCGTGTTTAAGCAAGGGCGATTTTTGAATAGATAGGAGCCTTTCGAATTTCTCATTTCCAAGAGTAAATTTGTTCAAAATATATTTTAGCTCCTTTTGAGTTTTTGTTAACTCAATTTTCAAAACATTTTCTTTTTCAAGACATGAAGTATGGTCGGTCTCAATAGTTTTGCCCTTGTTTTGAAGCGAGGAGTTTTCGAGTTCTAGAGATTTTATTTTTCTCTTTAAAGATATATTTAACTTGACCATCTCGTCATACTCCGTATTTAACGATTCAAACGCACTCAACAACTCATCATCTTGATGAACTTCTTGTGAATCACAAAAATCAAAAGAGTCATATTCGTCATCATTGAGTTTAGAGCTTACCTCGATATTGCTTTGAGTCGAGGGCCATGAATGCAAGATTTGCGTCTAGAGATCTTTCAATCTCCTCCTCGTCATCACTCCAAGAAGCGATTAGAACCTCCTTCTTTTGAATCTTTCCATTTGCGGTTTTGAAGAGGATCCTCGGCATTCTTTGGCATAATGACCGGCTTGACCACATTTCCGACAATTATTGTCGAACTTCTTGATAAGTGTAGCCACTCTTCTTTTGCTCCGTTTGCCATCCCGCCAAGAAAACTTCGCCTCTTTTGAATTAGGTTTTTGTACCTTCTAAAGTTTTTGGCATAAAGAGCGAGTTCCTCGTCGTCTTCATCTTCGGCAACATCTTCCTCAACGTCGCTATCAACATTGAATGCGACTACTCTTTCCCGAGGCTTTGGTTTTGTGCCTCTAGACTTGAGAACGATCTCATAATTGATGAGTGACCCGATGAGGGCACTAAATTCGAGCTTGTTGAGATCCTTGGATTCCATGATCGCGGTGACCGTGGCATCCCATTCTCGTGGCAACGATCGAAGAATTTTCTTAGCTTTGTCGCTGCTCGATATAGGCTTTCCGAAAGATGCAAGACCGTTTGTTATAGCCGAAAATCGATCCAACATATTTGTGATCGTTTCCTCGTCTTTCATGGAAAATAATTCGTAGTCATGGAGTAACATATTAATTTTGGTCTCCTTGACTTGGGTGGTTCCCTCGTGAGTGACTTCGAGAATTTCCCAAATTTCTTTTGCACTTTCATAGGACGATATCCTATTGAGTTCTTCGGGATTGAGAGCGCAATAGAGGAGTTGAGTAGCTCGAGAGTTGACATGCGTGTTTCTCCAATCCTCATCGTTGAATTCTTCGATCTTTTTCAACGATCCATCTTCTTTCTTAGCAAGTTTAGGACTGAGGGCAATAACTTTCCAGATTTCAATATCGTAGGCTTGGACGAAGATCGCCATCTTCTTTTTCCACGTCATGAAATTGGAACCGTCGAAGAAAGGAGGACGGTTGAGAGCATTTCCTTCAATTTGGCCAAGAAGTGCCATTTGCGGATCTTTTTCTCTTAGGTGGTTAAACCTTTAAAAAGAGACCCGCTCCGATACCAACTGAAGAGATAAATTCACCACTAGAAGGGGGGTTGAATAGTGGTGATGCGGAATACCGAATTTTCTTGCGAGTAAAAAGAAAATAGTGCGGAATTTAAAGACTCAAGAATTTATAGAGGTTCGGCAACTTGCCTACGTCCTCTCTCCGACTTTATTTTTCTATTGGCTTAAGAAAAACCACAACCTTAACTCGTCTTCTATCGGTCCGAGTTCACAACCGTTACAATCCGCTTGTCTTCTATCGGTCCAAGCTCAACCTTTCCCTCAATATGAATGATTGTTTATATAGTGTTCTATAGGAACTAGATAATCCTCACTATACGAATATGGGAGTATAATCCTAACAATGCCGGATCAAAGATCCTAATAACACCGGATTAGTGACTCTTGATTCGTTTCTTTTTCGCTCAAGTGTAAGTGATGCAACACTTACAACCAAATGAAAGAATACAAAGAATAATGGATATTACAATCGAAATCGCTCTTGTATCTTTCTTTTCTCACAACTTGTAATACAATAAAATATATAAATCTGAGCTCAAGAATGCTTTGATTGCTTGTATGCTTGTATGCTTGAATGCTTGAAGTTGTGTGTTTGATACCCAAGTCCTTCGGGTATTTATAGGTGTGAGACAGCCTTCAAATTCTGAAAAACATACTATTAGCGTGCGCTAATAGTGCCTTGTAGCGTGCGCTAACGGATTTTGACTTGAAATCTCTGAACGGTCACAAAGACTGTTGCAACGGTAAAATACCATGTCTAGCGTGCGCTAGTAATGAAATGGTAGCGTGCGCTAACGCCTGGTCAACTAGTCTTCGATCTTGACTTTAACAATGTCCGATTTTCTCTCCAACGACTCTTTATCCAACGGCTAAATTCATGATTAGCGTGCGCTATCAAGTATGCATAGCGTGCGCTAGCATTAATTAAATCCAACTTTTCCAGATTTTAGGATGCGTGACTCCTTCTTCCAACGGTTGAAATTCAAACGGTAAAATGCAGATTCCTTTTAGCGTGCGCTAATTCCTTTGCCTTAGCGTGCGCTACTGAGTTCTTTCATTAACGTACGTTACCTTGTGTAGCGTACGTAAAAGCCTTGACGAATTGAGTCCAGTAGCTACTGGACTACTAACCATAATATAGGTAGCGTGCGCTAGAGATGATAAGTAACGTGCGCTATGTCCATGCTGTAGCGTACGTAATATGATATGTATAGCGTGCGCAACGTCCAGTTTCTGATTTCCTTCCAGACTTCACTGACCTCTGGAGACTTGCGATAGCGTGCGTTATTTTTACTGCATAGCGTGCGCTAACTGTAGGTTCTTAGCGTGCGCTAACATTGTATAGCTTGCGTGCGCTATCGATCAGGCGACTTCAGTAGGCTGCAGCTGACTTGACTGGTCTGTATATGAATGCCCCGATAGCGTGCGCTACGATATGATGCGTAGCGTGCGCTAGCTCTATTTTGCTCCTTCAAAATAATATCGACCCGAGATTGATATAATTAAATGTTTTGAATGTAATTATCATCAAAATACATTTTGAGTCAACATCGCGCCTGCTGTGACCTGTTTCGAGTGTGGACAGGAAGGACATCGCGCAACATTTTGTGGGAATGCGACCCGATCTTTTGGTACTCGCACTCCAGCTCCAGTCCCGAAGGAGACGAGTGTGAACCAGACGCAGCAAAGTGGATTTGGCGGCGACGCTGGGAAGAGAGAGGCATCCAGTCCGGGTCCGTTCCTCCACGCCCGCACGAAATAAGGAAATCTGATGATCAGAACACAGCTGTTGCATCAGGTACGATTCAGATCCTTTTGCAACCAGTTAGTGTCTTGTTCGACTCGGGAGCTACGCATTCTTTTATATCTTTGAACTGTGTTAATCGTTTGAAAATCTCGTGCTTATATGATTGTGAACCTTATGTTGTGGGATTACCAAGCGGAGAGAAAATTGTGGGAACACTAGAAGATAGGGATTTCCCAGTATCTATAGAAGGAAAAGATTGGCCATCGAATCTTATTGTAGTTGACATCTGCGGTGACGATTTAATTCTCGGAGATGATTGGCTCAACCGTTATGGAGCTGTGCTGAATTACCGAGAGAGAGTCATTTCCATCATTGCTGATGACGGATCTGAACACTTATTCCGAGGATGGAGACCGGGAAGCTCGGGAAAATTGATCAAGGCAATGAAAGCCGTGAAATTACTGAAGCAGGGATGTCACGGACTTTGGTGCTATGCCATGAGGAAAGAGGAAGGAGTAGAGCTCTCGTCTATTTCAGTTGTGAATGAGTTCTCAGATGTATTTCCTGACGAACTACTCAGGTTACCTCGCAGAGGAGTGGAATTCACTATCGAACTAGAACTGGAGCGGCTCCTATTTCCGAGCACCATACCGCATGGCGCCAACCGAGATGTATGAACTCAAGAAACAACTGGAGGAATTGTTGCGAAGGGTTATATTCAACCGAGCGTTTCTCCTTGGGGAGCGCCCGTTCTCTTTGTCGGAAGAAAGACGGATCCCTCCATTGTGTATTGATTACGGGAGCTCAACAAGATGACAATCAAGAATAAGTATCCTATACCTCGGATCGACGACTTGTTTGATCAAGCGCAAGGGCAAGGGTATTCTCGAAGATTGACTTGCGATCGGGATACCACCGGTTGAGAATTAAGGAATCGGATATACGAAATGCGCTTTCGGATCCGATGCAGGCATTATGAATTCGTAGTGATGCCGTTTGGACTTACCAATGCTCTGCAGATTCATGCAATTGATGAATCGGGTATTCTTGGAATACTTGGATAAATTTGTGGTCGTCTTCATTGATGACATCTGATATATTCGAAAGACAGAGGAACATGCCGAACATTTACGTGTGGTTTTGAGCACCTTGAGGAAGGAACAACTATATGCAAAATTTTCAAAATGCGAGTTACGGCTTAAGGAAGTAACCTTCCTTGGGCATGTGATATCGTAGATGGAGTTCAGTGGACCCGAAGAAAGTCGAGGCAATCTTGGGTGGGAAGCTCTAAAAACGTGAAAGAAGTCCGAAGCTTCTTAGGACTTGCTGGATATTATCGCCGCTTTGTAGAGGGATTTTCCAAAATTGCTCGTCCGCTCACCCGGTATTCTGAGAAAACTCAAAAGTTCATGTGGAATGAGAAGTGCAGTGGTTTTGTGAACTTAAGAGGAGGCGGCGACACCTATATTAGCGCCGCTAGAGGGAACTGACGGATTTATGGTATACGGCGATGCTTGAATCGAGTGCAGGTTGTGTATTAATGCAGAAGGATAAAGTGATTGCTTATGCTTCTCGGCAATTGAAACCATACGAGATTAATTACCCGACTCATGATCTGGAGCTAGCAGCTGTGGTTTATGCCTTGAAAGTTTGGCGACATTATTTGTACGACACTCATTGTCAGATCTTTACAGATCATAAGAGCCTCAAGTACATCTTCAGTCAGAAAGAATTAAACATGAGGCAGAGAAGGTGGCTGGAATTGATCAAGGATTACGACTTGGAGATTCTCTATCATCCGGGGAAAGCAAACGTAGTAACTGATGCTTTGAGCCGTAAACCTGTTTCTCTTCGAGTGTTGGAAGCACTTACGTCCCAAACCAGTATTCAGCGAGAACTGATCCGCGAGGGGATTGAAGTATGGGCACCAGGAATCCAAGGGCAACTTTATGTGATGGAACTGACTTCATCACTAGTCGAGGAGATCAAGTCTAAACAACTGAACGATTCTCTGATTCTTCGATTATATGACGAAGTAAAGAAAGGAAAAGCCCCAGGATTCGTGATACAAGACGATGGAGTTCTGAGATTTCAGAATCGACTTTGCGTTCCCGAGGATGATGGTTTGAGACGGACAATTTTGAAGGAAGCTCATAGCGCGCCCTATTCTATTCACCCAGGCAGTAGTAAGATGTATAAAGATTTAAAGCAAAACTTCTGGTGGGGGAATATGAAGAAGGACGTAGCAGACTACGTTTCGAAGTGTTTGACTTGTCAGCAGGTTAAGATTGAACATCAACGACCTGCCGGAATGCTAAAACCGCTTCCGATCCCTGAGTGGAAGTGGGAGGATATCTCGATGGACTTCATTACTAGTATGCCAAGGACTAGAACGGGAATGAACATGATTTGGGTTGTAGTTGATCGACTAACCAAGTCGGCTCATTTCCTGGGAATTAAAGATACATGGGGACCCGAGAGATTGGCACGAATATTTATTGCGGAGATAGTCAGATTGCACGGGACGCCGAAGACCATTATTTCGGATCGAGATGGTCGTTTCGTGTCGCACTTCTGGAAAGCAGTTCACAAGGCTTTGGGGACTGAGCTCAACTTTAGCACAGCTTATCATCCCCAAACGGACGGTCAGTCCGAAAGGACTATTCAAACTGTAGAAGACATGCTTAGAGCCTGTGCTTTGGATTGGTCAACTGATTGGGAAGTTCATTTGCCATTAGTTGAATTCACCTACAATAATAGTTGGCATGCTTCAATTAAGATGGCACCATTTGAAGCTTTATACGGGAGAAGATGCCGATCACCCCTGAGTTGGGATGATTCTTCGGATTTGATCGGGACGGAACCGGAATTGATTATTCAGACTCAAGAGAAGATAGCTTTGATTCGAGAGAGACTGCTGGCCCAGTCGGCGAAGTCTTATGCAGATGTACGTCGTCGCCCTCTAGAGTTCGACGCCGGGGACCACGTACTATTGAAGGTGTATCCTACACGAGGGATTTTCCGTTTTGGGAGAAGAGGTAAGCTAAGTTCGAGATATATCGGACCATTTGAGATCCTAGAAAGAGTTGGGGATTTAGCATACAGGTTGGCCTTACCGCCATCGCTGAGTCATGTTCACAATGTGTTTCACGTATCCCAACTGCGGAAGTATATACCGGACCCCAGTCACGTCATTGATTTCGACGAGATCGAGATAGCTAATGATGGCACCTTCGAAGAGAGACCAATCAAGATACTTGAGAGCCGGATCAAACAATTGAGGAATAAACCAATACACTTAGTTAAAGTACAATGGTCACGACATGGAGTCGAAGAGGCCACTTGGGAAACGGAGGACGGTATGAAGGCTAAATATCCGGAGTTGTTTTCATCCTAAGTTTCGGGACGAAACTTCTTTTTAGGGAGGAAGGATGTAATACCAGAGATTTCTGTTATGTAATTGGAACTTGTGATATTGTAATGATTGTACTTTTGTCTTAGTACTATTCTCCGCATTTCATAATCCTTTGTTGTCGAGCGTATAATTTCGTGTATGTGATTTAAAGATTGAAATTCTGTGCATGTAGCGCACGCTACAGGCTACGGGTAGCGTACGCTAACGAGGATTCATAGCGCACGCTACTGAGTGTCATTAGCGCACGCTATGCGTGGTCAAATTGATTGAGACGTGCGGTAGGTGAGATCTGGCCGGGGGACCCTTGTCGGATTGTGTCGAATGAACCTGGACGGCTTTCGGGAAAAGCCAAGTCAACGCCTTAGCGCACGCTACAGACATGTGAATAGCGCACGCTAAGTGCTGACTTCAGTTAAGTCAGACAGCCGCTAGCGCACGCTACGAGCAGGGACTAGCGCGCGCTAATAGCCATTTATTATAAATAGGACAGCATCCTATTCGTGATTTCAGTTATTCTCCTCCCATAACCTGAACTCTTACACTTAGAACATAACTCCCTTCATCCTAAACACTTCGTATCAAACTCCTAGTTCGAGATTGAAGATCGTATATCATTGGAGATTGGTGTTCAAGCCTTCGGTGTTGGATTGCTTCATTTTCCTCCGTGTTCTTCACTACTTTGAGGTAGGTGATTCTTCACCAATGATTAGTAATGTTCCTAAGGAAGTTTGAATCATGTTTGGATAGCAAGTATTTCGTTTATAATCGGTCATCACATGTTAGAAGGATACTTTTGACGTATCGGCACTATATATCGTATGAACCTTTGAACCATCTTATTATAAGGACTCCTAAGCATGTTCAAATTGATTTATGATCAGTAATCGGATATTACCCAGTTGCTACGTTGTACACGTTGGAATCATGTGTTTTGGAACTTAAGACAATCGGAACTTAGATTATTTCTCGAAGATCATAGATGGATTATGATATTGAGATGACTATCCATATATTTGTAGTTCACAATCTTAAAACTTCCACAAACCTTATTAGCATGATATGCCCGAGGATAACTTGTATTATCACGGTAGAATTCATGAGTTCTTCACCATTCAACCCAGTTTTCGGTTTGCAGTATTCTGCCATGCAAGATTAGCGCACGCTAACGCATGTGAGTTAACGTGCGCTATCGAGGTTCAGTTAACGTACAAAACGTACGTAGCGTACGTTATGTATCGGCCAGTTCATACAGTCAGTTCGTAACTAGCGCATGCTAGTCTTACACGATAGCGTACGCTAAACAGGCCTGCTTAGCGCACGTTACGTAGAGTACATAGCGCACGCTAAGCAGTCCAGGCAGATTGGTTATTTTGAGCTTTTCGGCCGTAGACCGAATTGTTAGGCCATCGTTTGACTTGAGATGATTTGTATATCGTTCCTTTTGTTAAGGTTCGAGATTGTTACGTTGATCGAAGGAGGCGGCCTTCGAGTGTGTCGAGAACATTGAAGTGTTTCGTCCTTGCCATTTTCGAGGCAAGTATCATATGTCGAGTTCGATTTATCATGCTTGTGGTTTTGTTCATATTGTTGAATATGAGATGTATTTCTGGAAATTCTCGTGATAATCGTTATTGTTTGTTCGTATTGATGAACATATTGAAATGCATATGTGTATGCATAATTGATTGATTATGGTATAAATGATCCGAGGGGGGTCATGAGGATCTATGCTGAGGGCGTTGGATCGAACGTCCACCATGCGTTGGTCCGACGGGATCATCATGGGGATCTATGCTGAGGGCGCTGGATCGTTGGACGGGTTTTCCACCATGCGTTGGTCCGACGGGATCATCATGGGGATCTATCTTTGAGGCCGGATCATTTGGATTACCTTGTATTGTGCTGATGGAATCGTGAGAATTCGCATCGTTGGATTCCGGTAGCGGAAGTCCGTTTGCATGTTTTGTGATGCATTGATGATTAATTGTATTATGATACTTGTACTAGCATGGTTTTGCTAACCCCTTCGGGGGTGGACATTGTTTTGATGTTCAGGTAGCCGAGGAGCGGGGAGGCAACCACAGTACCGACAGGACGATGAAATGGCTCAGTGATGTGGTTGATGTTATTATTATTGTGATTTGTCTTCTTGGTTCGTTTAGTACTCGAGTACGTCTGTATTAATAAAAGTCCTTTCGATATGGTTGTATAAGTTAACACATTTGATCGCTTGAATCAAATCTGTATTTGAATTCCAGTTGTTCGATGGGTTTATTTTTATACTTCTTTTAAAATTAGCCTTGTAAATCCTTATCTAAAGGGTTTACGGCGCTGTAATTATTCCGAATATCTCGGGGTGTTACAATTTTTTCACTGCAAAAGTATTTTTAGTAAATTGTTATATCCACTGCGAGTATGTTTTAAAATGAGTTGCTAGTATTTTACGAACTTGGGTTTATTTTGCAAAATCGCTTTCTAAACTATTTTGTCGATACGTGCGAGTGGTGGCTTAACGTGTACTTTTGAAACTGTTGAGTTTTGGCGTTGTGGCCCTGTACTTTCAAATGTGGTTTTACGACGGTATTAATAAATGGATTTCATAAGTCTTTGAATATTTTAAAAGATATTACCGTCATTGCCGCTTAGGCGTATTTGAAATGTTTGTAAAAATATCTTTTAGCCTTGTGGTTTCCGTTTCGAGTCCCACGGTGCTGTAATATTCCCGGATGGCTCTAGGGGTGTTACAAAATATGTGTATCAGAGATTAGGTTGTGAAAACCTAGGCTGTCGGGTCGAGTCGAGTCGTGTTTTTGTCACATCATTTGAGTTGTCGATTGGCAAGTATTAGAGCCCTGGTTTTTTGTTGTTCACTCGGGCTTGTGTGTTACGTGGTTTACCAGTGTGGTACTGTGGTTGTTTTAAACTTATCCAAATGGTATTAACGTGTTTCTTCGGAAAGAGATGTGTTATGTTCTCGAGTTAAACTGATTTTGAAAAATGTATGTTTTGAAAATATCTGTATCGAGTATTTTCTAGAGTTGGGACAAATGCAATATCACGGGGAATTGTCGGCTTCACGATCTGTCAGTATTTTAATTTTTAGATTGCATTGAGGTTATTTGCAGTTATAAGTTGATGTACCTTGAGATTCGGAAGAATACCATGTGTTACTGTACGAGGTAGCAGCATATAATAGTTGGGACAGAACCGATGAAGTTGAGAAAACTATGATTATGGAAAATCAATAGGTAGCGTAAACTTGGGAAATAGAGTTGTGATTTTGGGAGAAATGCTGTGAATGGTTAAGAGGAACATGTAGTCATGCTAGTTCATTTTAAGATACACGATACTGTTTTTGAACATCTAGAAATGATACTTTTTAAAACAATATATTTTGAATAAACTATTTTGCTCGCTGTCATGAAAATAAATTTTCTTAAATTTATTTTGATAGACATTATTGTTGTCTTTAAAACATGTTTCATCATGGCATAGTTGGAGTGTTGCAGAATGGAATAATGGTCGATATATCAAGTCATATGTGGAAAAGATGATTTTAGCAAAGTCTATCCAATAAGATTTTGGATTCTATCGTGTGATTTTCTGACCGAATGTCAGTGGAATCGGTGACAAGCCGAATTGGTATACAGGAGTATGGATGTGGTCAATCATTTGAATAATTTCATTTTATTTAATTGTGTGTATTCGAAAAGAATTTTCATCGAGCACTCGACATAAGCGAGCTAGTTTAACTTTTCGAAAATTGATTTTTTTCGTAGTCTTACGAATATACACATGTTTTGAGTCTTGAAATTCTTGAAAGAACTTTCAAAATGGGTATTCTATTGACATGATTATATGATTTCAGGATGTTTTGAAAATATGATTGGTATAAGTAAAAACGTAGTGCATAATGCATATCATGGTGTAGTATCGGATAAGACTCATAAGCGGGATAATACATCAGTATGGTGCGATGAAAAGAGATCCGGATTTCAGCATGGTAGTTTCGATTATCTAGGATAACCGGTTGGTTGATCAGATAAGAGAAATATGTCACGTGTTGTAGATTCAGTACAGAATATGATTTTGGAACTTCGGGTTTGTGAAACCGGGGGCATATGTGCTATGTGGCTCTAGCGGTGTGGTAGTAGCGTGATTTTGCTATAGTGATTTTTGACTTTTGAGCCATATTGGTGTAACACCCCCAATCCACTCGGGAATATTACAGCGCCGCAGACTTTCTGAGTGAGAATAACCAGGCTAGATACCAAAACATGACATCAAAACAAATGCCAACATGGCTAAATATGAATAAGTACACCGATTTGGCCTTTCATAAATAACATACAACTTAAACTTCATATACCTCTCTACCCCGACTCGTACCCATGCAAGGGTTAAAATACAACGACACTCCCATTCGACGGGAAAACACTACAGCAGAAAAGAATAATACAATTCGACCAACAAATCCCAATACTGTCCCTCATGTGATTAGTATCATTTGCCTTCCATCATCCTTCGTACCGATCCTGGGTCATGCTCCTCAGGAACCTGCACATACCTGAATGCAATACAGACATCCACCCCCCGATTACTCGGAGGTTAGCAAAATTCCACTATTTTGCTAGTGCAAGTATAAAGTGCAAATACGAGCCATACACAACATATTCCAAGAGTATAATAATCTGGACTAAACAATGGTAAATAACTGAGGGTTACATGTAATCGATGGTGAATAAATGTATTCATATAATTCAAGATCAGTATTCCGGAAATAACTAAATCTCATTACATCTCATTTCAATACATACATGATTAACCATGGAACCGCACCAAAGGCAACGGAACCCTCAGAGGCCCCTTCGGACCCTCTTAGAGTGGTTAATCCAAAATATTCACGGAACCGCACCAAAGGCAACGAAACCCTCAGAGGACTCGTCAGTCCGTCCCAGAGTAAATAGATATAATAAATCGAATTCAAGACTAGTATTTCGGAGTAACTAAGTCTCATTATACGTCATATTTCATTTATATGCGTGATTAACCATGGAACCACACCAGAGGCAACGGAACCCTCTGAGGCCCCGTCGGACCCTCCCAGAGTGGTTAACCCAAAATATATTCGTAGAACCGCACCAAAGGCAACGGAACCCTCTGAGGCCCCATCGGACCCTCCCAGAGTGAATATATGGAGATGATCACAACCACGAGGATATATAATCTCCAACAACACCGAACAGTACCACCTCCTCACAAGGGAGTCGACAAGCAATGCAACAAAACATATGCACACTCATCAAACGAATACACATTCGAGTACACAACCCTTAACAAGAGAAAAGGGCTTTCATAATCACGTAGCACGAAGGCAATATATTCCAATTCACAACTACAATACACATATCCGTAGAACTCATTTATTTGCAAAGCACTCAGGCATTTTGAAAGAAAACCGTTAATAGGATTGTATCAATCCTCTTGAAAGTTCATTATGAGTACTCCAAGTAAACACACATAGTCGATTATCAATTATTACATCTACGAAACATGAAATGTATGGGCAAGATACTTGCCTCGAAATTGCCACGCAAATACTCCGACGAACATGACTCGGTCGAAGTGCCTCAGAACCTACAACTTTCATAAGAACAACGAAAACACGATCACAACGAGGAGCAAGACTAATAGCAATGGAAATCACCTCATACCAACGAAGGAAAACTCATATGAACATTTAATCGAACATTAAATGTTCACGATTCCTCAAGAACACAAAAGTCATCAATTGGATTGAACAAATCGAATTATGGATATACAATCCATATAACATGATCAATAACAGCATTAATCGACTCATCAAAACTGGATTGAAAACGAAATCAAGAACATAACCTCCCAAAATCCCCAAGACTAGGGTTCTAAGAATTTTACCTTGATTAGAACGGTAAAAGATTATTAGATGTTGATAACCTCGAACTAGGAACTCAAAAATGTTGATATATGGTGATATCTGACCGAAATCTACCCTTGCATACGTCTTGGATCGGCCAAATCGCCGGAGAAAGGAAATGGGAGTGAAAAATGGCGAGAGTTGACCCTACTGTCCTATTTATACTGACACAGGCTTAGCGTGCGCTATGGGAATGATTAGCTTGCGCTACCTGGGTAAAAATGCAGTCTAGAAGCCTTTGTCCGATCCTGTTAGCGGGCGCTAATCATTGCATTAGCGTGCACTAATTATACTCTATAAGCTGACAGTGTAGTCTTTGCTATTTCAACCTTAACTCCTTCGTCCAGACTCCGATTGACACACCATTTGGACCAATGGAAAGTTAACTTGATTCTCTAACATACTACAGAGATTCAGAACTTTTGGAGTTTTCAAGAATTGATGGTGATTTTACAAAGTCGAACTTATACATGGAAAGTCGAAATAATACGTCGATTACTCCGAAACAATATCAAAACTTGCTCGAATGACGAAATATGCTGAACCAAACATATCCAAAATGTGTCAATGAACACAAGCAAGTCACTAGAATCGAAAAATATAGAAATGGAAAGTACGAGTATTACATTCTACCCCACTAAAAAGAAGTTTCGTCCCGAAACTTAAAATGAAGGGTGGCAGCCAAACAAAATGAAACAAACACTCTGCTCAGCTCCTAAAAGCCACGAAAAATCTGTAAACATAAATTTTTTCGAAATACGATGAACTGACTAAGTAAGCACTTGATACACGAGTCGAGGAGATAAACATACATGCAAATGCAACAAGTCAAATAGAAAGCATATGAGTCCGAAAGTAAATGCCCCATAGTTTAGGAAAATTGCAAAATGGCCCGAATGTTTGAAAAAAACATTTTGCGTCCAAACTTAACGTGCAAGTCCATAACATGATAACTTGTGGAAACAACCAACCATTACAGACGAGATCAACGGAGTTCGATAATCACGCGACAACATTATAGCATCTCCGGATTACTCTGGAACGACTATCACATTTACCCCAAAATAGGAGGGTAGAAAGAAATATAGCTTCTGCTACGCAACTCCGATGAACATTCATTCATAACACAAGAAATGGCTCAACTGAGCAGAACATTGATTATTGAATCTGTACACCGAGCTCGATCCCGACTAACGACTCTCAGAATCTTCATTTACTACTGCTTGGCTCTCTTGGAGTGGAAATAGTAATTCGCTCTCCAGACGCCTTAGCAGCAACTTCGCGATATATTAACACCCCATGTATCTACACAAGGCACAATATAAAACTCTGAAGTGGTACTCCCAACTTCAGAAAGCTTACGATCGAAAGTTATCATAGGATGTTGCTTAATTACAAAAAATTAGCTATCATTTCTGAATGATCCAAAATAGTGTTGGTAACCCCGATATAAAAATCCGTAGATCATGCATACTATACACGAGTCTGAGCGCTCTCATTTCACACAAAAACGACACTATATGGGTCACGAAACCATTAAAAACTCGCAGAGCGTTAACTTCAATAACCACATTCTCATCTCCGAACAAGGACAAGAATATTGTGCACATAAACAATATGACTGGCATTTATACCATCACACAAATTATGAAATCGGCATTATCGCCATAAGTAATAATATTGACACTGCGTACACTCCATGTAACCAGAACTTTTGAAAAAGAAGGCGAATCATATTTCACCTAAAACTCATCAACACTGTCCCTTTTCTAGAAAAGGAAATTTTATATTCGCATCTCGGCTTTGAAAGTAAAATTTGAAAAAATTAAAATTTTTGATGACGTCATATACAATTGGAAATGTTACTTGGAATCCAAGTATAAAAACTGGGGTCTTTCCGCTTCTACCAAAATATTTGATTGGAAGTTTATTTTTCATTGAAGTACGTGGCTATTTGTCCAAATGATCTCAAATCATAGGTTTTCAAAATATTTAAAAAAAACTCCAATATCACAAAGAAAAAAAATTCTCACGGTCATATCCTTACCCACTCGTGGTCACTCACCTCGAGACCTCCTTATCGTATTTCATATCTCATATTCTCCAATGACCGAATGATACCAAACACCATAGATAACTTGTATCCTTGTCCTAGTATGCTTGGTTCCCAGTTATACCAATAACGAATGTAAATCATATACATTATGATTTAACTTTGAGGCCAGAAAACATCATACAAACCATAAGGCACAACGGAACAAGGCATTGCAAACATAATATAGTAAAATGCCAAACCAGCACAACGCATCCACATAAGGCGACAAATGGTAACACGATACAAATATTCACTCCGAGTAATTACACGAATACAAATTACAAATGTAACAATTGAAACTTTCGATCATAACTCACGGATCATATGACCGTATCAACAAAGAATTAGCGACCATTAAATATACCAACCACTCATTGTTAACATCCATTTTTTATTAAAAAACTCCACGAGGTATCCGTTTAAATAATATCATTTAAAAATCTTTGAATCTATATGACTGTTCGAAATAAAATTTTGAAAGTACTCTTGGTACCTAGGGCTGTTTTAATAAAACTGTAAACAAGAGATATTAACCGTCTTATTTTGAAATCATTTGCAAAACAATATCCCGGAATGTCAAATTCTTCGAAAACAACATCTTTACCGTCAATCAACACATAAGGTAATCACGTGTTACCACGTGTAATATCCGACGGGAATTCTTACCTACTGTTGCATTATTCGGATAATTCAATACTATTATAGTCTTGTTTCATTTGTTAAATGTTTATTGATGGTGGAATATATCATAATAGACTTGAATTTAACTATCATTCGCACTATGATTGATTTATCGACGTTGTATAGATAAGTGCATTTTTGGGCTAGAAATTATGTGATTAATGTACGCTAACCCTTTAGTATAACGTACGCTATCTTGTTGATTTTACGTACGTAAGGAAGTTTCGTTTACGTACGTAATGCTTGTAGTCTTATCCGATCTCAACTTTCACCGTGTGGGGTCGGGCGTGATTCGAATATCTGATCTTTTGGAGGCAACATAGTTGACCTACATTACGTACGTAAGGCTTCAAGCCATAACATATGTAATGATGTTCGTATTTTAGTCCAGTAGTGTTGGGATAACAAAAACCCTGTATCGATGATGTTGGGATAAACAATCCCTGTATCGATCGTATTGTCAGAATGCTTTGACAATATGCCAAATCCTGAATACCGCCAATAGCTGTATCGAAAAGTTGATCAAGTATCAACCTGTATCGAAGACTTCTCGCAGTCCCAACCATACAGTAAATCTATCATACAGCAAAGAGTCCCGCAAAGCTAAGTATGGAAGCTGTCTCGAATTATCTATACAGCGATCCTTCCATACAGCCCTCAAACAGGACAAGAAGGAATCTTCAGTATTCGCTAGAAGTCAAGTCCCGTTTGATAAAGAAGTATTTAAATACTAAAGGATAAAGTATTTAAATACTGTAAGTCATCTGAAGATCTTCAAATCCCGCAATATCCGGATCTCAGTCTATTCAAGTTAAATATCAAGTTGTCGCAGAATCTTGCTCAACGGATCTATTTCAAATAGATATATTTCAGAGGCTATATATCTTCAGAGTTTGAAGATAATCTACATATCACATACTGATACATACATACACCCGACTTAAAAACGATCAAGTACTTACAAGAATATTTAGAGCAAAACATATCTCCCAAAAGCTTTCTGCTACTCTGATAGAAGAGATATACAGTGCTCAAACCGTGAACAACACATCATCACCTATAAGCTCATAAAGTCAAGTTGTTGTTCAAATGTTGTTCTAACCCTTGAACAAACCCATCAGCCCTGTGTGGACTGAGAAACCTTGCTATTCTAGAACTGTGTGTGACGGACTTGCATTGAAGAAGATGAAGCTTCAGAACTGTGTGTGAAGAAGCCAATCACGTGTCAGCTCAAACCAATCTGTGTGAACGGTTGAAATCTAAGATCTTTATATCAATCTGTGTGAACGATATATTGATTAGGTTGGGTTATAATTACGTAGTTGTGCACGCAATAATTATAATAAACTTTTTACTCCTGTGTGGAGGACCAGTGGACATAGAGGGGTTTATCTCGAACCACTTTAAATATTATGTTATTTACCTTCTGCCTTTATTGTTTTATTAATTATGATTATTTAAGTATATGCTGCACACATAGTTGCTGTATCCTCAGCAACTTACTGTATTAAAGACTTCCGCTACGCACTCAGATTTAAAAACCGTACAGCTTGTTGTTTGAAACACTTTTCAAGCTATATCCAGTATACTTAGTGGCCAACAAGTGGTATCGGAGCGGTTGATTCTAAAAAGAATCAGTCGTATTTTTAACTGAATCAGATCCAAAATCACTTATTTTATAAAACAGTCTCTTTCATTCCTACATTCTCATATGGATACATCAATGATCAACAAAGTTCCTATGTTCTCTATTAATGAGTTTGATGATTGGAGAATCAGGATGGAGGCTCATCTTGCTGCAATGTATGAAGAGATGATTTTTGTTATACAGGATGGCCCCATCAAGATAATGAAGGTAAATCCGGCCCCTAGGATTGAAGGCCAAGCCCATGCTGAGATGCTTGAAAAAGAGCGCGAACAATGGACTTCTAACGAAAGAAAGCGCGCCAACCTCGACAATGTTGCGAAGAATGCGCTATTTGTCACCCTTGACAAAGGCACATTCTCTAAGGTAATGTAATACCCGATTGTGAATTCATTTATGATCATTCAGTAATTGTCACTCAGAATTTTTTTCACTCAGTAATAATCGTTCATCATTCATATTCAGTCAACTATGTTCACCATTCGGCATATTTTGGGATCATCACTGTTTGAGATCGAGCCGAGATTATTGTCATCATCATCATCATGTTTTAATTTTCAGTTTGAGAGGTAGCGCATGCTACACATTCTGGTTAGCGCGCGCTAATGGGGTGCAGGTAACGCACGCTATGATTCAGTATTAGCGCACGCTAGCGCAAGTGGGGCAGACAGTCCAGAAGGTACTGGGCTGATTTGGGAAATTCGTAGCACATGCTACGAGTGGTAAGCAGCGTACGCTAATTGTGTTGGTAACGCACGCTAAGTCACATTAGTAGCGCACGCTAACGCGTGCAAGGCAGAGGACAGTAGGTTCTGGACTTCAGTTTTTGAATATCAGACATCAGTTAGCGCATGCTAACAATCTGGGATAGCGCACGCTATCGGTAAGGTGTTAGCGCACGCTACCAAGTCTTAGCGCACGCTAACGAGGCATTTCAAAGCTCACTGGACTGCCCAGTAAACCGCTAGCGCACGCTAAATATCAGGTCATAGCGTGCGCTAAGCTGGGACAGTATAAATAAGACAGTTCAGTCCAACCTTCGTCATTTCTTCATTTCTCAACCATTTCGGACGAGCTTGGGCAATTCGGAAAGGTCTTTTCGAGCTGCAATCATCTAGCATCATCTTCAAGCTCCTAAGTTGGATTAATCATCATCTAATCAGTTTCATCTTTCCAAATCTAGGTAATTTTTCTTTTAATCTTGAATTTCGGGATTTGAAGGTTTTATCCCCGATCTCTTTGAGTTAGCTTGCTTTCATGTTGGATTATGTTAGATATGGATTATCTATCTTGGATACATGTATTGCTACGGATTCATTGGAGTAATTTTCGGAATTTGTGATTCATTGAGGAATTTTTCAAGAAACCCTTGGTGTTGACTTTGGAATGTTTGGGGGTTTCAACTAGATGTTGTTGAAATCTCGATTTAAGTATTCCTGTTGGATTATTGATAATATTCATGAGGTTTTGTTGGATTGAATCATTCATTGGAAGTTGGTTTTGGATGTAATTGAGTATTGGTTGTAAACAATTGGAGATTGTTTACAATGCGTTTGTTTAAATGCCCCAATGAGTTTTGGGTATTGTTGTATCGACTTTTGAGTTGGTTGCTTGATTCGTGTATTAAGAGATTTGTTGGTATTTGTGTTGTTCAAGGTTGTTCGAGTGGCCGATAATTTCATTAAGGACGTTGATCGTGGAATTACCTTCTCGCCTTCGGTTTGAGGCAAGTTTTATACTTGTACTAGTCAATGAGATTAATGTCATCATATATGTGTGTGAATGTGTTGTTTCATTCCTAGACTTAGTCTCTTCATGAATTCATTGATATTAAGAGATCGTTTGATACGATGCCTTTCGGCAACTATGCCAAATGTTTATTATTGTCCGTTAATGGCCGATTCAAGGCATTGTGATACTCGTTATTAATGTCATTGTCGATAGCCGGTTCGCGGTATCGATGTATCGATTGTTGTTAATATTGATGTCAATATAAGACATCGTTCAGATCATCGTTATTCATGTTGGGGTTGTCATTAAAACCGTATTGGCGTGTTCATTTCTCATCTTCATCGTCGGTCACCGATTAAAGGTGCCGAGGCATCCTTCGTATCATTGTCATCGATTGGCCATTCTCAGGCAAATCTAAATGTTCAATCATTCACCATATCATTGTTATCGATTGACCTTTCTAAGGCAATCGAGGTATTTAATCATTCATCGTATCATTCGTAGCGATGGGCCATTCTAAGCCAATCGAAGCGCTTAATCATTCATGGAATCATCCGCTGCATCATTGTTATCGGTTGGCCATCCTAAGGCAATCGAGGTGTTAAATTGGGACTGTCAAGGACGGTGTCTATTCGTGTGTTACTGTCATCGTGTTGGCCGACTCAAGGCAGCACACTATCATTCATTGTGATACGGCTTCATGCCGTGGCTTCGGCCCTAATTGTGATACGGCTTCGTGCAGTGGCTTCGGCCCTCATTGTGATATGGCTTCGTGTCGTGGCTTCGGCCCTAATTGTGATACGGCTTTGTGCCGTGGCTTCGGCCCTAATTGTGATACGGCTTCGTGCCGTGGCTTCGGCCCTAATCGATACAGCTTTGGGCTGATTTGGCTTCATGTGATTGTGATATTTGACAGCTTCGGCTGAGCGGCTTTCAAGCCTTTATTATTGTCCTGGTAATTTCATTGGAGACTTCGGGCATTGTGATTCATAATTAATTCAGTCCTGGTTTGGTTCATGTCGTGTAATTCATTGTGGTATTCTGTGATTTTGATTCGCCGTTGGGCACTTATGTTCTAACCTATCGAACAGGTATTAATAGTATGCCGTGGGCATAGTATTTCGCGAATGCTCGGTTCTTACCTTGGTTTGTGAGCATCTCGTATTATTATTATCATTGTACCGTTTCATTCTGCCTTTGGATGCATATCATGTTATACATGTATTTGATGTTAATTATCTGGATGACTGACCCCGTGGGGGCGGAACATGTTTTCATGTTTTAGGTGATTGCGAGGAGAGAGTTGAGACACAGGGGCATGACGATGGCGACGAGGCATTCGAGCGATACTAGTCCGAGTTGTTCATTGTCGGTCAGTCAGTTGGAGTATACTCCAGTCTTGTCAGTTGTTGTCGTGTTGTATTACCCGAACAGATGTTCGTGGATGTTGTTGTATTTAATTTTTGGCCATGTAGGCCACTTTTGTCGTTGAAATTCCTTATCAGAATATTGTGTCGGATGCCATGGTAGGGACTATGATTTTCCCTTATTGTGTAATTTATTGTATTTTAGTCATGTTCGCCTGGTGGATCTCCTGGAGTGGGGTCTACGGCACTGTAATAACCCAATAGGATTTTGGGGTGTTACAGAAGATGGTATCAGAGCTTTTGGGTTGTGAGATACCCTGATATGTGAGTTATGTGGCTCTACCGATGCGGTAGTAGTGCGACTGTCAGGTTATGACAATCTGGACAATCGGGTTTTGTGAGTCGTAATATTAGTACGACTGCACGAGTCATTCATTCATCGAGTCGTCGTCAGTTGGGACTAGTATCGTGAGACCTCGAAGCTTCGTATGACCTGTGTAAGGACCCGATTATCTTTATGTTCATACCTTCATCATTTCATTAATTGTTCATGTTTGTTGAAACATATATGTGATATTAGTGTTATGATTGATTCATGACTAATTGTTTTGGAGCACGTGTGACTTGTGTAAGCATTAAGGATCAACTCATTCATCATTTAATAATCCTCAATCATCATTTTGATCTCATCACTCAGTTAATTCATTCATCACTCAGTCAATGTCATTACTCAGATAATTCATTCATCACTCAATTAATTCATTCATCACTCAGTCAATATCATTACTCAGATAATTCATTCATCACTCAGTTAATTCATTCATCACTCAGTCAATGTCATTACTCAGATAATTCATTCATCACTCAGTTAATTCATTCATCACCCCATCAATATCATTCATCACTCAGTTAATTCATTCCTCACTCAGTCAATATCATTACTCAGATTATTCATTCATCACTCTGTTAATTCATTAATCACTCAGTCAATCTCATTGTTCAATCAATTTATTCATCACTTAGTCAATCTCATTGATTCAGTCAATTCATTCATCACTCAGTTAATCTCATCGCTCAGTTGATTCATTCATCACTCAGTCAATCTCATCGCCCAGTTAATTCATTATCACTCGGTCAATCTCATTGTTCAATTAATTCATTAACCATCCAGTCCATCTCACGGTTCAGTTGTTGATCTGTGAATCAAATTTTCAACCTTGTTAACTTGTTCAAGGTAATCATTTCAGGAATTTCATCAGATAGTCTTGTCACCTCACTTGATCTTTCATGCGATATTATCGTATTCCAACGTCATGTCGACGATCGTTTTATTGTATTATTAATGCATTCATTGTGTTAGAGCGTGTATGCTCATTGTTATCATTCCGTCTCGTAATCATAATGCGATCTTCATGCGAGATCTGTAATCATCATGTGGCTTTCCTGCTTCAGTATGGATAGAGCTGTCACAGGACGCAGGGGAGAAGGCCGCGGTGCGGGCCGAAACCCAGGACCTCATGTGAATACCCGCGTGAATGCAAGGGATAGCATTTATTCATCAGATAGCGGGGCTACTCATTCATCAGCAGATAATCAGTCGCTGTCAGGGATTCGTACCCCAGAGGCATCTCACTCGGAAGGTGTTCGGGTTGACCCATTCATATTTATGCAGGGCATGAAGGCCCAGATGACTCATATGACGCGGATAGTGGAGGCCACGCAGACCTCGATGGTTCGTGGTCCACCGCAACAGGGATTCCAGGTGCCGTTTCATGGACAGACTGGGGGAGTGAATCAGATTGTTGGCGATATCTCTCGTCAGAGGCCGCCTACTTTTGAGGGTTCGTCGGAACCAGCTGATATTGTTCATTAGCTTGAGCATTTTGATAAACTCTTCGACATGTTTCAGTGTCTGGAAGAGAGTAAAGTGTCAGTAGCGGCTTATTACTTGATTAAGGGTGCTTATTCGTGGTGGCTTTCTGTGAAACCCACCGATCGCGATTGTGGTTGGAGTGAGTTCAAGACCCTCATGTTAGAGAGGTATTATCCGGCTCCACTTCGCGAAGCCAAGTTGTCAGAGGTTTTGAACCCCGAATCCGTCGATGACGAGGTTGTTATTGTCATTGCTGAGAAGTTTCAGGGACTACTTCAGTTTGCTTCGTCAGTTATCCGTACTGAGGCGGATAAGATCAAATATTTTAGCAAGAGGCTAAATCCGCAGTTGAGGATGCAGTTGTTCAATCACAATTGTAGTTCACTTAGCGAATTCATCGGGAAGGCTCTTGGAGCAGAGCTTTTGATCAAGGAGCTTACTCAGAAGCATCCTTCAGTTTCTTCGGGTGAGAGGACTAGAATGCCGGCTCGTTCAGAGGGACATCGGGCTCCGACGTCCAAGGGGTCGTTTTCTAGTCGTCTTCATGCTGGGATAGCATCTTTCTCTCAGGCGACGAGTTCGACTGTTGTTTACTTTAACTGTGATTCAGCAGGTCACGTTAGTACCCGGTGTATGGTGCCAGCTATTGTTTGTTTTCTGTGTGGGAGGCAGGGACACCGGCATAAATACTGCAGGAGTTCTAGTGCCAGTAAATCTCAAAAGAACTCAAGGGCCTCGAGAGACTTCGTTACTCCATCCCGTGCATCATCCAAGGGACCCTATCAGGCCTCGAGGGCCAGAGGTAAGGACATTCATCACCAGTTTGAACAAGTTAATTCTTGTTCGTTAGGAGTATAATCATTCATTTCGTTGTCGTTCATTCATTCATATAATTCATTCATCATACATCAATCATGTTGAGACTTGTCATCATGAAACTAATCATTCAATTCATGAGGAACAACGGTTCCAATAATTTCACTTGAACTATCACTCATGACGTTATTAATTCACCTTGGTGAGTCATTCTTAATCCTTGTCAGATTTATAGTCATTTATCATTCACCATTCATTTTAGTCACTTTCATTCTCGTGACCTTCTGAGATCATATTTAGCAGCGAGTTCATCTTCGGATATACCTTAAATCGTTGAGATAGAGGAGATCGATGATATGGAAGGATATCGATGTTGGGTACATTTGAGGTGTAACCTTGTTTTGGATGACTGTGTAAATCTATCCGTAATAATGTATCGTGACTGTGGATCATTTATTGTTGATCTATTTTATGATGATCATATTCGAGAATCTTGAGATTTGGGTCATTTGTTGAGAATTCGTCCCTTTGGTGTTGTACTCAAGATTTCGTGATAATATGGAAATCGTTCACTGTGATTCGAGACGTCAAGTCTTGGGGACTTGGGCGTGCGATTGATTTGGTCTCAAGGACTATTTGGGCATTATTGTTTTCAGATCATGATGGATAGTTCATATCCCGAGTTGTTTACCCTTAGTTTCGAGGACGAAACTCTTTTTAAGGGGGGAGTATGTAATACCCGGTTGTGAATTCATTTATTATCATTCAGTAATTGTCACTCAGAATTTTTTTCACTTAGTAATAATCGTTCATCATTCATATTCAGTCAACTATGTTCACCATTCGGCGTATTTTGGGATCATCACTGTTTGAGATCGAGCCGAGATTATTGTCATCATCATCATCATGTTTTAATTTTCAGTTTGAGAGGTAGCGCACGCTACACATTCTGGTTAGCGCGCGCTAATGGGGTGCAGGTAACGCACGCTATGATTCAGTATTAGCGCACGCTAGCGCAAGTGGGGCAGACAGTCCAGAAGGTACTGGGCTGATTTGGGAAATTCGTAGCGCACGCTACGAGTGGTAAGTAGCGTACGCTAATTGTGCTGGTAACGCACGCTAAGTCACATTAGTAGCGCACGCTAACGCGTGCAAGGCAGAGGACAGTAGGTTCTGGACTTCAGTTTTTGAATATCAGAGATCAGTTAGCACACGCTAACAATCTGGGATAGCGCACGCTATCGGTAAGGTGTTAGCGCATGCTACCAAGTCATAGCGCACGCTAACGAGGCATTTCAGAGCTCACTGGACTACCCAGTAAACCGCTAGCGCACGCTAAATATCAGGTCATAGCGTGCGCTGAGCTGGGACAATATAAATAAGACAGTTCAGTCCAACCTTCGTCATTTCTTCATTTCTCAACCATTTCGGACGAGCTTGGGCGATTCGGAAAGGTCTTTTCGAGCTGCAATCATCTAGCATCATCTTCAAGCTCCTAAGTTGGATTAATCATCATCTAATCAGTTTCATCTTTCCAAATCTAGGTAATTTTTCTTTTAATCTTGAATTTCGGGATTTGAAGGTTTTATCCCCGATCTCTTCGAGTTAGCTTGATTTCATGTTGGATTATGTTAGATATGGATTATCTATCTTGGATACATGTATTGCTACGGATTCATTGGAGTAATTTTCGGAATTTGTGATTCATTGAGGAATTTTTCAAGAAACCCTTGGTGTTGACTTTGGAATGTTTGGGGGTTTCGACTAGATGTTGTTGAAATCCCGATTTAAGTATTCCTGTTGGATTATTGATAATATTCATAAGGTTTTGTTGGATTGAATCATTCATTGGAAGTTGGTTTTGGATGTAATTGAGTTTTGGTTGTAAACAATTGGAGATTGTTTACAACGCGTTTGTTTAAATGCCCCAATGAGTTTCGGGTATTGTTGTATCGACTTTTGAGTTGGTTGTGATCATGCTTGATTCGTGTATTAAGAGATTTGTTGGTATTTGTGTTGTTCAAGGTTGTTCGAGCGGCCGATAATTTCATTAAAAACGTTGATCGTGGAATTACCTTCTCGCCTTCGGTTTGAGGCAAGTTTTATACTTGTACTAGTCAATGAGATTAATGTCATCGTATATGTGTATGAATGTGTTGTATCATTCCGATACTTAGTCTCTTCATGAATTCATTGATATTAAGAGATCGTTTGATACGATACCTTTCGGCAACTATGCCAAATGTTTATTATTGTCCGTTAATGGCCGATTCAAGGCATTGTGATACTCGTTATTAATGTCATTGTCGATAGCCAGTTCGCGGTATCGATGTATCGATTGTTGTTAATATTGATGTCAATCTAAGACATCGTTCAGATCATCGTTATTCATGTTGGGGTTGTCATTAAAACCGTATTGGTCGATTAAAGGCATTGGCGTGTTCATTTCTCATCTTCGTCGTCGGTCACCGATTAAAGGTGCCGAGGCATCCTTCGTATCATTGTCATCGATTGGCCGTTCTCAGGCAAATTGAAAATTTCAATCATTCACCATATCATTGTTATCGATTGACCATTCTAAGGCAATCGAGGTATTTAATCATTCATCGTATCATTCATAGCGATTGGCCATTCTAAGCCAATCGAAGCGCTTAATCATTCATGGAATCATCCGCTGCATCATTGTTATCGGTTGGCCATCCTAAGGCAATCGAAGTGTTAAATTGGGACTGTCAAGGACGGTGTCTATCCGTGTGTTACTGTCATCGTGTTGGCCGACTCAAGGCAGCACACTATCATTCATTGTGATACGGCTTCATGCCGTAGCTTCGGCCCTAATTGTGATATGGCTTCGTGCCGTGGCTTCGGCCCTAATTGTGATACGACTTTGTGCCGTGGCTTCGGCCCTAATCGATACAGCTTCGGGCTGTTTTGGCTTCATGTGATTGTGATATTTGACAGCTTCGGCTGAGTGGCTTTCAAGCCTTTATTATTGTCCTAGTAATTTCATTGGAGCCTTCGGGCATTGTGATTCATAATTAATTCAGTCCTGGTTTGGTTCATGTCGTGTAATTCATTATGGTATTCTGTGATTTTGATTCGCCGTTGGGCACTTATGTTCTAACCTGTCGAACAGGTATTAATAGTATGCCGTGCGCATAGTATTTCGCGAATGCTCGGTTCTTACCTTGGTTTGTGAGCATCTCGTATTATTATTATCATTGTACCGTTTCATTCTGCCTTTGGATGCATATCATGTTATACATGTATTTGATGTTCATTATCTGGATGACTGACCCCGTGGGGGCGGAACATGTTTTCATGTTTTAGGTGATTGCGAGGAGAGAGTTGAGACACAGGGGCATGACAATGGCGACGAGGCATTCGAGCGATACTAGTCCGAGTTGTTCATTGTCGGTCAGTCAGTTGGAGTGTACTCCAGTCTTGTCAGTCGTTGTCGTATTGTATTACCCGAACAGATGTTCGTGGATGTTGTTGTATTTCATTTTTGGCCATGTATGCCACTTTTGTCGTTGAAATTCCTTATCGGAATATTGTGTCGGATGTCATGGTAGGGACTATGATTTTCCCTTATTGTGTAATTTATTGTATTTTAGTCATGTTCGCCTGGTGGATCTCCTGGAGTGGGGTCTACGGCACTGTAATAACCCAATAGGATTTTGGGGTGTTACAGAAGATGGTATCAGAGCTTTTGGGTTGTGAGATACCCTGATATGTGAGTTATGTGGCTCTACCGATGCGGTAGTAGTGGGACTGTCAGGTTATGGCAATCTGGACAATCGGGTTTTGTGAGTCGTAAAGTACGACTGCACGAGTCATTCATTCATCGAGTCGTCGTCAGTTGGGACTAGTATCGTGAGACCTCGAAGCTTCGTATGACCTGTGTAAGGACTCGATTCTCTTTATGTTCATACCTTCATCATGTCATTAATTGTTCATGTTTGTTGAAACATATATGTGATATTAGTGTTATGATTGATTCATGACTAATTGTTTTGGAGCACGTGTGACTTGTGTAAGCATTAAGGATCAACTCATTCATCAGTTAATAATCCTCAATCATCATTTTGAGCTCATCACTCAGTTAATTCATTCATCACTCAGTCAATGTCATTACTCAGATAATTCATTCATCACTCAGTTAATTCATTCATCACTCAGTCAATATCATTACTCAGATAATTCATTCATCACTCAGTTAATTCATTCATCACTCAGTCAATGTCATTACTCAGATAATTCATTCATCACTCAGTTAATTCATTCATCACCACGTCAATATCATTCATCACTCAATTAATTCATTCCTCACTCAGTCAATATCATTACTCAGATAATTCATTCATCACTCTGTTAATTCATTAATCACTCAGTCAATCTCATTGTTCAATCAATTTATTCATCACTCAGTCAATCTCATTGATTCAGTCAATTCATTCATCACTCAGTTAATCTCATCGCTCAGTTGATTCATTCATCACTCAGTCAATCTCATCGCTCAGTTAATTCATTATCACTCAGTCAATCTCATTGTTCAATTAATTCATTAACCATCCAGTCCATCTCATGGTTCAGTTGTTGATCTGTGAATCAAATTTTCAACCTTGTTAACTTGTTCAAGGTTATCATTTCAGGAATTTCATCAGATAGTCTTGTCACCTCACTTGATCTTTCATGCGATCTTATCGTATTCCGACGTCATGTCGACGATCATTTTATTGCATTATTAATGCATTCATTGTGTTAGAGCGTGTATGCTCATTGTTATCATTCCGTCTCGTAATCATAATGCGATCTTCATGCGAGATCTATAATTATCATGTGGCTTTCCTGCTTCAGTATGGATAGAGCTGTCAGAGGACGCAGGGGAGAAGGCCGCGGTGCGGGCCGAAACCCAGGACCTCATGCGCGAATGCGAGGGATAACATTTATTCATCAGATAGCGGGGCTACTCATTCATCAGCAGATAATCAGTCGCTGTCAGGGATTCGTACCTGAGAGGCATCTCACCCGGAAGGTGTTCGGGTTGACCCATTCATATTTATGCAGGGCATGATGGCCCAGATGACTCATATGACGCGGATAGTGGAGGCCACGCAGACCTCGATGGTTCGTGGTCCACCGCAACAGGGATTCCAGGTGCCGTTTCATGGACAGACTGGGGGAGTGAATCAGATTGTTGGCGATATCTCTCATCAGAGGCCGCCTACTTTTGAGGGTTCGTCGGAACCAGCTGATATTGTTCATTGGCTTGAGCATTTTGATAAACTCTTCGACATGGTTCAGTGTCCGGAAGAGAGTAAAGTGGCAGTAGCGGCTTATTACTTGATTAAGGGTGCTTATTCGTGGTGGCTTTCTGTGAAACACACCGATTGCGATTGTGGTTGGAGTGAGTTCAAGACCCTCATGTTAGAGAGGTATTATCCGGCTCCACTTCGTGAAGCCAAGTTGTAGAGATTTTGAACCCCGAATCCGTCGAGGACGAGGGTGTTATTGTCATTGCTGAGAAGTTTCAGGGACTAATTCTGTTTGCTTCGTCAGTTATCCGTACTGAGGCGGATAAGATCAAATATTTTAGCAAGAGGCTAAATCTACAGTTGAGGATGCAGTTGTTCAATCACAATTGTAGTTCACTTAGCGAATTCATCGGGAAGGCTCTTGGAGCAGAGCTTTTAATCAAGGAGCTTACTCAGAAGCATCCTTCAGTTTCTTCGGGAGAGAGGACTAGAATGCCGGCTCGTTCAGAGGGACATCGGGCTCCGACATCCAAGGGGTCGTTTTCTAGTCGTCTTCGTGCTGGGATAACATCTTTCTCTCAGGCGACGAGTTCGACTGTTGTTTGCTTTAACTGTGATTCAGCATGTCACATTAGTACCTGGTGTACGGTGCCAGCTATTGTTTGTTTTCTGTGTGGGAGGCAGGGACACCGGCATAAATACTGCAGGAGTTCTAGTGCCAGTAAATCTCAAAAGAACTCAAGGGCCTCGAGAGAATTCGTTACTCCATCCCGTGCATCATCCAAGGGACCCTATCAGGCCCCGAGGGCCAGAGGTAAGGACATTCATCACCGGTTTGAACAAGTTAATTCTTGTTCGTTAGTAGTATAATCATTCATTTCGTTGTCGTTCATTCATTCATATAATTCATTCATCATACATCAATCATTTTGAGACTTGTCATCATGAAACTAATCATTCAATTCATGAGGAACAACGGTTCCAATAATTTCACTTGAACTATCACTCATGACGTTATTAATTCACCTTGGTGAGTCATTCTTAATCCTTTTCGGATTTATAGTCATTTATCATTCATCATTCATTTTAGTCACTTTCATTCTCGTGACCTTCTGAGATCATATTTATCGGTGAGTTCATCTTCGGATATACCTTAAATCGTTGAGATAGAGGAGATCGATGATATGGAAGGATATCGATGTTGGGTACATTTGAGGTGTAACCTTGTTTTTGGATGACTGTGTAAATCTATCCGTAATAATGTATCGTGACTGTGGATCATTTATTGTTGATCTATTTTATGATGATCATATTCAAGAATCTTGAGATTTGGGTCATTTGTTGAGAATTCGTCCCTTTGGTGTTGTACACAAGATTTCGTGATAATTTGGAAATCGTTCACTGTGATTCGAGACGTCAAGTCTTGGGGACTTGGGCGTGCGATTGATTTGGTCCCAAGGACTATTTGGGCATTATTGTTTTCAGATCATGATGGATAGTTCATATCCCGAGTTGTTTACCCTTAGTTTCGAGGACGAAACTCTTTTTAAGGGGGGGAGTATGTAATACCCGGTTATGAATTCATTTATTATCATTCAGTAATTGTCACTCAAAATTTTTTTCACTCAGTAATAGTCGTTCATCATTCATATTCAGTCAACTATGTTCACCATTCGGCGTATTTTGGGATCATCACTGTTTGAGATCGAGCCGAGATTATTGTCATCATCATCATCATCATGTTTTAATTTTCAGTTTCAGAGGTAGCGCACGCTACACATTCTGGTTAGCGCGCGCTAATAGGGTGCAAGTAACGCACGCTATGATTCAGTATTAGCGCACGCTAGCGCAAGTGGGGCAGACAGTCCAGAAGGTACTGGGCTGATTTGGGAAATTCGTAGCGCACGCTACGAGTGGTAAGTAGCGTACGCTAATTTTGCTGGTAACACACGCTATGTCACATTAGTAGCGCACGCTAATGCGTGCAAGGCAGAGGACAGTAAGTTCTGGACTTCAGTTTTTGAATATCAGACATCAGTTAGCGCACGCTAGCAATCTGGGATAGCGCACGCTATCGGTAAGGTGTTAACGCACGCTACCAAGTCGTAGCGCACGCTAACGAGGCATTTCAGAGCTCACTAGACTGCCCAGTAAACCGCTAGCGCACGCTAAATATCAGGTCATAGCGTGCGCTAAGCTGGGACAGTATAAATAAGACAGTTCAGTCCAACCTTCGTCATTTCTTCATTTCTCAACCATTTCGGACGAGCTTAGGTGATTCAAAAAGGTCTTTTCGAGCTGAAATCATCTAGCATCATCTTCAAGCTCCTAAGTTGGATTAATCATCATCTAATCAGTTTCATCTTTCCAAATCTAGGTACTTTTTCTTTTAATCTTGAATTTCGGGATTTGAAGGTTTTATCCCCGATCTCTTCGAATTAGCTTGCTTTCATGTTGGATTATGTTAGATATGGATTATCTATCTTGGATACATGTATTGCTACGGATTCATTGGAGTAATTTTCGGAATTTGTGATTCATTGAGGAATTTCTCAAGAAACCCTTGGTGTTGACTTTGGAATGTTTGGGGGTTTCGACTAGATGTTGTTGAAATCCCGATTTAAGTATTCCTGTTGGGTTATTGATAATATTCATGAGGTTTTGTTGGATTGAATCATTCATTGGAAGTTGGTTTTGGATGTAATTGAGTTTTAGTTGTAAACAATTGGAGATTGTTTACAACGCGTTTGTTTAAATGCCCCAATGAGTTTCGGGTATTGTTGTATCGACTTTGGAGTTGGTTGTGATCATGCTTGATTCGTGTATTAAGAGACTTGTTGGTATTTGTGTTGTTCAAGATTGTTCGAGCGGCCGATAATTTCATTAAGGACGTTGATCGTGGAATTACCTTCTCGCCTTCGGTTTGAGGCAAGTTTTATACTTGTACTAGTCAATGAGATTAATGTCATCATATATGTGTATGAATGTGTTGTATCATTCCGAGACTTAGTCTCTTCATGAATTCATTGATATTAAGAGATCGTTTGATACGATACCTTTCGGCAACTATGCCAAATGTTTATTATTGTCCGTTAATGGCCGATTCAAGGCATTGTTATACTCGTTATTAATGTTATTGCCGATAGCCGGTTCGCGGTATCGATGTATCGATTGTTGTTAATATTGATGTCAATCTAAGACATCGTTCAGATCATCGTTATTCATGTTGGGGTTGTCATTAAAACCGTATTGGTCGATTAAAGGCATTGGCGTGTTCATTTCTCATCTTCGTCGTCGGTCACCGATTAAAGGTGACGAGGCATCCTTCGTATCATTGTCATCGATTGGCCGTTCTCAGGCAAATCGAAATGTTCAATCATTCACCATATCATTGTTATCGATTGATCGTTCTAAGGCAATCGAAGTATTTAATCATTCATCGTATCATTCGTAGCGATTGGCCATTCTAAGCCAATCGAAGCGCTTAATCATTCATGGAATCACCCGCTGCATCATTGTTATCGGTTGGCCATCCTAAGGCAATCGAGGTGTTAAATTGGGACTGTCAAGGACGGTGTCTATCCGTGTGTTACTGTCATCGTGTTGGCCGACTCAAGGCAGCACACTATAATTCATTGTGATACGGCTTCATGCCGTGGCTTCGGCCCTAATTGTGATACGGCTTCGTGCCGTGGCTTCGGCCCTCATTGTGATACGGCTTCGTGCCGTGGCTTCGGCCCTAATTGTGATACGGCTTCGTGCCGTGGCTTCGGCCCTAATTGTGATATGGCTTCGTGCCGTGGATTCGGCCCTAATCGATACAGCTTCGGGCTGTTTTGGCTTCATGTGATTGTGATATTTGACAGCTTTGGCTGAGCATCTTTCAAGCCTTTATTATTGTCCTGGTAATTTCATTGGAGCCTTCGGGCATTGTGATTCATAATTAATTCAGTCCTGGTTTGGTTCATGTCGTGTAATTCATTGTGGTATTCTGTGATTTTGATTCGCCGTTGGGCACTTATGTTCTAACCTGTCGAACAGGTATTAATAGTATGCCGTGGGCATAGTATTTCGCGAATGCTTGGTTCTTACCTTGGTTTGTGAGCATCTCATATTATTATTATCATTGTACCGTTTCATTCTGCCTTTGGATACATATCATGTTAAAAATGTATTTGATGTTCATTATCTGGATGACTGACCCCGTGGGGGCGGAACATGTTTTCATGTTTTAGGTGATTGCGAGGAGAGAGTTGAGACACAGGGGCATGACGATGGCAACGAGGCATTCGAGCGATACTAGTCCGAGTTGTTCATTGTCGGTCAGTCAGTTGGAGTGTACTCCAGTCTTGTCAGTTGTTGTCATGTTGTATTACCCGAACAGATGTTTGTGGATGTTGTTGTATTTCATTTTTGGACATGTAGGCCACTTTTGTCGTTGAAATTCCTTATCGGAATATTGTGTCGGATGTCATGGTAGGGACTATGATTTTCCCTTATTGTGTAATTTATTGTATTTTAGTCATGGTTGCCTGGTGGATCTCCTGGCGTGGGGTCCACGGCACTGTAATAACTCAATAGGATTTTGGGGTGTTACAGAAAGAGCTGTAAATCAGCCAAGGATATCTGGGATAAACTCAAGTTGATTTGTGAGGGAACTGAGCTCTCAAAAGAAAACAAGATTTCCAAATTAACTCAGCAATCTGAATCTTTTGAAATGAAACCAACTGAAACACTTGAGGAACTTGACCTCAGATTCACTGGAATTGTTGGTGAACTTGAAGCTTTGGGCAAAATTTATACTCAAAGGGAGAAAAACCTAAAGATTTTCGGATCTCTCCCTGCCCGATGGGACATTAAGACAACAGCTATGCGTGTGTCATGTAATCTTAGTGAAATATCTACCTTTGATCTCTTTTCTGACCTCAAAGCATTTGAGTACGATATAGACAGGAGAGAGAAAGCTGAAGAATCTCCCGCTAGGACTACAACCTTAGCCGCTGTATCCAACCGTCGACACAGCATGCCCAGCCCATCAAAGCCAAATTAGAAGAATGCTAACAGCGGAGACGATATCCTGTCGCAAGATAAAATGGCGCTCCTCATGCACAAGTTCAAAAAGTTCATCAAGCAGTCTGGAAAGACTCCCTACAGGCCCAAGCTTGTTCACAAGGTAAGTACTGAAACTTTCTCTGGTGACGCTAACATGTGCTATAATTGCAGGAAACTGGGACATTATGCAAACAAATTCCCTCATCCCAAAGTTCAAAGGTTGCCGGAAGCCGAGCAACAAGAGAGGGATGAGCGAAGACGTGCTTGGAAAAACAAGCTCAAGGCACTGATAGGAGAATCAGAAGCCTCCCCCACACCATCCAAATCCGAAGAATGTCTTCAGGTAGTCACTGAAAGTGACTCATCTGACGATGAATTCGAAGATAAGGCATATATGTGCTTTATGGCAAAGGACATTCCGAAAGAAGAAGACATCGATGATGAGGTAAGCTCAACCTCAATTATTCCAGTAAATGCGTCGCATACTTTCGAAAACATGATGAATGAATTTAAGAACATTCAAAAATCCCACGAGACTTTGAAAATGAAAACATTCAACTTCAACTTTCCAACATGTAATACCCGTAATTTCGATTTCCGGTAATTTTTTTTCAGCGGAAGTCCATTTTGACGACTTGATCATGACCGTTTCGTCATTCTGGGAATGATTAATTCTACACTTTTTGACATCCGAGTTCGTTTCGGTGTCGTTTTGTTGAGTTCCGTGCTTTTGGCGACTTTTCCGCACTTGAGTTCGATTCTTGCGAATCTCGTTCGAAACTGCTGTTTCGAGTTTCCCGTAAGTCCGTTTAACTTTGTTAGACATGTTGTGAACTTCGGTTTGGTTATTCGATCACGTATCGTGATTTTCGGGCGTTTTGGGCCATTTTGTAATTTACCCAAAGTTACGGGTATCCGTATCTGTATCTGTTGTCTCGACCCTTTTCTTGGTCGCGTATGATTAATTATTGCATTATGTTTTCATTTCAGGTCGATGATGTTGTCTGCGAGATTTTCGTCGTGTTCGTTCCGTACGTTTTCGGAAATTGAGTCGTCGGGTCATGACGCCTGAACAGCTGGCCGGACGGTGGCGGGTCCTGGCCGACCGGCTATGGCATCGCCGGCCGACGTGGCGAGAACCGGCGTAGCGCACGCCATCACTTGGAAGATCGCGGCGCTAATCGGGCGTGAGTAGCGCACATTATGCGGCTGGCCGACGACGCCAGCGGCCGAGGCGTAAGCGCGTGGGTCTTGGACTCGTGGATCGGCGGTTAGCGCATGCTATCTTTGACATCGCGACGCCACTGACCGGCAGGTAGCGCACGCTACGGCCGGAAGGCTGCGCACGCTACCTGGCCGAGCAGTCTAGTCAGGAGGTCTCTGGATTGCGGCCTGGGCCGATAGCGCACGCTAGCTCGGCAGCCTAGCGCACGTTAGTCCGACCCAGTATAAATATGACAGAGTAGTCATATTTTCACCCGCTTTTCATTTCCATCCTTTCCTCTCCGCGGCTGGAGGCTTGGCGATCTAGGAGACATGTTTTCAAGCAACTAATCCACGAAGATTGGGAGTTCATATCATCGATTAATCCCTCCATAACCTCCTTTGATCCAGCTAATCAAGGTGAGATTTCCTAGAACCCTATTTTGGGAAATTTTGGGGTTTTTGCGTTTTTGTCCGATTCGTTCCGTATTTTTGATTAATTCATGATGGGTATGATTAATCTTGGTAGTATTCTTGTGTTTAACATCATTTAATCCATTGTTCTTCGACGAATCGAAGTATATTTCTTGATTTCCTTCGAATCGACTTTTTGAGGGATTTGTTCTCAATCTCGTTTTCCATCCATTTTTATTGGATCGATTGTGGTTAAATGATGTTGTTAAACATATCCTATGGATTGTATATCCATATTTCGACTTAGAATTCCATTTTCGTGTTTTGTCGGGACGAATCGTGTTCTTGGCCGTTTTGGGGAAAACACTTGAACTTTCGTCATTCGTTCTTTGAATTCAACGGCTTTGAGTCATGCTATGGAATTCATTTTCATTGTTGTTATTGTCCTCCGTAGTTTATTATCGCGAGTTGGCGTTCGGTGGAGTCGGCGGGTTCGTAGTCGGTTCGTGCCAACCTACTTCGGTCGATTCTCCGCGTTGTGGTTGTTCGAGGCAAGTACCTTGTCCATACAATTCTTGTTTTGTGGATATGATAATTAGTGATCGTCTCTATGTGGTTGTTTGATCGTTTATTTTGAACTTTCAAAAGATTCGGCTAGCCTCGCTAAAGGCTCATTTTCAAAACGCGTGTGTTTTGTAAATTGTGTGGGTTGTAAGTGACTACGTGAATCCTTTGTATATATTTGGTTGATGTTGCGCTTGATAATACGTGTGTACGTATATTGCTTCTTTCCGTCGCGTTATGGTTGACGTGCGTGTTGTTATTTATTCATGTGGTCGTGGACTGACGGATGAATTATGTGAATTGGTGTATTGATTTGATAATTGTTACGACGATGATGTTTGTGACAATGTGAATACTTGTTGTGAGAGACGTCATATCCGGGAGCCTCTGAGGGCGGGGCGTGCATTCTCCGGCCTGGTGTACACTGCAATGTGCGGCTCCATATGGTTGGTGAACGCCGGTGTTTAACCTGATGCGTGTGCAAGGGGCGGCTCTTATGGGAGTGACGCCGGCGCGGTAACACGTACAAGGTGCGGCTGACATATGGAGTGAACGCCGGTGCACAGGTGTTTCAGTGGAGGCGCCTGACAGGCTTATTGGTAAAGAATATTTGAGTGTTTAGCTAAGACCCTGTTACCGAATGATTATCGTATTTCAAATTCTTTCAACTATTTTCAAATGCTGGTCTCGATATAGACCGTGATTCATGTTTTCTGAAAGTGTGTTTCAACTTTTTTTAAAACATTGGTATCAGGGTTAATTAACCAAGGACATTTGACGAGATCTCCGAAGGTTAATTAATCAGGGGTCTTGAGCAGTATTGGGAGGACGAGAGGCTGTGTTTTTGATGGGCTGTGTTGACATTCTGTGTTTTGGGTCGAGGACCCCGTGTGATGTTGAGATGATTGATCTCATATTGATATTATTTTGATTTGGGTCGAGAACCCCGTGTGATGTTGAGACGTTTGATCTCGTGTTGATATTATTTGTATTTGGGTCGAGAACCCCGTGGAAATATTTGTGAAGACTAGCTTGGGTTGATTGAATGGTTTTCCTTGCAAATTGCTTTCCGCCTACTGGTCGAGGACCCTGTTGATTTTGGAAAGAGGAGGATTTGATAATCCTGAATTGTTTTCTATTAAAACTCTCGATGGCATTTTAAACCGTTTTATAAATTGTTTTCCCTTGATTTGTGATCTTTCGGTTTTGGAATGTTTTACCCAAACACATGCCTCGGGAAGTGCTTTTCGTTATACGTTTGGATCTTGGGGGATTCCTGGTTATTGTTATTCATGGAATGTGAATTGTATGACTCGTATTTTTGCACTTGTACTTGCACTAGCAAAATAGTGGAGTTTTGCTAACCCCCGAGTATTCGGGGGGTGGATGTCTGTTTTTGCATTCAGGTTTTGGAGCATAACACAGGGTCGGCATGAAGGATGATGAAAGATGATCGATACTAATCACATGAGGAACCGTACATCGTGTATTGGTTCAGTTGTACTTTATTTTCCGCTGGTATATTTTTCCCATTGTACGGGTGTGGTTGTGTTTTGACCCCTGCGTGGGCATGAGTTGTAATCGAGTTGTATGTTTTTATTGAAAGGCTAAATCGGTCTACTGAGTCATTTTAGCCTTAAAGGCATTGTCGAGATGTTTCATGTTGTTACTAGCCTGGTAGATCCTTGAGGAAAGGTTCTATGGCGTGTAATATCCCTGAGCGGATTGAGGGGTGTTACATAAATGGTATCAGAGCTTAGGTTGTGGAAACCTAGGCTGTCGGGTCAAGTGGTGTCTGTTGAGTTTTGTCTCGTCGGATTTTGTCTGACTGAGTCGTGTCGCGACGCGTCGTCTGAGTTGGTTGGTCGTGATTAGTATCGTGTGGCGATCATCATCTTCGTGCGATCTGTAGATGTAAGTCTCCCTTATTTATATTGTGCCTCGTGTGACACGAGCTATTTGTTTGATTTTGTATTAAGTGATGGAATCTTTATGTAGATTCACGATTTCGTGATGCGGTTATGTGACTCATGTTTCATTTATATGAGCAGTATTGTCATTATTTATGTCCTTTTGACTGTGATATTTAATTGTCGTTTCCGGTAAAGGACAGGTGTTGTCTTGATTTTGAGCGAGTTGTTGCGTGTATTATGATTGTATGTAAGTGAATATTGTTACATGTGAGTTTTTTTAGGCATTCTAGCCTAATAGATTTTTCGAAACCCTTGAGTATCTTAGAAAATAGAATTCTAGACGTACTTTTAAATAGATTGTATTTTCAAGGCGCCCAATAACGCAACTATCTGTTTCAAATTTCTTCTACCTCGAGGACCAAAATATTTTGAGATTTTTCAATGCTTTAGAACACTTTTATTTAGACCCGAGGGTCGAATATTCTGAAAGTTTTCACTAAGAGAAAGTGCCCTCATTTTTATCAAATACGAAATGGTTCTCCAAAGTCTCGATAACAATGTTTAACGTTTGTATTTTTTTGAAAGGTGATACTCAAGATCAACCGGTGTTTTTCTAAATTATTTTCAAAATGAGGTTCGCGTTTTTAAAACCTATCCATTCCCGTTTGAGGGCTGGGTATGTATGTATGATGTTCGCGTTGTCATTATGATGTTTGATCCCGAGTATGATCGAATTGGCAGTGTGAGCGTTGAGTCGTTTTCCACATATTTGTTGTGTTAGCCCCCTGTGAGAGGCGGGATGTTGGTGTTGAATTTTGTCGCCTCGCAGTGATTTCTGTGTTGTCGCGCATGTGCGAGCTGTTAGAGCTTGGTTTGGTATGACCGTGTGAATCGGTGATTGTTCCGTTATGTGTCGGTTGTTTAATGACATGTTACCTTGCTCCCGTTTTTGTGAATTTCGTGGACGAGGTCGAAGGTAATACCCGTACTACTTTGACTTTGGTATTTTCTCTTTCTCCAGTCTATCGATTCGCTCATGTTCGTTGATACTTTATGAACTTGTTCTTTATTTCGGTTTCATCGTCCGAACGAACTGTGATCTTGTTGTGGGTCGATTTGGTTATCGCTGTGACTTTTTCGAGTTCGATTCGATTCTTGTGAACCTTGTTCGGAATTGACATCATTTGGTTCTATTAGTTATTTTATTCGAAGTGGATCGGATTTGGAACTCCTGTGTTTTCGACTCTGTCGACTCGTTTATGCTCGTTAACATTTTCTGAACTTTCCCTATCCCTTGCTTTTGTTGATCGAACGAGGGTGGTATTATTTCGGAATAACTCGTTTGTCATTGTGACTTTTCAATCGCTATTCCCTTTCCTGTGGATCTTATGGGAATGCATGTCTTGTTGTTCTCACCAGATCATCCTGGGAGTTGTTGTTTGAATTTTATTATCCTTCGTGTTTCGAACATGATTGTTCGATTTTTGTTTTCTCGATCGTTTCTTTGTTCGGTTTTTGTTCTCGTTTCGTGATTGTTGAGCATTCAGGCTCCTTCGTAATTCCCTTAAGTTTGGGAAATTAGTCTCGTTTTCGATCTTCCAACCCTTAGACGGTGGAATTCCGTATTTGTTCAGCGTTTGGCTCGCGTTTTGATTGATGAACCGTTGGGTTGGTCAATCGTATTGATTTTCGTCCGTGTGTTTTGTGACTGTTTGGATAATCGACTTGATTGTACTATCTGTTTGATGAAGCTTGTCACTTGTTGGTTTTATTATGTTTCTACCGGTGGCGTTGTGTTGGTCGTCGTGGAGCGTGTTTTCACGCCGCATGTCTCTTCGCGTTTCTTGCAGCGTTTCGCCGTCGGGCGCGAGTTTTCGGTTTTTGCGTATCCCGTCGAGTTTTCCTGGCAGGAGATATTGCTTCTCCCTACTTGTTTTAAGTTTCGGGACGAAACTTCTTTTAAGGAGGGTAGAATGTAATACCCGTAATTTCGATTTCCCGTAATTTTTTATTTTTTTCGGCGGAAGTCCGTTTTGACGACTCGCTCATGAACGTTTCGTCATTCTGGGAATGATTAATTCTACACTTTTTTACATTCGAGTTCGTTTCGGTGTAGTTTTGTTGAGTTCCGTGCTTTTTAACGACTTTTCCGCACTTGAGTTCGATTCTTGCGAATCTCGTTCGAAACTGCTGTTTCGAGTTTCCCGTAAGTCCGTTTAACTTTTTTAGACGTGTTGTGAACTTCGGTTTGGTTATTCGATCACGTATCGTGATTTGCGGGCATTTTGGGCCATTTTGTAATTTACCCAAAGTTACGGGTATCCGTATCTGTATCTGTTGTCTCGACCCTTTTCTTGGTCGCGTATGATTAATTATTGCATTATGATTTCATTTCGGGTCGATGATGTTGTCCGCGAGCTTTTCGTCGTGTTCGTTCCGTACATTTTCGGAAATCGAGTCGTCGGGTCATGGCGGCTGAACAGCTGGCCGGACGGTGGCGGGTCCTGGCCAGACGGTTGCGGGCCGCCGTTGACGCTGGCAGAACCGGCGTAGCGCACGCCATCGCCGGAAGATCGCGGCGCTAATCGCGGGAGTAGCGCACGTTATGCGCCGACCGACGACGCTAGCGGCCGAGGCGTGCGCAGAAGCGAGCGGGGTCTTCGACTCGTGGATCGACAGTTAGCGCACGCTACGACCGGAAGGCTCCGCACGCTACCTGGCCGAGCAGTCTAGTCCAGGAGGTCTTTGGATTGCGGCCTGGGCCGATAGCGCACGCTAGCTCGGCAGCCTAGCGCACGCTAGTCCGGCCCAGTATAAATATGACAGAGTAGTCATATTTTCACCCGTTTTTCATTTCCATCCCTTCCTTTCCGCAGCTGGAGGCTTGGCGATCCAGGAGACATGTTGTCAAGCAACTAATCCACGAAGATTGGGAGTTCATATCATCGATTAATCCCTCCATAACCTCCTTTGATCCAGCTAATCAAGGTGAGATTTCCTAGAACCCTATTTTGGGAAATATTGGGGTTTTTGTGTTTTTGTCCGATTCGTTCCATATTTTTGATTAATTCATGATGGGTATGATTAATCTTGGTAGTATTCTTGTGTTTAACATCATTTAATCCATTGTTCTTCGACGAATCGAAGTATATTTCTTGATTTCCTTCGAATCAACTTTTTGAGGGATTTGTTCTCGATTTCGTTTTCCATCCATTTTTGTTGGATCGATTGTGGTTTATTGATGTTGTTAAACATATTCTATGGATTGTATATCCATATTTCGACTTGGAATTCGTTTTCGTGTTTTGTCGGGACGAACCGTGTTCTTGGCCGTTTTGGGGAAAACACTTGAACTTTCGTCATTCGTTCTTTGAATTCAATGGCTTTGAGTCATGCTATGGAATTCACTTTCATTGTTGTTATTGTCCTCCGTAGTTTATTATCGCGAGTTGGCGTTCGGTGGAGTCAGCGGGTTCGTAGTCGGTTCGTGCCAACATACTTCGGTCGAATCTCCGCGTTGTGGTTCTTCGAGGCAAGTACCTTGTCCATACAATTCTTGTTTTGTGGATATGATAATTAGTGATCGTCTCTATGTGGTTGTTTGATCGTTTATTTTGAACTTTCAAAAGATTCGGCTAGCCTCGCTAAAGGCTCATTTTCAAAATGTGTGTGTTTTGTAAATTGTGTGGGTTGTAAGTGACTACATGAATCCTTTGGATATATTTGGTTGATGTTGCGCTTCATAATGCGTGTGTACGTATATTGCTTCTTTCCGTCGCGTTATGGTTGACATGCGTGTTGTTATTTATTCGTGTGGTCGTGGACTAACGGATGAATTATGTGAATTGGTGTATTGATTTGATAATTGTTACGACGATGACTGTGTACTTGATGTTTGTGACAATGTGAATACTTGTTGTGAGAGACGTCATATCCGGGAGCCTCTGAGGGTGGGGCGTGCATTCTCCGGCCTGGTGTATGCTGCAATGTGCGGCTCCATATGGTTGGTGAACGCCGGTGTTTAACCTGATGCGTGTGCAAGGGGCGGCTCTTATGGGAGTGACGCCGGCGCGGTAACACGTACAAGGTGCGGCTGACATGTGGAGTGAACGTCGGTGCACAGGTGTTTCAGTGGAGGCGCCTGACAGGCTTATTGGTAACGGATGTTTGAGTGCTTAGCTAAGACCCCGTTACCGAATGATTATCGTATTTCAAATTCTTTCAACTCTTTTCAAATGCTGGTCTCGATATAGACCGTAATTCATGTTTTCTGAAAGTGTGTTTCAACTTGTTTTAAAACGTTGGTATCAGGGTTAATTAACCAAGGACATTTGACGAGATCTCCGAAGGTTAATTAATCAGGGGTCTTGAGCAATATTGGGAGGACGAGAGGCTGTGTTTTTGATGGGCTATGTTGACATTCTGTGTTTTGGGTCGAGGACCCCGTGTGATTTTGAGATGATTGATCTCATATTGATATTATTTGGATTTGGGTCGAGAACCCCGTGTGATGTTGAGACGTTTGATCTCGTGTTGATATTATTTGTATTTGGGTCGAGAACCCCGTTGAAATATTTGTGAAGACTAGCTTGGGTTGATTGAATGGTTTTCCTTGAAAATTGCTTTCCGCCTACTGGTCGAGGACCCTGTTGATTTTGGAAAGAGGAGGATTTTATAATCCTAAATTGTTTTCTATTAAAACTCTCGATGGCATTTTAAACCGTTTTATAAATTGTTTTCCCTTGATTTGTGATCTTTCGGTTTTGGAATGTTTTACCCAAACACATGCCTCGGGAAGTGCTTTTCGTTACGTTTGGATCTTGGGGGATTCCTCGTTATTGTTATTCATGGAATGTGAATTGTATGACTCGTATTTTTGCACTTGTACTTGCACTAGCAAAACAGTGGAGTTTTGCTAACCCCCGAGTATTCGGGGGGTGGATGTCTGTTTTTGCATTCAGGTTTTGGAGCATAACACAGGGTCGGCATGAAGGATGATGAAAGATGATCGATACTAATCACATGAGGAACCGTACATCGTGTATTGGTTCAGTTGTACTTTATTTTCCGCTGCTATATTTTTCCCGTTGTACGGGTGTGGTTGTGTTTTGACCCCTGCGTGGGCATGAGTTGTAATCGAGTTGTATGTTTTTATTGAAAGGCTAAATCGGTCTACTGAGTCATTTTAGCCTTAAAGGCATTGTCGAGATGTTTCATGTTGTTACTAGCCTGATAGATCCTTGAGGAAAGGTTCTATGGCGTGTAATATCCCTGAGCGGATTGGGGGGTGTTACATAAATGGTATCGGAGCTTAGGTTGTGGAAACCTAGGCTGTCGGGTCAAGTGGTGTCTGTTGAGTTTTGTCTCGTCGGATTTTGTCTGACTGAGTCGTGTCGCGACACGTCATCTGAGTTGGTTGGTCGTGATTAGTATCGTGTGGCGATCATCATCTTCGTGCGACCTGTAGATGTAAGTCTCCCTTATTTATATTGTGCCTCGTGTGACACGAGCTATTTGTTTGATTTTGTATTAAGTGATGGAATCTTTATGTAGATTCTCGATTTAGTGATGCGGTTATGTGACTCATGTTTCATTTATATGAGCAGTATTGTCATTATTTATGTCCTTTTGACTGTGATATTTGACTGTCGTTTCCAGTAAAGGACAGATGTTGTCTTGATTTTGAGCGAGTTGTTGCGTGTATTATGATTGTATGTAAGTGAATATTGTTACATGTGAGTTTTTTTAAGCATTCTAGCCTAATAGATTTTTCGAAACCCTTGAGTATCTTAGAAAATAAAATTCTAGACGTACTTTTAAATAGATTGTATTTTCAAGGCGCCCAATAGCGCAACTATCTGTTTCAAAATTCTTCTACCTCGGGGACCAAAATGTTTTGAGATTTTTCAATGTTTTAGAACACTTTTATTTAGACCCGAGGGTCGAATATTCTGAAAGTTTTCACTAAGAGAAAGTGTCCTCATTTTTATCAAATACGAAATGGTTCTCCAAAGTCTCGATAACAATGTTTAACGTTTGTATTTTTTTGAAAGGTGATACTCAAGATCAACCGGTGTTTTTCTAAATTATTTTCAAAATAAGGTTCTCGTTTTTAAAACCTATCCATTCCCGTTTGAGTACTGGGTATGTATGTATGATGTTCGCGTTGTCATTATGATGTTTGATCCCGAGTATGATCGAATTGGCAGTGTGAGTGTTGAGTCGTTTTCCACACATTTGTTGTGTTACCCCCTGTGAGAGGCGGGTTGTTGGTGTTGAATTTTGTCGCCTCGCAGTGATTTCTGTGTTGTCGCGCATGTGCGAGCTGTTAGAGCTTGGTTTGGTATGACCGTGTGCATCGGTGATTGTTCCGTTATGTGTCGGTTGTTTAATGACATGTTACCTTGCTCCCGTTTTTGTGAATTTTGTGGACGAGGTCGAAGGTAATACCCGTACTACTTTGACTTTGGTATTTTCTCTTTCTCCAGTCTATCGATTCGCTCATGTTCGTTGATACTCTATGAACTTGTTCTGTATTTCCGTTTCATCGTCCGAACGAACTGTGATCTTGTTGTGGGTCGATTTGGTTATCGCTGTGACTTTTTCGAGTTCGATTCGATTCTTGTGAACCTTGTTCGGAAGTGACATCATTTTGTTCTATTAGTTCTTTTATTCGAAGTGGATCGGATTTGGAACTCCTGTGTTTTCGACTCTGTCGACTCGTTTATGCTCGCTGACATATTCTGAACTTTCCCTATCCCTTGCTTTTGTTGATCGAACGAGGGTGGTATTGTTTCGGAATAACTCGTTTGTCGTTGTGACTTTTCAATCGCTATTCCCTTTCCTGTGGATCTTATGGGAATGCATGTCTTGTTGTTCTCACCAGATCATCCTGGGAGTTGTTGTTCGAATTTTATTATCCTTCGTGTTTTGGACATGATTGTTCGATTTTTGTTTTCTCGATCGTTTCTTTGTTCGGTTTTTGTTCTCGTTTCGTGATTGTGGAGCGTTCAGGCTCCTTCGTAATTCCCTTAAGTTCGGGAAATTAGTCTCGTTTTCGATCTTCCAACCCTTAGACGGTGGAATTCCGTATTTGTTCAGCGTTTGGCTCGCGTTTTGATTGATGAACCGTTGGGTTGGTCAATCGTATTGATTTTCGTCCGTGTGTTTTGTGACCGTTTGGATAATCGACTTGATTGTACTATCTATTTGATGACGCTTGTCACTTGTTGGTTTTATTATGTTTCTACCAGTGGCGTTGTGTTGGTCGTCGTGGAGCGTGTTTTCACGCCGCATGTCTCTTCGCGTTTCTTGCAGCGTTTCGCCGTCGGGCGCGAGTTTTCGGTTTTTGCGTATCCCGTCGAGTTTTCCTGGCAGGGGATATTGCTTCTCCCTACTTGTTTTAAGTTTCGGGACGAAACTTCTTTTAAGGAGGGTAGAATGTAATACCCGTAATTTCGATTTCCCGTAATTTTTTATTTTTTTTGGCGGAAGTCCGTTTTGACGACTTGCTCATGACCGTTTCGTCATTCTGGGAATGATTAATTCTAGACTTTTTGACATTCGAGTTCGTTTCGGTGTCGTTTTGTTGAGTTCCGTGCTTTTTATCGACTTTTCCGCACTTGAGTTCGATTCTTGCGAATCTCGTTCGAAACTGCTGTTTCGAGTTTCCCGTAAGTCCGTTTAACTTTGTTAGACGTGTTGTGAACTTCTGTTTGGTTATTCGATCACGTATCGTGATTTTCGGGCATTTTGGGCCATTTTGTAATTTACCCAAAGTTACGGGTATCCGTATCTGTATCTGTTGTATCGACCCTTTTCTTGGTCGCGTATGATTAATTATTGCATTATGATTTCATTTTGGGTCGATGATGTTGTCCGCGAGCTTTTCGTTGTGTTCGTTCCGTACGTTTTCGGAAATCGAGTCGTCGGGTCATGGCGGCTGAACAGCTGGCCGGACGGTGGCGGGTCCTGGCCGGACAGTTGCGGGCACTAGCCGGGTTGACGCGGCAGGAACCGGCGTAGCGCATGCTACTGCCGGAAGACTGCGTGCGCTAACTGGCAGGAGTAGCGCACGTTATGCGGCCGGCCGACGCAGGCTAGCGGGCCGAGGCAGTAAGGCAGTGGGGTACTGGACTCTGGTGGATCGGCAGTTAGCGCACGCTATGACCGGCAGGTAGCGCATGCTACGGCCGGAAGGCTCCGCACGCTACCTGGCCGAGCAGTTTAGTCCAGGAGGTCTCTGGATTGCGGCCTGGGCCGATAGCGCACGCTAGCTCGGCAGCCTAGCGCACGCTAGTCCGGCCCAGTATAAATATGACAGAGTAGTCATATTTGCACCTGTTTTTCATTTCCATCCTTTCCTCTCCGCGGCTGGAGGCTTGGCGATCCAGGAGACATGTTTTCAAGCAACTAATCCACGAAGATTGGGAGTTCATATCATCGATTAATCCCTCCATAACCTCCTTTGATCCAGCTAATCAAGGTGAGATTTCCTAGAACCCTATTTTGGGAAATTTTGGGGTTTTTGCGTTTTTGTCCGATTCGTTCCGTATTTTTGATTAATTCATGATGGGTATGATTAATCTTGGTAGTATTCTTGTGTTTAACATCATTTAATTCATTGTTCTTCGACGAATCGAAGTATATTTCTTGATTTCCTTCGAATCGACTTTTTGAGGGATTTGTTCTCGATCTCGTTTTCCATCCATTTTTGTTGGATCGATTGTGGTTTAATGATGTTGTTAAACATATTCTATGGATTGTATATCCATATTTCGACTTGGAATTCGTTTTCGTGTTTTGTCGGGACGAACCGTGTTCTTGGCCGTTTTGGGGAAAACACTTGAACTTTCGTCATTCGTTCTTTGAATTCAACGGCTTTGAGTCATGCTATGGAATTCATTTTCATTGTCGTTATTGTCCTCCGTAGTTTATTATCGCGAGTTGGCGTTCGGTGGAGTCGGCGGGTTCGTAGTCGGTTCGTGCCAACATACTTCGGTCGATTCTCCGCGTTGTGGTTGTTCGAGGCAAGTACCTTGTCCATACAATTCTTATTTTGTGGATATGATAATTAGTGATCGTCTCTATGTGGTTGTTTGATCGTTTATTTTGAACTTTCAAAAGATTCGGCTAGCCTCGCTAAAGGCTCATTTTCAAAACGCGTGTGTTTTGTAAATTGTGTGGGTTGTAAGTGACTACGTGAATCCTTTGGATATATTTGGTTGATGTTGCGCTTGATAATGCGTGTGTACGTATATTTCTTCTTTCCGTCGCATTATGGTTGACATGCGTGTTGTTATTTATTCGTGTGGTCGTGGACTAACGGATGAATTATGTGAATTGGTGTATTGATTTGATAGTTGTTACGACGATGACTGTGTACTTGATGTTTATGACAATGTGAATACTTGTTGTGAGAGACGTCATATCCGGGAGCCTCTGAGGGCGGGGCGTGCATTCTCCGGCCTGGTGTACGCTGCAATGTGCGGCTCCATATGGTTGGTGAACGCCGGTGTTTAACCTGATGCGTGTGCAAGGGGCGGCTCTTATGGGAGTGACGCCGGCGCGGTAACACGTACAAGGTGCGGCTCACATGTGGAGTAAACACCAGTGCACAGGTGTTTCAGTGGAGGCGCCTGGCAGGCTTATTGGTAACGGATATTTGAGTGTTTAGCTAAGACCCCGTTACCGAACGATTATCGTATTTCAAATTCTTTCAACTCTTTTCAAGTGCTGGTCTCGATATAGACCGTGATTCATGTTTTCTGAAAGTGTGTTTCAACTTGTTTTAAAACGTTGGTATCAGGGTTAATTAACCAAGGACATTTGACGAGATCTCCGAGGGTTAAATTAATCACGGGTCTTGAGCAGTATTGGGAGGACGAGAGGCTGTGTTTTTGATGGGCTGTGTAGACATTTTGTGTTTTGGGTCGAGGACCCCGTGTGATGTTGAGATGATTGATCTCGTGTTGATATTATTTGGATTTGGGTCGAGAACCCCGTGTGATGTTGAGACGTTTGATCTCGTGTTGATATTATTTGTATTTGGGTCGAGAACCCCGTGGAAATATTTGTGAAGACTAGCTTGAGTTGATTGAATGGTTTTCCTTGCAAATTGCTTTCTGCCTACTGGTCGAGGACCCTATTGATTTTGGAAAGAGGAGGATTTGATAATCCTAAATTGTTTTCTATTAAAACTCTCGATGGCATTTTAAACCGTTTTATAAATTGTTTTCCCTTGATTTGTGATCTTTCGGTTTTGGAATGTTTTACCCAAACACATGCCTCGGGAAGTGCTTTTTGTTACGTTTGGATCTTGGGGGATTCCTGGTTATTGTTATTCATGGAATGTGAATTGTATGACTCGTATTTTTGCACTTGTACTTGCACTAGAAAAACAGTGGAGTTTTGCTAACCCCCGAGTATTCGGGGGGTGGATGTCTGTTTTTGCATTCAGGTTTTGGAGCATAACACTGGGTCGGCACGAAGGATGATAAAAGATGATCGATACTAATCACATGAGGAACCGTACATCGTGTATTGGTTCAGTTGTACTTTATTTTCCGCTGCTATATTTTTCCCGTTGTACGGGTGTGGTTGTGTTTTGACCCCTGCGTGGGAGGAGTTGTAATCGAGTTGTATGTTTTTATTGAAAGGCCAAATCAGTCTACTGAGTCATTTTAGCCTTAAAGGCATTGTCGAGATGTTTCATATTGTTACTAGCCTGGTAGATCCTTGAGGAAAGGTTCTACGGCGTGTAATATCCCTGAGCGGATTGGGGGTGTTACATAGAGCTGAAAGAAGAAAACGACTTGCTAAAGATAAACAATGAAAATATGTCAATTGATTGTGAAAACAGCAAGGTTGAGCATGAAAAACTCGTGGAGAGCAATCATCAACTTGATAATGAACTAAGTGAGACTAAGTCTCAAAATGGAAGGAAGACAAATGATTTTGTTCTACTTCAAGCAAAATTTAATACTCTCGAAAAGCGAGAAAGCAAACTTGAGACCATTCTGAAATCTTTCGAGAAATCATCTAAAAGAATGGAAGAAATTCTAAGCACTGGGCAACATGCTCATGATAAAAGTGGCTTAGGATACAACTCATTTTCCAACAAAGGGAAAACTAGTACTGTGTTCGTCAGGAGTGTGGAACACATTCCTGTATTGGAAGAAACTCCTAGTCCTGTGAAGGAACCTGCTTCTCCACAAAAAGCAAAGGCTATCATTCCGCCCCCGCAATTCTATTCGAGATAGCGGAATCATAAGCCATTCCAACCTGTAAGGCGCGCAACAGCATGCTCCCCGAGCATATCAACAGCTCCAACAACCGTTCAGAAAGAAGGCTGTATCCAAATACCAAAGGCCCGCACGGCAGTACTTTCAGTACAACACGCCTAGGTACTGGATACATGAGCCTCATTATCCATCAAGAAAGTAGGTGTCCGCACAGCATCGACAACAGGTTTGGGAATCTAACTGGAAACCCAGAAGGCAAGCTGTAAGGCCAAAGAAAATGGCTCCACCTTCGAGACGGCATAAGTAATGGATTAATAATAATAACCCTGATTTTTACATGCATAATGATTATCATGGATACAGTAACTACGTACATGCCCCACGTAGATACCGCAAAACTGTACCAAATGCAACCTACAGTAAGCCAATTGCTGTCAGGAAAATTTAGGTACCAAAAGGCACTAACATTCACGAACCCAAGAATCAAAGGGGACCTAAATCTACCTAATTTGTTTGCTACATGACATTTTGGAGAAGGACATATGGTACTTCGACAGCGAATGCTCCCAGCACATGACAGGAGATAGAAGCAAGCTATTAGATTTTGTAGAAGGTCGCGGTCCAAAAGTGCGCTTCGGTGATAAATCTAAAGGAAGAACAAGAGGAAAAGGAAACCTTCTTGTCGGAAAATTCAAAGTCACCGATGTAGCTCATGTTGAAGGCTTACAGTACAATCTACTTAGTATTAGCCAGTTCTGTGACAAACAGTTCTCGGTGAAATTCTATATAGATCACTGTAGAGTCAAGAACATCCTGACCAAAGAAGTTGTGCTCACAGGAAGCAGATCAGGTAATATGTATATTGCTGACTGGATGCCTACAAGCTCCACAATTCCTTGTTTAGTTGCCAAAGGCACTGCAGATCTAAGCTGGTTATGGCACAAGAGGATGTCACACGTCAACTTCAAGATGATCAACAAGCTCTCAAGACAGGGACTGGTTAGAGGATAGCCGAATGTATCATTCCAAAAAGACAGTGTCTGTGGACCATGTCAAAAAGGCAAGCAAATCAAGTCCACCCTGAAGAGCAAATCTTACCTTTCAACCCACAGAGTGTTGGAAATGCTACACATGGATCTTTATGGTCCTGTAGACCCGGTAAGTTTGGGAGGTAAGAAATACTATCTCTTTGTTGTTGATGATTACTCCAGGTATGCTTGGACAATTTTCCTAAGCAAGAAAAAGGAAACAACATCAAAGCTGCCCGAGCTCCTAAGAAAGTTTCAAAATGAAAAGGGATCGAGTATCGTGTCCATTCATTCCGACAGAGGTACAGAATTTACTAACCGCTTTATAGATCAATACTATTCAGAAAATGGGATACAGCATGAATACTCAGCTACTCGTACACCTCAACAAAATGGTGTTGCCGAGCGAAAGAACAGGACGCTGAAGGAAGCAACAAGGACAATGATTGCTGCAAGCATGTTGCCACAGCGTTTCTGGGGTTAAGCAACCAATACAGCATGCTACACTCAAAATCGCTGTATCGTCAACAAGCACCAAAACAAAACAGCATACGAGGTATGGAACAACAAAACTCCGTTAGTTTTGTATTTTCACATTTTTGGATGCAGGTGCTATGTGTTGAACAATGGGAAGGATCAAATTAGAACCTTCGGTGAGAAGTTGGATGAAGGAATATTTGTAGGATATTCCTCCGTCAGCAAAGCTTACAAGATCTTTAATAAAAGGAAGCTGACGACCGAGGAATCAATTCATGTAGTGTTCGACGAACCTCACCATGACCCTACAGGAGTATAATCTGTTACTCAGAACATCCAACAACTTTCCATTTTAGATCCACCAACTCCCATAGAACCTATTGTTGACTTAGAAATCAACCCCGCAACTGTAAGAATCGACGTAGATGAAGCCGATGTTGTACAAGCTGAAGCCGAAACTACAACAACTCAAGATACAGTACGGGACCCCGAATTAGAACCCGACCGAAGATGGTTGAGAGATCACCCGCAAGAGCTGATCACTGGAAACATTAATGCTGGTGTTTCTACCCGCAGGAGAATACAGAGTACACAAGGAAATGTATTGTGTGCACAAGAAGAACCAGATACTGAGATATCACCATTCCCTGAATGGAAATCTCAATCCGAGCTTAGAAGACTCAATATGTGCACTATTGCTCTATTCTTAGCCCAGTCTGAACCTATTTCTACCATAGAAGCTCTCAATAATTCTCATTGGATAACATCTATGGAATAAGAGCTTAACGGTTTCGAAAGAAACAATGTATCGTATCTTTTACCCAGACCTACGCATCAATCAGTTATTGGAACCAAATGAGTATTTAGAAACAAGAAGGATCGAAATGGACTAATTATAAGGAATAAATCCAGACTAGTCGCACAAGGCTATAGACAGGAAGAAGGCATAGACTACGATGAGACGTTTGCCCATATAGCCAGACTAGAAGCAATTAGGATATTTTTAGCCTTTTCTGCCCATAAGAGCTTCATTGTATACCAAATGGATGTCAAAAGTGCATTCCTAAATGGAGACCTTGCTAAAGAAGTTTATGTTGAACAACCACCAGGGTTTGCCAACACAGACGGCGTAGACCTAGTATACAGGCTAAGGAAAGCACTGTATGGACTTAAGCAAGCCTCTAGAGCATGGTATGAGACCATGTCCCAGTATCTAACCGATAATGGATTTGAGAAAGGTGCTGTGGACAAGACCTTGTTCAAAATATAGGAAGGTGATGACCTTCTAATGGTTCAAATCTATGTAGATGACATTATATTTGGTTCAACTAACCTTGCTTTATGTCAAAGGTTCTCTCATCTCATGCAAAGTAAATTTGAAATGAGTATGATGGGAGAACTTAGTTATTTCCTAGGTTTGCAGGTAAAGCAGTTGCCTACAGGGATTTTCATCAACCAGGAAAAATACATCAAGGAGCTTCTCAACAAATTTGGAATGAATACTTCCAAATCATCTTCAACCTCCATGAGCACTTCCGTGCAAATTAGTGCTGATGAAGCCGGAAAGCCGGTTGAACAATCACTCTACAGGAAGCTTATTGGCTCTCTCCTGTACCTAACGGCTAGCAGGCCCGATATCCAGTTTACTGTAGGAGTGTGTGCGATATCAAGTAGCACCCAAAGAATCACACTTCAATATAGCTAAACGAATCCTGAAGTAAGAAGGCGGATTCGATTTAGTTGGCTACAGCGACTCGGATCTCGGAGGCTACAAGCTAGATAGGAAGACTACAAGTGGAACTTGTCATTTTCTTGGACCTAGACTTGTGTCTTGGTTCAGTAAGAAGCAATTGGCAAACTCACTTTCCACGGCTGAATCCGAGTACTATGCTGCTGGTAGTTGCTGTATGCAGATCCTTTGGATGCAGCAACAGTTGTCAGACTATGGTATTGAAGCCAAGGAAATGCCCATCATGTGCGATAGCACGAGTGCAATTGCAATAACACACAACCCTGTATTGCACTGGCGCACTAAGCACATCAACATGAAGCATCATTTCATCAGGAATCATGTCGAGAACAAGGATGTTCGGCTGGAAAAAGTACATGCAGATATCCAGTTGGCCGACATTTTCACCAAGCTTCTCGACACAGCAAGATTCAACATGCTTCGACAAGAATTGGGATTGCTACAGCCTGACTCCCTGTAAGTATTTACTGTTTTACTCAACAATTGAGGGGGAATGCTGTAAGACCCAAGAATACAGTATCCACCATTAATTATCTGTACACTCAGAGCCTTCAATATAGCACTATAGGGAACAAAGCAATATGAATCATCCTACAGCTGGCGTGTGCAATAATTAAGGGGGAATACAGTATGACCCATGAATACAGCATTAATCCAAAAGTTGTTGTATGGAATTGAAACCTATATGTACCTTTTAAGGGGGAACGCTGTATCGTCGCGAATACAGCACATACTATGGGAAATCGATTCATTATATATTATAATATTTTATTTTAAAAACAATTTTTGTCCACGTGCCCTATTTTCATGTCAAACGTCTTTTACATTAAATGTCTTACACGACATCTGGACAATCGAATATCAGAAGCCGCGATGTTTTCAAATTGTTTAATATTTAATACCCCCGTTTCAGGCATTAAGGGTAATATGAAATGTCAGAAGTGGGACCTGCTCCTATTTTAAAATTCAATAGATAAGTGTACCAGTTACACTCAGTCCATCATAACCGTTCATTTTAAACACCGGTTCCCATCCCTTAAATCTGACCATTCGTTCTCTGAAAACCCTTCTTCGCCGCCTACTATAAAAGGACTGTAAATGCCATTTGAGACTCTTTATGCCTTCTGCATATTTTAAGAGCACTCGAGCATTCAGCCTACAAGATTTTTCTGTGATCACTGCATTTTTCTTGTATCTTTTTCACCGTTACTTGAGAAATCATAAATGGCGTCTACCTAGACATCTTTCACCTCTCTCAAGAAGTCACTCAACTTCATCGACGGACGGATCTTCTCCAGATCTGTTGTGCTGGAACGCATTCACGCTGAAGGTGATGACGTTGATGCCATGGAGGTCGTCACAACAAGAATCCGTCAGCAAGGCCTCTACCGCCTTGGGAGCCACACCGCCGAAAAATATGACGCTCATCTGGTTGAGGAATTCTACCTCAACGCCGCAGTTTGTTTTCTGTCACTGGCTCAAGGAGGTCATGGCGCTGACATCACAGCTGTTATCCGTGGAGTGGAGATCCGCGTTGACGAAGAGCTTCTCCAGAACATTTTTAGGCTACCTGCTGATGGCCTGACTATAGAAGAACTTAACACCTTTGGGTCCCAAGAATTGTTGACTCAGTACTATGGCTTATTCACCGGTTCAGCAATGGTGGAAGTGGTTCATACTACATGCCATAAGAAAAGTTTTTGTTTACCGTTTATTTACTTACATGATTTTTGCTGCCGTATTATTGAGAATCGAATAGGTGCTTTTGAGATGTGCACCAATCTCAGATTCAGGATCATGGTCGTGATAATGACCTGCGATAAGGTCAATTGGTGTCAAGTCATCCTTAAGCGTTTGCAGGAAGAGGTGTCTAAACCTGCTTCGCAGAAGAAATTATTTGGTCTGTTTTTAAACCATATTTTAACGAAGTGTGGACTTCAGAAAACCACAGAGGCAAAGAAGATCAGTTCACGGATATTCGTAGGAGGCGTCAGGCCTACTGCCTTCAACCAGAGCGTCCTGATTTCCAACAGACCTTTTATCCGGAATTTGCCGCTGTCTGCAGATCCGAGGGACGTTTCTTCTAAGTCCCAAAGTGTTGAATCTTCGAAGAAAAGAAAAATATCTCACAGCAAAACCCCAGTTGCTGTTGAGAAGCCGAATAGGAAGCTAAGGAGGCTTACGAAATTTAAAGCTACAGAACCCTCCGAGGATGCTCCTCCCGTGGCACAACCCACTGATCAACTCCCCCAGGGCCCAACCCTTGTGGAAGAGATGCCCGCTACTATCGATACAGTAGATCCCGAGCCCTTGGCGGCTACGACGGATACTAGGACATCTGCCAACTCAAAAGACTCTGGCGAGTTGGCGGCCTTTTTGGAGCCACTAGCTACCTCTCCTATACGGGATTCCACACCCGTTCAGGATCCAACTTCCTTCGGGGTACCATCCCCTGTAAGGAATCCCTCTCCGATACAGGATTCCACACCTATAGAGGAACCCATTCCTACAGTGAACCCAGGCGCTGTACGGAGTCCCTCCCCGGACACAATTATCTCCAAGACCCTGCTTTCCATGCAGATCGAACAGTCTTTCGAGCGATTTCTCCAATGTAAGAGCTACAGACTTGCTCCGTACGAAACTCTGTACAACTGGAGCGAGTGGAGTAACAAAGAAAAATTTGTTTTGGAAGTGACGGACACTCAAGAAATTGCTGTCCTGATCCAATGGGACAACTTATTCATTAAGGATCTTATTGAGAGCCATCTGCTTGACAAGGCCGAAGCTCGAAGGAAAGGGAAAGCTTCGTCCATGGAGTCTCCCAATAGTCCAAAGTCCGATCCTGATTCCGACGACGATGACAACGCACTCCAGGCTAGTCTGCGGATGAGTCGTGAGGAAGCCCTAGCAAAGAGAGATGAAGGGACATATACTCATAAGTCACCCCCTTCGTCACAGCAAGAAACTGTTCCCAATAATGAGGATTCAGTCCATCATGTCATGGAGGAACAACATGTTTCGAAACAGGCACCCGAGCCTATCATCGCCCCCGCTGAAGAAAGATCTAGCGCCATCCAGCAAGAGGAATCAGTCCCTCTGCCGGAGCAGGCGAATGCTGAGAGACAGCATGAGGAATTGGTCCCTCCTGTATCCATGTCTACAGAAACCACATCGACACAGGAGGATGCAACACCCCCTATTGCCGAACCAGAAACAGTTACTCCCGCCCCATCAACTGCCTTGGAATCCGATGATGGTGTAATAACTAAGGATGTCCAACTCAATTCACGCCCAAATGTGAATTTGAGAAGGTTAAATGGAGTCGAGGACTTTGCCCAGCCAGACTCTCCCAGCACTGCAACAAGAAAAGAGCGATTACATGCTCTTGTCCTCCAAACTGTCTTTATTCAGGACGCAGTCAATGCTATACACTCTGTAGAAAAAGCTCTTGATTGGCTTCACACATCTTCCGTTGAAGAAATAACCGGACTGAAGCATGAAGTCTCCCGAGTAGTGGAAGCCTTCACTATCCTGCCACATGTTTTCAAGCAGGCACTGAGCCAACTACAAGAAAAACAAGAACAGATCTTGAGAGAAGAGCAGTCAAAGTTACGAGTGTCTAAGGCCAAGACAGCATCTGCTCTGATCGAATCCGGTTCCCAACTGCGAGCCCAAGACAAGAACATAAAAGATATGTCGCAGGTGCTCTCCTCCATTGTTGAGAGAATGTCTAACATTGAGACAAAACAGGATGCCGCTTTGAAAATCCTGGAACGTCTTGATGAAAAGGTGTCATACCTTGATAACGCCAAAAAGGGGGAAGAAGCAAGGGAAGTCGCTAGGAGAACGAGGTTGGAGCAAGAGAAAGAGTTGTTAGCTCCATTTAAAGACTCCATCACTGCAGACATAGCCAGTATCTCAACGTCGAGCGTGAGGATACAGGGAGAATGACCAGAATTCCAAGATCCTAAGTATCCTTGGAAAAGCCTAGTCCGAAAGCTGCAATCTGTGAACCTCCCGGTAGACCGACAACCTACCGCTGCAGAGATCAAGAACTGGAGGAGAAATGAACTGTTAAGATACTTTGTTGTACTTATCAGGGATTCCCCATTATTCAATAGATGCAGAACGGTACAGGAAGCCGCATATGAATTCAAGACGAAGCTAGAAGATGGAATGCTCCCGCTACAGCTGCATACGAAATCAAAGCACAAGAATGGTGACTTGGTTACCCATCCAAAGGATTGGATCCTTACCTTCGATAAATCATATGAAGGACGAGCCATTTATTAGAATCGAGATAGGGAAGCCCATCAATACTAGTGGAAGAACACCAAGAATGACCCAAAAAGACCATGGAGGCATTCAGACTATAGTAGTTAAATTTCCTTGTATTATAGTTTTGTAATCTTATCTTCAGAATAGCAAAATTTTGTACTCTTCATTTCTATATCAATAAAATTTTTGCCTGTCTTGAAAGATTACAACTCGTAATCTACTGTGTTCTTATATGTTTACAGTCACTTTATTTATTCTTACTGTATTCATATTATGAAACTTATCTCATACACAAACTGTAAGAACTTATTTGCGAACAGTTCATAGTTTAAGATGTATGCATCTAAAAAACAATGTAAGATTGTGCCTGTGCGCCAATCATAAGTTGTCAAAGTAACTTTCTTTTGATAAAAGATGAACTTGCCTGCGAGCAGTTCTTAGTGTTAAGCCAAATGCCGAAAGCCATATCATTCGAAAGAAGACCAAGAAGTCTGCCCTACTTCAAACCGCTAAGTGTCAAAGTTTTGGCATCATCAAGGATGTTCGGATAACATCATAAGGTTTTAAAAGGAAGACTCGGAAGGACTTGGCAAATTATCAAAAAGGGGGAAATTGTTGGGATAACAAAAACCCTGTATCGATGATGTTGGGATAAACAATCCCTGTATCGATCGTATTGTCAGAATGTTTTGACAAAATGCCAAATCCTGAATACCGCCAATAGCTGTATCGAAAAGCTTATCAAGTATCAACCTGTATCGAAGACTTCTCGCAGTCCCAACCATACAGTAAATCTATCATACAACAAAGAGTCCCTCAAAGATAAGTATGGAAGCTGTCTCGAATTATCTATACAGTGATCCTTCCATACAACCCTCAAATAAGACAAGAAGGAATCTTCAGTATTCGCTAGAAATCAAGTCCCGTTTGATAAAGAAGTATTTAAATACTAAAGGATCAAGTATTTAAATACTGTAAGTCATCAGAAAATCTTCAAATCCCATAATATCCGGATCTCAGTCTATTTAAGTCAAATATCAAGTCGTCGCAGAATCTTGCTCAACGGATCTATTTCAAACGGATATATTTCAGAGGCTATATATATCTCCAGAGTTTGAGGATAATCTACAGATCATATACTGATACATACATACACACGACTTACAAACGATCAAGTACTTATAAGAATATTTAGAGCAAAACATATCTCCCAAAAGCTTTCTGCTATTCTGATAGAAGAGATATACAGTGCTCAAACCGTGAACAACACATCATCAACTATAAGCTCATAAAGTCAAGCTGTTGTTCAAATATTGTTCTAACCCTTGAACAAACCCATCACCCCTGTGTGGACTGAGAAACCTTGCTATTCCCGAACTGTGTGTGGCGGACTTGCATTGAAGAAGACGAAGCTTCAGAACTATGTGTGAAGAAGCCAGTCACGTGTTAGCTCAAACCAATCTGTGTGAACGGTTGAAAGCTAAGATCTTTATATCAATCTGTATGAACGATATATTGATTAGGTTTGGTTATAATTACGTAGTTGTGTACGCCGTAATTATAATAAACTTTTTACTCATGTGTGGAGTACCAGTGGACGTAGAGGGGTTTACCTCGAACCACTTTAAATATTATGTTATTTACGTTTTGCCTTTATTGTTTTATTAATTGTGACTATTTAAGTATACACTGCACACATAGTTGTTGTATCCTCAACAACTTACTGTATTAAAGACTTCCGCTATGCACTCAAATTTAAAAACCTTACAGCTTGTTGTTTAAAACACTTTCCAAGCTGTATCCAGTATACTTAGTGGCCAACAAGTAGCCTGTGGTAATATATTACGTACGTAACACTTTATGTGTAGCGTACGTAAAGTGGCTAACGTACATTATCTGCATGAGATAACGTACGTAACGAACTGTGCTGTTATAAAAAGACAACTTGTGTATTTCATTTTGCACGTCCAATTCCAATTTTTATCCCCTATAATCATCCCCTTGCCTCCCTAGATCAATTATACCTTCTTCGAACTTGTGTTTGAGCTTTGCATCTTGATTGGGAGCTTATTGATTGGAAGTTTAGAGTCATTCTTGAAGCTTAGAGTGTGTTCTTGTGGTTTTGGTGTATTGTTCTTCAATTCTGAAGGTATGTTATACGATTTCACTCTATAATTTCATAGTTATAATGTTAGTAATAAAGTATACTTCACCTAATGTTAAATTAATCAAACAAAACATGTATGTAGTTAAGCTTTTAAACAACTTAATGATGAATATGGTGATTAAGGGTTCGACATGATGTGTTCTTGATGTTGTAATTGGCGGTAATCATGTTTAGTAAAAACACACTCTCCTTGCTGGACTATTATCATCACTAGAACAATAGTAATCCTTAGTTTCATTTTAGATAGGTTGATTTGTAGAATTGTTATCATTATATTGAATCAAACTATCATGCTTTGGAAGATTTTGAACTAGATGAACTTAGTTTTCTTTTGATCTGATTTGGTTGAACCTTGAATTATATCAACATAAGGTTATAGTTAAGAGATGTTTAATTCACTTTGATGATGATTTCGTGATGATCTTGTGATGAATAACTCGACTATATCGTTAACCTAACTTGGTGAACTCATAACCGATGAACATAGTAATAATTTTACAAACTCATGATTCGTTCGAACGATAATAATCGCTGAGTAACCTTCATTTTGATCAATGTTTTATGAAACGTAGTTGTTTGGATTATATCTTTCTAAATATTGATGTTGTTTTTAAGAAATTCTACCGCCATATCAATTTTAGCAAACTTCTCCTTGATGATTGTTCTTGATAAATTCTCATCCGTTTGAACCATACGAATAATCGAGAACACCTTGAATGATAATATATAATGAGAATAAATTGAAACTAGTATGAATCCTTGAAATCGAATTAAGATACAAAGATAGTTGAACTAAGTGAATTAAATTTCGGATATCGATTCATTGAACTAGATATTGATAGTTATGAGAATGTGTTATTGAATGGATTGTATCCCTTACAAAGTTGATTGTTCGAGTAACCGATATTTAAGTCGAGGACCGTTTGTTCGTTCGACATGGAAGGATTATTTTCGTCTCCGTATTGAGGCAAGTTATCTTGCTTGGTTATAATGATGTTTGAATTCTTGTGATGATTATGCATTTCGTGTATATGAAACACTTATGAATTTGTGACCCATGATTTGATATTATTCTTGATGATGTTCCGTTTTCATCATGGGATTGCATTCCCAAGTTTGTCACTTTTGAACCGTTGATATCATTGATCCTTATTGTCATTTCGGTAAGTTCTTGATCCTTAATCGGATATGTGATTTATTGAATTCGTTGTCATGTTGTATCGTGACATCTCCAGAATCATATCTGCGTTCCGATTGGTCATTGTGTAGGATTTTTAGCCAGGCACATATATAGTCATGCGTGGATGTTTCCGTATTGGATTGTGCACACAAGACGTAGTTCCTGAGGCTAAGTAGGTACATTGTCCCACGTATATCCTGGATTCCGTATACGGGGTGGACATGTGCACTGACACATTTCCGGATCGGGCGTACTGTGATGTCCATCTTGAGCCATACTATTTTGGTCGTTCATAGTCCATATATATTTTTGGATGTGTTCTACGTTTTGTGACTAAACATTTATACACCCGAGGGTTATGTTCATTAGTTGGGTTGTTTTCTTTGAGATCTAATATATGTGAATTGTATAATATCTTGAGAAATCATTTATCATGTATATCTGACCATGTGTTGGGCGAAATACTTGTGTTGTATTTTAGGTCGAGGCAAAGGCAAGGCACGGGAAGATCATGGTGACGACGAAGGGTTCGAAGGATAATAGTTCGGGGGCCCCAAGTCTTTTGTTTTCCGGTTTTGTTCGAACCATGTAATGTTATCTTTCCGCTTTATTTAAGTTGTGGACAAATGTATTGTTATTTAAGGTATATTCCATCTCCCTATGGATTATACTTTTATTTTGGATTCTGTGTATAATAAGGCCATTGGCCATACTACTGTAAACTTCTAATCGGAGTAAGTACTATGTGTTGTGGTTTGGCATCATAAGTATTGTGTATTTAATCTGTATTTTGGGCCCATGACACTGTAATGGCCGCCTTTTTGGGGTGTTACACCACGTAGTACCGCCACAGATAACAATACACAAAGTAGATCGCGGACATGCCCTCGGCATCGAACCCCAGAGTTCTGCGGAACCGTTCCCGGGTGGACAAACCATTCATGCGTGCACTAAACATTCCTACCGATCAACAATCATATCAGGACATCATAGAACTACGAGGCATATTCAAACAATGCAACATGATACTTGGGTACATACCCAAAATTCTTCAACAAAATGGTAATATGACAAATATATCACAACGGATTGACATCACCCACCTCAATTCTAGCCTGTCACCTTGAGCAAAAATCCTCCTCCCTCACATACTGCACTTAACGTGCGCTAGGCAAAAAATTAACGTGCGTTAATGAGTTGAGATAATCGAACGTGTTGCCCAGGTTCGCTAGCGTGTGCTAATGACTAAATTAGCGTGCGCTAACTAACTCTTCTCATAAAACATTTCAAGTTTGAATTTATAGTTTAAATCGAGTAAGATTTTTCATCTTTCAGTATTTATTTTTGAGAGTAAAAATCACATTTTATTTTGAATATAAAATTTTATGGTGCGAAAGATTTTTAAAATCGTGTACTCGAATTTTCGAAAATAAAACCAATACGTTTAAATCATTTCCAGAAAATCCTTTCAAACACGACAAAAGATCAACGATGGTAACCTTTTACAATATGTCCAAAAATACTTCAAAACACACATTTTTCAAATACCGTCATAGGGTTTTATTAGAGGATACAAAGCTGGCTCACCAACTTCAAACAATTTTCAAAATCCACATGAAACCGCCGCTTAACCGCACCATCGAAATATTTTCAAAAATTGGTTTTCCAAAAACTTACTCTAGTCTATGAAATTTTCAGAGAAGCGTTTTACAATACACACACAACATACATAATTACCAATGTGAATACGTTTGTAGCATATACCAACAATTAGCCAAAATAGTCAATTCTCAAACACATGCTTATACGGCGTTCAAGATCACCAATTCATATACGCAACTCATTACTACCAAATTCAAACACGCGTCAACACCATCTATATGGATTTTTCATCAAACTCTACCATCGATACATATCCTGAAACACATCAATGTTCAAGGTTTCATATCACTCTACACCCCTTAGTGTCCAATCCATCAATATCCATTTCATTACACCCGTAATATGCCACTAGTAACAAATACGAATTCCATCTCCATGACACGCTTGTAAACAATCATGAAACAAAGATAATACACAGAAAAGAGGAGACTTTCATCCACAGGTCGCACGAAGATGATCACTGCACCACGATACTAATCACGACCGACAAAGTAGACGACGCATCGCGACATGATTCAGTCAGAACAAGTCCGACAAGACAAGACTCAACAATACTCAACTTGACCCGACATCCTAGGTTTCCACAACCTAAGCTCTGATACCATATTCTATAACACCCCCAATCCACTCGGGAATATTACAGCGCCGCAGACTCTCTGAGTGAGAATCTACGAGGCTAGACACCAAAACAAGACATCATAACAAATGCCAACATGGCTAAATATGAACCAGTAGACCGATTTGGCCTTTCATCAATAACATACAACTTAAACTTCATATACCTCTCTACCCCGACTCATACCCATGCAAAGGTCAAAATACAACGACACTCCCATCGACGGGAAAATACTACAGCGGAAAAGAATAATACAATTCGACCAGAAAATCCCAATAGTGGCCCTCATGTGATTAGTATCATTTGCCTTCCATCATCTTTCATACCGATCCTGTGTCATGCTACTCAGGAACCTGCACATACCTAAATGCAATACAGACATCGACCCCCCGATTACTCGGGGGTTAGCAAAATTCCACTATTTTGCTAGTACAAGTATAAAGTGCAAATACGAGCCATACACAATATATTCCAAGAGTATAATAATCTGGAATAAACAATGGTAAATAACTGAGGGTTACATGTAATCGATGGTCAATAAATGTAATCATACAATTCAAGATCAGTATTCCGGAAATAACTAAATCTCATTTCAATACATACATGATTAACCATGGAACTGCACCAAAGGCAACAGAACCCTCAGAGGCCCCATCGGACCCTTCCAGAGTGGTTAATCCAAAAAATTCGCGGAACCGCACCAAAGGCGACAGAACCCTCAGATGACTCGTCAGTCCGTCCCAGAGTGAACATATATATCAATCGAATTCAAGACTAGTATTCCGGAGTAACTAAGTCTCATTGTACGTCATATTTCATTTATATGCGTGATTAACCATGGAACCGCACCAGAGGCAACAGAACCCTCTGAGGCCCCGTCGGACCCTCCTAGAGTGGTTAACGCAAAATATATTCGTGGAACCACACCAAAGGCAACGGAACCCTCTGAGGCCCCGTCGGACCCTCCCAGAGTGAATATATGGATATGATCACAATCACGAGAAGATATAATCCCCAAAAACATCGAATAGTACCACCTCCTCACAAGGGAGTCGACACGCAATATAACACAACATATGCGCACTCATCAAATGAATACACATTCAAGCACACGACCCTTAACAAGGGAAAAGGGCTTTTATAATCACGTAACACGAAGGCAATATATTCCAATTCGCAACCCCAATACACATATCTGTAGAACTCATTTATTTGCAAAGCACTCGGGCGTTTTGAAAGAAAACCGTTAATAGAATTGTATCAATCCTCTTGAAAGTTCATTATGAGTACTCCACGAAAACACACATAGTCGATTATCAATTATTACATCTACGAAACATGAAATGTATGGGCAAGATACTTGCCTCAAAATTGGCACGCAAATACTCCGACGAACATGGCTCGGTTGAAGTGCCTCGGAACCTACAACTTCCATAAGAACAATGAAAACATGATCACAATGATTAGCAAGACTAATAGCAATGGAAATCGCCTCAAACCAACAAAGGAAAACTCATATGTACATTTAATCGAACATTAAATGTTCACGGTTCCTCAAGAACACAAAAGTCATCAATTGGATTGAACGAATCGAAGATATGGATATACAATCCCTATAACATGATCAATAACATCATTTAACATTAATCGACTCATCAAAACCGGATTGAAAACGAAATCAAGAACAAAACCCCAAAAATCCCCAAAACTAGAGTTCTAAGAATTTTACCTTGATTAGAACGGTAAAAGATGATTAGATGTTGATAACCTCGAACTAGGAACTCAAAAATGTTGATGTATGGTGATATCTGGCCGAAATATACCCTTACATAAGTCCTGGATCGCCCAAATTGTCGGAGAAAGGAAATGGGAGTGAAAAATGGCGAGAGTTGACCCTGCTGTCCTATTTATACTGACACAGGCTTAGCGTGCGCTATGGGAAGGATTAGCGTGCGCTACCTGGGTAAAAATACAGTCCAGAAGCCTCTGTCCGATCCTGTTAGTGCGCGCGCACTAATTATACTCTATAAGCTGACAGTGTAGTCTTTGCTATTTCAACCTTAACTCCTTCGTCCGGACTCCGATTGACTCACCATTTGGACCAATGGAATATTAACTTGATGCTCTAACATACTGCAGTGATTCAGAACTTTTGGAGTTTTCAAGAATTGATGGTGATTTTACAAAGTCGAACTTATAAGTGGAAAGTTGAAATAATACATCGATTAGTCCGAAACAATATCAAAACTTGCTCGAATGAGGAAATGTGCTGAACCAAACATGTCCAAAATGTGTCAATGAACACAAGTCACTAGAATAAAAAATATAGAAATGGAAAGTACGAGTATTACATTCTACCCCACTAAAAAGAAATTTAATCCCAAAACTTAAAATGAAGGGTGGCAGCCAAACAAAATGAAACAAACACTCTGCTCAGCTCCTAAAAGCCACAAAAATCTGTAAACACAAAGTTTTTCGAAATACGATGATCTATCTAAGGTAAGCACTTGATACAAGAGTCGAGGTAATAAACATACATGTAAACGCAACAAGTCAAATAGGAAGCATATGAGTCCGAAAGTAAATGCCCCAAAGTTTAGGAAAATTGCAAAATGGCCCGAATGTCTGAAAAAAACGTTTTGCGTCCAAACTTAACGTGCAAGTCCATAACATGATTGAACATGTTATAATGAACTTGTGGAAACAACCAACCATTACGGACCAGATCAACGGAGTTCGATAATCACACGACAATATTATAGCATCTCCGGATTACTCTGAAACGACTATCACATTTACCCCAAAATAGAAGGGTAGAAAGAAATATAGCTTCTGCTACGCAACTCCGATGAACATTCATCCGTGATATAATGTAGAAGGGTAGAAAGAACATTGATTATTGAATCTGTACACCGAGCTCGATCCCGACTAACGACTCTCAGAATCTTCATTTACTACTGCTTAGCTCTCCTGGAGTGGAAATAGGAATTCGCTCTCCAGACGCCTTAGCAGTAACTTCGCGATATATTAACACCCCACGTATCTGCACAAGGCATAATATAAAACTCTGAAGTGGTACTCCCAACTTCAGAAAGCTTACGATTGAAATTTATCATAGGATGTTGCTTAATTATAAAAAATCAGCTATCATTTTTGATTGATCCAAAATAGTGTTGGTAACCCCGATATAAAAATCCGTAGAGCATGCATACCATACACGAGTCTGAGCACTCTCGCTTCACACGTAAGCGACACTATATGGGTCACGAAACCATTAAAACTCGAAGAGCATTAACTTCAATAACCATATTCTCATCTCCGAACAAGGACGGGAATATTGTACACATAAACAATATGACTGGCATTCATGCCATCACACAAATTATGAAATCGTCATTATCACCATAAGTAATAATATTGACACTGCATACACTCCATGTAACCAGAACTTTTGAAAAAGAAGGCGAATCATATTTCACCTAAAACTCATCAACGCTGTCCCTTTTCTAGAAGAGGAAATTTTATATTCGCATCTCGACTTTGAAAGTCAAATTTGAAACAATTAAAATTTTCGAAGACGTCATATACAATTGGAAATGTTACTTGGAATCCAAGTATAAAAACTGGGGTCTTTCCTCTTCTATCAAAATATTTGATTGGAAGTTTATTTTTCATTGAAGTACGTGGCTATTTGTCCAAATGATGTCAAATCATAGGTTTTCAAAATATTTTAAAAAAACTCCAATATCACAAAGAAAAAAAATATCACGGTCATATCCTTACCCACTCGTGGTCATTCACCTCGAGACCTCCTTATTGTATTTCATATCTCATATTCTCCAATGAACGAATGATACCGAACACCGTAGATAACTTATATCCTTGTCCTAGTATGCTCAGTTATACCAATAATGAATGTAAATCATATACATTATTATTTAACTCCGAGGCCGGAAAACATCATACAAACCATAAGGCACAACGTAACAAGGCATTGCAAACATAATATACTAAAATTCCAAACCAGCAAAACGCATCCACATAAGGTGACAAATGGTAACACGATACAAATATTCACTCCAGGTAATTACACGAATACGAAAATTACAAATGTAACAATTGAAACTTACAATCATAACTCACGGATAATATGACCGTATCAACAAAGAATTAGCGACCATTATATATACCAGCCACTCATTGTTAACATTCATTTTTAATAAAAAACACCCCGAGGTATCTGTTTAAATAATATCATTTAAAAATATTTGAATATGTATGACTGTTCGAAATAAAATTTTGCATGTACTCTTGGTACCTAGGGCTGTTTTAACAAAACTGTAAAGAAAATATATTAAATGTCTCATTTCGAAATCATTTGCAAAACAATATCCCGGAATATCAAATTCCTCGAAAACAACATCTTTACCGTTAATCAACACATAAGGTAATCACGTGTTACCATGTAGCACCGCCACAGATAACAATACACAAAGTAGATCGCGGACATGCCCTCGGCATCGAACCCCAGAGTTCTGCGGAACCGTTCCCGGGTGGACAAACCATTCATACGTGCACTAAACATTCCCACCGATCAACAATCATATCAGGACAACATCATACAACTATGAGGCATCTTCCAACAATGCAATACGATACTTGGGTACATACCCAAAATTCTTCAACAAAAATGGTAATATGACAAATATATCACAACGGCTTGACATCACCCGCCTCTATTCTAGCCTGTCACCTTAAGCAAAAATCCTCCTCCCTCACATACTGCACTTAACGTGCGCTAGGCACAAAATTAACGTGCGTTAATGAGTTGAGGTAATCGAACGTGTTGTCCAGGTTCGTTAGCGTGTGCTAATGACTAAATTAGCGTGCGCTAATTGACTCATCTCATAAAACATTTCAAGTTTCAATTTATAGTTTAAATCGAATAAGATTTTTCATCTTTCAGTATTTATTTTTGAGAGTAAAAATCACATTTTATTTTGAATACAGAAATTTTATGGTGCGAAAGATTTTTAAAATCGTGTACTCGAACTTTTAAAAATAAAACCAATACGTTTAAATCATTTCCGGAAAATCCTCTCAAACACGTCAAAAGATCAACGATGGTCACCTTTTACAAAATGTCCAAAAATACTTCAAAACACACATTTTTCAAGTACCGTCATAGGGTTTTATTAGAGGATACAAAGCCGGCTCATCAACTTCAAACAATTTTCAAAATCCACACGAAACCGCCACTTAACCGTACCGTCGAAACATTTTCAAAAATTGGTTTTCCACAAACTTACTCAAGTCTATGAAATTTTTAGAGAAGCGTTTTCCAATACACACACAACAAACACAATTACTAATGTGAACACGTTTGTAGCATATACAAACAATTAGCCAAAATAGTCAATTCTCAAAAACATGCCTATACGGCATTCAAGATCACCAATTCATATACGCAACTCATTACTACCAAATTCAAACACGCGTCAACACCATCTATATGGGTTTTTCAACAAACTCTACCGTCGATACATATCCTGAAACACATCAATGCTCAAGGTTTCATATCACTCTACACCCCTTAGTGTCCAATCCATCAATATCCATTCATTACACCCGTAATATGCCACTAGTGTCGAATACGAATTCCATATCCATGACACGTGTAATACCCACCTAAACTCTTGTCTTTACTATTTTATTCTTCGATTAAATTGAGCATTGTCATACCATATTGTAATGGGTATATTGATGAGTTATGTTATATTGAATTTTTGATCTTAGTCGTTCACTATAGTTGATTGTTAGATGTTAAGTGGAGAATTTCATTTTTTACTTGTTGTTGCCCATAGCGTGCGCTAACACATTACCTTTATGTATGATATGTATGTAGCATTAAGTTCGTAACACTCCTACGTTAACGTATGTAATACGGGGTATCAATCAGCAGATCACCTTTCGGCGGGTGGGGCCGAGTGTGTAGGCAGTGGTCGGGAGTCGATCATGATAGCCTAGTCAACGGCCATTACGTACGTAATGGCTATGCCTTAGCGTATGTAATGTTCAAGATCTTTACGTATGTTCATTTTGGCAACATACGTAAGAACATGTATATTTTGAGTCAGTAGCATCTTGGAATATGTTACGTATGTAATGCTCATAAGGTTACGTATGTAATGGTTTTAACGTACGTTAATCTTTAACTATAGCGTACGTAATGCTGAATTCGGGTTATAAAGGTATGGCTTGCCTTTCATTTTTCTGCTCAAACCAACTCAACCCTCCCTCTGAGAACCCGATTCCCCACCTTGTCAAATTGATTTCTACCCCTTCCATCTTGTGTTGGAGCTTTGTCACTTGGATTGTGGCTTGGAGATTAGGAGATTGAAGTGTGTTCTTGGAAGTGTTGGTGTTGTTCTTCATTTTGAGGTTGTTTTTTCTTTAACTCGTATTGAATCCATGCTTGTGATGATATTAGTATTAAACACTTCATATAATGTTAGATTAATCTAGTATAAACATGATAGTTATTAGAATCATGTACAAACTAAGTGAAATACAATATAAGGAATGTTAGTATCACTTATTGATGTATGATAACTTCATAGCATAGTTGTGTTGATTATGTTGGATAAAACCTGATTAATAACATGACAATAGGAAGTTGATTTTGATCTTGACACTTAGAACTTATAAACAAGGAATCCTTGATGACTAGAGGTGTTAGATTCTAATCTTGTCTTGAATGTTTAGTTAATCCTTGAGAGATAACATGGAACTATGTTTTGGCCTTACGGAATTGATACAATTCGTGATGAATTTGATAAGTCGATGAAATGGATTCTCTAAATGTTATGTTAACCCCCTGAAAATGATTATTACAAGATTGAATAATGTTATGTTTAGAGTTTCAAACATCCTAAATGTTATAACTAGGTTTTGAGCAACTTCTTCAAGGGAAAGTAATGGATTTTGGTAGAACACAAACATAACCTTCATATATTCAGGTTAATCGAATGTGTTGATAACTTAAGAAGGTGTTAACCACTACATTAATATGTTTATAGTGTTCTTAGGATGATTATAACGATTATGGGTGATAATGATGCGGTACAATTAATGGCCGAATTCAATTATGTTGATCCTCGTGTATTAGGAGACGTAAATTAGGATGATGTTCTTATTATGCTTAAAACTTAAAGTTATGATTTCATTTCTGGATTGGCTTAACGTAATCATTGGAAAGATGATGAAGAATGTAAATAAACACAAACTTTTAACATGTTCAACGTTAATCGGAAGTGTTGATGGATTGAGAGTATGTTTAATCATCATAGTATTACACTAATAATGTTCTTGACTTCAAATGCTTGGTATTAATGTTAGAATATGTGGGCAAATCTAATAAACTTGATACATGATAATTCGTAATTGGAGAGTTAAAATGTTCGATAAGATAGTTGAACTATTCGAGTAAAGTTACGAATATTGTTTCTATGAATTATTACCATTATCGTATGAATGTGTTGTTGAATGAATTACATTTCATTCAAGGTTGCTTGTTCAAGTGAGTATTGTTAGACGAAGATACCGTTCATTTGTTCGTTTAAAGAAGGATTATTCATCCACGGAATTGAGACAAGTTATCTTACTGGGTTATAATGATGGTTGAATTCTTGTGATTATTATGCGTTTCGTGTATATGAAATATTCTGTGAATCTATGATTCATGATGTGGTGATGTCTTTGATTGTGTTACCGTTTGTGGAAGGATTGTATTCCCAAGCTTATCGCCCTTGTTACCTTTGGTCTCGTTGAGCTTTGTTGTCACTTCGGTGAGTTGTTCGATTCTTTGATAAAAGTGTAATTCGTTGAGTTTCGTTGTCATGTTGTATCGTGACATCTATGGAGTCATATCTGCGTGCCGATTGGTTATGTGTAGTATTTTTATCCGGACACTTGATGGTCATGCGTGGATGTTTCCGCATTAGATCATGCATACAAGATGTAGTTCGTGAGGCTAATTAGGTACATCGTCCCACGTATATTCTGGATTCTGTATACGGGGTGGACATGTGCACGGACACATTTCCGGATCAGGCGTACTATGACGTCCGTCTTGAGCCATAATATATGGTCGTTCGTATGTTTAGATAAGTTCGACAGTTGGGTCTGACTGTTTATACGCCTGCGGGGTATATTCAGTAGTCGGTTGTTTCTTTGAGATCAATATATATGAATTGTATAATGCCATGAGAATTATTATCATGTATAGCTGACCCTGTGGTTTGGGCGAAATACTTGTATTTCAGGACGATGAAAGGGCAAGGCACAGGAAGACCACGATCGCGGCGGAGGGTTTTGAAGGATGCTAATTCGGGGGCCCTGAGTCTTTTTGATGTTCGGTTATGTCTTACTGTGATTTTTCATTTTATTGTTCGGATGAATGTATTATTATTTGTAAGGTATTTTCCATCTCCATATGGTCTATACCAAAGTTGGATCCTGTGTACAGTTGTGAGTTAACATGTATGATTTATACTTCATATAGGGGTTTTGATTAATTCTGTGGTTTGGTACCACGTTTATGGTTGTTAAAGGTTTATGTTGTGATCTCGCCTGGTGGGTCCCAGTGGGGGTCCACGGCACTTAAATAGCCGCCATTTTCGGGGTGTTACAGAAGATGGTATCAGAGCATCTTTTTCTTTTGAGTCATTGTAGATCGAACTAGCATCAAGAAACCTTCATGCCACGTGTGACCTATGCAAGCGCATGACCCGTCGAATACGGTATGTTTCTCATGAGCCATGATTTAATTACTGGCATAATATGGATGACGAATTGACCTCTTGACTGATCTTGGCATCTTGAGAATGTGTGGTAAGATTCATCTGTTTGATTTTCTGAGGAAATTCTAAATTGGTTGTGTGATCGGAACTGGTTCGACTTGATGTTGATATGATATTGAGTGTGTGGCACCTGATGATTCATTACGAACTGTTTTCTTGAATATGTAATTCCTTATTGTTATTAACTTAGCATGAATTTTGATTGATATCTTGAACTGTACTTATGGTTATCATTATGGTTTGATTCTTTCAGTATGGAAATAAATCTGAGAGGCCGTGGCAGAGGGGGACGAGGCCGCAGAAGGGGCCGAATCCCGATACCACGAGCTAACAGAAGCGCGAATGTGGAGCAAAGTTCCGCAGGCAGTGATTCGCCTTCTAGGGACCAATCGCACCACACTGGGCACGAGGATGCGCGTGTCGATCCTTACATTGTGATGCAGGGCATGATGGCTCAGATGACCCAAATGGGTCAGCTGATGGAAGCTGTGCAGAGGAATACTACTGGCCAACAGCAAGGGCAGCAACTTCTGCCTCTGGTGCACGAAGGGATCGTGAGCCGGATCATTAGCGACATATCGCGTCAGCGACCTCCAGCCTTTGAAGGCTCTTCTGAGCCTATTGATATTGTACATTGGATAGAGCATTTCGAGAATTGTTGGAGATGATGGAGTGCCCAGAAGAGAACCGAGTTGTTGTGGTGGCTTACTACCTTAGTAAGAGCGTCCATATTTGGTGGCTTTTTGTGAGACCTGCTGATGGCGTGAGTACCTGGGAGGACTTCAAGAATCTGATGTTGGATCGCTACTATCCTGCACCATTCCACGAAGCGAAATTGTTAGAATTGCTGAACCCCGATATATCTGAGGACGAGGATGTATTAGCTATTCCCGAGAAATTCCAGGCACTTCTTCCTTTTGCTACGTCAGTTGTCCGTACGGAAGCTGATAAGATCAAATACTTCCTCAAGAGGCTTAAACCCCAGATGAGAATGCAGTTGCTTAACCACCACTGTACGAACCTACCAGAGTTTATCGAGAAGGCTCTGGAATACGAGCTTACTGCGAAGGAGATTTCCAAGAAGCAGCGTCAGTCTTCCAACAAGAGATCCAGGAACCAGACCCGACAACGGTAATCGGGGGACGTTCAGGAAGCCCCAGTCTGTACCAAATACTTTTGAGCGGCTACCTATGGCGTCGAAGTCAACCGGATCGCACTCTCGAGCAATCAGCTCATCTATCGTGTGTTATAACTGTGGGGACCAGGGACACATCAGCTCCAAATGCTCGAAGCCAGCCGTCGCCTGTCACACTTGTGGGAAGAATGGACATCGTGCTCGCTATTGCAGGGGTAGACCCAGGCATCCTCCAGTAGCATATCTTACTCCAGTACAGTCTTCTCTCCAGGATCGTGTACCTTCGTCCGCTTCTTATTAGACTACCGAAGCAAACAAAGGGATGGGCTGAGGAAATCATGCTGGTACACCTAGTACCAGAGTTGAAAAACCCATAGTCTATGAGATGAAGAAGGCCGACGATCCCGAAGCCAGCATGATTGCAGGTACTCTCGAGATCCACTCTCAGCCCGTTTGTGTCCTTTTTGATACTGGTGCTTCACACTCCTTTTTATCTGCCTCTTGTTTGAGTCGTTTGCAATTAGATCATGTTACCGATTGTGAACCTTATGTCATTGGTCTACCCGATGGTAGAAGAAATTTTGGGAATCATGAAGTATAGAACTGTCCGTTTCACATGAACGACCGTGAGTGGTCGTCTGACTTGATTGTGGTCTATTTACCTAAAGATGATGTGATCTTGGGTATCGATTGGATGGATCGTCATGATGTCGTACTTATCATCCGTAAGCGAATAGTGACCGTCATAACTGATGATGGTGTTGAGTGTATTTTTCAAGGTGATAATCCCAGTCATTCCGGGAGAGTCATTTGCGCAATGAAGGCAGTAAAACTGCTGAATCAGGGGTGTGTTGGTTATTAGTGCTATATGACCAAGACAACCAACAGACCAGTTGAGTTGACTGATATTCCGGTAGTTCGAGACTACCCAGATGTATTTCCAGATGAGTTGCCAGGATTACCCCCCCATCGGGAGGTAGAATTCATCATTGAGTTGGAGCCACGAACGTCCCCGCTTTCGAAAGCACCGTATCGTATGGCACCGACCGAGATGCAGGAGTTGAAGATCCAGCTTGAGCAGTTGACTGAGAAAGGCTATATTCAACCTAGTGCATCCCCTTAGGGAGCGCCGGTGTTGTTTGTATGGAAGAAAGACGGGTCTATGCGTTTGTGTATTGATTACCGTGAACTGAACAAGGTAACCATCAAGAACAAATATCTATTACCTCGTATTGATGATTTGCTGGATCAGCTCCAAGGCGCTGCTGTATTTTCCAAGATCGACTTGAGATCCGGGTACCACCAATTGAAAATTCGAGAGCCTGACATTCCGAAGACAGCTTTTCGCACTCGTTATGGGCATTATAAGTTTGTTGTCATGCCATTCGGACTGACTAATGCACCGACAGTGTTCATGGAGTTGATGAATTGGGTTTTTATTAATTATCTGGATCGTTTTGTAGTCATTTTTATTGACGACATTCTGATTTACTCTCGTGACCATGAAGAGCATGAGTGTCACCTCTGTCAGGTTCTCGATGCGTTAAGGCGAGAACAACTCTATGGAAAATTTTCTAAGTGTGAATTCTGGATGCCTGAAGTTATTTTCCTAGGACATGAAATATCAGAAGATGGAGTGAGAGTATACCCACACAAGATAGAAGCCATCCGAGACTGGCTACCTTCGAAGAACGTGAAGGAAGTTCGTAGTTTTCTTGGTCTAGCAGGCTATTACCGACGGTTCGTGGAAGGTTTTTCCAAAATTGCTCAACCGATGACTAATCTGTTGAGGAAAGATAAAAAATATTTGTGGTCGGAAGCATGTCAGCAAAGTTTTGATGAACTCAAGAGTCGATTGATTTCAGAACCTGTTTTGGTTCTACCAAAAGGAACGGAAGGATTTGTAGTATATAGTGATGCGTCAAGATCGGGACTTGTCTGCATATTAATGCAGAATGGGAAAGTGATAGCCTATGCATCTAGACATTCGCGACCTTACGAGGTCAACTACCCGACCCATGATTTGGAGTTAGTAGCCGTGGTGTTTGCTTTAAAAATCTAGCACCACTATCTGTATGGAGTTACCTGTCAGATTTTTACGGACCACAAGAGCCTGAAGTACATTTTTAATCAGAAGGAGTTGAATATGAGGCAGAGGAGGTGGCTAGAGCTAATCAAAGACTATGATATCGAGATCCTTTATCATCCGGACAAGGCAAATGTGGTTACCGATGCCTTGAGTCATAAAACTATACAGGAGCAGATACTTGCCCGCTTGACCGCCTAGAGAGAATTGCAGTTAGAGTTCATGAGGCCGGAGATTGAGGTCTGGTTACAGTGCATTCAGGGACAACTCTGAACCCTTTAGATTTCACCGTCCCTTGATGAGATAGTCAGGACGAAACAGATGACGGACCCGTTCTTATCTAGAATTCAGGGAGAAATAGATCAGGGGAAGGCCCCTGGATTTGTGGTTCATGAGGCCGGACTGATACGCTTCAAAAATCGAGTATGTGTACCGACGGATGAAGAGTTGAGGAACACTATTCTGAAGGAGGCTCATGCTACCCCGTATTCCATACACCCGGGATCGAACAAAATGTATAAGTACTTGAAGCCATATTATTGGTGGGGTAACATGAAATGGGAAGTTGCAGAATTCATTTCGAGGTGTTTGATCTGTTAGCAGGTCAAGATTAAGCATCAGCGACCAGCGGGCATGTTGAAACCACTCCCGATTCCCGAGTGGAAGTGGGAAGACATATCGATAGATTTTATTACTAGCTTGCCGATGAGCCGTCGAGGCATGAATATGATTTGGGTGATTGTGGATCGACTGACCAAATCAGCCCACTTCTTGGAGATTAAGGATACGTGGGGTCCTAAGAGGTTAGCCCAATTGTTCATTAAAGAGATTGTGAGGCTGCATGGTACCCCCAAGAGTATTGTATCAGATTGTGACGGACGGTTCGTGTCACATTTCTGGAAGGCATTTCATCGTGCGATGGGTACACAGTTGAACTTAAGTACAGCATTTCATCCTCATACCGACGGTCAGTCTGAGAGGACTATTCAAACTCTGGAGGATATGTTGAGGGCGTGTGCTCTTGATTGGAAGTACGATGGGGAAGCCCAACTATCGTTAGTGGGATTCACATATAATAACAGTTGGCACACCTCGATCAAGATGGCACCCTTTGAGTCATTGTACGACCGTCGTTGTATGTCCCCTCTATGTTGGGACGACTTGTCTGAATCCATTGGTACGAATCCTTATATGTTGTTAGCAGCCCGCGAGAAGATTGCTCTGATTAAGAGTCGTCTATTAACGGCTCAGAGCCGCGAGAAATCGTATGCAGATAATCGTCGTCGACCATTTGAGTTTGAGGTTGGTGATCATGTATAGGTAAAAGTGTCCCCGACTCGAGGCGTTTTCCGATTCGGGAATAGAGGCAAGCTGAGCCCGAGGTATATTGGCCCATTTGAGATTTTGGATCGTGTAGGCGACCTAGCCTATCGTTTGGCATTACCACCAGTTTTGAGTCGAATTCACAACGTATTCCATGTATCCCAGTTGAGGAAGTATGTTGCTAACTCGAGCCACATTATTCAATTTGGCAAGGTCAAGATAGCCGATGACCATTCGTATGAAGAACGTCCTGTGCGGATACTTGAGAGGAGAGTCAAACAGTTGAGGAACAAGGCAATTCCCTTATTAAAGATTCAACGGTCAAGACACGGAATCGAGGAGGCTACATGGGAAACTGAGGATAGTATGCGAGAGAGATACCCCGAGTTGTTTACCCCTTAGTTTCGGGGACAAAACTCCTTTTAAGGGGGGGAGTATTTAATACCCACCTAAACTCTCGTATTTACTATTGTGTTCTTCGATTAAATCGAGCATTGTCATACCATATCCGTGTTTATTGTAATGAGTATATTGATGAGTTATGTTATATTGAATTGTTGATCTTAGTGGTTCACTATAGTTGATTGTTAGATGTTAAGTGGAGAATTTCATTTTTTACTTGTTGTTGCCCTTAGCGCGCTAGCACATTACCTTTACGTACGCTATGTACGTAGCATTACGTACATAACACTCCTACGTTAACATATGTAATGCGGGGAATCAATCAGCAGATCACCTTCTGGCAGGTGGGACTGAGCGTGTAGGCAATGGTCGGGAGTCGATCGTGACAGCCTAGTCAACAGCCATTACGTACGTAATAGCTATACCTTAGCGTACGTAACGTTCAAGAGCTTTACGTACATTCATTTTGGCAACGTACGTAAGAACATGTGTATTTTGAGTTAGTAGCATCTGGGAATCTGTTACGTATGTAATGCTCATAAGGTTACATACGTAATGGTTTTAACGTACGTTAATCTTTAACTAAAGCGTATGTAATGCTGAATTTGGGTTATAAAGGTATGGCTTGCCTTTCATTTTTCTGCTCAAATCAATTCAACCCTCCCTCTGAGAAACCGATTCCCCACCTTGTCAAATCGATTTCTACCCCTTCCATCTTGTGTTGGAGCTTCGTCACTTGGATTGTGGCTTGGAGATTAGGAGATTGAAGTGTGTTCTTGGGAGTGTTGGTGTTGTTCTTCATTTTGAGGTTGTTTTTTCTTTAACTCGTATTGAATCCATGCTTGTGATGATATTAGTATTAAACACTTCGTATAATGTTAGATTAATCTTGTATAAACATGTTAGTTATTAGAATCATGTTTAAACTAAGTGAAGAACAATATAAGGAATGTTTGTATCACTTCTTGATTTATGATAACTTCATAGCATAGTTATGTTGATTATGTTGGATAAAACCTGATTAATAACATGACAATAGGAAGTTGATTTTGATCTTGACACTTAGAACTTATAAGTAAGGAATCCTTGATGACTAGAGGTGTTAGATTCTAATCTTGTCTTGAATGTTTAGTTAATCCTTGAGAGATAACATGGAACTATGTTTTGGCCTTACGAAATTGATACAATTCATGATGAATTTGATAAGTCGATGAAATGGATTCTCCAAATGTTATGTTCACCCCCTGAAAATGATTATTACAAGATTGAATGATGTTATGTTTAGAGTTTCAAACATCCTAAATGTTATAACTAGGTTTTGAGCAACTTCTTCAAGAGAAAGTAATTGATTTTGGTAGAACACAAAAATAACCTTCATATATTCAAGTTAATCGAATGTGTTGATAACTTAAGAAGGTGTTAACCACTGCATTAATATGTTGATAGTGTTCTTAGGACGATTATAATGATTATAGGTGATAATGATGCGGTACAATTAATGGCCGAATTCAATTATGTTGATCCTCGTGTATTAGGAGACGTAAATTAGAATGATGTTCTTATTATGCTTAAAACTTAAACTTATGATTTCATTTCTGGATTGGCTTAACGTAATCATTGGGAAGATAATGAAAAATGTAAAGACACACAAGCTTTTAACATGTTCAACATTAATGGGAAGTGTTGATAGATTGAGAGTATGTTTAATCATCATAGTATTACACTGATAATGTTCTTGACTTCAAATGCTTGGCATTAATGTTAGAATATTGGGCAAATCTAATAAACTTGATATATGATAATTCGTAATTGGAGCGTTAGAATGTTCGATAGGATATTTGAACTATTCGAGTAAAGTTACGAATATTGTTTCTATGAATTATTACCATTATCGTACGAATGTGTTGTTGAATGAATTACGTTTCATTCAAGGTTGCTTGTTCAAGTGAGTATTGTTAGACGAAGATACCGTTCGTTTGTTCTTTCAAAGAATGATTATTCATCTACGGAATTGAGGGAAGTTATCTTGCTTGGTTATAATGATGGTTGAATTCTTGTGATTATTATGTGTTTTGTCTATACGAAATGTTCTGTGAATCTATGATTCATGATGTGGTGATGTCTTTGATCGTGTTACCGTTTGTGGCGGGATTGTATTCCCAAGCTTATCGCCCTTTTTACCATTGGTCTCGTTGAGCTTTGTTGTCACTTCTGTGAGTTGTTCGATTCTTTGATAAACGTGTAATTCGTTGAGTTTCATTGTCATGTTGTATCGTGACATCTCTGGAGTCATATATGCGTGCCGATTGGTTATCTGTAGGATTTTTAGCCAGGCACTTGATGGTCATGCGTGGATGTTTCCGCATTAGATTGTGCACATGAGACGTAGTTCGTGAGGCTAATTAGGTACATCGTCCCATGTATATTCTGGATTCCTTATACGGGGTGGACATGTGCACGGACACATTTCCGGATCGGGCATACTGTGATGTCCGTCTTGAGCAATATTATTTGGTCATTCATATACTTGGATATGTTCGACAGTTGGGGCTTACTGTTTATACGCCTGTGGGGTATATTCAGTAGTCGATTGTTTCTTTGAGATCCGTATGTATATGAATTGTATAATGCCATGAGACTTATTATCATGTATAATTTACCCTATGGTTTGGGCGAAATACTTGTATTTCAGGACGAGGAAAGGGCAAAACATAAGAAGAGCACGATGGCGGCGGAGGGTTTTGAAGGATGCTAATTCGGGGGGCTCGAGTCTTTTTGATGTTCGGTTATGTCTTACTGTGATTTTTCATTTTATTTTTCGGATGAATGCATTATTATTTGTAAGGTATTTTCCATCTCCATATGGTCTATACCAAAGTTGGATCCTGTGTACGGTTGTGTGAGTTAACATGTATGATTTATACTCCATATCGGGGTTTTGATTAATTTTCTGGTTTGGTACCACGTTTATGGTTGTTAAAGGTTTATGTTGTGATCTCGCTTGGTGGGTCCCAATGGGGGTCCACGGCACTGTAATACCACCGTTTTCGGGGTGTTACAACACGTATGTAAACAATCATGAAACAAAGATAATACACAGAAAAGAGGAGACTTACATCCACAGGTCGCACGAAGATGATGGCTGCACCATGATACTAATCATGACCGACAAAGCAGACGACGCATCGCGACACGATTCAGCAGAACAAGTCCGATAAGACAAGACTCAATAATACTTGACTTGCCCCGACAGCCTAGGTTTCCACAACCTAAGTAACACCCCCAATCCACTCGGGAATATTACAGCGCCGCAGACTCTCTGAGTGAGAATCTACCAGGCTAGATACCAAACCAAGACATCAAAACAAATGCCAACATCGCTAAATACGAATCAGGAGACCGATTTGGCCTTTCATCGATAGCATACAACTTAAACTTCATATATCTCTCTACCCCGACTCGTACCCATGCAAGGGTCAAAATATAATGACACTCTCAAACGACGGCAAAACACTACAGCAAAAAAGAATAATACAATTCGACCAACAAATCCCAATACCGCCCCTCATTTGATTAGTATCATTTGCCTTCCATCATGCTTTGTACCGATCCTGTGTCATGCTTCTCAGGAACCTGCACGTACCTGAATGCAATACTGAAATCCACCCCCCCATTACTCGGGGGTTAGCGAAATTCCACTATTTTGCTAGTGCAAGTATAAAGTGCAAATACGAGCCATACACAATATATATTCCAAGAGTATAATCTGGACTAAACAATGGTAAATAACTGAGGGTTACATGTAATCTATGGTGAATAAATGTAATCATACAATTCAAGACAAGTATTCCAGAAATAACTAAATCGCATTACATCTCATTTCAATACATACGTGATTAACTATGGAACCGCTCCAAAGGCAACAGAAGCCTCAGAGGCCCCATCGGACCGTCCCAGAGTGGTTAACCTAAAATATTCGCGGAACCGCACTAAAGGCAGTGGAACCCTCAGAGGACTAGTCAGTCCATCCCAGAGTGAATATATATAATCAATCGAATTCAAGACTAGTATTCCAAAGTAACTAAGTCTCATTGTATGTCATATTTCATTTATATGCGTGATTAACTATGGAACCGTACCAGAGGCAACGGAACCCTATGAGGCCCCATCGGAGCCTCCCAGAGTAGTTAACCCAAAATATATTTGTGGAACTGTACCAAAGGCAACGGAACCCTCTGAGGCCCCATCGGACCCTCCTAGAGTGAATATATGGATATGATCACAACCACGAGGAGATTGTTGGAATACTTTATTCCGAATATTCATTAATAGAGTTTTGATGATTAGTTGTTGAACAAAGCAAAACAACAAACAATCGAAACAAAACAACAAAGAAGTCGTAGACGCAAAAAGCTGGAAACAACATGGATAACGTACGCAATGCATGTAGCATAACGTACGTAATGAATCAAGCTTAACGTACGTAACGTTGTATGGTTAACATACGTAATGAAGTGTTTATGAATTCAAACAAGGAGCCGTTTAAGATGAGGTCATGGCATAGGTCAGCATGCAATGGATATGAAGACTTATCATAACGTACGTAATGGACAAATTGATAACGTACGTAACGGAGACCACAGAAGCTACTGGACTGATTTGTGAAGAGCTTAACGTACGTAACCAAATGGTGTTAACATACGTAATACTTCTAACGTACGTAATGGATGGGCAATAATGTACGTAATGAGGTAGCAGTGAGCTAATGGCTAGTTGAGGCTTTGGAGCCCTTAAATACCACTTCTATTGGTATTCATTAAACAACAACTTCAAGCAATCGATACATTGATCAGATATTGATATACATTCTATTGTTGTCGTAATTGTGCTTATATTGATAAGAGTTTGAGTGTGATACCCGAAAACTCAGACACGAGAGGAAAAAGAAAGGATACGATTCGATTCGATGTTATTAGGATTAAGGATCCAGCATTGTTAGAATCGCAATCTATATCCGAGTGAGGTTTGTCTAGTACCCATAGAAAGCTAGATAGGTTGATTCCTTGTCCGATAGAAAAGGAAAACGGTTTAACTTGGACCGACAAAAAGACGAGTGATTGTACGGTTTATCTCGGACCGATAGAAGATGAGATTGTAACGGTTATCCCTCGACCGATTGAAGAGAGGTGCATAGGTTGATCTTCATCCTATAGAAAAAGATATCGAAGAGAGGACATAAGCACGTTTGGCCGAACCTCTATAAATCCTTTGTCGATTTGTTTTCCGCACCTTTAAATACGCTTCCGCACAATAGAGCGTATACCAAATATCGCACCTACAATTGGTATCATAGCGGTACCTCCTAGAAGCGGCTTAACATCCAAGGAGAAGACGATCCAAATGGCATTTCAATTTGCCCCGGTCGAAGGTCTTGATCAACCACCATTCTTCGATGGATCTAACTTCATGACATGGAAAAGAAGATGTCGATATTCATTCGAGCCTACGACATCGAGCTATAGAAAGTGATCTGTCTTGGTCCAAAAATTCCAATCAAATCCGACGGTACGCTTAAAAGTTTTGAAGAGTACGATGATTCCGATTGAAAAAATGATCACCATAATTGCAAAGCTACGCAACTATTATATTGTGCTTTAAATCCGGAAGAACACAACCGGATATCTTCTTGTGATAGCGCCAAAGAGATTTGGAAGATGTTAAAAATCACACACGAAGGCACAAATTAAGTCAAGGAGACAAAGATTAACATGCTTCTCCACGACTACGAGCTATTCCAAATGAAAGACGATGAATCCATTACAATCATGCTCGACCGATTTTTGGTCATTACAAATGGATTAGGTTGTTATGAAAACCCCTTTCGAGTAGTGAAAAAGTAAAGAAGATCCTACAACAACTACCTCGGGAATGGGACAGCACGGTAAAGGCGATTATGGAATTGAAAGATCTCAATAATCTTGATTTTAGCGCCCTCGTCGGATCGCTAATAAATTATGAGATTGTTCTTAAATCTCGAAATGCCAAGCCGAAGCCGAAGGAAAGATCGATAGCTTTAAAAGCTAAGATGTCGAGAAATAAAGAAAAAATCCTGGTCGATGAAAGCGATGAAGAATCGGCATATTATGCCAAAAATATAAATAAGTTTCAAAACTTATTAAGCCGCAGAAAGAAAGACATCAAGAAGGGCGAATCTAAGAAATTCGACAACAATTGTCGAATCTGTGGTAAACTAGGCCACTTCGCGAAGAATTGCCGAGCAAATCCAAAGAAGGAAGTTCTCGTTGCAACATGGAGCGATGAAGACAAAGATGATGATTATAATCAAAATAACCCCGCTCTCATGGCAAAAAGTACATTCGATGAAAGCGACGTCGAAAGCCAGGTTAGTACATTGCCTCAAGGCGAATTATTTGAAGCATTCGAATTATTGCATACCGATTTTCAAAATGCTTTATCCGAAATAAAATCCCTTCAATCGAAAAATAAATTAATGGAAACCGAAATTTCTAAAATTCTTGAAAAAGGGAAATTTATCGAAACCGATCATTCTCAATGCCTTGAAAATGAAAAATTTTTAGAGAATGATCTTTTGAAAGTTCAAGACGAACTTAAGGGTTTAACAAAGAAATTCTCGTGTGGAAACGAAAAATTTGAACAAATGTTATGGATTAAAAAATATACCTTAAACAAATAGGGGTTAGGATTCAAACTGCATATTAAAAACGAATCCTTAAATTTAAAAATACCCTGATGCGATAAATGTTTAAAAATTGGGAATCATATTTTAAATTGTAAAAGAGCACGTCGGACGATTAAAATTAAAAAGATTTAGATTCCTAAAGGAACAACTATTCCGAACATCGTCTACATAAATAAAAAACGACCGACTTTTGGTTGGATCCCCAAAAAGTATTTTTCATCAACAAATATTTTACTCCGGGGGAGTATTATTTTTTAACGGGAGATTTTAGTCGGGGGAGTTTACCCCTTTATGCATTTATCATATTATTGATATTATTATCAATTTTATTATCGTTATTTACACTTTTTGCTGATAACAAAAAGGAGGAGAAAATAGTTGAATGGGAGAAATGAATGTGAAGGGAGAAAAGAAAAGAATCATAATAATATACACAAATGATCGAAGGAGGAGAAAAATCGAAAAGAATCGAAGAAGTTGAAAATGAAAAGACGACGTTGAGAAATGATAAGAAGTAGTTGAAAAGGACAGAAAAAAAAGATGGGAGATCAAACTAACGGAACGGACAAAGTCAAAAACTTTGATCTGTAGAATATACATATATTTTATTTTGTAGGTTTTATCCCATTCAAGGTGTTGTTTTGTAATCATCAAAAAGGGGGAGATTGTTGGAATATTTTATTCCAAATATTCATTAATAGAATTTTGATGATTAGTTGTTGAACAAAGGAAAACAACAAAGAAGCGAAACAAAAAAATGAAGAAGTCGAGACGCAAAAAGCTGGAAACAACTTGGATAATGTACGCAATGCATGTAGCATAACGTACGTAATGAATCAAGCTTAACGTACGTAATGTTGTATGGTTAACGTATGTAATGAAGTGTTTATGAATTCAAACAAGGAGCCGTTGAAGATGACGTCATGGCATAGGTCATCATGCAATGGATATGAAGACTTATCATAACGTACGTAATGGACAAATTGATAACGTACGTAACGGAGACCACAGAAGCTACTGGACTGATTTGTGAAGAGCTTAACGTACGTAACCAAATGGTGTTAACATACGTAATACTTCTAACGTATGTAATGGATGGGTAATAACATATGTAATGAGGCAGCAGTGAGCTAACGGCTAGTTGAGGCTTTGGAGCCTATAAATACCACTTCTAATGGTATTCATTAAATAACAACTTCAAGCAATCGATACATTGATCAGATATTGATATACATTCTATTGTTGTTGTAATTGTGCTTATATTGATAAGAGTTTGAGTGTGATACACGAAAACTCATACACGAGAGGAAAAAGAAAGGATACGATTCGATTCGGTGTTATTAGGATCAAGGATCCGGCATTGTTAGAATCACAATATATATCTGAGTGAGGTTTGTCTAGTACCCATAGAAAGCTAGATAGGTTGATTCCTTGTCCGATACAAAAGGAAAATGGTTTAACTTGGACCGACAAAAAGACAAGTGATTGTATGGTTTATCTCGGACCGATAGAAGATGAGATTGTAACGGTTATCCCTCGACCGATAAAAGAGAGGTGCAGAGGTTGATCTTCACCCTATAAAAAAAGATACCGAAGATAGGAAGTATGCACGTGGCCGAACCTCTATAAATCCCGTGTCGATTTATTTTCCGCACCTTTAAATATGCTTCCGCACAATAGCGTGTATACCAAATATCGCACCAACAGAGATATAATCCCCAACAACACCGAATAGTACCACCTCCTCACAAAGGGAGTCGACAAGCAAGACAACACAACATTTTCTCACTCATCAAGTGAATACACATTCGAGCACATGACCTTTAACAAGGGAAAAGGTCTTTTATAATCACGTAGCACGAAGGCAATATATTCCAATTCGCAACCACAATACACATTTCCGCAGAACTCATTTGTTTGCAAAGCACTCGGGCGTTTTGAAAGAAAACCATTAATGGGATTGTATCAATCCTCTTTAAAGTTCATTATGAGTACTCCAAGTAAACACACATAGTTGACTATCAATTATTACATCTACGAAACATGAAATGTGTGGGAAGGATACTTGCCTCGAAATTGGCACGCAAATACTCCGACGAACACGGCTCAGTCGAAGTGCCTCTAAACCTACAACTTCCATAAGAACAAGGAAAACACGATCACAACGAGGAGCAAGACTAATAGCAATGGAAATCGCCTCAAACCAACGAAGGAAAACTCATATGAACATTTAATCAAACATTAAATGTTCAGGGTTCCTCAAGAACATAAAAGTCATCAATTGGGTTGAACGAATCGAATATATGGATATACAATCCATATAGCATGATCAATAACATCATTTAACATTAATAGACTCATCAAAACTGGATTGAAAATGAAATCAAGAATAAAACCGCCCAAAATCCCCAAAACTAGGGTTCTAAGAATTTTACCTTGATTAGAACGGTAAAAGATGATTAGATGTTGATAACCTCGAACTAGGAACTCAAAAATGTTGATGTATGGTGATATCTGGCCGAAATCTACCCTTGCATGCGTCCTGGATCGCCCAAATCGCCGAATGGGAGTGAAAAAGGCGAGAGTTAACCCTGCTGTCCTATTTATACTCACACAGGCTTAGCGTACGCTATGGAAAGGGTTACCGTGTGCTACCTGGGTACAAATGCAGTCCAGAAGCCTCTGTCTGATCCTGTTAGCGTGTGCTAATCTTTGCATTAGCATGCGCTAATTATACTCTATAGACTGACACTGTAGTCTTTGCTTTTTCAACCACAACTCCTTCGTACGGACTTCGATTGACTCACTGTTTGAACCAATAAAAAGTTAACTTGATTCTCTAACTTACTGCAAAGATTCGGAACTTTTAGAGTTTCTAAGAATTGATGGTGATTTTACAAAGTCGAACTTATACGTAGAAAGTTGAAATAATACATCGATTAGTCCGGAACAATATCAAAACTTGCACGAATGACGAAATGTGCTAAACCAAACATGTCCAAAATGTGTCAATGAACATAAACAAGTCACTAGAATTGAAAAATATAGAAATGCAAAGTACAAGTATTATAATTGGTTGGAGTATGATTGGGCATGTTCGACGGTTTGTGCCTGGTTGTTCGTACGCCCGAGGGGTCTATTCAACAGTTGGGCATATTTCTTTGAGATCCACTGTATGTGATTTGTATAACGTTTTGAGAATTTTATTCTCTCTCGGATATCTGTCTCTGTGGTTCTGTGTTGATCGTGTTGGAGCTTACCGTGTGAGGGTATTCTTGATCCTTCATCGGTAGTAAGGTTGTGTTTTGACCTTTGGTTGGTCATATTGGAGTTTATCATGTCGATTATATTCTCGGTTAACTTATTGGTTGATCATTGTTATTGATCGTATGAGCGTTCAGACTTTGTGTTGATGTTTCAGGATTTGTTGCCATTGTTTTGGGCAGTTGTTTCACATATGTATCGTGTATTATTGGTTTTTATCATGATTGGGACTTGGTCGTGCGATCAGGCAGACAGGCTTTGGCACAGATAGATTATTCCATAATTGAGTTATAACGATGTATTTTGTTGATTTGTGAAATTGTGATTGTAAGCGTATTGAGGTTTTGAAGTGGGGTCATTTGCTAGTATCGCAGGAGATCATCGACTTCACGCATTTGTAAGTATACCGTTTTGGTTATTCGTTAATAATGATGATTGATCGATTTCGTGATGATTCTGGATATTATGGTTGAACTTTTGATTGTGACCGGATTGCAAGTTTCGAGGACCAAACTTATTTTAAGTAGGGTATAATGTAATATCCTGAATTTCTACTATGATTGTTTAATGTTATTTTATCCGAGTTATATTATACAGTGTGGAATCTGTACAGTATGGATAAAATAATCGAAAGACTAACACAGTTGTGTTGCTACCCAAAATATTATCCGGAGATAGATATTGCTGGAATGGATGGATAGCAAACAAAGTGCGAGAACACTTCCGTAGAGAAGGTAAATAACACAAGATTTGCCGGGGTTGTTAGTCTCGGGCTTGAATGCTCTCGCGAGATGTTATTAATATAAATATTCTGGGGTACAAGTATTAATGTTAGAGTACAATTACAATGAGTGTAAAGACCCTAGTTATCTTAGCTATTGAGAGTGAAGATTGCCGGAAGAACCAGATATGATGCTTTGTGAGTTCTTGTAACAACGTTGATGAGCTGTGAGGACCGTGAGAAATCGATAGTCTCTCACGGTACATAGTAGCTGTATGTTTGAGCTCCTAGGCTTGTGAGTCTCGTTGAATCTATACTGCAAGGAGTTCTTTCCTCTGTCGACCGTCTTCTAGATGAGAGGTGCTGAGAGAGAAATCCTGAGGTAGATCCAAGAGAGGAAGTCGAGAGCCTGAAAGAGTGTATGTATTTGAGCGTTTTCTCTGAACTGAGAGGAGGACCTTTGTGAATGTTTTTCGGAATGATTTTCCAACCTTTCTCCAGTTGCTAGAGGTTCTCTATTTATAGGACTGGGTGATGTTGGGCGATCGCCTCTACTGTATTATAATAAGCGGGCGATCATCTTTTAGCACATGGGCTGGTCTCCTTAAAGTCCGCAGGAGTTGCTGGAAGCCGGATGTGCGGTCCAATGAGAAGTTTGCACGCATCTGATTCGCTGTCACGGGCGGTCCCACCTTGTACCTTTCGGCGGGTTTGTCGGTAGGTGATAAGGTGGTGACAGGCTGTGGTCAACGATCCCTGCTCTACGGTGCCTTTCACGGATCTGCACATGGGCGCCGCTTTAAGGTCCAGTCTTCGTAGACTTTGATGGACGAAGGTCTTGCTCGCAGCACAGGATGGTCGTCCTAGGTCGGGCACCAGGGTCGATCGCTTGGTGCCGGAAGGCGATCGCCTTGGGAGTCGATCGCTAGATGCTCGAAGGTGGACTGCTACCTTTGTTGAGGCAAGCTCGTCGTAGATCCTTTGGTTGTGGACTCGGTCGCTCGGCCCTAGATCCGATCACCGTTGAGTCGTACAAATCGCCGCACAACAATTGCACCCCAGCTCGCTCCGATGTTGGAAACATAGGGTGAGATGGTTCTGTTGGCGATCGCTGAATTATGACGAGTGACTCTGCATTTTACGGAACTGGCGATCATCTTTGAGGGGATTGGTTTGGACTTGGACGACCTGGTCGGTCACTGAAATGATCTAGAAATGACAGCGGACGTGGAAAAGTCTCCGAGGCACGTGTTGGATTTATGTTGGGGGAGACCGGCGGTTAGTTATGACTCCTCGCCTGGCGTGCCCTCGAAACGACGCGTCGCGGGTTTCATGGGAGTCATTAATTGTGACGGTTGCACTCTAACCCCTGAGATTCTCCATATTTGTACGGAAGTCCCTGCCATCTCCTATAAAAAGGCGCATGGTTGTAGGGTTAAGACCCTTACGTGCTTATACCAGAGAAGAAGAATTTTGCTGAATTTTTTTTTGAAGATGTGACTGCCAATCGTCGATCGATTCAATCCTTGGTAAGAAAACACTCCTTTTCTCCTCTTCTTGTTTCGAGAATGTCTGGAACATCCTCTTCGCACGGAATGGGCACCACCTCCGCCGACGGGGCTTCGACTGCCCGGGGAGGATCCTCTGTAGACTTCCATTTGGAGACGGCCGCTGAGGCTATCCGGGCCGGTATTGACCCCGCGGAAGTCGAGGCGCTGTTCAATGAAGCCGACGTTGCCAGGGAGGCGGCGGTTGAGCAAAGACGCTCGCAGATGGAGAGAGACTTGGCGGTGAAGGCCTACTAGGAGCAGCATAGTACCTTTGGCCAGGCCTATCTGGCCTTTGCTGAAGTCATGGAGAGGTTGGCCGGTCCGTATCCTAAATTCAATTATCGGGAGTACTCGATCGCTCATCCTTATCAACCTGCTAAGCGATCGCTGTTTCGGGCTGCGCAGCGATCTCCATGGTCCCTTGGCCAGATAAGGAGCTCGGCGACCAGGAAGGACCTGGCCGTCTGGAGGACAAGGTATCATGTCCCTTCAGATGTTGATCTTTTTGTGCCGGCCGAGAATGAATGGGTCGAGCAGCCTCCGGAGGGCATGGTCGTCGTGAACAAAGCAATCATGGAGGCTGGGCTGCGGTTTCCTTTGTCGTTCTCCGTCTCCCATCTGCTGGCTGCTTGGAACGTGGTGCCTCTTCAGTTGACGCTGGATGCTTGGCTCCAGATCATTTGCGCTCTCACCTTGTTCGGCGGTCACCGACTATACCGCCTTCGTTCGCCGTTGGAGATGAACTACATGTTCAAGCTGACGGCTAAAAAATGGTCGGTCGGAGGCTGTCATATTCAAGGCCGATCCGGTCGGGTGATCCTCGGAGTCCCGAACAAGGTGCGGGGCAACCCGGCGAAGTGGTTCTGGGTCGGCGGTTCATGGAAGGCATTAGCAAGCGATAATCCTACCGACGAGCTGAATATTCCTACTAGCTTTCGGGAGAGGAATCCAGGTAAGGGTTCTGACTCTCCCTTTGTTCGGATATGTTCTGAACTGATCTAATTTGGTTTTCCTTTTGCAGGTTTCCATATTCCGACAATCGACGAGCTTCCTTTCGACTTTTTGGTCGTCTGGGAGCGGATACGATGTTTGCCGGACGACGACTTAGACGCTTGCAGGATCAACAAGGAGAGCCGTTGGCTGTCTGCTCGGCTATTCTGTTTTCCATGTCATCTCTCGGTCCCAGGTATGAGTTTATGCGATCTCCAATTGCTTGGCGATCGTCCTGCTCGGAGAGTGTGTCTGACCATTGTTTGATTGTTCTTTGTTGCAGAAGTCCGCTTTCCTCTTTTCTCGGAGCCTCCATCGGAGATAGCCATGTCAAATCCTGGAGTTCTGAGCCGCCTTCGCGAGAAGAAGTCATCTCGAACTCCTCCTGTGGCGTTACCTCTCATCCCGGAGGTGAGGCCTAATGTGGAGCCGATGATAGCGGAGGAGGAAGCTCAGGAGGAGGGGCTCCGGATGAACCGCAAGCGGCAGAGGTTGGGAGAACTTCCAGTTTCTGCCCCAGCCAGTGAGGTGCCGATTGCCGCGCCTCCGATCACCGCTGTTCCTCCGGTGAATGAGCCTGCGCCCTCCGCGGCCTTCTTGCGAGAGATGTCGATCGCTGAGGCTGAGACCCCTCGCGGGAAACCATACTTTGGTCGCGACCCCGAGAGAGTCGAGAGGTAGACTTTGCTCATTTGTTGAGTTTCGTCACTTGCGTGGGAGATGTGCTAACTTTTTGTTGTTTGATGGAGGATCCGTAGCACTAACCCATCCTGCCCGCCGATGGTGTTGGATTTCCTAGCGAGCCGATCTCCTCGCGCGGCCTGCGATGTCCCACTGTATGTCAACCGGTCCGTTTCTGCTTTGCCGAAGGCCTGGACGACTTATTTAGATGCAATCGCTCGCCAGCGATTCGGGAATTCAATGCAAGCTGCTTTCACTTTCTCCCTCCACTCGGCGACGATGGCTGCTCAGGCTGTGCAGGAGTTCGAGGGGCGTCCTTCTACTACTCGTCTGCAGGCGGACCTCGAGGCCGCTCGGAAAGAGAATGCCGAGTTCGCCGACAGGATTGTGGCTATGGAGAAGGACTCCCTGGATGAAGCTAAGTGGGCGAGTCATGACTTTGAGCTGATGAGAGAGAATTATGAGTGAGCCCGGGCGACGGTCGACCGATGTCGGGACCAAATGACAGATGCCCGATGGTTGCACGCGGCCGCTGAGAAGGAGGCCGATCAGCTGAAGGTGACTGTCGCTCGGTTGACTAGCGAGCTGGCGGTGTCGAGGGGAGAGACGGTCGCTAAAGAGGCTGAGCTTCAAGGTGCGCAACAGGCGATGGCGGAGCTGAAAGGGAAGCTAGAGGCGACCTAGGCCGATCACTTTCTTAACGTGGAGTTCGACAGTGAGTTTGCCTATTATATGGCATTCGCTGACTCGCTCCAAGCTGCTAAGAAGGGAGGGTTGGAGGTCGACCCTCTTGCTGAAAACTTCAAGGCGTATGCGTTGGAGCATCCTCTTCATCCTGCCTTCTCTGTGCCGATCTTGGATCTCTCGGAAATCGATGTGGACTTGAGTTGGTATCCGACTCCGGTAAACCTTGTTCATCCTGACGCTCCGGAGGACGGAGAGGCCGCTCCGGAAGCTGGCGAAGGGTCGCAGGCCGATCCGGAGGTTGAAGGCGAAGGCCAGGCAGGGGCCTGAGGCTCTTCATTCTTATTGTTTTATCTTTCTTTTGCCTTGTAATTTTGTCGCTTTTTCTTTGTAATACTTAGGCCTTCGGGTGACCGTGTATGTACTCTGATATTTGAAGTAATGAAATGAATGTTTATTTCTCCGATTTATTACTTGAATGATTGCTTTTCTGAGTCTTTGCATGACTTTGTATAGATGTGTGAGGAGAGATTGTTGTGTGTATAGCTCCAAGTGAATTGATAAACTCATATAGATAACTTTTACAACAAACTCGATCGTTGCACATACATCTGAAAAATTCCGATCTCCGTATGTAATTGAATAGGGACGATCGTGGTATATATAGCTCCACACTTCCCCCTTGTTTTTGATCACTTAGTGAAAGTAAGGGGACGAGAATAAATCATTGAGTGAGCAGTCTTCAATCTTACCGATTCCTCGAGGAAGGCCGTCCATCTCGGTCTTGAGGAACCATGCACGATCGCGAAGTTCGATGGACTGATCTCTAGGGCCGTGTCTTGTGCGCGAGCGACATTCCGTCTGATGGCTAGGTTCTCGCGACTCACTTAATTGGTAGGGTTCTCCATAGGCTGCGCCTCGCCTCGTATTTAAACGAAGGGCGTGCGGTCTTGGTCTGGAGAATTCCTTGCGCGGGGCATCGTCAGATTAATTAACTCCACGTCTGTGGCTTGTTAGCTCTTTTCTACCTGGGGCCGTCATTAAGATGGCGACCCTCGACGGTATACGCTGAGACGGGGGGAGGGACGCGTCGCATTGTCCGTGAAGGACCCACTATGTTAAGTGATGGACCTTCGAGGGCGGGCGATCGTGTCCACAGATCTGTTTTGGAGGGCCCTCAGACTACGCCGGCCTCGTATTTAAACGAAGGGCGGGCGATCTTGGCCCAAAGGGACCTTGCATGGGCACAGAGAATGGTTCCATCGTCCTCCACGACCATGTCGACACTCTTCTACCTCAGACCATCAAGTCAGATGACGACCCTCAACGGTATACGTTGTGTAAGGGGAGGAGATCGCCTGCCTAGGTTCTTCATGTAGATGACGAACTTTAGAGGGCGAGCAAGTAATCCTCTGATTTGCTTTGGAGAGTTCTTCGGCTACGCCCGCCTCATATTTAAACGAAGGGTGATCGATCGGAGCCCAAAGGAACCTTGCATGGACGGACCGTCGGTTTAATCGATTTTCGCGACCATGGCGGCACTTTTCTACCTCGGACCATCATGTCAGATGACGATCCTTGACGGTATACGTTGTGCTAGGAGAGGCGATCACTGCCCAGGTCTATCATGTTGTTGACGAACTTTAGAGGGCGAGCGAGTCATTCTTCTTTTTGAAGCTTTAGCTCAGGCAGTAGCCTTTTGTTCAATGAGGTGGGAAATCGGGGAGACTTTCGAAGTTCCCTTCTCTTGATTGAAGCATGTAGATACGGTCGCCGAGGTTGATCGAGGGGTTGGCTCGTATGAGCTTTCCAGCCTATTCGCATTCGACTCGAGCGACCATGTTGGGGGATTCGAGGGGCTCCGGCTAAGCCAATAAGCTGTCCAACTTGCCTTCTTCGAACAATCTCCAGAGTTATCTGAGGAGGTCGCGGCATTGGTTGGTGTTGTGGCCGGGACTCTTGTGGTAGGCACAATATTGATTGTGGTCCAGATGACCGTGGTCCCTTATTGCCTTTGGCTTGTTCAGCGGTTCACGCCCCTTGATGGCGTAGAAAATGTGGGCCGGAGTTCGGTTGAACGTGTGGAGGAGATGGGTTTCCACATCCTCATAGGACTTGAGATCGTCGGATGTCTTATCGACCGTCTTTTTGGTTTTAGCGATTGCCGTCTTTCGGACAGGAGGCGGCGTTCCCTCGCCTAGGCGGAGGGTGAGTAGCCTCTGCCTGGCCAGAAAGTCGGCAGCTTTAGCGTGGAAGATCGCGTAGGTTGGGGGGATGTCCTTCGTCAGATGTCTAAACATGGGCGAGTTACCGTAGAATCCCCCCAGGACCGAATAGAGAGCGAGCTCGTCGCTGATGGGCTCGCCGGTGAGGACGATTTCATCTACTCAGTCGATGTAATCTGCGTCGGATTCGTCTTCCCCCTGCCTGATTTTCATCATGCGGTAGCGGCCTTCTGGTCTAGCGACCTTGGTGGCAAAGTATGACGTGAAGCCACTCGCCAGTTTCTCAAAGGAGATGATCGATCGTGGTGGTAGTGAGACGTCCCACCTATGGGCCAGCTCGCCCAATGTTAACGAGAAGATTCGGCACTTAGTCGCATCTGATGCCCCACACCCGGTCATGTAGATCCGGAACTTACTTAGGTGGGTTTCGAGGTCCGATCTCCCTTCATATAGAGGTGTTTTGGGAGGAGCGACCCTTGGTTGCACGGGGGCGAGCTCGATGTGGACCGCGAGTGGCTCGGTCGGTCCGATGATTTTTCTACTCGTGCTTGACCCAGTGTCCAAGAGTGCTTTCATCTCGTCGAGCTAGCATTGCATAGCGGCCATCGTCACGGCCTGGCTGCTCGCGGCTAGGCGCTCGGAGCGAGAGCCACACGACTGACTTGTATTCGGCTGGGAGTTGGATAGGCCGAACTCCTGGTGACGGACTCAGATTCCATCGTCTCGCAGTTGGGGCCAGAATGCCCCGGTCTCCATGATGGATCGCTTCCCAAGCGACTGAATACGGAACCGTCCGACCTTTCGAGAACTTTTTCTCGCGAATCGGAGCTTCCTGACGATCGCTCACCCAGTAGCCCCTTGAACTTCCGTTTGCCCACGCGGCGGATGGCCGAGGGAGTTATAGTGGGCACCACGCATTCTCTCCGTCACTCCTTTAGGATGGCCATAGCCTCCTCGATCTGTTCCGCGGTTTGGAACTGGTCGAGTGAGAGGCTGGGGCCACCCCTCAGGTGCGGGATCGAGAGTCTCGTGTTGCCGTGGCTTCCCTCTGCCGTCGGCTGGGGCTCGGATCGAGCCGGGATATGGTGTCCGGCGGTTCAGAGAGCGTCTCTCTTCGATGTAGTGGTGGACATCATGGTTCTGAAGGCTTTCTTTGAAGCGCAGTGAGTGTCACTTCAAGTATATGCCCCGAGAACAGTGAGTGTTCTTCGGGACGGTAGGAATAAAAATGAAGGTTAAGATCCCCTTCCTCTAGCGCCAATTGTTGCTACCCAAAATATTATCTGGAGATAGATATTGCTGGAATGGATGGATAGCAAACAAAGTGCGAGAACACTTCCATAGAGAAGGTAAATAACACAAGATTTGCCGGGGTTGTTAGTCCCAGGCTTGAATGCTCTCGCGAGATGTTATTAATAAAAATATTCTGGGGTACAAGTATTAATGTTAGAGTACAATTACAATGAGTGTAAAGACCCTAGTTATCTTAGCTATTGAGCGTGAAGATTGCCGGAAGAACCAGATATGATGCTCTGTGAGTTCTTGTAACAACGTTGATGAGCTGTGACGACCGTGAGAAATCGACAGTCTCTCACGGTGTGTAGTAGCTGTATGTTTGAGCTACTAGGCTTGTGAGTCTCTTTAAATATGTACTGCAAGGAGTTCTTGCCTCTGCCGACCGTCTTCTAGATGAGAGGTTCTGAGAGAGAAATCCTGCGGTAGATCCAAGAGAGGAAGCCGAGAGCCTGAAAGAGTGTATGTATTTGAGCGTTTTCTCTGAACTGAGAGGAGGACCTTTGTGAATGTTTTTCGGAATGATTTTCCAACCTTTCTCCAGTTGCTAGAGGTTCTCTATTTATAGGACTGGGAGATGTTGGGCGATCGCCTCTGCTGTATTATAATAAGCGGGCGATCGTCTTTTAGCACATGGGCTGGTCTCCTTAAAGTCCACAGGAGTTGCTGGCAGCCGGCTATGCGGTCCAATGAGAAGTTTGCACGCGTCTGAGTCGCTATCACGGGCAGTCCCACCTTGTACCTTTCGGCGGGTTTGTTGGTAGGTGATAAGGTGGTGACAGGCTGTGGTCAATGATCCCTGCTCTGCGGCGCCTTTCGCGGATCTGCACATGGGCGCCGCTTTGAGGTCCAGTCTTCGTAGACTTTGACGGACGAAGGTCTTGCTCGCGGCACAGGACGGTCGTCCTAGGTCGGGCACCAGGGTCGATCACTCGGTGCCGGAACTCGAAGGTGGACTGCTACCTTTGTTGAGGCAAGCTCGCCGCAGCTCCTTTGGTTGTGGACTTGGTCGCTCAGCCCTAGATCCGATCGTCGTTGAGGCGTACAAATTGCCGCACAACAAGTTGTATTAGTATAATTGTTGTAGTTGGTCGACAATTGCATTTGAGGATATTGTGTATCGTATGAGAATATTATTGGAATGAATATATGTATTCAGTATGTCGCGTAAATGTATTCGGTATATTGAGACGACAGGCAGGAGCAGTTGTAAATGGCTAAGTATAAAAGCCATTACATATGTTAAGCGTAGGAGCTTACGTTCGTAAAGAAGCAAGCGTAACGTACGTTGCGTAGAGTACATAACGTACGTTATGAAGAGAATGGGACAGGTCTGAGCTATGATCGATGGGTGGGTCCCGTGGTCGGTAACTTTCGGCACGAATGTGGACAAGCAAGTCAACGTAGAGCTTTACGTACGTTATGCGTAGCCCATTACGTATGTTAAATGAGTATCATAATGTAGAAAGTCAACGACCATGTTACATACATTATGACATAGGCCTTTTGTACGTAAGACATGGTACGAATTGAGGTAGTAGTTTCTGGACTATTGTTATGTATGCTATCAAGGACAGATAACGTACGTAAAGTTGGTTACGTACGTTATATGTATTATGTAACGTACATAATGGCTGAATTTCTATAAATGTGGGAGAGTCCGTGATTTCGTCATTTTGAAAGTTTCACTTTGTTTCTTTGTCTTTCAACCCCCGAGTCCGATTTGGCTCATCCAAATTGATTGTGGGCTTGAGAGCATGGATTGAAGCTGTTCTTAGAGTTGATAATGATTCTTGGAAGGAGTTCGATTGTTCTTTAGTTCATCAATACAAGGTAATATTCGTATCTATTTGATAGTAGTTCCTTTTAGAAGGATGTTTACATGTTAGGAAGCATGTTGGTTTATCCTATTATATATGATGATGTTACACGCGATTAAATGTAATTGTGCAAGAGATTTAAGATGTTGGTTAAGATTCTTCAGGTTTTAAGAATGGTGATTCGTTCAAACGTGCTTGTAAGATGGATTTTCGAATTATGTTGATGTTATTGATATATGGGTAATGACATGATTGTAGTGGTTTTGGATTGTGTTGAAGGGGTATGTTGAGGTAATCCCTTTCTTCATTTCGGATTCTTGATGTTGTTGTTGTTGTTTAGTTCGTATTATGACGATTATGGTAGTATTGTTGTGATTCGTAATGTTATGAAAAATGCATGTCGAGGAAGATGATGATATATGTCTTGGGTTATAAGTTAGATGATGGTTTATATGTTAGAAGACATTGCACTATGTCGTTTGTTTGATTATGAACATGACTACGGGTTAATTCATGTTCTTGAAGAAAACTTGAAATCTATATGTACCATGATATGAGAATGGATTGGGAAAATTGTGGATAATCTTGGAATATGATTATTCATAATATTGAACTATTCGGATAGTCCGGTCGGTCGATTGTGTCGGTATTATTGTTTTCCATAAATTTATAATTATGAACAAGGTGGAATCTTATAAATTCATATAGGAGGTTAAATTTGGAATCGAGTATGTTATGTAATCCTTGTCATCGGGATAAGTTGATTATTGATATGATTATCGGATTGTGGAACTGTTGAGTTTGTTGATTGGTTATATTGATTGTTGAGTGTTATCGAACTTGTTGTTATCGATTATTACAATAGGCTGTGAGGAATTGGTCGTTGATTAGAATAAGATGTCGCGGTCGAGTTTGAGGATGTTTGTGAATTACTTTGGCCGAGGCCGAGGAGCTCGTAGACGAAGGCAAGGAATTGCTAATGGCTTCACTATCGTCATATCGGTATCGAGGCAAGTTATTACTTGTTCAGGTTATAATATTTAATGAATGGTTTCGCTTTCATTTCGTTTATAATGCATATGGCAATTATTATTATTGTGAACTCTGGAGATTGTATGTTGTTTTCCGATTTTTGGGAGTTAAATCATAATGTATATGAATTACATTTGTTATTGGTATACTTGAGTATCGAGGATACATTAGGGTAACGACGAGGATATGAGTTATCTATAGTCCATGGTATTTTGGATCGGCGAACATTGAGGAAATTGTTGGTGATGGTTTTGATGTCGAGATTGCTCTAGAAGGACTCGGGGCAAGTATTCTAATCATTTTGTCATTTTGTGTCGATCATGTTGTGATATATTCGTGTATTGTTGTTGTCGTGCATTTGTGTATTGTTGTTAACATGTATTTGTGCATTGTTGTTGTATGTCCACCTCCTGTTGATCTGCCGGGATCATCTTGGGATCTTTGCTAGCGTGCGCTGGATCATTGGACGGGCTTTTCCACATCGTGTTGGTCCGACGGGATCATCTTGGGATCTATGTAATGAATGCCGGATCATCTGATTACCTATGTGTTGTTGTGCATTGTTGGGATTCGGTGCCTAAAACGAAGGCCCAGCGGAAGCGGTAAAACAAAAATTAATTCGATCTGAATCCCTACGAGGATCGATCGAGCTACGTATATACGAATATTATACGAAACACAAGAGATAGAGAAACTCACCCTTGTAGTCCGTTGATTAAATGGATTCCTTCTCTTGAGCTATTCCCCAAGCTTTAATTGATCTCCCTGCAATTCAATCTGCTCCAAGCTCTTGAATGATCCAACGCCGAAAGCACCACGTCTCTAATTTCCACGCGCTGGAGAAACGACCAGAACAACGATCACCTTGCTATCATCCGAGGACGCGACTAGAGCTAAGTGATGAAGCTTTTAATTGTGATTATAGCACTCTAAGTGTATAACTCACACTCTCAATGAATCTCTTGATTTTCTCCAAGAACAACCAAGAACATGAAATTAAATGAAGAAGAAGACTTTGAAAAAAAACTTTTCTCTCTCTTTCTCTTTCTCACGTAGGTATCAAAATGAATGGAGAGTGAGAATGATGAGAAGTCTTTCTCTCTTTATTCAATTTCCACTCACATGCACAACAAATCATACCATATGATTTATTGCCCCACAAGCCATGTTCCTTAATATAAAAAGGAAACAACAAGACAATGGGAAGGTGGGTGGAAGGGGTTGGGGCGGTCATGATGAAAAACAGACGAGTTCGGTTCGTTTCGGACTCCCGAGAGTCCAAACAGATACACTCCGATTCCGTTCCGATGTATTTATATTAATTAATTAATCCAATTAATTAATCATATCAAGTACATAATAACACAATTAATTTATCCAATAAATAATTATATTTATGAATTAAATTAATCACCCAGTAATTTATTTAATTCATTAGGCCATAAATTAATTTATCCAATAAATCAACTTAGACATCCAATGTCCTAATAAATTAGATATCCAATATCTAATATTCATAATGAAAGAATAAGCTCGATTCATTCCGTCGTCAATCCTATTTCGCGACTCGGTAGGTCCGTCTCAGTCAGCAATGGGAGGAACCAAAGAGTAGTAGCACCACCTAGCCAGCCTGGCGGCCTACACTGTACCCCAGCTGAGAACGAATGATTGGGATCATTCAAGAACCATTCTATCGTGAATACCAGTATACGTATAAACCCTTCTTTCACATGTCTCGATCAAGTTATAGGGTCACGGCCAGTCAAAGCTTATCTGTACTTGATGCTATGCATGTGTTAATGCAAATCGAGATCATTGAGCTCTCGTGTATCCAATACAACTAGCTCCAATGCTTTGGCTAAAGACTTATGATCTTATCTGCCAATAACCGCATAGGACATATAACCCGTTCACTAACGGGAGAAAGAATTCTATCTTGGTATTCAGTAGGACCTGCTACTTGCCCATCAAGATGCACGTCGAGGTTGGCCCCCGCCTCCCGGTTTATAGGGTCGAACTAATCTAATGAAAATTATGACGTCACAAGCACATCCCTACTAAATCCTCAAGTCGAAGGTTCATTAATACCTATCACAAGCTTTCGATTCCGTCATTCACTGTCCCTGAGTGAAATCCGTGTGACGAATCGAGAGTGAGTCGGTTCGAGTATACTAATCCAATTAGCATACCTATAACGTGTGCTCCCACTAACCATTAGTGTTCGACAGGCACTCTCCATGTCAAAGAACACGTCATACAAGTCTTCACATAAACTTAACACCCAGTCAAGTTTCATCGACTTGCGAACAATTAAGTATTTGAGCTATAAACCTTTCCAGTGCCGACCCCCTTATCCAATAAGGAGTGGAACGTTTTGCTCTCAAATACACGGACTAGTTTCTATATGTATATTTACGAGTTAGGAATGCCAGTAACTACTAGTAAATAAAAAAACATCCATTGCCTTATATTAGTGATTTACATAATTACAAGTACAATGCCCTCACTCAACATCCTCTGAGTGGCATTCGAGGGCATACTCCCAACATGCATATGTATATTATTGGTTATCCACCTTGTGTTGGTCTAACAGGATCATCTTGGGATCTATGATGTGTGTGCTGGATCATCGTATTTCCATTGAGTATACATTGATGTTATTGTTGTGGGCATATTGATGTCGTCATGTGAGTATGCATTTGTAGGTCTCTTGTAGGACCAGGTCCGTATGTTGTATTGATTTGATCTCGGATTAGACTAAAATGAATTATCGTGGCATTGTGTATCTTGAGATACGTTCCGTATTTTCTTCTTGGTACTTGTCTATTGATTGGCAATCGATTATCATGTTGAGATTTGATGATATAATCTGATGGATTGGGTTGGACAGAGTTGGTATATTTCGTATCAGTGAGTTATGATGATGTTTTGAGAATCTTGGATATTGTTTGGGATACAGTAAAACTGTTTGTGTACGATTCAGTGTGTTTTTGAGAATACGAGATTTGGAATATGGTAAGGATTACTTTGATGAGGATTATCATGAATTAGTAAGGTTATGACGGTAAGATTACATTGGTAGTATTCTTACCTAGTATTTTCATTGTTATGTAATTATTGATGTGATGGGATCGTTATCATTGTTGAGTATTATGGCTGGCACCGTCGTGGGCTTTATTTTTAGGTTATTGGATATCGAGCTTGAAGCGGTCGTGAAGAGATAAGCTTCCCGGAGGATACTGGCTATGGCATGTGTTTGTTAATCGATTACTTTGACTAGTTGTCATTTTTCCACTGCAAAAGTATTTTTAGTAAATTGTTATATCCACTGCGAGTATGTTTTAAAATGAGTTGCTAGTATTTTACGAACTTGGGTTTATTTTGGAAATTCGCTTTCTAAACTATTTTGTCGATACGTGCAAGTGGTGGCTTAACGTGTACTTTTGAAACTGTTGAGTTTTAGCATTGTGGCCCTGTACTTTCAAATGAGATTTTACGATGGTATTGATAAATGGATTTCATAAAGTCTTTGTATATTTTAATAGATATTACCGTCGTTGCCGCTTAGGCATATTTGAAATGTTTGTAAAAATGTCTTTTAGCTTTGTGGGTTCCATTTCGGGGTCCATGACACTGTAATATTCCCAGATGGCTCTGGGGGTGTGTTACACATCCAGTATCCAATGCCCAGGAGTTAGAAGTAGATAAGTTAACTTCTATAACAAATATACCTTTGCCAGTCTCATTACCCTTGGTACGCTTTAGCTCTTCAAAGTAAACCTTGCAATTTCTTTTCTAGTGTCCTGGTTTATCGTAATGATGGAAATTTCCATCTTTGGGAGCTTTAGCCTTGAAAACCGGCTTAGTAGGGTCTTTAGATTTGACAAATTTTACCTTACCTTTGCTCTTGCCCCTTTTCTTGAAGGACTTCCCTTTGCTGACCATCAGCACGTGGCTTGGTTTCTTCTTAATAATATGCTCATCCGTTTTAAGCATCCCATGCAGCTCAGCAATAGACTTCTCAATCTCATTTATATTAGAATCCGGCTCCGGTTGCTTGTTTGCCAAATTAAGACGTTTCTCCACTCCAATGATCAAACACAAGTGACATTCAATCTCCAATGATCAAGTAGATGTGTTATAAGTGTGTTTAAGGAGGATAATGGGCTATCTGTACTATTAAGTAATGAGGACGAGTGAAGGGAACAAGAAGAAGTGAAGTGCTGACCCTTATATAAACTTTCTGCATATTAGCTGATTAGCGCACGCTATCATACAATCCTTAGCGCGTGCTAATAAGAGTTGACTCCAAAACTGTCCAAGTTCGTCTGCGGAATTCTTATCCGGTCATACGTCTGGCTGGCGCATGCGCTAGCCGCCCAGCTCAATAATTGATTGCCTAGCGCACGCAATTCTTTATTCGTAGCGTGCGCTAGTTGTAGTCCGATAACGCACGTTAAGCTACATCCTTAGTGTGCGCTATCACGAGTTTGCATGAGAGATTTTGCATGTTGTTATACTTATGTACAAGTATGCAAATGTGAGAAATATCATACTCCAATTATCGAGATCACAATTCCGAATAATACAGGGTTTAAATACAGATGAAATACACAGTAATAAATCCGGATATTACATACTCTCCTACTAAAAAGGAGTTTCGTCCCGAAACTCAAGACGAAAATAATTCTGGATATCTGGACTTCATGCTATCCTCCGTTTCCCAAGTGGCTTCTTCCACCCCGTGGCGTGACCACTGAACTTTGACCAAAACGATTGGTTTGTTCCTCAACTGCTTAACTCGACTCTCGAGTATCTTGATCGATCTTTCTTCAAATGTTCCATCCTGAGCGACTTTGATCTCGCCGAAATCAATGACATGATTAGGATCCGGTATATATCTTTGTAACTGGGATACGTGGAACACGTTATGAACATGGCTCAATGACGACGATAATGCCAATCTGTATGCCAACTCTCCAACTCTCTCAAGGATCTCGAACGGTCCGATATATCTCGGACTCAGCTTTCCCTTCCTTCCAAAACGAAAGATTCCTCGAGTAGAAGAAACCTTTAAAAGTACGTGGTCTCGAGTATTGAACTCCAATGGGCGACGGCGTACGTTTGCATAAGATTTCTATCGACTCTGGGCGGTCAACAACCTTTCACGAATCAAGGTAATCTTCTCTCATGTCTGTACGATCAACTCTGGTTCTGTCCTGATCAAGTATGATGAATCGTCCCAACATAGGGGCGATCGGCATCTCCTCCCGTATAATGCCTAAAATGGTGCCATCTTAATGGAAGCATGCCAACTATTGTTGTAGGTAAATTCAATCAACGGTAGATGAACTTCCCAATCAGTTGACCAATCTAAGGCACAAGCCCTCAGCATATCTTCCACCGTTTGAATAGTCCTCTCGGATTGTCCGTCAGTCTGCAGGTGATAAGCTGTACTGAAGTTCAATTCATTTCCCAAGGCCTTATGAACTGCTTTCCAAAAATGAGATACAAAGCGACCGTCACGGTCAGAAATAATGGTCTTCGGCGTACCATACAGTCGGACTATCTCTGAAGTAAATACTCGTGCCAACCTCTCTGGTCCCCACGTGTCCTTAATGCCTAGAAAATGAGCTGATTTGGTTAAACGGTCAACTATCACCCGAATCATGTTCATTCCCATCTTGGTTTTCGGCATACTAGTGATAAAGTCCATCGATATGTCCTCCCACTTCCATTCAGGAATCGGGAGCGGCTTCAACATCCCGTCAGGTCGTTGATGCTCGATCTTAACCTGTTGACAAGTCAAGCATTTCGAAACATAGTCCGCTACATCTTTCTTCATGTTGCCCCACCAGAAATCCTGCTTCAAGTCCTTGTACATCTTACTGGTGCCCGGGTGGATAGAATAGGGTGAACTGTGAGCTTCCTTCATAATCGTCTATTTCAGAACATCGACATCGGGAACACAAAGTCGGTTCTGAAATCTCAAAACTCCATCGTCATGAATTACGAATCCGGGGGCCTTCCCCTTGATCACTTCATCACATAACCGAATCATCAGAGGGTCATCTGCCTGCTTAGATTTGATTTCCTCGGTTAACGATGAAGTTATTTCCATCACGCACAGTTGTCCTTGGACTCTTTGTAACCACACTTCAATTCCTTCTCGAATCATCTCTCGTTGAGTGCTGAGCTGGGAAGTCAGAGTCTCCAGCATCTAGATAGAAACAGGCTTGCGGCTGAGTGCATCGGCCACTACATTTGCTTTGCCTGGATGATACAGAATCTCCAAGTCGTAGTCCTTAATCATCTCTAACCATATTCTTTGTCGCATGTTTAACTCCTTCTGACTGAAGATGTATTTGAGACTCTTGTGATCCGTAAAGATCTGACAGTGAGTCCCGTACAGGTAATGCCTCCAGATTTTCAAAGCAAAAACTACTGCTGCTAACTCCAAATCATGCGTTGGGTAATTCACTTCACAAGGTTTCAGCTGGCGTGACGCATAAGCAATCACCTTATCATTCTGCATCAATACGCATCCGAGTCCTTGGTTTGAAGCATCACTGTAAACTATGAATCCTCCAGTTCCCTGTGGAAGTGTTAAAATCGGTGTTGTCGTCAATCTCCTCTTCAATTCATCAAAGCTGTTCTGGCACAACTCGTTCCATTCAAACTTTTGTGTTTTCTGTAGTAGTCGAGTAAGTGGGCGGGAAATTTTGGAAAACCCTTCCACGAACCGACGATAATACCCAGCAAGTCCTAAGAAACTCCGGACTTCTTTCACGTTCTTTGGAGGTTTCCAATCCATAACTGCTTCGATCTTCTGAGGATCTACTCGGACTCCTTCAGCTGATACCACATGGCCGAGAAACATTACTTCCTTTAGCCAGAATTCACACTTAGAAAGTTTGGCTTACAATTGCTCATTCCTCAAAAGTTCTAATACAGTCCGTAAATGCTGCGTATGTTCTTCCGGGCTCTTAGAATATACCAGAATGTCATCAATGAACACAACCACGAATTTATCCAAATATTCGATGAACACTCGGTTCATCAATTGCATGAATACAGCAGGTGCATTAGTGAGACCAAATGGCATCACTACAAACTCATATTGTCCGTAGCGAGTTCTGAACGCTGATTTCGGAACATCAGATTCCTTAATCCTCAGCTGATGATATCCTGATCTCAGATCGATTTTAGAAAATACTGTTGCTCCTTGTAACTGGCCAAACAAATCATCAATCTGTGGCAACAGATACTTGTTTTTAATCCTCATCTTGTTCAGTTCTTGATAGTTAATACACAATCGAAGCGATCCATCCTTCTTTCGGACGAAAAGAACTGGTGCTCCCCAGGGCGAACCTGGACGTAGCGTGCGCCAGCCGGACGGACGTAGGAATAAATTGTTATGCATGTTGAAAAACAACCCCCAAACAAGATATAATCGCCCAGCTCAATAATTGATTGCCTAGCGCACGCAATTCTTCATTCGTAGCGTGCGCTAGTTGTAGTCCGATAATGCACGTTAAGCTACATCCTTAGCGTGCGCTATCACGAGTTTGCATGAGAGATTTTGCATGTTGTTATACTTATGTACAAGGATGCAAATGTGAGAAATATCATACTCCAATTATCGAGATCACAATTCCGAATAATACAGGGTTCAAATACAGATGAAATACACATTAATAAATCCAGATATTACAGTATGTGTGTGTGGTATGAAATCTTCATATGTAATTTCTGTATTCCCTCCTTAAACTTCCTCGAGGTCCATCTTCAGAAGACCAGTGAGGGGCACATGTATCATTTTTTTTGAGGAACCTATGTATAACATATATAATGTAAAATTTCCTCACAAAACAAACTCCAATTAAAAAAATATTGTCACATAACCAACAATAAATTACAACTAGGGAGATCACCAAGAAATCTCACCCACAATCTCCTTACCAAATATAATTACCCCCAAATTTGCAAATGATAATTGGCATAGGGAGCTTACTGCCGAAGTCCTCAATTTTATGGAGAAAATGGATGTTGATCTGAAATGAATGTAAAAAATAAATTTATTTTTTCACTAAAAGAGATATTTTCCATCAAGAAAATAACGTATGAACTACGAATAATCCAATATTGCCTCTAATGTGTTATAGCTTAAGTTATTTATTATCTCCTTCCACTCATAAGTTTTGTGTCATTTGTCATTAATTTGGTTCTTATATTTCTGCTCACTTATAATTGGATGCATATTCAAGAAAACAACTAACACACATAATATTTCTAGAATTAGGAGAGAACTGCATTTTTTGACGATAGTCAACTAAAAAAGTCAGTTACCTTCATCAATTAACACCAAATCTAACTATATTTTACCATATCAAATTAAGATAATAGAAAAATATATGTGGGTCCTATCTGGTACTTCATTTCTCGATTAAATAATACTATCACCAATTTTCTTCAACAACTTTTTTTGGGTGATAAGATTTGAAAAAAAAAATTGGAAGTTTAATTCAAAAATTAAAAATTTATTCTTTACGTGATTTCCAAAAAAAATATGTATATTGTATTTTTAAAGTGAGACTTAAGGAATATAATTTTGAGTAACTATGTATAGTACAATCAGAAGGAAAATATTAATAAATTTCTTCTTGGGTCTGTTTTACAAACAAAAATAAATTGATACTGTAATATCTGCGTTTTTCCTTTTTTCGATATTTTCATTTTTGTGTATTTTTCGTTTTTAGTGATTCGCTTGTAACCGTATTGATATTTTGAGAATATTTAATACTGGACCTTTTGTCATCCGAGCTTGTTTCGGACGTGTTTTACTCAATCCCGTGTTTATTGCCTTTCTGTCGTTGTTTCGTTCGATTCTCGTAATCGTTGTTCGGAACCGCTATCTCGGGGTTGCCGCAGATCCATCTCATATTGTTATGCATGTTGTGAGCTTTCGTGTATTGTTTCGATCATATATCGTGTGTTTCGGATGTTTTGGGCCGTTTTGTAATATTCCAAAGTTTTGAGTTCTATTTCGTTTCTTTCTCTTTCCGGGTCGGTTGATGTTACCATCGTGTTAGGACCGACTGGTTTGATGTGAAATCACGAAACGAGGAGTCGTGGTCGTTCATCCAGGCCTTTGAATGGTTGGGACTTTGCGTCGATCGATTATATCTTGTTTGGGGGTTGTTTTTTCATCAATTTTGGGCTCAAACAGTCTGTGCCGCGGCACAGGGGACTGTGCCCCGCGGCACTGCCTTGGCAAGGATGGAGATTGGGCCGGCTGTACTGCGTGCCGCGGCATACAACAGTCCGGGCCGCGGCACGGCCAAAAATCCTGCTACCACATTTCAGCCGCGGGCCGCGGAACACTCAACCTGCACCGCAGCACGCTGGTCAGTCAGCATTATATCAACCGGTTTCTGGGAGAGGATTTCATTTCCTCTCCTCTCTTCTTCTTCCTCTCATTTTGGGCGATTTAGGGGCGACTTTTGGGCGATTTTGGCATTTTCAAACTTGGAGAGATCATCCACCTCGAGTTTTTGTTGTAGATTATCGACTTCTACTTGAATCCTTCATCCTAATCCAAGGTAATCTCTTAGAACCCTACTTTTGGGTGATTTGGGGGTTTTCGATGTTATTGTTTGATTCGTTCTGTATTGTTGATTAATTCATAATGAATATGATTAGTCTTGTTGGTATTCTTATTTTCCCTACGAATTCATGGTGTATTTCGTGGTATTTGTGTAATCGAGAAGGTTTGGTTGCGATCCACCCTCGTTGTTGTTTTGTACGATTACACATGAATCGTAGACGGGTTTTTGGGTGTATTTCATTTCCGTAATCATTTAGAAATGGTTGTGATTATATTCTTCGAATTGTTAGGTTCGGTTTCGTCAGTTCCTAGCAGTCGTGTTTAATTTCCTTCCGTTTGTGTCGACGTCAATTACTCAAGGCAAGTGTTTTCGGAAACCTCTATGCTTAACATGAAATGGTGATGTATATTGTGTGTGCTTCTGGAGGGTCCAATGGGGCCTCGAGGGAATCCAATGGTATAACCCTGGATTCACGAGTTTGATTCGCTAGCCAGCTCGGGAGGGTCCTTAGAGGCCTCGAGTGGGATCAGTGGTATAGCTCCGGTCCCAAGGTGATGCATGTGCGTGATTTATTTTATGATATGGCCAGCTCGAGAGGGTCCTTAGAGGCCTCGAGTGGGAACAGTGGTATAACCCCGGTTCCAAGGCAAATTGCTTATTGGCTGTTTGTTTCCGGAAAAGACATGTCTGGTTTTTGGTTTCGAAATGTATTGGTGCATGTACTATGAATTGTGTAAGCGAATGGTTTACCTTGATTACTTGTACTAGCGTAATTGCTAACCCCTTTGGGGACCCATTTTGGGGAAATTCTTGTTATGGATTTCAGGTTATGTTCAGCCGGACGAGCGGGCGCTGGGGCAGTACGAGGATGCTGGCCAGGGTCGTTGACGTGTGCATTTGAGTCTCCTTATTTCTGTGGTCTCTTTCGATATGGTTGTTTCCAAATTATAAACTTATAGATGTACTCGCGAGTACTTAGGCTTTTCCCTTTGGATTATGGTTTTTATTCGTTGAAGTTACTATATTTGTCGGCTGATGTTTATTATGCCGGTTGTACCGAGCGTGTTATTATATGTTTGTATGGTTAATGTACATCTCTTCGCTAACCGAGATGGTTAGTCGAGTGGTAATTTTCTTGTTTAGCCTGGTGGGTCCCATGTAGGGGTCCACGGCACTATGATATACCTCGAATATCTCGGGGGTGTTACAGAAAATGGTATCAGAGCACTAGGTTTATGGATACCTAGGCTTGTCGGTTAATTGGGTCTAGTTGTGTTTTGTTTTGCACATCGTCATACCTCTTCCAGCATCTCGGTACGTCCAGTGCTCGTAAGTTTTCCTTACTCGATTCTCTTGTTGTCTCGTATCGTACTTCTACCTCTTGAACTATGATTGTTTCGCTCATACTTCTCATCGATTTGATTTTTGATTCATCATGTCAGTATGCTTTTCGATTCTGGTGTTACGCATTCGTTTATCTCTCTGGAGTGCGTGCGCCGTTCAGGTCTTGACCGTTTGTCGTCTTGTGAGCATTTCATCGCTAAACTTCATAGCCGTGATAGGATCGTTGGTGATCGGATTATCCGAGATTCGTTCCGTAGTATACTGTGAGAGGGCTTGACTCTCTAATCTTATTGTTGTGGATATTTCGGGTGAGGATTCGATTCTCGGGGATGATTGGCTCGAGCGGCATGGTGTTGTAATATCTGGAATTTCTACTACTCTGGTTTAATATTATTTTATCCGAGTTATGTTGTACAGCGTGGAATCTGTACAGTATGGATAAAATAAATGGAGGTCTAAGACATCTGTACTGGTATTATTACCGCACTTGGTTGACAGTTGTATTGGAAGACATTGTGTGTCGGGCTTGTTGTATGAGAATATTGTTGGAAGATGTATATGTATTCAGTATGCCATATGTTCATGTTCTGCATGTCGAGATGTTGGACAAGAGTAGCTGAAAATGGCTAAGTATAGAGCCCATAACGTACGTTAAGATTTTGAGATAACGTACGCTAAGTTGCTAGTGTTACGTACGTTATGGCCAAGGCTTTACGTACGTAACAAGAAGAATCAGACAAGACCGAGTCATGGTCAGCAGGTGGGACCCGGTGTCGGCATCGGATGTAGACAGGCGAGTCAACCCCGACCATTACGTACGCTGAGGACGGATCATTACGTACGTTAACGAGTATGTTACTGTAGCAAGCCAACGTACGTATTACGTACGTTAAGGAGCAAGAGTTACGTACGTAAGGCATTGAACGAAATGAGTCAGTTAACTCTGGACTGTCTTTACGTACACTACCAAAAACAGATAGCGTACGCAAATGGTTGTTACGTACGTTAACATGGGCATGTTACGTACGTAACGAATTGGAATGTTTTATAAGTGAATGCCCGTCTTTCATTTCTCTTCATTATTTCATTTCGTTCTTCGCCTCCAATCACTGAAAAAGGGAGTTTTAGCTCTCCTAAGTCGATTGTGAGCTTGGAAACATGGATTAGAGAGTTGGATATGAAGATATCAAGGATTCTTGAAGAGTTTCATGGTGTTATTCATGTTCTTGAGGTATCACTACGCCACAAATGGCCTTCAGCAACATTTATTTCGATGTTACAAGCAAAAGTGTTAGCATAGATGCCTTAAATTGATCTACGCTAACACTTTTTTTAGCGTTACAATTGATAGTAACCGGTGTTGCCATAGTATCTATGGTAACACCAAATTCGGTGTTACCGTTGATAATAGACCCTTGATAATAAACCCGTTGATTAAGACAATGGGTCTCTTTAGTATAAGAGACCCAATATTAGAAATAACAGGTCTCTAATGTGTTAAAAGGTCTACTATTTTTTTGAGATAAATTAAAGACCAGTTATTTAAGGTAACAGGTCTCTAATATGTAAGAAATAAGAGACCCGTTGTTTGATCCAACGGGTCTCTAATGTGTAAGAAATAAAGACCAATTGTTTATTTTTTTAATGGTATTAAAGGCCCGTTGTATAATATATGCGGTCTCTTTACCAGTCATTCACATGCCTTTAGCTCTTTTCACTACTACAAAAACAAGAAAAAAACCCTTATTAATAGACATATTGGTTAAGACAATGGGTCTCTTTAATACAAGAGACCCAATATTAGAAATAACAGGTCTGTAATGTATTAAAGGGGTCCGATTTTTTGTGTGAGATAAATTAAAGACCAGTTATTTAAAATAACGGGTCTCAAATGTATAAAAAATAAGAAATCCGTTGTTTGATTCAACGGGTCTCAAATCTATACTATATAATACTTATCCCCCTTAATTTAATGTGGAAGGGGGATTTAATTGTAACTTTTAATTGTAAATATATGAAGAGACTATTTTAATTGTAACTTTTAATGTAAATAAACTAATTTAAATACAAAAGTTATGATAAACATCACAATGCAAATGCACCTTCTAATACACAAGGTGATTAAAATGAACTTTTAAATGATAGTATAAATTACAAGATGGTTAAATTTTAGCTATGAAATCTTAGATACAATCGGTGCATCGCATGGGTTGAATAAACCAAAAACAACCCCGGAGCAACATACGGGTTAGTAAAGCCTCATTTCATATAACTAATTACATAAACTAAAATAAAAGGACAATAACAATAAAAAAACATATAAACTTCTCTAAAAGGCATTTAAATTCTGCCATCTGCTCATTCAACCGTCTGCCCCAATATTACGTACAAAACACGTGCACCTTCTATTACACAAGGTGATTAAAATGAACTTTTAAATGATAGGATAAATTACAAGATGGTTAAATTTTAGCTATGAAATCTTAGATACAATCGGTGCATTGCACGGGTTGAATAAACCAAAAACAATCCCGGAGCAACATACGAGTTAGTAAAGTCTCATTTCATATAACTACTTACATAGACTAAAATAAAAGGACAATAACAATAAAAAAAAATATATAAACTTCTCTAAAAGGCATTTAAATTCTGTCAACTGCTCATTCAACCGTCTGCCCCAACATTACGTACAAAACACGTGCACCTTCTAATACACAAGGTGATTAAAATGAACTTTTAAATGATAGTATAAATTACAAGATGGTTAAATTTTAGCTATGAAATCTTAGATACAATCGGTGCATCGCACGGGTTGAATAAATCAAAAACAACCCCGTAGCAACATACGGGTTAGTAAAGCCTCATTTCATATAACTAATTACATAGACTAAAAAAAAGGACAATAACAATAAAAAAAACATATAAACTTCTCTAAAATGCATTTAAATTCTGTCATCTGCTCATTCAACCGTCTGGCCCAACATTACGTACAAAACACGTAGATATTCAACCAAAGACCGTGCATCGCACGGGTTGGATAATGCCTCGTGTATAAGAAATAAGAGACCCGTTGTTTACTCTACGCAGTCTCTTTGCTTCTTTACCAAATCAGCTGGGCAAGCTACATTTCCTCCTAGACCCTAGCCAAAACTACCTCATTTCCCATTTAGCCGGTTACCCCTTCCGCCGCATAAAACAATCATCTGAAATGGATCGTGTACGAATAAAGCCTCCTCCTAGGTAATCGAGCGCTACTACTCGAAGATGGATGACTTTGGATTTCTGCCGCTAGGTAATCGAGCGCTACTAATTGAGTGCTACTAATTGAGCACTACGAACAAAGACCCTTATTTTTGCTTTGATTTCTGCCTTTGCTTCGGGATTTTGGTATTGTTGTATCATCCCTAAAATCTTCATATAATTTGATTCGTATTTGCATATAGATAACTGAGATTGAACTTTATTATTGTTTTGGTTCGGTTTTGTGCTCTCAGGTTGATTCCATAGTGTTAGTGGAGTCGCCAAGCTCTACGTTTGTTGATTGTTTTTTTTTTTGAGTTATTTTCTTCTGGTGTTGATGTGATGATGTGATTCTGGTATTTTAGATTAGTTGTATGTGTTTTCTATTCGTTTCTTCGTATGCTCCAATAGTGTTTGGCGAATTGTCCTAATAAATTGAGTTCACTCATAGAAAAGTCTTGAACTCCTCTGCTTTTTGGAACTTTACTTTCTGGGCATCCTTTATGTCGCATAATAATTTATGGTCCACACTTTCTTTAATAGGATTTTTTTTCCAAAATAGGATGGTATAACTTCTCATTTCTAATTTTATTTAGGGTTTTTTTTCTTCGAAATGGAGTCTGAAAATGGGGTTCCACTTGAAGATGAAGGAAAGGTCATCACTCAGAATCCTAATGGAGAAGGATCCATTATAGATGTAAACAAAAACAATATAGGTAATGTTCACGAGCCAATTTCTAGTGAAAATGAAGTGTGTAAAGATGATAAAACAGACAAAGAGGGCCCTAATTTATCAGGGACCGAAGTCATCTCATCCCCATCTCTATGAAAGGGTAAAACGTCTGATCTGGATAAAAATTCCAATGTCAATAATAATGGCCCTAAGAACAATAAATTGGCCAAGAATCAGTCTACTTCAAAAGCATCGGTTGTGTTTGTTCGTGGTACAAAGCCTAGCTTGACACAGTCTTTCTTTCCCATGCAAAGGGCGTCATTATGATATTTTGAAAAGAAGCATTGAAGTTTATCCGTCTAAATCAGACATAAAACAGTTTCAGAAAAATAGTTCAAAAATTGTGTCTCAAGTTACAAATGTGAGTTCTAGTCCGAGGATCAATTCGGTGGTCAAGGGGCCATTTCCTGGTGTCAATTCTAAGTCCGTCACAAGCGCTGGAAAGGCAACCAGTCTATGTAAAACTTTGCCATCTATGTCGAGCCTTAAGAATTCCATGGCGATAATTTTAAATCCTTACATTCTTTTTTCCATCGTTATTTTTAAAAATCTGTCCATGACATTTTATGCTCACTTTATATGTTGAACTTAGTCTGGGAAAAATGGATCTCCTAATAGAACTGGGACTAATCCGGCACCTGATATGTAAGTACCATTAATATTTTGAGTTGCTTAGGATTACATGTAAATAGTTCTGACTATCTTAGTTACAAATGCAGATCTATGGCAAAAACTTATCCCAGCTAATTAGCAATAGCTCATTATATGTGAAGGAGGAGGATGCCCATTCTTCTACTTCGTGACTTTGTCGTACTAATTAGTTACCTCCGACTCCAACTTTTAGTCATTCTAAGATTCATTCTCTACCATTTTCCATCTTCGGTTTTCGGTCGGACAGAAATGTTAATGAATCTGTATTTTGACCAGAAATCTTACTCCCCGAGCACAGCAACATAGGGTTAATGTTTCAGCGTTCTCCTTCAGGTTGGAACAACATGATGAGAAGCGAAAAGAGGTATTTGTTTAAACTATTTTCTGGAATTCTCTCATGTAGAAGATAAAACTATTTAGTATCTTGTTTAATATCCTAAATTCAACAATTTTCAACACTCTGTTTCTTGTTACATTGTCGTTTTTGTGTGATCACATAAATCTTCGCTCTTGGGGGAGATGGAGAATGAACCAGTACATAGTGATGGTCAGCTATTTTCTCTAGGACCTCGTGTAGTATACAAGAATACACGTATCTTCCAGACTTTTATTTGACTAATAGTTGCATTTAGGACTTGCCTCCCATTGGTGCAAGTCATTAGGTCTATTTAGGTTTACCTGTTCCGTTTTGAGATATTATCATGCAGTATTTATGTGCATTATCCATGTGTTTTTTGAGGTTTATCTCCTCTTGTTATCTCTCTTGATTTCATAATAAAACTTATTTTCTTAACATAAAAATTAATCAATTTGTTTGCTCACTTTTACTGCTTTTTATTAAACCAAGATGCCTTTTTTTTCTTATTGCTTTAATAACATGCGAAAGCAGAGCTCTCTTATTTTTTTATCTTTTAAATTATCGTTACAATCATGTTGAACTCTTGGCTTACATATTCATTTAATTGTTACAAAGTAGTGGTAGGTATGCATAAGATGTAATTATATTGTATTCTACACTATCTTAAGTGGTCAACAGAGATCTGTGTCCCCAAATTGATTTTCTTATTCTACCTGGCTTCTGTTTAATTTCTAAGGAAATGTTAGTGGCCTTAGATCTCCAGTTGGTGAGCATCAACAGTATTCAAAAGGAAAAGATGGTAAAAGTTCTGAGACGGAAACTGATAGAAGCAGCAGTTGCTAATAAAATTATTCTCCAGTTGGTGAGCAGATACTTTTATCATTTTTATTTTGATTATTCTCTTTGCTGAGTAGTGTCTTTCTTTTGGGTTAACAGTTCTCGTGGATTATGGAGTTTTTTCGTACGTCGTCCAAACAAATCATCTAGACTGAGCTCTTCAACTGAAAATAATAGCGTATGCCTTAATTGGTTGGACAATTCATTGATTACTGATACATGTATGATATTTGATTAAAATTTCGATGAATCCACTAAATTGCCACACTAGAACCTTATTTTATTATTGATAAAAATTTTATGTATTAATCATGCACGTATAAACTTTTAAATAAATCAGGGGAAGGTTTTCTAGTATTTACCAAGTATGAATCTGACTTTCCGTTCTTTTTATAGGACGATGTTAAGAAAGCTCTAGAAAAGGAAAGTGTTGAGGTGGCTAATAAATTGGTTCATGGTGGAAAGGAACACAACCCATCTTGGCTAATTGGAAGGCTTATTCAGAACAAGGAATCGAAGTCAAAGTCTTCTTCAACATCATGTCCAATGTCCGTTCCAGATCAGTGCATGTCAGACTTAACTGCAAAGCGGGCTCAACTTCAGCAAGAGATGGCTGAGAAACTTGACCAAAAAGTTCGAGAGATGATGAAAATTTTGGCTGGCCAGAATCCGGATTTAAGTCTTTTTTAGTATTTACGTTATCTTTCGGATTTTTTTCGGATTGTGATGGTATTAATGCGGTGGTACTGAGGTTAGCTTTTGGATGGTTCTAAGTTATTCTATGGTACTTAAGTTAGCTTTTGACTGGTTTATTTATGTCGAATGATGATAATGTCGTGGTTTATTTGGATGGCTTGAAAAGTCTTGTTTATGTAAAACTTTGATAGGTTATTTGATTACGGTTTATTTGAATGGTTTTATTAGCAATACTAATAGTCTATATATCATTAATGCTGCACAAACTTTCACATATAAAAATAAATCGTTTCACTATTTGTCTAATTCTAAGAAGAGAAAAGAACCTTCAGGCATAAACCAAATATATATGTGTCATTTACGACCAAGTCATGGAGCCTTAGAAGGATTCAAAGATTGGTATATGATGGCTCATTGGATGAACTCCAATTTGAGTCATTTCCAATATGTGAATCTTCTTTGGAATGTAAAATGACCAAAATGGTTTTCAAGACCAAGGAAAATCGTCCATAATGTGTTAGAATTGATATATATGGTATAATGAACATACAGGCTAGGGGTGGTTTCGAATATTTCATCACATTTATAAATGATTATTCGAGATATGGATACATCTAACTGATTCGATGTAAGTTTGAATCATTTGACAAGTTCAGAGACTTCAAGGCTGAAATGGAGAAGCGTCATGTGAAGAGTATCAAGTTACTACGATCTGACCGCCGTGGCGAATAGCTTGGTGAAGAGTATTTTTATTTCTTCCCAAAAAGAACACTGCTGAACTCTATACGAATGAACCCAGCTAACCCAAACAGAACGAGAAGACCAAGTCAGGAGAGCCCATATATGGCGAGTCATAAGGGCCTGATTCTGAACCCTCAACGGAGTAATACCAAGGCCACCACACTCTACAGGCAAGCAAACCTTAGACCAAGCCACTTTAGCATGCCCAGAGTCACGAGAACCTTTCCAAAGAAAACGCCTTAAGAGCTTCTCAATAAGGGCAAGCACGCCCTTAGGCAGGATAAAAATACAGGCCCAATAAATATGAAGAGCAGATAACACAGACCGAATAAGCTGACAACGACCGGCCATGGACAGAGATCTACAAGCCCAGTCACTCACACGACTATCAATCCTGTCAAGCAAAGGAGAGCACTGAGCCACCTTGAGCTTCGAAGAAGATAAAGGGACTCCCAAATGGTTTAGACATTGAGGTCATTCTCGAAGGACTCGGGGCAAGTACTCTAATCATTTTTATCATTTATGTCGATCATGTCATGATACATTCGTGTATCGTTGTTGTCATGGATTTGTGCATTGTTTTTATCGTGTATTGTGTACTGTTGTTTTGTGCAGTTGTGAATTGTTGTCATATGTCCACCTCGTGTTGGTCCGATGGGATCATCAAGGGATCTATGCTAGCATGCGCTGGATCATCGGACAGGTTTTCCACCTCGGGTTGGTCTGACGGGATCATCGGGGGATCTAGGCAGTGAACGCTGGATCATCGGATTGCCGTGTATTGTTGTTGTGCATATATATATTATGGGTTTACCATAAGTATACATTGTCGTTATTGTTGTGATCATATTGACGTTGTCATATGGGTATGCATTTGTAGGTCTTGTGTTAGGACCATGTCCGTATGTTGTGTTGATCTGATCTCGGATTAGACTGACGTGATGGTAATGGTATTTCGTATCTTGAGGTATGTTCCGTATTTCCTTGGTACTAGTCTTTGATGGACAATCGATTATCGTATTGGAATTGTCAACGTTATCCGATGGATTGAATTGGCCAGAGTTGGTATAATTTCGGTATCGCGAGTTATGATAATGTTTTGAGAACCTTGGGTATTGTTGAGATACCGTACAGATATTTTGGTATTATCTTAACGTGTTGTTAAGGATACGAATTATGGATTTTCATAAAGTCACGATGGTAAGATTACATTGGTCGTATTCTTACTTAGTATTTCCATTGATATGTGATTATTGACGTGATGTGATGGTTATCATTGTTGGATATTATGGATGACCCCGTCGTGGGCGTTCTTTTTAGGTTCTTGGATTATCAAGCTTGTAACGGACGTGAAGAGATGAGCTTCCCGAAGGATACTGGGTAGGACATGTATTTGTATATTGAGCTTCTGATCAGTTGTTGTATTCCGCTGCTAGAGTATTTTAATTGTTTGTCTTTATCCGCTGCGTGAGTATTTTTAAATGGCCTTTTGGTATCTGGTAACTTAGGTTACTTTGGCAATTATTTTCTAAATTTGTTTTGTCGGTACGTGTAAGCGATAGCTTAATGTATGTTTTTAAACTATTGAGTTTTGGCATTTTGGGCCATGTGGTTTCAAATGAGATTCTACGACGGTTTTGATAAATGAGTTTTATAAAGTCTTCGAATGTTTTTAAAAGATAGTACCATTGTTAGCCTCTTGGGCGTTTGTAAATATTTGTGAAAATATCTTTCAGCCTTGTGGGTTCCATATCGGGGCCCACGACGCTGTAATATTCCCGTTCGGCTCTGGGGGTGTTACAGAATATGGTATCGGAGCTTAGGTTGTGAAAACCTAGGCAGTCGGGTCGAGTTGGGTCATGCTTTGGTCGTGTCATTCGAGTTGTCGGTTGTCAAGTGTTTGAGCTCTGAGTTTTGTTATTCACTCAGGCTTGTTCATTATGCGATTTACCAGTGTAATACTGGGATTGTTGTAAACTTTTCCGAACAGTGTTAACATGTTCCTTCGGATAGAGATGTGTTGTGTTCTAGAGTTGAACTGAGGTTGAAAAATGTGTGTTTTGAAAATATCTGTGTCGAGTATTTTCTAGAGTTGAGACATGTGCCAGTATCACGGAGAATCATCAGCTTCACGATTTGTAAGTGTTTGGATTTTTGAATTTGCATTGAGATTTACTGTTGTTCTAAATTGATATGCTTTGAGATTCAGCAGAATATTATGCGTCACAATATGAGATGGCAGAGTTGGGACACGATTGATGATCTTAATAAACTATGATTTTGGAAATCGGTATGTTGGGTAGATTTTGGAACGGAATTGTGCATTTGGGAGAATGTTGTGGATGGTTGAGAGGAACATGTAGTCATGTTAATTCATTTTGAGATATATGAACTGTTTTTGAGCATTTGAAAATGATACTTTTCAAAATGAATGTTTTACGGATGTTTTACCATAAATGATTTTGGGCCGAGACCCAATCGATTTTGAAATAGTTTTATAACTCAGGACTTGGGGTCCGAAAAAGAGTTTCCTACTTTTTTAAAACCTCCTGTAATATGGAACGAGATATGGGCTGAGACCCTAATGTTTCAAAAGGCTATTTCATGGTTTCTAAAACTCCCGAGATTTGTAAAACACTTTACTAATTGTTTATCTATTTCGTTTATGCCTTTCGGGGTTTTGGTTTACTTATTCAAATGAAACTTCTCGGGTAGTCTTTCGTTATGTTTGATTTATTGGTTATTCAACGTTTTTGCCATAGCATGGTTGAGGTGATCCAGGGTGGGTTAATGATTGACGTTGCGAGTCATATGTGGAAAAAAAGGAGTTTTTGGTCGGAGCTTATATATTGAAATTCTGGAACTCTATCGTACGGTTTTCCGAAGTAATGTCAGTGGAATTGGTGACGAACCGAATTGGTATACAGGAGTATGGATGTGGTCAATAAATTGCATAGTTTTTATTTTAAAACTTCGAAATTGTGTGGATTCGAAGGAAACTGTTATCGAATACTTGGCACCATCGAGCCAATTTAATTTTTTGAAAATTGATTTTGTGGTCTTACCAAAATTTATGTTCTGAGTTTTGAAATTTTTGAAAGAACTTTCGAAAATTTGTCTTCTTGACAAGACTATATGATTTCAAACTGGTTTTGAAAATGTGATTGATATACATACGCATTTAGTGCATAGTGCATATCATGATGAAGTTATGAGAGTGACTCACGAACTGGATGAGACAACAGTATGGTACGAGGAAAAGAGATTCGAACTTCAGTATGGTAGTTTGGTTATCTAGGGATGGTCGGTTGAATTATCGGATAAGAAAAATATGCTGCGTGATGTAGATTTATGCACAGGATGTAATTTTGGAACTTTGGATTTTGCGAAACCGGGACATATGTGCTATGTGAATCCATTGGTACGGTAGTAGCGCGATTTTACCATAGTGATTTGTGAATGACTTCTTTGTAAGTGTAGATTTGGGGATGGTGACCCCATACTGGTTGTTTTGGACAATGATTGGTCGTTCCCACTCCTTGTATGAATTGGTATGTTCCTCGATTTGCGATTGGTTATTCGTATGCCGAGGAGAATGTTCATCAGTCGGTTGTGTTTCGTTGAGATTCACTGTATGTGATTTGTTTAATGTTTTAATAATTTTGTTCTTTCGTATATCGGTTTCTGTGGTTTTGTGTTGATCATGTTGGAGCTTATCGTGTGAGGATATTCCCGATTATCGTTGATCGTTCGTTGGTAATATTGGAGTTTATCATGTTGATGATATTATCGATTGTGTTTTGACCTCTGGATGGTCATATTGGAGTTTATCATGATGATGATATTTTCGATTGTGTTTTGACCTCTGGTTGGTCATATTGGAGCTTATCATGTTGATGATATTCTCGACTGCGTTTTGACCTTTGTATTAGTCGTATTCAAGTTCATCATGTCGATGATATTCTCGGTTAATTTATTGGATGATCATTGCTAGTGATCATCTGAGCGTTCGGATTTTGTGTCGATGTTTTGGGATTTGTTGCTAATGTGTTGGGCAGTTGTTTCACAGATGTATCGTGCACTATTGGTTTTTTAGCAGATTGGGACTTGATTGTGTAATCAGGCAGACAGGATTTGACACAGATTGATTATTTCATCCGACGATGATATTTGGTTGGTACTCATGGAATTGTTATTGTATGCGTATTGAGGCTTTACAGTGAAGTCACTTGCTAGTACCTTAGGAGATCGTCGACATGGAGCATATGTAAGTGTACTGTTTTGGTTATTCGTTAATAATGGTGATTGATCGTTGTTGTGATGGTTTCGGAATATTTTGGTTGAATGGTTTATTTGTTTCTCTATGACGGATTGCAAGTTTCGAGGACAAAACTTATTTTAAGTGGTGTAGTATGTAATATCCGGTATTTCTACTACTGTTGTTTAATATTATTTTATCCGAGTTATGTTGTACACTGTGGAATCTGTACAGTATGGATAAAATAAATGAAGGACTAAGACACCTGTATTAGTATTATTACCGCACTTGGTTGACAGTTGTATTGGAAGACATTGTGTGTCGGGCTTATCGTATGGGAATGTTGTTGGTATACGTATATGTATTCAGTATGCCGTTTGTTCATATTCTGCATGTCGAGATGTTGGATAAGAGTAGATGATAATGGCTAAACATAGCCTTATTAGCGCACGCTAATACTCATTCATAGCGCACGCTAACGTGCAGGTGTAGCGCACGCTAAAGGTAAAATAATAGCGCACGCTAGTGTAGGCAGCTCAGAGGGAATCTACGTGTGGACCAGGCCACTTTCGGCGCACGTTCTGATAAGTCAACGGATGTTTGTAATGTAGTACTAGCGCACGCTAAACCCTAAAGGTTAGCGCACGCTAATGATATATCGAACAAAAAGGAATCTTATCCTCGTCAGCACTTTCGGCATGTGGACCAGTCTTCGGAGCATACAGACAAACGAGTCAACTGCGGATAGCGCACGCTAAGGTTAAGGACTTGCGTATGCTAGACATGATGTTTTACGTATGTTAATGCATGGGCATTACGTACGCAAGCTAGTTTACGAAGCAAAACAGTCACCTCTGGACTGCGATAGCGCACGCTAACAAAGGACAGTTAGCGCACGCTTAGCTTGTAACGTACGTTAATTAAAGATGTTAGAGTACGTTAATAGTGTACGGTATATATATAAGTGCAGTTGGCCATTTTTCATCATTTCCATCCATTTCTTCATGTGAGCCAATAGAGAGAGCCTAGAGGGATATTTGAGGTTCCCAAATACAGTGAGATGATGATCTTTAACAAGATTAAGATGGAGAACATTGATTAAAGCCTTGTTCTTCAAGTTATTCATGATTCTTGGAATGGAGTTCGAGTGTTCTTCTTCTTGGGTCGTCTAATCCAGGTAAACTTCATATCCCTTGTTAGTGGTTCGTTCTTAAGGATGATTACATGTAAGGAACATGTTGGATAATCATGTGATGATATTATATGAGGATTAATGAAGTTATGATAAGAGTTTTCGGATGTTAACTAAGATTTCTCCATACTTTAAGAATTATGTTTCGTTTAACCCGATGAAAGATGGATTTCTAAATTATGTTGATCATGATATGAGGGTGTATTCCAGATTAAGAACGATATGATAGGATGATTATGTATAGGAGGTGTTGGTGTATTCGTATCTAGAGCTAAGATATGTGTTTTGATATAATATTCGTATAAGAACACGAGTATGATTTCGAGTATGGTGATGAGATTGAATTTGGAAAAGTTATTGTTAATCTTGGAGCATGATTTCTTTTTCTTTCGTATTCGTAGTCGCAAAGTGTTAGTCGATGCTTGGAATGTATGCCACTGTATAGCATTAGCGCACACTAAGACTACTGGCTAGCGCACGCTAATGAGAGTAACTTAGCGCACGTTATGTTAAGGTATTAACGTGCGCTAAGTCAACAGGCAGGGTAGTATATTCTGTTTAGGTTATGAATTCGTGATTGTTTAAGTTGGTTTGATCAGACTTGTGGTTAATCGAGATATTGTTGAGCCGTTGGGTTTGTGAATTGGTTATTATTGATTGTTGTCGAACTTGTTGTTTATCGATTATTGTAATAGGTTGAGATTATTGATCGGTGATTAGAACTATGCGTTGCGGTCATGTTCGAGAATGTTCGTAAATTGCACGGATTGGGGCCGAGGGACTTGTATGATGGCAATGGAATTGGTAACGGCTTCATCGGTATCGAGGCAGGTTATTACTTGCTCAGTTTATAATATTTAATGAATGATTTCTATTTCATTCGTTTATAATTCGTATAACAATGTTTATAATCGTAATCACAGGAGATTTGAGATTATAAATTGAATTCGAGTTTTGGGAATTTAAATCATAATGTATATGATTTACTTTTGTTATTGGTATACTTGTATATCGAGGATATATTGTGATAAAGACGAAGATATGAATTATCTACAATCCGTGATACTTTGGACCGTCGAGTATTGAGGATAATGGTTCGTGATGGTTTAGACATTGAGGTCGTTCTCGAAGGACTCGGGGCAAGTACTCTAATCATTTTTATCATTTGTGTCGATCATGTCGTGATACATTCGTGTATCGTTGTTGTCATGCATTTGTGCATTGTTGTTATCGTGTATTGTGTACTGTTGTTTTGTGCAGTTGTGCATTGTTGTCATATGTCCACCTCGTGTTGGTCCGACGGGATCATCGGGGGATCTATGCTAGCGTGCGCTGGATCATCGGACGGGTTTTCCACCTCGGGTTGGTCTAACGGGATCATCAGGGGATCTAGGCAGTGAACGCTGGATCATCGGATTTCCATGTATTGTTGTTATGCATATGTATATTATGGGTTTGCCATAAGTATAGATTGTCATTATTGTTGTGATCATATTGACGTTGTCATATGGGTATGCATTTGTAGGTCTTGTGTTAAGACCATGTCCGTATGTTGTGTTGATCTGATCTCGGATTAGACTGACGTGATGGTAATGGTATTTCGTATCTTGAGGTATGTTCCATATTTCCTTGGTACTTGTCTTTGATGGACAATCGATTATCGTATTGGAATTGTCGACGTTATCCGATGGATTGAATTGTCCAGAGTTGGTATAATTTCCGTATAGCGAGTTATGATAATGTTTTGAGAACCTTGGGTATTGTTGAGATACCGTACAGATATTTTGGTATTATCTTAACGTGTTGTCAAGGATATGAATTTTAGATTTTCATAAAGTTACCATGGTAAGATTATATTGATCGTATTCTTACTTAATATTTCCATTGATATGTAATTATTGACGTGATGTGATGGTTATTATTGTTGGATATTATGGCTGACCCCGTCGTGGGCTTTCTTTTTAGGTTCTTGGATTATCAAGCTTGTACCGGACGTGAAGAGATGAGCTTCCCGGAGGATACTGGCTAGGACATGTATTTGTGTATTGAGCTTCTGATCAGTTGTTGTATTCCGCTGCTAGAGTATTTTAATTGTTTGTCTTTATCCACTGCATGAGTATTTTTAAATGGCCTTTTGGTATCTGGTAACTTAGGTTACTTTGACAATCATTTTCTAAATTTGTTTTGTTGGTACGTGTAAGCGATAGCTTAACTTATGTTTTTAAACTGTTGAGTTTTGGCATTTTGGGCCATGTGGTTTCAAATGAGATTCTACGACGGTTTTGATAAACGAGTTTTATAAAGTCTTCGAATGTTTTTAAAAGATAGTACCGTTGTTAGCCTCTTGGGCGTTTGTAAATGTTTGCAAAAATATCCTTCAGCCTTGTGGGTTCCATATCGGGGCCCACAGCACTGTAATATTCTCGGTCGGCTCTGGGGGTGTTACATCTTTGATAAGACGGAAAGTAAACGACGGCTAGGAATGCCACGGAGTGACCACGACTGATCCTAAATGCAAGTTTAACACAACTCAGTCCTAAACGATAACAATAATCGAACGGAATACGCCCACAAGCCCGATCAGAACCATAACAATACATGTACGTTCCATATGGGCGAGGGTTTTCACAAAACCTCCCCGAATCAACAATCCATGGATTAAACACGACGGAAATGGATTGGGAAACATTCAATAACAATAATTGATGGGAAATATAGTAGAACAAATGAACGATGCGAGTTTAGGAAGACAAAACCCAAAAGACTCCCAAAAATGGACAAGGTTAGGGATCCAGTTGAAATACCTCGGATCAGATGGAGGAAGATGATTACAATGATGATAAACTTCGCTTGAAGCACAATACTCGATTTATCACGGAACTCCATGTGCTAATCTTGAAGAATCGCTCAAAATCGCTCGTAGGAACTCAATTTGCGGATAAGGAAGGAGGAAAGAAAGAAATGACGCGACTGGAACCTGTTCAGGTATTAAATACCTGACTGCTTGTTACGTACGTTAACATGGTGAGGTTAATGTATGCAATGCCTCTTACGTACGTAACACTCATGAGTTAGCATACGTAAGGGCTCGGCAGAACAATCTGCCCAATTTGCTAAGGCTGATAGCGTACGCTACATCAGACAGTTAGCGTATGCTATAAGGAAGCTTACGTACGTAACACACATGAGTTAACGTACGTAAGAACTCGGCAGAAACTTGGCAGAGCCTACTGTCCAAAATGCTGAGGACCATAATGTACGTTAACACTAAGGTTTAATATACGTTATATGCGTATCGATATTGTTAGGAGTATGCCCTCGAATGCCACTCAGAGGTTGTTGAGTGAGGGCATTGTACTTGTAATTATGTAAACCAATTATATAAGGCAAATGAATGTTTCTTTATTTACTGGTAGTTACTGGCATTCCTAACTCGTAAATAAACATATAGAAACTAGTCCGTGTATTTGAGAGCAAAACGTTCCACTCCTTATTGGATAAGGAGTCGGCCTTTGGAAAGGTTATAGCTCAAATACTTAATCGTTCGCAAGTCGATGAAACTTGGTAGGCGTTAAGTTTAGACTTGTATGACGTGTTCTTTGACATGGAGAGTGCCTGTCGAACACTAATGGTTAGTGGGAGCACACGTTATAGGTATGCTAATTGGATTAGTATACTCGAACCGACTCACCCTCGATTCGTCACATGGATTTCACTCTGGGACTGTCAATGACGGTATAGAAAGGTTGTTATAGTTATTCGTGAACCTTAGACTTGAGGATTTAGTAGTGATGTGCTTGTGACGTCAAGATTTTAATTAGAGTAGTTCGACCCTGTAAACCGGAAGGAGGGTGTCAACCTCGACGTGCATCTTGACGGGCAAGTAGCGAGTCTCTTGAATAGCAAGATAGAATTCTTTCTCCCGTTAGTGAGCGGGTTATATGTCCTATGCGGTTATTGGCGGATGAGATCATAAGTCTTTGGCCAAAGCATTGGAGCTAGTTGTATTAGATACACGGCACTCGATGATCTCGATTTGCATTAACGCATGCATAGCGTCAAGTACAGATAGGGTTTGGTAGCCGTGACCCTATAACTTGATCGGGATATTTGAAAGAAGGGTTTATACGTATCTTGGTATTCACGGCAGAATGGTTCTTGAATGATCCCAATCATTCGTTCTCGATCAAGAGTGCAGTGTAGGCCACCAGTGGCTAGGTGGTGCTACTACTCTTTGGTTCCTCCCATTCTTTGATCGAGACGGACCTACCGAGTCGCGCATTAGGATTGACGACGGAATGAATCAAGCTAATTCTCTCATTATGAATATTAGATATTGGATATCTAAATTTAGGACATTAGATGTCTAAATCGATTTATTGGATAAATTGATTTACGGCTAATGAATTAAATATATCCTTTGGGTGATTAATTTAATTCATGGATATAATTATTTCTTGGAGAAATTAATTATGTTCTAATGTATTTTTTACGTTTAATTAATTAGATTAATTAATCGATATAAATACATCGATACGAATCGGAGTTTATCTGTTTGGACTCGCGGGAGTCCGAAGCAGAACCGAACTTGTCCGATTTCTACATGGGCCAAACCCACACTTCCACCCACTTTCATATGGACCCATGTTCCATTCTTTAATGCTTGATCATTGAGGTAGTGGGGCTTTGATTCTCATAATTATGAGATGTGCATGTGGAGAGTTGAATAAATGAAGATGAAGACATCTCTCACTTGTAATTTTCCAAGCCTTTCCAACGTGAGATACATTGAGAGAGAGAGAAAGTGAGACTTTGAGTTCAAACACTTATCTTCATCTTCTTCTTCAACTTGTTCTTGGTGATTCTTGGAGAAAAATCAAGAAATAAATGAGAGTTGTGAGTTATACACTTAGAGTGTGATAATCTCATATTGGAAGCTTCATCACTTAGCTCTAGCCGTATCCTCGGAGGATAGCAAGGTGATCGTCGTTCGGTCGTTTCTCGTGGCGTGGCAAGTAGAGACGCGGTACTTTCGGCGTTGGATCGTTCAAGAGCTTGGGAATAGCTCAAGAGAAGGTTACCATTTAATCAACGGACTTGAGGGTTAGTTTCTTACGACTCTTGCTTTTCGTTTATATATTCGTATATCGTAGCTCGATCGATCCTCGTAGGGATTCGGATCGAATTAATTTTCGTTTTACGCTTCCGTGGGCCTTCGTTTTAGGCACCGAATCCCAACAGTGGTATCGGAGCGTAGGTCTTGCGATCGTATATACGATATTGGCATTTGGAATGCTTGATTAGATGGTGAATGATTTGGAATCATTTTAGTCATAATCGTGGTATATATTTTTACGTTCGTTGTAGTTATATTTTTCGTAAGTTTATGTCTAAATATAAATCTTAATTTCTTGGAAATATGATTTATATTGAAGATATGAATGTTGAAAAATATTGATATTGAATATCCGGTGAAAATCGAGCTCAATCGTCGTCGGACGACTTTTCGGACAAAGGGCGAGAAGCTGCCCGGGGTGACTCGGCCGTGTCTGGTGACACGGGCCGTGTCGGGCGGCCCCAGCCGCTGCGAGCGGGCCGACCGTGTCGAGACACGGGCCGTGCCTGGCCGGTAAAGCCGAGCGTGACTCGGCCATGCCGAACGATCGGCCGTGATGACTTCGGCCATGGCGAGCCATTTTCGCCCGGCTCGATTTTTCCGTGTATTCTTGAAAATTAATCTCCGCATGTTAAATTAGATTTAATATGATTAAAATGATTTATGGTATTTCATTTTATAAGGGAAATTTGATTAATTGGAATATTTATGGTCGGCCGAATTATTTTGAACGTTATTATATTACCGATTGTGTGAATCGATTGGATCGGTTCGTATTGTTGATTGGATCAATGTATCTCTACGCTTTCCATTTATTTAGTATTTATTGAATGAATGCTTTTGAATGGGGATGTGGTTCGTGGACTTAGTTTTTGAATCGTTCGTTTTATTCGATTGGGTTGTAAAGGCCGTTTTGAGCCTATTTATTTTACTAGAAAAATTTGTATCTAGGATGCAATTTTCAATGTAAAATTTATATGTAATGACGAAGACCGGAGGAAGATCCATTTCGAGAAGACGAAGATTCAAGACGAAGACTTGTAATTAGATTACGAAGTTTTTGTTTTCTAGGAACGGTCCATGAACCACATGTTGGTAGCAACTAGGTTGTGAATGGTTTTTTTCATATTGTATGAATGCCTCAAACGCGCTAATATGATTAATGTGCAAAGTGTAACGTTAATCGCGAAAATTCTCCCACTATAAATAATTAAGTTTATAAGGTTTCAAGGTTTTCCTTCCCTCCATCGAGTTTTCGGGAAATTGAAATCCAAACCGGATGTGCTATGCTTCCGAGTTATCGGGGTAGTCATTCGGGGAGGATGGATAAATTACCGAGAGCGCATTGGATGCCTTCGGTTGGAGCAAATTTTATCCCTAGAAACCTGATAGGTTGCCGGATAAGATTCAATTGTAGGCGGATTTGCGTCGATGGTATAAACTTAACTTGTTCACGAACCATAGAAATCGTATAGGTTGAGTGGAGTGAACAAGGGGAAAAAGAAGATCGAATCATCCATTAGATGGGTTGGTGTTGGACACCACTTTATGAAAATTAATAGACTAGAAACCTGTTCGGTTGCCCTCTATTAAGATTTATAAAGAACTCGATCACCACTATGAAGTAGAGCGACGATACTTCCGGATATCACATGGGAGTGTGTTATTCCGATAAAAATAGTGGGAGCTGGGTAACAAAATAGAAAAGACCTTAATTCTACACTCAGAACATAATTGAATGAGTCACTAATTAATCTGTTATACTTAATGCAGACAAATCTCAATATGACAATGAATCCACTCGCAATTCTACTCGAAAAGAACACCTTAATGGGACCTAACTTTGTGGATTGGCTCCGCAATCTGATGATTGTCCTCAGTATAGAGGCACTGGGATACGTCTTGGAGACGGACATTCCGGCGCCTCCTGTGCGGACCCGAGCCAATCAGGAAGAGATTGAAAACCACGAAAAGTGGGTTAAGGATGACGTGAAAGTCCGTGCTTATATGATGGCTTCCATGTCTAATGAGCTTCAGAGAGCTCATGAGAAAATGACTTCTGCTAGGCAGATTCTGTCTCACTTAACCGAGCTTTATGGTGAGCACAGTGAGCGCTAGATATGAGATATCCAAGCAAGCTGTTCGGTGCAAGGATGAAGGAAGGTGAGAAGGTTGGGAACATGTCCTCAAAATGATATCCATGATCGAGAGATTGGAGGCTCTTGATTTTAAAATGGATACTTCTCTCAAACCGACCTTATCCTACAGTCTCTCCCGATTCCTTCTCACGGTTTGTTATGAACTTCAACCGCAATGAGATTGCATGTAACTTAGTGGGCTAATGAACAAACTTGTGACCGCTCGGTCTCGGATGAAGACTCCGCGGATGAAGGAGTGCTCTTGTGATTTCTTACGGACCTCGGAGGTCTAAGAACAAGAAGAAAAGGACCAAGAAGCAAAGCTGGACCACAAGCTAAGGACCTTAAGGGTAAGGGCAAGGCCCCGATGGTTCGAAGAACAAGAAGAAGAAGGATGCTTGTCTCAAGTGCGGTGGTGGGCCTTTGGGCTAGAGACTGTCCGATTCTTCATGGCACTTGGTCTGAGAACTTTTAGTTTTGGAAACAAATTGTTACGCTCTTGTATTTTCTACTTCTGAATCTTTGGATTACGGTGCTAGTTCTCATATTTGTACCGTGAATCGGGATGCGGAACAAAGTAGGAAGCTTGGAGAAGTTATGATCACGGTCGGAAGCGGGCATAGTGTCGAGGCGACCGACATAGGATCACTTCTTTTGGGTTTAGAATCCGGCTTTGTTTTGACTTTAGAAGATGTACTTGTTTTGCCCAAGGGGCACAAAACATTGTATCCATTCGGTCATGGACCGAAAAGGCTTTTCATTTTCATTGGTGATGGTTCTGCAAAATTTATTTTAGAAATAAACTAGTGGGTCTTGCTACATTGTTGAATGGATTGTATCATCTAAATCTCGGAACAAAGTAGTTGTGAATACTATGACTAGAAAACGTGATAGGGATGAAACCAACCAAGTTTTGAAATGGCATCTTAGACTTGGTCATGTTGGTCGGACCAAGGTTTACAAGATGGAAAAGATGGACTTATGGGTCCGTTGGGATCGGATCCCTTTCCTACTTGTGAATCTTGCCTTAAAGGCAAAATGACCAAGTCCCCTTCACAGGACTTTTGAAAGAGCCGATAAACTAGGATTAATCCATACTGACGTTTGTGGTGCTTTGGAAGCAGCACGTGACGGATATCAATATTTCATTACGTTTACAGATGATCATACTAGGTATGGTTATGTATACCTAATGAAACATAAATCCGAGGCCTTTGAGAAATTCCAGAATTCAAGGCCCTAGTCGAAACAAAGCGGTAATCATATCAAAGCACTTCGGTCGGACCGAGGTGGCGAGTATATGAGTACGGAGTTTGTGAGTTCCTTAAGGAACATGGAATAGTTTCACAACTAACACCTCCAGTACTCCTCGATTAAATGGTGTGTCGAAAGAAGGAACCGGACCTGTTGAACATGGTCCGTTCCATGCTAAACTATCTTGACTTGCCGATTTACAGTGGGGGTATGCACTCTGATGCCGCGTATATCTTGAGCAGATGTCCTTCCAAATCCGTTCCTAAAACTCCACATGAGATGTGGGAAGGAAGGAAACCAAGTCTTAATCATATTAGGATTTGGGGATGTCCCGCTTATGTCAAGAAGACTAAGGTGGAAAAGTTGGAAGCTAGGTGCGAAGGGACGTTTCATTGGATTCCCGTGCAGGACGATGGGATATCTATTCTACATGCCCGAAGATCGAAGGATCATTGTTGCTTTACAAGCACACTTCTGGAAGATGAGTTCATTCAGAAGGCGGAGCGGTAGAAGTATTTCTTTAGAAGAATACAATGAAACTCCTCGAGAGACACTGTGCAAGAAACTAGAACCGAACTTTCGAAACACAAGTACAACCACCTCGTAGGTCTAGTAGGGTGTCTCATTTACGAGAGGTATGGGCTTGTGCACTTGGAGGAGCCGGGTCTCCATGAGGTTCCAAGTGATAGCCAAGAGACCGACCCGACGACCTATGACCAAGCGATGGTGGATGTAGACTCCGCGAAATGGCGTGAAGCTATGGAAGCCGAGATAGACTCGATGCATGTAAATCAGTCTGGACTCTAGTAGACCGCCCCAAGGGCATAGTGCCCATTGGGAATAAGTGGATCTACAAGAGAAAGACCGATGGTGATGGCAAGGTTGACGCCTATAAGGCCGGGCTTGTGGCAAAGGGTTATACCCAAAAGGAAGGGATCGATTACCACGATACCTTCTCGCCCGTAGCCATGATCAAGTCTATTCGCATGATGCTTGCTATAGGCCTACCACGATTATGAGATATGGCAAATGGACGTAAAGACGGCTTTCCTTAATGGATTCCTCGAGGAGGAAATCTATATGGAGCGACCTAAAGGCTTTGTGTCCAAGTCGATATTCGAAAGTGTGCAAGCTTGACGTTCCATTTATGGATGAAGCAAGCGTCGCGTAGTTGGAACCTTCGTTTGTGAGGCGGTCAAAGAGTTTGACTTCGTGCAAAATGAAGAGGAACCTTGTGTATACAAGAAGGTTAGTGGGAGCAAGATCGCATTCTTAGTACTATATGTAGATGACATTCTACTAATAGGAAATGATGTGGGAATGCTCGGTTACGTGAAAGCTTGGCTTTGAGTAATTTCTCCATGAAAGACTTGGGAGAAGCAACCTATATTCTTGGTATTCGGCTCTAGGGATAGATCGAAGAGAACAATAGGCCTTTCCCAAGCCCTCTATATAGATAAGATCTTAAAGCGATTTAAGATGGATGATTCTAAAAGAGGTTCCTACCGATGCAACATGGAATAAAACTCACCTTGAAGATGTGTCCTCAAAGTGAGGAACAACGCAAGGAAATGAGTAATATACCATATGCTTCGGCCGTGGGTAGCCTTATGTATGCTATGTTGTGTACAAGACGACATCGCGCATGATGTAAGCGTGGTGAGTAGGTTTCGTGCAAACCCGGGTAGGGAACATTGAGTGCTTTGTAAAGAACGTTCTCAAGTACTTGAGAAGAGCGAGAGATATGGTTCTTATGTATGGCGGTGGAGATTTAGATGTGGTGGGATTCACCGATTCGGACTTCCAAGGGTGAAGGGCGACTCGATGTCCACTTGGCTATATATTTACTCTTAATGGAGGAGCGGTATCTTGGCGTAGTGCCAAGCAAGCGCGATTTTGATTCCACTGTCAGGTGAGTATCAAGCGGCCTCGGAGGCTTCAAGGAAGGGTTACGGATTAAGAAGTTTCGGGAGAACTTCAAATGATACCATGTCTTTGAGTGCTGTTCCGCTATCTTTGCGACAACGACGGAGTCAGAGCGCAGCCAAGGAGCCGAGGTTTCACAACACCAAACATATTGAGAGGAAGTATCATCTCGTAAGAGAATTTGTTCGCAAGGGATACATTGTCTTTGCACAGAGTAGACTCGGCCGACAACGTCGCCGATCCACCGACCAAGCCACTTTCTCGGACTAGCTTGGAGCGTCATCTAGAGAACATGGGTATTAGATACCATAGTGTGTGGCATTGAGTGCAAGTGGGAGATTGTTAGGAGTATGCCCTCGAATGCCACTCGGAGGTTGTTGAGTGAGGGCATTGTACTTGTAATTATGTAAACCAATTATATAAGGCAAATGAATGTTTCTTTATTTCTTGGTAGTTCTTGGCATTCCTAACTCGTAAATAAACATATAGAAACTAGTCGTGTATTTGAGAGCAAAGCGTTCCACTCCTTATTGGATAAGGAGTCGGCCTTTGGAAAGGTTATAGCTCAAATACTTAATCGTTCGCAAGTCGATGAAACTTGGTAGGCGTTAAGTTTAGACTTGTATGACGTGTTCTTTGACATGGAGAGTGCACCTGTCGAACACTAATGGTTAGTGGGAGCACACGTTATAGGTATGCTAATTGGATTAGTATACTCGACCGACTCACCCTCGATTCGTCACATGGATTTCACTGGGACATCAATGACGGAATCGAAAGGTTGTGATAGGTATTCGTGAACCTTAGACTTGAGGATTTAGTAGGGATGTGCTTGTGACGTCAAGATTTTCATTAGAGTAGTTCGACCACCGTAACCGGAAGGCGGGGTCAACCTCGACGTGCATCTTGACGGGCAAGTAGCGAGTCCTTGAATAGCAAGATAGAATTCTTTCTCCCGTTAGTGAGCGGGTTATATGTCCTATGCGGTTATTGGCGGATGAGATCATAAGTCTTTGGCCAAAGCATTGGAGCTAGTTGTATTAGATACACGACACTCGATGATCTCGATTTGCATTAACGCATGCATAGCGTCAAAGTACGTATAGGGTTTGACCGACCGTGACCTATAACTTGATCGGGATATTTGAAAGAAGGGTTTATACGTATCTTGGTATTCACGACAGAATGGTTCTTGAATGATCCCAATCATTCGTTCTCGATCGAAGTACAGTGTAGGCCACCAGGCTGGCTAGGTGGTGCTACTACTCTTTGGTTCCTCCCATTGCTGACTGAGACGGACCTACCGAGTCGCGCATTAGGATTGACGACGGAATGAATCAAGCTAATTCTCTCATTATGAATATTAGATATTGGATATCTAAATTTAGGACATTAGATGTCTAAATCGATTTATTGGATAAATTGATTTACGGCCTAATGAATTAAATATATCACTGGGTGATTAATTTAATTCATGGATATAATTATTTCTTGGAGAAATTAATTATGTTATAATGTATTTTATATGTTTAATTAATTAGATTAATTAATCGATATAAATACATCGATACGGAATCGGAGTTTATCTGTTTGGACTCGCGGGAGTCCGAAACGAACCGAACTTGTCCGATTTCTACATGGGCCAAACCCCACACTTCCACCCACTTTCATATGGACCCATGTTCCATTCTTTAATGCTTGATCATTGAGGTAGTGGGGCTTTGATTCTCATAATTATGAGATGTGCATGTGGAGAGTTGAATAAATGAAGATGAAGACATCTCTCACTTGTAATTTTCCAAGCCTTTCCAACGTGAGATACATTGAGAGAGAGAGAAAGTGAGACTTTGAGTTCAAACACTTATCTTCATCTTCTTCTTCAACTTGTTCTTGGTGATTCTTGGAGAAAAATCAAGAAATAAATGAGAGTTGTGAGTTATACACTTAGAGTGTGATAATCTCATATTGGAAGCTTCATCACTTAGCTCTAGCCGTATCCTCGGAGGATAGCAAGGTGATCGTCGTTCCGGTCGTTTCTCCGGCGCGTGGCAAGTAGAGACGCGGTACTTTCGGCGTTGGATCGTTCAAGAGCTTGGGGAATAGCTCAAGAGAAGGTTACCATTTAATCAACGGACTTCGAGGGTTAGTTTCTTACGACTCTTGCTTTTTGTTTATATAATCGTATATACGTAGCTCGATCGATCCTCGTAGGGATTCGGATCGAATTAATTTTCGTTTTACCGCTTCCGCTGGGCCATCGTTTTAGGCACCGAATCCCAACAGATAGCGCACGCAAGAAAGCATGAATAACATACGTTATTCATGCGGCAGTCCAACACTGCTGAATACAGTTCGTCGCTCAGGAAAATACGAAGTCGAAACGCAACCAAAGATAGGATCGAGAACATAAATATGGAGTATTCGCAACGATGAAGGTAATTGGAAAGAAAGTACAATTCCGACTATCGGAAGATTTGAAATACGACAAGGGAGATAAAATACCCTAAACTTATAGGAAATTACAAAACGGCCCACACATCCGAAAATTACGATACAACGTCGGATTATCAAACCGAAAAACAACATGTATAACTCAAACATACGGACTCATGGAAACAAGGAAACATGAAACCGAAAAAGTTTTACGAGAATCGAACATACATGCGACAAAACATGACATAAAGCAAAATTACGTAAAAACACCTCCGAAACTTGTCCAAATGGAAAAACACCAAGAACAAAATAGATTCAGAACGTCAAAAAGTCTACAACCGAGTCGATAAAAATAGATATGCGTCAAAAATATAAACTGCTAAAAATAGAAAGGTACGGATATTACATTCTCCCCCGCTAGAAAGAAGTTTCGTCCCGAAACTTAAGAATCAAAAAGCTCAGGGTATCTCGCACGCATATCCTACTCTAATTCCCATGTCGCTTCCTCCACTCCATGCCTCGACCATTGCACCTTAACCAAGGGGATAGTTTTGTGCCTTAACTGTTTATCCTAACGTTCCAAAATTCTAACTGGCCTCTCCTCAAACGTAACATTCTTCTCGATATCCACATCACCGAAGTCGATAACTTGAATCGAGTCTGGAACATACTTCGTAAACTGGGAAACATGAAAAATACTACATGGATTAAAGATTGGGGCAATGCCAAACGGTATGCTAACTCGCCAACTCTCTCCAATATTTCGAAAGGTCCAATATACCTTGGACTAAGCTTCCCCTTTTTCTCAAAATGAAAAACTCTCTTCGATGGAGACACTGTCAACAAGACATGATCCCCTACCTCAAACTCCAAGTCGTTCGGAACACACAACCGACCTTGGAATCTAACCCCCCCTATCTTCATGAATCACGAATCCTAGGGCTTTCCCTTTCACCACATTCTTACGGAGTTGAATAAATATTGGATCTTCTAACTGTCTCGATTTAATGTCGTCGACTAGAGACGAAGAGATCTCAAGGGCGCACAACTGTTCGGCATTCCCTAGTAACACAACTTCAATACTCAACCCCACCAACTCTCGCTGGAGCCCTAGCTAAGCCGTGAGTAACTCAAGTGTCCGAAGCGATACTGAGTTCTGACTCAAGGCATCTTCCACCACATTTGCCTTGCCCGGATGATAAAAGATCTCGAGATTATAATCCTTGATCAACTCCAACCACCTCCTCTGCCTCATATTCAATTCCTTTTGTGTGAAAATATACTTCAGGCTCTTGTGATCGGTGAAAATCTGACACGACGAGTCGTACAAGTAATGACCCAGATCTTCAATGCAAACACAACTACAGCTAACTCAATATCGTGGGTAGGGTAATTCAACTCGTACGGTTTCAACTGACGGGAAGCATAGTCAATCATCTTCCCATGCTGCATGAGTACACATCCGCGCCCTTAGCCTGAGGCATAGCTATAAACTGAAAAGCCCTCATTACCACACGGTAAGGACAAGATGGGAGCGATAGTCAACCGCTTCTTCAACTCCTCGAAACTCTTCTGTCTCTCGTCTGTCCACACAAACTTTTCTGACTTCTTCAACAACTGAGTGAACGGTCGAGTGAGTTTAGAGAACCCCTCGACAAACCTTCGAAAATACCGCGCCAAACCCAGAAAACTACGGACCTCTTTCATGTTCTGGGGCGGCGCCCAATCCAACACTGCCTCTATCTTGTGTGGGTCCACATGAACACCCTCGGCCGAGATCACATGGCCGATAAACATGACCTCCCGTAACCAAACCTCAAACTTTCAGAACTTCACATAAAGGCGCTGGGTTCTCAAGATTTCTAGCACGATATGCAGATGACGTGCATGCTCCTCCTTGTTCCTCGAGTAAATCAGAATATCATCAATAAGGACGACTACACACTTATCGAGATATTTGATAAAGACCTTGTTCATTAGCTGCATGAACATGGCTGGGGCATTGGTTAGCCCGAATGGCATAACCACAAACTCGTAATGGCCGTATCTCATCCGAAAGGCCGTCTTCGGAATATCGGAATCCTTTACTCGGAGTTGGTAATACCTCGATCTCAAATCAATCTTTGAGAATACAGTCGCTCCTTGTTCAACTCCTTTGATGGACACATTGTTCAACTCTCGGTAGTCGAGGCATAAACATAGTGACCCATCCTTCTTCCTTACGAACAAGACCGGTGTGCCACAAGGTGAAGTACTCGGTCGAATGTAACCCATGTCTAGCAACTCTCCCAACTGTTTATTCAGCTCAAGCATCTCTGCAGGAGCCATGCGGTACGGCATTTTCAAAATCGGAGCCGCACCCGGCTCTAATTCAATGGTGAACTCAACCTCACGGTCCGGTGGAAAACCCGACAACTCATCTGGAAAGACGTTAGGGAACTCGCTCACTACCAGAATAGACGAGAGCTCGACTCTCCCTTCTTCCGATCTCAAAGCATAACACCAGTAACCAGTGCAACCTCCTCGAAGAAGTTTCACCGTTTTCATAGCGCTGATCAAGAATCTCTGCTTACTTTGTTTGCGTCCCACAAAAGAATGCTCGGTACCGTTAGAGGCTAACATCGAAATGGTTCTCGCTCTATAATTCATGATCTCCCCATGTCGATCCAGCCAATCCTCACCAAGAATTAAATCCTCATCCTTAATGTCTACCATAATCAGATTAGAAGACCAAGCCCTCCCTACGATACTCACCGGAAAATCTCTAATATCACAATTCCCCACAATAATATCTCCACTAGGTAGTTTAACAACAAACAGTTCACATGCAACTAGATAATAAATATGCAGACGACGTACACAATCCAAAGAGATGAAAGAATAGGTAGCACCAGAATCGAATAACACGGAAACATGATGGTCAAGGATGTGAACGTTACCTGTAGCCACTGTCGCGTCAGGATCTCCCGCTCGTCTCATCTCAAACACATGGGGCGGAACAGACCCCGCACTAGAAGCTCCCCTTCTAGAAGACTGCCCACGTCCTCAACCTCTGCCAAAACTCTGCTGAGGCTGATTAGCTGTCGGAGCCTGATTCACGCTCGGTTCTTTTGTAGTCGGGGCTGACACCTGAGTACCTGTTGCCCAACTCGCATCTCCACAATACTTAGCATGATTTCCCATACGATTGCAATAAGACACTGTAGCGGCGGCCTATCACACTCACTCATCATATGTCCTGGATGACCACAGTTAAAACAGGTATGACCACGAATAGGAGCAGTCGGAGCAGGCTTGGAACCACTGCCTCGCCCAAATGACGGGGACAGAGTCCCTAAGGTTCGCAAACCAGACTGAGTCTTCTGATGCCCGCCAGAGTTACCTCCCTAAAACTGACCGGAAGTTTTCTGCTTCTTACCCTCTACTGTCGCCTCTATCGCAGAAAAAGACATCTCATAGGACATCGCCCTGTTCTGATAGTCTTTCAAAGTTGTACACCCAAGACCTGACATGTATTGGCGAACCCTCGACTTCATCTGTATGTCGAAGTTTCGGATCTTATCTTACTCATCTCGGACCTGATTCCTGACATAATGTAACTGCTGATTGTAGTCCTTGACCGCCTGTGAGATGGGAACATCCTAGGGTTTTGCTTTAAAGAATGCTCGAATCCTTCCCTCTTTCACCGGCCACGGACAATATTCGACCTCCATCAATTCTCGGAACTCGTCCCATGAAGATACCTAGTCACGCGGTTTCACTGCTTTCCACCACGTTGCCGCCTTCTTGATGAGGAAATACTGATCAATTGGTACTTTCCTCTCCTCAGAGCAGTTTGCCGCCTCGAACACTTTCTCCATCTCGAATAACCAGCTCTCCCAACGATAAGGGTCGGAAGTACCGTGGAACTATGGAGGTCGCATACGGATCACATCCTAAAGTAACTTGTCAGTACCAGAACCAGTAGGCGGAACCGGATTAGCTTTGCCTTGGTAAACCAGGACCACCTGGGTTAGTAGCGCCATCTGATTCGCTGCTTGCTGCAGAATGTTCGCTAACCCGGCATTATCATTAGTATTACCAAAGCTAGCATACTGATCCTGCTGACCTTCGGCACTAGTCTAGACACTGTTCGACAAAGAAGGCGTTGTCGAACCAGCCCCAGGGCTATCGGGCATGGCCGCCCCACCAGATGCGCCACGTCCCCTACTGCGTCCGCGATCGCGTCATCTACCAGCAGGCACTCTGAAGAAATAACTAGTGAGTACAATTCAAAAGAAAAAAACATCACGATATTAAGAAAGGAACAACACAGGATATCGCAATGAGTCAAGTTAGTAAAAACTTGCGAGCACCGACATACGGAGATGATGGCGTAGTAGTGATACTATTCAAAAACGACACACGACTAGACCCAAATAACCGATAGCCTAGGTATCCATACAACCTTAGGCTCCGATACCATATTCTGTAACACCCGCAAGACGTTCAGGGCATATTACAGCGTCGTGGACCCCACCCTTTGGAATCCACCAGGCTAACACACAAACTCGACATTACGACAGTGATAAACATCATCAACATACAAATGACTTCTCAATCCAAGACATACAAAATAAGTAGACTGTAACACCCAGAGATATTCGAAATAATTACAGCGCCGTAAACCCTTTATGTAAGAGTTTACAAGGCTAAAATATAAGAATAGCTGAACAATACGAAAATACCACCAATAATTGAGTAATTTAATAACCGGTTAAAACGTCTCAACACAATTCATTTATTACACACTTCTCAAATCATCAAAAGACACACGTACTCGAGTACTAAATACCAAACCAGAATATCAAAACAAATACAACGGACAACATCACTGAGCCCTTCATCATCATGCCGGTACTGTGGCTGCTTCCCTGCTCCTCGGCTACCTGAACATCAAAATAAATATCCACCCCCGTAGGGGTTAGTAAAATGATGCTAGTACAAGTATCATAATATACAAGAATAGATATGCAACAACGATGCATAACAAAATACAGAACACGGACTTCTGCTACCGGAATCCAACGATGCGAATCCATATGATTCCATCAAAATAACATGGGGTAATCCAATGATCCAGCGCCCTCAGCATAGATCCCAAGATGATCCCGTCGGACCAACACGAGGTGGAAAAACTTGTCAAATGATCCAACGCCCTCAGCATAGATCCCAAGATGATTCCATTGGACCAACACGAGGTGGACAACTGATCCAGGACCCTCAGCATAGATCACACGATCCCTTTCGGATCAATACAACACACATGATACTACCATGCATACATATACAAAACAATATGTTCATCAATACGAACATACACATGGATCAAAAACATGAACGACATTATAATAATTCATCTAGGATAATCTCATATTCATCAATATGAAGGGTAATATGCATGACCAAAATCATCAACGTTAAACCAATAGTCATGATACTTGCCTCAAAAATGACGACAAGGAACGATACTACGAATAACCTTCAATCTGATCGAAGAACTCTCACTTGATCAATTCACCAAAAATCCGAACCTTCATTGAACAATAGAACCAATATAACTAACGCTTTCGGATAATCATTTTAAACATCAAACAAGCATCAAGAGGCATAATATACCCATCAATAGAAACGTATGAATCTGCCCCAACCCATACCGGTTGAATCATCACTACGCTACTCATTCGAACAACAATCCCATAATCTTACAAGCAAGACTAAACACATCATTCGGTCGGATTCTACAACTATATCACATGATAGTTCATCTAACATGGATCCTAACCATAACATTCATCAATCCAATGCAGCAAGATTTCGAAAATCTCTTGAAGAACACCATAAAAACTCATTTATTAGGTTCAACATGTTTGACATCTTCTTCTTCAAGTAATAACTCTAAGTTCAAATCTATTAAGTTCTCCTATACGCGTTGTTCGTTCAAGTTGTATGTAAGAACTCAATAACCTCAGTAGTAAACTCAACAATATCCGTAGCATGATCATATTTGACAACAAGAACACATAATCCAGATCGGTGAATCGCCACATACCTTACACGGAAGGAAAAGATGAGATTACTTGATGAACTCCACGCCAAACGCTAGAACACCAATCCTCAAGGCTCCTTACCTTCAATGATATGATTAGGGGCTGATATAAAGGTTCAAGATGGGGAAGGTAACTCTCTCAGTCTCGGAAATTGAGTGTGGGGCGAAGTGGAGGCTGAAAAATGAAATGAGGTGATGTCCTATTTATAGAAAATGGTTATTAGCGCGTGCTACTGGTCCTTTTTAGCGTGCACTAAAGGGATCCCAGCCCACTATATCTAACTGTCCTCGGTCTAACGTACGCTAAATAGCCTTTACGTGCGCTAAAAGCAACAGTTAGCGTACACTAACACCCATTGTAGTGTGCGCTATCAGCTTTACGAAAGCTCACTGACCTCACTATACGATATTTAGCACGCGCTAGCATCTCTCACGTAGCGTGCGCTAAGCACCATTGACTCGCCTTTTCCAAAAGCCGTCCAGATTTATCCCGACATAACATTATCTAATATCCGCGATCCGATCTCATCTACCGCCTGTCTCAGTCATGCTAACCACGTATAGCGTGCGCTAAGACTCATCTGTAGCGTGCGCTAGCTTACATATTTAGCGCGCGCTACACTTAAACGATAGCGTGCGCTAAACGTGCATAAGTACATGCATGAAACAACAACTACAAAATCATACACTCATCGATACAGGATCATGAAATATGGAGGGTTATACTCAGAACAAAATACAACATATCCAATGTCACAAGGTTCAAATACAGATAAAATACACATTAGATATTTGGGTATTACATACTCTCCCTCTAAAAAGAAGTTTCATCCCGAAACTTAAGATGAAAATAACTCCGGATATCTAGCCTTCATACCATCCTCCGTCTCCCAAGTGGACTCTTCGACTTCGTGTCATGACCATTGCACTTTAACCAAGGATATTGATTTATTTCTCAATTGTTTGATCCGACTCTCAAGTATCTTGATTGGCTTCTCTTCGAACGTGCCATCATTAGCTACCTCAATCTCGCTGAAATCGATGACATGACTGGGATCTGGCACATACTTCCATAATTGGGATACGTGAAACACATTGTGAACATGACTCAGCGATGGCGGCAAGGCTAACCTGTACGCCAATTCTCCAACTCTTTCAAGAATCTCGAATGGTCCGTTATATCTTGGACTCAGCTTTCCTTTCCTCCCAAAACGATAGATCCCCTGAGTAGGTGAAACCTTTAAGAGCACGTGCTCCCAATTTCAAGCTCTAACGAGCGACGATTCACATCTACATAAGACTTCTATCGACTCTGGGCAGTCAACAGCCTTTCACGAATTAGAGCTACCTTATCTTGAGTTTGTACTATCAACTCTGGTTCCGTCCCGATCAAGTCAGATGAATTGTCCCAACACAGGGGTGATCTGCATCTTCTCCCGTACAATGATTTAAACGATGCCATCTTAATGGAAGCATGCCAACTATTGTTGTAGGTGAATTCAATCAACGGCAAATGAACCTCCCAATCAGTCGACCAATCTAAGGTACAAGCTCTTAGCATATCTACTACTGTCTTAATAGTACGTTCGGACTATCCATCAGTCTGAGGATGATAAGTTGTACTGAAGTTCAGCTCGGTTCCCAAGGCTTTATGAACTGCCTTCCAAAAGTGTGACACAAAGCAACCATCCCGATCCGAAATAATGGTCTTCGGCGTACCATGCAATCGGTCCATCTCCATAATAAACACTCGTGCCAACTTCTCTGGTCCCCAAGTATCCTTAATACCCAGAAAGTGAGCCGACTTGGTTAGTAGATCAACTATCACCCAAATCATGTTCATCCCCATCCTGGTCCTTGGCATATTAGTGATAAAGTCCATCGATACATCCTCCCACTTCCACTCAGGAATTAGAAGTGGCTTCAACATTCCGGCAGGTCGCTGATGTTCAATCTTATCCTGCTGACAAGTTAAACAGTTCAAGACGTATTCTGCTACGCCCTTCTTCATATTTCCCCACCATAAATTCTGCTTTAGATCTTTATACATCTTACTGATGCCCGAATGAATAGAATAGGGCACACTGTGAGCTTCCTTCATGATCGTCTGTTTCAAAACATCATCATCGGGGATGCAAAGTCGACTCTGGAACCTCAGAACTCCATCATCATATATTACAAATCCCGGGGCCTTCTCCTTGTTCACTTCATCACATAATCAAATAATCATATTATATTTGATTTCTTCAACTAACGATGAAGTTAATCCCATCACACCCAGTTGCCCTTGGACCCCTTGAGACCATACTTCAATTCCTTCACGAATCAATTCTCGTTGAATGCTGGACCGGGACGTAAGCATTTCCAGCATTCGAATAAAGACAGGTTTGCGGCTTAGTGCATTAGCTACTACGATCGATTTGTCTGGATAATAAAGGATTTCCAGGTCGTAGTCTTTGATCAATTCCATCCATATCCTCTGTCCCATGTTTAATTCCTTGTGATTAAAAATATATTTGAGACTCTTGTGATCTGTGAAGATCTGACAGTGAGTGCCGTACAAATAATATCGCCAAATATTTAGGGCAAAGACAACGGCTGCTAACTCTAAATCATGTGTCGGGTAGTTAACCTCATACGGTTTCAACTGTCGAGAGGCATAGGCAATCATCCTATCCTTCTGCATTAACACATAACCCAAACCCTGATTTGAAGCATCGATGTACACCATGAACCCATCAGTTCCATCTGGTAATGCTAATATTGGCGCTGCTGTCAGTCCCCTCTTAAGTTCATCAAAACTAGTCTGACATTTCTCGTCCCACACAAATTTCTGAGTCTTATGCAACAACTGAATAAGCGGACGAGCAATTTTGGAAAATACTTCCACAAAACGACGATAATATCCAGCAAGTCCTAAGAAGCTATGGACTTCCTTCACGTTCCTAGGAGATTCCCACTCCAAAATTGCCTCAACTTTCTTCGGGTCTACCTGAACTCCGTCGGTTGAGATCACGTGCCCAAGGAACATTACTTCCTTTAGCCAGAGCTCGCATTTGGAAAGTTTTGCATAAAGCTGTTCATTTCTCAAAGTATTCAAAACAATACGCAAATGTTCTGCGTGCTCTTCTGGATCCTTCGAAAAGATCAAGATGTCGTCAATGAAAATAACCACGAATTTATCCAAGTATTCTAAGAATACCCGATTCATCAATCGTATAAACACCGCAAGAGCATTAGTAAGTCCAAATGGCATCACCACAAACTCATAGTGCCCATACTGGGATCTGAAAGCGGATTTTGGTATATCAGATTCCTTAATCTTCAACTGATGGTATCCTGATATCAAGTCAATCTTCGAGAATACCGTTGCCCCCTGTAGTTGATCAAATAAATTATCGATCCGGGGTAATGAGTATTTATTCTTGATCGTCATCTTGTTCAGCTCCCTGTAATCAATACACAATTGGAGGGATCCATATTTCTATCGAACAAAAAGAACGGGCGCACCCCAAGGAGAAACGCTAGGTTGAATGTAACCCTTCTGCAATAATTCTTCAAGATGTTTCTTTAACTCATACATCTCGGTTAACTCCATAAGGTATGGTGCTCTGGAAATAGGTGCGGCTCCTGGTTCCAATTATATATTAAACTCTATAGCTCTACGCGGAGGTAATCCAGGTAGTTCATCAGGAAATACGTCTGAAAATTCGTTCACAACTGGAATAGATGAGAGCTCTACTCCTTCTTCCTTCTTTATGGCATAATACCAAAACCCGGTACAACCCTATTTCAACAGTTTAATCGCTTTCATGGCTTTGATCACTTTCCCTGAGTTCCTTGGTTTCCATCTTTCGAATAAACGTGCAAATCTATCATTAACAATGATTGAAATAACTCTATTCCGATAGTTCAAAATAGATCCATAACGATTGAGCCAATCGTCCCCGAGAATTAAATCGTCACCAAGGATGTCGATCACGATAAGATTTGATGGCCAATTCCTCCCTCCTATGGACACAAGAAAATCCCTAGTTTCTAGATTCCCCACAATTCTCTCTCCACTCGGCAGACTCACAACATAAGGTTCATAATCATGTAAACACGAGATTTTCAAACGATTAACACAGTTCAATGATATGAAAGAATGCATAGCTCCTGAATCGGATAAGACACTAACTGGTTCCAAAAGAATCTGAATCGTACCTGATACAATAGCAGTGTTCTGATCGTCTGATCTCTTCATCTCATAAAGGCGTGGAGGAACGGACCCAGCACTGGATGCTTCTCTCTTTCCGAAATTCTGCTGTTGAAGACCACTCTGCTTTGTCAGGTTCACACTCGTCTCTTTCGGAACTTGTGCTGAAGTTTGAGCTCCAAACGATCTAGTCACATTTCCACAAAAAGTCGCCCGATGCCCTTCTTACCCACATTCAAAATAGGTCACAGAAGGAGCGGAGCAATCACGCTGAATATGCCCTGCTCGTCTACAGTTATAACACTTCTTCGCTGCATCTGAAAGTGTCGATGCTGTTCAGAACTTCTTTCTGCCTCGGGAAGGATACGGAGGCCTCTTAGAAGAATGGAATGAGGACTGGCCCTTGCGGGGCCTGCTACCCTTGTTCTTTGTGAAGTTGCCAGACAATTTCTACTTCTTTGATTCCACAAATTTCTCCACGGCTGCCTCTTTCATCTCGTAAGCTAAGGCTTTATCTTGATACTGTCGGAGAGTAGTACATTCGAATCCTGACATATATTGTTGGATCTCCGGCTTCATTCACATGTCGAAGTGAAAAATCTTCTCTGCCTCGGTTCTGACCAAATGTTGCACAAAGGTCAGCTGGTGATTAAAAATTTTAATCATATCTGTCACAGATGCCTCCAGATGTTGTGGTGCGAAAAACTCTCGGAATCTAGCCTCTCTAACTGGACGATGACAATACTGTGCTTCCATCATTACTCTAAATTCCATCCAGTCAGCATTATGATCCTCAGGTCGAATGGCTCCCACCAGTCGAAAGCTTCCCCAGTCAGAAAATACTGAGTGATTGGAACTTTTAAGTCATCGGGACAATTAATTCCCGCAAATATCTTCTCAAGTTCTTTCAGCCAGTGGTCCCATGTAGGCATCTCTGAGGAACCGTCAAACATTAGTGGGTGTAGTTTGACCACTTTTGAAAGCCACCTATCTCCCCGATTGTCCTCGTTACGCTGTTGACCCATCGTAGCATACATGCAGTCAACCACTTGAGCAAATTGGTCATCTGAGTGACCACTTGTTGAAGCACTCCCGGCATGTTAGGATTTGCATCTTCCTCCATAGTTCGAGCTCGGTCATTGTTTATTGATTCCTGTTGTCCGCCAGAACAGGAATCCACTCGATTAGCTGACAAATCAGGGGTAGACGATGAATCTTCCTGTCTCGCATTACCACGTCCGAGTCCACGACCGCGTCCGCATCCACGACCTCCTCTCAACATACTGTAAACACAAATACTCAATATCCAGGGCAAAATCTTCTAAAATTCGTCAATATCCAGAAAACACGAAATAATTAAAATAGTAGTATAGGAGACTTACAACCACGATCCACATGACGACGCAGGCTGTACAGTGATGTTATACGCATTCGTTAAATCAAATGACATGAACAGACCCAACTAAACCCATCTGCCAAGATATCCATGAATCTTAGCTCTGATACCATATTCTGTAACACCCCGAGATATTCGCAATAATTACAGCGCCGTAAACCCTTTATGTAAGAGTTTACAAGGCTAAAATAAAAGAATAGCTGAACAATACGAAAAAACCACCAATTGTTGAGTAATTTAATAACCGATTAAAATGTCTCAACACGATTCATTTATTACACATTTCTCAAATCATCAAAAGACACACGTACTCAAGTACTAAATACCAAACCAGAATATCAAAACAAATACAATGAACAACATCACAGAGCCCCTTCGTCATCATGCCAGTACTGTGGCTGCTTCCCTGCTCCTCGGCTACCTGAACATCAAAACAAATTTCCATCCCCGTAGTGGTTAGCAAAATGATGCTAGTACAAGTATCATAATATACAAGAACAAATATGCAACAACGATCCATAACAAAATACAGAACACGGACTTTCGCTACCGGAATCCAATGATGCGTATACACATGATTCCATCAACACAACGTGGGGTAATCCAATGATCCAGCGCCCTCAGCATTGATCCCAAGATGATCCCGTCGGACCAACACGAGGTGGACAACTGATCCAGCACCCTCAGAATACATCACATAATCCCTTTCGGATCAGTACAACACACACGATAAAACCATGCATACATATGCAAAACAATATATTCATCAATACGAACATACACATAGATCAAAAACATGAACGGCGTTATAATAATTCATCTAAGATAATCTCATATTCATCAATATGAAGGGTAATATGCATGATCAAAATCATCAACGTTAAACCAAAAGTCAAGATACTTGTCTCAAAAATGACGACAAGGAACGATACTACGAATAACCTTCAATTCGGTTGAATAATTCTCAGTTGATCAATTCACCAAAAATCCGAACCTTTATTGAACAATAGCACCAATATAACTAACAGTTTTGGATAATCGTTTTAAACATCAAACGAGCATCAAGAGGCGTAATCTACCCGTCAAAAAAATGTATGAATCTGCCCCAACCCATACCGGTTGAATCATCACTACGCTACTAATTCGAACAACAATCCCATAATCTTCCGAGCAAGATTAAACACATCATTCGGTCAGATTCTACAACTAGATCACATGATAGTTCATCTAACATGGATCCTAACCACAACATTCATCAATCCAACGCAGCAAGATTTCGTAAATCTCTTGAAGAACACCATAAAAACTCGTTTATTAGCTTCAACATGTTTGGCATCTTCTTCTTCAAGGAATAACTCTAAGTTCAAATCTATTAAGTTCCCCTATACGCGTTGTTCGTTCAAGCTGTATGTAAGAACTCAATAACCTCAGTAATAAACTCAACAATATCCATAGCATGATCATATTTGATAACAAAAACACATAATCCAGATCGGCGAATCGCCACATACCTTACACGGAAGGAAAAGATGAGATTACTTGATGAACTCCATGCCAAACGCTAGAAAACCAATCCTCAAGGCTCCTTGCCTTCAATGATATGATTAAAGGCTGATATGAAGGTTCAAGATGGAAAGGGTAACTCTCTAAGTCTCAGAAATTGAGTGTGGGGCGAAGTGGAGGCTAAAAAATGAAATGAGGTGCTGTCCTATTTATAGAAAATGGTTATTAGCACGAGCTACTGATCCTTTTTAGCGTGCGCTAACGGGCTCCCAGCCCACTGTATCTAAATGTCCTTGGTCTAACGTACGCTAAATAGCCTTTACGTGCTCTAAAAGAAACAGTAAGCGTACGCTAACACCCATCGTAGCATGCGCTATCGGCTTTACAAAAGCTCATTGACCTCACTGTACTATATTTAGTGCGTGCTAGCATCTCTCACGTAGCGTGCGCTAAGCACCGTTGACTCGCCGTGTCTAAAAGTCGTCCAGGTTCATCCCGACAAAACATTATCTAATATCCGCGATCCGATCTCACCTATTACCTGTCTCAGTCATGCTGACCACGTATAGCGTGCGCTAAGACTCATCTGTAGTGTGCGCTAGCTTACATATTTAGCGAGCGATACACTTAAACGTTAGCATGCACTAAATGTACATAAGTACATGCATGTAACAACAACTACCAAATCATACACTCATCGCTACAGGATCATAAAATACGGAGGGTTATAATCAGATCAAAATACAACATATGCAATGTCACAAGGTTCAAATACAGATAAAATACACATCAGATATTCGGGTATTACATAGACCGAACCCAACAGTGCAATTCAACATCAAAACCAACCCCAAACCAGGTACACAACAATTACAATGTTCAAAAGAAAGAAGTACTCGAGTACTGAAACAAACGACATGATTAATAAAATTTAGAAGACATGACATCAACAAATGGCCATTGAACAGAATCACCCTTACCCATCATACTCGTACTGTCCGCTTGCTCGTTCGCCTCCATGACCTGTACCTGAAATACAAATGTATTTCCCCCCATTTAAGGGGTTAGCGACAACAGCTAGTGCAAGTACAATCCATTTGAACTACCATTCTAATCAGATGAAATATGCGCCAAAATCAGTTTAGAAAACGTTTTTATATTCCGGAATATTACGATGCACAAGCACAAAACACAGTTCTCCAACAAAACATTTCAAAAGTTAACCGTTGGTACAAGACTCACGGCCACCGCACCCCACATAGGCCCCGTCGGACCATCCCTGGGTGGTTAACCCCAGTTCATGATACGCATACACACGGCACTACGTATCCCCAGAGGCCCCTTCGGACCATCCCTGGGAGAACATACGCATTCACAACCATAAGATACACGGGAAGCCATAATTCAAACACTAGAATATGCAAACAAATGTAAAGTGCTTGCCTTTGAGACATCTTTGACGAGACAGAAAGTAAACGACGGGTACGAATGCCATGGAGTGACCACGACAAATCCTAAACGCAAGGATAACACAACTCAGTCCTAAACGATAACAATAATTGAATGGAATACGCCGACAACCCCGATCACAACCATGACAATATGCGTATGTTCAATACGGGTGAGGGTTTTAACAAAACCTCCCCGAATCAACAATTCACGGATTAAACACGATGGAAATGGATTGGGAAACATTCAATAACAATAACGAACGATACGAGTTTAGGAAGACAAAACCCGAAAAAAACCCCAAAATGGACAAGGTTAGGGTTCTAGTCGAAATACCTCGGATCTCGGATGGAGGAAGATGATTAAGATGATGGTAAACTTTGCTTGAAGCACAATACTCGATTTAACATGGAACTCCACGGGCTAATCTTGAAGAATTGCTCAAAATCGCTCGTAGGAACTCAATTCGTGGACAAGGAAGGAGGAAAGAAAGAAATGACGCGACTGGAACCTGTTCAGGTATTAAATACCTGACTGCTCGTTATGTACGTTAACATTGTGAGGTTAACGAACGTAATGACTCTTACGTACGTAACACTGATGAGTTAGCGTACATAAGGGCTCGACAGAACAGTCTGCCCAATTTGCTGAGGCCGATGTGTACGCTACATCAGACAGTTAGTTTACGCTATAAGGAAGCTTACGTACGTAACACCGATGAGTTAACGTACGTAAGAACTCGGCAGAAACTTTGTAGAACCTACTGTCCAAAACGCTGAGGACCATAATGTACATTAACACTAAGGTTTAACGTACGTTATATGTGTATCGATAGCGTACGCAAGAAAGCATGAATAACGTACGTTATTCATGCAACAGTCCAACACTGCTGAATGCAGTTCGTCGCTCAGGGAAATACGAAGTCGAAACGCAACCAAAGATTAGATCCAGAACATAAATATGGAGTATTCGCGACGAGGAAGCTAAGTGCTGAAAGAAAGTACGATTCCGACTACTGAAAGATTTGAAATACGACAAGGGAGATAAAATTCCCTAAACTTATAGGAAATTACAAAACGGCCCAAACATCCGAAAATCACGATACAACATCGTATTATCAAACCGAAACTCACAACATGAATAACTCGACCATACGGACTCATGGAAACAAGGAAACAATGAAATCGAAAGAGTTTTACGAGAATCGAACATACAAGCGACAAAACATGACATAAAGCGAAATTGTCTAAAAACACCTCCGAAGCTCATAAAAATGGAAAAATACCAAGAACAAAATAGATTCAAAACATCAACGGTTACAAGCGAGTCGATAAAAATAGACATGCGCCAAAAATAGAAACTGCTTAAAATAAAAAGGTACAGATATTACAGATAGCTCTCCACAAATTGCCCCAAAATGTTCCAGGAACTCAAAACACGGACACGGAAGAAGGAAGGTAGAAAAATGACGCGTCGGAAGTCAACCCATGTATTTAAATACCTGACATCGCTATGTTATGATCTTAACGTACGTAACCTTACATACTTAATGTACGTAAGGAATCGGCAGAAGCTACTGCCCAAATTGTTGAATGCGATAACATACATTATGGATCACAATTAACGTACGTTAACAACACAAGTATAACGTATGTAAGGAAGCATACATAACGCACGTTATGCATGCAACAGTTCAGCACCGAAGAATGCAGTCCACTGCCCAAGAAGCACGAAAAGGAAAGCGATAAAAGATGGAAATCCGAAGACACAGTTACGAGGTATCCGCGATGGCGAACCTAAGCGCTAAAAGGAAACACTATTCCGACCACTCGATGGTTCGGAATTCGACGACGGAAGTAAGTTTTCCTCAAACTTTAGGAAATTACAAAACGGCCCAAACATTGGAAAATTACGATATGATGTTGGATCATGAAACTGAAACTCATAACATGTACAACTCAATAACACGGACTTATGGAAACAAAGAAATAACAAAATCAAACGAGTTTTACGAGAATCAAACGTACATACGACAAGATCATAACATAAAGCATATTACGTCAAAACACCTCCGAAACTAGTCCAAATGGAAAAATACCAAGAACAAAATAGATTCAAAACGTCGAAACGGTTACAAACGAGTTGTTAAAATAGGCATGTGCTCAAAAATAGAAACGCCTAAGAATAGAAAGTACGGATATTACACGTATCATAAATTTAACACATATATAAAAGTAATGAATGATGAGTATAAATTTTTTTTATATTATATTCATTACGCATTATTTACATATTCAAATCTTTTTTTTTTCTTTTTTTAATAGTAAGCATCTCTACATAGCATACTTTATTAAGGAATAATCTCCATTTAGAAATAAAAAATATGGTTCCAATTTGGGAACAAGTATAAATATGAATAAATTCTACAATTGTCATAGTTCATAATTTTTTCAAGTCCTGCTTCAAGAAAATACACCTCCATTTAAATATATGTAATTGAACATAACTAGCACATAAATGATTAGTATTAATGAGTGTATTTGAAATGTATCATAAGATGAAATAGCAATGCCTCAGTGAATATAACTAGCACATAATTAAGATGATGTAAAATATTTATTTAAGGTTGCATGTAATAATGACTTGATCTTTTTTGTTGCAACCACATTCTCTAACTTGTGCGTGCTCAATAGGTTATCCACATGAGAACCTCTTTATTGAATCCAAAATATTCCCAACTTGTCGAGCATATCTAAAGCTTGCATGAAACTTTTTGAATTCTATGCTATCATCCTCCGGATTATTTCTTCCTTCTCCTTGCTTTATTTTTTCACTTCAGTTAAACAATATACAATTGTATAAAAATATCAATTTTGTTAAATATGTATATGTACTTCAATATTTAGAGAAAAAGAGAATTTGTTCTTCTTACACTTCTATTTAAAAATAACTCCCATTTCAAAACAATTTCTCGCAGTCCCAAACTTTATAGTAATATCAGGGCAAGAGGCAGATCAAAATAGAAAAACTCACATTGGGGATCTATCTTTATTATTAGAAGAGAGTCCCAAACACTTTAAGAAACACATGTGATTTCTACGTGTTTGTCTTTTTAAAAATTTAAAAAAAAAGGAGGTGAAAATTATTCAATCATATATTATTACCTACTATCGAAAACTCCCTCACTCTTTATTGTTTTAGTCTTTAACGTATAAATTTTAATGATAATAACTTATTTATATAAATTATAGTTCTAATAAAAAATATATCAAATTAATCCTTATTTTATGATCTTTAATTAGAGACTCATATAGTACACACACACATACACACACACACACACACATATATATATATATATATATATATATATATAAAGGTAATTTAAATATCAGATACTTTCTGTAAGGTTAATTATGATATACTTAGATAATTAAAATACTTCCACATAAAAGGTGAAAACATCGAAGAAAAATATATTTAATTTATTTTCACCATTTTGTAATTTAAATATTTAAACTTTTGAACTATTTTTTTTGATAAAATACAGCAAAATGATTACATTAACGCCAAATCATGTAAAAATTTATATTAATAAGATATGGGTTATATATTAAATAAAAATTATTAATAATAATAATATAAGTTAATTCATTTTTTATAAAATTAGATCTAAGACTCATATTGTTCTGCATGAAAAATTATTGATGATATTTACTTAATTAAAATACATCAAATGGTAATATATGTGTATTTTACATTAATATTAAAATTTAATTATATATTGTTAATATAATTAAATATTTAGTATTTTATGTCGTGTATGTGAGGGTGTCTAGTCTATCTTTACTACTACAATAAAGTCGCGAGGATAGGTGTAACCCTGTTACAATTTTTGAAATTTAGAATTTTATAATTAAAAAGAATTACGACCTGTCAACTGTAAATTTAAAATGATCATCTATCAAAATGAACAAATATGTACCAACAAAAAGAAGGATAGGTGTCGTCCTATTATAAATTTTGAATTACTTGCTTTAATATTAAATAAAAATAAGTACTATTTTTATATATGTAGCTGTAAAATAAAACTTACCAATCCTACTAAATGAAAACAGGTGTTAGATTATTGATAATTCTGAATTTTCAATTTTAATTTGGAAAAAAATGAAATAAGTTTCAATTATGTGTAATATCCACAATTTCGATTTTCGGTAAAACAATTTTTTGGCAGGAGTCCGTTTTAACGGCTCGCTTGTGACCGTTTCGTCATTCTAAGAATGATTAATTCTGTACTTTTTGACATCCGAGTTCGTTTCGGTGTCGTTTTGCTGAGTTCCGTGCTTTTTGGCGACTTTTCCACATTTGAGTTTGATTCTTGCGAATCTCATTCGATACTGTTTTTTCGTGTTCCCCATAAGTCCGTTTAACTTTATTAGACGTGTTGTGAACTTTGGTTTGGTTATTCGATCACATATCGTGATTTTCGGGTATTTTGTAATTTCTCAAAGTTGTGGATATCCGCCTATATATTTAATGTTTCGATCCTTTTCATGGCCGCGTGTGAGTTTGATTAGAGCTCAAGCTCTTAGTATGATCATATTCTGGAGCTTTCTTTATGTATCTTGAACTTGAAGATTCGGTCGGAGAAATCCGTCGTCGTACCCATTTTTGAGGGTACTGTTGTTGTTATTTCTGAGTCGTTAGCGCACGCTACATCCGGGTGGTTAGCAGCGCGCTAAGGTGCAGTAGTTAGCGCACGTTACGGGTTTGGTAGCGCACGCTAACTGGTAGTTCGAGGCAGTCCAGGAGCTACTGAACTAGGATTGGAGTCTCGTTAGCGCACGTTATGGTTGGTATAGCGCGTGCTATCGTCTGCTTAGTGCACGCTATCTGTCCTTTCTAGCGCACGCTATCTGGTAGGTGCGTATCTGCCCAGGAGCCACTAGACTGGATTATTGGCTCGTTAGCGCACGCTACGCGTATTGGCTAGCGCACGCTATCAGTGTTGCGGGCGGAATGTCTGGGGCGCTGACCCCGTTAGCTAACAGTGTTTAGCGCACGCTAATAACTGTCCAGTATAAATACTGGACAACATCCTTTATTCCGTAATTTCTCTCTCTCTTCGTCTCTTTTCGTCGGGAGCAAATTCTTGGAGCAATTTTGGGCGATCTTCATCATCAAGCGTCATCTTGGGATAGATTTGTGTGTGTGTTTAACATCATTTGATCCATTGTTCTTCGCCGGATCGAGGTACTTTTCTTGATTCCCCAGAGTTGACTTTTTGGGAGTTTTGTTCTTTATTCCGAATTCAATCCGATTTAGATGAATCGATTGGTGTTAGATGTTGTTGTTAAACATGTTTTATGGATTGTATATCCATACCTTCGGTTCGTTTCAACCCGCATGGTGATTACGGTGTTTTTGAGGTGTAGTGAACATTTAATGTTCGATTAAATGTTCGAATGAGTTTTCCTTCGATAGTTTGATGTGATCTCCGTTGTTTTTGGTCTTGATCCTCGTCGTAATCATGTTTTTGTTGTTTCTTCCGGAGGATTATAGGTGCTCGAGGATTTCGAGTTGATCTCCATTTTGTGTCGGTAATTCGTGTGGTATTATTCTCATAATGTTCGCGGTGCTATTGTATTCTTGATTATGTTCAGGAGTTTGGGGCTGCCCGACCGCATTCCGTTCATCGCCTCGTTTCGATCGTGGTTTCGAGGAAAGTATTGTTCTTATACGATTTGTGTCCTGCAAATAGAGTTTACATGTTGGATTTACGATGGTTGGTCTACCCTCTTGAATATGATTCGTGTGAATTGATTGTGATTTGATTATTTTGAACGTTGAGGGCTTTAATGATACCCCTGCTTGTTTAATATTGTGAAATCGTGTATTCCGTGTTAATTGTGTTGTTGTGTTGTGATTAATTGTTCATGATGGAGGTACTGTGATGAGTATGATAATAGTGCCGGGTAAGTGGCCATCTCTAGTAAGTATTCTTAATGAACTTACATTTTTAGCATATTAGTATTGCATGAGTGACGTGTGTGTATGCACACTACGGGTTAGATCCGACAGGGTCTCGGTAGGGGTCCACAGAGGCGTGGATCGACGAGCTTTGGTTTTAACCACTACGGGTTAGATCCAACGGGGTCTCAGTAGGGGTCCACAAAGATGTGGATCGACGGTTAATTATGGTGCATTTTATAAATGTGTTTTGGGTTATGGCATTTCCGGAAACGAGTGTTTTTAAACGGTGATTTCATGATTGCATGCGTTGACTAAATGTGTAAGAGGTAAGTTGTTCATTTGGCCTACTTGGCTAGGATGGCACTAGAGTATTTTGTCATATGTGTTTAGTCCTTTAGTTGTGGGGTTTTGATGTTGGAAAATGGAGCTTGCTATTGTTCTCGTGTACGATGATTTGATGAGAATTTGGTTGAGATCCCCACGGTTTTGTAAAGGTCGTTTTTCGGAAAGTGGTTTTGGACCGAGACCCATTCGTTTTGAAATGGTTAATTTTCAACTAAGGACTTGAGGTCCAACAAGGTTTCTATTCTTAAAATCCCCGAGATGAGGAATTTATTTTCAAACACTTCTTTGATTGCTTTATAATTAATAAAACCTCTCGAGATGGCTTCGGTAGTTAATTGTCATATCCGATTCATGATTTCTATTTGATTGTTACATTTCATATGATTATGTACTTGCACTAGCAAAATAGTGGGATTTTGCTAACCCCCGAGTAATCGGGGGTGGATGTCTGTATTGCATTCAGGTACGTGCAGGGCCTTGGGGAGCATAACACAGGGTTGGTACGAAGGATGATGAATGATGATCGGTACTAATCACATGAGGATCCATACGATGTCGTATTGGTTTAGTTGTACTTTATTTTCGCTGCAGTATTTTCTCCGTTGTACGGGAGTGTGTTGTATTTTGACCCCTGTGTGGGCATGTATTCAAAATAACCATTCTAGTATAACAACATTGAATGGAGGACACAAAACATAACCAGAGGAAATACACAGTATCACGCTTGCCCATCATCTTCATGCCGACCCGATACCTGCCTGTCCGCTCTCCTGGAACCTGAAATACATGAAAAGTATTTCCCCCATAAAGGGGTTAGCCGTCGAATTGCTAGTGCAAGTATATCAAGTATGAAATATAATACTCCTTGATAATAAAGTAAACGTAACCGTCAATTCATCAATTTAAGACTAGTATTCCGGAATAACTGAATCTCATAGCATCACATCAATACATATATGAATACCGTGGAACCACACCAGAGGCTACGGAACCCTCAGAGGGCCCATCGGTCCGTCCCAGAGTGGTTCGTTCATATCATCCGTGGAATCGCACCCGAGGCTACGAAACCCTAAGGGGACCCGTCGGCCCACCCCAGAGTGGATATAAAAAATCATGCCATTAATATATTTTACTTTCAAAGTCGAGAACGTACAATCATAAATATATACTTGCCTTTGAGACATCGAGAAATTGAACGGAAAAAGGGTACGAGTTTGGTAGGTCCAAGAACGCGCTTCCGGCACCTAAACGATTCGCAAGGAATATGATAATCAATTATCCATACTCAAATTACACGAAGAAACTACCGAAACCCATCTACGATTCATGAAAATACACGGATAACAACTAGAGTTTGGAAAATCATCCAAACCCTCACAAGTTCGAAAACGGCACAATCCAATCCATAAAATCGTAGGAAAAGCATGCATATGGGATAGATACATCATAATCTCAAGGTTCTCAAGCTTCAAAACGAATAAATCGGACGAATCTAGGAAAACCCCAAAATTCCCAAAAATAGGGTTCTAAGGATTTTTACCTTGATTTGGACGTTAGGATGAATTAGATGTTGTGAAATCCTTGTTCTCCAACCAAATATGTTGATGTTAGAAGAAAAATCGCTTCCAATCGCCCAAAATCCTCTATCCCGAGCTGCTCCCATCGGAAATGAGTGAAGAGGATGAAAAATGATGAAATGGAAGTCAACTGTCCAATATATATCCGCCCAGTGTAGCGCACGCTACGCTTCCTTCATTAGCGTGCGCTAGCGTGGTCACCGGGTAGTCCAGTGGCTTCTGCCGGCCCCATTAGCGTGCGCTAATTGCCCTTCTCTAGCATGCGCTAGCCAAAGAATGGTGTCCAGTACTGGAGTCCAGAACATACTGTCCTCTGCCCTGCTCAAGCCTTAGTGTGCGCTACCGCTATGGCTTAGCGTGCGTTATGCGACAGATTTAGCGTGCGCTAGCCGAAGCCTAGCGTACGTTACCTGATAGTCCAGAAAACCTGACAACCTCACTTCCTTTGCCGACCAGCCCGTTAGCGTGCGCTACGGACGAATGTTAGCGTACGCTACTAACCGCGAATAGCGTGCGCTAACGAATTCCTAGCGCGCGTTAACCGCCAGTCCAGAGGGCAGTCCGAGTTACTGGTTCTGACCTGACTGGTCCCTTAGCGCGCGCTACGGCTCAAAACTAGCATGCGCTAGTCAAGCAGAATTAGCGTGCGTTAGCCTAGGCCTAGCGTGCGCTATTTCTCTGGTCCAGAACACATCCGCAAGGTTCAAATAATGCGATCGCGACCCAAACAAGATACGAAACTCAAAAACAATATTAACAACATCACCAAGAGTTTGCAGAGCGACAAGATAGGAAGAACGGCAAGGTCAAACAGTTAATAAAAAGTACGGGTATTACATTCTCCCCCTCTAAAAAGAAGTTTCGTCCCGAAACTTAAGAAATGAAGAATTCGGGGTATTCCATCCGCATATTCTCTTCCGTCTCCCAAGTCGCCTTTTCGACTCCATGTCTCGACCATTGCACTTTAACCAGTGGAATGGTCTTATGCCGAAGTTGTTTCTTGCGACGCTCAAGGATCTTCACGGGTCTCTCAGGAAAGGTAATATCCTCGGCTACGTCAATCTCACTGTAGTCGATAACGTGGCTCGGATCCGGCACGTACTTTCTCAACTGAAACACATGAAAAACACTATGGACGTGACTCGAAGCTGGAGGCAACGCCAAGCGATAAGCTAAATCTCCAACTCTGACCAAAATCTCGAAAGGTCCGATATACCTCGGACTAAGTTTCCCCTTTTTCCCGAAGCGTAAAACTCCTCTGGTCGGCGACACCTTGAGTAAGACGTGGTCCCCCACTTCGAACTCCAAGGGTCGACGACGAATATCAGCATAAGATTTCTGACGACTCCGGGCAGTCAACAATTGGTCCCGGATAATAGAAATCTTTTTCTTAGTCTCCATCAACATGTCCAGTTCCATTCCAATTAGCTCAGAAGCCTCGTCCCAACATAATGGCGACCTATATCGCCTACCATAAAGTGCCTCGAATGGTGCCATTTTGATCGACGCATGCCAACTATTATTGTAAGCAAACTCGATCAACGGCAAGTGAAGCTCCCAATCGTCACTCCAGTCTAAGGCACAAGCCCGCAACATATCTTCCAACGTCTGAATCGTCCTCTCCATCTAACTGTCCGACTGAGGATGAAAGGAAGTGCTCAATCTCAACTCAGTACCCAAAGCCTGATGAATGGCCTGCCAAAAATGCGATACGAAACGGCCGTCTCGATTTGAAACAATGGTCTTGGGGGCACCGTGCAACCTTACGATCTCAGCTATAAAAGTTCGAGCCAATCTATCCGGTCCCCAAATATCCTTAATACCCAAGAAGTGTGCAGACTTGGTCAACCGATCGACAATTACCCAAATCATATTCATTCCGGCCCGAGTTCTCGGCATGCCAGTGATAAAATCCATAGAGATGTCTTCCCACTTACACTCGGGAATGGGAAGCAGTTTCAACAACCCCGCTGGTCGTTGATGTTCGATCTTGACTTGTTGACACGTCAAGCACCGTAGTACAAACTCCGTGACATCCTTCTTCATGTTATTCCACCAAAAATTGCGCTTCAAATCTTTGTACATCTTACTCGTCCCGGGGTGTATTGAGTAAGGCGTAGCATGAGCTTCTCGAAGAATTCTCTGCCTCAACTCTAAATCGTTTGGAACACAAAGCTTGCCCTGAAATCTCAGAATACTATCCTCGTGAACCATAAAGCCAGGAGCTTTTCATTTAGTTACGTCTTCCTTCAGTTGAGATATCATCGGGTCACTACATTGTTTCCCTTTGATGTCGTCGACCAAGGACGAAGTAATTTCGAGAGTACACAACTGTCCTTGCACTCGTTGAAGCCAAACTTCTATCCCCTGCTCAATTAAATTCTGCCGAATTTTCGCCTGAGGTGTAAGAACCTCGAGCATTTGAAGAGGTGCCGATTTGCGGCTCAAAGCATCTGCGACGACATTGGCTTTTTCAGGGTGGTAAAGAATTTCCAAATCGTAATCCTTTATCAAATCTAACCAACGTCTCTGTCTCATATTCAGCTCCTTCTGACTGAAAATATACTCCAGGATCTTGTGATCAGTATAAATCCGACACGGAGAACCATACAAATAATTCCGCCAAATCTTGAGTGCGAAGACAATTGCGGACAATTCCAAATCGTGAGTAGGATAATTCATCTCATACGGCTTTAGTTGTCGTGACGCAAAAGCTATCATCTTATCATGCTGCATAAGTATACAACCAAGACCTTGACCCGAAGCGTCACTATAAACTGCAAAGCCCTCACTACCATGTGGCAAAGTTAAAACCGGTGCTGAAGTCAAACGTCTCTTCAGCTCATCGAAGCTCTGTTGTCTCTCATCCGACCAAACAAACTTTTCGGTCTTCTGGAGTAATTTCGTAAGCGGCCGAGCGAGTTTCGAGAACCCCTCGACAAATCGACGGTAATATCCAGCAAGGCCCAAAAAGATACGAACTTCCTTAACATTTTCAGGCAGTGCCCAGTCTAGCACTGCCTCAATCTTTTGTGGGTCTACACGAACCCTTTCGGCCGAAATCACATGGCCGAGAAACATAACTTCTTTTAACCAGAATTCACATTTTAAAAATTTTGCATAGAGGTGCTCGGTTCTCAGAATATCTAGTACCAAACACAAGTGTCGGGCATGTTCCTCTTTATCTCGAGAATAGTTCAAAATGTCGTCAATAAAGACGACTACACACCTGTTGACATACTCGATGAAAATTTTATTCATTAACTGCATGAATACTACCGGCGCATTAGTCAACCCAAAAGGCATAACTACAAATTCATAATGCCCATATCTCGTCCGAAATGCCGTCTTCAGAATGTCGGACTCCCTCACCCTGAGTTGATAATACCCGGATCTTAAAGTAAAGTTCGAGAAAACTGCAGCCCCTTGCAATTGATCGAATAAATCGTCTATACGAGGCAAAGGATACTTGTTCTTGATGGTCACTTTGTTTTGCTCACAGTAGTCGATGCACAAACGTAGAGAACCATCTTTCTTTCTCACAAAAAGAACAGGTGCGCCCCAAGGCAAAGCGCTCGGTCTAATGTATCCTTTCTCTAGGAGTTCTCTCAATTTATTCTTCAATTCTTGCATCTCGGAAAGTGCCATCTGATAAGGTGCTTTAGAAATCGGAGCCGCATTTGGCTCTAAGTCCATGGTAAATTCTATCTCCCGATCTGGTGGTAATCCCGGGAGATCATCCGGAAAGACATCGGGATACTCATTAACAACCGGAATCGAAGAGAAATTGACTTCGTTTCCTTCCGTTTTCAAAGCATAACACCAATAGCCCGTACAACCTTTATTCAAAAGTTTTACGGCTTTCATGGCACTGATAAGTAGCTTAGATTGGCCTGACTTACGTCCCGAAAATGAGTACTCATATCTGTCTTTAGTCATCATGGTGATAACCTTAGTACAGTAATTCATAATCGCTTGGTGACTATCAAGCCAATCCTCGCCGAGGATCACGTCCTTGCCTTCCATATCAACTACAATTAAATTCGATAACCAATCCATACCGGATATAATCACCAGAAAATCTCTAATCTCCCGGTTCCCACAATTCTTTCCCCGCTAGGAAGTTTCACGATGAAGGGATCGCAAGCAGTCATACAAGTTATATTCAAACGGCGTACACACTCCAAGGAAATAAAAGAATGTGTAGCACCTAAATCAAAAAGTACACGAACTGGAAGAGATAAAATATGAATGGTACCTGAAGCCACCGCCGCATCGAATTCGTCTGTTCGACGCATCTCATAAACCCGTGGTTGTACCGAACCGACGCTAGAGTTTCCCCCTCCAGCGTTCTGACCCCGTCCCCGGCCCCTGCAGAAATTCTGCTGAGATTGTCGCTGATTTATACCTTGGTCAAGTGGTGCTGGGGCAGAAGCCCGAGTGTCCAAAGTCTGATTCGGCTGGGAACAATAAGTTGCTCTATGTCCCAACTGTCCGCACGTGTGACACTTCAATGGTGGAAAGTTGCATTCCAAATTAACGTGGCCTGGACGGCCACAATTATAGCAAGTCACCATGCGGTTTGTGGTACCTGGAGTAGAACGGTAACCCCTCTTTCCCTTATTAGAATGTGACGACTGTCCGGCAGAACGGTTAGTCGTCTGTAACCTCTGAAAGTTGCCACTCTTAGAGCCAGAAAAATTTTCCGCGACCTTTTGCTTCTTCGATTCTTCAACAGTATCATTGTCGTGGCTTAACATATCATGGGCTAAAGCTCTGTCCTGATATTCCTTCAGTGTGGTGCAGGAAAATCCGGCCATGTACCGCCGTAAGTCTATATTCATCCGCATATCAAAGTAACGGATCTTATCACGCTCGTTACGCACTTGATCCTTCACGTGGATCAATTGTTGGTTGTATTCCACGATCGCCTGCGAAACGGGAATATCCTGTGGTTTAGCCTCGAAAAAGGCTCGGATTCGGCCTTCTCGAACCGGCCAAGGGAAAAATTCGGCCTCCAAAAGTTCTTTAAATTCATCCCACGTGGCAACACGATCCTGTGGCTTGATGACCTTCCACCACATAGCGGCCTCCTTAGTAAGGAAATACTGAGCAATCAGTACTTTTCTCACTTCGGGGCAATCAACCGCTTCGAAAATCTTTTCCAATTCCGCTAGCCAATCTTCCCAACCTAACGGGTTTGTGGCACCGCCAAATTGTGGAGGGTGCATACGAATTACATTCTGAAGCAAGGCATCCGTGTTCGGGTTCGGATTATTCAGCTGTACAGTTTGGGCTAGAATGGTCATCTGGGTAGCCAGTTGTTGAAGTACATTCGCAACTCCAACATCCGCGCTGTTCCCCTGGCCATTCGACTGGTCATGCTGACTCTCAGTGTCAGGATGCACCGAGTTCGACAAACTAGGGTTGGTTGACCCCGCAACAGAACTGAGGGAAACGGCCGCGCCTCGTACTCGTCCATGTCCACGGCCACGACCACGGCCTTGTCCCCTACTAGCTGACATACTGAAGAACACACAAGGCATGTAAGTACAATTCAATCGCACGTCATCGAAGTGACCGATTCTCAAGAATACCAAGAATAGAAGCAAAACGAATAAGGAAACGCCAGAAGAGTAAGAGGTCTTACAAGTACCGATCGCACTGTGATGATGGCAGAGTAGTGATACTGTGGACAAATGATGACTCAATCGACCCAAAAGACCGACAACCTAGGTATCCATAGACCTAAGCTCCGATACCATATTCTGTAACACCCCCAAGTTATTTAGGGAATATTACAGCGCCGTGAGCCCCACCGTGGGACCCACAAGGCTAAACATACGCGGAACTATAAATTTTGACCGAAAAGGTCTACATACAATGGAATAAAGAACAATATAATCGGTATTCGAAACATGTCCAACGTATCCAAAGACATCACAATGCAAAACAATTCCTCGGCAAACATGCCGGAACCTCAAGAAATGGAAAACCATACTCGAGTATTCAAAATAACCATTTCACTACAACAACATTGAATGGAGGACACAAAACATAACCAGAGGAAAGACACAGTATCACGCTTGCCCATCATCTTCATGCCAACCCGATACCTGCCTGTCCGCTCTCTTGGAATCTGAAATACATGAAAAGTATTTCCCCCATAAAGGGGTTAGCCGTCGAATAGCTAGTGCAAGTATATCAAGTATGAAATACAATACTCCTCGACAATAAAGTAAATGTAACCGTCAATTCATCAATTTAAGACTAGTATTCCAGAATAACTGAATCTCATATCATCACATCAATACATATATGAATACCGTGGAACCGCACCAGAGGCTACGGAACCCTCAGAGGACCCGTCGGTCTGTCCCAGAGTGGTTCATTCATATCATCGGTGGAATCGCACCAGAGGCTACAAAACCCTCAAGGGACCCGTCGGCCCGCCCCAGAGTGGATATAAATAATCATGCCATTAATATATCTTACTTTCAAAGTCGAGAATGTACAATCATAAATATATACTTGCCTTTGAGACATCGACAAATTGAACGGAAAAAGGGTACGAGTTCGGTAGGTCCAAGAATGCGCTTCCGGCACCTAAACGATTCGCAGGGAATATGATAATCGATTATCCATACTCAAATTACACGAAGAAACTACCGAAACCCATCTACGATTCATGAAAATACATGGATAACAACTAGAGGTTGGAAAATCGTCCAAACCCTCACAAGTCCGAAAACGGCACAATCCAATCCATAAAATCGTAGGAAAAGCATGCATATGGGATAGATACATCATAATATCAAGGTTCTGAAGCTTCAAAATGAATAAATCGGACGAATCAAGGAAAAATCCCAAAATTCCCAAAAATAGGGTTCTAAGGATTTTTACCTTGATTTGGACGTTAGGATGGATTAGATGTTGTGGAATCCTTGTTCTCCAACCAAATATGTTGATGTTAGAAGAAAAATCGCTTCCAATCGCCCAAAATCGTCTCTCCCGAGCTGCTCCCGTCGGAAATGAGTGAAGAGGATGAAAAATAACAAAATGGAAGTCAACTGTCCAATATATATCCGCCCAGTCTAGCGCACGCTACGCTTCCTTCATTAGCGTGCGCTAGCATGGTCACCGGGTAGTCCAGTGGCTTCTGCCGGCCCCGTTAGCGTGCGCTAATCGCCCTTCTCTAGCGTGCGCTAGCCAAAGAGTGGTGTCCAGTACTGGAGTCCAGAACCTACTGTCCTCTGCCCTGCTCAAGCCTTAGCGTGTGCTACCGCTATGACTTAGCGTGCGTTATGCGACAGCTTTAGCGTGCGCTAGCCGAAGCCTAGCGTACGTTACCTGATAGTCCAGAAAACCTGACAACCTCACTGCCTCTGCCGACCAGCCCGTTACCATGCGCTACGGACGGATGTTAGCGTACCCTACTAACCGCGAATAGCGTGCGCTAACGAACTCCTAGATCGCGTTAACCGCCAGTCCAGAGGGCAGTCCAAGTTACTGGTTCTAACCTGACTGGTCCCTTAGCGCATGCTACGGCTCAAAACTAGCATGCGCTAATCAAGCAGAATTAGCGTGCGTTAGCCTAGGCCTAGCGTGCGCTATTTATCTGGTCCAGAACACATCCGCAAGGTCCGAACAATGCGATCGCAACCCAAACCAGATACGAAACTCAAAAACAATATTAACAACATCACCAAGAGTTTACAGAGCGACGAGATAGGAAGAACGGCAAGGTCAAATAGTCAATAAAAAGTACGGGTATTACAATATGTATTTATTCGAGTCTCATATTTTGTTTATATGAGGAGCGGTGTCGCTGCTAATGTATTTTCGACTGTTGGTTTCGTCCGATGCATGTGTATTTCAAAATCATTTGTTCATTTTGCGAGTATTCTTGTGAAACCTTTGTGCTTAATATGGAATGGGAATGTGTATGTGTGTGATTTGCTCACTCCGGGAGGGTTCGATGAGGCCTCGGGGGAATCCGTGACTTCACTCTGAATTCACGAGTTTGTTCACTAGACAGTTCGGGAGGGTCCTTAGAGGCCTCGAATGGGATCAATGGTTTCGCCCCGATCCTAGGCGGGTTTCGACTGTGATATTTGACTGCTTGTTTTCTGGGAAAGGACATGTCTTGTTTTGAATCTGAGCAATTTGGTGCATGTACTATGAGATGTATAAGCGAATGTCGATACATGTGAGTTTTGGGCATTCTGGCCTGATGGATTTTTTTTAAAACCTTGAGTATATTATAGAATAAATTTCGAGACTTACTTTTAAAATGGATTATTTTCTCGCGGTATTTTTGTTGTTGCCCGAAATATTACCCGAAGATAGATATTGCTAGAATGGTCGAGCAACAGCAAATTGCGAGAACACTTCCGTGGGAAAAGTAAATAACACAAGATTTTGCCGGGGTTGTTAGTCCCGGGCTTGAATGTTCTCGCAAGATATTATTAATACAAATATTCTGGGATACAAGTATTAATGTTAGGGTATAATTACAATGAGTGTAAAGACACTAGTTATCTAGCTCTTGAGCGAAGCTCTGCGTGTTCTTGTTCTCGTTTCTGCCGACCGTCTCAGGATTGAGAGGTGATGAGAGAGAGAAAAGCCGAGAGAGATAGTTGTTGCCAAGAGTGAGAAAGCCAAGTTATGAGCTGAGATTCTGAACTTCTGAACTGAGAATCCGAGAGTTCGAGAGTTTTCCAAGTGTAGGCAGCCTTCTATTTATAGGAGTTGAGATGCTCTTTTACTGGCGGGCGATCGCCTTCCTTGTAATATAATAAGGGGCGATCGTCTTTCAGCACATGGGTTGTCTGCCTTGAAGTCCGCGGCTGCTGCTGGCAACCAGCTGTGTGGTCCAATGAGGAGCCTGCACGCGTCCTGCGTTGCTGTCCCGGGCGGTCCCACCTGCACCTTTCGCCGGGTCTGTCGGTAGGTGAGAATATACTGACAGGCTGTGGTCAACGATCCATGTTCTGCGGTGCCTTTTTCGGATCTGTGCATGTGGGTCTCTCTACGAGCTTCGTCGATCGTTGAACATGCTGGCTTTGCCCGGCAGGAGGCGGTCGTCGTTGGCCGGGCACCAGAGTCGATCGCCAAGTGCCAAGAGAAAATCGCCTTGGATGTCGATTGCTCGGAACTGGGTCTTGACCTGGGACCCGAGATCGGCCAATCTGGTTTGGTCTATTTGGCTCTGAGTTGGTCGCCTGTCGGCTGTGCCGATCGCCTGTTGAGATGTATAAATCTCGACACAACAATTGCCCCCCAGCTTGCTCCGATGTTGAAGACATGGGGTGAGGTGGTTCTGGCGATCGTTGAGCATAAAGACGGGCGATCCGATGTGCGGACTTTGGTCTCGGACTTGGGCGATCTGATCGATTGGCGAGCTATCTTCGGTCTTGTACCTGCAATAAACAATTTTGCTGATCACTCGTAGAAACTTGATAGTTTCGTCGTTGAGGAACCGTGCACAGTCGTGGAGTTTGATGGACCGATCTCCATGACCGTGTCTTACGCAAGCGACATTATCTGTCTCGTGACTCATTTTATTGTGAGGGTACTCCGTTAGGCTGCGCCTCGCCTCGTATTTAAACGAAGGGCGTGCGGTCTCAGTCTGGAGGAGTCCTTGCACGGGGCATCGTCGGATGAATCGACTCCACGTCCGCGGCTTGTTAGCTCTTTTCTACCTCGAATCGTCATGTTAGATGGTGTTGTTGCCCTAAATATTATCCGAAGATAGATATTGCTGGAATGGTCGAGCAACAGCAAATTACAAGAACACTTCCGTGGGAAAAGTAAATAACACAAGATTTGCCGGGGTTGTTAGTCCCGGGCTTTAATGCTCTCGCGAGATATTATTAATACGAATATTCTGGGATACAAGTATTAATGTTAGGGTATAATTACAATGAGTGTAAAGACCCTAGTTATCTAGCTCTTGAGCGAAGCTCTGCGTGTTCTTATTCTCGTTTCTGCCGACCGTCTCAGGATTGAGAGGTGCTGAGAGAGAGAAGCCGAGAGATAGCTGTTGCCAAGAGTGAGAAAGCCAAGTTATGAGCTGAGATTCTGAACTTCTGAACTGAGAATCCGAGAGTTCGAGAGTTTTCCAAGTGTAGGCAACCTTCTATTTATAGGAGTTGAGATGCTCTTTTACTGGCGGGCGATCGCCTTCTTTATAATATAATAAGAGGCGATCGTCTTTCAGCACATGGGCTGTCTGCCTTGAAGTCCGCGGCTACTGCTGGCAGCCAGCTGTGCGGTCCAATGAGGAGCCTGCACGCGTCCTGCGTAGCTGTCCCGGGCGGTCCCACCTGCACCTTTCGGCGGGTCTGTCGGTAGGTGATAAGATGCTGACAAGCTGTGGTCAACGATCCATGTTCTGCGGCGCCTTTTCCGGATCTGCGCATGCGGGTCTCTGTACGAGCTTCGTCGATCGTCCACTGGACGCGCTGGCTTTGCGCGACAGGAGGTGGTCGTCATTGGTCGGGCACCAGAGTCGATCGCCAAGTGCCAAGAGACGATCGCCTTAGATGTCGATCGCTCGGCACTAGGTCTTGACCTGGGACCCGAGATCGGCCAATCTGTTTTGGTCTATTTGGCTCCGAGTCGGTCGCCTGTCGTCTGTGCCGATCGCCTGTTGACATGTATAAATCTCGACACAACAATTTTCAAGGTGCCTACTAGTGCCACTGTATGTTTCAAAATTATTCCACTCTGAGGACTAAAATATTTTGAGATATTCTGTAACACCCCCAAATCCCATTGGGTCATTACAGTGTCGTAGACCCCATACCAGGAGATCCACCAGGCAAACACGACCAAAAAATACAACTAAATGACAAAAAGGGGAATCTCAGTCCCTACTATGACATCCGACATAATATTCCAATATGGAATTTCAATGACAAAAGTGGGACTACGTGGACAAAATAAAATACAACAACATCCACGAGCTTTGCTCGGATAATACAAAATGACTACAACTGAACAAAACTGGAGTACTCCAAACTGTCTGACCGACATGAACACCAAAACATCTCGGACTAGTATCGCTCGAATGCCTCGTCGCCATCGCCATGCCCCTGTGTCTCAACTCTCTCCTCGCAAGCACCTAAAACATGTAAACATGTTTCGCCCCCACGGGGTCAGTCATCCAGATAATGAATATCAAACACATGCACAACATGATTTGCATCCAAAGGCAGAATAAACGGTACAACAATGGCAATACGAGATGCTCACAAACCAAGGTAAGAACCAAGCATTCAGGAACACACTATGCCCATGGCATACGATCGTTACCTGCTCAACAGGTCAGAATACAAGTGCCCAACGATGAATCGTCAATACAGAACACAATAGTGAATTACCCGAAGGTAAACCAAACTAGAACTGAAATAAATACGAATCGCATTGCCCGAAGGCTCCAACGGGAAAACCAATACATCACAATGGCCTGAAAGCCACTCAGCCTAAGTTGTCAATTATCACAATGGTCTGAAAACCACTCAGCCGAAGCTGCCAATCATCACAATGGCCCGAAGCCAAACAACCCGAAGCTGAATCATCTGAGGGCCGAAGCCACGACACGAAGCCGTATCACAATGAGGGCCCAAGCAACGGGATGAAGCCGTATCACAATGAGGTCATCCAATGACCGTGAACTGCTGAATTGCAGGTGCTGGGAAACCAACCGAGAAAGTTCAAGCCCCAGACTTACCCATAATGAGATCACCCAGTGACCGTGACCTACTGAACTGTAGGTGTTGGGAAACCAACTGCGAAGGTTCAAACCCCAAACTTACCTATAATGAGATCATTAACATGACCATGACCTACTGAACTTTAGGTGTTGGGAAACCAACCGTGAAGGTTCAAGCCCCAGACTTACACATAATGAGATCATTAGCATGACCGTGACCTACTAAACTGTAGGTGTTGGGAAACCAACCGCGAAGGTTCAAGCCCCAAACTTACCCATAATGAGATCATTAACATGACCGTGACCTACTGAACTGTAGGTGTTGGGAAACCACTACTACAAAACAGACATTTAACATCGGTTTTTTTGGACATTTAACATCGGTTTTGGAACCGATGTTAAATGTCGTGATGTTAAAATTAACATCGGTTTCTAATAACCGATGTTAAACTTCGATTTTAACATTGGTTGTTATAACAACCGATGTTAATTTTAATATCCCGATATTTAACATCGGTTCTGGGACAACCGATGTTAAATTTCGCGATTTTAAAATTTTATCGGACCGCGGCTAACCCAGCTAGCCCAACCTAACCCCAACCCAGACACTCGCCCAACCACCCGCACCAGCCCCCCGCACCAATCCCCACCAACCTACAACAAATATCATTAAATTTCGTTGTTGGTGGGTTTCGGACTCACCACCTCTTGCTTGTGGAAGTGTGATATTACCACTCCGCCAGATGAACTTCTTCTATATTTTTTGCAATGTGTTATATTTATCTACTATATACATTTATAAATTTTTATAAATATAAGATAATTTAATATATATATATATTAACAAATCGAAAATTAATTTTTTTAAAAAAATCTGGAATATTAATATTAAAAGTCAGATATTTTTATTTAAAGCTCGAAAATAAAAATAATAAATTTAAAAATATGGATCTGATTTATAATTAATATTTAATCTGTTTTTTTATTTTTAGATTTTTTGTAAAAATATAAAATAGTTTTTTATGAAAAGCAAAAAAATTACAAAAACAAAAACTAGCAGGTTTTTAAAAATATATATAATAATTCAGTTTTTATTTATTTATGGAAAATAATATTCCATTTTTTTTCAAAACTTTAAATAAAAACATCCGATTTTTATTTTCTATTTTCGAACTTTAAATAAAAACATCCGATTTTTATTTTTTATTTTTGAACTAATGTTTATTTTTTATTTTCGAACTTTAAATAAAAACCTCCAATTTTTACCTTTTATTTTTGAACAATAAAGATAAACATCCAATTTTTAATATTACTATTCCGGATTTTTTTTAAAAAATAAAGTTTCGATTTTTTTAAAAAAAGTTCCAGATTTTTAAAAAAATTTAACATCGGTTATACTAAAACCGATGCTAAATTACAAATTAACATCGGTTTTTCTAAAAACCGATGTTAAATTAAAAATTAACATTGTTTAAAATTGGTTTTTTTAAAAACCGATGTTAATTTGTAATTTAACATCAGTTTTAGTATAACCGATGTTAAATTTTTAAAAAAATCTGGAACTTTTTTTAAAAAAATCGAAACTTTATTTAAAAATTAACATCGGTTATGCTAAAAACCGATGTTAAATTAACAATTAACATCGGTTTTTCTAAACCGATGTGAAATGGATTAATTTAACATCAGTTTTTTTAAAAACCGATGTTAATTATTAATTTAACATCGGCTTTTAGCAGAACCGATGTTAATTTGTTTTAAAATTTTCAATTATGCCACCCCGTCTTTTTTAACATCGGTTTTTACAAAACCGATGTTAAACGAGCGATGTTGAATGTCTTTTTTATAGTAGTGAACCAACCGCGAAAGTTCAAGCCCCAAACTTACCCATAATGAGATCATTAGCATGACCGTGACCTACTGAACTGTAGGTGTTGGGAAACCAACCGCGAAGGTTCAAGCCCCAAACTTACCCATCGAGCACTCACCACGACTAGCCTCCAAACACAATTAATCATGGACGGCAACGATCCCAAGATTACCGAATTCACAAGAATAATAATGTGCCGCCTCGAGTCGGCCAACACGATAAGAATAACTCACGGATAGGCATTGTCCTCAGCGGTCCCAATTCAAATACCTCGACTGCCTTGGAATGGCCAATCGATCATAACAACTCAACGGATGGAAACTATCCTAGACAGTCCCAATTCAACACCTCGATTACCTTAGAGCGGTAAATCGATGACGCTGGCTCAACGGATGGAAATGTCTTCGACAATCCCAATTCAATACATCGATTACCTTAGAACGGTAAATCAATAAAGACGCCTCAACGGATGGAAATCATCTTCGATAATCCCAATTCAATACGTCGATTACCTTAGAACGGTCAATCGATAAACAATGATACAACGAATGGAATTATCTTCGATAATCCCAATTCAGTACATCGATTACCTTAGAACGGTCAATCGATAAACAATGATACAACGGATGGGAATTATCTTCGATAATCCCAATTCAATACGTCGATTGTCTTAGAACGACCAATCGATAATAATGACTCAATTAGAATAGATGTCCCGGTGTCTTAAACCGACCACCAAAAACAGAGATGAAAATCGGATACGTCAAATGCCTTCAATCGGCCAATACAATAGCAACAATACCAATTCGATAACAACAATCCCAATGATGTCTTAGACTGACATCAACGTCAACAGTAAATCGATACATCGGTACCGTGGACCGGGTATCGACAACAATAATAACAACAAGAGTTTCAATGCCTTAAACAGGCTGTCAACGAATAACAATAACATCTAGCATAATTGCCGAAGGTTACTACATCAAACAATCCCCAAATATCAACGAAATCATAGAGAGACCAAGTCTCGAAATGATACAAGTATAAAATTTGCCTCAAATCGAAGGCGAGAAAGTCCCAGTACAAGTATAAAACTTTAATGATAACATTATGATAACATATATGATAATATATATGATAACATTAATCTCAGTGACCAGTACAAGTATAAAACTTGCCTCAAATCGAAGGCGAGAAAGTCCTTCCACTATCAACGTTTGTTGGGATAAACAATCCCTGTATCGAGATTGTCAGGACAAAACAATCCCTATATCGAAAAGATCAAGACAGAATGTTTTGACAATATGCTAATCCAGCATACAACAAGCACCTGTATCGAAAAGCTGATCAAAAGACTGATCAACCTGTATCGAAGACTTCTCGTAGCCCCAGCATACAGAATCAATCATACAGCAAAGGGGTCTTATAAAGGCTAAGTATGGAAGCTATCTCGAATCGACAATACAACTATCATTCCATATAGTATCCAAATAGGACAAGAAGGAATCTTTGTTATTCACTAAGTAAACGTCCCGTTTGAGAAGATATATTTAAATACTAAAGGATAAAGTATTTAAATATCAAGCCGTCAGAGATCTTCAATCAAGCGCAAAATTCGGATCGTGTTTTATTCAAACACATCATCCTGTTGGAACGGAATCTTGCTCAACGGATTTATATCAACTGATATATTTCAGAAAGATATATATATCCCCAGCCTTTGAAGATCTACAAATAGACATACATACATATACATGCAAGTGCTTACCCAAATATTCAGAGCAAACATATCTCCTAAGGCATTCTGCTATTCTGAAAGAAGAGATATACAATGCTCAAAACCATGAACAACACATCATCAGCTAAAAGCTCAGAAAGTTAAAGTTGTTGTTCAAATATTGTTCTAACCCTTGAACAAACCCATCAGCCCTGTGTGGACTAAGAAACCTTGCTCTTCCCGAACTGTGTGTGATGGACTTGCATTGAAGAGACGAAGCTTCAGAACTGTGTGTGAAGAATCCAGACAAGTGAAAGCTCAAACCAATATGTGTGAACGGTTGAAGGCTAAGATCATTATATCAATCTGTGTGAACGATATACCGATTAGGTTTGATTATAAATACGTAGTTGTGTACGTAGTATTTATAATAAACATTTCCACTCCTGTGTGGAGGACCAGTGGACGTAGAGGGGTTTATCTCGAACCACTTTAATTACTGTGTCAATTACCTTCTGCATTTACTGTTTTATTATTTGTGATTATCTTTAACTATACACTTCACATCTAGTTGCTGTATTTACAGCAACTTATTTTGACAAGACTTCTGCTATGCACTCAGATTTGAAAACCGTACAACTGGTTGTTTAAAACACTCTCCAAGCTGTATCCTGTATATTTAGTGGCCAACAAGTGGTATCGGAGCGGTTGATTCTAAAGAGAATCAGTCGTATTTTTGATTGAATCAGATCCTTAAATCACTTATTTTTATAAAACAGTCTTTTTCTTCCTTATATCTTCATATGGATACATCTATGATTAATAAAATATATATTTTCTCTATTAATGAATTTGATTATTGGAGAATTAGGATGGAGGCTCATCTTGCAGCAATGCACGAAGAGATGATTTTTGTTATACATGATGGCCCCATAAAGATAATGAAGGTAAATCCGGCCACAAGAATTGAAGGCCAGGCTCATGATGAGATGCTCGAGAAAGAGCGTGAACATTGGACTTCTGATGAAAGAAAGTGTGCCAACCTCGACAATGTTGCTAAGAACGCATTATTTATCACTCTTGATAAAGGCACGTTCTCAAAGGTAAAAAGCTGCAAAACAGCCAAGGAAATATGGGCTAAACTCAAGTTAATTTGTGAGGGAACTGAGCTCTCAAAAGAAAACAATATTTCAAAATTAACTTAGCAATTTGAATCTTTTGAAATGAAACCAACCGAAACACTTGAGGAACTTGACCTCAGATTCACTGGGATTGTTGGTGAACTTGAAGCATTAGGCAAAATTTATACTCAAAGGGAGAAAAACCTAAAGATTTTCAAATCTCTCCCTGTCCGATGGGACATTAAGACCACAACTATGTGTGTGTCGTGTAATCATAGTGAAATATCTACTTTTGATCTCTTTTCTGACCTTAAAGCATTTGACTACGATATAGACATGAGAGAGAAAGCTGAAGAATCTCCTGTCACTACTATAGCCTTAGCCGCTGTATCCAACCGAAGACACAGCATGTCGAGCTCATCAAAGCCCATTCATAAGAATGCTGACAACGATGATGACATCTTGTCGCAAGACGAAATGGCGCTCCTCATGCATAAGTTCAAGAAGTTCATCAAGCAATCGGGAAAAACTCCATACAGGCCCAAGCCTGTACACAAGGTAAGTACTGAAACTTCCTCTAGTGATGCTAACCTGTGTTATAATTGCAGGAAACCTGGACATCATGCAAATAAATGTCCTCATCCCAAAGTTCAAAGGTTGTCGGAAGTCGAGCAACAAGAAAATGATGAAAGAAGACGTGCTTGGAAAAACAAGCTCAAAGCCTTGATTAGTGAATCAGAAGCCACCCCCGCTCCATCTAAATCCGAAGAATGTCTTCAGGTAATCACTGACAGTGATTCATCTGATGATGATTTCGAAGATAAAGCCTATATGTGCTTTATGGCCAAGGACATTCCGGAAGATGAAGATAGCGATGATGAGGTAAGCTCAACTTCTGGCAAAATAATGAAGGCCTCGACTACTCGAGAAACTTCATGCTGTAAAGTGGTCATCTCTTCCACGGCATAAGTGTGCATCCAATTCAAGGCTTTTTCAACTGAAGACAGAGCATTCACTGCATCCTGAATGAATATAGTTTGAAGACCAAGAGCACGCATGCGCTCTTTCCTAGCGGTAGAAATCGGAGAATCTGGTTGAGCAAAATCTTTAGAGCAGTTCAACCTACTCAGATTTACGGTTGGGCGTAAATTGAGTTGGACATCCTCAGGTATATTACCGTCCTCAGGTTCCACGGTTGAAGGGGCGGGAGCAGCTTGTGCTGGTTCGACGGCAATTGGTGCTGTATCCTCAGGTTGCGAAGGGCGTCTATAGACATGGATACAAGAGGGACTGAATCCTCCTGTTGTCTCTAAGCTTCCGCCTGTTCTGGCAGAGGGACTGATTCCTCTTGCTGGATGGCGCAGGCAACTTCTTCTTCAGCGGCAGCAGGCTAGGGTGCCTGTTCCAAAACTGTTCCTTCCTCCTCGACATGAGGGACTGATTCCTCGTCGTTGGGGATGTTTTATTGCTGTGGCGAAGGGTGCTTGCATTGAGTTGACGGACCTTCGTCATCCTTTGGTGGAGAGGCGTCTCTATCTTGAGCCTCTTCACGACTCATTCTCAGACCAGCTTGTAAAGCATCGTCGTCGTCGTCTGAGTCATTGTCATCGTCGTCTTTTGGATTTGCGGGAGAGTCCTCTGACTTATCCTTACCTTTCCTCCTTGCGTCAGATTTCTGCAGATGATGGCTTTCAATCAGTTCTTTGCAGAAAGGGTTGTCCCATCGGATCAGGGCCTCAATTTCAATTGCGTCCGTCACTTCTGATACAAATCTTTCTTCTTGGCTCCAATCGCTCCAGTTGTACAATGTTTTATATGGAGCTAGCCTGTAGCCTTTCCATTTCAGAAATCTTTCGTAAGCATGGTCTATCTGAACAGCGAGAAGGGTTTTGTGAATTATGGTGTCAGGGGAGGGACTGCGTACAACGCCTGGGTCTGCTGTAGTGAGGGGTTCCTCTACAGGTGTGAGATCCTGTAAGGAAGTGGGATTCCTTACAGGGGATGGTGCCCCGAAGGAAGATTGATCCTGTACGAGTGTGGAATCCCGCATAGGAGAGGTAGCATTTGGCTCCGTAGGGGCAGCCGACTCGCTAGAGTCTTTCTCATTGGAAGATGTCTCATCATCCGTCCTAGCCGCCAAAGGCTCAGGATCTACTGTCGATACAGTAATGGACACCTCTTCCACAGGGGTTGGGCCCTGGGGTTGTTCTTCAGTAGGTTGCGCCACGATAGAAACTGCTTCGGAGGGCTTGGCAGATTTGACTATAGAAAGCCTCCTTAGTTTCTTCTTTGGTTTATCACCAGCAATGGGTTTCTTGCTGTGAGATCTTTTTCTCTTCTTTGAAGATTCCACGTCCTGGGACTTCAAAGACTCATCTCTTGGATCTGCAGAAACTGGCATATGTTTAGTTTTCGGGTGGTTGCAGACCAAGGTGCTCTGGTTATATGCAGTAGGCTTGACGCCTCCTAGGTATATCCTGGAGCTATTCTTCTTTGCATCAGCGGATTGCGACAGTCCGCATTTCGTCAAAATATGGTTTAATATTAAACCAAATGATTTCTTCTGGGTGGCAGGCTTTCATACCTCCTCTTGCAAGAGCTTCAGGATTATCTGGCACCAGTTGACCTTTTCAGAGGTCAGAATTGCCATCATCATCCTGAACCTCAGATTAGTACACATTTCAAATGCACCAGTTCGATTCTCAATGATCCTGCAACAGAAATCATGCAAATATACATAAGGCAGACAAAAATTCTTTTTGTGACAGGTGGTTTGAACCATGTCAACAACAGTTGAGCCGGTGAACAGCCCATAAAACTTTGTTATAAGTTCTTGAGACCCAAATGTCTCAAGTTGATCCATTGTCAGGCCGTCAGCAGGTAGCCTGTAGATATTCTGGAGCAGATCGCTATCAACACATATCTCAACTCCTTGGATGGTAGCGGTTATGTCAGCAACGTGACCTCCTTGGGCCAGCGACAAAAAGCATACGGCGGCGTTGAGGTAAAATTCCTCAACCAGATGAACATCATATTTGTCAGCAGTTTGACTTCCAAGGCGATAGGGGCCTTGTTGACGAAGACGAGTGATGATGTACTCCATGGGTTCGACATCATTGGTTTCAGAGAGAAGACGTTCAATGACAACAGATCTTGAGAAGATCCGTCCATCGATGATGTTAGCGGTTTTCTTGAGAGCGGGAGAAGAAGTTTGTCCAGCCATTTGATGATTTTTCAAGAAAAAGTGAAGAAAATACGTAATATGCAGTAAATTGCAGAAAGCTGTTTAGGCTGTTTTTGCTTGAGAGCTCTTAATTTTTGTAGAAAGCGTAAAGAGTCTCTAATGGCAGATTCAGTCCTTTTATAGTTGGGCGGCGAAATAGGGTTTTGTAGTGTACGAATGGTCAGATTTCAAGGGATGGGAACCGGTTTTTGAAATCAACGGTTAAGATGGACTGAGTGTAACTGGTACGCTAATCCATTAAAATGTTTAAAATATAAGCGGGTCCCACTTCTGACATTTGTGTCACCCTAAATGCCTGAAACGGCGGTTTTTAAAACAATAAACAATTTAAAACATCGCGGCTTTTGAGATTCAGTTGTCCAGATGTCGTGTAAGGCATTTAATGTACATGTCGTTTGACATAAAAACAGGGCACGTGGACAAAAATCATTTTAAAAAGAAATGATATAATATAATATATATATATATATACTGAATCGAAATCCTATAGTATGTGCTGTATCCGTGTCGATACAGCATTCCCCCTTAAAAAGGTACATATAGGTTTTAAATTCCATACAACAACTTGTGGATTAATGATGTATTCATGGGTCCTACAGTATTCCCCCTTAATTATTGCACACGTCAGCTGTAGGATTCATATGTCTTCGCTCACTACAGTGCTGTATTGACGGTTCTGAGTGTACAAATAATTAATGTTGGATACTGTATTCTTGGGTCTTACAGCATTCGCCCTCAATTTGTTGAGTAAAAACAGTAAATTACTTACAGGGAGTCGGGCTGTAGCATTCCCAATTCTTGTCTAAGCATGTTGAATATGGCTGTGTCGAGTGGCTTGGTGAATATGTCGGCCAACTGAATGTCTGTATGAACTTTTTAAGGGGAACATATTTGTTCTCGACGTGATTCCTTATAAAATGATGCTTCATGTTGATATGCTTAGTGCGCGAGTGCAGGACACGATTGTGCGTTATTGCAATTGCACTCGTGCTATCACACATGATTGGAGTCTCTTTGGCTTTAATTCCATAGTCTGACAACTGTTGCTGCATCCAAAGGATCTGCATACAGCAGCTACCAGCAGCATAGTATTCAGATTCAGCCGTGGAAAGAGAGTTAGCCAATTGCTTCTTACTGAACCAAGAAACGAGTCTAGGTCCAAGAAAGTGACAAGTTCCACTTGTACGCTTCCTATCTTTCTTGCAGCCTCCGAGATCCGAGTCGCTGTATCCAACTAAATCGAATCCGCCTTCCTTAGGATACCAAAGTCCTACATCGACTGTTCCTTTAATGTACTTCAGGATTCGTTTAGCTGTATTGAAGTGTGATTCTTTAGGTGCTACTTGATACCTCGCACACACTCCAACAGTAAACTGGATATCGGGCCTGCTAGCCGTTAGGTACAGGAGCGAACCAATGAGCTTCCTGTAGAGTGATTGGTCAAACGGCTTTCCGGCTTCATCTGCACTAATTTGCACGGAAGTGCTCATGGGGGTTGATGATGATTTGGAATTGTTCATTCCAAATTTGTTGAGAAGCTCCTTGCTGTATTTTTCCTGGTTGATGAATATACCTGTAGGCAACTTCTTTACCTGCAAACCTAGGAAATAACTAAGTTCCCCCATCATACTCATTTCAAATTTACTTTGCATGAGATGAGAGAACCTTTGACACAAAGCAAGGTTAGTTGAACCAAAAATTATATCATCCACATAGATTTGCACCATAAGAAGGTCATCACCTTCCTGTATTTTGAACAAGGTCTTGTCCACAGCACCTTTCTCAAATCCGTTGTTGGTTAGATACTGGGACAAGGTTTTGTACCAGGCTCTAGGGGCTTGTTTAAGTCCATACAGCGCTTTCCTCAGCCTGTATACTAAGTCGATACCGTCTGGGTTGGCAAACCTTGGTGGTTGTTCAACATAAACTTTTTCGGCAAGGTCTCCATTCAGGAATGCACTCTTGACGTCCATTTGGTAGACAATAAAGCTCTTATGGGCGGCAAAGGCTAATAATATCCTAATGGCTTATAATCTCGCTACAGGGGTGAAGGTTTCATTATAGTCTATGCCTTTTTCCTGACTATAGCCTTGTGCGACTAGTCTGGATTTATTCCTTATAATGAGTCCATTTCGATCCTTTTTGTTTCGAAATACCCATTTGGTTCCTATAACCGATTGATGTGTAGGTCTGGGTACAAGAAACCATACATTGTTTCTTTAGAAACCGTTAAGCTCTTCTTCCATAGATGTTATCCAATGAGAATTATTAAGAGCGTCTATGGTCGAAACAGGTTCGGACTGGGCTAAGAATACAACGATAGTGCACATACTGAGTCTTCTAAGCTCGGATTGAGATTTCCATTCAGTAAACTGTGATATCTCGGTATCAGGTTCTTCTTGTGCACAAAGTACATTTCCTTGTGTACTATGTATTCTCCTACGAGTAGAAACACCAGCATTTATGTCTCCAATGATCAGCTCTTGCGGGTGATCTCTCAACCATCTTCGGTCGGGTTCTAATTCAGGATCCCGTACTGTATCGAGAGTTTATGTGGATACAACTTCAGCTTGTATAGCGTCGGCTTCATCCACATCGATTCTTACAGCTGTGGGGTTGATTTCTAGATCAACAACAGGTTCTATGGGAGTTGGAGGATCCAAGATAGAGAGATGTTGGATGTTCTGGGTAACATCTTCTACTCCTGTAGGGTCATGGTGAGGTTCGTCGAACACTACATGAACTGATTTCTCGATCGTCAGCTTCCTTTTGTTAAAGATTCTGAAAGCTTTGCTGACGGAGGAGTATCCTACAAATATTTCTTCATCTGATTTCTCATCAAAGGTTCTAAGTTGGTCCTTCCCATTATTCAACACATAACACCTGCATCCAAAAATGTGAAAACACGAAACTAGCGGAGTTTTGTTGTTCCATACCTCATATGCTGTTTTGTTGTGGTGCTTGTTGACGATATAGCGGTTTTGAGTGTAGCATGCTGTATTGGTTGCTTCACCCCAGAAACGCTGTGGCAACTTGCTTGCGGCGATCATTGTCCTTGTTGCTTCTTTCAACGTTCTATTCTTTCGCTCAGCAACACCATTTTGTTGAGGTGTACAGGCAGCTGAGTATTCGTGTTGTATCCCATTTTTTGAACAGTATTGCTCTATAAAGCGGTTAGTAAATTCTGTACCTCTGTCGGAACGAATGGAAACGATACTCAATGCCTTTTCATTTTGCAACTTTCTCAGGAGCTCGGGCAGCTTTGATGTAGTTTCCTTCTTCTTGCTAAGGAAAATTGTCCAAGCATACCTGGAATAATCATCAACAACAACCATGCAGTATTTCTTACCTCCCAAACTTACTGGGTCTACAGGACCGTAGAGATCCATATGTAGCATTTCCAACACTCTTTGAGTTGAAAGGTAGGATTTGCTCTTCAGGGTTGACTTGATTTGCTTGCCTTTCTGACACGGTACGCAGACGCTGTCCTTCTTAACTGACACATTTGGCAAAACTCTAACCATTCCCTATCTTGAGAGCTTGTTGATCATCTTGAAGTTGACGTGAGACATCCTCTTGTGCCATAACCAGCTAAGATCTGCAGTGCCTTTGGCAACAAAGCATGGAATTGAGGAGCTCATAGGCTTCCAGTCAGCAATATACATGTTACCTGATCTGCTTCCTGTAAGCACAACTTCCTTAGTTTGGATGTTCTTGATTCTACAGCGATCTATATAGAATTTTACCGAGAACTGTTTATCACAGAACTGGCTAATACTAAGTAGATTGCACTGTAAGCCTTCAACATATGCAACATCGGTGACTTTGAATTTTCCGACAAGTAGGTTTCCTTTCCCTCTTGTTCTACCTTTAGATTTATCACCGAAACAAACTTTTGGACCGCGACCTTCTACAAAATCTGATAGCTTGCTCCTATCTCCGGTCATGTGCCGAGAGCATCCACTATCAAAGTACCAGGTATCCTCCTCTAGAATGTCCTGTTACACAGAAATTAAGTAGATTTAGGTCCCCTTTGATTTTTGGGTCCATGTATGTTAGTTCCTCTAGGCACCCAAGTTTTCCTGGCAGCAATTGGTTTACTGTAGGTCATACTCAGTACAGTGTTTCGATATCTACGGGGGGCATATCCGTAGTTGTTATAACCATGATAATTATTATGGATGTAAAATTCAGGGTTATTATTATTAATCCAGTACGAGTGCCGTCTTGGAGGTGGAGCCATTTTCTTTGGCCTAACAGCTTGCCTTCTGGGTCTCCAGTTGGATTCCCAACGCTGTTGTTGATACTGAACGGGCACTTGCTGTCTCGAGGGATAACGAGGCTCCTGTATCCAATACCTTGGCGTGCTGTACTGATAGTACTGTCGTGCGGGCCTTTGGTAATTGGATACAGCCTTCCTTCTGAACGGCTGTTGGTGCTGTTGATATGCTCGGGGAGCATGCTGATGAGTGCGCCTCATAGTTTGGAACGGCTTATGATTCCGCTGTCTGGAATAGGATTGCGGGGGCGGAATGGCAGCCTTCGGTTTTCGCGGTGCAGAGGGTTCTTTCTCGGGACTTGGAGTTTCATTCGACACAGGAATGTGTTCCACACTCTTGATGAACACTGTACTATTTTCCCCTTTGTTTGAACATGAGTTGTATCCTAAGCCACTTTTATCATGAGCATGTTGCCTAGTGCTCAGAATTTCTTCCATTCTTTTGGACGATTTCTCGAACGATTTCAGGGTGGTCTCAAGTTCAATTTCTCGTTTTTCGAGAGTTGTGACTTTGGCTTGAAGTAGAACCAAATCATTTGTCTTGCTCTCGTTGTGAGTTTTAACCTCACTTAGTTCATGAGCAAGTTGATGATTGCTCTTCATGAGTTTTTCAAAATCGACTTTGCTAGTTTCACAGTCAAGAGACATATTTTCGTAATTTATCTTCAGCAAATCGTTTTCATCTTTTAGCTCTAGGTTAGACAGTTGGAGCTGTATATTCTCATTTTTCAATGTCTAATGGGCCTTTTGAATGTTTTTAAACTCATTCATCATGTTTTCAAAAGTATGAGATGCATTTGATGGAATAGCTGAGGTTGAACTTACCTCATCATCGCTATCTTCACCTATAGGAATGTCTTTGGCCATAAAGCACATATATGCTTTATCATAGAACTCATCATCAGATGAATCACTTTCAGTGACCACCTGAAGACATTCTTCTGATTTGGATGGTGTGGGGGAGGCTTCTGATTCTCCAATCACGGCCTTGAGCTTGTTTTTCCAAGCACATCTTCTTTCATCTCTCTCCTGTTGCTCGGCCTCCGAAAACCTTTGGACTTTGGGATGAGGACATTTATTTGCATAATGCCCTGGTTTCCTGCAATTATAACACAGGTTAGCGTCACCAGATGATGTTTCAGTACTTACCTTGTGGACAGGTTTGGGCCTGTAGGGAGTCTTTCCAGACTCTTTGATGAACTTTTTGAATTTGTGCATGAGAAGCGCCATTTCATCTTGAGACAGAATGTCGTCGTCACTGTCAGCATTCTTGTGACTAGGCTTGACAGGCCGGGCATCTTTGTGTCGGCGATTCGATATAGCGGCTAGTCTTTGTGACCTTTGAAGGAGATTCTTGACTTTCTCTCTTGTCAATATCATACTCAAAAGCTTTGAGGTCAGAGAAGAGATCAAAAGTAGATATTTCATTAAGATTGCAAGATACACGCATAGCTGTGGTCTTAATGTCCCATCGGGCTGGGAGAGATCTGAAAATTTTTAAGTTCTTCTCCTTCTGGGTATAAATTTTGCCCAACGCTTCAAGTTCACCAACAATACCAGTGAATTTGAGGTCAAGTTCCTCAAGTGTCTCAGTTGGTTTCATTTCGAAAGATTCAAATTGGTGAGTCAGTTTAGAAATTTTGTTTTCTTTTGAGAGCTCAGTTCCCTCACAAATCATCTTGAGTTTATCCCAGATTTCCTTGGTGATTCTGACTCTTTACCTTCGAGAACGTGCCTTTGTCAAGAGTGACAAATAACGCATTCTTAGCCACATTGTCGAGGTTGGCTCGCTTTCTTTCATCTGTGGTCCATTGCTCGCGTTCCTTCTCGAGCATCTCAGCATGGGGTTGGCCTTCAATCCTTGCGTCCGTGTTTACATTCATAATCTTGATAGGGCCATCCTGTATAACAAAGATCATCTCTTCGTGCATTGCTGCAAGATGAGACTCCATCTTAATTCTCCAATCATCGAATTCGTTAATAGAGAACATAGGCACTTTGTTGATCATAGATGTATCCATGTGAAAATAAAGAAATGAAAGAGACTTTTTAAAAAGAGTAAGTGATTTTGGATCTGATTCGGTTAAAAATACGACTGATTCTTTTTAGAATCAACCGCTCCGATACCACTTGCTGGCCACTAAGTATACTGGATACAGTTTGGGAAGTAGTTTAAACAACAAACTGTACTGATTTTAAATATGAGTGCGTAGCGGAAGTCTTAGATACAGTAAGTTGCTGTGGATATAGCAACTTGATATGCAAAGTATACTTAAATAATCACAGTACTTAACACAGTAAAAACTGAAGGTAAATAACACAGTATTTAAAGTGGTTCGAGGTAAACCCCTCTACGTCCACTGGTCCTCCACACAGGAGTAAAAAGTTTATTATAATTACTATGTACACAACTACGTAATTATAACAACACACAATCAATATATCGTTCACACAGATTGATATAAAGATCTTAGCTTCAACCGTTCACACTGATTGGTTTTGAGCTAATGCTTTGACTTGCTTCTTCACATACAGTTATGAAGCTTCGTCTTCTTCGATGCAATTCCTTCACACACAGTTCTGGAGAAGCACAGATTACTCAGTCCACACAGGGCTGTTCTGGGTTTGTTCAAAGTATAGAACATAGGATGAACAACAACTTTGACTTTATGAGCTTGTAGCTGATGAAGTGTTGTTCAAGATGATGAGCACTGTATATCTCTATTATCTGAGTTGCAGTAAGCTTGGAGATATATTTTGCTCTGATGATAACTTGATAGCTTTGAATAATTAGTTTCGGTAACTGATCTTCAATGCCTTCATGAGATATATATAGCCTCTGAAATATATATCCGTTGAGAAGTATCCATTGAGCAAGATTCCATTCCAACGGGATTAAAAGCATGATCCGGATTTAGCGGGATTTGAAGATCTATTGACAGATAGTATTTAAACACTTTATCCTTGAGTATTTAAATACTTTTTTATTCAACGGGACTTGACTTCTGAAGATTCCTTCTTGTCCTGTTGAAAGCTGTATGAAAGATAACTGTATTTGGTGATTCGAGACAGTTTCCATACTTGGTCTTTATAAGACTTCTTTGCTGTACTGAAGGGTTCCACTATATGCTGGATTTGAGACAAGTCTTCGATACATGTTGATGCCTCAATACTTCGATACAATTTCCTTTACTGTATGCGGATTGGCATATATGTCAAAACCTCTTTATCAAATACTATTCGATACAGGGATTGAATATCCCGGCTGTTTCGATACAGGGTCTTTGTTTTCCTAACAAGAAGGATCAAGAAATCAAATCGGAGGAAGACATCGCGGGATCGAAGAACACAATGAGGAGATTTGTGGGCGACGACAAGACAACGGATCCCTTACGGTTTCTCTAAATTTTTCCGCATCTTATTTTCTAGATCTTATTCGAGTAGGATTGTGATTGTAGCCGATTACATGACAGTTTGATTTATGTATTTTTATTTCAATTTACTCATTATTCGGATTGAATTGGATTCTTCTCATTGTTCTTAATGCTTTTTAATTGTCTGGCCAACAGTTGAATTGTTTTGAATGTCTTTATGGATTCGGGAGATGAAATTTAGGCATAGTTCTTGTGAGAAAAATCAAGATTTTCATGAGATAGGGATATACTCATGGGAATTGTGAAGCCTATTTATAGTGGGAATTCTTGAACTGTTTTATCTATTAATTATCTAATTCGAATTGGGATATATCGAGTTAATAATTCGTAGTATTTTCTATCGACCTTGGGAAAGGCTTTAGAATAATTTAGGAATTCCTGGCTTACAATCAATTGAATAAAAGTGATTGGAATTAAATAAAAAATCATTCCCGATTGTTTGAGGTGAAAATCATAATCCTACACCCTTACTATTATTATTAGTAGTTTTATTATTACTATTATTATTTATTTTTCTGTAATTAGTTTAGTAATAAATTCCATATAATTGTTCTTCAAATAAAATTGTGAGTCGACTATATTTTGGTACTTAGTGAAATCAGTCCTCGAGGGAACGATATCTTACTTATCACTTTATTACTTGTTGACACCGTGCACTTGCGGCATAGTGTGAGGGATTTCCTCACAACACCCATTCATTCCGACAGAGGTACATAATTCACTAACCACTTTATAGAGCAATACTGTTTGGAAATTGGGATACAGCACGAATACTCAGCTACCCGTACACCTCAACAAAATGGTGTTGCCGAGCGTAAGAACATGATGCTAAAGGAAGCAACAAGGACAATGACTGCCGCAAGCAAGTTTCCACAGCGTTACTGGGGTGAAGCCACCAATACAGCATGGTACACACAAAACCGTTGTATCGTCAACAAGCATCACAACAAAATAGTATACGAGGTATGGAACAAAAAAACTCCGTTAGTTTCGTACTTTCACATATTTGGATGTAGATGTTACGTTTTGAACAACGGTAAGGATCAACTTAGAACCTTCGATGAGAAATCAGATGAAGGAATATTTGTAGGATATTCCTCTGTTAACAAAGTTTACAGGATCTTCAATAAAAGGAAGCTAACAATTGAGGAATCAGTTCATGTAGTGTTCGATGAACCTCACCATGATCCTACAGGAGTAGAAGACCTGTCTCAGAAGATCCAACAACTTTCCATTATAGATCCACCAATTCCTATCGAACCTGTCGTTGACCTAGAAATCAACCCCGCAGCTGTAAGAACCGACGTAGATAAAGTCGATGCTGTACAAGGTGAAGCCGAAACTACAACAACTCAAGATACAGTACGGGACCCTGAATTAGAACCCGACAGAAGATGGTTGAGAGATCACCCGCAAGAGCTGATCATTGGAAACATTGATGCTGGTGTTTTTACCCATAGGAGAATACAGAGTACACAAGGAAATGTACTATGTGCGTAAAAAGAACCCGATACTGAGATTTCACCATTTCCTGAATGGAAATCTCAATCCAAGCTTAGAAGACTTAATATATGCACTATTGTTGTATTCTTAGCCCAATCTGAACATGTTTCTACCAAAGAAGCTCTCAACAATTCTCATTGGATCACATCTATGGAAGAAGAGCTTAGCGGTTTTGAAAGAAACAACGTATGGTATCTTGTACCCAGACCTATGCATAAATCGGTAATTGGAACCAAATGGGTATTTAGAAACAAGAAGGATAGAAATTGACTCATTATCAGGAATAAATCCCGACTAGTCGCCCAAGGCTACAGACAGGAAGAAGGCATGGACTACGATGAGACATTTGCCCCTGTAGCCAGACTAGATGCCATTAGGATATTTTTAGCCTTTGCCGCCCATAAGAGCTTCATTGTATATCAAATAGATGTCAAAAGTGCATTCCTAAATGGAGACCTCGCTGAAGAAGTATATGTTGAACAACCACCAAGGTTTGTCAATCCAGAAGGCGAAGACCTAGTATACAGGCTAAGGAAAACACTATATGGACTTAAGCAAGCCCCTAGAGCATGGTATGAGACCCTGTCCCAGTATCTGATCGATAATGGATTCGAGAAAGGTGCTGTGGACAAGACCTTGTTCAAAATACAGGAAGGTGACGACCTCCTGATGGTTCAAATCTATGTAAATGATATAATATTTGGTTCAACTAACCTTGCTTTATGTCAAAGGTTCTCTCATCTCATGCAAAGTAAATTTGAAATGAGTATGATGGGAGAACTTAGTTATTTCCTAGGTTTGCAGGTAAAGCAGTTGCCTACAGGGATTTTCATCAAACCGAAAAAATTTAGCAAGGAGCTTCTCAACAAATTTGGAATGAATACTTCCAAATCATCTTCAACCCCCATGAGCACTTCCGTGTAAATTAGTGTTAGGAATACTTGTTAGATTTTGATGATGTCATTAATGTAATTCAAATGCTTATTACTTGGCAAAATGTAAGGAAGAACCAAATGAGTATCTTCCATAGGCCAAATCACATTAAGTTAGATACTTGGCAAAATATAAGGAAGAACCAAATGAGTATCTTATATAGGCCAAATAAGTTAGGCTCAAATCGGCTAAGTATGTAGGAACAGCTAAGTACATTAGAGAAGTACAGCCGAGTCAAGTCAGAGAGGTTCTGGTCAACAAAAGTCATCAGAGATGTTTGACCAGACTACAGTCAAGTGACTTTAGACAAGTCATCTGATCACGCAAGTCCCAAAACAGCCACCATTAGAGAAGTCCAAAACTACAGTGAAGATGACTGTACATCAGCCAACTTGATCAGCTAAGTACTCCAAGTCCACGTCAGCATGCGTTGAAAAGTCAAATATTACGGAAAGTCACATGCAAACGTGAAGAGACAAATTGGAGAGATTCCCGCAAGGATATGAATTGAATAATTCACCCAGGCCTACCACTGAAGACTTTAATCTTATTATATTCAAAGGATTCGGCGCTTCACATGCAAAGTCTTCACAACGGTCCAAAGATGGATTAAAATATGGGAATCCAGCCTTGCAACGTTCAGAAAAGAATAAACAAAGAAGTCTTTCTCCAACGGACGGATTTGTTATAGGATTTGCAACGGCTATGAAGAATGCTCAAGGATCAACACCTATATATCCGAAGATTTGAAGTTGAGCAATACCGGTGCGAACAAATATCTCAATCAATCAATGCATTCAAAAGCAATCAAAAAGCGTACTATAGCATCGTGAAAAGAGCAGTTATCAAAAGTTCATATTTGAAGAAGCTCTTAGTTGGAGAAGACAAAAACTCGTGTCTTTAATCCTGAGTTCGGGGTACTTCACTGGTTGAAGTTCAAGACTGTAAAGGCATCCAAGGATCGTGGATCAAGAGGTGCAAGGCAGTCAAGAGAGTTGCAACGGCAAGGATTTCCACTGGTTGGAAGCTGTTGTAATTTGGTTGAATCACTGTAACCTTTATCACTGGTTGACAATTACAGTGAATTCATCTCCAACTGGTTTGGAGAAAAGTGGATTAGTAGAGGATTACCCCACCTCTGGGACCACTATAACTGCCTGCGTATTTTGCTGTTTTATAGCATCATACTTTAACTGCTGCATTCATTGTTAAGTGTTTCATTAGTTGTTTTGTATTCATTATCAGCTGAATTCCGCACGTATTAAGAACAAACGACTGTAAGTCATTTGCATATCTATCAGCTGAAGAAACTTACTCTTCGTGAAAAAGAGTTTAAGAGTTTCAATAAGTCTATTCACCCCCCCTCTAGACTTATTCCTGGACGACTCGTGACCTACAAGTGGTATCGGAGAGGTTGGTTCATTTATTTCACGGACCAGATCTATATATCAAGGATATATTTTTTACTCTCATTATAAAATGGAGCACATGCATTCTAGATTACCTGTGTTTTCAGTTGACGAGTATGATCTTTGGAAGATAAGGATGCAGGCACACCTATCTTCAATCCATGATGACATGTGGTGCATCATAGAGGATGGTCCAATCACCTTCGAGAAGGACAACACTCCAGATGAGATTGCAGTAGGGAAGGCAGAGAAGATCCCAAAGAAGAGGACAGAGCTGACCCCCGAAGAAATAAAGCTGGCCAACCTTGACAACCGGGCCAGAGTCGTGCTGTATCAAACTCTTGACAAATCAACAATGGTCAAGATCAAAAACTGCAAAAACGCCAAGGAAATCTAGGACATATTAGCCTTAATGTGTGAGGGAACAGAGCTGATCAAAGAGAACAAGTTGTCAATTGCTACTCAAAAATTTGACAACTTCAAAATGAAGAATGGCGAATCAATAGACCAAGCCGACACAAGGTTCACTGAGATCATCAATGAGATCAACTCCCTCGGTAAATCTTATGGCAACAGGGAAATGGCACTGAAGGTCCTAAGATCTCTCAATCATGAATGGAGCATGAAGGCAGTGGCCATGAGAGAATCCAAGGATCTTAATAAAATAAAGATCCAAGAGCTGTTCTCCGACCTGAAGGCTTATGAGTTCGAGATCCCAAGTTCATCCTCAACCGAGCCTGCAGAAAAGGGAATAGCCTTTGCAGCCGAGTCCCCCGCTAAGAGCTTATCTGATGTAAAGCCTCCAAATCCATTAGATTTTGAGGAAGACATGGCGTTCATAATGCAAAGGTTCAGCAATTTCCGGAAGAACTACTCCAAATACAAGAAGAATTATAAGGAGAATCCCAGAAGAAACCAGAAAGCCGGAAGCTGGAAGGTAGAGTGCTACAACTGTCATAAGACAGGACACATTCAAATCTACTGTCCTGATCATAAGAAGGACGAGAGCAAGAAGGAGGTGAGCAGAAAAGAAGACAGAAGGAAGGCCCTCATCGGAGAAGATCAAGAGCGTGTAGAGTCAAGCAGCAGATTCTTCTCTGATGATGATGAAGAGTATGATTGTCTAATGGCCAACCTAGCTGATGAAGAGGTAACATCAAAACCCTCTATTTCAAATAATAGTTAAGCCATGTCACAAGATTTGGACTTGCATCAATCCGTAAATCAGCTACTTAAGGATTTTGAGACATTAAAATCTGCACACCTATCTGTATCAGCCGAGAAGACTCAACTGCAAGATGAGAATAGGCAGCTGAAAAATGATTTTGAAAAACTCAGCCTAGAATTAAATAAAGTCAAATCTGATCTTGAAAACCAGGCCGCAGTTAACTTGAAAAACCAAGCTGACGTCACTACAGCTGAGATAAAACGATTAACTATTTTAAATAGTGAAAAATCCGCTGCACTTGCTCATGTGAAGGCCGAATTTACTAAACTGACTCAGGTAAGTAAAACTCAGGCACAGGAAATAACCTCCCTGAAAGCGTCTCTAACTCTGGACGAATTGTGTACTAATAAAAGGCCACTATATTCCAGATCAGGTCTCGGATATGATCCTCACACTCCCTCTAGTTCTAAAACCACTTTCATCAAGGGAGAAACAATTGTCTCGACTGCTGAGCCTATATACAAACCGATATTTAAAAATAGGCAACAACCAAGTCACAAGTTAGGGTTCACAAGGCAGCCACCTAGAAAAGCGACTAGGCAATGGACTAGGCAGAAGCAGCCCAGACAACAGGCCCATTATTATCAAAAACTCCCCAAAAACAGATTTCAAAATGGGAGGGGCATATGGAAACCTCAAGGTTATCCTAATTTTCAAAATGAACAAGTGTGGAGACCTCAAAGATTTAATAAATGGTCTCAGCCAAGGTTTAGAAATGACCCACACTACCAATATTATGAGGAATATCCGGTATACAATCCTAACAGAGGATACAGGCCTAGACCTTACACAACTTATAGGGGTAATAATAATAACAATTTTAACAATCCAAGGAGAAATCAATTATCCAGGAAACCATCTAACCCTACAGGACCCACACAGATCTGGGTACTTAAATCTCTGCTTGTATGATTGCAGAAAAGGTGGAAGGACTACTACCACATCTCCACAAATTCAAACTTTGGAGGTGAAGAATGGTTTGTAGATTCTGGATGCTCGAGGCATATGACCGGGAACAAGAAGATGCTGACAAAATACAGCAAAGAAAGAGGTCCAGATGTAACCTTTGGAGATAGCTCTAGAAGACAAATAAAGGGCTTTGGAGAGCTGCACCGAGGAAACATCATTATATCCAAAGTTCACTATGTCAAAGGGCTCAAGTATAATCTCCTGAGCATAAGCCAGTTTTGCCATGAGAAGAATCTAGTAGTCTTCACCATTTGGAAGTGTATGGTGATCGATATCCTATCTGGAGAGGTTAAGCTACAAGGATTCAGAAGGAGAGATGTCTACATGATAGATTGGAACACAGGAACTCCCAATACCTTTTTTCTATCTAAGACAATAGCTAAGAATGGATGGATGTGGCACAAAACATTATGTCACCTGAACTTCAAAGCCATCAACAAGATTAGTTCTCAGAAGCTGGTCAGAGGACTACCAGAGGAAGCATTCAAGAAGGAAGCTCTTTGTGATGCATGTCAGAAAGGAAAGTAGACCAGAGCATCATTCAAGCCAGTCCAGCCTACAACCCTCACAACAAGGATCTTAGATCTACTTCACATGTATCTATTTGGTCCTATCAAACCAAGGACTCTAAGTGGCAGAAAGCATGCCCTAGTAGTATTGGATGACTATTCAAGGTATACATGGATTATCTTCCTGTACAAGAAAAGTGAAACCTTGACCAAGCTACCTGAGCTGCTGAGAAGGATTCAAAATGAGAAATCCCTCTCAATCATCAAGATCAGATTAGACATAGGAGGATAATTTCTCAACAAGGCGATCACTGATTACAGCGATCATAATGGAATCCAACATGAGCTCTCTGCAGCCAGGACCCCCAGCAGAATGGTGTTGCCGAAAAAAGAAACAGAACCCTGAAGGAAGTAGCCAGGTCTATGATTGCAGAAGCAGACCTGCCCAAGAGGTTCTGGGCTGAAGCTGTCAACACAACTTGCCATACTCAGAACAGGAGTATGATAGTAGGGAGACATGGCAAAACTCCCTATGAGATCAGCCTGAAGACCCACCTGTAGCTGCTGAAGTCCCAACTGCAGATCATACAGGAACACCAAACATACCTGATCCAGTTGCCGCTGATGAAGACCCAGCTGTAGCTGATAAAGACTCATCTGCAGACCAGACCAGATCCCAACCTGCAGATGACAAGATGGTAGCTGACCCAGTTGCAGACCAAGGAGACCAGATCCAAGCTGATGCAGACAGAGAAGAAATCCATCAGAGCAAATCTATAGGGGTAACAGACCCTGAAGAAGAAGATATCCTCAAGTGGCTCAAAGACCATCCAAGCCAACAAACCATTGGGAAGCTGACTGACGGAGTTAAGACAAGACAGTCTACTCTACCCGCAGGAATGGCAATGTTCTCTTTCTTCATGTCTCAGATAGAACCCAAGACAACAGAACAAGCCTTGGAAGATTATTCATGGATCAATGTCATGCAATAGGAGCTTGAACAGATGGAAAGGAACAATGTTTGGATACTAACAGACAGACCAAAGCACAAGAAGGTTATTGGCACCAAATGGGTGTATAAAAACAAGAGCGACGAAGATGGAGTTGTTGTTAGGAATAAAGCCACACTTGTTGCTAAAGGTTATGCACAGTGTGAAGGAATAGATTTTGATGAAACCTATGCACCTGTTGCAAGACTAGAAGCTATCAGACTATTCCCCGCATATGCTGCATTAAAAGATTTTGAAGTCTATCAGATGGATTTAAAGAGTGCATTCCTTAATGGAATCCTAGAAAAAGAAGTCTATGTGGAGCAACCCCCAGGATTTGTCAAATGAGGCAAAGTCCACAAGCTGTTGAAAGCTCTATATGGACTTAAGCAAGCACCAAGAGCTTGGTATGAAACCTTATCTGTATTTCTTGAGAAGAACGGTTTCGGCAAAGGGAAGGTGGACAAGACCTTATTCAGAATGGAGAACGAAGGCCACATATTAATAGTTCAGATATATGTGGATGACATTAAATTTGGCTCAACCAACCCAGAGCTATGTGAGAAATTCTCAAACCTCATGCAAGGAGAGTTTGAGATGAGTATGATGGGAAAGCTTAACTTCTTTCTTGGATTATAAGTTAAGCAGATGGAAAATGGAATTTTCATCAATCAAGCCAAATATACCCGAGACCTCATCAAGAGATTTGGAATGGAATCAGCCAAACCAGCAAAAATTCCTATGAGCACAAGTACTCACCTAGATGCAGATGAGCGAGGCATATCAGTGGATTAAACCCACTACAGAGGACTTATTGGATCATTGCTATACCTCACTGCAAGCAGACCATACATATCTTATGCCGTAGGAGTATGCGCACGATTTCAATCCAAGCCAAAGCAGTCGCACCAAGATGCAGCCAAGAGAATAATTAAATACCTTAAGTCTACAGTCAATGTTGGACTATGGTATCCTAAGGACGATAACTTCGAGCTATCAGGATATTCGGATGCAGATTTCTCAAGATGCAAAATTAATAGGAAAAGCACTAGTGAAACGTGCCAATTCCTAGGAACCAGACTGATATCATGGTTCAGCAAGAAGCAGGTTTCTAACTCTATCTCCACCAAAGAGTCAGAATACCTAGCTGCAGGTAGTTGTTGTGCCCAGATTTTATGAATCACACAACAACTGAGGGACTACAACATCATTGCCAATGAAGTTCCGAATGTAACACCCCCAATTTCAAACCGGGAATATTACACGCCGCAGACCCTCTCCGTGAGGATCCACCAACTCATTACATACCGACATGATAAAATACCGAATCAACATACTAACTTGGTCTTTCATCACAAACATACAAGTCAAAATGCACATTTCTATCTCGACTCATACCCATGTAAGGGTAAAATACACTCACAAACCAAAAGTACGACAGAAGAAAGACCATACACAAACTCCGACTGACTGCATCTAACACTGGCCTTCGTGTGATTAGTATCATTCGCCATCCATCATCCTTTGCACCGATCCTGTGTTTTGCTCCCAAACCTGCATGTACCTGGATGCAAAAACAGACATCCACCCCCGAATACTCGGGGGTTAGCAAAACTCCACTGTTTTTCTAGTACAAGTATACAGTGCAAATACGAGCCATACATAACACATTCCGAGAATACAACAAAAGACTTCCCGAGATATTTTGATTAATGAAACATAGTTCAAGCCTTGAAAGTAGAAATCAAAACAAGAAAGCACTTTGAAAACATTTCTAAGTCTCGGGAGTTTTTTGAAAACATTTGCGATTGTAAAGTTCTTAATTCTACCAAAGCCACTTAGGGTCACCGCCCCAAAGTTCATTTTCCAAAAATGCAAATCCATTAACAAAACACGGCGTTCACAACCTAATTCATTCCAGTCACAAAACACAGGGTCCACGACCCGATCATCAACTTCAATTCACTTCCAAAGACATATTACACAAGATACATTACTCTTATGCCATTCTAGCCAAACACCAAGACTCTATATATAATGTCTCTCGACCCCGAGCACCAAGCATTGTGATACACCAGACATATCACAATTAATCATCATTACAAACATTCTGGCAATTCTCGCGACCCGGTCCGGCTCTCAAGCCACCAAGTCCCTATGTGCCCCGTCGAGCAATCCCCAGTTGAGAATGCCCACTCGAAGTAACCCTCGCGACCCGGTCCAACCGCTAAGCCACCAGGTCCCCGTGTGACCCCGTCGAGTCAATCCCCGAGTGAGAGTACCCGAGAAAAACTTACAACTCTCATCAATTCACAATTTCCAAAACCGAAATCCTCAAGAGTCAATCACAATATATATAGTCGAGGTATTTTGCTAGAATGGCCAAATGTGCAACACACACTCACGACCCAAAGATTATACAATTAACAAATAAGCACACCATCTAAACAGCACCAGACGACACAACCAATATCACATAAGTTCACATATTCACACACATCCGCATGACTCCACACAAAATCTTAACAAAATAATTGAACTTTAACTTACCAACAACAAAATCACACATAATGGCATCATCCGAAGGTAGGGAGTTCCTATACTCAACACTAACACACATAGTCAAATAAGCACATTAAGTCTCGAACACAAGATTCGTCCTTTAAGAAAACCATGATTGTAAATATACCGATTCTTTTGAGAAAAGGTTGTAAATATTCATTTAGCACATCCCGTCAATTCCCAACCATTATATTCACAAAACACGTAATGTATGGGCAAGATACATGCCTCTGTAGTTGATACCGGACAATCCGACGAACGTGGCTTAACCAGAAAACCTCGAATGCCCACAACTCTCCAGCGGAAACGACGGTAACACCACCGATCGGGAAATGGCGAACGGAAGGGTTCCGACTCGAGTTCTTCGCAAGGAACCTGACCCCAACATCATACCATGAATAAATTGACTATTGAATGAGGAAGAATAATCGTAGAATGCCCGAATCCCCTTTGTGACATTTTATCGAACACTTTCAAGGTGTCGATTAGAAACTCAATAAAACGACGAATCCTCGGCAATCCAACCGTGGAAAAACAAGGTATTCGATATAACACAACTTAATAATCATCAATCCATCACTATTCTAAGTTATAACGAATCAAAAGGAAGAAATCAACGAAATCCCCAATTTTTCCCAAAACTAGGATTTTAGGAAAACTAACCTTGATTCGCTGAATTAAAGGATGTTATGGGGTGAATAATAGTTGATATGAGCTCCCAAACTTCGTGGATTAGTTGTTTAACAACATGCCTTCGTCACATCCAAGACTCCAGCCGCAGACAGGAAGGGAAAGAAATGAAAAACGGGTGAAAATATGACTGCTCGGTCATATTTATACTGGTGCAGCCTAGCATGCGCTACTGCCGAGCCAGCGTGTGCTAGCGGACGGTCATGGTCGAGAATGTTCGGCTGGGACCCGCCATCATGCGCTGAACACGTGCGCTTTCGGCCCGGGCCACAATCCAGAGACTTCCTGGCTCGGTCAGGTAGCGTGCGCAGCCTTCCGGCCGTAGCGTGCGCTACTTGCCGGCCGTAGCGTGCGCAGTGTCCGACATTAGCGTGCGCTACCTGCCGATCCTCTCGAGTCCAGAACCCCACTGCCCTACTACATCGGCCGACTAGCGCGCGCAGCCAACCGGCCGTAGCGTGCGCTGCCTCCTGGCTGTAGCGTGCGCTACCTTCCGGCCGTAGCGTGCGCTACGCCGGTTCCTGCCGCACCCGCCCGGCCAGTGCATGCACCCGTCCAGCCAGTGCCTCCACTCGTCCGGCCAGTGCCCGCAATCGTCCGGCCAGTGCCCAACCACCATGATTCGACGACTCGATTTTCCGAAATCGCACGGAACGAACACGACAAAACATTCAGGGACAACATCATCGATCCGTAATGAAAACAACGGATAACCAATCATCACCTATGGTCATAGATGCCAAAATCAGTTGTCGAGAAAATAATACCGGGACTCGACAACCGGGAAATATCCCAAAAAAAATCCAAAATAACCGGAACGAAAATCGTGGGTATTACACCTATCTGGTGTGAGAACAACAGTGCTATTGCAATAACCAACAACCCGGTATTGCATTCAAGGACCAAGCACATTGATGTTAAGCATCACTTCATTAGAGATCACGTGCTTAACAAGAGAATCAAAGTTGAAAGAGTCAGCACATACTACCAAATTGCTGATATCTTTACCAAACCATTGCCAGAAGAAAGATTTTTGGAGATGAGCAGAGAACTTGGTTTACTAGATTGGGAATCTAGTACAGAAGAAAAAGCTAGCTGATGCAGACAAGAAGACGAAGGACAGACAAACAAATCTAGCTAATCATAGCACAGGCGATAAGTCAAAAGAGTCAACTCACCTGATGCAGAGCAGTCAACAATCAACGGTCAACTAGCTAAGTTTTCTAAACCTAACCGACTTCTAAATATTATATTATTATCTGCTATTTATATAAATTGTATCATATTAATTTTGGTTCACAAGTGGCATAATACTATATGTTTTAAATACACGTGGCAATCACAGGTTCAATCGACCTCCACTGTGACCAATTAAAATCCAACCGTCCATTTTCAAACTCAAAACCTGGACCACCGATTAAAATTTGAATTTTAAAAAGGAATCTCAAAAGGTAGACCACCGATTGAAAATAAACAATTATTTAATTATAGCGTCGCTTCATTTTATTTTAAGGACGGAAAAACCCTTTTACTTTACCTTCACCAATTTTTTCGAAAACCCTAATTTACAGAGCAGAAATTCCTTTGAACTCTAAATACACTAAGAAATCTCTTATATTGCAGAAATGGAAGCTTATTTTGAAGGCGTAAACATGAAGGCTGTCAAGGACCAGATCATTTTCTCTCTGGTCGTTGATTTTGAAGGTCTCTTGGAATCAAATCTGGAAAACAACGATGTGCTCTACCTTATCCGCTCGATGAAGATGAATGGGATCTATCCATTTTTGGATATCAGTCCCAAGAACTTGTTCAAGGAGGACGTTATCGCATTTTTCTGTGAAGCCCGAGTAATTGAAGCAGGGATTAGAAGCACCGTCGGCGGAGTACAAGTGGACATATCGCCAGAGACGATCAGAAAAGTTTTTGGTATGAAGAATCGTGGCGTAGCGGTCGTGGCCCTTAAACAGAGCGCAGCCGATACTTGGCTACAGATTAAGGTGGTAGACCATCCAGAGAAGCTAAAGCTCACCGCCAAGAGGAGCGAAATTAAAAAGGTGTATCGGTATGTGTTGGACATAACAAACAAAATCGTAATGGGCATGGCCGGCAGCTACGACCAACTGTCGCCGGCCAAATTCATGGTGCTGGGAGCACTAATCCAGGACGAGCGGATTGACTGGTCGGATTATATTTTCAGGCAGTTGGTGTGTGAGGTCAACAAATCCGAGTGGCTTGTTGAAGAGAAAAAGTTCAGATCCAAGCTGGCGTTCGGAACGCAGCTAAGTTGGATCCTGGAGAAGCTGGGTGTGGCAAAGGGAAATTCTGACCCCTTCCACATCAAATAAAAAGGCTTGGTCATCTAGACCAAGAGATATTGAGGAGGCTAGGAAGTAGTAGAAGAGCAGATCGGATGTTAAAAGAGTAGTCTGATTCAGAGCCATACAAATACCCTTCATCAGACAAGTCAGACCAGGCTGCAGCCGGCAACCCACCTGCAGCCCAGTCGGATAATACGCCCATTGCTGTTCGTTTCAAGAGAATGGGACAAGCCCCTGGTGAGCCATCAATCATTCATTCCTCACCAGAACCTTCTCCGAAGAGGCCAAGGCGCTTGCAGTTTAGTAACGAGGAGCAGCCAGAGCACCTTAGTCCTGCAGCCAGGTCACCTATTCACCTGGAGGACTAGCCTGCTCCGGGCAGCCTGGAGACCCAGATCGTTCCTATCCTCACTCCACAATTCATCTCAGAAGAAGAGGAAGCAGGTTTTATAATTAACATCCCTGAGGCAAATTATACTTTTCACCTCCTTGACAACAACATTTTTAACTTATCCTTAGAGCAACTTCAGTTGGTTAAACCGCATGCTCTAAAACATTCTTTTGTCCATATTTTTGAAGAATGGAAAACCTTTAAATCACTTTCTTTCACTGAACTTCAAGCTTATGTTGAAGTAAGTGGCTGGGGATATCCCCAAGCCACAGAAGATGTGCCAATGCATTTTTGTAAAGTGTCCGACACAATTTTGCTACTTCAGGAAAATTGGTTCATGTCCAATTTTAAAACCAACATGGACCAATTTATCCACTCTATTATGTATAGCATTTCTGATGGATCCTTTGGTAAATAAGAAGAAGAAGTTGAAGAAAAAAAGATAAGAATAGAAGAAGTGGATGAAGTAGTAGAAGAAGAAATTATTATTATTGATGATGAAGAGGGGAGACAGGAACAAAGAGAAGAAGTCGAAAAAATGGTGGAATTAGTATATGAAGAAGAAGGAGAAGGAGAACAAGTTGATCAGGAGGATGAAGAAAAAAAATAGGATGAAAAAGATAATGACGATGAGAAAAAGGATGATAAAAATGAAGATAAAAATGATGATGATGATGATAATGATGATGGTAAAGATGAAGGAGGAGAAAAAGTGTAACACCCCCTAACCTAGCAGCTGAACCGCAAAGGGGTCCGTGCTACTAAGTTGGGGAGTATCACGCTTTTAAACTTTGAAAACCAATAAGAAGTAGATTTGGTAATGCGAGTACTCAGGGAAATAATGCAAACCGGTATTATTTATTCAAACCATTACACAACCTTAAGTTTAATACATAACAAAACCATAACAGAGTGATCTTATTAAAAACAAAACATAGTCTTCCAGCATAGGGGCGAAATAGCTGGGGAATGGCATATGGACAAGTCTCCGGTTGTCAACACTGAAGAAGATAGTCAACTCCTAAACATGAGCATCATCACCTGTATCATAAGAATCTAATGAGATAATGGCTCAGTAAGATGAGACTTCTGTAATAGCAAAGTATCACGTATCACATTTATCAACAAATAACTACTATATATATAGTCATGTTTTTGTAAAATCCTTTCTTCGGGTACCATTGAAGTGTGATACTCGACTGATAGTGATAGGCCATGGTTTTCGGAACCTGTTCATATAATTGGCCAATAAAAGATGTATACGGGGGTTCCCTTACTGGTTTTTCCGTATTCAACCTTTTTCATTCAGTGTGGGTTTCCTTGACGGACTTTCAGCCGCAAGTATTTGCCACCATGTGTTGAGTCTGCCGGTCCCCCGCGTCCCGTGCCTACCCGCCATCAATCAAGTACCATACTTGCTGTTCTTAAACATTATTTTACATACACATGTTATGCATGATCATTCAATAACAGTCACATATGAAAATATCAATCAATATATGATCCTTATGATACAGCAAGGAAAAGCCTCATCTTACCTCAAGTCATGTGCCTGTTGATGTGAAAAGATCAGTTTCTATGGATGGATGTGCTCAAATCCTTGCAGAAAAATTTGAAATCTCTTTGGGGACTTTTATCAAACACCTAGGAAAACTGTTAGATTTGAGCTTCCTGTTTGATCGGGCTTTTTATAGCTTTTATAATTTTTGGAAGTGAAATATGTTATGGGCGTCTTAAAGTAGAGGTTAACAGCTTCAAAATGGTATATAATTTGTTGGTAAATACATACGTATACATATATTTATAGGAGTTCAAAATTGGCTAAAAATCAACCTTACTCGGACAGCTGGAGGCCTTATCTGGACAGCTGGCCGAGAAGGTTCTGTCGGTCGTGACCAACCTTATCCGGACAGCTGGACAGCCTTATCCGGATAGTGGCCTAGAAGCTTCTGTCGGTCGTGACTGACCTTATCCGGACAGCTGGACAGCCTTATCCGAATAGTGGCCTCGAAGCTTCTGTCGGCCGTGACCGGCAATTGTCAGTCGGCGTGTCAGGCGGTGATCGGCAAATGTCCGTGAACTTGGCTCAGCCGGTTCGACCCCTTCCCGATGTCCAAATTTGATTTTCCGACCTGTTACGGACTCGTCGGAGTTAAATCTTCGATATGCTCGGAACGGATTTTCGATAATATTAAAATAATAATTTAATATTATTTTTGCAGTATAAGTGTTATTTAATGAAAATTTTATCTTATCAATTTTTCGAAATTACTTTCATAATTTCTAAAATAATCCTTATAATTTATTTTGAAATCTTTTCTTTTTAAATCTTTCATTTTATGTTGGAAACATATCGGTCCAAGTATTGGACAACTTGTAATTATTGAAATCCATGATCATTAGCAAAATAAATAACATTTAATTTAGTCATTGAATTTTATAGGGTATTACAATTATTATTTTATAATCGTTTAGCACATCGATCTCCTTACTGAGAAACTGAGCTCCTCACTGCAACAAAACATATCACAATGACTTTTATCATGTTAGAGGAGATAATTAACATGTCGTATAAAACGTAATGCGAATGGACGTAGCAGTTATTCATGCTCATGAAATATCTACTTGTATGACATGCTTCCATAATGCATATTAGGTAAATGTATTTAGGTATTAAATGGTTATTGGCTTAGGGGATAACCGGGCATTACAGTCCTCCCCTCCTTATAAAATTTCGTCCTCGAAATTGACATACCGAACAGTTATGGATATTTGCTTTGCATTTCCTCCTCGCTTTCCCATGTAGCCTCTTCAACAGCATGATTCCTCCACAAAATCTTTACCAAATGAATTTCCTTGTTCCTTAGTTTCTTTATTTTCTTATCAAGAACCTGTACCGGCTTCTCTTCATAGGACAAATCTGGGGATAATTCCAACGGCTCATAATTTAACACATGTGAGGGGTTGGAAATGTACTTCTTTAACATAGACACATGGAAGACGTTGTGTACACCAGATAGCGAAGGAGGTAAGGCTACTCTATAAGCTCTATCACCAACTCTCTCAAGGATTTCAAATGGGCCAACATATCTCGGGCTAAGTTTCCCTTTCTTTCCAAATCTCATTATGCTTTTCATTGGGGATACCCTCAAGAAGACATGGTCTCCAACTGCGAATTCCAAATCTCTTCTTCGATTATATGCATAACTCTTCTGTCTACTTTGTGAAATTTTCATTCGTTCTCTTATCTTTTCTACCACCATAGCAGTCTGTTGTATCATTTCTCGGCCCAGTAGGCTTCTTTCTCCAAATTCATCCCAGTGTACGGGAGATCTACTTTTTCTCCCATACAGTGCTTCATAAGGTGCCATCCCAATTGTAGATTGGTAACTGTTGTTGTAGGTGAACTCTACTAATGGAAGCTTTGTATCCCAATTGCCCTTGAAATCTAGTATGCATTCTCTCAACATATCTTCGAGTATTTGAATAACTCTTTCTAACTGCCCATCGCTTTGTGGATGAAATGCGGTGCAGAAAGCAAGCTTCGTACCCATTGCATTATGTAAACTTTTCCAAAATGCAGATGTGAATTTAGGGTCCCTGTCAGATACTATAGATATTGGCACCCCATGTAGCCGGACTATCTCTTTAATATATTTCTGAGCGTATCGATCCATATTATATGTGGATTTTACTGGAAGGAAATGAGCAGACTTGGTCAATCTATCAACAATCACCCATATCGAATTATACCCACTTTGAGTCCTTGGTAGCCCATGCACGAAATCCATTGTAATGTATTCCCATTTCCATTCTGGAATTAGTAAAGGCTTCAATAATCCTGCTGGTCTCTGATGTTCAGTTTTGATCTGCTGACAAGTTAGACATTCTGCAACGAATTTTGCAATATCTTTCTTCATGTTAGGCCACCAATAATGTTGTTGCAAGTCTTTATACATTTTTGTGCTACCTGGATGTATTGAATAAGGACTGGAATGAGTTTCCTTCAGAATGTCCCCTATGATGGTTGTGTCAGCTGGCACACACAGTCTCCCTTTATATCGTAATATTTTGTCACCAGAGACTGAGAAGTTTGGTAATTTGCCTTCATCAACTTTTTCCCTCAATTTGCCAATGTATTGATCCGCCTTCTGGGTTTCTTTGATTATATCTTGCAGTGCAGGTTTCAATATGAGTACTGATAATGAACAAGTCTTCCTTTTGGGCACAATTTCCAGTTCTAATTTTTGCAAGTCTAATAATAGTGGCTTCTGCGTGACTAGCAAGGAAGACAGAGACTTTCTACTTAGTGCATCTGCAACCACATTTGCCTTACCTGGATGGTAGTTGATCTCGCAATCATAGTCTTTCACCAATTCCATCCATCTTCGCTGCCGCATATTCAGCTCCTTCTGTGTAAAAAAGTACTTCAAACTTTTGTGGTCTATATAGATTTCGCACCATTCGCCATATAGGTAATGCCTCCAAATTTTTAGTGCAAAGACAACAGCAGCCAATTCTAGATCATGTGTTGGATAATTCTTTTCATACTCTTTTAATTGCCTGGAGGCATAGGCTATTACCTTTCCATATTGCATTAATACACCACCCAAACCATTCTTAGAAGCATCAGTGTAAACTACAAAGCCACATGTTCCCATAAGAGTGGCAAGGATAGGAGCCGTAGTTAATCTATGCTTCAATTCCTGGAAACTCCCTTCGCAAGCATCATTACAAACAAACTTTGTATTCTTCCTTGTTAACAATGTTAATGGGGTTGCAATCTTCGAGAATCCTTGTACAAACCGTCGGTAGTATCCGGCTAGTCCTAAGAAACTTCGAACCTCTGATACATTCATTGGTGTTGGCCAGTTTCTCATCGCCTCTACCTTGTTGGGATCAACTGAAATGCCATCCGTGGATACTACATGCCCTAAAAATACCACTTGTTCTATCCAGAATTCACATTTCTTGAATTTAGCATACAACCGTTTTTCTTTGAGAATTTGAAGCACAATTCTGAGGTGTTCTTTATGCTCATCTCTATCATGTGAATAGATAAGGATGTCATCAATAAACATCACTACAAATTTATCAAGGAACTCTTTGAATACCCGGTTCATCAGATCCATAAATGCTGCCGGAGCATTTGTCAAACCAAAAGGCATCACTAAAAACTCATAGTGACCATACCGCGTTCTAAATGTTGTCTTTTGGATATCTTCTTCTTTGACCTTGAGTTGATGATATCCGGAACGTAAATCGATCTTTGAGAATACTGATGCTCCTTGCAACTGATCAAATAAATCATCTATCCTTGGAAGAGGATATTTGTTCTTGATGGTCACCTTATTCAGTTCCCTATAGTAAATGCATAATCTCAATGAGCCATCTTTCTTTTTCACAAATAAGACAGGGGCTCCCCAAGGTGAACAACTAGGACGAATGAATCCCTTATCAAGTAATTCTTGTAGCTGAGTTTTTAATTCTTTCAATTCTGCTGGTGCCATTCTGTATGGCGTTTTAGAAATAGGGGTAGTTCTTGGCATTACATCGATTGCAAACTCAATTTCCCGATATGGGGGAAACCCTGGTAGATCATCTGGGAACACCTCAGGAAATTCTCTAACCACATCTACATCTTCAGGCTTCAATTTCATTTCAAGGGAGGTGTCCAAAACATTAGCCAAATAGCCAGCACACCCCTTATTTAACGTCTTCCTAGCTTTTAGTGCAGTTATAATTGGCAAAGAGCACGAATATGAATTACCTTTAAAAATAAACCCTCCTTCGTTTGCTGGTTGAAAGGCCACAATCTTATTATTGCAATCGACATTTGCACAATATTTAGCTAGCCAGTCCATTCCAAGGATAACATCAAAATTAAATATTTGTGGACAACAAGGTCGGCGTAGAGTATCCTCCTGCCAATTCGAACTGTACAGGCCCTCAACATTTGGTCAGAATCCATATTTTCTCCAAACGGAGCAGCCACATTATAACTAACTTTCAAGAGTTCTGGTTTAATTCCCGATTTTCTCATAAATGCATATGATGCAAATGAATGTGTAGATCATGGATCTATCAATATAAGTGCAGGAATTCCTGAGATCAGAATGGTACCTGAGACTACGGAAGCATCTGCATCAGCTTCTTCTCGAGTCATTGCAAAGACCCTTCCCTGAACTTTATTCTCTGTGTTTGGGCAATCTCTCGCCATATGTCCGGGCTTCTTGCATCTGAAACAATTATTGGACCCAACAAAACATTCTCCAAAGTGATTTTTCCCACATTTAGTACACTTGGGCTTCTCAATTGTATTTGGAGCATCTCTCGCTGTAGGATGCTTCTGATTGGCTTTGCCTGGTTTTTGCTCCGATTTCTTCCAATGTGCTGAAATTTTTGAAGCAAATGCTTGCCTCTTCTGCTGACAAGACCTTTGTATCTCCTTTTCGTCAGCTTCTGCAAGCAGCGCTTTGTCAAATATTTCTCTGAACTTAGTTGATGTATACATCCTCACATCCCTTCTAATTTCGGGTCGGAGGCCTCTTAGGAAATGATCCACCTTCTCAGCATTATCCCTAGCAATATAGGGAACATACCTACAACCTTCTTCAAATTTCCTAATATATTCACAAACAGACATATCCTCTTGTTTCAGCTCCAAAAACTCTTTGACCTTGAGAGACCGTGCATTTCTGGTGAAGTATTTATCATAGAATATTACTTTAAATCTATCCCACGTCAACCCTTCCAAGTTGACTGCAAGTTTGGCTCCTTCCCACCAAGTTCTGGCATCATTTTTGAGTTGAAAGATCGCACAAAGTATCTTCTCAGCATCGTCGATGTGCATGTAATCAAAGATAACATCAAGTGATTTGACCCATTCCTCCGCAACCATAGGATCAGCCCCACCATGAAAATCAGGAGGTTCCATTTTCCTAAATTTTTCATACACTGCTGGTCCATTATTGTTTCTTGGTGGAGGTTGTCGGTTTTGTTCTTCGTTTCTTTGTTGCATGTTCAGCAATTGTTGCATTTGTTCACCATACATCCTTGTCTGTTGTTGCATCAGCTCAGCCAAATTCTCAAGAAGGTTATGGTTTGGATTTGGATAATCTCTTGCCTTTCTTTTGGGTGCCATCACATCCGTTGTACTGCCCAATCTTACCCATTCATAAGCCAATAACGATCACATAACAATGATGATGACAACTAATATATTGTAATCTATTAAACATAATACTTAATAGATAAAAGTTGACCATATCCTCCAGTCGAGAATGTCCATATGCCATCTTCTGTCTGCAGGAAAGATTTAAACCTTCGCTCCGATACCACAACTGTAACACCCCCTAACCTAGCAGCTGAACCGCAAAGGGTTTCGTGCTACTAAGTTGGGGAGTATTACGTTTTTAAACTTTGAAAACCAATAAGAAGTAGATTTGGTAATGCGAGTACTCAGGGAAATAATGCAAACCGATATTATTTATTCAAACCATTACACAACCTTAAGTTTAATACATAACAAAACCATAACAGAGTAATCTTACCATAAACAAAACATAGTCTTCCAGCATAGGGGCGAAATAGTTGGGGAATGGCATATGGACAAGTCTCCGGCTGTCAACACTGAAGAAGATAGTCAACTCCTAACCATGAGTATCATCACCTGTATCATAAGAATCTAATAAGATAATGGCTCAGTAAGATGAGACTTCTGTAATAGCAAAGTATCATGTATCACAATTATCAACAAATAACTACTATATATATATAGTCATGTTCTTGTAAAATCCTTTCTTCGGGTACCCTTGAAGTGTGATACTCGATTGATAGTGATAGGCCATGGTTTTCGGAACCTGTTCATATAATTGGCCAATAAAATATGTATACGGGGGTTCCCATACTGGTTTTTCAACCAATGGTATTAGCCATATTCAACCTTTTTCATTCAGTGTGGGTTTCCTTGACCGACTTTCAGCCGCAAGTATTTGCCACCATGTGTTGGGTTCGCCGGTCCCCCGCGTCCCGTGCCTACCCGCCATCAATCAAGTACCATACTTCCTATTATTAAACATTCTTTTACATACACATGTTATGCATGATCATTCAATAACAGTCACATATGAAAATATCAATCAATATATGATCCTTATGATACAATAAGGAAAAGCCTCATCTTACCTCAAGTCCTGTGCCTGTTGATGTGAAAAGATCAGTTTCTATGGATGGATGTGCTAAAATCCTTGCAGAAAAATTTGAAATATCTTTGGGGACTTTTATTAAACACCTAGGAAAACTGTTAGATTTGAGATTCCTGTTCGATCGGGCTTTTTGTAGCTTTTATAATTTTTGTATGTGAAATATGTTACGGGCGTCTTAAAGTAGAGGTTCACAGCTTCAAAATGGTATATCATTTGTTGGTAAATACGTAAACATATATTTATAGGAGTCCAAAGTCGGCCGAAAATCAACCTTACTCGGACAGCTGGAGGCCTTATCCGGACAGCTGGCCGAGAAGGTTCTGTCGGTCGTGACCGACCTTATCCGGACAGCTGGACAGCCTTATCCGGATAGTGGCCTAGAATCTAGTGTCGGTCATGACCGACCTTATCCGGACAGCTGGATAGCCTTATCCGGATAGTGGCCTCGAAGCTTCTGTCAGCCGTGACCGGAAGTTGTCAGTCGGCGTGTCCGGCGGTGACCGGCAAATGTCCGTCTACTTTGCTCAGCCGGTTCGACCTTTTATCGATGTCCAAATTCGATTTTCCGACCTGTTTCGGACTCGTCGGAGTTAAATCTTCGATATGCTCGGAACGGATTTTCGATAATATTAAAATAATAATTTAATATTATTTTTGCAGTGTAAGTGTTCTGTAATGAAAATTTTATCGTATCAATTCGTAGGAAATTTTCGAAATTACTTTCATAATTTCTAAAATAATCCTTATAATTTATTTTGAAATCTTTTCTTTTTAAATCTTTCATTTTATGTTGGAAACATATCGGTCCAAGTATTGGACAACTTGTAATTATTGAAATCCATGATCATTAGCAAAATAAATAGCATTTAATTAAGTCTTTGAATTTTATAGGGTATTACAATTATTATTTTATAATCGTTTAGCACATCGATCTTCTTACTGAGAAACTGAGCTCCTCACTGCAACAAAACATCTCACAATGACTTTTATCATGTTAGAGGAGATAATTAACATGTCGTATAAACAGTAATGCGAATGGACGTAGCAGTTATTCGTGCTCATGAAATGTCTACTTGTATGCCATGCTTCCATAATGCATATTATGTAAATGTATTTAGGTATTAAATGGTTATTGGCTTAGGGGATAACCGGGCATTACAGTCCTCCCCTCCTTATAAAATTTCGTCCTCGAAATTGACATACCGAATAGTTCTGGATATTTGCTTTGCATTTCCTCCTCTCTTTCCCATGTAGCCTCTTCAACAGCATGATTCCTCCACAAAATCTTTACCAAATGAATTTCCTTGTTCCTTAGTTTCTTTATTTTCTTATCAAGAACCTGTACCGGATTCTCTTCATAGCACAAATCTGGGGATAATTCCAACGGCTCATAATTTAACACATGTGAGGGGTTGGAAATGTACTTCTTTAACATAGACACATGGAAGACGTTGTGTACACCAGATAGCGAAGGAGGTAAGGATACTCTATAAGCTTTATCACCAACTCTCTCAAGGATTTCAAATGGGCCAACATATCTCGGGCAAAGTTTTCCTTTCTTTCCAAATCTCATTATGCTTTTCATTGGGGATACCCTCAAGAAGACATGGTCTCCAACTGCGAATTCCAAACCTCTTCTTCGATTATCTGCATAACTCTTATGTCTACTTTGTGCAATTTTCATTCGTTCTCTTATCTTTTATACCACCATAGCAGTCTCTTGTACCATTTCTGGGCCCAGTAGGCTTCTTTCTCCAACTTCATCCCAGTGTACGGGAGATATACATTTTCTCCCATACAGTGCTTCATAAGGTGCCATCCCAATTGTATATTGGTAACTGTTGTTGTAGGTGAACTCTACTAATGGAAGCTTTGTATCCCAATTGCCCTTAAAATCTAGTATGCATGATCTCAACATATCTTCGAGTATTTAAATAACTCTTTCTGATTGCCCATCACTTTGTGGATGAAATGCGGTGTAGAAAGCAAGCTTCGTACCCATTGCATTATGTAAACTTTTCCAAAATGCAGATGTGAATTTAGGGTCCCTGTCAGATATTATATATATTGGCACCCCATGTAGCCGGACTATCTCTTTAATATATTCTTGAGCGTATCGATCCATATTATATATGGATTTTACTAGAAGGAAATGAGCAGACTTGGTCAATCTATCAACAATCACCCATATCGAATTATACCCACTTTGAGTCCTTGGTAGCCCATGCACGAAATCCATTGTAATGTGTTCCCATTTCTATTCTGGAATTAGTAAAGGCTTCAATAATCCTGCTGGTCTCTCATGTTCAATTTTGATTTGCTGACAAGTTAGACATTCTGCAACGAATTTTGCAATATCTTTCTTCATGTTAGGCCACCAATAATGTTGTTGCAAGTCTTTATACATTTTTGTGCTACCTGGATGTATTGAATAAGGACTGGAATGAGCTTCCTTCATAATGTCCCCTATGATGGTTGTGTCAGCTGGCACACACAGTCTCCCTTTATATCGTAATATTTTTTCACCAGAGACTGAGAAGTTTGGTAATTTGCCTTCATCAACTTTTTCCCTCAATTTGCCAATGTATTGATCCGCCTTCTGGGTTTCTTTGATTATATCTTGCAGTGCAGGTTTCAATATGAGTGCTGATAATGAACAAGTCTTCCTTTTGGGCACAATTTCCAGTTCTAATTTTTGCAAGTCTAATAATGGTGGCTTTTACATGACTAGCAAGGAAGACATAGACTTTCTACTTAGTGCATCTGCAACCACATTTGCCTTACCAGGATGATAGTTGATCTCGCAATCATAGTCTTTCACCAATTCCAACCATCTTCGCTGCCGCATATTCAGCTCCTTCTATGTGAAAAAGTACTTCAAACTTTTGTGGTCTGTATAGATTTCGCACCATTCGCCATATAGGTAATGCCTCCAAATTTTTAGTGCAAAGACAATAGCAGCCAATTCTAGATCATGTGTTGGATAATTCTTTTCATACTCTTTTAATTGCCTGGAGGCATAGGCTATTACCTTTCCATGTTGCATTAATACAGCACCCAAACCATTCTTAGAAGCATCAGTGTAAACTACAAAGCCACATGTTCCCATAGGAGTGACAAGGACAGGAGCCGTAGTTAATCTACACTTCAATTCCTGGAAACTCCCTTCGCAAGCATCAGTACAAACAAACTTTGTATTCTTCCTTGTTAACAATGTTAATGGGGTTGCAATCTTCGAGAATCCTTGTACAAACCGTCGGTAGTATCCGGCTAGTCCTAAGAAACTTCGAACCTCTGATACATTAATTGGTGTTGGCCAGTTGCTCACCGCCTCTACCTTGTTGGGATCAACTGAAATGCCATCCTTGGATACTACATGCCCTAAAAATACCACTTGTTCTATCCAGAATTCACATTTCTTGAATTTAGCATACAACTGTTTTTCTTCGAGAATTTGAAGCACAATACTGAGGTGTTCTTTATGCTCATCTCTATCATGTGAATAGATAAGGATGTCATCAATAAACACCACTACAAATTTATCAAGGAACTCTTTGAATACCCGGTTCATCAGATCCATAAATGCTGCTGGAGCATTTGTCAACCCAAAAGGCATCACTAAAAACTCATAGTGACCATATCGCGTTCTAAATGCTATCTTTTGGATATCTTCTTCTTTGACCTTCAGTTGATGATATCCGGAACGTAAATCAATCTTTGAGAATACTGATGTTCCTTGTAACTGATCAAATAAATCATCTATCCTTGGAAGAGGATATTTGTTCTTGATGGTCACCTTATTCAGTTCCCTATAGTCAATGCATAATATCAATGAGCCATCTTTCTTTTTCACAAATAAGACAGGGGCTCTCCAAGGTGAACAACTAGGACGAATGAATCCCTTATCAAGTAATTCTTGTAGCTGAGGTTTTAATTCTTTCAATTCTGGTGGTGCCATTCTCTATGGGGTTTTAGAAATAGCGGTAGTTCCTAGCATTACATCGATTGCAAACTCAATTTCCCGATATGGGGGCAACTCTGGTAGATCATCTGGGAACACCTCGGGAAATTCTCGAACCGCGTCTACATCTTCAGGCTTCAATTTCATTTCAAGGAAGGTGTCCAAAACATTAGCCAAATAGCCAGCACACCCCTTATTTAACATATTCCTAGCTTTTAGTGCAGTTATAATTGGCAAAGAGCACGAATATGAATTACCTTTAAAAATAAACCCTCCTTCATTTACTGGCTGAAAGGCCACAATCTTCTTATTGCAATCGACATTTGCACAATATTTAGCTAGCCAGTCTATTCCAAGGATAACATCAAAATTAGATATTGGTAGGACAACAAGGTCGGCGTAGAGTATCCTCCGGCCAATTCGAACTGTACAGGCCCTCAACATTTGGCTAGCTCGATCGGGCTTTTTGTAGCTTTTATAATTTTTGTAAGTGAAATATGTTACGGGCGTCTTAAAGTAGAGGTTCACAGCTTCAAAATGGTATATCATTTGTTGGTAAATACGTACATATACATATATTTATAGGAGTCCAAAGTCGGCTGAAAATCAACCTTACTCGGATAGCTGGAGGCCTTATCCGGACAGCTGGCCGAGAAGGTTCTGTCGGTCGTGACCGACCTTATCCGGACAGCTGGACAGCCTTATCCGGATAGTGGCCTAGAAGCTTCTGTCGGTCATCACCGACCTTATCCGGACAGCTGGATAGCCTTATCCGGATAGTGGCCTCGAAGCTTCTGTCGGTCGTGACCGGCAGTTGTCAGTCGGCATGCCCGGTGGTGACCGACAAATGTCCGTCAACTTGGCTCAGCCGGTTCGACCCCTTCCCGATGTCCAAATTCGATTTTCCGACCTATTCCGGACTCATCGGAGTTAAATCTCCGATATGCTCAGAACGGATTTTCGATAATATTAAAATAATAATTTAATATTATTTTTGCAGTATAAGTGTTCTGTAATGAAAATTTTATCGTATCAAGTCGTAGGAAATTTTCGAAATTACTTTCATAATTTCTAAAATAATCCTTATAATTTATTTTGAAATCTTTTCTTTTTAACTCATTCATTTTATGTCGGAAACATATCGGTCCAAGTATTGGACAACTTGTAATTATTGAAATCCATGATAATTAGCAAAATAAATAGCATTTAATTATGTCTTTGAATTTTATAGGGTATTACAATTATTATTTTATAATCATTTAGCACATCGATCTCCTTACTGAGAAACTGAGCTCCTCACTGCAACAAAACATCTCACAATGACTTTTATCATGTTAGAGGAGATAATTAACATGTCGTATAAAACGTAATGCGAATGGACGTAGCAGTTATTCATGCTCATGAAATGTCTACTTGTATGCCATGCTTCCATAATGCATATTATGTAAATGTATTTAGGTATTAAATAGTTATTGGCTTAGGGGATAACCGGGCATTACAAAAAGAAACTGAGAAAGAAAAGGAGAATGATGCAGAGGAAGATAAGAAAGAAGGAGAGAAAGAAAAAGAAGAGGAAGGAGAAAAAGAGAAGGAGCCAGAGAAAGAGCCAGAAAAAGAGGCTGCACACAAGGCTGGGGCACCTGCCCGATATACCAGCCTAGATGCAGACTTGGTCGAAGACTCTAGATCAGGGACCCCTGAACAGACCCCATCTGGAATGCCAGCTGCAGACAGGAGTCTGCAGACAGGTGGGTCATCCGCACACCTACCTGCAGGCGTCGAAGGTTCAGGCGAGCATTCTCCACCGACATCACAAATTTCACCTGTGATTACCGAGCTAATCAGACAGATTGTTAAGGACACTGTTGGAGAGATGCTTGCTTCTCAAATTACTCCTGATCTGCAGTCGATCAATGACAAAATCGACACTTTGCTACAGCGGAACATCCCTCAACCACCTCCTCCTACAAACAACAGAATGCCCCTTGGCATGTCTGACTGGATGTCAAGAATGGAGCAGCAGTTGACCACCCTGGTTGATGCTGGAAAAAATGGGGAAGAAAGGGTTTAGGGGGAAGGTAGCAAACAAGGAGAAAGAGCTCAAGAAAAGAGTTGAGAAGTTGAGGATTGTGCCCAACCAGACTCTCCTAGAACTGCCACGAGAAAAGAGCGATTACATGCTCTTGGCCTCCAAACTGTTTTCATCCAGGACGCCGTCAATGCCCTGTACTCTGTGGAAAAAGCTCTTGATTGGCTACACACATCTGCCGTTGAAGAAATGATAGGACTGAAGCACGAAGTCTCCCGAGTGGTAGAAGCCTTTACTGTCTTACCACACGTCTTCAAGCAGGCACTGAGCCAATTGCAAGAAAAACAGGAGCAGATCCTGAGAGAAGAGCAATCAAAGCTACGCGTGTCTGAGGCCAAGACAGCATCTGCTCTGATCGAATCCGGTTCCCAGCTTCGAGCCCACGACAAGAAAATTAAAGATATGTCGCAGGTGCTCTCCTCCCTTGTTGAGAAAATGACTAATTTTGATACGAAACAGGATGTTACTTTGCAAATCCTGAAACGTCTTGATGAAAAGGTGTCATACCTTGATGACGCCAAAAAGGGGGAAGAATCGAGGGAAGCTACTAGGAGAACGAGGCTGGAGCAAGAGAAAGAAATGTTAGCTCCTTTTGAAGACTCCATCACTGATGATATAGCCTGTATCACATATCCAAATATTAGGATACAGTGAGATCGACCAGAATTCCAGGTTCCTAAGTATCCTTGGAAGAAAGCCGCAAGCTATGAACCTCCCGGTAGACCGACAGCCTACTGCTGAAGAGATCAAGAACTGGAGGAGAAATGAACTGCTAAGATACTTTGTTGTACTTATCAGGGATTCCTCAATTTTCAATAGATGCGGGACGGTAAAAGAAGCCGCAGAGGAGTTCAAGAAGAAGTTAGAAGAAGGAACGCTCCCGCTACAGCTGCAGATGAAGTCAAAGCACAAGAATGGTGACTTGGTAACCCATCTAGAGGATTGGATCATAGTCTTCAATAAATCATATGAAGGTCGAGACTTATATCTGAATCGAGACAGGGATGCACATCAAAACTGGTGGAAGGGTACCAAGAATGACCCTAAAAGGCCATGGAGGCATTCAGACTACAGGAGTTCAATTTCCTTGTATTATTATTTTGTAATCGTATTTTCAGAACAGCAAAATTTTGTACTCTTCGTTTTAATATTAATAAAATTTTTGCCTGTCTTGAAAGATTACAGCTCGTAATCTACTATGTTATTGTATATTACAAACACTTCAATTTATCCTTGCTGTATTCAAATATGAAACTTATCTTAATACATAAGCTGTAAAGAACTTGTCTGCGAACAGTTCATAGTTTAAGTTGTATGTATCTAGAATACAATGTAAGATTGTGCCTGCGCGCCAATCATAAGTTTAAATCATGTATCATTTTGATAAAAGCTAAACTTGCCTGCGAGCAGTTCTTAGTATTAGTCTAAATGCTGAAGACCAGATCATTCGAATAGAAGACCAACAAGTCTGCCCTCCTTCAAGACGCTAAATGTCAAAGTTTCGGCATCATCAAGGATGTTTGGATAACATCATAAAGTTTTTAAAAAGGAAGACTTGGAAGGACTTGGGAAATTATCAAAAAGGGGGAAATTGTTTTGGATAAACAATCCCTGTATCGAGATTGTCAGGACAAAACAATCCCTGTATCGAAAAGATCAAGACAGAATGTTTTGATAATATGCCAATCCAGCATACAGCAAGCACCTGTATCAAAAATCTGATCAAAAGACTGATCAACCTGTATGGAAGACTTCTCGTAGCCCCAGCATACAGAATCAATCATACAGCAAAAAGTCTTATAAAGACTAAGTATGGAAGCTGTCTCGAATCGACAATACAGCTATCATTCTATACAGTATCCAAACAGGACAAGAAGGAATCTTTGTTATTCACTAAGTCAACGTCTCGTTTGAGAAGATATATTTAAATACTAAAGGATAAAGTATTTAAATATCAAGCCGTCAGAGATCTTCAATCAAGCGCAAAATCCGGATCGTGTTTTATTCAAACACATCATCCCGTTGGAACGAAATCTTGCTCAAAGGATTTATATCAACGGATATATTTCAGAAAGCTATATATATCCCCAGCCTTTGAAGATCTACAAATAGACATACATACATATACACGCAAGTGCTTACACGAATATTCAGAGCAAACATATCTCCCAAGGCATTCTGCTATTCTGAAAGAAGAGATATACAATGCTCAAAACCGTGAACAACACATCATCAGCTAAAAGCTCAGAAAGTTAAAGTTGTTGTTCAAATATTGTTCTAACCCTTGAACAAACCCATCAGCCCTGTGTGGACTGACAAACCTTGCTCTTCCCGAACTGTGTGTGACGGACTTGCATTGAAGAGACGAAGCTTCAGAACTGTGTGTGAAGAATCCAGTCAAGTGAAAGCTCAAACCAATCTGTGTGAACGATTGAAGGCTAAGATTATTATATCAATCTGTGTGAACGATATACTGATTAGGTTTGACTATAAATACGTAGTTCCATACGTAGTATTTATAATAAACATTTTCACTCCTGTGTGGAGGACCAGTGGACGTAGAGGGGTTTATCTCGAACCACTTTAATTACTGTGTCAATTACCTTCTGCATTTAGTGTTTTATTATTTGTGATTATATTTAAGTATACACTTCACATCTAGTTGCTGTATTTACAACAACTTATTTTGACAAGACTTCCACTACGCACTCAGATTTGAAAACCGTACAGCTAGTTGTTTAAAACACTCTCCAAGCTGTATCCTGTATACTTAGTGGCCAACAACGTCCTTCCACGAAATGACGAACGGCGTCCTCCGACGATCACAAGCACTCGAACAACCTTGAATGAAATACGATTCATTCAAAAACACAAAATCAATGGAAAGCAACACCAAAACAATCCTGATTCAACCCCAAATCAGTTAAACTCCACTAACAAATATCATAGTTCTCAACTATGGATTCTAACATCCTACAACACCTCAATGATCGATTACATGATCATTACGTTTTTAACACTTGTCAAATCAATTCAACAAGAATCACTTAAAAACAATAATCAAAACAAATATCTCAAAATGATAATATCACTAATATCATCATCAATACCCCAAGAACATCATCATCTCAACAAACATGATGTATAAACAATAATCCATCACCAATTCATCACGAATTCGGATTAATCAACAAGATTAAATCAACCATTGTAAGATTATGATAATCATTACATAATTCATCATAATTCCTTACTAAAATGGTTATAATCCCTCCAAAAACGCAAACAACAACAATCATATCAAGACTATGTTAATCATATAGCAATCTTAACATAATCCTTCCTAGACATGATTATAACCTCCTAAAGATTCTAAAACATCAAGAACAACTCCTCCTCAAGACAAAATCATCATGTTCTTCATCACAAGTTATAAAAACTCATCAAGAATCATGATATACTCCATCAATCAATCAATACCCGAAGAAAACAACAACAACATAATCATCATACTCGGAAATCACTTGAAGAACAAGAGATTAAAAGAACTTACCAAAGAAGAACAAGGAGAACTATCCAAACACCAAAGGAGCACCAACAAGCTTCTAACTCCAAGCTCTAAATCAAGTTATGATGATCAAAAACAAGATGGAAGGGGCTAAATATCAAGAACAAGTCCAGAGGGACGGTTCTAGGGAGAGAAACTCGATTTTGGTTCGTGAGGAAATGAATTGAGAAACCAAAATAAATAGACTGACAAGCTCATTGTGTACGCTATACACCAATCATAACCTACGTAAGGGCCATTACGTACGCTATACCCATATATTAACGTACGTAATGCCAGTCCAGAATGAACTCAACAAAAATACGAAGACCTTAACGTACGTAAACAATAACCATTTATGTACGTTAACAAGCTGCATGGATAACGTACGTAAGGCTCACACCCTAACGTACGTAAGGATCAGTTGACTGTAATAGTGAGATCTGATCGAAAGAATCCCGGTCCCACCAGCCGAAAGTTGACTCCGAGGAAGGTTACTACAACCGACCACCCATTACGTACATAAACCCCTATGCTTAACGTATGTAAGCGCAACATATTAGCATACTTAATGCTACACATGTAGCGTACGCTATGGCTATAAACTTATCCAGAATTCCAAACTCACCAAGCAACATCCAAACGACGAAACCAAACCGATGACAAGTAAAAATATTTCGATCCCGAAATATCCCAATACAATATAATTTGTATCAGTCCGAAACAACAACACTTGTACAATTAAAAATGAATACGTGCAACTCAATAGTGAAACGAAAAAAAATTACCCCCAGATATTACATACTCAAACCATTAAAAAGAGTTTCGTCCCCGAAACTCAGGGTGCACAACTCGGGGTACGAATTATCCATCAGGATCTGAAAACAACATCTCCAGGAATACTCCTCACTCTGAACCACTTCGCCTGCGTAACTGGGCCAACCCCTCGGGTCCCCCGCGTCTCCTCTGCCTGAACACGGCGAAAGTCAAGTGTTAAAAACACTCAACCAAGTGCGGGATCAGTCGAATCATGACTCCTCCGCCAGAGACCAGCCAGGAAGTCGTACCAACTGCATGACTCGTAACACCGGTGTACACACCCTGCGGGAGCTGCCCATTGAACATGTCTACAATCATCGGTGTACACCCCTCATTCTCGTCGGCATCGGACGCCCATGCAAACACTGAGTCACGCCACGCAAAGATAATAACACAGACATAGTCCTCGAGACCATATAAATCGCACGCCCAAGTCCTCACGGCTTGACGTCTCGAGTCACAATGAAAAATTTCCCAGATTATCACAAAAATCTCGGGTACAACACCAAAAGCAAAGAAAAACGCATCAAACGACCTCAAATCTCAAGATTATCACATAATATCGTTACAAGATAGATCAACAACAAATGATTCACAACCACAATACCACAATACAAATTAAGTCAAACATCAATCCGAAAACAAGGAAAAAGTACAAATCAAGGCTACATCTCAAATGTACCCGAAATCAACATCCTCCAGATCATCGAGCTCCTCGATCTCATTGACTCGAGGAAGACCCAAGCCTGAACTCGCTGCTCCTCCTCAGCTGTCCTTGGTATGTCAAGCATCTGATTCTTGCAACAACTTCTGCGCTCAAGTCATTACTCGAGTCATTAACCTATAACATTTGCCAATGTAATTATCTGTGCCATAAAAACAATAATAACCAACTCATTAATTATGAAACAAAGAATCGAAATACTTACATAATCTTGCAACCATTTTGGGAAGCTTGTATCCCTTAATCTGTCTAACTCATCATCAAGTATACCTGGATTTTTCTCCTTTATAGCTTCCAACATTTTTATATCAAAATAAAATAGTTAAATACTTAACCATACACGAATACATAAGTTAAATGATGGGATTCGGTGCCTAAATCGAAGGCCCAATGGAAGCGGTAAAATGAAAATTAATTCGATCCAAATCCCTACGAGGATCGATCGAGCTACGTATATACGAATATCAAAAAACGAATTCACAAGAGATATAGAAACTCACCCTTGTAGTCCGTTGATTAGATGGATAACCTTCTCTTGAGCTATTCCCCAATCTTTGCTTGATCTCTACGAATCTAATCCGCTTCAAGCCCTTGAACAATCCAACGCCGAAAGCACCGCGTCTCTACTTGCCACGCGCCGGAGAAACGACTGGAACGACGATCACCTTGCTATCCTCCGAGGATACAACTAGAGCTAAGTGATGAAGCTATATATGTAAAGATTACTACACTCTAAGTGTTTTAATCTTACTCTCTCTTTATGTTTTGATATTTTTCTCTAAGAAAAACAAGAACAAAGTTGAAGAAGAAGATGACTTGGAGAAAAAACTTTTTCTCTCTCTTTTCTCTCACAACTCACGTAGGAATCATGTAGGTGTGAGTGATTGTCATCATCTTGATTTATTCAACTCCCCACCACTACCAACAACTCATGCATGTGGGAATCTAACCCCTCCATATTAATCATAATCCATTAAAGAATGGAAGAAGAGTCCACAAGGAAGGTGGGTGGAATGCGGGGGGGCGGCCCATGCTAGAAATCAGATGAGTTCGGTTCGTTTCGGACTCCCGAGGGTCTAAATAGATAAACTCCGATTCCGTATCGATGTATTTATATCGATTAATTAATCCAATTAATTAAACATATCAAATACAAAATATTATAATTAATTTCTCCAAGAAATAATTATAAACATGAATTAAATTAATCACCCAGTAATTTATTTAATTCATTAGGCCGTAAATCAATTTATCCAATAAATCGATTTAAACATCAAATGTTCCAAAATTAGATATCCAATATCTAATATTCATAATGAGAGAATTAGCTTTATTCATTCCGTCGTCAATCCTATTGCGCGACTCGGTAGGTCCGTCTCAGTCAGCAATGGGAGGAACCAAAGAATAGTAGCACCACCTAGCCAGCCTGGCGGCCTACACTATACCCCAAATGAGAACGAATGATTGGGATCATTCAAGAACCATTCTGTCGTGAATACGAGTAAACGTATAAACCCTTCTTTCAAATGTCTCGATCAAGTTATAGGGTCACGGTCAGTCAAACCCTATCTGTACTTGACGCTATGCATGCGTTAATGCAAATCGAGATCATCGAGCTTTCGTGTATCCAATACAACTAGCTCCAATGCTTTGGCGAAAGACTTATGATCTCATCTGCCAATAACCGCATAGGACATATAACCCGCTCACTAACGGGAGAAAGAATTCTATCTTGGTATTCAATAGGACCTGCTACTTGCCCATCAAGATGAACGTCGAGGTTGACCCCCGCCTTCCGGTTTATAGGGTCGAACTACTCTAATGAAAATCTTGACGTCACAAGCACATCCCTACTAAATCCTCAAGTCGAAGGTTCACGAATACCTATCACAACCTTTCGATTCCATCATTGACTGTCTCGGAGTGAAATCCATGTGACGAATCGAGGGTGAGTCGGTTCGAGTATACTAATCCAATTAGCATACCTATAATGTGTGCTCCCACTAACCATTAGTGTTCGACAGGCACTCTCCTTATCAAAGAATACGTCATACAAGTCTTCACATAAACTTAACGCCCAGTCAAGTTTCATCGACTTGCGAACGATTAAGTATTTGAGCTATAAACCTTTCCAGTGCCGACCCCCTTATCAAATAAGGAGTGGAACGTTTTGCTCTCAAATACAGGGACCAGTTTCTACATGTATATTTACGAGTTAGGAATGCCAGTAACTACCAGTAAATAAAGAAACATTCATTGCCTTATATTGATGATTTACATAATAACAAGTACAATGCCCTCACTCAACATCCTCTGAGTGGCATTCGAGGGCATACTCCTAACAATCTCCCACTTGCACTCAATGCCACACACTATGGTATCTAATACCCATGTTCTCCAGATGACGCTCCAAGCTAGTCTGAGAAAGTGGCTTGGTCAGTGGATCGGCGACGTTGTCGGCCGAGTCTACTCTGTGCAGCACAATGTATCCCTTGCGAACAAATTCTCTTACGAGATGATACTTCCTCTCAATATGTTTGGTGCTGTTGTGAAACCTCGTCTCCTTGGCCTGCGCTATAGCTCCGTCGTTGTCGCAGTACAGCGGAACAGGCAGTTCAGCACATGGTATCACTTGAAGTTCTCCCATAAACTTCTTAATCCAGAAACCTTCCTTGGAAGCCTCCGAGGTTGCTTGATACTCAGCCTGACAGGTGGAATCAGCAGTCGCGCTTTGCTTGGCGCTACGCCAAGATACTGCTCCTCCATTAGGAGTAAATATGTAGCCAGAAGTAGACATCGAGTCGTCCTTCATTCCTTAGAAGTCCGAATCAGTGTATCCCACCACATCTAATTCTCCACCGCCATACATCAGAACCATATCTCTAGTCCTTCTCAAATACTCGAGAACGTTCTTTATGGCAGTCCAATGTTCCCTACCTGGGTTTGCCTGAAACCTACTCACCACGCTTACAACATGCGCGATGTCAGGTCTTGTACACAACATATCATACATAAGGCTACCCACGGCCGAAGCATATGGTATATTACTCATTTCCTTTCGTTGTTCCTCACTTTGAGGACACATCTTCAAGGAGAGTTTTATTCCATGTTGCATCGGTAGGAACCCTCTTTTAGAATCATCCATCTTAAATCGCTTTAAGATCTTATCTATATAGAGGGCTTGGGAAAGGCCTATTTTTCTCTTCGCTCTATCCCGGTAGAGTCGAATTCCAAGAATATAGGTTGCTTCTCCCAAGTCTTTCATGGAGAAATTACTCGAAAGCCAAGCTTTTACAGAACTGAGCATTCCCACATCATTTCCTATTAGCAGAATATCATCCACATATAGTACTAAGAATGCGATCTTGCTCCCACTAACCCTCCTGTATACACAAGGTTCCTCTTCATTTTGCACGAAGTCAAACTCTTTGACCGCCTCGTCAAAACGAAGGTTCCAACTACGCGACGCTTGCTTCAGTCCATAAATGGAACGCTGAAGCTTGCACACTTTCTGAGTATCGACTTCGGACACAAAGCCTTTAGGCTGCTCCATATAGATTTCCTCCTCGAGGAATCCATTAAGGAATGCCGTCTTCACGTCCATTTGCCATATCTCATAATTGTGGTAGGCAGCTATAGCAAGCATCATGCGAATAGACTTGATCATGGCTACGGGCGAGAAGGTATCGTGGTAATCGATCCCATCCTTCTGGGTATAACCCTTTGCCACAAGCCTGGCCTTATAGGCGTCAACCTTTCCATCACCATCAGTCTTTCTCTTGTAGATCCACTTGTTCCCAATAGGCACTATGCCCTTGGGGCGGTCTACTAGAGTCCAGACCTGATTGACACGCCATTTCGCGGAGTCTACATCCACCATCGCTTGGTCATAGGTCGTCGGGTCGGTCTCTTGGCTATCACTTGGAACCTCATGGAGACCCAGCTCCTCCAAGTGCACAAGCCCATACCTCTCAGGTAAATGAGACACCCTACTAGACCTACGAGGTGGTTGTACTTGTGTTTCAGAAAGTTCGGTTCCAGTTTCTTGCACAGGTGTCTCCCAAGGAGTTTCATTGTATTCTTCTAAAGAAATACTTCTACCTGCTCCGCCTTCCTAAATGAACTCATCTTCCAGGAAGTGTGATTGTAAAGCAACAACGATCTTTCAATCTTCAGGCATGTAGAATAGATATCCCATCGTCCCAGACGGGAATCTAATGAAACGTCCCTTCCCAGACCTAGCTTCCAACTTTTCCACCTTAGTCTTCTTGACATAGGCGGGACATCCCCAAATCCTAATATGATTAAGACTTGGTTTCCTTCCTTCCCACATCTCATGTGGAGTTTTAGGAACGGATTTTGAAGGACATCTGTTTAATATATAAGCGGCAGTCAGAAGTGTATACCCCCATAGGTAAATTAGTAAGTCAGTATAGCCCAGCATGGAACGAACCATGTTTAACAAGGTCCGGTTCTTTCTTTCTGACACACCATTTAACTGAGGAGTACCTGGAGGTATTAGTTGTGAAACTATTCCATGTTCCTTAAGGAACTCGTCAATTTCCGTACTCATATACTCGCCACCTCGGTCCGACCGAAGTGCTTTGATATGATTACCAGTTTGTTTCTCGACTAGGGCCTTGAATTCCTGGAATTTCTCAAAGGCCTCGGATTTATGTTTCATTAAGTATACATAACCATACCTAGTATGATCATCTGTAAACTTAATGAAATATTGATATCCGTCACGTGCTGCTTCCAAAGCACCACATACGTCGGTATGGATTAATCCCAGTTTATCAGCGGCTCTTTCAAATGTCCCTGTGAAGGGGACTTAGTCATTTTGCCTTTAAGGTAAGATTCACAAGTAGGAAAAGGATCTGATCCCAATGGACCTATAAGTCCATCTTTTTCCATCTTGTAAACCTTGGTCTGACCAACATGACCAAGTTTAAGATGCCATTTCAAAACTTGATTGGTTTCATCCCTACCACGTTTTCTAGTCATAGTATTCACAACTACTTTGTTGCTGAGATTTAGATGATACAATCCATTCAACAATGTAGCAGTACCCACTAGTTTATTTCTAAAATAAATTTTGCAGGAACCATCACCAATGAAAAATGAAAAGCCTTTTCTGTCCATGACCGGAATGGATATAATGTTTTTGTGCCCCTTGGGCAAAACAAGTACATCTTCTAAAGTCAAAACAAAGCCGAATTCTAAACCCAAAAGAAGTGATCCTATGTCGCTCGCCTCGACACTATGCCCGCTTCCGACTGAGATCATAACTTCTCCAGCTCCAAGCTTCCTACTTTGTTCGAGATCCTGATTCATGGTACAAATATGAGAACTAGCACCAGAATCAAGTATCCAGGAAGTAGAAAATACAGTAGCAGAACAATTTGTTTCCAAAACTAAAAGTTCTGTACCTGAAGTGCCATGAAGAATCGGACAGTCTCTAGCCCAGTAGCCCAGCTCACCGCACTTGAGACAAGCATCATTCTTCTTCTTGTTCTTTGGAACCATCGGGGCCTTGCCTTTACCCTTAAGGTCCTTAACTTGTGGTCCAGTTTGCTTCTTGGTCTTTTTCTTCTTGTTCTTAGACCTCCGAGGTCCAGAAGAAATCACAAGAGCAGACTCCTTCATCCGCGGAGTCTTCATCTGAGACTGATGTTGTTACCCAAAATATTATCCGGAGATAGTATTGCTGGAATGATCGAGTAACAAACAAATGCGAGAACACTTCCGTGAGAAAATAAATAACACGAGATTTGTCGGGATTGTTAGTCCCGGGCTTGAATGCTCTCGCGAGATGTTATTAATATATATACTGTTGAGTACAAATATTAATGTTAGAATCTATTACAATGAGTGTAAAGACTTCTAGTTGTCTAAGCTATAGAGCATGTAGATTGCCGGAAGAACTAGATAGGGAGATATGTGAGTTCTTGCTTTTGATGTTCTGTGAGTGTATATGAATCACTATGAATGTGTAAGTAATTGCCAGATGAGTTCTTATTCTCTCTGTATTCACGATGATGTGATTCTGTCTTTTTGCCGTGTTATGAGCCTCATATTTATAGGAGACAAGGATGCTGGGACCTCTCCGGTGATCGCGGGCGACCGCCGTTTTTTATATTATAATAAGATGGCTGATTGCCCCGTCACATGGGGCTGTTCCCTTAAATCTGGGGCTGCTGCTGGTGGCCAGCTGTGCGAGCCAATGGGAAGCCTACACGCGTCCTGAGTCGCTATCCGGGGAGGACCCACTTTACACCTTTCGGCGGGCCTGTCGGTAGGTGAAGTAGGTGACAGGTTGGGGTCAAAGGTCTTATCTGTCGGCGCCTTTGCGGATTTGCATGTGGGTCACCGTCCAAGATTCGGTGTTCGACGACATTGACGGATGCTGGATATATACATGGCACGAGACGATCGACTCTGGTTGGACATCAAAGACGATCGCCAGATACCAAAAGACGATCGCCAGATACCAAAAGACGATCTCCGTGGGTGCCGATCTCCGGGTGTTCGTCCATAGTATGTCTTCTATGGTTGGCTCTCAGATCACTATGCCGATCGCTATCGAGGCGTATTAATCGCCGCACAACAATTGCCCCCCAGCTCGCTTTCGATGTTGAAAACACGGGGTGAGGTGGCACTGTTGGCGATCGCCATTGTTTAGACGATCATAAGATCTAATTTCAAATTTGGACGATCTCCTTTTGCACTGAAAGCAGCAGGAAATGAAGGCGGGCTCTCGAAACGTTGTAAGGACACGCGTCGCGCGACCATTGGGGGAGTCCGACGGTTTGTCAGACTTGTCGCCTGGCGTGCCCTCGAAAAGACGCGCACGCGGGATTCGAGGGGCTACATTTAATGTGTCCCCCCCGACGGTTGCACTCCAACCCTCGGGATTTCGCCTATTTGCAAAGAGATCCCTGCTCCTGTCTATAAAAGGGACTAGGGCTACTTCATGTCTACTCTTCACGCATCCTTGCCTCCTTGCTGAGACTCTGCAGAAATTTCCGAAGCTCCTTGCATCGATCGTCTTCCTTTTTTAGGTAAGAAAAACCCATCTTCTCTCCCCCTTTACTTTTTATAACATGTCTGGAGGATCTAAGACCTTCGAGACCGGAAGTACCTCCACCGCCGCAGATTCGCCTGACTGGGAGGAAATTCCCGCGGGACTTCACATGGAAACAGCCGTTGAGGCCATTCGTGCGGGGATTGCACCCGCAGAACTTGAGGAGCTCTTCAACGAGGCCGAAGTGGCGAGATCTGTGGCGACGGTGGAAGATGAACTGGTGCGGGTGTCTTGGGAACGGGATAGCATTTTCGGCCCTGCTTACATGGAATTTGCTAAGCTTATGGAGGGGATTGCCGGGCCCTGTCCAGAATTCGATTTCGAAGTGTATTCCGCCGCTCATCCCTACGAACCTGTGAAGTGGATGGTGTTTCGGGCCGCCGACCCGTCTCAGTAGACTCTTGGTTAGATCCGGAGTTCGGCGATCCGGAAAGATTTGAGTCACTGGAGGGCGAAATTCCATATTCCCTCTGATGTCTCGCTGCACGTGCCCTCGGAAAATAAACGTGCCGATCAACCTCCCGAGGGTCTGGTCACCGTGAATGAGATGATTATGGAGGCCGGCCTGCGGTTCCCCTTGCCGTTCGCCGTATCCTTTTTGTTGATCGCCTGGAATTTGGCACCGCTCCAACTAACGCCGAACGCCTGGCTACAGATCATCTGTACTCTGACGCTTTTCGGCGGTCATCGGTTGTTCCGTCTCCTTTCAGCGATGGAGATGAACTATCTCTTCAAACTGGCTGCGCAGAAAGGGTCGATCGGCGGTAATCACATTCAAGGTCGAATGGGAAGAGTGGTCCTCGGTGTGCCGAACAAGACCCAGGGCGACCTGGCAAAATGGTGCTGGGTCGGCGGAGCGTGGCGATCGGCGTCGAGTGATAGGCCGGAGGAAGAGTTGGAGATTCCCACCAATTTTCGGGAGAGGAATCCGAGTAAGGGTTTTAACTCTCCCTTTGATCGGACATGTCTTGGACTGATCTAATTTCGTTTCCTTTTTGCAGGACCCCTTGTTCCAGCGATCGGCAATCTCTCCTTTGATTTCTTAATCGTCTGGGAGCGAATTCGCGCTTTGTCGGACTCTTACATAGACGTTCGCTCACTCGGTCACGAACTTCATCGGTTGGGGACACGATTGTTCCGCTTCCCTCGTCATCTGAAAGTTCCAGGTATAAATTATACTTCTTCCTTGCTTGACGATCATCTGATTGACAGAGGTGTTTAACTTGTCTGAATTTGTTCTTTTGGCAGAGATTCATTTTCCCCACTTCGCCGAGCCACCGTAGGAAATCACCATGTCTTACGCTGGTCTAATCGGTCGTTTTCACCTGGGAAAGAATACGGGTCGTGTTCCTGCGACGACGACTCGCCCCGTTCCTATGGTGAGGCCCATGACGGGATCTGTGGGAACCATGCTGGCGGACGAGCTCTCATCCATAAAACAACCAGGGAAGGTTTTTTCTGGCCGTCACTTCAGAAGGATGCGATCGCCTATGCCAGATCGTGTCACAGGTGTCAAGTAATGGGCCCAAACATCAAGCTCTCCCCCGAGCAGCTCACTTCAATGTACAGCCCATGGCCTTTCGCCCAATGGGGCATCGACCTTATAGATCCCTTGCCGACGGCACCAGGGGGCTGTAAGTTTGCCATTGTAGGGGTCGACTATTTCACCAAATGGGCTGAGGCCGAACCGCTAAACAAGATCGGCCAAGAGCAAGTAATCAAGTTCATCTGGAAAAACATCATATGTCGATTCGGTCTGCACCAGGCCATCATCTCCGACAACGGAAAGCAGTTCGATGGCTTAGAAGTCATGCAATTCTGCGAGAAATGGGGATTCAAGAGGTTGTTCTCAGCCCCCTACCACCCTCAGACGAACGGGCAGGTAGAAGCCGTGAACAAAATCCTCAAACACATGATTAAAGCGCGACTAGAGTCCAGGCTAGGATGATAGGCGAACGAACTCCCAGACGTTTTGTGGTCTTATCGAAGGACGACCCGCAATTCAACCAGCGAAACCGCATTCGCCCTCGCCTTCGCAACAGAAGCGGTGATCCCATTGGAGATCGCTGTCCTCAGCCATCGAACCGAACAAGAGATGACGACCGAAAATGATGTGGCCCAACGGATCGACCTCGACATGCTCGAAGAACGACGATTGACCTCAGAAATGAAGAACACAATCCACAAAAGGAGATCCGAGAAGTTCTTCAATTCGAAGGTCAAGGAAAGAAGGTTTCAAGTGGGCGATCTCGTCCTCAAAAAGATCCAGACCCACACACGTGTTTTTGGCCCGAACTGGGAAGGACCCTTCAGAATATCTAAATGGCTAACTAAGGGAGCCTACGAACTTGAACACCCTGACTGTACTCCGGTTCAATATCCCTGGAACGCCGTACATCTGAAGAAGTACTACCAGTGAAAATTTTGTATTCAGTTTCAACTACCCAGTGTACAAAGAATATAATGAGATTTCTTCCTATCCCATCTATTCTAGCGATCACCCCACCAGGCATATCGTATACCGTCAAGGATCGTCTTTCGAACGTGGCGATCCAAGATAAAAACAATGCAGCCATGGTCCTGGAAGTCGATGGAACCGACAACTTCGCCCATGTAAGGTTTCTTTGGGCTGAGATCGCCCTCCCTTCGTTTAAATACGAGGCCGGCGTAGCCGAATGACCCTCCAAACTAATCTGCGGACACGTTCGCACGCCCTCAAGGTACATCATCTAACATGATGTACCCGGACAAGGCGGCGCGTCCCTACCCCTTCACAACGTATACCGTCGAGGGTCGCCATCTAACATGCCGACCTGAGGTAGAAAAGTGCTAACAAAGCCGCGGACGTGGGGTCGAATAAACCGACGACGCCCCATGCAAGGACTCCTCCAGACCAAGACCGCCCACCTTTCGTTTAAACACAAGGCGGGCGCAGCCTAATGGAGGACCCTCACAATAAAGTGATTCGCGGGAATATCCCTCGCACACAAAGACACGGTTGTGGAGGTCGGTCCATCGAACTCTGCAACCGTGCATGGCTCCTCACAATCGGCAAAACTGAAGATAGCTCACCAGACATACTATTTTTGTTCCCTTACTTACAGTAAGTACACAAAAACAAGGGGGGAAAGGAGGCGACCTAATCCTAAATGCGATCGGAAAGAAGGAACCATACTCGATCGACTTCGTTCAAACACACGCAGGACGATCGGAATTGTTCAACAATGTTTACAAGTAAGAATTTCCAAAACATGTCGATACATTCAAACATTCAAACACAATCGGTCGGATGAACAAGACATCGGAAACAATCATACACATACTTGAAAAAATTCGCATGCAAAAGGCGATCGTACATGTAAAGACACAGATACAAAAAGGGAGTATTTTATTCATGACAAAGAGTTCGTACATTACAAAGCCCAAACGTAATACAAAGAAAAAGCAAAAAGTTACAAGCTAAGGAAGACATAGAAATCTCTCAGGGTCCCCCCGGCTGGTCTTCGCCCCCAGGTGGCGGATCGGCACGCGCTCCCTCATCGGCATCGGGTTAAATGAGCTTATCCGGAAAAGGATACCAACTCAAGTCAATCCCCCAGTCGACGAGGTCAAGGATCAGCAAGGAAAACTCTGGATGCAAAGGGTGCTCGAGTGCATAGTCCTTGAAGCTCTCCATCAAGGGACCAATCTCGATCCCTACCTTCTTGGCGACTCGGACCGCATCGGCGTAGGCCACATAATAGGTGAACTCGCCGACGAGTGCCACATTGAGGTAGGGATCGGTCTCGATCGCCTTTAGCTGCCCTTTCAAATCCTTGGTTGTTTTCTCAGCTTCCGCTAGCTCAACCACCTTGGCGGCCGTTTCTCCTTTAGCCTTCTCAAGCTCTCCATTTGCCTTCTCCAGCTCGCTGTTGAGCCGATCCACCGTCGCCTTCAGCCCGGTAGCCTCCTCCTGCGAGGCCACATGCATCCGGCGAGCTTCCTTCTCCTGGTCACGGAACCGATCGGCCACTTCCTTGGAGCGGCTCAGCTCCTGCTTCATCCGGTCGATTTCCTGCTTAGCTCGTCTGGCCTTCTCTAAATACTCCTTCTCCATAGCCTGGATCCGGTTGGCAAAATCGACGTTTTGGTTCCGAGCTGCCTCGAGATATTTATGGAGACGAGCATTAGAGGGTCGCCCCTCGTAATCCTTGGCAGCTTGGACGACCATCGCCGCCGTCTGGAGAGCCAGGGCAATGGTCGCCTGCATGGCATCTCCAGACCGCCGACGAGCAATCGCATCGAGATCGGTCGTCCAAGCTTTAGGCAGAGAAGTGATAGCCTTATGGACGTAAGTAGGGACGTCGAGGGACTTCTGCGGAGACTTGCTCGCCAGGATGTCCAGCACCATCGGCGAGACGTCCGGATCAGCAAGACGGACCATGCAACACAAACAAAAGAGACAAAGGAGTTAGAATATACCTTACTCAAATTGCCTAACTCGGAAAGATCAATCCGGTCTCACCTGTTGACCAATTCGGGGTCGCGGCCAAAATAGGGCTTGCCCCGAGAAGTTTCAGCTTCGGTGATCGCCACCTTTTTCAAGGAGCCGGACGATGACCTGGAGCCAGACGCCGAGGGCCTGGAACCAGATCCCTCCACCATCGGAACCGCGGAGATAGGAGCTGCAGAAACCGGCGGCTCCAAAATAGACACGTCCGCCTCATTAATCGATAGGGACTCCTCCGGCCTCCGCCTCTTGCGGGTGCGCTGGAGTTGTTCCTCCTCCTGAATTTCCGGCTCGGCGACCGGCACCACAGCGGACCTCACCACAGGAACGGGGCGAGACGTCATCGTAGGAACACGACCCATCTTCTTTCCCAGGTGAAGACGACCGATGAGACCAGGGTTAGACATGGCGATCTCCTGCGGTGGCTCGGCGAAGCGGGGAAAATGAATCTATGCCAAAAGAACAAATTCAGACAAGTTAAACACCTCTGTCAATCATACGATCGTCAAGCAAGGAAGAAGTATAATTTATACCTGGAACTTTCAGATGACGAGGGAAGCGGAACAATCGTGCCCCCAACCGATGAATTTCGTGACCGAGTGAGCGAACGTCTATGTAAGAGTCCGGCAAAGCACGAATTCGATCCCAGACGATCAAGAAATCAAAGGAGAGATCGCCGATCGCTGGAACAAGGGGTCCTGCAAAAAGGAAACGAAATTAGATCAGTCCAAGACATGTCCGATCAAAGGTAGAGTTAACACCCTTACTCGGATTCCTCTCCCGAAAATTGGTGGGAATCTCCAACTCTTCCTCCGGCCTATCACTCGATGCCGATCGCCACGCTCCGCCGACCCAGCACCATTTTTCCAGGTCGCCCCGGGTCTTGTTCGGCACACCGAGGACTACTCTTCCCATTCGACCTTGAATGTGATTACCGCCGATCGACCCTTTCTGCGCAGCCAGTTTGAAGAGATAGTTCATCTCCATCGCTGAAAGGAGACGGAACAACCGATGACCACCGAAAAGTGTCAGAGTACAGATGATCTGTAGCCAGGCGTTCGGCGTCAGTTGGAGCGGTTCCAAATTCCAGGCGATCAACAAAAAGGATACGGCGAACGGCAAGGGGAACCGCAGGCCGGCCTCCATAATCATCTCATTCACGGCGACCAGACCCTCGGGAGGTTGATCGGCACGTTCATTTTCCGAGAGCACGTGCAGCGAGACGTTGGATGGAATATGGAATTTCGCCCTCCAGCGACTCAAATCTTTCCGGGTCGCCGAACTCCGGATCTGACCAAGAGTCCACTGAGACGGGTCGGCGGCCCGAAACACCGTCCGCTTCACAGGTTCGTAGGGATGAGCGGCGGAATACACTTCAAAATCGAATTCTGGACAAGACCCGGCAATCCCCTCCATAAGCTTAGCAAATTCCATGTAAGCAGGGCCGAAAACGGTATCCCGTTCCCAAGACAACCGCACTAGTTCATCTTCATCCACCGGCGAACCCCCTTGCTCCGCCGTCGCCGCAGATCTCGCCACTTCGGCCTCGTTGAAGAGCTCCTCAAGTTCTGCGGGTGCAATCCCCGCACGAATGGCCTCAACGGCCGTTTCCATGTGAAGTCCCGCGAGAATTTCCTCCCGATCAGGCGAAGCTGCGGCGGCGGAGGTACTTCCGGTCTCGAAGGTCTTAGATCCTCCAGACATGTTATAAAAAGTAAAGGGGGGAGAGAAGATGGGTTTTTCTTACCTAAAAAAGGAAGACGATCGACGCAAGGAGCTTCGGAAATTTCTGCAGAGTCTCAGCAAGGAGGCAAGGATGCGTGAAGAGTAGACATGAAGTAGCCCTAGCCCCTTTTATAGACAAGAGCAGGGATCTCTTTGCAAATAGGCGAAATCCCGAGGGTTGGAGTGCAACCATCGGGGGGGACACATTAAATGCAGCCCCTCAAATCCCGCGTGCGCGTCTTTTCGAGGGCACGCCAGGCGACAAGTCTGACAAACCATCGGACTCCCCCAATGGTCGCGCGATGCGTGTCCTTACAATGTTTCGAGAGCCCGCCTTCGTTTCTCGCTGCTTCCAGCACAAAAGGAGATCGTCCAAATTTGAAATTAGATCGTCTGATCATCTATACAGTGGCGATCACCAACAGTGCCACCTCACCCCGTGTTTTCAACATCGAAGCGAGTTGGGGGGCAATTGTTGTGCGGTGATTAATACTCCTCGATGGCGATCGGCATAGTGATCTGGGAGCCAACCATAGAAGACATACTCTGGACAAACACCCGGAGATCGGCACCCACGACGATCGTCTTTTGGTATCTGGCGATCGTCTTTTGGTATATGGCGATCGTCTTTGATGTTCAACCAGAGACGATCGTCTCGTGCCACGTATATATCCAACATCCGTCAAAGTCATCGAAGACTGAATCTTGGACGGTGACCCACATGCAGATCCGCAAAAGGCGCCGATAGATAAGACCTTTGACCCCAGCCTGTCACCTACCTCAGCTACCGACAGGCCCGCCGAAAGGTGTAAAGTGGGTCCTCCCCGGACAGCGACTCAGGACGTGTGCAGGCTTCCCATTGGCTCGCACAGCTGGCCACCAGCAGCAGCCCCAGATTTAAGGGAACAACCCCATGTGACGGGGCGATCGGCCATCTTATTATAATATAAAAAACGGCGGTCGCCCGCGATTACCGGAGAGATCCCAGCAACATTGTCTCCTATAAATAGGAGGCTCATAACATGGCAAAAAGACGGAATCACATCATCGTGAATACAGAGAGAATAAGAACTCATCTGGAAATTACTTACACATTCATAGTCATTCATATACACTCACAGAACATCAAAAGCAAGAACTCACAGATCTCCCTATCTTGTTCTTCCGGCAATCTACACGCTCTACAGCTTAGACAACTAGAAGTCTTTACACTCATTGTAATAGATTCTAACATTAATATTTGTACTCAACAGTATATTTATTAATAACATCTCGCGAGAGCATTCAAGCCCGGGACTAACAACCCCGACAAATCTCGTGTTATTTATTTTCTCACGGAAGTGTTCTCGCATTTGTTTGTTACTCGATCATTCCAGCAATACTATCTCCGGATAATTTTTTGGGTGAAAACAACTGAGGGGTCACATGTTTGTTCATTAGCCCAGCTAAATTGCATGCAATCTCATTGCAGTTGAAGTTCATAACAAACTGTGCGAAGGAATCAGGGAGAGACTGTAGGATAAGGTCGGTTTGGAGAGAAGTATCCATTTTAAAATCAAGAGCTTCCAATCTCTCGATCATGGATATCATTTTGAGGACGTGTTCCCCAACCTTCTCACCTTCCTTCATCCTTGCACCTAACAGTTGCTTGGATATCTCATATCTAGCAGTTCTGCTATGCTCACCATAAAGCTCGGTTAAGTGAGATAGAATCTGCCTAGCAGAAGTCATTTTCTCATGAGCTCTCTGAAGCTCATTAGATATGGAAGCCATCATATAAGCACGGACTTTCACGTCATCCTTAACCCACTTTTCGTGGTATTCAATCTCTTCCTGATTGGCTCGGGTCCGCACAGGAGGCGCCGGAATGTCCGTCTCCAAGACGTATCCCAATGCCTCTATACTGAGGACAATCATCAGATTGCGGAGCCAATCCACAAAGTTAGGTCCCATTAAGGTGTTCTTTTCGAGCAGAATTACGAGTGGATTCATTATCATATTGAGATTTGAGTCTGCATTAAGTACAATAGATTAATTAGTGACTCATTCAATTATGTTCTGAGTATAGAATTAAGGTCTTTTCTATTCTTGTTGCCCAGCTCCCACTATTTTTATCGGAATAACACACTCCCATGTGAAATCCGGAAGTATCGTCGCTCTACTTCTTAGTGGTGATCGAGTTCTTTATAAATCTTAATAGAGGGCAACCGAACAGGTTTCTAGTCTATTAATTTTCATAAAGTGGTGTCCAACACCAACCCATCTAATGGATTATTCGATCTTCTTTTTCCTCTTGTTCACTCCCCTCAACCTATACGGTTTCTATGGTTTGTGAACAAGTTAAGTTTATACAATCGACACAAATCAGTTTCACAATTGAATCTTATCCGGCAAGCTATCAGGTTTCTAGGGATAAAATTTGCTCCAACCGAAGGCATCCAATGCGCTCCCGGTAATTTATCCGTCCTCCCCGAACGACTACCCCGATAACTCGGAAGCATAGCACATCCGGTTTGGATTTCAATTTCCCGAAAACTCGATGGAGGGAAGGAAAACCTTGAAACCTTATAAACTTAATAATTTATCGTCGGAGAATTTTCGCGATTAACGTTACACTTTTCACATTAATCGTTTAAGCACGTTTGTGGCATTCATACAATTTGAAACAACCATTCACAACCTAGTTGCTACCAACATGTGGTTCATGGACCGTTCCTAGAAAACAAAAACTCTGTAATCTGATTACAAGTCTTCGTCTTGAATCTTCGTCTTCTCGAAATGGATCTTCCTCCGGTCTTCGTCATTATATATAAATTTTACATTGAAAATTGCATCCTAGATACAAATTTTTTCTAGTAAAATAAATAGGCTCAAAACGGCCTTTACAACCCAATCGAATAAAACGAACGATTCAAAAACTAAGTCCACGAAACACATCCCCATTCAAAAGCATTCATCTAATAAATACTAAAAAATAGAAAACGTAGAGATACATTGATCCAATCAACAATACGAACCGCGCCCGATAATATGAAAACGTTCAAAATATGAAATACCTTATATGAAAACGTTCAAAATAATTGGGTCGATCACAAGTATTCCAATAAATCAATTTTACCTTATAAAATGAAATACCATAAATAATTTTAATCATATTAAATCCAATTTAAAATGAGGGAAATCATTTTTAGGAATACACGAAGCAAACAAGCCCGAAACGGGTCTGAAATGGGCCGAACCGCGCCCGAAAACGCCACTGCAAAGATGCAGGCTGCCAGCTGCCCCGGGCCGCGCCTCGAGCACAGGCCACGGCCCCCAAGATAGTGCCCGCCTGTGCCGGGCCGCAATGCCACAGGCTACGGCCCCCTGCTCCTGGACCCCTCCCGAACCGTCCAACGGCATTTCAGGGCTAGTTTTTCGACCGGATATCCAATATCTATATTCTCCAACATTCATATCTTCAATATAAATCATATTTCCAAGAAATTCAGATTTATATTTAGACATAAACTGACGAAAAATATAACTACAACGAATGTAAAAACATATACTACGATTATGACTAAAATGATTCCAAATCATTCACCATCTAATCAAGCATTCCAAATGCTAATATCGTATATACGATCGCAAAACCTGGCTCCGATACCACTGTTGGGATTCGGTACCTAAATCGAAGGCCCAACAGAAGCAGTAAAACAAAAATTACTTCGATCCGAATCCCTACGAGGATCGATCGAGCTACGTATATACGAATATCAAAAAACGAATTCACAAGAGATATAGAAACTCACCCTTGTAGTCCGTTGATTAGATGGATAACCTTCTCTTGAGCTATTCCCAAAGCATTGCTTGACCTCTACGAATCTAATCCGCTTCAAGCCCTTGAACGATCCAATGCCGAAAGCACTGCGTCTCTACTTGCCACGCGCCGGAGAAACGACCGGAACGACGATCACCTTGCTATCCTCCGAGGATACGGCTAGAGCTAAGTGATGAAGCTATATATGTAAAGATTACTACACTCTAAGTGTTTTAATCTTACTCTCTCTTTATGTCTTGATATTTTTCTCTAAGAAAAACAAGAACAAAGTTGAAGAAGAAGATGACTTGGAGAAAAAACTTTTTCTCTCTCTTTTCTCTCACAACTCACGTAGGAATCATGTAGGTGTGAGTGATTGTCATCATCTTAATTTATTCAACTCTCCACCACTACCAACAACTCATGCATGTGGGAATCTAACCCCACCATATCAATCATAATCCATTAAAGAATGGAACAAAAGTCCATAAGGAAGGTTCGTTTCGGACTCCCGAGGGTCTAAACAGATAAACTCCGATTCCATATCGATGTATTTATATCGATTAATTAATCCAATTAATTAAACATATCAAATAAAAAATAATATAATTAATTTCTCCAAGAAATAATTATATACATGAATTAAATTAATCACCCAGTAATTTATTTAATTCATTAGGCCGTAAATCAATTTATCCAATAAATCGATTTAAACATCCAATGTTCCAAAATTAGATATCCAATATCTTTTATTCATAATGAGAGAATTATCTTTATTCATTCTGTCGTCAATCCTATTGCGCGACTCGGTAGGTCCGTCTCAGTCAGCAATGGGAGGAACTAAAGAGTAGTAGCACCACTAATCTAGCCTGGCGGCCTACATTGTACCCCAACTGAGAACGAATGATTGGGATCATTCAAGAACCATTCTTTCGTGAATACCAGTAAACGTATAAACACTTCTTTCAAATGTCCCGATCAAGTTATAGGGTCACGGTCAGTCAAACCCTATCAGTACTTGACGCTATGCATGCGTTAATGCAAATCGAGATCATCGAGCTCTCGTGTATCCAATACAACTGGCTCCAATACTTTGGCCAAAGACTTATGATCTCATCTGCCAATAACCGCATAGGACATATAACCCGCTCACTAACGGGAGAAAGAATTCTATCTTGGTATTCAGTAGGACCTGTTACTTGCCCATCCAGATGCACGTCGAGGTTGACCCCCGCCTTTCGGTTTATAGGGTCGAACTACTCTAATGAAAATCTTGACGTCACAAGCACATCCCTACTAAATCCTCAAGTCGAAGGTTCACGAATACCTATCACAACCTTTCGATTCCATCATTGACTGTCTCGGAGTGAAATCCGTGTGATGAATCGAGGGTGAGTCGGTTCGAGTATACTAATCCAATTAGCATACCTATAACATGTGCTCCCGCTAACCATTAGTATTCGACAGGCACTCTCCTTGTTAAAGAACAGGTCATACAAGTCTTCAAATAAACTTAACGCCCAGTCAAGTTTCATCGACTTGCGAACGATTAAGTATTTGAGCTATAAACCTTTCTAGTGCCGACCCCCTTATCAAATAAGGAGTGGAACGTTTTGCTCTCAAATACAGGGACCAGTTTCTATATATATATTTACGAGTTGGGAATGCCAGTAACTACCAGTAAATAAAGAAACATTCATTGCCTTATATTGATGATTTACATAATAACAAGTACAATGCCCTCACTCAACATCCTCTGAGTGGCATTCGAGGGCATACTCCTAACATTAAAGTATATCGATATGTTAAAATATACTTACTCGATGTAAGGATAAAGTTCCTGACAGTTTGTCAAACCATAACGATGCGCAGTGAAATTTCATCATCACTTAGTCTATAATGTGCAAGTGGAGGACCTAAAAGGCGACCTGGATATGAGTAAATAGAAAGAGATCCTGGCAAATCAACTATCCCTCCATCATCATTACGAGGGTTTAAACTTGTCTGTACTGCTGGCATAAAGTACAAGGAGCAAAATCTAGAGACTTCTTCATTCAAATATGCATTAACAATGGAAGCTTCAACCTTGTTCTTGTTAGTGACTTTCTTCTTTAGACGACGCAAGAATCTATCAAAAGTTGAGTTAATGTGAATGAATAAATAAATAAATGAGAAAAGTAAGCATTCAATTTCTTTAAATACCTCTCAAAGGGATACATCCATCTATACTGTACTGGTCCTCCAATATTCGCTTCATAGTGAATAAGCAGATGATCCATCGAGTCAAAGAACCCAGGAGGAAAGATTTTTTCAAGATTACATAGTATCTCAACAATGTTAACCTCAATCTGCTCCGTATATTTTTTTCGAATAACAGTTGAGCAAATATCCTTAAAAAACTGACTCAAGTCGGTCAATGTATCCCATATCGGCTTTGGAAGAGCACTAAATACTAGTGGGAGTAATGTTTGCATGAATACATGACAATCATGACTCTTCATCCCATAAAATGGCCCTTCTCATGGACATGTCCAGCCATGTTTGAGACATATCCATCCTGGAATTTGAGTTCTCGAACCCAAGAGCACACACTTTCAATTTGTTCCTTGGTTAATGTATAATGTGATTTGGGCTTCCATGGTTTTTTCTTCACATCATAAAACTAAATTCAACTCAGGTCGGTCGCAAAACTTCTCGACATCTTATCAGGCTCTAGCATTGTCTTTAGATTTATTCTTAAATCCATGATGATATTAAAGATGTTCTCAAATACATTTTTCTGGATATGCATGACGTCCAAATTATGGTGAATAAGATTATTGTGCTAATAGGGAAGCTCCTAAAAAAATGCTCTTCTTTACCGAATTATGATCCTTGCCAAATCTATTTATCTTTTGTTTACCACATTTTGTACCAAATGTGATGTTAGGGAGCATATGAACTTGCCTACATAATTCCTCACTAGATAACTGAGGAGGTGGCGTTTCATTCACCTTTACGCCCCTTTTAAAACGTCGAGTATCTCTCCTATAACGATGATTCGCTGGCAAAAAATGGCGATGGCAATCAAACCAAGTTGATTTTCTTCCATGTGTCAAGTAGAAGGACTTTGTTCGGTTCATACAATAAGGACATGCAAGCTTTTGTTCCACCCAGACAACATGCCGTAAGCACGAAAATCACTTATTTTCCACAACAAACCAGCCCTCATCTGAAAGTTTTCCTTTTTACTGACGTCATAAGTTGGAACCCCCTCTATCCACAACATTTTCAACTCATCAATAAGTGGACGCAAAAGTACATCTAAGCTTTTTCCATGTCCCAAAGGCCCAGGAATAACTAGGCTCAAGAACATATAAGGCTCTTGCATGCACATTCCTGGTGGCAAATTATAAACGAAGACGATGACCGGCCAACATGAGTACGCTGTAGCAAAGTTGTTAAATGGAGTGAATCCATCAGTACATAAACCGATAAGAACATTTTGTGGTTCAGCAGCAAATGAAGGGTTACGTTTATCAAAATTCTTCCACACCTCACCATGTGCAGGATGTCCCATAGTCCTTTCTTCATGTGCCTTAGTGTGCCATGTCATTTCCTTTGCAGAGTGAACAGACATATAAAGTCTTTTAAGCCTAGGTGTTAATGGCAAATAGTGCAGAACCTTATCTGGAACTTTCTACCACATTCCTGGCTTGCTTGCCTTGTATCGAGGATGTTGACAAACACTACATGATTGCAAATACTTATTTTCCTTGTAATATAACATGCAGTTGTTTTTGCAGGCATCAATCCTTTCATAATTTAACCCAAGTTTAGCTAGCTCTCTCTTGGTTTTATAAAAGTTCTTTGGCAAAATATTACCGTTGGGGAGCACCTTCTGCATCATTGCTTCCAATCGATCATAACAAGCCCCAGGCTTATTGAATTCTGATTTTATATTGAACATCTCGCACATAGCTGATATCTTTGTATACGTATCACAACCCTCAAACAACGGCTTCTCTGCAGCATTTAGTAGATCAAAAAACTTTTTGCATCCCTATTAGGTCGCTGCTCTTCATGTCGTGCATTCCAATCAAGCTCAGGCCCTGCAAAATTCATCACCATTCTTTCCATCCCAATATTTTCCCGAGTCATAGTTTCAATAGATGGTTCATCAAGTACTTGTTCCTCTGGTGGTTCACCGTGAGCTGTCCACCTATCATATCCTATCATAAAGCCATTCTTAATGATGTCAATATACACCTGAGCTCGAAGTTTATACATTCTATTCTTGCAACTGGTGCATGGACACTTTATTTTGCCATGATCAACACAAGATTCATGGGCATAGGCATAGTCTAAGAAGATGTTGAGCTTTCTTTAAAATCAGACCTAACATGTTTTTTGTTAGCTAAACGCATCCACATCCAGCTACGATCCAACATTTCAACTCCAAAGAAGCCGAAATTATATGCTCAGGTCAGTTCAATTATGCTCAAAACAGAATTCCCGATCAGTACAATAGAATACCACAAGATTATTCCTAGTTTGAGAGTTTTATCCAGTACCTACATTCCCAGTAATCCCCTAAATCTAGCCAATAAAAATACAACAACAGGGAAACTTTGTCAAATTACTAAATAATTAAATGAAATATCAAAGTATTGAGCATATGGACAAATCGAATCAATACTACAAGGGCAGATACAATGTAACTGACCTCTAGTTGGTTGTGGAGTGTTTTGGATTTCTAATTATGTAACACCCCAAAAGACGGCTATTACAGTGTCATGGATCCCACACTGGGACCCACCGGGTGATACCAAAATATAGATTAAATATATATTTCCTTGTGATACCGAACCACAATAAATAGTCATTACTACGATTAGGAGTTTAGAAGAAGTATGGCCAATGGCATTAACATACACAGGATCCAAATATAAGTATAAACCATATGGAGATGGAAGATACTTCAAATAACAATATAATCGGTCAACAATTTAAATGAATCGGAAAATAACATTACACGGTTTTCAAGTATAACCGGACAAAAAAAGATTTGGGCCCCCTGAACTAGTATCCTTCGAACCCTTTGCCGTCACCATGCTCTTCTCGTGCCTTGCCTTTGCCTCGAACTAAAATACAACACAAGTATTTCGCCCAAAACACAGGGTCAGGTATACATGATAAATCATTCTCCAGACATTATACAATTCACATATACTAGAAAACATCCCGACTATTGAACATATCCCTCATGCGTATGAACAATCAGTCACAAACCGTCGAACATATCCAATCATACATGGACTATGAATGACCAAACAATATGGCTCAAGATGGACATCAAAGTACGCCCGATCCGGAAATGTGTCCGTGCACATGTCCACCCCATATACGGAATCCAGAATATATGCGTGACAATGTACCTAATTAGCCTCACGAACTACGTCTCGTGTGCACAGTCCAATACGAAACATCCATGTATGACTATATATGTGCCTGGCTAAAAATCCTACACAATAACCAATCGGCACGCAGATATGATTCCAGATATGCAACGATACAACATGACAACGAATTTAATAAATCATATATCCGATTAAGAACCAAGAAACTCACTGAAGTGATAATCAGGATCAACGAGATCAATGATTCAAAGGTGATGAACTTGGGAATGTAATCCCACGATGAAAAATGGAAACATCATCAAGAACAATATCAAATTACGAATCACAGATTCATAAGTGTTTCATATACATGAAACATATAACCATCACAAGAATTCAATCATCATTATAACCAAGCAAGATAACTTGCCTCAATTCCGTAGGTGAAAGATAGTCCTTCTCCAAATGATCAAACGGACGGTATCCTCGATTTAAATACGCAACCGAACTAGCAACCTTAAATGGAATGTAATTCATTCAATAGTTTATTCACATTATTGATATCAATTTGTAGGAAACGACGCCCGAACCAACCTAAATAATTCATTCTATCCTAATGAACATTCCACCGATTATTGATGAATTTCAATACATATGGTTCATCTTCCACGATCGGATTACTATATTAAAATGTCCTTTAATACTCTTGTTATCACTATAAACAAATTTATGCATTAACACCTTCAATTCACTATTAACAATCGGATTAACCAAGTTCTTTAACATCTACATCTTTTATTACATAGGGATCGTTGTGAACTAACATTATCACCAATAATCAATAATATCTTCCTAAGAACATTATCAACTTTTTAATACGGTTATTAACACATACCTAAGGTATCAACACAACTGATTATCATGAATATATAAGAGTTATAGTTGTGTTCATCAATACCCTTTATCGACTCTCAAAGACCTTGTTAAGCCGAGACAATAATGGTGTTTTACCTTTTAAGATTTCCGAATCAAGAGAAACATCATTCCTAATCTCTAACATTCAACAAGTTATTCCCAAGGTAGGTAATCTCCTAATATGGTGTTCTAACACTTCTATGATGACAATTCCAAGATTAAACTTAACTACGATGAAGCTAATGAGTGTGATTCTTATAGACATGGTCACTATCATTAAAACATCAAGAACATCTTCATTCCAAACCTTTAATTACTATATTCATCAATAAGTGTTAAAAAGCTTAACCACAAACATGTTTTACTTGATTAATTCAACACTAGGTGTAGTATACCATATCACTATCATCATAACTACGAAAATATGCAGTAGAATCGCACAACATACCTTCAAAAACGAAGAACAACTACCAAAACTACAATAACACTCCAAGCTTCAAGAACACCTCTAAACTTCCAATCAACAAGCTCTAATCTAAAATGCAAGGCTCAAATACAAGTTAGAAGGGAATATAGTCGGTCTAAGTGTAATGTCTTGAATTTCTACTGTGATTTTTTAATGTTATTTTATCTGAGTTATATTGTACAATATGGAATCTGTACAGTATGGATAAAATTATTCAAAGACTGAGACATCTGTATTACTACTTGGTCGACAATTGCATTCGAGGATATAGCATGTTGTGTATACGTATTAGGTATATTGAGACGACAAGCAAGATCAGTGTACATAGCCAAGTATATCCACGTTAGCGAACACTATGATGTATACTTAGCGTACGCTAATGCACAAGGATTACATATGTTGAGAAAGATAGTTAACGTACATAAGATCCATACATATTACGAACATTAAGTGGATCGGCTAACGTACGTTAAGTTCATGTCGGGCAGGATTAGGCTATGGCCGAAAGGTGGGTCCCGTGGCCAGAAGCATTCGGCACGGATGTGGATGGGCCAGTCAACGCTGAGGTTAACGTACGCTACGGGAAGTGTATAACGAACGTTAAATGGAGTTTCACTATAGCAAGTCAACGTACATATTACATATGCTATGAAGGATATGTTACGTACATAATCGATTTAACGAAACAGGTCAATGAGTTCTGGAATGATGTTACGTACGCCATGAGATACATGTAGCGTACGTAAGGTGCATTACGTACGTTAATATGTATTGATAACGTACGTAATGAGCGATGCAGTTTATAAAATAAGGTTCGTTCTTTCATTTCTTCATGAGAGAAAATCGATATCCTTCCTCCAACTTCGTCATCTGCACATGAAAGTGAGAATAAACCTCTTCTATCTTGGTTATGATCTTGGAAACATGGATTAGAATCTTGGATATGAAGATATAAATATTCTTGAAGGGTTAATTGTGATATTGATGTTCTTGAGGTATGTTAATGAACTCCACACCTTGAATTCAGATTTTGATGATATTGTTGGTGAATAATTCGTATGAAGATGATTACGGTGTTGTTATGATTCTTGAGGTCATGTAAATTGTATATTGGAAGATACAATGATATACGTCATCGATTAGGTTATTTGTTATAATCATGATTATGGAATCATGATGTTCTTGATGTTCTTGTTATATATATACCACATCAAAGAGGGAAATTTGATAAGATATATGATGGTTTTTAAGTATAATCATGGAATTGATGATTTAGACTAATGCTATGTTGATTGTAGTGGTAGAATTCGTATGTTCTTCACAAAATACGAATCATGATAACAATTTTGAATCCGGAAAGATTATAGTTAATCTTATAACAAGATTATCAATGGTATTGAACTATTTGGATAGTTCGGATTGTCGATTATGCCGATAGTATTGTTCCAATATGAAATTTACAATTATAAACAAGGAGGAATCGTGTTAATTCGTATGAATTCGGAATAGAGTGTGTTATGTAATTCGTGTTATCGAGCTGAGTTGATCGTTGATATGATTACCGAATTATGGAAACGTATCGTGGTAATGAGTTCATGACTGATTGATCCGGGTTGTTAGGATTTATGTTTAATTGGGATAATTGTGGAACCATTGGATTATTTGGTTTTGTGTATGATCGAGATATCGTTAAACCATGAGATTGATTGATTGGTCATGTTGGTTGTTGATTGTTATCGGATTGTTGTTAATCTATTATTGCAATAGGTTGAAATAATTGACCATTGATAAGAATCGTTCCTTATGGTCAAGTTCGAGGATGATCGTGGATTACATTGATCGGGGCCGAGGAAAATAAAGACGACGACTAGGGATTGATGATGGCTTCATCGGTATCGAGGCAAGTTATTACTTGCTCAGTTATAATGTTTAATGAATGGTTTCAGTTTCATTTCATTTATAATGCATATAGCAATGATTATTACTGCAAATTCTGGAGATTTGGATTATATGTTGTCTTTCCGATTCTGGGAGTTAAATCATAATGTATATGCTTTATCTCGGTTATTGGCATATTCGGGTATCAAGGTTACGTTGCGATAAAGATGAGGATATGAGGATCTATAGTCCATGGTATGTTTGGATCGCCGAGCATTGAGGATAATCGCCGGTGATGATTTGACATCGAGATTTCTCCTGAAGGACTCGGGACAAGTATCTTAGTTTGATTCGGTTTAGTGTTGATGATGTTGATCATGCACGTTGTCATTCATGTTGCTGAACATGAAGTCGTCCTAGTTTTTTCATCATAGTGTCTTTCATGTTTTTGATTCATATTGAGTTGCATATGTGTATGCATAATTGTATTGTTTATGTTGTGTTGATCCGATTTGATCGTGTGATCTATGCTGAGGGCGCTGGATCGTTGGAAAAGTTTTCCACCATGCGTTGGTCCGACGGGATCATCATGGGGATCTATGCTGAAGGCGCTGGATCGTTGGATTACCCAGTGTTGTGTTGATGGAATGATGTGGATTCGCATCATTGATTTTATCATGTGTTGTTGTGCATATGTATATTTTTGGTTATCCACCTCGTGTTGATCTAGTAGGATAATCTTGGGATCTAAGCTGAGGGCGCTGGATCATGGAATTTCCATTGAGTATACACTGTTGTTATTGTTTTGAGCATATTGACGTTGTTATATGAGTATGCATTTGTAAGTCCTTTGTTAGGACCATGCTCGTATGTTGCATTGATCTGATCTCGGATTAGACTGACATGATTGTCGTGGTATTGTGCATCTCGAGGTATGTTCCGTATTTCCCTTGGTATTTTTCTTTGATGGACAATTGGTTTTCGTGTCGAGATGTGATGATGTTACCCGACAGATTTGGGTTGGACAGAGTTAGTAGATTTCGTAACAGCGAGTTATGATGATGTTTTGAGAACCTTGGGTACTGTGCGAGATGTGAATTTTGGTAAAGTTATGACGATAAGATTACATTGGTCGTATTCTTATTTTGTATTCTCATTGGTATGTAATTATTAATGTGATGTGACGGTTATCATTGTTGGATATTATGGCTGACCCCGTCGTGGGCTTTCTTTTTAGGTTCTTGAGATATCGAGCTTGTAGCGGTTGTGAAGAGATGAGATTCCTGGAGGATACTGGCTAGGGCATGTAATTGTGTATTGAGTTTCCCGATCAGTTGTTGTATTCCGCTGCTAGAGTATTTTTAATTGTTTGCCTTTTCCGCTGCATGAGTATCTTAAATGGCCTTTTGGTATCTGGTAACTTAGGTTACTTTGGCAACCGTTTTCTAAACTATTTTGTCGGTATGTGTAAGTGATAGCTTAACGTATGTTTTTAAACTATTGAGTTCTGGCATTTCAAGCCTTGCCCTTTCAAACGAGATTTTACGACGGTTTTGATAAACAGATTTTATATAGTCTTCAAATGTTTTAAAGATAGTACCGTCATTGGCCTCTTGGGCATTCACGGCGCTGTAATATTCCCAGTCAGATCTGGGGGTGTTACAAAATATGGTATCGGAGTTTAGGTTGAGAAAACCTAGGTAGTCGGGTCGAGTTGGGTCGTGCTTTTGTCGTGTCATTCGAGTTGTCGGTTGACAAGTGTTTGAGCTCTGGGTTTTGTTGTTCACTCGGGCTTGTGCATTATATGATTTGCCAGTGTAGTACTGGGCTTGTTATAAACTTTTCCAAATAGTATTAACTTGTTTCTTCGGATAGAAATGTATTGTGTTCTCGAGTTGAACTGAGTTTGCAAAATGTGTGTCTTGAAAATATCTGTGTCGAGTATTTTCTTGAGTTGAGACATGTGCCAGTATCATGGGGAATCGTCGACTTCACGATCTGTAAGTATTTGGATTCTTGAATTGCATTGAAATTTACTGCCATTCTAAGTTGATATGCCTTGAGATTCAGCAGAATATTATGCGTTACAGTATAAGGTGACAGAGTTGGGACATGATTGATGATCTTGAGAAACTATGATTTTGGAAATCAGTATGTTGGTTACATTTTGGAACGGAATTGTGCATTTGGGAGAAATGTTGTGGATGGTTGAGAAGAACATGTAGTCATGTTAGTACATTTTGAGATATATGAACTGTTTTTGAGCATTTGAAAATGATGCTTTTCAAAATGAATGTTTCACGAATGTTTTACGGAAAATGATTTTTGGACTGAGACCCAATTGATTTTGAAATAGTTTTATAACTCAGGACTTGGGGTCCGAAAAGGGTTTTCTACTTTTTAAACTTCTTGTAATGCGGAACAAGATACGGGCTGAGACCCTAATGTTTTAAAAGAAAGCTTTTCTATTTTATAAAACTCTCGAGATTTGTAAAACACTTTGCCAATCGTTTATTTATTTTATTACTGCCTTTCGGGGTTTTGGTTCATTAGTTCAAATGAAACTTCTCGGGCAGTCTTTCATTGTTTTTGATCTATCGATTATTCAATGTTTTGTCATTGCATAATTGAGGTAATCCAGGATGGGATAATGGTTGATGTTGCGAGTCATATGTAGAAAAGGAGTTTTTGTCAGAGTCTATACATTGAGATTATGGAACATTATCGTGTGGTTTTCCGATGGAATATCAGTGGATCGGTGACAAGCTGAACTAGTATACAAGAATATGGATGTAACTAAGCATTTGCATAATTCCACTTAATCGTGTGTATGCAAAAAAGAATTATCATCGAGAACTTGACGTAAGTGAGCTGATTTGATTTTTTTGAAAATTGATTTCGTGGTCATACGAAAATTTATGGTTTGAGTTTTGAAAGTCTTGAATGAACTTTTGAAAATTTGTCTTCCTGATGAGACTATATGATTTCAAACTGGTTTTAAAAATATGATGGGTATACATACGCATTTAGTGCATAGTGCATATCATGGTGAAGTTATGAGTGTGACTCACGAACTGAATAATACATCAGTATGGTATGATGAAAAGAGATTCGAATTTTAGTATGGTAGTTTGGTTATCCAGAGAAGATAGGTTGGTTGATCAGATAAGAGAATATGCTGCGTGTTGTAGATCCATGCACAGGATGTAATTTTGGAACTTTGGATTTCGTGAAATCGGGACATATGTGCTATGTGATTCCATTGGTATGGTAGTGGTGTGATTTTTACCATAGTGATTTTTGAAGGATTTCTTTGAAGTGTAGATTTGGGGATGGTGACCCAATGCTGGTTGTTCTGGATATTGAGTGGTCATCCCGCTCCATGTATGATCGGATATGTTCGTCGGTTTGTGATTGGTTGCTCGTATGCCGAGGAGTATGTTCACCAGTCGGTTGTGTTTCATTGACACCCACTGTATATGATTTGTTTAACGTTTTGAGAATTTTTCTCTTTCGCATATCGGTCTCTGTGGTTCTGTGTTCACCACGTTGGAGCTTACCGTGTGAAGGTATTATCGATTATCATTGATCGTTTGTTGGTTATATTGGAGTTTAGCACGTTGACGATATTCTCAGCTTCGTGTTAACCTTTGGATTTCTCGTATTAGAGTTTATCATGTCGATGATATTCTCGGTTAATTTATTGGTTGATCATTGCTGGTGATCAGCATTCGGATTTTGTGTCGATGTTGCAGGACTTGTTGCCATTACTTTGGGCAGTTGTTTCACAATGCATCATACACTGTTGGTTTTTCAGCAGGTTGGGACTTGATTGTATAATCAGGCAGACGAAATTTAGCACAGATAGATCATTTCATCCGAAGATGATATATTTTGTTGAGATTCATGGAATTGTGATTGTAGGCGTATTGAGGCTTTACGATAGAGTCACTTGCTAGTATCTCAAGAGATCGTTGACTTTGCGCATTTGTAAGTGTACTATTTTGGTTACTCGTTAATGATAATGATTGATCGTTATCGTGATGGTTTCAGGATATTTTGGTTGAACGATTTGTTTTTCTTTATGACGGATTGCAACTTTCGAGGACAAAACTTATTTTAAGTGGGGAAGAATGTAATGTCCTGAATTTCTACTGTGATTGTTTACTGTTATTTTATCCGAGTTATATTGTACAATGTGGAATCTGTAGAGTATGGATAAAATTATTGAAAGACTGAGACATTTGTATTGGTATAATTGTCGTACTTGGTCGACAATTGCATTCGAGGATATAGTATGTTGTGTATAAGTATTTGGTATATTGAGACAACAAGAAAGATCAGTGTAAATAGCCAAGTATATCCACGTTAGCGCACGCTACGATGTATACTTAGCATACGCTAATGCACAAGGATTACGTACGTTAAGATAGATAGATAACGTATGTAAGATGCATACATATTACGTATGTTAAGTGGACAGGCTAACGTACGTTAACTTCATGTCGGGCAGGATCAGGCTATGGCCGACAGGTGGGTCCCGCGGTCGGCAGCTTTCGGCGCGGATGTGGACGGGCGAGTCAACGCTGAGGTTAACGTACGCTACAGGAAGTGTATCACGTACGTTAAATGGAGTTTCATTGTAGCAAGCCAACGTACATATTACGTACGCTATGAAGGATATCTTACGTACGTAATCGATTTAACGAAACAGGTCAGTGAGTTCTGGAATGATGTTACGTACGCTATGAGAGACATGTAGCGTACGTAAGGTGCATTAGGTACGTTAATATGGATTGATAACCTATGTAATGAGCGATGCAGTTTATAAAATAAGGTTCGTTCATTCATTTCTTCAAGAGAGAAAATTGATATCCTTCCTCCAACTTCGTCCCTCTACACATAAAAGTGAGAATTAACCTCTTCTATCTTGGTTATGAGCTTGGAAGCATTAGAAGCTTGGATATGAAGATATCAATGATTCTTGAAGGGTTGATTGTGTTATTGATGTTTTTGAGGTATGTTAATGAACTCCACACCTTGAATTCGGATTTTGATGATATTGTTGGTGAATAATTCATATGAAGATGATTACGGTGTTGTTGTTATGATTCTTGAGGTCATGTAAATTTTATATTGGAAGATACAATGATATACGGCTTCGATTAGGTTATTTGTTATAATCATGATTATGTAATCATGATGTTCTTGATGTTCTTGTTATATATATACCACATCAAAGAGGGAAATTTGATAAGATATATGATGGTTTTTAAGTATAATCATGGAATTGATGATTTAGACCAATGCTATGTTGATTGTAGTGGTAGAATTCATATGTTCTTGATGAAATACGAATCATGATAACAATTTTGAATCCGGAAAGATTATAGTTAATCTTATAACAAGATTATCAATGGTATTGAACTATTTGGATAGTTCGGATTGTCGATTATGCCGATAGTATTGTTCCACTATGAAATTTACAATTATAAACAAGGAGGAATCATGTTAATTCGTATGAATTCGGAATAGAGTTTGTTATGTCATCCTTGTTATCGAGATGAGTTGGTCGTTGATATGATTATCAGATTATGGAAACGTATCGTGGTAATGAGTTCATGATTGATTGATTCGGGTTGTTCGGATTTATGCTTAATTGGGATAATTGTGGAACCATTGGATTATTTGGTTTTGTGTATGATCGAGATATCGTTAAACCGTGAGATTGATTGATTGGTCGTGTTGGTTGTTGATTGTTATCGGATTGTTATTAATCTATTATTGCAATAGGTTGCGATAATTGACCATTGATAAGAATCGTTCCTTACGGTCAAGTTCGAGGATGCTCGTGGATTGCATTGATCGGGGCCGAGGAAAATACAGACGACGGCAAGGGATTGATGATGGCTTCATCAGTATCGAGGCAAGTTATTACTTGCTCAGTTATAATGTTTAATGAATGGTTTCAGTTTCATTTCGTTTATAATGCATATAACAATGATTATTACTGCAAATTCTGGAGATTTGGATTATATGTTGTCTTTCCAGTTCTGGAAGTCAAATCATAATGTATATGCTTTAACTCGGTTATTGGCATATTCGGGCATCAAGGTTACGTTGCGATAAAGATGAGGATATGAGTATCTATAGTCCATGGTATGTTTGGATCGCCGAGCATTGAGGATAATCGCCGATGATGATTTGACATCGAGATTTCTCCTGAAGGGCTCGGGACAAGTATCTTAGTTTTATTCGGTTTAGTGTTGATGATGTTGATCATGCAGGTTGTCATTCATGTTGCTGAACATGAAGTCGTCCTAGTTGTTTCATCATAGTGTCGTTCATGTTTTTGATTCATATGTTGTTCATGTTGATGAACATATTGAGTTGCATATGTGTATGCATAATTGTATTGTTTATGTTGTGTTGATCCGATGTGATCATGTGATCTATGCTGAGGGCGCTGGATCGGATGTCCACTATGCGTTGGTCCGACGAGATCATCATGGGGATCTATGCTGAGGGCGCTGGATCATTGGACAGGTTTTCCACCATGCGTTGGTCCGACGGGATCATCATGGGGATCTGTGCTGAGGGCGCTGGATCGTTGGATTACCCAGTGTTGTGTTGATGGAATCATGTGGATTCGCATCATTGATTTTATCATGTATTGTTGTGCATATGTATGTTGTTGGTTATCCACCTCATGGTGATCTCGTAGGATCATCTTGGGATCTAAGCTGAGGGCGCTGGATCATGGAATTTCCATTGAGTATACACTGTTGTTATTGTTTTGAGCATATTGACGTTGTCATATGAGTATGCATTTGTAGGTCTTGTGTTAGGACCGTGCTCGTATGTTGCATTGATCTGATCTCGGATTAGACTGACATGATTGTCGTGGTATTGTGCATCTCGAGGTATGTTCCGTATTTCCCTTGGTATTTTTCTTTGATGGACAATTGGTTTTGTTGTCGAGATGTGATGATGTTACCCGACGGATTTGGGTTGGACAGAGTTAGTAGATTTCGTAACAGTGAATTATGATGATGTTTTGAGAAACTTGGGTACTGTGCGAGATGTGAATTTTGGTAAAGTTATGACGATAAGATTACATTAGTCGTATTCTTATTTTGTATTCTCATTGGTATGTAATTATTAATGTGATGTGACGGTTATCATTGTTGGATATTATGGCTGACCTCGTCGTGTGCTTTCTTTTTAGGTTCTTGAGATATCGAGCTTGTAGCGGTCGTGGAGAGATGAGCTTCCTGGAGGATACTGGCTAGAGCATGTAATTGTGTATTGAGTTCCCTGATCAGTTGTTGTATTCCACTGCTAGAGTATTTTTAATTGTTTGTCTTTTCCGCTGCGTGAGTATCTTAAATGGCCTTTTGATATCTGGTAACTTAGGTTACTTTGGCAGCCGTTTTCTAAACTATTTTGTCGGTATGTGTAAGTGATAGCTTAATGTATGTTTTTAAACTGTTGAGTTCTGGCATTTCAGGCCTTGTCCTTTCAAACGAGATTTTACAACGGTTTTGATAAACAGATTTTATATAGTCTTCAATGTTTAAAGATAGTACCATCGTTGGCCTCTTGGGCATTTATAAATGTTTGCGAAAATTTCTTTTAGCCTTGTGGGTTCCATTCCGGGGCCCACGGTGCTGTAATATTCCCGGTCGGATCTGGTGGTGTTACAAAATATGGTATCGGAGCTTAGGTTGAGAAAACCTAGGCAGTCGGGTCGAGTTGGGTCGTGCTTTTGTCATGTCATTCGAGTTGTCGGTTGACAAGTGTTTGAGCTCTGGGTTTTGTTGTTCACTTGGGCTTGTGCATTATGTGATTTGCCAGTGTAGTACTGGGCTTGTTATAAACTTTTCCAAATAGTATTAATGTGTTTCTCCGGATAGAAATGTATTGTGTTGTCGAGTTGAAATGAGTTTGCAAAATGCGTGTCTTGAAAATATCTGTGTCGAGTATTTTCTTGAGTTGAGACATGTGCCAGTATCATGGGGAGTCGTCGACTTCAAGATCTGTAAGTATTTGGATTCTTGAATTGCATTGAAATTTATTGCCGTTCTAAGTTGATATGCCTTGAGATTCAGCAGAATATTATGCGTTACAGTATAAGGTGACAGAGTTGGGACACGATTGATGATCTTGAGAGACTATGATTTTGCAAATCAGTATGTTGGTTAGATTTTGGAACGGAATTGTGCATTTAGGAGAAATGTTGTGGATGGTTGAGAAGAACATGTAGTCATGTTAGTACATTTTGAGATATATGAACTGCTTTTGAGCATTTGAAAATGATGCTTTTCAAAATGAATGTTTCACGAATGTTTTACGGAAAATGATTTTTGGACCGAGACCCAATTGATTTTGAAACAGTTTTATAACTCAGGACTTGGGATCTGAAAAGGGTTTTCTACTTTTTCAACTTCTTGTAATGTGGAACAAGATACGGGCTCAGACCCTTATGTTTCAAAAGAAAGCTTTTCTGTTTTATAAAACTCTCGAGATTTGTAAAACACTTTACCAATCGTTTATCTATTTTATTACTGCCTTTCGGGGTTTTAGTTCATTAGTTCAAATGAAACTTCTCGGGTAGTCTTTCATTGTGTTTGATATGTCGACTATTCAATGTTTTGTCATAGCATAATTGAGGTGATCTAGGATGGATAATGGTTGATGTTGCGAGTTATATGTAGAAAAGGAGTTTTTGTCGGAGTCTATACATTGAGATTGTGGAACATTATCGTGTGGTTTTCCGATGGAATATCAGTGGATCGGTGACAAGCTGAACTAGTATACAGAAGTATGGATGTAACTAAGCATTTGCATAATTCCACTTAATCGTGTGTATGCAAAAAAGAATTATCATCGAGAACTTGACGTAAGTGAGCTGATTTGATTTTTTTGAAAATTGATTTCGTGGTCATACGAAAATTTATGTTTTGAGTTTTGAAAGTCTTGAATGAACTTTTGAAAATTTGTCTTCCTGATGAGACTATATGATTTCAAACTGGTTTTAGAAATGTGATGGGTATACATACGCATTTAGTGCATAGTGCATATCATGGTGAAGTTATGAGTGTGAATCACGAACTGAATAATACATCAGTATGGTACGATGAAAAGAGATTCGAATTTTAGTATGGTAGTTTGGTTATCCAGAGAAGAGCGGTTGGTTGATCAGATAAGAGAATATACTGCGTGTTGTAGATCCATGCACAGGATGTAATTTTGGAAGTTTGGATTTCGTGAAATCGGGACATATGTGCTATGTGATTCCATTGGTATGGTAGTGGTGTGATTTTTACCATAGTGATTTTTGAAGGATTTCTTTGAAGCGTAGATTTGGGGATGGTGACCCCATGCTGGTTGTTCTGGATATTGAGTGGTCATTCCCGCTCCATGTATGATTGGATATATTCGTCGGTTTGTGATTGGTTGCTCGTATGCCGAGGAGTATGTTCACCAGTCGGTTGTGTTTTGTTGAGATCCACTGTATATGATTTGTTTAACGTTTTGAAAATTTTGCTCTTTCGTATATCGGTCTCTGTGGTTCTGTGTTCATCACGTTGGAGCTTACCGTGTGAAGGTATTCTCGATTATCGTTGATCGTTTGTTGGTTATATTGGAGTTTAGCATGTTGACGATATTCTCAGCTGCGTGTTGACCTTTGGATTGCTCGTATTAGAGTTTATCATGTCGATGATATTCTCGGTTAATTTATTGGTTGATCATTGCTGGTGATCAACATTCGGATTTTGTGTCGATGTTGCGGGACTTGTTGCCATTACTTTGGGCAGTTGTTTCACAGTGTATCGTACACTGTTGGTTTTTCAGCAGGTTGGGACTTGATTGTATAATCAGGCAGACGAAATTTAGCACAGATAGATCATTTCATCCGAAGATGATATATTTTGTTGAGATTCATGGAATTGTGATTATAAGCGTATTGAGGCTTTACGGTAGAGTCACTTGCTAGTATCTCAAGAGATCGTTGACTTTGCGCATTTGTAAGTGTACTGTTTTGGTTACTCGTTAATGATAATGATTGATCGTTATCGTGATGGTTTCAGGATATTTTGGTTGAACGGTTTGTTTTTCTTTATGCCGGATTGAAACTTTCGAGGACAAGACTTATTTTAAGTGGGGAAGAATGTAATGTCCTGAATTTCTACTGTGATTGTTTACTGTTATTTTATCCGAGTTATATTATACAATGTGGAATCTGTACAGTATGGATAAAATTATTGAAAGACTGAGACATTTGTATTGGTATAATTGTCGTACTTGGTTGACAATTACATTCGAGGATATAGTATGTTGTGTATAAGTATTTGGTATATTGAGACAACAAGAAAGATCAGTGTAAATAGCCAAGTATATCCATGTTAGCGCACGCTACGATGTATACTTAGCGTACGCTAATGCACAAGGATTACGTACGTTAAGATAGATAGCTAACGTATGTAATATGCATACATATTACGTATGTTAAGTGGACAGGCTAACGTACGTTAACTTCATGTCGGGCAGGATCAGGCTATGGCCGACAGGTGGGTCCCGTGGTCGGCAGATTTCGGCGCGGATGTGGATGGGCGAGTCAACGCTGAGGTTAACGTACGCTACGGGAAGTGTATCACGTACGTTAAATGGAGTTTCACTGCAGCAAGCCAACATACATATTATGTATGCTATGAAGGATATGTTACGTACGAAATCGATTTAACGAAACAAGTCAGTGAGTTCTGGAATGATGTTACGTACGCTATGAGAGACATGTAGCGTACGTAAGGTGCATTATGTATGTTAATATGGATTGATAACCTACGTAATGAGCGATGCAGTTTATAAAATAAGGTTCGTTCTTTCATTTCTTCAAGTGAGAAAATCGATATCCTTCCTCCAACTTCGTCCCTCTACACATGAAAGTGAGAATAAACCTCTTCTATCTTGGTTATGAGCTTGGAAGCATTAGAAGCTTGGATATGAAGATATCAATGATTCTTGAAGGGTTGATTGTGTTATTGATGTTCTTGAGGTATGTTAATGAACTCCACACCTTGAATTCGGATTTTGATGATATTGTTGGTGAATAATTCATATGAAGATGATTACGATGTTGTTGTTATGATTCTTGAGGCCATGTAAATTGTATATTGGAAGATACAATGATATACGGCTTCGATTAGGTTATTTGTTATAATCATGATTATGTAATCATGATGTTCTTGATGTTCTTGTTATATATATACCACATCAAAGAGGGAAATTTGATAAGATATATGATGGTTTTTAAGTATAATCATGGAATTGATGATTTAGACCAATGCTATGTTGATTGTAGTGGTAGAATTCGTATGTTCTTGACGAAATAAGAATCATGATAACAATTTTGAATCCGGAAAGATTATAGTTAATCTTATAACAAGATTATCAATGGTATTAAACTATTTGGATAGTTCGGATTGTCGATTATGCCGATAGTATTGTTCCACTATGAAATTTACAATTATAAACAAGGAGGAATCATGTTAATTCGTATGAATTCGGAATAGATTTTGTTATGTCATCCTTGTTATCGAGATGAGTTGGTCGTTGATACGATTATCGGATTATGGAAACATATCGTGGTAATGAGTTCATGATTGATTGATTCGGGTTGTTCGGATTTATGCTTAATTGGGATAATTGTGGAACCATTGGATTATTTGGTTTTGTGTATGATCGAGATATCGTTAAACCGTGAGATTGATTGATTTGTTGTGTTGGTTGTTGATTGTTATCGGATTGTTAATAATCTATTATTGCAATAGGTTGCGATAATTGACCATTGATAAGAATCGTTCCTTACGGTCAAGTTCGAGGATGCTCGTGGATTGCATTGATCGGGGCCGAGGAAAATACAGACGACGACAAGGGATTGATGATGGCTTCATCGGTATCGAGGCAAGTTATTATTTGCTAAGTTATAATGTTTAATGAATGGTTTCAGTTTCATTTCGTTTATAATGCATATAGCAATGATTATTACTGCAAATTCTGGAGATTTGGATTATATGTTGTCTTTCCAATTCCGGGAGTTAAATCATAATGTATATGCTTTATCATGGTTATTGGCATATTCGGGCATCAAGGTTACATTGCGATAAAGATGAGGATATGAGTATCTATAGTCCATGGTATGTTTGGATCGCCGAGCATTGAGGATAATCGTCGGTGATGATTTGACATCGAGATTTCTCCTGAAGGACTCGGGACAAGTATCTTAGTTTGATTCGGTTTAGTGTTGATGATGTTGATCATGCAGGTTATCATTCATGTTGCTTAACATGAAGTCGTCCTAGTTGTTTCATCATAGTGTCGTTCATGTTTTTGATTCATATGTTGTTCATGTTGATGAACATATTGAGTTGCATATGTGTATGCATAATTGTATTGTTTATGTTGTGTTGATCCGATGTGATCGTGTGATCTATGCTGAGGGCGCTGGATCGGATGTCCACTATGCGTTGGTCCGACGGGATCACCATGGGGATCTATGCTGAGGGCGCTGGATCGTTGGGCAGGTTTTCCACCATGCGTTGGTCCAACGGGATCATCATGGGGATCTATGCTGAGCGCGCTGGATCGTCGGATTACCCAGTGTTGTGTTGATGGAATCATGTGGATTCGCATCATTGATTTTATCATGTGTTGTTTTGCATTTGTATATTGTTGGTTATCCACCTCGTGGTGATCTAGTAGGATCATCTTGGGATCTAAGCTGAGGGCGCTGGATCATGGAATTTCCATTGAGTATACACTGTTGTTATTGTTTTGAGCATATTGACGTTGTCATATGAGTATGCATTTGTAGGTCTTGTGTTACGACCCTGCTCGTATGTTGCATTGATCTGATCTCGGATTAGACTGACATGATTGTCGTGGTATTATGCATCTCGAGGTATGTTTCGTATTTCCCTTGGTATTTTTCTTTGATGGACAATTGGTTTTGTTGTCGAGATGTGATGATGTTACCCGGCGGATTTGGGTTGGACAGAGTTAGTAGATTTCATACCAGTAAGTTATGATGATGTTTTGAGAACCTTGGGTACTGTGCGAGATGTGAATTTTGGTAAAGTTATGACGATAAGATTACGTTGGTCGTATTCTTATTTTGTATTCTCATTGGTATGTAATTATTAATGTGATGTGACGGTTATCATTGTTGGATATTATGGCTGACCTCGTCGTGGCTTTCTTTTTAGGTTCTTGAGATATCGAGCTTGTAGCGGTCGTGAAGAGATGAACTTCCTGGAGGATACTGGCTAGAGCATGTAATTGTGTACTGAGTTTCCTGATCAGTTGTTGTATTCCGCTGCTAGAGTATTTTTAATTGTTTGTCTTTTCCGCTGCGTGAGTATCTTAAATGGCCTTTTGATATCTGGTAACTTAGGTTACTTTGGCAACTGTTTTCTAAACTATTTTGTCGGTATGTGTAAGCGATAGCTTAATGTATGTTTTTAAACTGTTGAGTTCTGGCATTTCAGGCCTTGTCCTTTCAAACGAGATTTTACAACGGTTTTGATAAATAGATTTTATATAGTCTTCAAATGTTTAAAGATAGTACCGTCGTTGGCCTCTTGGGCATTTATAAATATTTGCGAAAATTTCTTTTAGCCTTGTGGGTTCCATTCTGGGGCCCACGGCGCTGTAATATTCCCGGTCGGATCTGGGGGTGTTACACTAGGGAGACAGGGGGACGATAGTTGGAGAGAAAAACCAAAGTTGGAATGTGCAAATGAAAGACACAAGCTGTCTTTTTATAAACTGCACAGTCTGTTACATACGTTAAAGCATGAAGAGAACGTACGTTAACCTCTTTACGTACGCTACACTTAAGAGGTTACGTACGTAATCTACCTCTAGAGGCTACTGCCTCAAAATACTAACCTCATTACATACGTTATAGCCTCAGCATTACCTACGTAATGTACGTCAACTTGGTTGCCTCGAAAAGGCTAATTATCCGAATCATGTCCAGCCCGTCATGCCGAAAGTTGAGATCGGATAAGATTCTCAGCATTACGTACGTAACCAGCATTCCATTACATACGTAAAGCGAACACATTAGCATACGTTAAGTTAAATCCTTAGCATACGTTAAACACAGAAAACCTAGCCCAAAAATGTAACAATCTACACAACGTCAATAAATCAACCATAATGCGAATGACAGTTATAATCAAGTCTATTTTGATATATCCCGACATCAATAAATATTAATTAAATGTAACATGATTACAACGATACTCAAATTATCCAAATAATACAACAGTAGATAAGGAATTACTGTTGGATATTACATACTCCCCCCTTAAAAGGAGTTTTGTCCTCGAAACTAAGGGGTAAACAACTCGGGATACCTCTCTCACATGCTGCTCTCCATCTCCCACGTAGCCTCCTCGACTCTGTGTCTTGACCACTGAACCTTTAGCAGGGGAATCGTCTTGTTCCGCAGCTGTTTGATACTTCTCTCGAGTATCTGTACGGGACGCTCCTTGTACGAATGATCATCTGCTATCTCGATCTCATCGAACTGAAGTATATGACTTGGATGAGCAACATACTTCTTCAACTGGGAGACATGAAACACGTTGTGAATTCAACTTAAAGCCGGTGGAAAAGCTAGTCGATAGGCCAGATCACCTACTCGCTCCAAAATCTCAAACAGCCCAATGTACCTCGGGCTCAGTTTGCCTCTCGTCCCAAAAAAAAAAACACCTCGAGTAGGAGACACCTTCATTAGCACATGGTCGCCAACCTTGAACTCAAGCGGTTGTCGACTGTTGTCTGCGTAAGACTTCTGTCGGCTTTGACCCATTAACAAATGACTCCTAATCATAGCGATCTTCTCACGGGATGCTAACAACATATCGGGTTCCGTACCCAAAGATTCAGATAGGTCGTCCCAGTAATATCCGCAATTTCGATTCTTGGTAATTTTCTTTTTTTAACGGGAATTCATTTTGACGGCTCGCTTGTGACTGTTTCGTCATTCTGAGGATGATTAATTCTGAACTTTTTATCATCCGAGTTCATTTCGGTGTTGTTTTGTTGAGTTCCGTGCTTCTTAGCGACTTTTCCGCATTTGAGTTTGATTCTTGCGAATCTCGTTCGAAACTACTGTTTCGAGTTTCCTATAAGTCCGTTTAACTTTATTAGAAGTGTTTTGAACTTCGGTTTGGTTATTCGATCACGTATTGTGATTTTCAGATGTTTTGGGCCATTTTATAATTTACCCAAAGTTGTGGGTATCCACATTCGTATTTGTTGTCTTGACCCTTTTCATGGTCGCATGCGATTGATTGTTGCATGGTATTTCATTTCGGGTCGATGATGTTGCCCATGAGCGTTTTGTCGTGTTCGTTCCGTGAGATTTCGGATAATCGAGTCGTCGAGTCATGGTGGTCGGGTACTGGCCGGACGGTTGCGGGCACTGGCCGGATGGTTGCGGGCACTGGCCGGAAGGGTGCGGCAGGAACTGGCGTAGCGCACGCTACGGCCGGAAGTTAGCGCACGCTATGGCTAGGAGGCAGCGGACGCTACAGCCGGTTAGCTGCGCGCGCTAGTCGGCCGAGACAGTAGGGGCAGAGAGGTTATGGACTCGGGTAGATCGGCAGGTAGCGCATGATACTGTCCGGTAGGTAGCGCACACTACGGCCGGAAGGCTGCGCACGCTACCTGGACGAGCAGTCTAGTCCAGGAAGTCTCTGGATTGCAGCCCAGGCCGTTAGCGCACGCTAGCTCGGTAGCCTAGCGCACGCTAGGCTGCACCGGTATAAATGTGACAGTGCAGTCGAATTTTCACTCATTTTTCATTTCCCTTCTTTTCTATCCGCGGCTAGAGTTTCGGAGGAGGCGAAGCCATATTGTTGAACAACAAATCCATGAAGTTTTTGAGTTCATATCATTGATTGATCATCCTATATCATCCTTTGATCCAGCGAATCAAGGTAAGATTTCCTAGAACCCTATTTTGAGAAATTTTGGGGTTTTTGCATTTTTGTCCGATTCGTTCTGTATTGTTGATTAATCTATGATGGGTATGATTAATCTTAATATTATTCATGTGTTTAACATCATTTAATCCATTGTTCTTCGTCGAATCAAGGTATATTTCTTGATTATTCTTCAAGTTGACTTTTTGGGAGTTTTATTCTCGATCTCGTTTTCCTTTCAGTTTTGATAAACCGATGGTTGTCCAATGATGTTATTAATCGTATTCTATGGATTGTATATCCATACTTCGAGTTGGTTTAACTCGATTGACAATTTGAGTGTTCTTGGGAATCATTGAACATTTAATGTTCGAGTAAATGTTTCAATGAGTTTCTTTCAACGTCTTGATGTAATTCCCAGTTTTGTTGGTCTCGGTCCTCGTTGTGATCTTGTTTTTGTTGTTTCTTCCGGAGGATTATAGGTGCTCGAGGATTCCGAGTCGATCATCATTTTTTGTGGGTAATTCGTGCGTTGTTATCCTCGTAGTTTTCGCGGTGCTATCATGTGCTTGATTACCTTCAGGAGTTCGGGGCTGCCCGACCATATCTCATTCATCGTCTCGCTTCAATCGTAGTTTCGAGGCAAGTATTTTCTTATACGAGCTGTGTCCTGCAAATAGAGTTTACATGTTGGATTTATGATGGTTGGTTTATCCTCGTGACTGTGATTCGTGTGAGTTGATTTTGATTTTATTATTTTGAACGTTGAAGGTTTTAGTGATGTTTCTATTGGTTTAATGTTGTGGAATCGTGTATTCCGTGTTAATTGTGTTGTTGTGTTTTGAAGAGTTTGATAATGGTGTCGGATAAGTGGCCATCCCTAGTAAGTATTCTTGATGAGCTTACATTATTAGCATATTAGTATTGCATGAGTAACGTATATGTGTGTGTGTGTGTGTATGCTCACTATAGGTTAGATCCGACGGGGTCTCGGTAGGGGTCCACGGAGGGGTGGATCCGCGAGCTTGCTTTTAACCACTATGGGTTAGATCCGACGGGGTCTCGGTAGGGGTCCACGGAGGGGTGGATCCACGGTTAATTGTGGTGTATTTCACAAATGTGATTTGATTATGGCATTTCCGGAAATTTGTGCTTTTGAACGGTTATCATGATTGCATGCATCGACTAAGTGGGTAAAAGGTACGTTGTTCGTTTGGCTTACTTGGCTAGGATGGTACTAGAGTATTTTGTCGTCTGTGTTTAAACCTTGGGTTGGGGATTTTGAAGTTGGAAAACGAACCTTGATATTATTCTCGTGTACCGTGACTTGATGATATTTGGGATGAGATCCCAACGGTTTGTAAAGGTCGTTTTATGGAAAGTGATTTTGGGCCGAGACCCATTCATTTTGAAATGGTTATTTTTCAACTAAGGACTTGAGGTCTAACAAAGTTTCCATTTTTAAAATTCCCGAGATGAGGAATATATTTTCAAACATTTCTTTGATGTTTTCTAATTAATAAAACTTCTCGGGAAGTCTTTTGTAATTATTTGTCGTACCCGATTCGTGATTTCTATTTGTTTGTTACATTTCGTATGATTTCATACTTGTACTAGCAAAATAGTGGAATTTTGCTAACCCCCGAGAAATCGGGGGGTGGATGTCTGTTTTGCATTCAGGTTTTGGGGAGCATGACACAGGGTCGGCATGAAGGATGATGAAAGATGATCGGTATTAATCACGTGTGGATCCATATGATATCGTATTGGTTTTGTTATACCTTATTTCCGCTGCAGTGTTTTACCCGTGGTACGGGAGTGCATTATGTTTTGACCCGTGCGTGGGCATGTATTGAGATTGAGTTGTATGTATTTTTTGAATAACCAAGTCGGTCTACTGAGTCTTGTTAGCCTTAAAGGCATTGTTGAGTTGTTTGATTTTGTTACCAGCCTGGTAGATCCTTGAGGAAAGGTTCTACGGCGTGTAATATCCCTGAGTGAATTGGGGGTGTTACATAAATGGTATCGGAGCCAGGTTATGGAAACCTAGGATGTTGGGTCAAGTGGTGTTTGTTGAGTTTTGTCTCGTCAGATTTTGTATAACTGAGTCGTGTCGTGACGCGTCGTCTGAGTTTGTTGGTCGTGATTAGTATCGTGGGGCGATCATCATCTTCGTGCGACATGTGGCCGTAAGTCTCCCTTCTTTATATTGTGCCTCGTGTGACACGAGCTATTTGTTTGATTATTTTTTAAGTGATGGAACCTTCATGTAGATTCTTGGTTTCGTGATGCGTTCATGTGATTCTCATATTTCGTTTATATGAGGAGTGTTGTCATTATTTATGTCCTTTTGACTGTGATATTTGACTGTTTGTTTTCCCGGTAAAAGACATGTGCTGTCTTGATTTTGAGCGAGTTGATGCGTGTATTATGATTGTATGTAAGTGAATATTGTTACATGTGAGTTTTTAGGCATTCTAGCCTAATAGATTTTCGAAAACCTTGAGTATCTTAAAAAATAAAATTCGAGACGTACTTTTAAATAGATTGTATTTTCGAGGCGCCTACTAGCGCAACTATCTGTTTCAAAATTCTTCTACCTTGAGGACCAAAATATATTTTTTTCCATTAATTTTGGAAATGCTTTGCTTAGACCCGAGGGTCGAATATTTCTGAAAGTTTTTTGCTAAAAGAAGAGTGTCCTCATTTTTGTTCAACGCAAGATGGTTTTCAAAGTCTCGACAACGATGTTTGTTCAATTTTTCATAATGTGATACTCAAGATCCACTGGTATTTCCAAATTATTTTCAAAAGATGGTTTTCGTTTTTAAAATCCATCATTTCCTGCTTGTGTTCGGAGAATGTATGCATGATGTTCATACTTTCGTTAGGGTGTTTACCCCAGAGTTGTGATTGAATTGGCGGCGTGAACATTGATCGTTCGCCACGCATTTGTTGTGTTAGCCCTCTGTGAGAGGTGGGATGTTGGTATTGAATGTTGTCGCCTCGTGGTGATTTCTGCGTTATTGCGCATGTGCGAGCTGTTAGAGCTTGGTTTGGTATGACCGTGTGCATCGGTGATTGTTCTGTTATGTGTCAGTTGTTTAATGTATTGTTACCTTGCTTCCGTTTTTGTGAATTCGTGGACGAGGTCGAAGGTAATACCCGTACTATTTTGACTTTTGTATTTTCTCTTTCTCCATTCTTTCGACTCGCTCGTGTTCGTTGATACTTTCTGAACTTGTTCTGTATTTCGGTTTCAGCGTTCAAACGAGCTGTGATCTTGTTTTGGGTCGATCTGGTTATCGCTATGACTTTTCCGAGTTCGGTTCGATTCTTGTGAACCTTGTTCGGAAGTAACATCTTTTGGTTCTACTAGTTCTTTTATTCGAAGTGGATCGGATTTTGAACTTCTGTATTTTCAACTCTGTCGACTCGTTTATGTTCGTTGACATTTTCTGAGCTTGTCCTGCCCCTTGCTTTTATTGATCAAACGAGTGTGGTATTGTTTCGGAATAGCTCGTTTGTCGTTGTGACTTTTCAATTGCTATTCCCTTTCCTGTGGATCTTATGTGAATGCACATCTTGTTGTTTTCACCGGATCATATATTGTCTCGAGTCGAGATGTGAACCTTGGAGTTGTTGTTTGAATTTTATTGTTCTTCGTGATTCGAACATGATTGCTCGATTTTTGTTGTCTTGATCGTTGTGGTCCGATCGTTTTATTGTTTGGTTTTTGTTGATCTCGTTTCGTGATTGTTGAACATTCAGACTCCTTCATAATTCCCTTAAGTTCTGTAAATTAGTCTCGTTTTCGATCTTCCAACCCTTTGGGCGGTGGAATTCCGTATTTGTTGAGCGATTGGCTCGCGTTTTGATTGATGTACCGTTGGGTTGGTCAATCGTATTGATTTTCATTCGTCATGTTATGTGATTGTTCGGATAATTGACTTGATTGTATTATCTATTTGATGACGCTTGTCACTTGTTGGTTTTATTATGTTTCTACCAGTGGCGTTGTGTTGGTCATCGTGGAGCGTGTTTTCACGCCGTATATTCATTTGCGTTGCTTGTATAGTTTTTCCATTGGGCATAAGTTACGCGTTTCTTGTGTATCTCGTCGAGTCTTCCTGGCGGGATATTGCTTCTCCCTACTTGTTTTAAGTTTCGGGACGAAACTTCTTTTAAGGAGGGTAGTATGTAATATCCGCAATTTCGATTTTCGGTAATTTTCTTTTTTTAGCGGGAATCTGTTTTGATGACTCGCTTGTGACCGTTTCGTCATTCTGAGGATGATTAATTCTGTACTTTTTATCATCCGAGTTCGTTTCGGTGTTGTTTTGTTGAGTTTCGTGCTTCTTAGCGACTTTTCCACATTTGAATTCGATTCTTGCGAATCTCATTCGAAACTGCGGTTTCGAGTTTCCTGTAAGTCCGTTTAACTTTATTAGAAGTGTTGTGAACTTCAGTTTGGTTATTCGATCATGTATTGTGATTTTCGGCCGTTTTGGGCCATTTTGTAATTTACCCAAAGTTGTGGATATCCGCATTCGTATTTGTTGTCTTGACCCTTTTCATGGTCGCGTGCAATTAATTGTTGCATGGTATTTCATTTCGGGTCGATGATGTGCGATTTCGGATAATCGAGTCGTCGAGTCATGGTGGTCGGGTACTGGCCGGACGGTTGCGGGCACTGGCCGGACGGTTGCGGGAACTGGCCGGACGGGTGCGGTAGGAACCGGCGTAGCACACGCTACGGCCGGAAGGTAGCGCACGCTATGGCCGGGAGACAGCGCACGCTACGGCCGGGAGGCAGCGCACGCTACGGCTGGGAGGCAGCGCACGCTATGGCTGGGAGGCAGCGCACGCTATGGCCGGTTAGCTGCGCGCGCTAGTCGGCCGAGATAGTAGGGGCAGAGAGGTTCTGGACTCGGGTGGATCGGCAGGTAGCGCACGCTACTGTCAGACACTGCGCACGCTACGACCGGCAGGTAGCGCACGCTACGGCCAGAAGGCTACGCACGCTACCTGGCCGAGCAGTCTAGTCAAGGAAGTCTCTGGATTGCGGCCTGGGCCGTTAGCGCAGGCTAGCTCGGCAGCCTAGCGCACGCTAGGCTGCACCCGTATAAATGTGATAGAGCAGTCGCATTTTCACTCATTTTTCATTTCCCTTCTTTTCTATCCGCGATTGGAGTTTCGGAGGAGGCGAAGCCATGTTGTTGAACAACAAATCCGTGAAGCTCTTGAGTTCATATCCTTGATTGGTCATCCTATATCATCCTTTGACCTAGCGAATCAAGGTAAGATTTCCTAGAACCCTATTTTGAGAAATTATGGGTTTTTTGCGTTTTTGTCCTATTCATTCCGTATTGTTGATTAATCTATGATGGGTATGCTTAATCTTAATATTATTCATGTGTTTAACATCATTTAATCCATTGTTCTTCGTCGAATCAAGGTATATTTCTTGATTATTCTTCAAGTTGACTTTTTGGGAGTTTTATTCTCGATCTCGTTTTCCTTTCAGTTTTGATAAACCGATGGTTGTCCAATGATGTTATTAATCGTATTCTATGGATTGTATACCCATACTTCGAGTTGGTTTAACTCGATTGACAATTTGAGTGTTCTTGGGAATCATTGAACATTTAATGTTCGATTAAATGTTTAAATGAGTTTCTTTCAATGTCTTGATGTAATTCCTAGTGTTGTTGGTCTCGGTCCTCGTTGTTATCTTGTTTTTGTTGTTTCTTTCGGAGGATTATAGGTGCTCGAGGATTCCGAGTCGATCATCATTTTGTGTGGGTAATTCGTGCGTTGTTATCCTCGTAGTTTTCGCGGTGCTATCGTGTGCTTGATTACCTTCAGGAGTTCGGGGCTGCCCGACCGTATCTCATTCATCGTCTCGCTTCAATCGTAGTTTCGAGGCAAGTATTTTCTTATACGAGTTGTGTCCTGCAAATAGAGTTTACATGTTGGCTTTCCGATGGTTGGTTTATCCTCGTGACTGTGATTCATGTGAGTTGATTTAGATTTTATTATTTTGAACGTTGAAGGTTTTAGTGATGTTTCCATTGGTTTAATGTTGTGGAATCGTGTTGATTGTGTTGTTGTGTTTTGAAGAGTTTGATAATGGTGTCGGATAAGTGGCCATCCCTAGTAAGTATTCTTGATGAGCTTACATTCTTAGCATATTAGTATTGCTTGAGTAACGTGTGTGTGTGTGTGTGTGCTCACTATGGGTTAGATCCGACGGGGTCTCGGCAGGGGTCCACGGAGGGGTGGATCCGCGAGATTGCTTTTAACCACTATAGGTTAGATCCGACGGGGTCTCAGTAGGGGTCCACGGAGGGGTGGATCCACGGTTAATTGTGGTGTATTTCACAAATGTGATTTGATTATGGCATTTCCGGAAATGAGTGGTTTTGAACGGTTTTCATGATTGCATGCATCGACTAAATGTGTAACAGGTAAGTTGTTCGTTTGGCTTACTTGGCTAGGATGGTACTATAGTATTTTGTCGTCTGTGTTTAAACCTTGGGTTGAGGATTTTGAAGTTGGAAAATGAACCTTGATATTATTCTCATGTACTGTGACTTGATGAGATTTGGGATGAGATCCCAACGGTTTGTAAAGGTCGTTTTATGGAAAGTGATTTTGGGCCGAGACCCATTCATTTTGAAATGGTTATTTTCAACTAAGGACTGGAGGTCTAACAAAGTTTCTATTTTTAAAATCCCCTAGATGAGGAATTTATTTTCAAACACTTCTTTGATGGTTTCTAATTAATAAAACTTCTCAGGAAGTCTTTTGTAATTATTTGTCATACCCGATTCGTGATTTCTATTTATTTGTTACATTTCGTATGATTTCATACTTCTACTAGCAAAATAGTGGAATTTTGCTAACCCCCGAGAAATCGGGGGGTGGATGTCTGTTTTGCACTCAGGTTTTGGGGAGCATGACACAGGGTCGGCATGAAGGATGATGAAAGATGATCGATACTAATCATATGTGGATCCATACGATATCGTATTGGTTTTGTTATACCTTATTTCCGCTGCAGTGTTCTACCCGTGCTACGGGAGTGCATTATGTTTTGACCCCTGCGTGGGCATGTATTGAGATTGAGTTGTATGTATTTGTTGAAAGACCAAGTCGGTCTACTGAGTCTTGTTAGCCTTAAAGACATTGTTTAGGTGTTTGATTTTGTTACTAGCCTGGAAGATCCTTGAGGGAAGGTTCTACGGCGTGTAATATCCCTGAGCGGATTGGGGGTGTTACAGTCCCAACACGAAGGGGACCTACAACGACGTTCATACAATGCTCCATAAGCTGCCATCTGAATCGAAGTATGCCAACTATTATTGAAAGTGAATTCCACCAAAGGCAGTTGGTCTTCCCAATCGTCCTTCCAATCAAGAGCGCACGCCATCAACATATCCTCTAGAGTTTGGATAGTCCTTTCAGACTGACCATTAGTCTGCAGATGAAATGTTGTACTGAAGTTCAACTGCGTACCCATCGCACGATGAACTGCTTTCCAGAAATGTGACATGAATTGCCCATCACGATCCGACACAATACTCTTGGGGGTACCATGTAACCTTACAATCTCTTTAATAAACAGCTGGGCCAATCTCTCGGGTCCCCACATGTCTTTAATCTCCAAAAATTTGGCTGATTTGGTCAGACAATCCACAATCACCCAAATCGTATTCATCTCTCGATGACTCATCGGCAAGCTAGTGTTAAAATCCATCGATATGTCCTCCCATTTCCACTCAGGAATCGGGAGCGGTTTCAGCATTCCTGCGGGTCGCTGATGCTCAATCATAACCTGCTGACATGTTAAACATCTCGAAACGAACTTTGCAACTTCACGTTTCATATTCCCCCACCAATAACATTGCTTTATATCCTTATACATCTTGCTAGACCCCGGGTGAATAGAGTATGGGGTAGCATGAGCCTCTCTCAGGATATAGTTCCTCAACTCTTCATCCATGGCTACACAAACTCGATTCCTCAAGCGTATCAATCCATCCTCATAGATCATAAATTCAGGGGCTTTCCCTTGAGTTACTTCATCCTGAACTCGAGATAGGAATGGGTCTGTAACCTGCTTCAATCTGATTATATCATCAAGGGATGATGAAATCTCAAGTGTGAAAAGTTGTCCTTGAATACGCTGTAACCCGACTTCAATTTCCGGCCTCAAAAGATCTAACTGCAATTCTCTCTGAACTGTCAAGCAGCTAAGCATCTGCTCCTGTACTGCCTTACGACTCAAGGCGTCGACAACCATATTTGCTTTTCCCGGATGATAAAGTATCTCGATATCATAGTCTTCGATTAGTTCTAGCCACCTTCTCTGTCTTATGTTCAACTCTTTCTGAGTAAAAAATATACTTCAGGCTCTTGTGATCAGTAAAAATATGACAGGTGCTAGCTCCAAATCATGGATCGGGTAGTTGACCTCGTAAGGTCGTAGCTGTCTTAATGCATAGGAAATCACCTTCTCATTCTGCATTAATACACATCCCAGGCCCTGTCTTGACACGTCACTATACACCACGAATCCTTCTGTTCCTTTTGGTAGAACCAAAATAGGTGCTGAAATCAATCGACTCTTGAGTTCATCAAAACTTCGCTGACATGCCTCTGACCACAAATACTTATTATCCTTCCTCAACAGGTTAGTCATCGGTTGAGCAATCTTGGAAAAACCTTCCACGAACTGTCGGTAAACCTGCTAGACCCAGGAAACTGCGAACTTCTTTCACGTTCCTCGGTTGTAGATAGTCTCGGATAGCTTATCTCTTATGTGGGTCTACTCTCACCCCATTGGCTTATATCACATGTCCGAGAAAAATAACCTCAGGCATCCAGAACTCGCATTTGGAAAATTTTCCATAAAGCTGTTCCCGCCTCAACGCATCGAGAACCTGATGGAGATGACGCTCATGCTCTTCATGGTCATGAGAGTAAATCAGAATGTCGTCAATAAAAATAATTACAAAACGATCCAGATAACTAATAAAAACCCAATTCAGCAACTCCATGAATACCGCTAGTGCATTAGTTAGTCTAAATGGCATCACTATGAACTCATAATGCCCATAGCAAGTACGAAAAGTGGTCTTCGAAATGTCAGACTCTCGAATCCTTAACTGATGATAACTGGACCTCAAGTCGATCTCGGAAAACACAGCAGCTCCCTGAATTTGATCCAATAAATTATCAATACGAGGCAATTGATATTTGTTCTTGATGGTTACCCTGGTCAGCTCACGGTAATCAATACACAAACATAGAGATCCGTCTTTCTTCCGTACAAATAACACTGGTGCTCCCCAAGGGGACGCACTAGGTCGAATATAGCCCTTCTCAATCAAATCCTCGAGATGGTTCTTCAACTACTGCATCTCAGTCGGAGCCATACGATACGGTTCTTTTGAAAGCAGGGACGTACCTGGCTCTAACTCAATATTAAACTCTACCTCATGATGTGGGGGTAAGCTTGGCAACTCGTCCGGAAATACATCTGGGTAGTCTTGAACTACCGGAATATCAGCCAATTCAACTGGTCGATCTTCTGTCTTGGTCATGTAACACTATTAACCAACACATCCTTGATTAAGCAGTTTCACTACTTTCATTGCGCTGATGACTCTCCCGGAATGACTGGGATTATCACCCTGAAAAATACACTCAACACCATCATCAGATGTGAGGGTCACTATCCGCTTGCGGACGCTAAGTATGGCATCATGACGATCCATCCAATCGATACCCAAGATCACATCATCTTTAGGTAAACAGACCACAATTAAGTTTGATAACCACTCATGCTCGTTCATGCGAATCGGACAGTTCTGTACTTCATGATTCCCAATAATTCTTCTACCATCGGGTAGACCAATGAAAAAGGGTTCACAATTGGTAACATGATCTAATTGCAAGCGACTCAAACAAGAAGCAGATAAAAAGGAGTGTGAAGCACCAGTATCAAAAAGAACACAGACGGGCTTAGATCGGATCTCGACAGTACCTACAATCATGCTGGCTTTGGGATCATCGGACTTCTTCATCTCGTAGACTCTGGGTTTTGCAGCTCCGGTACCAGATGTACCAGCTTGATTTCCACGACCATCCCTCTATTTGACTCGGTAGTCTGATAAGAAGCGGATGGAGGTACACGATCCCGAACAAAAGACTGAACAGGAGCATGAGATGCTACTGGAGTATATCCCGGTCCATTCCTGTAATACGAGCACAATGCCCATTCTTCACACAAGTATGGCATGCGACGGACGACTTCAGGCATTTAGAGCCGACGTGCCCCTGGTCCCCACAGGTATAGCACACAACAGATGAGCTGACCGTTCTAGAGTGCGATCCGACCGGCTTCGACGCCATGGGTGGCTGTTCAGAAGGATTCAGTACTGACTAAGGCTTTCTGAACATACCCCGGTTGCTGTCATCTTGGGTCTGGTTCCTGGATCTCTTGTTGGAGGACTGCGGTTGCTTCTTGGAAATCTCCTTCGCAGTAAGTTTGTATTCCAGAGCTTTCTCGATGAACTCCAGTAGGGTCGTACAATGGTGATTCAACAGCTGCATTCTCATTCGGGGTTTAAGCCTCTTGAGAAAATATTTGATCTTATCGGCCTCCGTTCGGACAATCGATGAAGCGAAAGGAAGAAGTGCCTCAAATTTCTCGGCAACAGATAGTACATCATCGTCTTCAGACGTGTATAGGTTCGGCAATTCTGACAGCTTGGCCTCACGGAGTGGACCTGGATAGTAACGGTCTAACATGAGGTTTTTAAATTCCTCCCAAGTATATACACCATCAGCTGGCCTTACCGAAAGCCACCAGGTGTGGGCACCCTTGATAAGATAGTAAGCTGCTATGGAGACGTGATTCTCTTCTGTGCAGTCTACCATCTCGACTAATTTCTCAAAGTGTTCAATTCAATGTACAATATCATCAGGCTTAGAGGAGCCTTCAAAAGTCGGGGGTCGTTGGCGAGAGATGTCGCTGATGATCCGACTCACAGGTCCACTGTGCACAGGAGGTAGTGGATGAGGCCCTTGCTGCTGGCCAGTAGTAGCTCTCTGCATAGCTTCCATCAATTGACCCATCTGGGTCATCTAAGTCATCATTCCCTGCATAACAACATAAGGATCGACACGTGCATTCTCGTGTTCAGTGTGGTGCGATTGGCCCTTAGGAGGTGAATCACTGCTTGCGGAACTCTATTCTACATTCGAACGCGTGTTAGCTCGTGGTCTCGGGATTCGTCTCCTTTCGCAGCCTCGTCCCCCTCTACCATGGCCTCTCAGATTTCTTTCCACACTAAAAGAATCAAACAATAATAACAACCATAAGCACAGTTCATGACCGTCTTTATGACCAATCAAAATTAATGCTAAGTTAATAGCAATAAAGGAACTATATATTCAAGAAAACAGTTCATAATGAATTATCGGCACTACAAGTGCCGCACAGAATATCATATCAACATCGAGTCGAACAATTTTAATCACATAATCAATCCAGACTTTTTCTCGAAATATCAATTAGATAAATCCTGTCACAGATCCTCGAAATATCAAGATCAACAAAGAGATTCATTCCAATATCAATATCACGCCAGTAATTAAATCATGGCTCATAAAGTAAATACCGTATTTGGCTCGTAGGGTCAGGCGCTTGTACAGGTCACACGTGATACGAAGGCCTCTTGATACTAGTTCATTTCACAATGACTCTTAAAGAGAAAACGACTCTCTGATACCATCTTCTGTAACACCCCAAAAGGTAGCTATTACAGTGCCGTGGACCCCACACTGGGACCCACCAGGCGATACCAAAATATAGATTAAATATATATTACCTTGTGATACCGAACCACAATAAATAGTCATTACTCCGATTAGGAGTTTATAAATAGTATGGCCAATGGCCTTAACATACACAGGATCCAAATACAAGTATAAACCATATGGAGATGGATTATACTTCAAATAACAATACAATCGGTCAATAATTTAAATGAAGCGGAAAATAACATTACACGGTTTTCAAGAATAACCGGACAACAAAATATTTGGGCCCCCCGAACTAGTATCCTATGAACCCTTAGTGGTCACCATGCTCTTCCCGTGCCTTACCTTTGCCTCGACCTAAAATACAGCTCAAGTATTTCGCCCAAAACACAGGCTCAGAGATACATGATAAATGATTGTCCAGACATTATACAATTCAAATATACTAGATCTCAAAGAAACATCCCGACTATGGAACATACCCCTCGGGCGTATGAACAATCAGTCACAAACCATCGAACATATACAATCATACATGGATTATTAACGACCAAACAATATGGCTCAAGATAGACATCACAGTACGCCCGATCCAAAAATGTGTCCGTGCATATGTCCACCCCGTATATGGAATCCAGAATATACGTGTGGCAAGGTACCTAATTTGCCTCACGAACTACGTCTCGTATGCACAGTCCAATACGGAAACATCCACGTATGACTATATATGTGCCTGGCTATAAATCCTACACAATAACCAATCGGCACACAGATATGATTCAAGATATGTCACGATACAACATGACAATGAATTCAATAAATCATATATCTGATTAAGAACCAACAAACTCACCGAAGTGACAATAAGGATCAACGAGATCGATGATTCAAAGGTGATGAATTTGGGAATGCAATCTCATGATGAAAAATGGAAACATCATCAAGAACAATATCAAATTACGAATCACAGATTCATAAGTGTTTCATATACACGAAACATATAACCATCATAAGAATTCAATCATCATTATAACCAAGCAAGATAACTTGCCTCAATTTTGTAGGTGAAAGATAGTCCTTTTCAAATGATCAAACGGACGGTATCGTCGATTTAAATACTCAATCGAACCTTGAATAAATCGTAATTCATTCAATAATTCATTCACATAATATTGATATCAATTTGTAGGAAACGACGCCCGAACCAACTCGAATAATTCATTCTATCCTAATGAACATTCCACCAATTATTGATGAATTTCAATGCATATGGTTCGTCTTCCACGATCGGATTACTATACTAAAATGTCCTTTAATACTCTTGTTATCACTATAAACAAATTTATGCATTAAACGCCTTCATTTCACTATTAACAACCGGATTAACCAAGTTCTTTAACATCTACATCTTTATTACACAGGGATCGTTGTCAACTAACATTATCACCAATAATCAATAATATCTTCCTAAGAACAGTATCAACTTATTAATACGGTGATTAACGCATACCTAAGGTATCAACACAATCGATTATCATGATTATATAAGAGTTATAGTTGTGTTCATCAATACCCTTTATCGACTCTCAAAGACCTTGTTAAGCCGAGACAACAATGGTGTTGTACCTTTTAAGATTTCTAAATCAAGAGAAACATCATTCCTAATCTCTAACATTCAACAAGTTCTTCCCAAGGTAGGTAATCTCCTAATATGGTGTTCTAACACTACTTTGATGACAATTCCATGATTAAACTTAACTACAATGAAGCTAATGATTACCATCGTCCCAATGATGTTAATAAGTCCAGCAAGATGAGTGTGATTCTTATAAACATGGTCACTATCATTAAAACATCAAGAACATCTTCATTTCAAACCTTTAATTACTATATTCATCAATAAGTGTTAAAAAGCTTAACCACAAACATGTTTTACTTGATTAATTCAACACTAGGTATAGTATACCATATCACTATCATCATAACTACAAAAATATGGAGTAAAATACCGTATCACTATCATCATAACTACAAAAATATGGAGTAGAATCGCACAACATACCTTTAGAAACGAAGAACAACTACCAAAACTACAAGAACACACTCCAAGCTTCAAGAACACCTCTAAACTTCCGATCAACAAGCTTCTGTAACACCCCGAGATATTCGGAATAATTACAGCGTTGTAAACCCTTTAAGTAAGGATTTACAAGGCTAATTAAAAGAAATATGAATATAATCTAACAATACCACAGAAATTCAAATTACAAAACCGGTTCCAACTGATCCATTGAGTTAATTAATACAACCATATCGAAATGATATTAATAAGATACGCGTACTCGAGTACTGAAAATGAACCAAGAAGACAAATCACAAAAACAACAAACATCACTGAGCCCCTTCGTCGTCACGTCGGTACTGTGGCTGTTTCCCCGATCCTCGGCTACCTGAACATCAAAACAAATGTCCACCCCCGAAGGGGTTAGCAAAACGATGCTAGTACAAGTATCATATTAAACAAATCGAATATGCATCAACAATACATAACAAGATACACCACACGGACTTCCGCTACCGGAATCCGACAATGCGAATCCACAAGATTCCATTAACACAGTATGGGTATTCCAATGATCCAGCGCCCTCAGCATAGATCCCAAGATGATCCCGTCGGACCAACACGAGGTGGAAAAACACGTCTAATGATCCAGCGCCCTCAGCCTAGATTCCAAGATGATCCCGTCGGACCAACACGAGGTGGACATCCGATCCAGCGCCCTCAGCATAGATCGTACAACATACACAAACACAACTCATGCATACATATATGCCAAATCGCTGTGTCCATCAACATGAACATACAGACACTAGTGATAACGAATATCATGACAATTCAACGAAATAAATCCCATGTTTAACAACATGAATAAACCACATGTATGCTCAAAATGCCAATATTAACAAATTACGATACTTGCCTCAAAGATGGCAAGAACTAATCACTCCAATGATCTCAACACACTCGAAGGTCGCCTCCTTCCATCAACGTAGCAAGCTCGAACCTTAACAAATAAATAATATAGAATTCATCTCATGTCGTACGAATGTCTAACAATCCGGTCTACGGCCGAAAGCTCTAAAAAAATGTAATCTGCCTGAACTACTTAGCGTACGCTAAGTACTCTACGTAACGTGCGCTAAGCCTGCCTATTAGCGTACGTAAACGACGAAGTCTAGCATGTGCTAACTATGTACTGACAGTCCTCTCTCATCATCCAGCTGATTCGTCTGATGACATAACGTACATTACGTACCAAACGTAGCGTACGTTACTCGTTCTCGATAGCGCACATTAATATATATATCTTAGCGTGCGCTAACCGTGCATGGCAGTTTACTACTGGGCAGTAGACTTGATCTTATAGTGATGAAACTCATGAAATCTTCAGTGTTAATACATGTCATCTCCATGCATATCATGCTCATACGGTTTGTGAAAGATCTTTACAGATTAAACGACTTCGAGATACAAGGATACATATAATCATCACCACACCATAATTCATCTTGATCTTCAAGAAAGTATCCTAAGTTCCATCCATTCTATGTCCAAAACGTATAATTCCATTATGTAAAAACATAAGAACTTGATAATCTCCATAAACTGGTCATAATCGGTTTTGAAGCTTCATAAATATGCGAGGAGTTCAAACACTAAAAGGTTCAATGGTTTATACGATGAAGAAGTACCGAAACATCAAAAATATCCTTCTAACAACATGATGTTCGACTACGTACGAATTTAACTGACTAGAAAATCCCAAATCATGATAAAACGTCCTTCAGAATATTACTTAATATTGGTGAAGAATCACCTACCTCAATGTAGTGAAGAACAAGGAGGAACTTGAAGAAATCCAACGCCGAAGGCTTGAACACCAATCTCCAATGATCTACAATCTTCCAACTCGTGCTAGGATGATGATATGAGAGGTTGAGGATGGAAGAAGTAACTCTGTAAGTCTAAGAATTCGGATTTGGGAAGTGAAAAGTCTGAAAAAAAATGAAAAAGGATGATGTCCTATATATAGAAAATGGTTATTAGCGCGCGCTAGTCCATATCCATAGCGTGCGCTAACGGCCATACGAAGCTTACTGACTTCACTATACTCAGCATTTAGCATGCACTATCCCTATACCAGTAGCGTGCGCTACAGCGTTGACTTGGCTTTTCCCGAAAGCCGTCCAGGTTCATCCCGACATGATCCGACCAAGATCCGCGGCTAATCTCACCTACCACCCTGTATTAATCATGTTGACTATGTATAGCGTGCGCTAAGGTTCATACATAGCGTGCGCTACGAACCCAATTTAGCGTACGCTATGCTAAGCCGATAGCGTGCGCTACATGTACAAAAATCACCACTTAGAACACATTCATGCAATCGTGCGCTCAACAACACCTGATCATGAAATACGGAGAATAATACTCAGATTAAAATGCAACAAATACAATATCACAAGGTTTAAATACACATCAAAATCTCGGGTATTACATCCTCTCTCCCTAAAAAGAAGTTTCGTCCCGAAACTTAAGATGACAACAACCCCGGATATATAGTCTTCATATTGTCCTCCGTTTCCCAAGTGGCCTCTTCAACTCCGTGTCGTGACCATTGTACTTTAACCAAGGGTATTGGTCTATTCCTCAATTTTTTGATCCGACTCTCAAGTATCTTGATTGGTCTCTCTTCGAAGGTGCTGTCATTAGCTATCTCGATCTCATCGAACTCAATGATATGACTGGGATCTGGTACATACTTCCACAATTGGGATACGTGAAACACATTGTGAACGTGACTCAGCGATGGCGGTAAGGCCAACCTGTATGCTAAATCCCCAACTCTCTCGAGGATCTCAAACGGTCCGATATATCTCGTACTTAGCTTACCTTTCCTCCCAAAATGGAAAATTCCTTGTGTAGGAGACACCTTCAATAGTACGTGGTCCCCAATCTCGAACTCTAGCAGGCGACGACGCACGTCTTCATAAGACTTCTGTCGACTCTGGGCAGTCAACAGTCTTTCCCGAATCAATGCTATCTTCTCTTGAGTCTCAACTATCAATTCTGGTTCCATCCCGATCAAGTCCGAAGAATCATCCCAGCACAGGGGTGATCGGCATCTTCTCCCGTACAAAGCTTCAAATGGTGCCATCTTAATAGAAGTATGCCAACTATTGTTGTAGGTGAATTCAATCAACGGCAAGTGAACTTCCCAATCAGTTGACCAATCCAAAGCACAAGCTCTAAGCATGTCTTCTACTGTTTGTATAATCCTTTCAGACTGACCGTTCGTTTGAGGATGATAAGCCGTGATAAAGTTTATCTCGGTCCCCAAAGCCCTGTGAACTGCCCTCCAGAAGTGCGACACGAAGCGACCATCTCGATCTGAAATAATGGTCTTCGGTGTCCCATGCAATCTGACTATCTCTGCGATAAATACTCGTGCCAATTTCTCGGGTCCCCATGTGTCTTTAATTCCTAGGAAATGAGCCGACTTGGTTAGTCGATCAACTATAACCCAAATCATGTTCATTCCCGTCTTGGTCCTTAGAATATTGGTGATGAAATCCATCAAGATATCCTCCCACTTCCACTCAGGGATCGGAAGCGGCTTTAACATTCCGGCAGGTCGCTGATGTTCAATCTTAACCTGCTGACAAGTCAAACACTTCGAAACATACTCTGTTACATCCTTCTTCATATTTCCCCACCAGAAGTTTTGTTTTAGATCCTTATACATCTTACTGCTGCCCGGGTGAATAGAATAGGGCGCGCTGTGAGCTTCCTTCAGAATTGTCCGTCTCAAATCATCATCATCGGGAACGCAAAGTCGACTCTGAAATATCAGAACTCTATCATCTTGTATCACAAATCCTGGGGACTTTCCTTTCTTTACTTCGTCACATAACCGAAGGATAAGAGAATCGTTCAACTACTTAGACTTGATTTCCTCGACTAGTGACGAAGTCAGTTCCATCACATATAGTTGCCCTTGGATTCCTGGTGCCCATACTTCAATCCCTTCGCGGACCAGTTCTCGTTGAATGCTAGTTTGGGACGTAAGTGCTTCCAACACTCGAAGAGAAATAGGTTTATGGCTCAATGCATCGGATACTATGTTTGCTTTACCCGGATGATAGAGAATTTCCAAATCGTAATCCTTGATCAATTCTAGCCACCTTCTCTGCCTCATGTTTAATTCTTTCTGACTGAAAATGTACTTGAGGCTTTTATGATCTGTAAAGATCTGACAATGAGTGCCGTATAAATAATGTCCCCAAATTTTCAAGGCAAAGACCATAGCTGCTAACTCCAGATCATGAGTCGGGTAATTAACTTCGTACGGTTTCAACTGCCGAGAAGCATAGGCAATCACCTTATCCTTTTGCATCAACAAACATCCCAGACCCTGATTTAAAGCATCGGTGTATACCATGAATCCATCAGTTCCATCTGGTAATGCTAATATAGGTGCTGTCGTCAGTCTCTTCTTAATTTCATCAAAACCAGCCTGGCATTTCTTATCCCATGTGAACTTTTGAGTTTTCTGTAACAGTTGAGTGAGTGGACGAGCAATTTTGAAAAATCCCTCTACAAAACGGCGATAATATCCAGCAAGTCCTAAGAAGCTTCGGACTTTTTTCACGCTATTAGGAGCTTCCCATTCCAAGATTGCTTCGACTTTCTTCGGGTCCACCTGAACTCCGTCAGCTGATATCACATGCCCAAGGAAGGTTACTTCCCTAAGCCAGAACTCACATTTGGAAAGCTTCGCATAAAGCTGTTCATTCCTCAAGGTGCTCAAAACCACACGCAAATGCTCGGCATGCTCCTCTGTGTCTTTCGAATAGATCAAGATGCCGTCAATGAAAACGACCACAAACTTATCTAGGTATTCTAAGAATACCCGATTCATCAATTACATAAATACCGCAGGAGTATTGGTAAGTCCGAATGGCAACACCACGAATTCATAGTGCCCGTACCAGGATCTAAAAGCAGATTTCGGTATATCCAATTCCTTAATTCTCAACTGATGATATCCTTATCGCAAGTCAATCTTCGAGAGTAACCTTGCCCCTTGCAGTTGATCAAACAAGTCATCGATCTGAGGTATAGGATACTTGTTCTTGATCGTCACCTTGTTTATCTCCCTGTAATCAATACATAATCGGAGGGATCCATCTTTCTTCCGGACAAAGAGAACGGGTGCTCCCCAAGGAGAAATGCTAGGTTGAATGTAACCCTTCTGCAATAATTCCTCCAGTTGCTTCTTTAGTTCATACATCTCGGTTGGCGCTATGCGGTATGGTGCTCTGGAAATAGGAGCGGCTCCAGGCTCTAATTCGATAGTGAACTCCACTTCTCTCTGCGGAGGTAACCCAGGTAGTTCGTCAGGGAATACATCTGAGAATTCATTCACAACTGGAATAGATGAGAGCTCTACTACTTCTTCTTTCTTCATGGCGTAGCACCAAAACCCGTGACAACCCTGCTTTAGTAATTTTACTGCTTTCATCGCTTTGATCAATTTTCTCGAGCTTCCCAATCTCCATCCACTGAATAAGTGTTCAGATCCGTCATCAGAAATGATAGAAATGACTCTCTTCCGGTAATTCAGAATAGCTCCATAACGGTTGAGCTAATCGTCTCCGAGAATTAAATCATCACCATGGATGTCAACTACTATAAGATTCAATGGCCAATCTCTCCCTCCTATAGACACTGGAAAATCTGTAGTTTCTAGGGTTCCCACAATTCTCTCTCCGCTCGGCAAACCCACAACATATGGTTCACAATCAAATAAACACGACATTTTCAAACGATTAACACAGTTCAATGATATGAAAGAATGTGTAGCTCCGGAATCGAATAAGACACTAACTGGTTGCAAAAGGATCTGAATCGTACCTGATGCAACAACAGTGTTCTGATCGTCAGATTTCCTCATCTCGTACAGGCGCGGAGGAACGGACCCAGCACTGGATGTCTCTCTCTTCCCAACATTCTGCTGTTGAAATCTACTCTGTTGCATCTGGTTCACACTTATCTCTTTCGGAACTGGTGCTGGAGTGCGAGTACCAAATGATCTAGTCGCAACTCCACAGAAAGCTGCACGGTGCCCTTCTTGCCCACAATCGAAACAAGTCACAGAAGATGCGGGGCAATCACGTCGAATATGCCCTGCTCGACCGCAATTATAGCATTTCTTCGATGCGTCAGAAACTGCTGATGTTGTTCGGAACTTCTTTCCACCTCTAGAAGGATGTGGAGGTTTCCTAGATGAATAAAATGAAGAATGGCCCTTACGGGGCCCACCACTCTTGTTTTCCGAGAAGTTGCCGGTAACTTTCTGCTTCTTTGCCTCCATCGATTTCTCCACCGCCGCCTCTTTCATGTCGTAGGCCAGCGCTTTGTCTTGATACTGCCGCAATGTAGTACACTCGAATCCGGACATGTATTATTGAATCTCCAACTTCATCCGCATATCGAAATGAAAAATCTTTTCTGCCTCCGTTCTGACCAAGTGTCGCACATAAGTCAGTTGATGATTAAAAGTTTTGATTGAGTCTGTCACAGATGCTTCCGAATTCTGTGGTGAGAAAAACTCTCAGATTTTTGCCTCTCTAACTGGAGGAGGACAATATTGTGCTTCCATCATTTGTTTGAATTTCGTCCAGTCAGCATTATGATTCTCAGGTCGAATAGCTTCCCACCAGTCAAAAGCCTCCCCAGTCAGAAAATACTGGGCAATAGGAACTTTCGGTCCTCGGGACAATTAATACCCGCGAATATCTTCTCCAATTCCTTTAGCCAATGATCCCAAGTAAGTGCCTCAGCAGATCCGTCAAATTTTGGCGGGTGCAATTTGACCACCTCAGCAAGCCATCTGTCTCCCCGGTTATCCTCGTGGTGCTGCTGTCCCATCGCCGTCTGCATGCGGTCAACTACCTGAGCGAACTGGTTTATCTGAGCCACCACCTGTTGAAGCACTCCCAGCATGTTAGGATTCGCATTGTCATTCGCTGATCCCTGCTGTCCTCCAGAATGGGAATCGGTTCGACTAGCCGATAATTCTGGGGTAGTTGCGGAATCCTCCTGTCTTATGTTACCATGTCCGCGTCCACGACCGCGTCTGCGTCCACGTCCTCCTCTCAACATACTGTAAACAAAATTTCTCAATATCCAGGACAAAATTTTCAAAATAAAGCCCGTCAATACTCACAAAATAGAAATCAAGTAAAACGGTAGTATAAGAGATTAGGAGACTTACAACCACGGTCCACATGACGACTTTGGCTGAACAGTGATGTTACGAATGACCTGTAAATCAAATAATGTAAACAGACCCAACTAAAACCCGACTGCCAAGATATCCATGAATCTTAGCTCCGATATCATATTCTGTAACACCCCGAGATATTCGGAATAATTACAGCGTCGTAAACCCTTTAAGTAAGGATTTACAAGGCTAATTAAAAGAAATGTGAATATAATCTAACAATACCACAGAAATTCAAATTACAAAACCGGTTCCAACTGATCCATTGAGTTAATTAATACAACCATATCGAAATGATATTAATAAGACACGCGTACTCGAGTACTGAAAATGAACCAAGAAGACAAATCACAAAAACAACAAACATCACTGAGCCCCTTCGTCATCACGTCTGTACTGTGGTTGTTTCCCCGATCCTCGGCTACCTGAACATCAAAACAAATGTCCACCCCCAAAGGGGTTAGCAAAACGATGCTAGTACAAGTATCATATTAAACAAATCGAATATGCATCAAAAATACATAACAAGATACACCACACGGACTTCCTCTACCGGAATCCGACAATGCGAATCCACAAGATTCCATTAACGCAGTATGGGTATTCCAATGATCCAGCGCCCTCAGCATAGATCCCAATATGATCCCGTCGGACCAACACGATGTGGAAAAACCCGTCCAATGATCCAGCGCCCTCAGCCTAGATCCCAAGATGATCCCGTCGGACTAACACGAGATGGACATCTGATCCAGCGCCCTCAGCATAGATCGTACAACATACACAAACACAACTCATGCATACATATATGCCAAATCGCTGTGTCCATCAACATGAACATACAGACACTAGATAATGAATATCATGACAATTCAACGAAATAAATTCCATGTTCAACACCATGAATAAACCACATGTATTCTCAAAATACCAATATTAACAAATTACGATACTTCCCTCAAAGATGGCAAGAACTAATCACTCCAATGATCTCAACACACTCGAAGGCCGCCTCCTTCGATCAACGTAGCAAGCTCGAACCTTAACAAAGAAATAATATAGAATTCATCTCATGTCGTACGAATGTCTAACGATCCGGTTTACGGCCAAAAGCTTTAAAAAATGTAATCTGTCTGAACTACTTAGCGTACGCTAAGTACTCTACGTAACGTGCGCTAAGCCTGCCTATTAGCGTACGTAAACGACGAAGTCTAGCGTGCGCTAACTATGTACTGACAGTCCTCTCTGATCAGCCGACTGATTCGTCTGATGACATAATGTACGTTACGTACCAAATGTAGCGTACGTTACTCGTTCTCGATAGCGCACGTTAATATACATATCTTAGCATGCGCTAACCGTGCATGGCAGTTTACTACTGGGCAGTAGACTTGATCTTATAGTGATGAAACTCATGAAATCTTCAGTGTTAATACATGTCATCTCCATGCATATCATGCTCATACGATTTGTGAAAGATCTTTACGGATTAAACGACTTCGAGATACAAGGATACGTATAATCATCACCACACCATAATTCATCTTGATGTTCAAGAAAGTATCATAAGTTCCATCCATTCTATGTCCAAAACGTATAATTCCATTATGTAAAAACATAAGAACATTATAATCTCCATAAACAGGTCATAATCAGTTTTGAATCTTCATAAATATGCTAGGAGTTCAAACACTAAAAGGTTCAATGGTTTATACAATAAAGAAGTACCGAAACATAGAAAATATCCTTCTAACAACATGATGTTCGACTACGTACGAATTTAACTGACTAGAAAATCCCAAATCATGATCAAAACGTCCTTCAGAATATTACTTAATATTGGTGAAGAATCACCTACCTCAAAGTAGTGAAGAACAAGGAGGAACTTGAAGAAATCCAACGCTGAAGGCTTGAACACCAATCTCCAATGATCTATAATCTTCCAACTCGTGCTTGGATGATGATATGAGAGGTTGAGGATGGAAGAAGTAACTCTCTAAGTCTAAGAATTCGGATTTGGGAAGTTAAAAGTCTGAAAAAAAAATGAAAAAGGATGTTGTCCTATATATAGAAAATGGTTATTAGCGCGCGCTAGTCCATATCCATAGCATGCGCTAACGGCCATACGAAGCTTACTGACTTCACTGTACTCAGCATTTAGCATGCGCTATCCCTATAACAGTAGCATGCGCTACAGCGTTGACTTGGCTTTTCCCGAAAGCCGTCCAGGTTCATCCCGACTTGATCCGACCAAGATCCGCGGCTGATCTCACCTACCACCCTGTCTTAATCATGTTGACTATGTATAGCATGCGCTAAGGTTCATACATAGCGTGCGCTACAAACCCAATTTAGCGTACGCTACGCTAAGCCGATAGCGTGCGCTACATGTGCAAAAATCACCACTTAGAACACATTCATGCAATCGTGCGCTCAACAACACCTGATCATGAAATACGGAGAATAATACTCACATTAAAATGCAACAAATACAATATCACAAGGTTCAAATACACATCAAAATCTCGGGTATTACAGCTTCAATCCAAGATGCAAGGCTCAAATACAAGTTAGAAGGGAGTATAGTCGATCTAGGGAGGCAGGGGGACGATAGTTGGTGAGAAAAATCAAAGTTGGAATGTGCAAATGAAAGACACAAGCTGTCTTTTTATAAACTGCACAGTTTGTTACGTACGTTACAACATGAAGATAACATATGTTAACCTCTTTACGTACGTAATACCTAAGATGTTACGTACGTAATCTGCCTCCAGAGGCTACTGCCTCAAAATAATAACCTCATTACGTACCTTATAGCCTCAGCATTACGTACGTAATGTACGTCAACTTGGTTACCTCGAAAAGGCCAATTATCCGGATCATGTCCGGCCCCTCATGCCGAAAGTTGAGATCGGATAAGATTCTCAGCATTACCTACGTAACCAGCATTCCATTACGTACGTAAAGCCAATGCGTTAGCGTACACTAAGTTAAATCCTTAGCGTATGTTAAACACAAAAAATCTAGCCCAAAAATATAACAATCTACACAACGTCAAGAAATCAACCATAATGTGAATGACAGTTATAATCAAGTCTATTCCGATATATCCCAACATCAATAATGTAATACCCATGATTTTCGTTCCGGTTATTCTGAAATTTTTTCGGATATTTCCCGGTTGTCGAGTGCCGGTATTATTTTCCCGACAACTGATTTTGGCATTTATGACCGTAGATGATGATTGGTTATCCGTTGTTTTCATTTCGGATTGATTATGTTGTCCCCGAGTGTTTTGTCGTGTTCGTTCCGTACGATTTCGAAAAATTGAGTCGTCGAATCATGGTGGTCGGGCACTGGTCGGACGGTTGCAGGCACTGGCCGGACGGGTGCAGGCATTGGCCGGGAGGGTGCGGCAGGAACCAGCGTAGCGCACGCTATGGCCAGAAGGTAGCGCACGCTACGGCCGGGAGACGACGCCACGGCCGGGTTGGTTGCGCGCGCTTAGCCGGCCGAGGCGAGGGGCGCATGTGTTCGACTCGGAGGATCGGCAGTAGCGCACGCCATCTTTGGACATCAAGACGCTACGGCCGGCAGGTAGCGCACGCTACGGCCGGAAGGCTGCGCACGCTACATGGCCCAGCTAGGAAGTCTCTGGATTGTGGCCCGGGCCGACAGCGCATGTGTTCAGCGCATGATGGCGGGCCCCGGCCGAACATTCTCGACCATGACCGCCCGCTAGCACACGCTAGCTCGGCAGTCTAGCGCACGCTAGGCTGCACTAGTATAAATATGACCGAGCAGTCATATTTTCACCCGTTTTTCATTTCTTTCCCTTCCTGTATGCGGCTGGAGTTTTGGAGGTGACGAAGGCATGTTATTATACAACTAATCCACGAAGTTTGGGAGCTAATACTATCGATTAATCACCCCATAACATCCTTCAATCCAGCGAATCAAGGTTAGTTTTCCTAAAATCCTAGTTTTGGAAAAAATTGGGCATTTTGTTGATTTCGCCCGTTTGATTCGTTATAACTTAGAATAGTGATGGATTGATGATTATTAAGTTGTTTTATATCGAATCCCTTGTTTTTCCATGGTTGGATTGCCTAGGATTCGTTGTTTTATTGAGTTTCTAATCGACACCTTGAAAGTGTTCGATAAAATGTCACAAAGGGGATTCGGGCGTTCTACGATTATTATTCCTCGTTTTATCATCAATTTATTCATGGTATGATGTTGGGGTCAGGTTCCTTGCGAAGAACTCGAGTCAGAACCCTTCCGTTCGCCGTTTTCCGATCGGTGGTGTTACCGTCGTTTCCGCCAGAGAGTTGTGGGCATTCGAAGTCTTCCGGTTAAGAGACGTTCGTCGGAGTGCCCAGTATCAACTATTGAGGCAAGTATCTTGCCTATACACTTCATGTTTCGTAGTGGTTATAGTCGGTAATTGACTAGGTGTGCAATTGGATTATTCCTAGCAAGTACCTTGATTTACATTTGAAGTACTTCGGGGGAATATTTTTTGAATCGTGATTTTGTGAAAGTGGTAATTTCAGAAAATGTGGTTTGTGCCATGTGGTTACTGAGAGTGTGTGAACCGAGTTAAAACCAGTGAGGGTCCCCTGGGATTCGATAGGCCGCGTTCCCTACGGATCACTCGGTGGGGTTGTACAACCAGAGAGGGCCTGACGAGGACTCCCTGGGGTGTGTATCTCATAGGAGGTACAGGGCCGGTACAGCTCGGGAGGTTGTTTTGTGATGATGAATATGGCACGATGTTGTTTTCTATAATTGTGATATGTCCGGAGTATCACATATGCAAATTCCCTAAGTGAGATACATCATATGTAAGGTCTTGGTACTTGGCTAAAATGGCACCGGTATAAGCGTCGTATATTATTTGTTTCATAGTTGCGATATTTTTGGCATAAGGATACGGGCCCTGTGATTGTTTCCGTACATTGTGGTTTGGTTATGTATCGAGTGTGATCGTTGTGTTATTCACTCGAGTATGGGATATGGATGATTTGGGTCGTGGACCCTGTGTTTGTGACCAGATTGGTATCTTTGAGCAAAAACAATTCTTTGGCCCATGCCCCTATGTGGTTTGTCGAGTTAAAGATTTATTAGCCCAGAAATGTCTTTCTAAAAATCCCGAGACTTTTTAAATGCTTTTCAAAGAGCCTGCATGTCTCATTCCAACTTTTCATAGTTTGAACTATTTTATTCAATGAAATATCTCGGGAAATCTTCATTGGGTTGAATTGTGGAATTAATCAAGTTTTTATATTCTTGGAGTATGTTGTGTATAGCTCGTATTTGCACTTTATACTTGCACTAGCAAAAAAGGAGTTTTGCTAACCCCGAGTATTCGGGGTGGATGTCTCATGTGCCCGGTACTTGCGGGTTCCGGAGAGCGAATCACAGGATCGGTACGAAGGATGATGGAAGACGAAGATGCTAATCACATGAAGGCCGTGTTGGGTATTTGGTGAAGTCTTATTGTTTTGTCTTTTTGTTGGGGTATTTTCCATTTTCGGGAAGTATTAATGTATCCTAACCCCTGTGTGGGTACGAGTTAGGAAAAGGAGTTTTGTATGTTCGATGTAAAATTTTTTGGTAAAAGACCAAATCGGTCTAATGGTTCATTATTTAGCAATATCGGCATTAAATTTGATGTATTGTTTTCGTATTTAGCCTGGTAGATCCTCATGGAGAGGGTCTGCGGCGCTGTAATATTCCCAAGTGGTTTGGGGGTGTTACAGAATATGGTATCGGAGCCAGGTTTGAAGAAACCTAGGCTGTCGGGTCGAGTTGTGTGTCGTCGGGTCCTGTCTTGTCTTGTCTTGTCAGAATTTGTCTGACTAAGTCGTGTCGCGACGCGTCGTCTGGAGGTCAGTCGTGATATGTATCAAGGTGCAACCATCATCTTCGTGCGATCTGTGGATGTAAGTCTCCCTACTATATTGTGCCTTGTGATATACGAGCTTGTATGATTTTGTGTAATGATGTGGAGTTTAAAGGTGATTTGTGATTATGTGGCCTATGTTGTTTGATCCTTGTATGATGCTAGAATGAACGTGGTGCCAACGTATATGTATTTATATGCATATCCTGATATAAGTCGTTTTTACAAGAGTAATGGCCTTGGTGTGGTTACGCAAAGAAAAATTCATCAATGTGATATTTCAAAATTTTACATGTTTTTGTGGAGACACGTATATTTTGTTTTAAAACATCCTCCAAAGGGAGGAAAAAGTTTGATTTTCGTACGATGACCTCAAGGTCAAATTTTTTTTTAAGAATTCAAAACTACCGATATTTATTTTCATCTTGTATTATAAGTTTTCAAAACACGATTTTTGAACTCAAGTGAAGTCTACAAAATGTAGACAAGACGTAACTCTTGTTTTCAACTTATCGGTTTTATGACTGTTAGTAGAGAAATACGTGATGATGTTCTTGTTGTTCGGGCAGTGTTGCCAGTTTTAGATTAAAACTATGATGTGAATGCTGAGTCGTTCGATTTGTGTACATTGAGATAGCTCTCTTTAATAAGAGGTGAGATTTCGATTTTTGAATGACAATTGTCTTTTGATGGAAGCTCATGAAGTGTTAAATCGATGGCTTTGATATTCGAACGTGTTGTCGTTTATTTGTGACCATCGATTCTAGTAATGTCGTATATATATATATATATATATATATATATATATATATATATATATATATATATATATATATATATATATATATATATATATATATTCGCAATCACGTTGCTGAATTAGAGCTATTAGCGCACGCTAAGCACAAGGATAGCGCGCGCTAATGTGGCATGAGTAACGCACGCTAATGTTGTTGTAACGCGCGCTAATCAGCCTGGGCAGAGGATGTGGAACCGCGTTTTTAGCCGTTAGGATTAACTTTCTGCAATCAGTCATCTGTGACTGTATTCTATATGTGTTGTCTAGTGATGACAACTATTTGGTGTGAATGTGTGTTGTGACTTTTTGTCGCGCTAGGAGATAAATGATTTTTCTCAGTGAGTTGTTAAATTATGTCTGCTGTGTGTGTGTGTTCGAAAATGTTTTCCTGAAACTTTCAAAAGTTTGTGCAAGTTGCGGAAATCAATTTTTGAAATTAATTTGACGTTGCGATTAATTCGGCGGCTTCGTATGAACTTTGGAAATTGTTTGAAATTTGTGAGCCGGCCTAGGATTCTCAAATAAAACCTCGACGGTATTGAAAGAGTTATTTTAAAGTACCTTGAACATTTTGTAAAATGTTACCATCGTTGATTCTTGTGTAGTGTTGGGAGAATTTTCGGAAGTGACTTTTAACGTACTATTGTATTTCGAATAATTCGAGTACATGATTTTTTTAAAAATCTTTCACAAATTTTTTTTTTCAAAAACCAATACGATTTCTTTTTCAAAAATATATAGTGAAAGATGAAAAAAAAAATCTCACTCGATGTAAAGTTCAAACTCGGATTTGGAAATGCTAGAGTATGTAAGAATGGTTTGATGATCTTGCGTGGTTAACTTGTTAGTTGTTAACGGTAATGATGATGCGTAAAGGCATGATGATTTTGATAACGCCGGTTTCAAGGAATTATTATTTTGGAAAATGATTTCAAATGAGACGGTTAAAGTATGTTGTTTACAAGTTTTGATGAAACAACCCGAGGTACCAAAAGTACTTTTAAAGTTTATTTTGAATAGCATACAAATCCGAGGATTTTCAAAAGATTTTCCTTTAAAAGGATACCTCGTGGATTTTCTTATCGAGTTATTATTAGTTACCTTATGTGATATGTCATACTAAGTTGGTACTTTAGCATATTGTTTTTGCGAAGTGGTGCAATCGTATTGAGAGAGAATCCGCTTAGTATGCCGAGGGACAAAGGACGCGACCGTGACCGCGGTACACTTGGTTATGGAGATTAGATACGGGACCAAGAGGATATGGCCGGGAAGGTTGCTATTCAAGCACTTCGTTTTCGTTGTTTAAGTTTCGGGAACGAAACCTCTTTTAAAGGTGATATAATGTAATACCCACATTTTCTTTTTTCTTCTCGTTTCCGTTTCGGTCGATCATATTGAGGCGATTGTGTTCGTTAGTGCTTCTGACCTTGTATTGTTCCTCACCTTTGTCATTCGAGCGAGTTCTGATATTGTTCCAAATTTATGTGTATATCGTTGTGATCTCTCCAAGTTCGGATCGATTTCTTGTGAACCGTGTTCAAAGTTAACACCTCGTGATTCCTACAAGTTTATTGATGTCTTGATTTGAGGTGTGAACTTCATAGTTGATTGTTGTTATTCGATCATTGCTATTTGTTCGTCATGGTACAATCATTATTATTTGATCTCGTAATCGTGCTTATTGAACATCCGGGCCATTTCGTAATTTCCATAAGTGCTGCGAAGTTGTCTTCGCATTTGGTCTTCCAAATTTTTGAGTTACTGGAATTTCATACCTTTCAGCGTTGGAATCGTGATTTGATTTTTATATTGCTCGGTTTTATCAACCACAACGATTCATGCTAGTTGCTTTTCGTAAGCATTCTTGCGTATTGAATCGGATCGTAGTGGCTTTATACTGCATGGAGCTCTGGTGTGTTGTCGAGAGTCACATTGCTTTTGTTTTAAGTTTCGAGACGAAACTTATTTTTAGGGGGGTAGAATGTAATACCCACGATTTTCGTTCCGGTTATTTTGAAAATTTCTCGGATATTTCCCAGCTGTCGAGTGCCGGTATTATTTTCTCGACAACTGATTTTGGCGTTTATGACCGTAGGTGATGATTGGTTATCCGTTGTTTTCATTTCGGATCGATGATGTTGTCCCCGAGTGTTTTGTCGTGTTCGTTCCGTACGATTTCGGAAAATCGAGTCGTCGAATCATAGTGGTCGGGCACTAGCCGGACGGTTGTAGGCACTGGTCGGACGGGTGCAGGCATTGGCCAGGAGGGTGCAGCAGGAACCGGCGTAGCGCACGCTATGGCCAGAAGGTAGCGCACGCTACGACCGGGAGACAGCGCACGCTATGGCCGGTTGGCTGCGCGCGCTAGTCAGCCAAGGAAGTAGGGGCAGACAGGTTCTGGACTCGGAGGATCGACAGGTAGCGGACGCTACTGTCGGACACTGCGCACGCTACGGCCGGCAGGTAGCGCACGCTACGGCCGGAAGGCTGCACACGCTACCTGGCCGAGCCAGGAAGTCTCTGGATTGTGGCCCAGGCCGACAGCGCACATGTTCAGCGCATGATGGCGGGCCCCGACCGAACATTCTAGACCATGACCGCCCGCTAGCGCACGCTAGCTCGGCAGTCTAGCGCACGATAGGCTGCACCAGTATAAATATGACCGAGCAGTCATATTTTCACCCGTTTTTCATTTCTTTCCCTTCCTGTATGCGGCTGGAGTTTTGGAGGTGACGAAGGCATGTTATTATACAACTAATCCACGAAGTTTGGGAGCTAATATCATCGATTAATCACCCCATAACATCCTTCAATCCAGCGAATCAAGGTTAGTTTTCCTAAAATCCTAGTTTTGGGAAAAATTTGGGATTTTGTTGATTTCACCCGTTTGATTCGTTATAACTTAGAATAGTGATGGATTGATGATTATTAAGTTGTTTTATATCGAATCCCTTGTTTTTCCATGGTTGGATTGCCGAGGATTCATTGTTTTATTGAGTTTCTAATCGACACCTTGAAAGTGTTCGATAAAATGTCACAAAGGGGATTCGGGCGTTCTATGATTATTCTTCCTCGTTCGATCGTCAATTTATTCATGGTATGATGTTGGGGTCAGGTTCCTTGTGAAGAACTCGAGTCGGAACCCTTCCGTTCGCCGTTTTCCGATCGGTGGTGTTACCGTCGTTTCCGTCAGAGAGTTGTGGGCATTCGAAGTCTTCCGGTTAAGAGACGTTCATCGGAGTGCCCAGTATCAACTATTGAGGCAAGTATCTTGCCTATACACTTCATGTTTCGTAGTGGTTATAGTCGGTAATTGACTAGGTGTGCAATTGGATTATTTTTAATGAACTTATAAAAGAATCGGTATATTCTCGATAAAGGTCCTCTATAAAATCTACTTATGTGTTTGTGAACGATTGTGTGGTTCTGAGGATATGTACTAGTGGTGTGCTTTGGAATATCTTCTTTACGTTTGGTATCGTTGTGCGTGATTATGTTGATAGTGGACTTAAGGTTATGTCTTTCTGACAAGAAGTGCGTATATGTGTGTGGACGTGGTACTATTGATGAGTTTGTGATGATGTGTGATGTGAGTATGTGTCGGATGTTGTGGCCATTCCTAGCAAGTACCTTGATTTACATTTGAAGTACTTCGGGGGAATATTTTTTGAATCGTGATTTTGTGAAAGTGGTAATTTCAGAAAATGTGGTTTGTGCCATGTGGTTACTGAGAGTGTGTGAACCGAGTTAAAACCAGTGAGGGTCCCCTGGGATTCGATAGGCCGCGTTCCCTACGGATCACTCGGTAGGGTTGTACAACCAGAGAGGGCCTGACGAGGACTCACTGGGGTGTGTATCTCGTAGGAGGTACAGGGCCGGTACAGCTCGGGAGGTTGTTTTGTGATGATGAATATGGCACGATGTTGTTTTCGATAATTGTGATATGTCCGGAGTATCACATATGCAAATTCCCGAAGTGAGATACATGATATGTAAGGTCTTGGTACTTGGCTAAAATGGCACTGGTATAAGCATCGTATATTATTTGTTTCATAGTTGCGATATTTTTGGCATAAGGATATGGGCCCTGTGATTGTTTCCGTACATTGTGGTTTGGTTATGTATCGAGTTTGACCGTTATGTTATTCACTCGAGTATGGGATATGGATGATTTGGGTCATGGACCCTGTGTTTGTGACCAGATTGGTATCTTTGATCAAAAACATTCTTTGGCCCGTGTCCCTATGTGGTTTGTCGAGTTAAAGATTTATTAGCCCAGAAATGTCTTTCTAAAACTCCCGAGACTTTTTAAATGCTTTTCAAAGAGCCTGCATGTCTCATTCCAACTTTTCATGGTTTGAACTATTTTATTCAATGAAATATCTCGGGAAATCTTCATTGGGTTGAATTGTGGAATTAATCAAGTTTTTATATTCTTGGAGTGTGTTGTGTATAGCTCGTATTTGCACTTTATACTTGCACTAGCAAAACAGTGGAGTTTTGCTAACCCCCGAGTATTCGGGGGGTGGATGTCTGTATTGCGTCCAGGTACTTGGAGGTTGCTGGAGAGCGAATCACAGGATCAGTACGAAGGATGATGGAAGACGACGATGCTAATGACATGAAGGTCGTGTTGGCTATTTGGTGAAGTCTTATTGCTTTGTCTTTTTGTTGGGGTATTTTCCATTTTCGGGAAGTATTAATGTATCTTAACCCCTGCGTGGGTACGAGTTAGGAAAAGGAGTTTTGTATGTTCGATGTAAAAATTTTTGGTAAAAGACCAAATCGGTCTAATGGTTCATTATAAGTTTTCAAAACACTATTTTTGAAGATTTCAAAACTACCCATATTTATTTTCATCTTGTATTATAAGTTTTCAAAACACTATTTTTGAACTCAAGTGAAGTCTACAAAATGTAGACAAGACGTAACTCTCATTTTCAACTTATCGGTTTTATGATTGTTAGTCGAGAAATACGTGATGATGTTCTTGTTGTTCAGATAGTGTTGCCAGTTTTAGATTAAAACTATGATGTGAATGTTGAGTCGTTCGATTTGTGTACATTGAGATAGATCTCTTTAATAAGAGGTGAGATTTCGGTTTTTGAATGACAATTGCCTTTTGATGGTATCTCATGAAGTGTTAAATCGATGGCTTTGAGATTCGAACGTGTTGTCTTTTATTTGTGACCATCGATTCTTGTAATGTCGTATATATATTCGCAATCACGTTGCTGAATTAGAGCTGTTAGCGCACGCTAAGCACAAGGCTAGCGCGCGCTAATGTGGCATGAGTAACGCTCGCTAATGTTGTTGTAACGCGCGCTAATCATCCTGGGCAGAGGATGTGGAACCGCGTTTTTAGCCGTCAGGATTAACTTTCTGCAGTCAGTCATCTGTGACTGTATTATATATGTGTTGTCTAGTGATGACAACTGTTTGGTGTGAATGTGTGTTGTGACTTTTTGTCGCGCTAGGAGATAATTGATTTTGCTCAGTGAGTTGTTAAATTATGTCTGCTATGTGTGTGTGTTCGAAAATGTTTTCCTGAAACTTTCATAAGTTTGTGCAAGTTGCGGAAATCAATCTTTGAAATTAATTTGACATTGCGATTAATTCGGCGGCTTCGTATGAACTTTGGAAATTGTTTGAAATTTGCGAGCCGGCCTAGGATTCTCAAATAAAACCTCGACGGTATTGAAAGAGTTGTTTTAAAGTACCTTGAACATTTTGTAAAATGTTACCATCGTTGATTCTTGTGTAGTGTTGGGAGAATTTTCGGAAGTGATGTTTCAAAAGATTTTCCTTTAAATGGATACCTCGTGGATTTTCTTATCGAGTTATTATTAGTTACCTTATGTGATATGTCATGCTAAGTTGGTACTTTAGCATATTGTTTTTGCGAAGTGGTGCAATCGTATTGAGAGAGAATCCGCTTAGTATGCCGAGGGACAAAGGACGCGACCGTAACCGCGGTACACTTGGTTATGGAGATTAGATACGGGACCAAAAGGATTTGGCCGGGAAGGTTGCTATTCAAGCACTTCGTTTTTGTTGTTTAGGTTTCGGGGACGAATCCTCTTTTAAAGGTGATATAATGTAATACCCACATTTTCTTTTTTCTTCTCGTTTCTGTTTTGGTCGATCGTATTGAGGCGATTGTGTTCGTTAATGCTTCTGACCTTGTATTGTTCCTCACCTTTGTCATTCGAGCGAGTTCTGATATTGTTCCAAATTGATGTGTATATCGTTGTGATCTCTCCAAGTTCGGATCGATTTCTTGTGAACCGTGTTCGAAGTTAACACCTCGTGATTCCTACAAGTTTATTGATGTCTTGATTTGAGGTGTGAACTTCATAGTTGATTGTTGTTGTTCGATCATTGCTATTTGTTCGTCATGGTACAATCATTATTATTTGATCTCGTAATCGTGATTATTGAACATTCGGGCCATTTCGTAATTTCCATAAGTGTTGCGAAGTTGTCTTCGCATTTGGTCTTCCAAATTTTTGAGTTACTGGAATTTCATACCTTTCAGCGTTGGAATCGTGATTTGATTTTTATATTGCTCGGTTTTATCAACCGCAGCGATTCATGCTAGTTGCTTTTCGTAAGCATTCTTGCGTATTGAATCGGATCGTAGTGGCTTTATACTGCATGGAGCTCTGGTGTGTTGTCGATAGTCGCCTTGCTTTTGTTTTAAGTTTCGGGACGAAACTTATTTTTAGGGGGGTAGAATGTAATACCCACGATTTTCATTCCGGTTATTTTAAAATTTTTTCGGATATTTACCGGTTGTCGAGTGCCGATATTATTTTCTCGAAAACTGATTTTGGCGTTTATGACCGTAGGTGATGATTGGTTATCCGTTGTTTTCATTTCGGGTCGATGATGTTGTCCCCGAGTGTTTTGTCGTGTTCGTTCCGTACGATTTCGGAAAATCGAGTCGTCGAATCATGGTGGTCGCACCGCCGACGGCGGTTGGTGCACCGCCGGACGGTGCGTAATCGTCGGGAGGATGCGGCAGGAACCGGCGTAGCGCATGCTATGGCCGGAAGGTAGCGCACGCTACGGCCGGGAGACAGCGCACGCTACGGCCGGAAGGCTGCGCACGCTACCTGGCCGAGCCAAGAAGTCTCTGGATTGTGGCCCGGGCCAACAGCGCACGTGTTCAGCGCATGATGGCGGGCCCCGGCCGAACATTCTCGACCATGACCGCCCGCTAGCGCACGCTAGCTCGGCAGTCTAGCGCACGCTAGGCTGCACCAGTATAAATATGACCGAGCAGTCATATTTTCACCCGTTTCTCATTTCTTTCCCTTCCTGTATGCGGTTGGAGTTTTGGAGGTGACGAAGGCATGTTATTATACAACTAATCCACGAAGTTTGGGAGCTAATATCATCGATTAATCACCCCATAACATCCTTCAATCCAGCGAATCAAGGTTAGTTTTCCTAAAATCCTAGTTTTGGGAAAAATTTGGGATTTTGTTGATTTCGCCTGTTTGATTCGTTATAACTTAGAATAGTGATGGATTGATGATTATTAAGTTGTTTTATATCGAATCCCTTGTTTTTCCATGGTTGGATTGCCGAGGATTCGTTGTTTTATTGAGTTTCTAATCGATACCTTGAAAGTGTTCGATAAAATGTCACAAAGGGGATTCGGGCATTCTACGATTATTATTCTTCGTTCGATCGTCAATTTATTCATGGTATGATGTTGGGGTCAGGTTCCTTGTGAAGAACTCGAGTCGGAACCCTTCCGTTCGCCGTTTTCCAATCGGTGGTGTTACCGTCGTTTCTGCCGGAGAGTTGTGGGCATTCGAAGTCTTCCGGTTAAGAGACGTTCATCAGAGTGCCCAGTATCAACTATTGAGGCAAGTATCTTGCCTATACACTTCATGTTTCGTAGTGGTTATAGTCGGTAATTGACTAAGTGTGCAATTGGATTATTTTTAATGAACTTATAAAAGAATCGGTATATTCTCGATAAAGGTACTCTATAAAATCTACTTATGTGTTTGTGAACGATTATGTGGTTCTGAGGATATGTACTAGTGGTGTGCTTTGGAATATCTTCTTTACGTTTGGTATCGTTGTGCGTGATTATGTTGATAGTGGACTTAAGGTTATGTCTTTCTGACAAGAAGTGCGTATATGTGTGTGGACGTGGTACTATGGATGAGTTTGTGATGATGTGTGATATGAGTATGTGTCGGATGTTGTGGCCATTCCTAGCAAGTACCTTGATTTACATTTGAAGTACTTCGGGGGAATATGTTTTTGAATCGTGATTTTGTGAAAGTGGTAATTTCAGAAAATGTGGTTTGTGCCATGTGGTTACTGAGAGTGTGTGAACCGAGTTAAAACCAGTGAGGGTCCCCTGGGATTCGATAGGCCGCGTTCCCTACGGATCACTCGGTGGGGTTGTACAACCAGAGAGGGCCTGATGAGGACTCACTGGGGTGTGTATCTTGTAGGAGGTACAGGGCCGGTACAGCTCGGGAGGTTGTTTTGTGATGATGAATATGGCACGATGTTGTTTTCGATAATTGTGATATGTCCGGAGTATCACATATGCAAATTCCCGAAGTGAGATACATCATATGTAAGGTCTTGGTACTTGGCTAAAATGGCACCGGTATAAGCGTCGTATATTATTTGTTTCATAGTTGCGATATTTTTGGCATAAGGATACGGGCCCTATGATTGTTTCCGTACATTGTGGTTTGGTTATGTATCGAGTGTGACCGTTGTGTTATTCACTCGAGTATGGGATATGGATGATTTGGGTCATGGACCCCGTGTTTGTGACCAGATTGGTATCTTTGAGCAAAAACAATTCTTTGGCCCGTGTCCCTATTTGGTTTGTCGAGTTAAAGATTTATTAGCCCAGAAATATCTTTCTAAAACTCCCGAGACTTTTTAAATGCTTTCCAAAGAGCCTGCATGTCTCATTCCAACTTTTCATGGTTTGAACTATTTTATTCAATGAAATATCTCGGGAAATCTTCATTGGGTTGAATTGTGGAATTAATCAAGTTTTTATATTCTTGGAGTGTGTTGTGTAAAGCTCGTATTTGCACTTTATACTTGCACTAGCAAAACAGTGGAGTTTTGCTAACCCCCGAGTATTCGGGGGGTGGATGTCTATATTGCGTCCAGGTACTTGCAGGTTGCTGGAGAGCGAATCACAGGATCAATACGAAGGATGATGGAAGAAGACGATGCTAATCACATGAAGGCCGTGTTGGCTATTTGGTGAAGTCTTATTGTTTTGTCTTTTTGTTGGGGTATTTTCCATTTTCGGGAAGTATTAATGTATCCTAACCCCTGCGTGGGTACGAGTTAGGAAAAGGAGTTTTGTATGTTCGATGTAAAAATTTTTAGTAAAAGACCAAATCAGTCCAATGGTTCATTATTTAGCCATATCGGAATTAAATGTGATGTATTGTTTTCGTATTTAGCCTGGTAGATCCGCATGGACAGGGTCTGCAGCGCTGTAATATTCCCAAGTGGTTTGGGGGTGTTACAGAATATGGTATCGGAGCCAGGTTTGTAGAAACCTAGGCTGTCGGGTCGAGTTGTGTGTCGTCGGGTCCTGTCTTGTCTTGTCTTGTCAGAATTTGTGTGACTAAGTCGTGTCGCGACGCGTCGTCTGGAGGTCGGTCGTGATTAGTATCAAGGTGCAACCATCATCTTCGTGCGATCTGTGGATGTAAGTCTCCCTACTATATTGTGCCTTGTGATATACGAGCTTGTATGATTTTGTGTTATGATGTGGAGTTTAAAGGTGATTTGTGATTATGTGGCCTATGTTGTTTGATCCTCGTATGATGCTAGAATGAACGTGGTGCCAACGTATATGTATTTATACGCATATCCTGATATAAGTCGTTTTTACAAGAGTAATGGCCTTGGTGTGGTTACGCAAAGAAAAATTCATCAATGTGATATTTCAAAATTTTACATATTTTTGGGGAGACACGTATATTTTGTTTTAAAACATCCTCCAAAGGGAGGAAAAAGTTTGATTTTCGTATGATGACCTCAAGGTCAATTTTTTTTTAAGATTTCAAAACTACCGATATTTATTTTCATCTTGTATTATAAGTTTTCAAAACACTATTTTTGAACTCAAGTGAAGTCTACCAAATGTAGACAAGACGTAACTCTCATTTTCAACTTATCGGTTTTATGACTGTTAGTCGAGAAATACGTGATGATGTTCTTGTTGTTCAGACAGTGTTGCCAGTTTTAGATTAAAACTATGATGTGAATGCTGAGTCGTTCGATTTGTGTACATTGAGATAGCTCTCTTTAATAAGAGGTGAGATTTTGGTTTTTGAATGACAATTGTCTTTTGATGGTAGCTCATGAAGTGTTAAATCGATGGCTTTGAGATTCGAACGTGTTGTCGTTTATTTGTGACCATCGATTCTTGTAATGTCGTATATATATTCGCAATCACGTTGCTGAATTAGAGCTGTTAGCGCACGCTAAGCACAAGGCTAGCGCGCGCTAATGTGGCATGAGTAACGCACGCTAATGTTGTTGTAACACGCGCTAATCAGTCTGGGCAGAGGATGTGGAACCGCGTTTTTAGCCGTTAGGATTAACTTTCTGCAGTCAGTCATCTGTGACTGTATTCTATATGTGTTGTCTAGTGATGAAAACTGTTTGGTGTGAATGTGTGTTGTGACTATTTGTCGCGCTAGGAGATAATTGATTTTGCTCAGTGAGTTGTTAAATTATGTCTGCTATGCGTTTGTGTTCGAAAATGTTTTCCTGAAACTTTCATAAGTTTGTGCAAGTTGCGGAAATCAATCTTTGAAATTAATTTGACGTTGCGATTAATTAGGCGGCTTTGTATGAACTTTGGAAATTGTTTGAAATTTGCGAGCCGGCCTAGGATTCTCAAATAAAACCTCGACGGTATTGAAAGAGTTGTTTTAAAGTACCTTGAACATTTTGTAAAATGTTACCATCGTTGATTCTTGTGTAGTGTTGGGAGAATTTTCGGAAGTGACTTTTAACGTACTATTGTATTTTCGAATAATTCGAGTACATGATTTTTTTAAAAATCTTTCACAATTTTTGTTTCAAAAACCTACGATTTCTTTTTTCAAAAATATATAGTGAAAGGTGAAAAAAAAATCTCACTCGATGTAAAGTTCACACTCGGATTTGGAAATGTTAGAGTATGTAAGAATGGTTTGGTGATCTTGCATGGTTAACTTGTTAGTTGTTAACGGTGATGATGATGCGTAAAGGCATGATGATTTTGATAATGCCGGTTTCAAGGAATTATTATTTTGGCAAATGATTTCAAATGAGACGGTTAAAGTATGTTGTTTACAAGTTTTGATGAAACAACCCGAGGTACCAAAAGTACTTTTAAAGTTTATTTTGAATAGCATACAAATCCGAGGATTTTCAAAAGATTTTCCTTTAAAAGGATACCTCGTGGATTTTCTTATCGAGTTATTATTAGTTACTTTATGTGATATGTCATGCTAAGTTGGTACTTTAGCATATTGTTTTTGCGAAGTGGTGCAATCGTATTGAGAGAGAATCTGCTTAGTATGCCGAGGGACAAAGGACGCGACCGTGACCGCGGTACACTTGGTTATGGAGATTAGATACGGGACCAAGAGGATATGGCCGGGAAGGTTGCTATTCAAGCACTTCGTTTTCGTTGTTTAGGTTTCGAGGACGAAACCTCTTTTAAAGGTGATATAATGTAATACCCACATTTTCTTTTTTCTTCTCGTTTCCTTTTTGGTCGATCGTATTGAGGCGATTGTGTTCGTTAATGCTTCTGACCTTGTATTGTTCCTCACCTTTGTCATTCGAGCGAGTTCTGATATTGTTCCAAATTGATGTGTATATCGTTGTGATCTCTCCAAGTTCGGATCGATTTCTTGTGAACCGTGTTCGAAGTTAACACCTCGTGATTCCTACAAGTTTATTGATGTCTTGATTTGAGGTGTGAACTTCATAGTTGATTGTTGTTGTTCGATCTTTGCTATTTGTTCGTCAAGGTACAATCATTATTATTTAATCTCGTAACCGTGATTATTGAACATCCGGGCCATTTCGTAATTTCCATAAGTGCTGCGAAGTTGTCTTCGCATTTGGTCTTCCAAATTTTTGAGTTACTGGAATTTCATACCTTTCAGCGTTGGAATCGTGATTTGATTTTTATATTGCTCGGTTTTATCAACCGCAGCGATTCATGCTAGTTGCTTTTCGTAAGCATTCTTGCGTATTGAATCGGATCGTAGTGGCTTTATACTGCATGGAGCTCTGGTGTGTTGTCGAGAGTCGCCTTGCTTTTGTTTTAAGTTTCGGGACGAAACTTATTTTTAGGGGGGTAGAATGTAATACCCACGATTTTCGTTCCGGTTATTTTGAAATTTTTTCGGATATTACCCGGTTGTCGAGTGCCGGTATTATTTTCTCGACAACTGATTTTGGCGTTTATGACCGTAGGTGATGATTGGTTATCCGTTGTTTTCATTTCGGGTCGATTATGTTGTCCCCGAGTGTTTTGTCGTGTTTGTTCCGTACGATTTCGGAAAATCGAGTCGTCGAATCATGGTGGTCGGGCACTGGCCGGACGGGTGCAGGCACTGGCCGGGAGGGCGCGGCAGGAACCGGCGTAGTGCACGCTATGGCCGGAAGGTAGCGCACGCTACGGCCGGGAGACAGCGCACGCTACGGCCGGTTAGCTGCGCGCGCTAGTCGGCCGAGGCAGTAGGGGCAGACAGGTTCTGGACTCGGAGGATCGGCAGGTAGCGCACGCTACTGTCGGACACTGCGCACGCTACGGCCGGAAGGCTGCGCACGCTACCTTGAAAGTGTTCGATAAAATGTCACAAAGGGGATTCGGGCATTCTACGATTACTCTTCCTCGTTCGATTGTCAATTTATTCATGGTATGATGTTGGGGTCAGGTTCCTTGCGAAGAACTCGAGTCGGAACCCTTCCGTTCGCCATTTTCCGATCAGTGGTGTTACCGTCGTTTCCCCCGGAGAGTTGTGGGCATTCGAAGTCTTCCGGTTAAGAGACGTTCATCGGAGTGCCCAGTATCAACTATTGAGGCAAGTATCTTGCCTATACACTTCATGTTTCGTAGTGGTTATAGTCGGTAATTGACTAGGTGTGCAATTGGATTATTTTTAATGAACTTATAAAAGAATCGGTATATTCTCGATAAAGGTCCTCTATAAAATCTACTTATGTGTTTGTGAACGATTGTGTGCTTCCGAGGATATGTACTAGTGGTGTGCTTTGGAATATCTTCTTTACGTTTGGTATCGTTGTGCGTGATTATGTTGATAGTGGACTTAAGGTTATGTCTTTCTGACAAGAAGTGCGTATATGTGTGTGGACGTGTGTACTATTGATGAGTTTGTGATGATGTGTGATGTGAGTATGTGTCTGATGTTGTGGCCATTCCTAGCAAGTACCTTGATTTACATTTGAAGTACTTCGTGGGAATATGTTTTTGAATCGTGATTTTGTGAAATTGGTAATTTCAAAAAATGTGTTTGTGCCATGTGGTTACTGAGAGTGTGTGAACCGAGTTAAAACCAGTGAGGGTCCCCTGGGATTCGATAGGCTGCGTTCCCTATGGATCACTCGGTGGGGTTGTACAACCAGAGAGGGCCTGACGAGGACTCCCTAGGATGTGTATCTCGTAGGAGGTACAGGGTCGGTACAGCTCGGGAGGTTGTTTTGTGATGATGAATATGGCACGATGTTGTTTTCGATAATTGTGATATGTCCGGAGTATCACATATGCAAATTCCCGAAGTGATATACATCATATGTAAGGTCTTGGTACTTGGCTAAAATGGCACCGGTATAAGCGTCGTATATTATTTGTTTCATGGTTGCGATATTTTTGGCATAAGGATACGGGCCCTGTGATTGTTTCCGTACATTGTGGATTGGTTATGTATCGAGTGTGACCGTTGTGTTATTCACTCGAGTATGGGATATGGATCATTTGGGTCATGGACCCTGTGTTTGTGACCAAATTGGTATCTTTGAGCAAAAACAATTCTTTGGCCCGTTTCCCTATGTGGTTTGTCGAGTTAAAGATTTATTAGCCCAGAAATGTCTTTCTAAAACTCCTGAGACTTTTTAAATGCTTTTCAAAGAGCCTGCATGTCTCATTCCAACTTTTCATGGTTTGAACTATTTTATTCAATGAAATATCTCGGGAAATCTTCATTGGGTTGAATTGTGGAATTAATCAAGTTTTTATATTCTTGGAGTGTGTTGTGTATAGCTCGTATTTGCACTTTATACTTGCACTAGCAAAACAGTGGAGTTTTGCTAACCCCCGAGTATTCGTGGGGTGGATGTCTATATTGCGTCCAGGTACTTGCAGGTTGCTGGAGAGCGAATCACAGGATCGGTACGAAGGATGATGGAAGACGACGATGCTAATCACATGAAGGCCGTGTTGGCTATTTGGTGAAGTCTTATTGTTTTGTCTTTTTGTTGGGGTATTTTCCATTTTCGGGAAGTATTAATGTATCCTAACCCCTGCGTGGGTACGAGTTAGGAAAAGGAGTTTTGTATGTTCGATGTAAAATTTTTTGGTAAAAGACCAAATCGGTCTAATGGTTCATTATTTAGCCATATCGGCATTAATGATGTATTATTTTCATATTTAGCCTGGTAGATCCTCATGGAGAGGGTCTGCGGCGCTGTAATATTCCCAAGTGGTTTAGGGGTGTTACAGAATATGGTGTCGGAGCCAGGTTTGCAGAAACCTAGGCTGTCGGGTCGAGTTGTGTGTCGTTGGGTCCTGTCTTGTATTGTCTTGTCAGAATTTGTCTGACTAATTCATGTCGCGACACGTCGTCTGGAGGTCAGTCGTGATTAGTATCAAGGTGCAACCATCATCTTCGTGCGATCTGTGGATGTAAGTCTCCCTACTATATTGTGCCTTGTGATATACGAGCTTGTATGATTTTGTGTTATGATGTGGAGTTTAAAGGTGATTTGTGATTATGTGGCCTATGTTGTTTGATCCTCGTATGATGCTAGAATGAACGTGGTGCCAACATATATGTATTTATACGCATATCCTGATATAAGTCGTTTTTACAAGAGTAATGGCCTTAGTGTGGTTACGCAAAGAAAAATTCATCAATGTGATATTTCAAAATTTTATATGTTTTTGGGGAGACACGTATATTTTGTTTTAAAACATCCTCCAAAGGGAGGAAAAAGTTTGATTTTCGTATGATGACCTCAAGGTCAATTTTTTTTTTTAAGAATTCAAAACTACCGATATTTATTTTCATCTTGTATTATAAGTTTTCAAAACACTATTTTTGAACTCAAGTTAAGTCTACAAAATGTAGACAAGACGTAACTCTCGTTTTCAACTTATCGGTTTTATGACTGTTAGTCGAGAAATACGTGATGATGTTCTTGTTGTTCGGACAGTGTTGCCAGTTTTAGATTAAAACTATGATGTGAATGCTGAGTCGTTCGATTTGTGTACATTGAGATAGCTCTCTTCAATAAGAGGTGAGATTTCGGTTTTTGAATGACAATTGTCTTTTGATGGTAGCTCATGAAGTGTTAAATCGATGGCTTTGAGATTCGAACGTGTTGTCGTTTATTTGTGACCATCGATTCTAGTAATGTCGTATATATATATTCGCAATCACGTTGCTGAATTAGAGCTGTTAGGGCACGCTAAGCACAAGGCTAGCGCGCGCTAATGTGGCATGAGTAACGCACGCTAATGTTGTTGTAACGCACGCTAATCAGCCTGGGCATAGGATGTGGAACTGCGTTTTTAGCCGTTAGGATTAACTTTCTGCAGTCAGTCATCTGTGACTGTATTCTATATGTGTTGTCTAGTGATGACAACTGTTTGGTGTGAATGTGTGTTGTGACTTTTTGTCGCGCTAGGAGATAATTGATTTTGCTCAGTGAGTTGTTAAATTATGTGTGCTGTGTGTGTGTGTTCGAAAATGTTTTCCTGAAACTTTCATAAGTTTGTGCAAGTTGCGGAAATCAATTTTTGAAATTAATTTGACGTTGCGATTAATTCGGCGGCTTCATATGAACTTTGGAAATTGTTTGAAATTTGCGAGCCGGCCTAGGATTCTCAAATAAAACCTCGACGGTATTGAAAGAGTTGTTTTAAAGTACCTTGAACATTTTATAAAATGTTACCATCGTTGATTCTTGTGTAGTGTTGGGAGAATTTTCGGATGTGACTTTTAACATACTATTGTATTTTCGAATAATTCGAGTACATGATTTTTTTAAAAATCTTTCACAAATTTTTTTTTTCAAAAACCAATATGATTTCTTTTTCAAAAATATATAGTGAAAGATGAAAAAAAAATCTCACTCGATGTAAAGTTCAAACTCGGATTTGGAAATGTTAGATTATGTAAGAATAGTTTGATGATCTTGCATGGTTAACTTGTTAGTTGTTAACGGTGACGATGATGCGTAAAGGCATGATGATTTTGATAACGCCGGTTTCAAGGAATTATTATTTTGGCAAATGATTTCAAATGAGACGGTTAAAGTATGTTGTTTACAAGTTTTGATGAAATAACCCGAGGTACCAAAAGTACTTTTAAAGTTTATTTTGAATAGCATACAAATCCGAGGATTTTCAAAATATTTTCTTTTAAAAGGATACCTCGTGGATTTTCTTATCGAGTTATTATTAGTTACCTTATGTGATATGTCATGCTAAGTTAGTACTTTAGCATATTGTTTTTGCGAAGTGGTGCAATCGTATTGAGAGAGAATCCGCTTAGTATGCCGAGGGACAAAGGACGCGACCGTGACCGCGGTACACTTGGTTATGGAGATTAGATATGGGACCAAGAGGATATGGCCGGGAAGATTGCTATTCAAGCACTTCGTTTTCGTTGTTTAGGTTTTGGGGACAAAACCTCTTTTAAAGGTGATATAATGTAATATCCACATTTTCTTTTTTCTTCTCGTTTCCGTTTCGGTCGATCGTATTGAGGCGATTATGTTCGTTAATGCTTCTGACCTTGTATTGTTCCTCACATTTGTCATTCGAGCGAGTTATGATATTGTTCCAAATTGATGTGTATATCGTTGTGATCTCTCCAAGTTCGGATCGATTTCTTGTGAACCGTGTTCGAAGTTAACACCTCGTGATTCCTACAAGTTTATTGATGTCTTGATTTGAGGTGTGAACTTCATAGTTGATTGTTGTTGTTCGATCATTGCTATTTGTTCGTCATGGTACAATCATTATTATTTGATCTCGTAATCGTGATTATTGAACATCCGGTCCATTTCGTAATTTCCATAAGTGCTTCGAAGTTGTCTTCGCATTTTGTCTTCCAAATTTTTGAGTTACTGGAATTTCATACCTTTCAGCGTTGGAAACGTGATTTGATTTTTATATTGCTCGGTTTTATCAACCGCAGCGATTCATGCTAGTTGCTTTTCGTAAGCATTCTTGCGTATTGAATCGGATCGTAGTGGCTTTATACTGCATGGAGCTTTGGTGTGTTGTCGAGAGTCGCCTTGCTTTTGTTTTAAGTTTCGGGATGAAACTTATTTTTAGGGGGGTAGACTGTAATACCCACGATTTTTGTTCTGGTTATTTTGAAATTTTTTCGGATAGTTCCCGGTTGTCGAGTGTCGGTATTATATTCTCGACAACTGATTTTAGCGTTTATGACCGTAGGTGATGATTGGTTATCCGTTGTTTTCATTTCGGGTTGATGATGTTGTCCCCGAGTGTTTTGTCGTGTTCGTTCCGTACGATTTCGGAAAATCGAGTCGTCGAATCATGGTGGTCGGGCACTGGCCGGAAGGGTGCAGGCACTGGCCGGGAGGGTGCGGCAGGAACCGGCGTAGCGCACGCTATGGCCAGAAGGTAGCGCATGCTACAGCCGGGAGACAGTGCACGCTACGGCCGGTTGGCTGCGCGCGCTAGTCGGCCGGGGCAGACAGGTTCTGGACTCGAAGGATCGGCACGTAACGCACGCTACTGTCGGACACTGCGCACGCTACGGCCGGAAGGCTGCGCACGCTACCTGGCCGAGCCAGGAAGTCTCTGGATTGTGGCCCAGGCCGACAGCGCACGTGTTCAGCACATGATGGCGGGGCCCGGCCGAACATTCTCGACCATGACCGCCCGCTAGCGCACGCTAGCTCGGCAGTCTAGCGCACGCTAGGCTGCACCAGTATAAATATGACCAAGGAGTCATATTTTCACCCGTTTTTCATTTCTTTCCCTTCCTGTATGCGGCTGGAGTTTTGGAGGTGACGAAGGCATGTTATTATACAACTAATCCACGAAGTTTGGGAGCTAATATCATCGATTAATCACCCCATAACATCCTTCAATCCAGCGAATCAAGGTTAGATTTCCTAAAATCCTAGTTTTGGGAAAAATTTGGGATTTTGTTGATTTCACCCGTTTGATTCGTTATAACTTAGAATAGTGATGGATTGATGATTATTAAGTTGTTTTATATCGAATCCCTTGTTTTTACATGGTTGGATTGCCGAGGATTCGTTGTTTTATTGAGTTTCTAATCGACACCTTGAAAGTGTTCGATAAAATGTCACAAAGGGGATTCGGGCGTTCTACGATTATTCTTCCTCGTTCGATCGTCAATTTATTCATGGTATGATGTTGGGGTCAGGTTCCGTGAGAAGAACTCGAGTCGGAACCCTTCCGTTCGCCGTTTTCCGATCGGTGTTACCGCTGCTTCACGAGAGTTGTGGGCATTCGAAGTCTTCCGGTTAAGAGACGTTCGTCGGAGTGCCCAGTTTCAACTATTGAGGCAATTATCTTGCCTATACACTTCATGTTTCATAGTGGTTATAGTTGGTAATTGACTAGGTGTGCAATTGGATTATTTTTAATGAACTTATAAAAGAATCGGTATATTCTCGATAAAGGTCCTCTATAAAATCCACTTATGTGTTTGTGAACGATTGTGTGGTTCTGAGGATATGTACTAGTGGTGTGCTTTGGAATATATTCTTTACGTTTGGTATCGTTGTGCGTGATTATGTTGATAGTGGACTTAAGGTTATGTCTTTCTGACAAGAAGTGCGTATATGTGTGTGGACGTGTGTACTATTGATGAGTTTGTGATGATGTGTGATGTGAGTATGTGTCGGATGTTGTGGCCATTCCTAGAAAATACCTTGATTTACATTTGAAGTACTTCGGGGGAATATGTTTTTGAATCGTGATTTTGTGAAAGTGGTAATTTCAGAAAATGTGGTTTGTGCCATGTGGTTACTAAGAGTGTGTGAACCGAATTAAAACCAGTGAGGGTCCCCTGGGATTCGATAGGCCGCATTCCCTACGGATCACTCGGTGGGGTTGTACAACCAGAGAGGGCCTGACGAGGACTCCCTGGGGTGTGTATCTTGTAGGAGGTACAGGGCCGGTACAGCTCGGGAGGTTGTTTTGTGATGATGAATATGGCACGATGTTGTTTTCGATAATTGTGATATGTCCGGAGTATCACATATGCAAATTCCCGAAGTGATATACATCATATGTAAGGTCTTGGTACTTGGCTAAAATGGCACCGGTATAAGCGTCGTATATTATTTGTTTCATGGTTGTGATATTTTTGGCATAAGGATACGGGCCCTGTGATTGTTTCCGTACATTGTGGTTTGGTTATGTATCGAGTGTGACCGTTGTGTTATTCACTCGAGTATGGGATATGGATGATTTGGGTCGTGGACCCTGTGTTTGTGACCAGATTGGTATCTTTGAGCAAAAACAATTCTTTGGCCCATGTCCCTATGTGGTTTGTCGAGTTAAAGATTTATTAGCCCAGAAATGTCTTTCTAAAACTCCCGAGACTTTTTAAATGCTTTTCAAAGAGCCTGCATGTCTCATGCCAACTTTTCATGGTTTGAACTATTTTATTCAATGAAATATCTCGGGAAATCTTCATTGGGTTGAATTGTGGAATTAATCAAGTTTTTATATTCTTGGAGTATGTTGTGTATAGCTCGTATTTGCACTTTATACTTGCACTAGCAAAACAGTGGAGTTTTGCTAACCCCCGAGTATTCGGGGGGTGGATGTCTGTATTGCGTCCAGGTACTTGCAGGTTGCTGGAGAGCGAATCACAGGATCGGTACGAAGGATGATGGAAGACGACGATGCTAATCACATGAAGGCCGTGTTGGGTATTTGGTGAAGTCTTATTGTTTTGTCTTTTTGTTGGGGTATTTTCCATTTTCGGGAAGTATTAATGTATCCTAACCCCTGTGTGGGTATGAGTTAGGAAAAGGAGTTTTGTATGTTCGATGTAAAAATTTTTGGTAAAAGACCAAATTGGTCTAATGGTTCATTATTTAGCCATATCGACATTAAATGTGATGTATTATTTTCGTATTTAGCCTGGTAGATCCTCATGGAGAGGGTTTGCGGCGCTGTAATATTCCCAAGTGGTTTGGGGGTGTTACAAATAAATATTAATTAAATGTAACATGATTACAACGATACTGAAATTATTCGAATAATACAACAGTAGATAAGGAATTACTGTCGGATATTACAAATTAGTTGTGGAGTGTTTTGGATTTTTGAACTGGACTACTCCTGAGAGTTGAATAGGATAGTCCTGGCAGCACAAACATAAAGACAAAGAATTAGCTAGCTCTTATATTGCAGGAAATTCAATAAATTTTGTTAGTTATTTGTTGGAGGTTGGAGCCAGATTATGAAACTAACACTCAAATAGGGACAAAAAAATCAATTTATTGTTCACTAAATCAATAACAATAAGATGAAAGTTCAAAACAAACATGTATAGAACAAGCTAATCTAACCTCTGAGTTCGTCGACCGTCGTGGAGTGTGCGATATCTCACCAGTGTGAGCTGCTCAGATGATCTGTCGGTTTCACGGTGAGTTTAGATGGAGCGAGAGAGGAGCGGGAGGGAGGTGTAAGACGTGCCGAAGGGTCACTTCGCCGATGAGTTCAGAGTTGCAGAAGAGTAAGGGAGGCGCCGGTATGAGCGGGGGACGGAGAAGTTTGGCGGTCTCTTAATTTTTTAGTATGAATCTTCCCGCAAATTTGAAGTATTCGCTCAGATCTGGAGTGTCTGTTTCACTCTGTTGGACAAAGTAGATGATTATTTGCTTTATTATTAGGCCTTATTATTACTTACTACGGTTTTAGTGTTTATTTTAGTATTAATTGAATTCTACTATTCAAGTTTGACTTCTAGTCTAGTTAGTATACTACTAATGTCTTTATGATTATTTCCTCCCATTCCTTATTTATTCCTAGGTCGGTCACCACTCTAACTTTCAAATTATTTAACAAAATACAAAATTTAAATTTATTACCTAATTTTTTTATATATTTTAATTGGTCATTTTACTATTATAGTTTAAGATTAATTTGTAGTCACAGTTAAAGCTGCTTGACATGAAAAAATCAAATTCTTTGGGACAGAGAAGTAGTAGTTATTTATTCCTTACTTATATATTCATATATTATAAAGTTTTCATGTGTATTATACTTTTATGTATTAGGAATCAAATTATTAGACTTAAAATAATTATCCATCGGTGTACTAACTTGAAAGCCCACATTAATTATTAGGGAAATTACATATCCTAGTACATTTAAATAAAATATTACAAATATATCATCAATGCAAAATATTTACAAGACTACCAATTTAGATGTGTTTATTTTTGTTAATTAATTTATTTTACATATTTCTTTTCCTTTTCACACGGTTACTCCCTCCCACCCCCACTCTCTCTCTCTCTCTCTCTCTCTCTCTCTCTCTCTCTCTCTCTCTCTCTCTCTCTCTCTCTCTCTCTCTTCATCTCCTCGTGATTCTAGGTTTCTTTCCTCATTCAAGAATAATATTTTATTTATATAGATGAAACTGAAATAAAAAACAAAATAATTGTGGGTTTGATAAGACATTTAGGATGTTGTGATGGTCAGAGCTTTTTGTAATATCCTGAATTTCTACTAAGGTTGTTTAATGTTATTTTATTCGAGTTATACTGGTAGTATTCTTAGCATTTTCATTAGTATGTAATTATTGACGTGATGTGATCGTTATCATTGTTGGATATTATGCTGACCCCGTTGTGGGCTTTACTTTTAGGTTCTTGGGATATCGAGCTTCTAGCGGTCGTGAAGAGACGAGCTTCCAGGAGGATACTGGCTATTGCGTGTGTTTGCGAATCGAGTACTTTGACTAGTTGTCATTTTTCCGCTACAATAGTATTTTTAGTTATTCGTTATGTTCCGCTGCTAGTGTAATCTTAACGATTTGTCATTTTCGCTGTGTGAATATTTTTAAATGCCCCTTTTGGTATTTGGCAACTTAAGTTATTTTAGAAAATCGTTTTCTAAACTATTTTGTCAGTACGTGCAAGTGATGGCTTAACGTACACTTTTGAAACTGTTGAGCTTTGGCATTTTGGCCTTGTACTTTCAAATGAGATTTTACGACGGTATTGCTAAATGGATTTTTATAAAGCCTTTGAATATTTTTAAAAGATATTACCGTCATCGCCGCTTAGACGTATTTGAAATGTTTGTAAAAATATTTTGCAGCCTTGTGGGTTCTGCTTCGGGGCCCACGACGCTGTAATATTCCCGGATGGCTCTGGGCTTGTTACAGTTTTGCAGCTGGTTGTGAATCAAAGGCGACGAGATTAGAGGTCGTGGTCGCAACCTGCGTGCTTGGTGGTGGTTGGCCGCGGTTGATCGAAAAACGGCAAATGAATCTGTTTTGGGCGATTTTGTTTGGAGGTAACATCCATCTTGTATGATGTATGAGGTGGTGAGAGACCATGTCGTTTAGGTTTCTACTGTCCTTATTTACAATAGATAGTGAAGTTCCACATTTATTCAGACTTTCATCGTTTTTCAATTGTATATTGCAAAAAATTGAAGATCTGACAACCCGACGGACCGCGCACAGCTTTGTTGCTGCTCCCTCGCCGTCCTAGCGTCCTCCCCAAGAATATTGATGCCCAGATCTAAAAATTTAGTTGGTTAGTAGCCCCAATCCGTCGCTCATATTGTTTGGGTTCTTCAGCTACTTGAAATGCAGATTTGGAAAATTGCCTCAGATTAATGTGCTAAACTAGTAACCCTCGTACAAAGCTAATGAATCAAGAAGGGTAACTATACAAAATAAACAAGGTAATCAAACTATATAAAAAGTATCCATCACATCATAATGATAAAATAAATGATATCCATTAATGAGAAATGGAGTAACCAAATAATAAATGGTAACCAAAACGAATAGTTCTATTGAAATGCAATATTCACATCAGTAAAATACTACTTGTTAAGTATAGATCTATATTTTTGCACATCAGTACATCAGTAAATAACACTTGATATGATCTATATTTTTGCACATCTACTTTACATTGTTAAATATATAAAAAAATAATGAACAATAATACATATATCTAAATGCAATATTGGGTAACTATACTATACTTTATAGTATGTATAGTTTTTTTACAGCATTTTGCATTATCGACTATAAAAAGATCATTGAGCAAGATTAACTCGTATCCAGATATAATAAAAACGGGTGCCGATTTTAAGGATTGGGTGGTCGGTTTTTTCTCCTTTTCTTATGAGATGTATATAATGTTATATGTGTAAATAGTATCCTTTTGTTTTATTTTTGTAATTGTTTTATATATATATTGTATCAATGTGTATAGATCCCTTAATTATTCAAGTCTTGAGCCCATCAAAATAATGAAACTCTTCAGTTCCATCTCCCACCATCTTCCCTAAAAACGTACTGAACAATCCGGCGGCGATCGAGATCCTTCCACTTTCCTAAATTCCTCCAAATTTTTGTTATCCCGCAAATTTACACAATTCCAAGCTCTCCCTCCAAAATTTAGAGTTCATATGGTAATGGAACTTCTCAATTACAGCCCGAAGGAAGCCCTAATTTTGGCTGTTTGTACTCGCGCAGTCTTCAATCGTCCTCAACTCCGTACGATTTTTCAAATCAAAGAACAAGGTCGGTGTCTATTTCGCCAGGGTTTGTGATTCTCTTCATTTATTTATATGAACGGGGCCTGTCATTTGTCTCGATCAATGATTTTAGTTTGTTTCTGCCCTACTTTATCATGGTTGTTCCTATTCTCTTGGAGTCTGTTTGTTTTTATGAAGTCTGATGGTGTCGTAGATGACTTTTGTTTAATGGATTCTGGTTATTCTTATCCTTGGCTTTTTTAATTTGATAAACATGGAATATTTGTGTTGGTTTCATTAACAAATGTATTAATAGGAGATAGATGAGAAGTGTACTGTACTAGAATGTTTAAATAGGTTGCTATAGTGTTTACTGATTGGGAAAGCCCAAAGGGAATGTTAAATCTTGAGTGTGATTTTTTAGTTGGAGGAGCTGTTGAGTGACGTTATGTATTCTGGATGGTGATGCGTTTTTTCCAAGTTGGGATGGTTTACGATCTTGTTTTCTGGTTTTTCTTATGGTTCTGTTTGGTACAAGACAGATGTTGGGATTCGTTGCCTAAATCGAAGGCCGCAGCGGACGCGGTAAAACGAAAATTAATCCGATCCGAGAGATACGAGAAAACATACCCTTGTAGTCGTTGATTAAATGGTGTCGTTCTCTCGAGCTATTCCCCAAGCTTTAGGCGATCTCCCTGCAATTCAATCCGCTCCAAGCTCTTGAATGATCCAACGCCGAAAGCACCGCGTCTCTACTTGCCACGCGCCGGAGAAACGAACGGGATGACGATCACCTTGCTATCCTCCAAGGATACGACTAGAGCTAAGTGATGAAGCTATATATGTAAATATTACTACACTCTAAGTGTTTTAATCTAACTCTATTTTTCTCTAAGAAAAACAAGAATAAAGTTGAAGAAGAAGATGACTTGGAGAAAAACTTTTTTCTCTCTTTTCTCTCACAACTCACGTATGGAAGCATCTCTTTTGTGAGTGATTGTCATCATCTTCATTTATTCAACTCCCCACCACTTGCAACAACTCATGCATGTGGGAATCTAACCCCACCATATAATGTGTATGATACTTGTCCCCTCACATGATATTCCAAACATCATGATATGGACAAGTCAATACATACACATGTATATTAGTGGGGGGGTGGCCATGAGGATGAAATGGACGAGTTTTAGTTCGTTTCGGACTCTCGAGAGTCCAAACAGATAAACTCTGATTCCGTTTCGATGTATTTATATTGATTAAATAATCCAATTAATTAAACATATCAAATACAAAATAATATAATTAATTTCTCCAAGAAATAATTATATTCATGAATTAAATTAATCACCCAGTAATTTATTTATTTCATTAGGCCGTAAATCAATTTATCCAATAAATCAATTTAAACATCCAACGTCCCAAATTTAGATATCCAATATCTAATATATAATGAGAGAATTAGCTTGATACATTCCGTCGTCAATCCTATTGCGCGACTCGGTAGGTCCGTCTCAGTCAGCAATGGGAGGAACCAAAGAGTAGTAGCACCACCTAGCCAGCCTGGTGGCCTACACTGTACCCCAACTGAGAACGAATGATTGGGATCATTCAAGAACCATTATGTTGTGAATACCAGTATATGTATAAACCCTTCTTTCAAATGTCCCGATCAAGTTATGGGGTCACGGTCAGTCAAACCCCATCGGTACTTGACGCTATGCATGCGTTAATGCAAATCGAGATCATCGAGCTCTCGTGTATCTAATACAGCTAGCTCCAATGCTTTGGCCAAAGACTTATGATCTCATCTGCCAATAACCGCATAGGACATATAACCCGTTCACTAACAGGAGAAAGAATTCTATCTTGGTATTCAAGAGACTCGCTACTTGCCCATCAAGATGCACGTCGAGGTTGACCCCTGCCTTCCGGTTTATAGGGTCGAACTACTCTAATGAAAATCTTGACGTCACAAACACATCCCTACTAAATCCTCAAGTCGAAGGTTCACGAATACCTATCACAACCTTTCGATTCCATCATTGACTGTCCCGGAGTGAAATGCGTGTGACGAATCGAGGGTGAGTCGGTTCTAGTATACTAATCTAATTAGCATACCTATCACGTGTGCTCCCACTAACCATTAGTGTTCGACAGGCACTCTCCTTGTCAAAGAACACGTCATACAAGTCTTCACATAAACTTAACGCCCAGTCATGTTTCATCGACTTGCGAACGATTAAGTATTTGAGCTATAAACCTTTCCAGTGCTGACCCCCTTATCCAATAAGGAGTGGAATGTTTTGCTCTCAAATACACGGACTAGTTTCTACATGTATATTTACGAGTTAGGAATGCCAGTAACTACCAGTAAATAAAGAAACATTCATTGCCTTATATTGATGATTTACATAATAACAAGTACAATGCCCTCACTCAACATCCTCTGAGTGCCATTCGAGGGCATACTCCTAACAATCTCTCACTTACACTCAATGCCACACACTATGGTATCTAATACCCATGTTCTCCAGATGACGCTCCAAGCTAGTCTAAGAAAGTGGCTTGGTTAGTGGATCGGCAACGTTGTCGGCCGAGTCTACTCTGTGCAGCACAATGTATCCCTTGTGAACAAATTCTCTTACGAGATGATATTTCCTCTCAATATGTTTGGTGCTGTTGTGAAACCTCGGCTCTTTGGCCTGCGCTACAGCTCCGTCGTTGTCGCAGTACAGTGGAACAGGCATATCAGCACATCGTATTACTTGAAGTTCTCCCAGAAACTTCTTAATACATAACCCTTCATTGGAAGCCTCTGAGGCTGCTTGATACTCAGCCTGACAGGTAGAATCAGCAGTCGCACTTTGCTTGGCGCTACGCCAAGATACTGCTCCTCCATTAAGAGTAAATATGTAGCCAGAAGTAGACATCGAGTCGTCTTTCAGTCCTTGGAAGTACGAATTAGTGAATCTCACCACATCCAATTCTCCACCGCCATACCTCAGAACCATATCTCTAGTCCTTCTCAAGTACTTGAGAACGTTCTTTACGGCAGTCCAATGTTCCCTACCTGGGTTTGCCTGAAACCTACTCACCACGCTTACAGCATGCGCGATGTCAGGTCTTGACCACAACATAGCATACATAAGGCTACCCACGGCCGAAGCATATGGTATATTACTCAATTCCTTTCGTTGTTCCTCACTTTGAGGACACATCTTCAAGGAGAGTTTTATTCCATGTTGCATCGGTAGGAACCCTCTTTTAGAATCATCCATCTTAAATCGCTTTAAGATCTTATCTATATAGAGGGCTTGGGAAAGACCTATTGTTCTCTTCGCTCTATCCCGGTAGAGTCGAATTCCAAGAATATAGGTTGCTTCTCCCAAGTCTTTCATGGAGAAATTACTCGAAAGCCAAGCTTTTACAGAACTGAGCTTTCCCACATCATTTCCTATGAGTAGAATATCATCCACATATAGTACTAAGAATGTGATCTTGCTCCCACTAACCCTCTTGTATACACAAGGTTCCTCTTCATTTTGCACGAAGTCAAACTCTTTGACCGCCTCGTCAAAACGAAGGTTCCAACTACGTGACGCTTCCTTCAGTCCATAAATGGAACGCTGAAGCTTGCACACTTTCTGAATATCGACTTCGGACACAAAGCCTTTAGGCTGCTCCATATAGATTTCCTCCTTGAGGAATCCATTAAGGAAAGCCGTCTTTACGTCCATTTGCCATATCTCATAATCGTGGTAGGCAGCTATAGCAAGCATCATGCGAATAGACTTGATCATGGCTACGGGCGAGAAGGTATCGTGGTAATCGATCCCTTCCTTCAGGGAATAACCCTTTGCCACAAGCCTGGCCTTATAGGCGTCAACCTTGCCATCACCATCAGTCTTTCTCTTGTATATCCACTTGTTCCCAATAGGCACTATGCCCTTGGGGCGGTCTACTAGAGTCCAGACCTGATTGACATGCATCGAGTCTATCTCAGCTTCCATAGCTTCACGCCATTTCGCGGAGTCTACATCCACCATTGCTTGGTCATAGGTCGTCGGGTCGGTCTCTTGGCTATCACTTGGAACTTCATGGAGACCCAGCTCCTCCAAGTGCACAAGCCCATACCTCTTAGGTAAATGATACACCCTACTAGACCTACGAGGTGGTTGTACTTCTGTTTTAGAAAGTTCGGTTCCAGTTTCTTGCACAGGTGTCTCCCGAGGAGTTTCATTGTATTCTTCTAAAGAAATACTTCTACCTGCTCCGCCTTCCTGAATGAACTCATCTTCCAGGAAGTGTGCTTGTAAAGCAACAACGATCTTTTCATCTTCGGGCATGTAGAATAGATATCCCATCGTCCCAGACGGGAATCCAATGAAACGTCCCTTTGCAGACCTAGCTTCCAACTTATCCACCTTAGTCTTCTTGACATAGGCGGGACATCCCCAAATCCTAATATGATTAAGACTTGGTTTCCTTCCCTCCCACATCTCATGTGGATTTTTAGGAATGGATTTGGAAGGACATCTGTTTAAGATATAAGCGGCGATCAGTGCATACCCCACCGGTAAATTGGTAAGTCAAGATAGCCAAGATGGAACGGACCATGTTTAACAAGGTCCGGTTCCTTCTTTCTGACACACCATTTAACTGAGGAGTACCTGGAGGTGTTAGTTGTGAAACTATTCCATGTTCCTTAAGGAACTCGTCAAACTCCGTACTCATATACTCGCCACCTCGGTCCGACCGAAGTGCTTTGACATGATTACCAGTTTGTTTCTCGACTAGGGCCTTGAATTCCTGGAATTTCTCAAAGGCCTCGGATTTATGTTTCATTAAGTATACATAACCATACCTACTATGATCATCTGTAAATGTAATGAAATATTGATATCCATCACGTGCTGCTTCTAAAGCACCACATACGTTGGTATGTATTAATCCCAGTTTATCAGCGGCTCTTTCAAATGTCCATGTGAAGGGGGACTTAGTCATTTTGCCTTTAAGGCAAGATTCACAAGTAGGAAAGGGGCCTGATCCCAATGGACCCATAAGTCCATCTTTTTCCATCTTGTAATTATTGGTCTGACCAACATGACCAAGTCTAATATGCCATTTCAAAACTTGATTGGTTTCATCCCTACCACGTTTTCTAGTCATAGTATTCACAACTACTTTGTTGATGAGATTTAGATGATACAATCCATTCAACAATGTAGCAAGCATCTACTAGTTTATTTCTAAAATAAATTTTGCAGGAACCATCACCAATGAAAAATGAAAAGCCTTTTCGGTCCATGACCGGAATGGATACAATGTTTTTGTGCCCCTTGGGCAAAACAAGTACATCTTCTAAAGTCAAAACAAAGCCGGATTCTAAACCCAAAAGAAGTGATCCTATGTCGGTCGCCTCGACACTATGCCCGCTTCCAACTGTGATCATAACTTGTCCAGCTCCAAGCTTCCTACTTTGTTCTAGATCCTGATTCACGGTACAAATATGAGAACTAGCACCAGAATCCAGTATCCAGGAGGTAGAAAATACAGTAGCAGAACAATTTGTTTCCAAAACTAAAAGTTCTGTACCTGAAGTGCCATGAAGAATCGGACAGTCTCTAGCCCAGTGGCCCAACTCACCGCACTTGAGATAAGCATCCTTCTTCTTCTTGTTCTTCGGAACCATCGGGGCCTTGCCCTTACCCTTAAGGTCCTTAACTTGTGGTCCATTTTGCTTCTTGGTCTTTTTCTTCTTGTTCTTAGACCTCCGAGGTCCAGAAGAAATCACAAGAGCAGACTCCTTCATTCGCGGAGTCTTCATCTGAGACTGAGCGGTCACAAGTTTGTTCATTAGCCCAGCTAAATTACATGCAATCTCATTGCAGTTGAAGTTCATAACAAACTGTGAGAAGGAATCAGGGAGAGACTGTAGGATAAGGTCGGTTTGGAGAGAAGTATCCATTTTAAAATCAAGAGCCTCCAATCTCTCGATCATGGATATCATTTTGAGGATGTGTTCCCCAACCTTCTCACCTTCCTTCATCCTTGCACCGAACAGTTGCTTGGATATCTCATATCTAGCAGTTCTGCTGTGCTCACCATAAAGTTCGGTTAAGTGAGATAGAATCTGCCTAGCAGAAGTCATTTTCTCATGAGCTCTCTGAAGCTCATTAGACATGGACGCCATCATATAAGCACGGACTTTTACGTCATCCTTAACCCAGTTTTCATGGTTTTCAATCTCTTCCTGATTTGCTCGGGTCCGCACAGGAGGCACCGGAATGTCCGTCTCCAAGACGTATCCCAGTGCCTCTATACTGAGGACAATCACCAGATTACGGAGCCAATCCACAAAGTTAGGTCCATTAAGGTGTTCTTTTCGAGCAGAATTGCGAGTGGATTCATTGTCATATTGAGATTTGAGTTTGCATTAAGTACGATAGATTAATTAGTGACTCATTCAATTATATTCTGAGTATAGAATTAAGGTCTTTTCTATTCTTGTTACCCAGCTCCCACTATTTTTATCGGAATAACACACTCCCATGTGAAATCCTAAGTATCGCTCTACTTCATAGTGGTGATCGAGTTCTTTATAAATCTTAATAGAGGGCAACCGAACAGGTTTCTAGTCTATTAATTTTCATAAAGTGGTGTCCAACACAACCCATCTAATGGATGATTCGATCTTCTTTTTCCCCTTGTTCACTCCCATCAACCTATACGGTTTCTATGGTTCGTGAACAAGTTAAGTTTATACCATCGATGCAAATCAGTTTCACAATTGAATCTTATCCGGCAACCTATCAGGTTTCTAGGGATAAAATTTTCTCCAACCGAAGGCATCCAAGCTCCCGGTAATTTATCCGTCCTCCCCGAACGACTACCCCGATAACTCGGAAGCATAGCACATCCGGTTTGGATTTCAATTTCTCGAAAACTCGATGGAGGGAAGGAAAACCTTGAAACCTTATAAACTTAATAATTTATCGTGGGAGAATTTTCGCGATTAACGTTACACTTTGCACATTAATCGTTTAAGCGCGTTTGTGGCATTCATACAATTTGAAACAACCATTCACAACCTAGTTGCTACCAACATGTGGTTCATGGACCGTTCCTAGAAAACAAAAACTTCGTAATCTAATTACAAGTCTTCGTCTTAAATCTTCGTCTTCTCGAAATGGATCTTACTCCGGTCTTCTTTATTACATATAAATTTTACATTGAAAATTGCATCCTAGATATAAATTTTTTCTAGTAAAATAAATAGGCTCAAAACGGCCTTTACAACCCAATCGAATAAAACGAACGATTCAAAAACTAAGTCCACGAACCACATCCCCATTCAAAAGCATTCATCCAATAAATACTAAATAAATGGAAAGCGTAGAGATACATTGATCCAATCAACAATACGAACCGATCAAATCGATTCACACAATCGGTAATATGAAAACGTTCAAAATAATTCTACGATCACAAGTATTCCAATAAATCAATTTTCCCTTATAAAATGAAATACCATAAATCATTTTAATCATATTAAATCCAATTTAAAATGAGGGAAATCATTTTTAGGAATACACGAAGCAAACAAGCCCGAAATGGGTCCGAATAAAGCCGAATCGGCCGAAAACGCCACCAGTGCAAGATGCGGGGCTGCCACTGCCCCGGGCCACGGCCCCAAGATAAAGCCTGTGCCGGGCTGCACAGCTCGGGCCGCGGCCCCCGAGCCCTGGGCCCCGGCCTCCTGCTTTCGGACCACCCCCGGACCGTCCAACGGCAATTCGGGGCTAGTTTTTCGACCGGATATTGAATATCTATATTCTCCAACATTCATATCTTCAATATAAATCATATTTACAAGAAATGGAAGATTTATATTTAGACATAAACTTACGAAAAATACAACTATAATGAACGAAAAACATATACCACGATTATGAATAAAATGATTCCAAATCATTCACCATCTAATCGAGCATTCCAAATGCCAATATCGTATATATGATCGCAAGATCTACGCTCCGATACCACTGTTGGGATTCAGTGCCTAAATCGAAGGCCGCAGCGGAAGCGGTAAAATGAAAATTAGTTCGATCCGAATCCCTACGAGGATCGATCGAGATACGTATATACGAATATATAAACGAAACACAAGATATACGAGAAAACATACCCCTGTAGTCGTTGATTAAATGGTGTCCTTCTCTCGAGCTATTCCCCAAGCTTTAGGCGATCTCCCTGCAATTCAATCCGCTCCAAGCTCTTGAATGATCCAACGCAGAAAGCACCGCGTCTCTACTTGCCACGCGCCGGAGAAACGAATGGGATGACGATCACCTTGATATCCTCCAAGGATACGGCTAGAGCTAAGTGATGAAGCTATATATGTAAAGATTACTACACTCTGAGTGTTTTAATCTTACTCTCTCTTTATGTCTTGATATTTTTCTCTAAGAAAAACAAGAACAAAGTTGAAGAAGAAGATGACTTTCGAGAGATTGGAGGCTCTTGAATTTAAAATGGATACTTCTCTCCAAACCGACCTCATCCTACAGTCTCTCCCTGATTCCTTCTCACAGTTTGTTATGAACTTCAACTACAATGAGATTGCATGTAACTTACCTGGGCTACTGAACAAACTGGCGACCGCTCAGTCTCAGATGAAGATTCCGCGGATGAAGGAGTCTGCCCTTGTGATTTCTTCTGGACTTCGGAAGTCTAAAAATAAGAAGAAAAAGACCAAGAAGTAGACTGGACCACAAGTTAAGGACCTTAAAGGAAAGGGCAAGGACCCGATGGTTCCAAAAGGCAAGAAGGAAAAAGATGCTTGTCTCAAGTGCGGTGAGCTGGGCCACAGGGCTAGAGACTGTCCGATTCTTCATGGCACTTCAGGTACAGAACTTTTAGTTTTGGAAACAAATTGTTCTGCTACTGTATTTTCTACTTCCTGGATACTGGATTCTTGTGCTAGTTCTCATATTTGTACCGTGAATCGGGATCTGGAACAAAGTAGGAAGCTTGGAGATGGAGAAGTGATGATCACATTCAGAAGCGGGCATAGTGTCGAGGCGACCGACATAGGATCACTTCTTTTGGGTTTAGAATCCGGCTTTGTTTTGACTTTAGAAGATGTACTTGTTTTGTCCAAGGGGCACAAAAACATTGTATCCATTAAGGTCATGGACCTAAAAGGATTTTCATTTTTCATTGGTGATGGTTCCTGCAAAATTTATTTCAAAAATAAACTAGTGGGTACTGCTACATTGTTAAATGGATTGTGTCATCTAAATCTCAGCAACAAAGTAGTTGTGAATACTATGACTAGAAAACATGGTAGGGATGAAACCAATGAAGTTTTGCAATGTCATCTTAGACTTGGTCATGTTGGTCAGACCAAGGTTTATAAGATGGAAAAAGATGGACTTATGGGTCCATTGGGATCGGATCCCTTTGCTACTTGTGAATCTTGCTTTAAAGGCAAAATGACTAATCCCCCTTCACTGGGACTTTTGAAAGAGCCGCTGATAAACTGGGATTAATCCATACCGACGTATGTGGTGCTTTGGAAGCGGCACGTGACGGATATCAATATTTCATTATGTTTACGGATGATCATACTAGGTATGGTTATGTATACTTAATGAAACATAAATCCTTTGAGAAATTCCAGGAATTCAAGGCCCTAGTCGAGAAACAAACTGGTAATCATATCAAAGCACTTCGGTCGGACCGTGATGGCGAGTATATGAGTACGGAGTTTGACGAGTTCCTTAAGGAACATGGAATAGTTTCACAACTAACACCTCCAGGTACTCCTCAATTAAATGGTGTGTCAGAAAGAAGGAACCGGACCTTGTTGAACATGGTCCGTTCCATGCTGGGCTATACTGACTTACCGATTTACTTGTAGGGGTATGCACTCCTGACTGCCGCCTACATCTTGAACAGATGTCCTTCCAAATCCGTTCCTAAAACTCCACATGAGATGTGGGATGGCAGGAAACCAAGTCTTAATCATATTAGGATTTGGGGATGTCCCGCCTATGTCAAGAAGACTAAGGTGGAGAAGTTGGAAACTAGGTCCACGAAGGGTTTCATTGGTTTCCCGTATGGGACGATGGGATATCTATTCTACATGCCCGAAGATCGAAAGATCGTTGTTGCTTTACAAGCACACTTCCTGGAATATGAGTTCATTCAGGAAGGCGGAGCAGGTAGAAGTATTTCTTTAGAAGAATACAATGAAACTCCTTTGGAGACACCTGTGCAAGAAACTGGAACCGAACCTTCTGAAACACAAGTACAACCACCTCGTAGGTCTAGTAAGGTGTTTCATTTACCTGAGAGGTATGGGCTTGTGCACTTGGAGGTGCTGGGTCTCCATGACGTTCCAAGTGATAGCCAAGAGACCGACCCAACGACCTATGACCAAGCAATGGTGGATGTAGACTCCGCGAAATGGCGTGAAGCTATGGAAGCTGATATAGACTCGATGCATGTCAATCAAGTCTGGACTCTAGTAGACCGCCCCAAGGGCATAGTGCCTATTGGGAACAAGTGGATCTACAATAGAAAGACTGATGGTGATGGCAAGGTTGACACCTATAAGGCCAGGCTTGTGGCAAAGGGTTATACCCAAAAAGAAGGGATCGATTACCACGATACCTTCTCGCCCGTAGCCATGATCAAGTCTATTTGCATGATGCTTGCTATAGCTGCCTACCACGATTATGAGATATGGCAAATGGACATAAAGATAGCTTTCCTTAATGGATTCCTCGAGGAGGAAATCTATATGGAGCAACCTAAAGGCTTTATGTCTGAAGTCGATGTTCAGAAAGTGTGCAAGCTTCAGCATTCCATTTATGGACTGAAGCAAGCGTCGCATAGTTGGAACCTTCGTTTTGATGAGGCGGTCAAAGATTTTGACTTCGTGCAAAATGAAGAGGAACCTTGTGTATACAAGAGGGTTAGTGGGAGCAAGATCGTATTCTTAGTACTATATGTAGATGACATTCTACTAATAGGAAATGATGTGGGAATGCTCAGTTCTGTGAAAGATTGGCTTTCGAGTAATTTCTCCATGAAAAACTTAGGAGAAGCAACCTATATTCTTGGTATTCGGCTCTACCGGGATATAGCAAAGAGAACAATAGGTCTTTCCCAAGACCTCTATATAGATAAGATCTTAAAGCGATTTAAGATAGATGATTCTAAAAGAGGGTTCCTACCGATGCGACATGGAATAAAACTCTCCTTGAAGATGTGTCCTCAAAGTGAGGAACAATGAAAGGAAATGAGTAATATACCATATGCTTCGGCCTTGGGTAGCCTTATGTATGCTATGTTGTGTACAAGACCTGACATCGCACATGATGTAAGCGTGGTGAGTAGGTTTCAGGCATATCCAGGTAGGGAACATTGGACTGCTGTAAAGAACGTTCTCAAGTACTTAAGAAGGACTAGAGATATGGTTCTGATGTATGGCGGTGTAAAATTGGATGTGGTGGGATTCACTGATTCGGACTTCCAAGGACTGGACGACTCGATGTCTACTTCTGGCTACATATTTACTCTTAATGGAGGAGCAGTATCTTGGCGTAGCACCAAGCGAAGCGCGATTGCTGATTCCACCTATCAGGCTGAGTATCAAGCAGCCTCGGAGGCTTCCAAGGAATGATTCTGGATTAAAAAGTTTCTTGGAGATCAAGTGATACCATGTCCGAGCCGCCTGCTCTTCAGATCGCGACAACGACGGAGTCAGAGTGTGCCAAGGAGCCGAGGTTTCACAACAGCACCAAACGTATTGAGAGGAAGTATCATCTCGTAAGAGAATTTGTTCGCAAGGGATATATTGTGCTGCACAGAGTAGACTCGGCCGACAACATCGCCGATCCACTGACCAAGCCACTTTCTCAGACTAGCTTGGAGCGTCATCTGGAGAACATGGGTATTAGATACCATAGTGTGTGGCATTGAGTGCAAGTGGGAGATTTCTAGGAGTATGCCCTCGAATGCCACTCAGAGGATGTTGAGTGAGGGCATTGTACTTGTAATTATGTAAATCATTAATATAAGGCGATGGATGTTTCTTTATTTACTGGCAGTTACTCGCATTCCTAACTCGTAAATATACATATAGAAAGTAGTCCGCGTATTTGAGAGCAAAATTTTCCACTCCTTATTGGATAAGGGAGTCGGCACTGGAAAGGTTTATAGCTCAAATACTTAATCGTTCGCAAGTCGATGAAACTTGACTGGGCGTTAAGTTTATATGAAGACTTGTATGACGTGTTCTTTGACATGGAGAGTGCCTGTCGAACACTAATGGTTAGTGGGAGCACATATTATAGATATGCTAATTGGATTAGTATACTCGAACCGACTCACCCTCGATTCGTCACACGGATTTCACTCCGGGACAGTCAATGACGGAATCGAAAGGTTGTGATAGGTATTCGTGAACCTTCGACTTAGGGATTTAGTAGGGATGTGCTTGTGACGTTAAGATTTTCATTAGAGTAGTTCGACCCTATAAACTGGGAGGTGGGGGTCAACCTCGACGTGCATCTTTACGGGCAAGTACCAGATCCTACTGAATACCAAGATAGAATTATTTCTCCTGTTAGTGAGCGGGTTATATGTCCTATGCGGTTATTGGCAGATGAGATCATAAGACTTTGGCCAAAGCATTGGAGCCAGTTGTATTCGATACACGAGAGCTCGATGATCTCGATTTGCATTAACGCATGCATATCATCAAGTACAGATAGGGTTTGACTGACCGTGACCCTATAACTTGATCGGGACATTTGATAGAAGGGTTTATATGTTTACTGGTATTCACGATAGAATGGTTCTTGAATGATCCCATCATTCATTCTCAGTTGGGGTACAGTGTAGGCACCAGGCTGGCTAGGTGGTGCTACTACTCTTTGGTTCCTCCCATTGCTGACTGAGATGGACCTACCGAGTCGCGCAATAGGATTGACGACGGAATGAATCGAGCTTGATCTCTCATTATGAATATTAGATATTGGATATCTAATTTGGGACATTGGATGTCTAAATTGATTTATTGGATAAATTAATTTACGGCCTAATTAATTAAATAAATTACCGGGTGATTAATTTAATTCATGAATATAATTATTTCTTGGAGAAATTAATTATGTTATTATGTATTTAATATGATTAATTAATTGGATTAATTAATCGATATAAATACATCGGAACGGAATCGGAGTTTATCTGTTTAGACTCTCGGGAGTCCGAAACAAACCGAACTCGTCGGATTTCTTCTAGAGGCCGGCCCCACTTTTGGTCTCTTACCTTTAGTCTTTGTCTTGCTTTGGTGGGTGAAGACTAATCACCTTAGAGATTTCATATCTCTTATAATAAGGATAAAAGGGATTGTGTGGGATTTGGAAGTAAAATAAAGGAAGACAACTCCCACTTATCCTCACCCATTCCATCGTGAGTTTTGAAAGGAGAGAGAGAGAAAATTGTTTTCTCAATTATCTTCATCTTGGTCTTCATCTTGTTCTTGAGTTTTCTTGGAGAAATTCAAGATACATTGAGAGATATATATTATAAATTTAGAGTGCAATAATAAAAGGCTTCATCACTTGATTCTAGCCGTAACCTTAGAGGTTAATCGGGTATTGTCATTCCGTTCGTTTCTCCGGCGTGTGGCAAGTAGAGACGCGGTGCTTTCGGCGTTGGATCATTCAAGTTCTTAGAGTGCTTCAGATCGTAGAGAATTCAAGTAAAGCTTGGGGAATAGCTCAAGAGAAGGATACCATTTAATCAACGGACTTCAATGGTGAGTTTCTTATAACTCTTGTTTTTCGTTTATATATTCGTATATACGTAGCTCGATCGATCCTCGTAGGGATTCAGATCGAATTAATTTTTGTTTTACCGCTTCCGCTGGGCCTTTGTTTTAGGCAACGAATCCCAACAGTAATATGAAGCGAGAAGTTGTGGAATTTGTTTCGAGATGCTTAACCTGTCAGCAAGTCAAGATAGAACATCAGCGACCGGCGGGTATGCTGAAACCGCTCCCTATTCCAGAGTGGAAGTGGGAGGATATTTCAATGGACTTCATCACGAGTTTGCCGACGAGTCGTCGTGGCATGAATACGATTTGGGTAATTGTAGACCGTTAAACTAAGTCAGCTCATTTCCTTGATATTAAGGATTGTCCCGAGAGACTTGCCCAGTTGTTCATCAAGGAGATAGTGAGATTGCACGGTACTCCTAAGAGTATCGTTTCTGATCGTGACGGGCGATTCGTGACACATTTCTGGAAATCAGTTCACCGTGCCATGGGAACTCAGCTTAATTTCAGCACAGCTTTTCATCCTCAGTCCGATAGACAATCAGAACGAACTATTCATGTAACACCCCCGATATATTCAGGAATATTACAGCGCCGTAAATCCTTTACGTAAGAATTTACCAGGCTGAATAAATGAAACGACAATGACAGATACCAACTTAAGGAAATAATGGAAATAAGATACAACAGTTTTGACCAATACTGAAAATACGAAAGTTCAACGGAAAAGTATTAATACATCACCAAATCCAAATCATCATAAATGGATACGTACTCGAGTACTTATTGAAATAACCAACAAACAACAGACAATTAAACCCGGCCGGAACATCACTCTGCACCCTCGTCGTCTTGCATCTCTAGTGGTTGTTTGCCCGCTCTCCTGGATCCTGAACATAAACAAAATGTTCACGCCCGAAGGGGTTAGCACAACGATGCTAGTACAAGTACCACAACATATTATTCAACATCTCACAAAGAATAAAAATAATAACATACACTCATGATAATCACAACATGATATCACAACATACACATGGTAATTCCAATGATCCAGCGTTCACTGCCTAGACCCCAAGATGATCCCGTCGGACCAACACGTGGTGGAAAAACCCGTCCAATGATCCAGCGCACGCTATCATAGATCCCAAGATGATCCCGTCGGACCAACACGTGGTGGACATACAACAATGACATACATGCACAACAATATGTATAACATCAATAAATAAAATAATTAAGGTACTTGCCTCGATTCGAAGACAAGAACAATACTTCCACGAAAAACGAAACACTCGAAGGTCACCCCTTCGATCAATCACGTAACAAGCTCGAACCTTAACAAAATAAATAATAGAGAATTCATCGCATGTCGTACGAATGTCTAACAATCCAATTTACGGCCGAAAGTTCATAAAATGTAATCTGTCTGAACTGCTTAGCGTACGCTAAGTATTCTACGTAGCGCGTGCTAAGCCCGCTCGTTAGCGCACGCAAACAATAAAGCCTAGCGTACGCTAACTATGTATTGACAGTCCTCTTTGATCAGCCGACTGACTCGCCTGATGACATAGCGCACGTTACATTTCCAATCGTAGCGTACGTTAACTGTGCTCGATAGTGCACGTCAATCTACAAAGTTTAGCGTGCGCTAAACGTGCATGGTAGTTCACTACTGGGCAGTAGACTGATCTAATCGTGATCAAACCAACGAAATCTTCAGTGTTAATTCATGTTATCTCCATGAATATCATGCTCATACAGTTATGAATGATCTTACGGATAACAACTTCGAATCCAAGAATATGTATACTATCATAAAACATATTCCATTTCGATTACAATTCTTCATGCATAATTCGGAAGGCCTAACAGTCGATATCAATACCTTATATCAATCAAAACCATCATCACGTAGTTCGTTTAACACTCCATCTTTACAAGATAAATCTTTCCATGATCAATCTCTTAGATTCGTCTAACAATAATGAAGTCAAGTCCGTGATTACTATGAAGACACCTTCTAAATTCGGATTACCAATGTCAGAAACTTCCTCTACTTGTTCATTGTAACAAGATTCGAATCATGATGTTCATAACCAAGGTACTTAAGGCATAATCATCTCAATATCCTAAACATGAATCGTTTGGATAATTCACCAAAGAAACTTAATATCTTGATAGCATAATCCTCAGATCCTTAAGAACACGAATTCAAGGTTCGAAGTAGTATAGCATACCTTAAGATGAGGAAAAACACCGAGACAACAAGTAGAATCTGGCTCCGATTGCTTGTTCGCCAAATTAAGACGTTTCTCCACTCCAATGATCAAACACAAGTGACATTCAATCTCCAAAGATCAAGTAGATGTGTTCTAAGTGTGTTTAAGGAGGATAATGGGCTCTCTGGACTTATCAAATAATGAGGACGAGTGAAGGGAACAAGAAGAAATGAAGTGCTGGCCCATATATAAACTTTCTGTACATTAGCTGATTAGCGCATGCTATCATACATCCTTAGCGCGCGCTAATAAGAGTTGACTCCAAAACTTTCCAGGTTCATCCGCGGGAATCTTATCCGGTCCTACGTCCGGCTGGCGCATGTGCTAACCTCCCAGCTCAATAATTGATGGCCTAGCGCACGCAATTCTTCATTCGTAGCGTGCGCTAGTTGTAGTCCGATAACGCATGTTAAGTTGCATTCCTAGCGTGCGCTATCACGAGTTTGCATGAGAGATTTTGCATGTTGTTATACTTATGTACAAGGATACAAATGTGAGAAATAACATACTCTAATGATCGAGATCACAATTCCAAATAATACAGGGTTCAAATACAGATGAAATATACAATAATAAGTCCGGATATTACATACTCTCCTACTAAAAAGGAGTTTCGTCCCGAAACTCAAGACAAAAATAACTCTGGATATCTAGACTTCATATTATCTTCCGTTTCCCAAGTTGCTTCTTCCACCCCGTGGCGTGACCACTGAACTTTGACCAAAACGATTGGTTTGTTCCTCAACTGCTTAACTCGACTCTCGAGTATCTTGACCGGTCTTTCTTCAAACATTCCATCCTGAGCGACTTCGATCTCGCCGAAATCAATGACATGACTAGGATCTGGTAAATATCTCCGTAACTGGGATACATGGAACACGTTATGAACATGGCTCAACGACGGCGGCAATGCCAATCTGTATGCCAACTCTCCAACTCTCTCAAGGATTTCGAATGGTCCGATATATCTCGGACTCGGCTTTTCCTTCCTTCCAAAACGAAAGATTCCCTGAGTAGGAGAAACCTTTAAAAGTACGTGGTCTCCAGTACTGAACTCCAATGGGCGACGGCGCACGTCTGCATAAGATTTCTGTCGACTCTGGGCGGTCATCAGTCTTTCACGAATCAAGGCTATCTGCTATCGTGTCTGCACAATCAACTCCGGTTCTGTCCCGATCAAGTCTGATGAATCGTCCCAACATAGGGGCGATCTGCATCTCCTCCCGTATAGTGCCTCAAATGGTGCCATCTTAATGGAAGCATGCCAACTATTGTTGTAGGTAAATTCAATCAACGGTAGATGAACTTCCCAATCGTTTGACCAATCTAAGGAACAAGCCCTTAGCATGTCTTCCACCGTTTGAATGGTCCTCTCGGATTGTCCGTCAGTCTACGGGTGATAAGCCGTGCTGAAGTTCAATTCGGTCAGGCCTTATGAACTGCTTTCCAAAAGTGAGACACAAAACGGCCGTCTCGATCAGAAATAATGGTCTTCGGCGTACCATGCAATCGGACTATCTCTGAAATAAATACTCGTGCCAACCTCTATGGTCCCCACGTGTCCTTAATGCCTAGAAAATGAGCAGATTTGGTTAAACGATCAACTATCACCCAAATCATGTTCATTCCTGTCTTGGTTCTCGGCATACTAGTAATAAAGTCCATCGATATGTCCTCCCACTTCCATTCAGGAATCGAGAGTGGCTTCAACATCCCGGCAGGTCATTGATGCTCGATCTTAACCTGCTGACAAGTCAAACATTTCGAAACATAGTCCGCTACATCTTTCTTCATGTTACCTACCAGAAATTTTGCTTCAAATCTTTGTACATCTTACTGGTGCCTGGGTGGATAGAATAGGGCGAGCTATGAGCTTCTTTCATAATCGTCTGTTTCAGAATATCGACATCGGGAACACAGAGTCGGTTCTGAAATCTCAAAACTCCATCATCATGAATTACGAATCCGGGGGCTTTCCCTTTGATCACTTTATCATGTAACCGAATCATCAGAGGATCATCTGCCTACTTAAATTTTATTTCTTCGGTTAATGATGAAGTTATTTCCATCACGCACAGTTGTCCTTGGACTCTTTGTAACCACACTTCAATTCCTTCTCGAATCATCTCTCATTGAATGCGGAGCTGGGAGGTCAGAGTCTACAGCATCTGGATAGAAATATGCTTGCGGCTAAGTGCATCTGCCACTACATTTGCTTTGCCTGGATGATACAAAATTTCCAAGTCGTAGTCCTTAATCAGCTCTAACCATCTTCTTTGCCGCATGTTCAACTCTTTCTGACTGAAGATGTATTTGAGACTCTTATGATCCGTAAAGATCTGACAGTGAGTCCCGTACAGGTAATGTCTCCAGATTTTCAAAGCAAAAGCTACTGCTGCTAACTCTAAGTCATGCGTTGGGTAATTTACTTCATAAGGTTTCAGCTGACGTGACGCATAAGCGATCACCTTATCATTCTGCATCAACACGCATCCGAGTCCTTGGTTCGAAGCATCACTGTAAACTATAAATCCTCCAGTTCCCTGTGGAAGTGTTAGAATCGGTGCTGTCGTCAATCCCCTCTTCAATTCATCAAAGCTATTCTGGAAAAACTTGTTCCACTCAAACTTTTGTGTTTTCTGCAGTAGTCGAGTAAGTGGGCGGGAAATTTTGGAAAACCCTTCCACGAACTGACGATAATACCCAGGAAGTCCTAAGAAACTCCGGACTTCTTTCACGTTCTTTGGAGGTTTCCAATCCATAACTGCTTCAATCTTCTGAGGATCTACTCGGACTCCTTCAGCTGATACCACATGGCCGAGGAACATTAATTCCTTTAGCCAGAATTCACACTTAGAAAGTTTGGCGTACAATTGCTCGTTCCTCAAAAGTTCTAATACAATCCGTAAATGCTGCGCATGCTCTTCCGGGCTCTTAGAATATACCAGAATGTCATCAATGAACACAACCACAAATTTATCCAAATATTCGATGAACACTCGGTTCATCAATAGCATGAATACAGTAGGTGCATTAGTGAGACCAAACGGCATCACTACAAACTCATAGTCTCCGTAACGAGTTCTGAATGCTGACTTCGGAACATCAGATTCCTTAATTCTCAACTGATGGTATCCCGATCTCAGATCGATTTTAGAAAATACTGTTGCTCCTTGCAACTGGTCAAACAAATCGTCAATCCGTGGCAACAGATACTTGTTCTTAATCGTCATTTTGTTCAGCTCTCGATAGTCAATACACAGTCGAAGCGATCCATCCTTCTTCCGGAAAAAAAGAATGGGCGCTCCCCAGGGCGAAATGCTTGGCTGGATATAGCCTTCGTCCAGTAACTCCTCCAGTTGCTTTTTCAGTTCGTACATCTTAGTAGGTGCCATACGATACGGCGCCTTAGAAATTGGTGTAGATCCGGGTTCCAGCTCAATGGTGAATTCTACATCCCGTCATGGAGGTAATCCAGGTAACTCGTCAGGAAATACATCCGTAAACTTGTTCACAATAGGAATGGATGAAAGTTCCACAATTTCGTCTTCTTTCTTCATTGCATAGCACCAGTATCCGGTACAGACATGTTTCAACAATTTGACAGCTTTCATCGCTTTAATCAACCTTCCTGAACTTCCTGGTTTCCATCCTTCAAACAGTATTTCGGAACCATCATCAGCGATCAGCGAGATATTCCTCCTTCGATAGTTTACAATAGCTCCATATCGATTAATCCAATCGTCTCCGAGTATCAGGTCATCTCCTTGCATTTCTATCACGATCAAATTTTAGAGACATTCTCTACCTCCAAATGATACAGGGAAATCTCTACTTTCTAAATTTCCAACAATCCTCTCTCCACTCGGTAAACCAATCACATAAGGTTCACAATTATGAAAACCAGAAATATTCAAACGATTTACACAAGATAAGGATATAAATGAATGTGTAGCTCCTGTATCCAATAAAACGCTAACTGGATGGGAAAGGATCTGAACGGTACCTGATGCGTCAGCAGCATCCTGATCGTCTGTTCTCCTCATCTCGTACAGACGTGGGGGAACAGATCCGACACTCGATGTCCCCTTTCGGTCAAACTGTCCTATGCCTCGTCCGCGGCCAACATTCTGAGGCATCTGTACACTCTGTTGCGTCTGTTGAATACTCAATTCTTTCTGGGCTGGCTGTGATGTACGGGATCTAAAAGATTTCGCAGCCTCCTCACAGAACACCGCACGATGTCCCTCTCGACCACAGTCAAAACAAGTCACGATAGGGAATGAGCAATCTCGTCGATAATGTCCTGTTCGGCCACAGTTAAAGCATCTCCTTGTCACATCTGTCGTGACTGATACTGCTCCAGAGTTCTTTCCACTCTTGGATGGGTGCCGAGGTTTCTTGAACAAATGAAAGGATGACTGGGCTTTGCGATGCCCGTTGTTCTTATGCTCTGTAAAAGTACCAGAGACTTTTTGCTTCTTGGATTCCGTAAACTTCTCCATTGCTGCTTCCTTGATTTCGTACGCCAATGCCTTATCCTGGTATTGACGGAGAGTGGTACATTCAAAACCGGACATATACCTCTGGATTTCTGGTTTCATCCTCATATAAAAATGGATCATCATTTCTGCATCTGTTCTGACCAAATGTCGAACAAATGCCAACTGCTGGTTAAATGTCTTAATTGTCTGGGATACAGGTTCGTCTGACGGCTGAGCGGAGAAAAACTCCCGAACTTTGGATTCCCTCATAGGACGAGGGCAGTACTGAGCTTCCATCATCAGTTTAAACTTTGTCCAATCAGCTTCATGGTCTACAGGCCGGATGGCTTCCCACCATTCGGACGCTTCCCCTATCAGAAAGTATTGAGCGATAGAGGCTCTCCGGTCGTCTAGGCAGTTAATCCGGCAAAAATTTTCTCCAATTCTTTCAACCAATGGTCCCATGTGGGAGTCTCAGAAAAGCCATAAAATTTGGGTGGTTGCATATTCGCCACCTCTTGTAACCATCGGTCACATCGATTTCCCATTTACGGGATCCTCTGCTGTCCATCTCCCTGCTGTAACCCCACCGCCACCTGCACTTGGTCCACGACCTGGGCGAACTGAGTCATCTGGTTCACCACCTGACGAAGGATTTCTGGTACAGCAGGTTCCGGTTCGTTATTGATAGATCTTTGTGGCTCGCCTGAGCTATGACTGGCTTGATTAGAAGGCGACGCTTCCCTTTCAGCATTCCTTCGCCCGCGTCCACGACCGCGACCACGTCCACGTCCGCCTCTCAACATAATGTAAGCATAAATACTCAATATACAGGAAACAATACCGTTCAAATGCTCAAGTATAAAGAAATATAACATGTAAAGGACGAGATAGAGTATAGGAACTTACAACCACCGCCCGCACGAAGACGTAGGCAGTACAGTGATGTTATTCGCGGACGGTTACCTCAAAAGACATATATGATCCCCTTTCTTAAACCCAATGGACAAGATATCCATAATCTTAGCTCTGATACCATATTCTGTAACACTCCCGATATATTCAGGAATATTACAACACCGTAAATCCTTTATGTAAGAATTTACCAGGCTGAATAAATGAAACGACAATGACAGATACCAACTTAAGGAAATAACGGAAATAAGATACAACAGTTTTGACCAATACTGAAAATACGAAAGTTCAACGGAAAAGTATTAATACATCACCAAATCCAAATCATCATAAATGGATACGTACTCGAGTACTTATTGAAATAACCAACAAACAACAGACAATTAACCCGGCCGGAACATCACTCTTCACCCTCGTCGTCTTGCATCTCTAGTGGTTGTTTCCCCGCTCTCCTGGATCCTGAACATGAACAAAATGTTCACGCCCGAAGGGGTTAGCACAACGATGCTAGTACAAGTACCACAACATATTATTCAACATCTCACAAAGAATAAAAATAATAACATACACTCATGATAATCACAACATGATATCACAACATACACATGGTAATTCCAATGATCCAGCGTTCACTGCCTAGACCCCAAGATGATCCCGTCGGACCAACACGTGGTGGAAAAACCCGTCCAATGATCCAGCGCACGCTAGCATAGATCCCAAGATGATCCCGTCGGACCAACACGTGGTGGACATACAACAACGACATACATGCACAACAATATGTATAACATCAATAAATAAAATAATTAAGGTACTTGCCTCGATTCGAAGACAAGAACAATACTTCCACGAAAAACGAAACAATCGAAGGTCACCCCTTCGATCAATCACGTAACAAGCTCGAACCTTAACAAAATAAATAATAGAGAATTCATCGCATGTCGTACGAATGTCTAACAATCCAATTTACGGCCGAAAGTTCATAAAATGTAATGCTGCAATCGCTTAGCGTACGCTAAGTATTCTACGTAGCGCGTGCTAAGCCCGCTCGTTAGCGCACGCAAACAATAAAGCCTAGCGTACGCTAACTATGTATTGACAGTCCTCTTTGATCAGCCGACTGACTCGCCTGATGACATAGCGCACGTTACATTTCCAATCGTAGCGTACGTTAACTGTGCTCGATAGTGCACGTCAATCTACAAAGTTTAGCGTGCGCTAAACGTGCATGGCAGTTCACTACTGGGCAGTAGACTGATCTAATCGTGATCAAACCAACGAAATCTTCAATGTTAATTCATGTTATCTCCATGAATATCATGCTCATACAGTTATGAATGATCTTACGGATAACAACAACTTCGAATCCAAGAATATGTATACTATCATAAAACATATTCCATTTCGATTACAATTCTTCATGCATAATTCGGAAGGCCTAACAGTCGATATCAATACCTTATATCAATCAAAACCATCATCACGTAGTTCGTTTAACACTCCATCTTTACAAGATAAATCTTTCCATGATCAGTCTCTTAGATTCGTCTAACAATAATGATGTTAAAGTCAAGTCCGTGATTACTATGAAGACACCTTCTAAATTCGGATTACCAATGTCAGAAACTTCCTCTACTTGTTCATTGTAACAAGATTCGAATCATGATGTTCATAACCAAGGTACTTAAGGCATAATCATCTCAATATCCTAAACATGATGTCGTTTGGATAATTCACCAAAGAAACTTAATATCTTGATAGAATAATCCTCATATCCTTAAGAACACGAATTCAAGGTTGGAAGTAGTATATCATACCTTTAGATGAGGAAAAACACCGAGACAACAAGTAGAATCTGGCTCCGATTGCTTGTTCACCAAATTAAGACGTTTCTCCACTCCAATGATCAAACACAAGTCACATTCAATCTCCAAAGATCAAGTAGATGTGTTCTAAGTGTGTTTAAGGAGGATAATGGGCTCTCTGGACTTATCAAATAATGAGGACGAGTGAAGGGAACAAGAAGAAATGAAGTGCTGGCCCATATATAAACTTTCTGTACATTAGCTGATTAGCGCATGCTATCATACATCCTTAGCGCGCGCTAATAAGAGTTGACTCCAAAACTGTCCAAGTTCATCCGCGGGAATCTTATCCGGTCCTACGTCCGGCTGGCGCATGTGCTAACCTCCCAGCTCAATAATTGATGGCCTAGCGCACGCAATTCTTCATTCGTAGCGTGCGCTAGTTGTAGTCCGATAACGCATGTTAAGTTGCATTCCTAGCGTGCGCTATCACGAGTTTGCATGAGAGATTTTGCATGTTGTTATACTTATGTACAAGGATACAAATGTGAGAAATAACATACTCTAATGATCGAGATCACAATTCCAAATAATACAGGGTTCAAATACAGATGAAATATACAATAATAAGTCCGGATATTTCATACTCTCCTACTAAAAAGGAGTTTCGTCCCGAAACTCAAGACAAAAATAACTCTGGATATCTAGACTTCATGTTATCTTCCGTTTCCCAAGTGGCTTCTTCCACCCCGTGGCGTGACCACTGAACTTTGACCAAAACGATTGGTTTGTTCCTCAACTGCTTAACTCGACTCTCGAGTATCTTGACCGGTCTTTCTTCAAACATTCCATCCTGAGCGACTTCGATCTCGCCGAAATCAATGACATGACTAGGATCTGGTAAATATCTCCGTAACTGGGATACATGGAACACGTTATGAACATGGCTCAACGACGGCGGCAATGCCAATCTGTATGCCAACTCTCCAACTCTCTCAAGGATCTCGAATGGTCCGATATATCTCGGACTCGGCTTTTCCTTCCTTCCAAAACGAAAGATTCCCTGAGTAGGAGAAACCTTTAAAAGTACGTGGTCTCCAGTACTGAACTCCAATGGGCGACGGCGCACGTCTGCATAAGATTGCCGACTCGCGATCATCGCCTTTCACGAATCAAGGCTATTCGCTATCGTGGTTCGCACAATCAACTCCGGTTCTGTCCCGATCAAGTCTGATGAATCGTCCCAACATAGGGGCGATCTGCATCTCCTCCCGTATAGTGCCTCAAATGGTGCCATCTTAATGGAAGCATGCCAACTATTGTTGTAGGTCAATTCAATCAACGGTAGATGAACTTCCCAATCGTTTGACCAATCTAAGGAACAAGCCCTTAGCATGTCTTCCACCATTTGAATGGTCCTCTCGGATTGTCCGTCAGTCTACGGGTGATAAGCCGTGCTGAAGTTCAATTTGGTCAGGCCTTATGAACTACTTTCCAAAAGTGAGACACAAAACGGCTGTCTCGATCAGAAATAATGGTCTTCGGCGTACCATGCAATCGGACTATCTCTGAAATAAATACTCGTGCCAACCTCTATGGTCCCCACGTGTCCTTAATGCCTAGAAAATGAGCAGATTTGGTTAAACGATCAACTATCACCCAAATCATGTTCATTCCTGTCTTGGTTCTCGGCATACTAGTAATAAAGTCCATCGATATGTCCTCCCACTTCCATTCAGGAATCGAGAGTGGCTTCAGCATCCCAGCAGGTCATTGATGCTCGATCTTAACCTGCTGACAAGTCAAACATTTCGAAACATAGTCCGCTACATCATTCTTCATGTTACCTACCATAAATTTTGCTTCAAATCTTTGTACATCTTACTGGTGCCTGGGTGGATAGAATAGGGCGAGCTATGAGCTTCTTTCATAATCGTCTGTTTCAGAATATCGACATCGGGAACACAGAGTCGGTTCTGAAATCTCAAAACTCCATCATCATGAATTACGAATCCGGGGGCTTTCCCTTTGATCACTTTATCATGTAACCGAATCATCAGAGGATCATCTGCCTACTTAGATTTTATTTCTTCGGTTAATGACGAAGTTATTTCCATCACGCACAGTTGTCCTTGGACTCTTTGTAACCACACTTCAATTCCTTCTCGAATCATCTCTCATTGAATGCGGAGCTGGGAGGTCAGAGTCTACAGCATCTGGATAGAAATAGGCTTGCGGCTAAGTGCATCTGCCACTACATTTGCTTTGCCTGTATGATATAAAATTTCCAAGTCGTAGTCCTTAATCAGCTCTAACCATCTTCTTTGCCGCATGTTCAACTCTTTATGACTGAAGATGTATTTGAGACTCTTATGATCCGTAAAGATCTGACAGTGAGTCCCGTACAGGTAATGTCTCCAGATTTTCAAAGCAAAAGCTACTGCTGCTAACTCTAAGTCATGCGTTTGGTAATTTACTTCATAAGGTTTCAGCTGACGTGACGCATAAGCGATCACCTTATCATTCTGCATCAACACGCATCCGAGTCCTTGGTTCGAAGCATCACTGTAAACTATAAATCCTCCAGTTCCCTGTGGAAGTGTTAGAATCGGTGCTGTCGTCAATCCCCTCTTCAATTCATCAAAGCTATTCTGGAAAAACTCGTTCCACTCAAACTTTTGTGTTTTCTGCAGTAGTCGAGTAAGTGGGCGGGAAATTTTGGAAAACCCTTCCACGAACTGACGATAATACCCAGCAAGTCCTAAGAAACTCCGGACTTCTTTCACGTTCTTTGGAGGTTTCCAATCCATAACTGCTTCAATCTTCTGAGGATCTACTCGGACTCCTTCAGCTGATACCACATGGCCGAGGAACATTACTTCCTTTAGCCAGAATTCACACTTAGAAAGTTTGGCGTACAATTGCTCGTTCCTCAAAATTTCTAATACAGTCCGTAAATGCTGCGCATGCTCTTCCGGGCTCTTAGAATATACTAGAATGTCATCAATGATCACAACCACAAATTTATCCAAATATTCGATGAACACTCGGTTCATCAATAGCATGAATACAGTAGGTGCATTAGTGAGACCAAACCGCATCACTACAAACTCATAGTCTCCGTAACGAGTTCTGAATGCTGACTTCGGAACATCAGATTCCTTAATTCTCAACTGATGGTATCCCGATCTCAGATCGATTTTAGAAAATACTGTTGCTCCTTGCAACTGGTCAAACAAATCATCAATCCGTGGCAACAGATACTTGTTCTTAATCGTCATTTTGTTCAGCTCTCGATAGTCAATACACAGTCGAAGTGATCCATCCTTCTTCCGGACAAAAAGAACGGGCGCTCCCCAGGGCGAAATGCTTGGCTGGATATAGCCTTCGGCCCAAGAACTCCTCCAGCTTGCTTTTTCGCCAGACATCTTAGTAGGTGCCATACGATACGGCGCCTTAGAAATTGGTGTAGATCCGGGTTCCAGCTCAATGGTGAATTCTACATCCCGTCATGGAGGTAATCCAGGTAACTCGTCAGGAAATACATCCGTAAACTCGTTCACAATAGGAATGGATGAAAGTTCCACAATTTCGTCTTCTTTCTTCATTGCATAGCACCAAAGATCCTAGCATGACATGTTTCAACAATTTGACAGCTTTCATCGCTTTAATCAACCTTCCTGAACTTCCTGGTTTCCATCCTTCAAACAGTATTTCGGAACCATCATCAGCGATCAGCGAGATATTCCTCCTTCGATAGTTTACAATAGCTCCATATCGATTAAGCCAATCGTCTCCGAGTATAAGGTCATCTCCTTGCATTTCTATCACGATCAAATTTTAGAGACATTCTCTACCTCCAAATGATACAGGGAAATCTCTACTTTCTGAATTTCCAACAATCCTCTCTCCACTCGGTAAACCAATCACATAAGGTTCACAATTATGAAAACCAGAAATATTCAAACGATTTACACAAGATAAGGATATAAATGAATGCGTAGCTCCTGTATCCAATAAAACGCTAACTGGCTGGGAAAGGATCTGAACGGTACCTGATGCATCAGCAGCATCCTGATCGTCTGTTCTCCTCATCTCGTACAGACGTGGGGGAATAGATCCGACACTCGATGTCCCCTTTCGGTCAAACTGTCATATGCCTCGTCCGCGGCCAACATTCTGAGGCATCTGTACACTCTGTTGCGTCTGTTGAATACTCAATTCTTTCTGGGCTGGCTGTGATGTACGGGATCTAAAAGATTTCGCAGCCTCCTCACAGAACACCGCACGATGTCCCTCTCGACCACAGTCAAAACAAGTCACGATAGGGAATGAGCAATCTCGTCGATAATGTTCTGTTCGGCCACAGTTAAAGCATCTCCTTGTCACATCTGTCGTGACTGATAGTGCTCCAGAGTTCTTTCCACTCTTGGATGGGTGCCGAGGTTTCTTGAACAAATGAAAGGATGACTGGGCTTTGCGATGCCCGTTGTTCTTATGCTCTGTAAAAGTACCAGAGACTTTCTGCTTCTTGGATTCCGTAAACTTCTCCATTGCTGCTTCCTTGATTTCGTACGCCAATGCCTTATCCTGGTATTGACGGAGAGTGGTACATTCAAAACCGGACATATACCTCTGGATTTCTGGTTTCATCCTCATATAAAAATGGGTCATCATTTCTGCATCTGTTCTGACCAAATGTCGAACAAATGCCAGCTGCTGGTTAAATGTCTTAATTATGCAGGATACGGTTCGTCGATTACCGAGCGGAGAAAAACTCCCGAACTTTGGATTCCCTCATAGGACGAGGGCAGTACTGAGCTTCCATCATCAGTTTAAACTTTGTCCAATCAGCTTCATGGTCTACAGGCCGGATGGCTTCCCACCATTCGGACGCTTCCCCTATCAGAAAGTATTGAGCGATAGAGGCTCTCCGGTCGTCTAGGTAGTTAATCCGGCAAAAATTTTCTCCAATTCTTTCAACCAATGGTCCCATGTGGGAGTCTCAGAAAAGCCATAAAATTTGGGTGGTTGCATATTCGCCACCTCTTGTAACCATCGGTCACATCGATTTCCCATTTACGGGATCCTCTGCTGTCCATCTCCCTGCTGTAACCCCACCGCCACCTGCACTTGGTCCACTACCTGGGCGAACTGAGTCATCTGGTTCACCACCTGACGAAGGATTTCTGGTACAGCAGGTTCCGGTTCATTATTGATAGATCTTTGTGGCTCGCCTGAGCTATGACTGGCTTGATTAGAAGGCGACGCTTCCCTTTCAGCATTCCTTCGCCCGCGTCCACGACCGCGACCACGTCCACGTCCGCCTCTCAACATAATGTAAGCATAAATACTCAATATACAGGAAACAATACCGTTCAAATGCTCAAGTACAAAGAAATATAACATGTAAAGGACGAGATAGAGTATAGGAACTTACAACCACCGCCCGCACGAAGACGTAGGCAGTACAGTGATGTTATTCGCGGACGGTTACCTCAAAAGACATATATGACCCCCTATCTTAACCCAATGGACAAGATATCCATAATCTTAGCTCCGATACCATATTCTGTAACACTCCCGATATATTCAGGAATATTACAACACCGTAAATCCTTTATGTAAGAATTTACCAGGCTGAATAAATGAAACAACAATGACAGATACCAACTTAAGGAAATAACGGAAATAAGATACAACAGTTTTGACCAATACTAAAAATATGACAGTTCAACGGAAAAGTATTAATACATCACCAAATCCAAATCATCATAAACGACTACATACTCGAGTACTTATTGAAATAACCAACAAACAACAGACAATTAAACCCGGCCGGAACATCACTCTGCACCCTCGTCGTCGTGCAGCTCTAGTGGTTGTTTCCCCGCTCTCCTGGATCCTAAACATAAACAAAATGTTCACCCCCGAAGGGGTTAGCACAACGATACTAGTACAAGTACCACAACATATTATTCAACATCTCACGAAGAATAAAAATAATAACATACACTCATGATAATCACAACATGATATCACAACATACACATGGTAATTCCAATGATCCAACGTTCACTGCCTAGACCCCAAGATGATCCCGTCGGACCAACACGTGGTTGAAAAACCCGTCCAATGATCCAGCACACGCTAGCATAGTTCTCAGGATGATCCCGTCGGACCAACACGTGGTGGACATACAACAACGACATACATGCACAACAATATGTATAACATCAATAAATAAAACAATTAAGGTACTTGCCTCGATTCGAAGACAAGAACAATACTTCCACAAAAAACGAAACACTCGAAGGTCGCCCCTTCGATCAATCACGTAACAAGCTCGAACCTTAACAAAAGAAATAATATAGAATTCATCTCATGTCGTACGAATGTCTAACAATCCAATTTACGGCCGAAAGTTCATAAAATGTAATCTGCCTGAACTGCTTAGCGTACGCTAAGTATTCTACGTAGCGCGTGCTAAGCCCGCTCGTTAGCGCACATAAACAATAAAGCCTAGCGTACGCTAACTGTGTATTGACAGTCCTATCTGATCAGCCGACTGACTCGCCTTATGACATAGCGCACGTTACATTTCCAATCGTAGCATACGTTAACTGTGCTCGATAGCGCTCGTTAATCTACAAAGTTTAGCGTGCGCTAAACGTGCATGGCAGTTCACTACTGGGCAGTAGACTGATCTAATCGTGATCAAACCAACGAAATCTTCAGTGTTAATTCATGTTATCTCCATGAATATCATGCTCATATGGTTATGTATGATCTTACGGATAACAACAACTTCGAATCCAAGAATATGTATACTATCATAAAACCATATTCCATTTCGATTACAATTCTTCATGCGTAATTTGGAAGGCCTAGCGGTCGATATCAATACCTTATATCAATCAAAACCATCATCATGTAGTTCGTTTAACACTCCATCTTTACCAGATAAATCTTTCCATGATCAATCTCTTAGATTCATCTAACAATAATGATGTTAAAGTCAAGTCCGTGATTACTATGAAGACACCTTCAAAATTCGGATTACTAATGTCAGAAACTTCCTCTACTTGTTCATTGTAACAAGATTCGAATCATGATGTTCATAACCAAGGTACTTAAGGCATAATCATCTCAATATCCTAAACATGATGTGGTTTGGATAATTCACCAAAGAAACTTAATATCTTGATAGCACAATCCTCATATCCTTAAGAACACGAATTCACAGTTGGAAGTAGTATAACATACCTTAAGATGAGGAAAAACACCGAGACAACAAGTAGAATTCGGCTCCGGTTGCTTGTTCGCCAAATTAAGACGTTTCTCCACTCCAGTGATCAAACACAAGTGACATTCAATCTCCAAAGGTCAAGTAGATGTGTTCTAAGTGTGTTTAAGGAGGATAATGGGCTCTGTGGACTTATCAAATAATGAGGATGGGTGAAGGGAACAAGAAGAAATGAAGTGCTGGCCCATATATAAACTTTTTGTACATTAGCTGATTAGCGCATACTATCATACATCCTTAGCGCGGGCTAATAAGAGTTGACTCCAAAACTATCCAGGTTCATCCGCGGGAATCTTATCCGGTCCTACGTCCGGCTGGCGCATGTGCTAGCCGCCCAACTCAATAATTGATGGCCTAGCGCACGCAATTCTTCATTCGTAGCGTGCGCTAGTTGTAGTCCGATAACGCACATTAAGCTACATTCTTAGCATGCGCTATCACGAGTTTGCATGAGAGATTTTGCATGTTGTTATACTTATGTACAAGGATACAAATGTGAGAAATAACATACTCCAATGATCGAGATCACAATTCCGAATAATACAGGGTTCAAATACAGATGAAATATACAATAATAAGTCCGGATATTACAATTCAGATGTTGGAGGACATGTTGAGAGCATGTGTCCTCGATTGGAAAGATAATTGGGAAGCCCAACTAACGTTGATCAACTTCACGTACAATAACAGTTGGCATGCTTCGATTAAGATGGCACCTTATGAGGCCTTGTACGGTCGTCGTTGTCGATCTCCTTTATGTTGGGATGACTTGTCTGAATCAATCGGCACTGAGCCCGATATGCTTATAACTGCCCGTGAGAAGGTAGCTTTGATCAGAAGTCGTTTGTTGACCGCTCAGAGTCGACATAAATCATATGCAGATAATCGTCATCGACCATTAGACTTCGAGGCAGGTGACCACGTTTTGGTCAACGTATCCCCGAGTCGAGGTGTCTTCCATTTCGGGAAGCGGGGAAAGTTAAGTCCGAGATTCATTGGACCGTTTGAGATTTTAGATCGAGTAGGCAGTTTGGCTTATCGATTGGCGTTACCTCCGGTGTTGAGCCGAATTCATAATGTGTTCCATGTATCTCAGTTGCAGAAGTATATTGCCGACCCAAGTCACATACTTCAGTTTGACGAAATCGAGATCGCGGATGATCATTCATATGAGGAGTGTCCTATACGAGTTTTAAAGCGGCAATCAAATAGTTGAGGAACAAGACAATTCCTTTGGTCAAAATTCGGTGGTCTAGACACGGAGTCGAAGAGGCTACTTGGGAAACCGAGTATAGTATGCGGGAGAGTTATCCCAAGTTGTTTGACCCTTAGTTTCGAGGAAAAAACTCTTTTTAAGGGGGGGAGTATGTAATACCCGATTGTAATTCATTCATTATCATCCAGTAATTATCATTCAGTAACTTTCATACAGTAATTGTCCCTCAGTTAATTTTCACTCATTAATAATCATTCATCATTCATGTTCATTCACTGTATTCATCGTTGGCGTATTTTAGCCGTGTATCAATTATCGATCGTCATTCATCTCCGTTTGAGTATCGAGACGAGAGTATTATCAAAATCATAATGATTGGTAGTCTTGTGTTGGAAGTATTACCTATCTCATGTTATTGGACTCAATAATATTCATACAAGTATTGTATGTCAAATCCTTCACATTTTGTAACGAGAAGACAGAGTTGTCGGATTTTTTTCACTACCAGCAGTGAGTTACGGCCGTAACTAATCATGCATTACGGCCATAATATGCATTCGTTGGTTTAAGGATGTTTTGGCCGAAGGTGAGATACGGCCGTAAGGATGGGCAGGATACGGCGGTAACCTGCATTCGTTGGTTTTAAGATGTTTTGGACGAGGCCAACTTACGGCCGTAAGATCTTCAGGATACGGCCGTAAAGATGGAAGTTACGTCCGTAAATGAGGTCTTGTTACGGCCGTAAGCCGAGCAGTTTGGAATTGATGTTTTTCTGACGAAGCTAAGTTACGCCCGTAAGAAGGGCTTTGTTACGGCCGTAAGGCCGTTGACCTTGGAAGGTTACGTCCGTAAGAGAGGTGAGTTACGGCCGTAACTCGGAGCTCTATTTAAGGACTTGGACAGGATTTTTATACTCATTTCATCCTTTCATCATTTTGGTTCCGAGAGAGAAGTCTTGAGGGAGAGATTTTTCATCATCAATCACTTGTTTGTTCGGATTTCATCATCTTCATTCATTTGTGAAGCTTGGATAGTTGATTTAACACAAATTCACCGGATCGAAGAGGTTGGATCTTCAAAAGGTAATATTCTTCAACACCCTAGATTTCGATTCTATGATGGAATATGATGTTTTGGGATGTTATAATCATATTATATGAAGATATATATATATATATATATATATATATATATATATATATATATGATTGTGAGATGGTATGAATATTTATCGGATTATTGGAGGAATATTTGAAGAACACTTTGAATATTGAATTGGATTTGGGGTTTTTCGATTAAATGTTGTTGAAATCTCGAATTGGATATTCATATCGGATTATTGATAGTATTGAAGATGTTTTTGTTGGATTGTATCACTCCTTGGAAGTTTGGTATCGATATAATTGAGGGTTGATTTTAAACAATCGAACATTGTTTACAACGTGTTTGTCATAATGCCCCAATGAACTTGGTTTTGTCATATCGATGTTTTTGAATTAGCTATAATCGTGTTTGATGCGTATATTGAGCGGATTGTTGGTAATTTTGTTATTCAAGGTTGTTCGAGCAACCGACATCTCATTGTAGGACGTTTGTTCGAGGAAGGACATTCTTCACCGGTGTTGGGTAAGTTAATTCTTACTCGGTTAAAAGGATACTCATTCCTTTCATGGTTGTTCATTCATAAATCATAATCATAATTTATTCATAACGTATTAATCGTATTGAGACTTGTAATTGTCAAATAATCATTTCATTCATGATGGACCACAGTTCCAATCATTTCAATGAGCTATCTTTCATTTCACTAATATATCAACCCGGTGAGTTATTCTTGACCCTTGCAGAATTGTTATTCATTAATGTTCATCATGGTCATTCTTGTTCATATGACCTTCTGAGTTCATATTGCGTGGCCGGGTGGGGATGTGTGGAATTTTTAGTCGGGCACATGATAGTCATGTGAACCGGTTCACCGACACAATAGACTGTGCACACGGTAACGTACCTCCGTGAGACTAATTAGGTACAAGGGCGGGTGTGTCCGGACACTCGTATTGTGCACTTGCACATACCATTACGGGCACACTGTGATGCCTCTCTTCAGCTTAATTTCATAATTAAGATATATCATGATTGTGTTTATTCAACTCTTGAGGATTGTTTTTATGTGTAACTGACCTCGTTGGGGGATGTTATTTTCAGGTCATGGCAAGGCTAAAGCACGGGAAGAGAACGTTGACGGCGAGGAGTCCCATTGATACTAGTAGGGGGGCCCAGTCCTTTTCAGTCATTCATGTTTCTTCATTTTATTCCGCTGCAGATTTCCGTTTGGATACTTATTTTCATTCAGTGTTGTATATTTTATCTTCATATAAAATATACATGTATTCTGTATTATCTTGGGTGTGCTGTACTTGAAACTCCTCATCGGAGTAATTAATGATATAATGTGGTTCGGTACTGCAATTATATTATTTAAGTCATTAATTTTTATTCGCCTAGTGGGCCCAGTCGGGGGTCCACGGCACTGTAATATTCGCCTAGTTTGGGGTGTTACACGATGATCAACCAATACATCAATCGAGAATATCATCGACATGATAACCTCCAATGCTACCAACGAAATATCCACAATAATCGAGAATACCACCAACATGATAAACTCCAGCACGATCAACAAAGGATCAACAGCGATTGAGAGTACCATCAACAAGGTAAACTCCAAACACGATCAACAAAGGATCAACAATGCCCGAGAATACAATCAACAAGGTAAAATCCAAACGATCAACAAGAATGGATCTCAAGGAAATAATCCCCGACTGTCGAACATACCCCTCGGGCGTATGAACAACAAGTCGGCACTCGTCGAACATACCCAACCATAAATGGAGGATGAACGACCAATCCATATGGCTTAAAGATGGACGTCACAGTACGCCCGATATGGAAATGTGTCCGTGCACATGTCCACCCCGTATACGGAATCCAGGATATACGTGGGACATGTACCTAATTAGCCTCACGAAGTAAAGTCTCGTGTGCACGGTCTAATGTGAAAACATCCACGTATGACCATCATGTGCCCGGCTAAAATCATACACAATAACAAATCGGCACGCAGATATGACTCCAGATATGTCACGATGCAACATGACAATGAATCTTAAAGAATCACATATCCAATAGGGATCCGAAGACTCACCAAGTGAACAATGACAAACTGACAATGAAAATTCGACACGACCAATCAATATCTGAAATAGCAATCCTGGGATCATCATCCCCAATGAATGACCAACACTGTCAACGATATCAATACAAACAGTCATGGGATCAACATCTCTCAACGAAACAATCCATATGAATCCCATCATACGAAACATCAACATACAACATATAAAATAATTCACCAGAATAAATATCATCATAACTGAACAATACTGAAATCACGCCGAAGATAATATCTTTTCCACGAACAGACATCCTTGAACTAATATTCATATGATTCAAATAACCTCAAATGAAATACAGTCAATTCAGTACCAATAAACCTCCATCCCGATATCACTGTCGACACGATAAACTATCCTCGATATCCGACATTCATATCATAGGTCAAAGATAACTCACGTCTCCGCCTTCAATCAAACACAATTAAATCATATACATTATGATTTAACCCAAACTAGAGCATAATATACAAACCATCATCGCGACAATTTATATTTATAATATCATTGCTATATGAAATATAAATGAGATGTAAGCAAAACCATTTATAATCTATTACGAACAGAACAAGTATAGACTTGCCTTGATACCAATACAACGAAACTGTTATCAATTCAGTTGCTTTCGTCTATGAGTTCCTCAACCCCGATCAAGGTAATCTACGAACTCTTCAACCTCAATCGCAATACAACAGTCGTAATCCGCGATCAAACATCACAACTTATTGTAAAAGAACGACTAATAATCAAGTTCGATAACGATCAATATCAATACAACCAACCCACAAACTCATCGGTTCCACAATATCTCGATTAAACACAGTATGAACCATCCAACTCAGACACTTACGAATCCACGTCCATGATACGAGCCGAAATCCGATGATCATATCAGCAACCAATTCGAACCATTCAATTAGTTCAATCATTAAGATAATCATTTTATAAGGTTATCAAACAATCCAATCATTCGACTTGAACATTTGTTCAATACGTATGGACTTCCAAACTCAGAGAGGAAAAATAATCTCATCAAACTCGTAATTATATCGTATTCCTATGCGAATATTATACCAAAACACATAATTTAGCTCTAGACATGAATATTCCATATTCATATCCAAAACACTCACACTTCTTATAAATATTCATCATCTCGTATAATTCAAGAGTCCTTCAAGGACATGGATTAATCCGAAATCACGTCCATAATCGACCAAACGACATAATCCGATGTCCTAACATCTAAGTCATCGTCTAACTCATAGTCTAAGGCATCTATCATCATAATATCAAGAATCGTAACGATACTGCCAAGAACACTATGATTCCCTAACCATGTCATGACAACATAACATAACCTAACATATAGGTCATCATGTCATCATCTTTCTTAACCAACTTCTCGTGGAATACCAAGAATCATCATAACACTTCCATAAACTATTATCATACGAAACGATCATCAACAACAACGTCAAAAACCGAAAAGAAGGGAGATATTAACCAACATATCTTTTTGAAGATAAGCAACTCCATTCAAAACCTCACGAATCATATCAACATTCGCACCTAAGCAATAATATCAATGTAACTCGGTAATCCATCTCATCATCATACTTATCAACTCATATGCATGACGATTATCAACTCAAGAACATCATATGCAATCCAAGATGAAATCCCAAAGTGAAGAGTAATTACCTAGAAATGGATTGAATACCAAGGTTGAATCCATTCTCCATCACTTCCAAGCTCTAATGCTGTTAAGGACGATTCAATCCCACAATACTCAAGTGTCTCGATCCTCAAAATATCCTCCAACAACAATCTCTAGTGGATGAAAGGAAAAGATGGACAAAATGAAGAATAATCCCCAACTACACATATATACTGCACATTATTAGCATGCGCTACTATGCCATAGCGTGCTCTAACTGACTTTGTTAGCGTGCGCTATTGTAGTCCAGAGGCTACTGCCTTACTCCGCACTGCGATTTGCGTACTAAATGCTTATGCAATAGCATATGCAAATACACTGTCTAGTGTACGCAAGTCTCCGACCTTAGCGTGCGCTGCCCGTAGTTGACTTGTTTATGTGCACCTACTCCGAAGGTGGGTTCACATGCCGAAAGTAACTGACAAATCCAAGATTCTCTCTCATCTGTTCTGCACTAGCGTGCGCTATATCCTCGTACTGGCGTACGTTAATTCAGGATACCCTTAGCCAAATCCAATTGTCCTGTCTGTCGTCTCGACAAACTGAAACGTATATACAACATACTTGATCCAATAACATTCTCATATGATATACTCGATAAAACAACATGTCGTAAAACAACACGTCGGTATAGTACGACAATTATACAGATACAATCAACTCAGTCCTCAATTATTTTATCCATACTGTATAGACATCATGCTTTCCCGTATACCTCAGATAAAATACGCGAAAATTTTATACTGAAAGTCCGGATAATATATACTACCCACTTTAAAATAAATTTCATCCTCGACACTTGCAAATCCTGCCACAAACCACAGATCAACCCGAAATTTCCAAACTCATCACAAAAGCAATAATTGGTCGCCAAAAGCGAATAACCAAGACAAAAATACTTACAGGTGCGTGAAGCCGATGACCTCACGTGATACTATCATGCAACTCCCATACAAAGTTTCAACACAATACCAATACACACTAATATCGTAATTAGCAATTTTGATAAAATCTCAAGGAAGAGTTCACATCCGTGACCACGACCATGACTCTATCTCCTGTAGGTAACATTCTGAAGGGCACACACGTACATAAGTATAATCCAAATCGCGCATTCTCGAAGTGACCGATTCCCAAGAATACCAAACTAAAAGCGAAGCGATTAAGAAAACACAAGAGGAGTAAGAGGACTTACAAGTACCGGTCGCACTGTGATGATGGCAAAATGGTAATACTGCAGGCAAACAATGACTCAATCGACCCAAAAGACCGACAACCTAGGTATCCATAAACCTAAGCTCTGATACCATATTCTGTAACACCCCCAAGTTATTCAGGGTATATTACAGTGTCGTGAGCCCCGCCGTGGGACCCACAAGGCTAATCTTTACGCAAAACTATAAAACTTGACCGAGAAGGTCCAAATACAATGAAATGAAGGACAATACAAATGGCATTCAAACCATGTCCAATGTATCCAAATACATCACATCACAAATCAATACCTCGGCAACACAGGCCAGAACATCAAGGAAACTGAAAGCAATACTCGAGTATTCAAAAACCATTCCAGTACAACAACACTGAATGGAGGAACACAAAATATAACCGGAGACAAGACACAGTATCACACTTTCCCATCATCTTCATGTCGACCCGATACATATCTATCCACTCTCCTGGAACCTGAAATACATGAAAAGTATTTCCCCCATAAAGGGGTTAGCCCTCGAATAGCTAGTACAAGTATATCGAATATGAAACACAATACTCCTCGACAATAAAGTAAAAGTAACCGTCAATTCATCATTTCAAGACTAGTATTCCGGAATAACTAAATCTCATAGCATCACATCAATATATACATGATTAACCATGGAACCGCACCAGAGGCTACGGAACCCTCAGAGGACCCGTCGGTCTGTGAGTGTTAACCCAAATTATCCGCGGAATCGCACCAGAGGCTACGAAACCCTCAGAGGACTCATCGGCCCATCCCAGAGTGGATATAAACAATCATGCCAATCATATATCTTACTTTCAAACTCGAGAACGTATAATCATAAACATATACTTGCCTTTGAGACAACGAGAATTCGGAAGGAAAAGAGTATAGGCTCAGTAGATCCAAGAACGCACTTCCGGCACCTAAACGATTCATAGATGATACGATAATTAATAATCGATACGCAGATAACACTACAAAAAAATAGTTTTTACTGACGCCATTTACCGACGCTCGTACCCATCGTTGTTAAACTTATAATTTACCGACGCCATTACTGACGCCCGTTATTTAATTGATTTACCGACGCCATTGCCGACGACCGGTTCACAGACTTATTTTTGTTCTTTTTTCACAATTAACGACGCCGTTTACCGACACCATTTACCGACGCCCTTACCGACGCCATTTCAGCATTGGTAAATTTTTATTATTATCTTTTTTCTTTCACAATTAACGACGCCATTTACCGACGCCATTTTGGCGTTGGTTATTTTTTTAGTTTTTATTTTTTTTTAAAAATTACCGACGCTGTTTACCGACGTCGGTATCTACCGATGCCAATACCGACGCCGAAATGGCGTCGGTAAATTTTTTCCACTATCCCACATCGAAAAAACAGTAGTGTTTTATGTGGTTTATATAGAAAAATCTTTCTCAACCATTTGAAATTGAATGGAGCCCGAACCTTACCCGCCCCGACCCGGACCTGACCCGCCCGGACCTAGATCTGACCAAACCTGACCCGCCTTAGCCCAGACCTAACCCGCCTGAGCCCGGACCTGACCCGCTTGAGTCCTAACCTGACTTTTTTTATTTTTAATTTAACAATGCCAAAAATAGCGTCGGTATATAGCGGCGTCGGTAAAAAATTACCATCGAGCGTTTTTCCAACGGCGGATTGCCGTTGGTAAATTTTTTACCGACGCCATTTTCTATTTTACCAACGGCGTTTGGCGTCGGTAAAAACTGTTTTTTTTGTAGTGTCACACGGAGAAACCCACTAACGACTCCCCCTGATTACGATAACATGAACATAGGGTTGGGAAACACCCAAACCCTCTCGAATTCGCAACATCACCCAAAGTAGAACATGAAATCGTAGGGTTTACATATATGCAAGTGAGATTAATCATAAACTCAAGATTTCCATGGTCAAAAAGGGATTACACAACCGAATCGAGCAAAAAACCCCAAAACTACCCAAGGTAGGGATTCACAGAGATTTACCTCGATTTGAAGGAGGAGAAATGGGATTGGGGTGATTAGATCACGCTATGAACTCGAGATGATGAATATTGATGAACTCCCATCGATTATTACACCTTGGAATCGCCCAAATCGCACCAAAAGAGAAGAAGAAAGGAGAGGAAATGAAATCCTCTCCAAAAAAACCCGCACATATAGGCTGGCTGACCCGTGTGCCGCGGCCCGTGGCCAAAATCTACAAGCAGGCCTCCAGGCCGTGCCGTGGCCCGGTAGGTGGTGTGCCGCGGCACGCGGTACAGCAGGCTCCGCCCGAGTCACACAGGGAGTGTCGTGCCGTGGCCCGGCAGGTGATGTGCCGTGGCGCGCGGTACAGTCGGCTCCAGGTCGAGTCACGCAAGGAGTGTGCCGCGGAGCACAACCCCTTGTGCCGCGGCGCACACTGTTCGTGCCCAAAATGTGATGAAAAACGACCCACGAACATGATACACTTGATCGAAGCATAGTCCCGACCATTCAAAGGCCTGAACGAACTATCACAAACCCTCGTTCAGTGACTTCGCGTCAAAACGGTCAGTCCTAACACGACGGTACCATCAACCGACCCGGAAAGAGAAAGGACGTAATTGAACCCAAAAACTTTGGGAAATTACCAAACGGCCCAAAACATCCGAAACACATGATATATGATTGAAACAACGTACAAAAACTCACAACATGCATAACAACATGAAATGGTTCTGCGGCAACCCCGAGACGGCGGTTCCGAACAAAAATTACGAGAATCGAACGAAACAACGACGGAAAGGCAACAAACACGGGATTGAGTAAAACAGGTCCGAAACAAGCTCGGATGATGAAAAGTCTAGTATTTAATATTCTCAAAATACTCATATGGTTACAAGCGAGTCGATAAATTGTAAAAATACTGGAATTATACAAATACGGAAAATAGAAAATATGTGGATATTACACTAGACAACCTTAATTCATCAATTCATCAAGCTTAACTTGAATATATCAAACCCATTATTGTTATTTCATAACTCATTGTTATCTTCCATTGAATTAGCTAAACCTTCCAAAACATGTTTATAACAATCTAAGAATCTCTAAGCATGAAGAACATACTTAACTATAAGTTCTAATCATCGTGTTCTTTTATCATTTTTTGAAATAATCAACAACAATTATATTATCTTTCAACAATTCAAGAAGTAATTAACAATAATATCATCATGTTCTTCACTATTTGTTCATAATTTAGTAATCATCAAGTTATACTTGATCAATTTAACATTATATGAAGTAATCATCACTAGTATCATCATCAATACAGAATTAATAAAAGATTAGACAACCAAGCTCTTGAAAATGAAGAACAAATCTCAAAGACTTCAAGAACACACTCCAATCTTCAATATTCTAGGCTCCAATCCAAGATATGGAGCTCCAAGACAAGATGGATGAGGATAAGACTGGCTTAGGAATGCATAGGAATGATTTCTAGGGAGGATACTCAAGTTTGGTTCGTTCAGAAATGAAAGACAAGATATGTCTTTGTAATCTGCATTTATCATAACGTACGCTACCAGCCTTGATGGCCTGATGTAAGTAAGGTCACCATTGCACCATCATCTAGATCAATCCAAATGTGACTCGAATGCTGGGATGCCAAATAAGACCAATAGCTAATGCTTGGATCTCAGCATCAAACTCGATGAGGCCTAAAAGGGGGAGTGGAAAGCAAGAAGGAGTTCTCCGTGATGATCCCTTATGAGGCCTCCACCAACTGCAATCTGAGTATCTCTGTCGAAAGAACCATGAATGTTCATCTTGATCCAAGGAGACTCGAGTTGAATCCAAACAATGGGAACAAGGCGATGTGCCTGAGCGGGAGTAGAAGAGGCTCGCCTAAAACATTCGGGAGGCGAACACCCGCATAGAACTCCTGAGTGATAATCCATGCAACTGATAACAAAAGTAAATGACGATCCACATGCATAATAATATGAGAAGATAAAAGTGATAGTCCCATTTACACTATTCCTTTCTATCCAGATGAACCAAAGGACCAGACGAGGAATAATGGAAGTTGTGTGCCTATGGTGTGTACCATGCGAGAAAAAACTGAGAAGCTCAAAAATTTTCTATAGGGGGTGGGGAAATATGTGTCCAAGCGCCAAAGTACTCCCCCACGTCACAAGCCACATCACTCTTCAAGAAAAGGTGAAGGATGGTATCAGTATGAAAAGAAAGGCTGAGGCACAACAGGATTATCTGAACGCAAGAGAGACGCCCTTAGACTGAGTATAGAATCAAGGGGAAGGCGATGTCGGAGAAGCCACCAAATGAAGACATATATAGTAGGGTAAAAAAGGTAGTCCAAATGCCTCCAAAGATAAAATTAGCATGATCACTCACCCTGATGTGAGAACAAGCTAAAGTCAGAGTGAATCCACCTAATGAAGTAAGTGTCCAGCACATGCTATCCGTATCCTCCTCAGCGATGGATCACAAAAATCTCCTGAATGAAGTCAAGGGTAAATCTTAGCTCCTTACCAAGAATAGACTCACGCTTACCCCATGTTCAACTCCCATGCGACTGTAACTCTCTAACTCTAAGATGGGGGCGAGCATGAACCTCAGTACAAGAGGAAATAAGCCTATCACCAAACCATATATCATCCCAAAAACCTAACCTCCGCGCAACCACTACCTAAGGTTCATAGTATGAAATCTTGCTAAATACTAGCGCGGAGAAGGCGGCGCCAAGGGTGGCTGGCATGAGCCTTAATAACAATACATATAGACGTATAATAGCCATCAAATCAGTATATATGGGGCATAAACTGTGCTTATAAAAACGTGCCAGTGTGGAGGCACCACCAAAAATTATAACTAAAAGCTCTCGCCATGTCCGAGAGGCTACATATCCCAAGGTCCTCCTATGAGATCGGGCGACAAACCTGTCACCAATGGACCTAAGGCGTCTTTCTGTTCTTACCAACAACCACCCAGAAGAATCTAGCCATAATATGCTTGAGCTCGTGTAAAACTTTCTGAGGTGGGTCCATAACCTGTAGAAGGTGAAGAGGAATCGCACAGAGGGTGCTCTTAATAAGAGCCAGGCGGCCTTAAAGGAAAGGTGTCGGTGGGACTATCCAGAGATTTGATCCAGCATCCTTTGCTTCACCCCTGCAAAGAGCTCTGGTTTCATAAAGCCTTTGTAAAGGGGGGCGCCAAGGTGGGCTATAGAGCGATCAGTCTAGCGGAAACCAGTGAGATCCTGAACTCTCTGATGCGACTAAGGAGCGTGCTTATGAGCGAGGATAAAGGTACTCTTCTGTACACTAACCATCTGACCCGTGGCCAGAGAGTAGTGATCCAGAAGGAGCATCAAACGCGCAAGACCATCATCCACATCACGTATAATATAATGATGTTTTCGGCATAGGAAAGGTGCGATACGGGGAAAGCCCCCCCATCATGTACCTGTTGGGATTCGGTGCCTAAAACGAAGGCCCAGCGGAAGCGATAAAATGAAAATTAATTCGATCTGAATCCCTACGAGGATCGATCGAGCTACGTATATACGAATATATAAACGAAAAGCAAGAGTCGTAAGAAACTAACCCTCGAAGTCCGTTGATTAAATGGTAACCTTATCTTGAGCTATTCCCCAAGCTGTTGAACGATCCAACGCCGAAAGCACCGCGTCTCTACTTGCCACGCGCCGGAGAAACAACCGGAACGACGATCACCTTGCTATCCTCCGAGGATACGACTAGAGCTAAGTGATGAAGCTATATATGTAAAGATTACTACACTCTAAGTGTTTTAATCTTACTCTCTCTTTTAATCTTACTCTCTCTATATGATTTTCTCTCAATTTTTCTCCAAGAAAAATGAAGAAGAAATGAATGAAGAAGATGAAGATAATTGAGAAAATGATTTTTCTCTCTCTCTCTCTCTCTCAATCTCACTCACGTAGGAAGGCTTGGAATGATAAGTGAGAGATGTCTTCTTCTTCATTTATTCAACTCTTCACATGTTACATCTCATTATTATGAGAATCAAACCCCCACCACCTCAATGATCAAAACATTAAAGAATGGAACAAGGGTCCATATGAAAGTGGGTGGAAATGTGGGGGGTGGCCCATGTAGAAATAGGACAAGTTCGGTTCGTTTCGGGCTCCCGCGAGTCCAAACAGATAAACTCCAATTCTGTTCCGATGTATTTATGTCGTTTAATTAATCTAATTAATTAAACATATCAAATACAAAATAACATAATTAATTTCTCCAAGAAATAATTATATTCATGAATTAAATTAATCACCCAGTGAAATATTTAATTCATTAGGCCGTAAATCAATTTATCCAATAAATCGATTTAGACATCCAATGTCCCAAATTAGATATCCAATATATAATATTCATAATGAGAGAATTAGCTTAATTCATTCCGTCTTCAATCCTAATGCGCGACTCGGTAGGTCCGTCTCAGTCAGCAATGGGAGGAATCAAAGAGTAGTAGCACCACCTAGCCAGCCTGGCGGCCTACACTGTACCCCAACTGAGAACGAATGATTGGGATCATTCAAGAACCATTCTGTCGTGAATACTAGTATACGTATAAACCTAACTTTCAAATGTCCCGATCAAGTTATAGAGTCACGGTCAGTCACACCCTATCTGTACTTGACGCTATGCATGCGTTAATGCAAATCGAGATCATCGAGCTGTCGTGTATCTAATACAACTAGCTCCAATGCTTTGGCCAAAGACTTATGATCTCATCTGCCAATAACCGCATAGGACATATAACCCGCTCACTAACGGGAGAAAGAATTCTATCTTGGTATTCAGTAGGACCTGCTACTTGCCCGTCAATATGCACGTCGAGGTTGACCCCCGCCTTCCGGTTTACAGGGTCGAACTACTCTAATGAAAATCTTGACGTCACAAGCACATCCCTACTAAATCCTCAAGTCGAAGGTTCACGAATACCTATCACAACCTTTCGATTCCGTCATTGACTGTCCCGGAGTGAAATCCATGTGACGAATCGAGGGTGAGTCGGTTCGAGTATACTAATCCAATTAGCATACCTATAACGTGTGCTCCCATTAACCATTAGTGTTCGACAGGCGCTCTCCATGTCAAAGAACACGTCATACAAGTCTTCACATAAACTTAACGCCCAGTCAAGTTTCATCGACTTGCGAACGATTAAGTATTTGAGCTATAACTTTTCCAGTGCCGACCCCCTTATCCAATAAGGAGTGGAATGTTTTGCTCTCAAATACACGGACTAGTTTCTATATGTTTATTTACGAGTTAGGAATGCCAGTAACTACCTGTAAATAAAGAAACATTCATTTGCCTTATATAAATGGTTTACATAATTACAAGTACAATGGCCTCACTCAACAACCTCTGAGTGGCATTCGAGGGCATACTCCTAACAGTACCTCATCATAAGATGGTCACAAATAAAATGATCCAAGCAACACGATAAGTAATCAGCAAAAAGGACGAAGAGCGATTGAGAAATAGGGTCATCTTGAAGCAAACCACGACTAGAGGCAAAATAACCAATCGGACTGTCATTCACAAGGATGGAAAATGTATAACTTTCGATATAGTGTTGGATATACAATATCCATCTAGCTGGGAATCCCATCCACACCAGAACTTCACGTAAAAAATGTCGTGTGAACCCTATCATACGCATTAGCCATGTCAAACTTCAGCGCAAGATTCGAGACACCCTTCGAATTAGCAACAAGGAGGTCGTGAATAAGTTCCTGGTCCAAAAAGGATATTATCTGAAATAACCCAATCCTGAAAAAATCTACTCTGGTTTGGAGAAATAATGAGAGGGAGGACAAAAGCTAGTTGAGTGTTAAGGCTTTCCGTGATGATCTTGTTGGTCACATTACAGAAGCTGATGGGCCGGAAAATTCGACCAACCACTCGGGATAGGCTTCTTCGGGATCAATACAACCATAGTCGCGGTTAAGGCTAGAGGCATGGGATGACCCTCGAATAACTCAAGGACTGCCCCCTCAACATCATCATGGATGGACTCCCAACAGTGCTGAAAGAAAAGGGAGGGGAAACCATCAGGCCCAGAACTGTTGTTAGGATTAATATAAAAAATCGTAGCACCAATCTCCTAGGAAGATGGGGGGACATAAAGACTGTCAGGGTCAAAAGAGTGGAGAATAGAGGGAAAACGAGTGACATCCGCGGGGGTGAGAACATCAATGTCAGAAGAAAATAGAGTCCTAAAGAAATTCATAGTAGAGGATCGAAAGTCAGATTCCTGAGACAGGATCCTACTGTCATTCTCAATGTTGTGAATACAAGACTGACAATTATTCTGTTCACAAAACCCTGAATAATCGGGTGTTGCGCTTGCCCTCAATGACCCAACAAACTACGACTTTCTCTTTCCAAAAATCTTCCTCCATCTAGAGACGAAGTTGGTACTCGGCACGAGAGCGATGCATCGCAGTTCTATGCTTCGGCGTAGGACCTGATTTATAAACCTGCTCCGCATCTTCAGCAGCCCTCAAGGCTTCATCCAACTTATGATGAAGATTTTCATACACAGACCAGTTCCGCTGTTCCAGCCCGCGCTTAACCGTTAGGAGCTTGGCTTGCAGATTACACATGCAGATATCCCAGTCCGGGAAAGCCAAACTGTTGCGCCCCGTGTCCACTGCCGGCCCGGGCACCGACCTACGACGCAATTCAAACAGCTAAACACAATCTACTATAATTTATATTATCTAGAAATAAAATTTTGCACCTTCTATTACGACTAATTTGAAATATCATTCCAAGATAAAAGTATCCGAGTTTCGCTTACAGTAAAAACATATAGAATTGACACAACACCATTCAACATCAAACTAGACGTTTCCAAAGATTCACAACAACCACGCTTATTGTTATTTTAAACAGATAGGCAATCAGAAAGGACGATCCAGACTTTAGAGGACATGTTACGGGCTTGTGTAATGGAGTTTTCCGGGAATTGGGAGAAGTATTTGTCGCTAGTTGAGTTTGCATATAACAACAGTTACCACAGCAGTATTGGTATGGCACCATTTGAGGCATTATATGGTAGAAAGTGCAGGACTCCAATATGTTGGGGGGAAGTGGGTGAAATTAAGAATGAGAGCAGGGTGTTCGGACCTGAAATTATTCAAGAGACTTCGAGCAAAATTGACATTATTCTTGAAAAACTGAAAACTTCACAGAGCCGTCAAAAGAGTTATGCGGACACCCATCGACGAGAATTAGAGTTCGAGGTTGGTGAGTATGTATTCTTGAAAGTTTCACCATGGAAAGTTGTGATGCGATTTGGGAAGAAAGGAAAATTAGCGCCGAGATATATTGGGTCGTATGAAATTATAGAAAGAATTGGAACTGCGGCATACCGACTGAAATTACCGAACGAATTATCACGACTACACGACGTGTTTCACGTTTCTATGTTGCGAAAATATATAAAGGATCCATCACATGTGTTAGAAATAGTACCGGTGGAACCTGACGAGAATTTAACGTATGAAGAGAAACCAGTTGCGATTTTAGACCGACAAGTGCGACAATTGAGAAATAAAATGATTCCGATGATAAAAGTGTTATGGAGAAGTCAAGCGATGGAGGAAATGACTTGAGAAACAGAGGAGAATATGCAAAAGCAGTACCCGTACATGTTTGGAAATGGTAAGTAATTTCGTGGGCGAAATTTATTTTAACGGGGGGAGAGTTGTGAAGCCCGAATAATTAAATGAGCAAAATAAATAAACAAACAAAAATATTGAAATATTTAGTGTGACTAAATTATTATTTTTTGTGATATTAAAATTATTAATTGGGACTATTTGAGCTTAATTGTGAATTTTATAAACTTTTGGGGCAGTAGTGTAATTTTAAAAAAAAAAGAAAAAAAAAGAAAGAGATAAAGGGGTCAGATTTTTAAGAAGGCACGTAGCCTTCCTTTCTTCATCCTCATCACCTTCACTTCCGCGGGTAGAGAAGAAAAGAAAGAAAAAAAGAAAAAGGGTTTAATCCTTGACGAGGAATTCTTCGGTAAGATTTCACAAGTTATATACCGATTTGTTCGTATTGACAGTAGATCATGAGTATATATTTAGGTTTTCTAACAGATATCGAATTTGTCCGGACGGGGCAAGGAACGGTATTACCGTCGACCCGCCCGTACGGACTCTCAGGTTATCGGAACTGTGCAAACTTTATATCGTTGCGAAGCTTTCGTCGCAAGGGACTCGTTTTTGTCCCTATTACGAAGTTTCATAGCTGTTTGGTGGGTGGGTGTGCGAGGTGGGTGTATGTCGTGTCTGTGTGTTTCTTATATGTAAAAGTGTGTGTATGTGTGTGATGGCTCGTGTGTGTAGGTGTATTGTGTGTATGAGATTGTTGTGTGTGTGTGCTAGGCCGTAGGTGTATGTGTGTGTGTGTATGAGGAAGTGTGTGTGTGTGGTTTATGTCGGGGTGTGCCGACTTGGACGATTGATGTATTTTTATATATAAAAATAGTGTTAGTTGATATTAAAGAAGTTCCCAGTGAGGTTACGATGGACCGGGAGACGCTAAAACGACTATTAGATAGTCATATAAAGTTTTGGGGTGAAAAACATAAATTTTAAAAACCCAGGTCTATGCCATTTGAGAATTAGAAATAAAGTTAGACTTGATTGAAGTTTTCTAAATCTTCAATTTGACCCCAGTACTCTAATATTCTCTTTAAAAGTGTATAACCTTCTTGATTTCAATCCAAAATGGGTCAAACGACTGCCAAATGGCTCTTAATTCGAAACACAACATTCTTACACCCCAATAACGCGCAGAATGTGTCCTTAATTACGTATCACCTAGACTCGGCTAAATTAGAATGTAGAGTTCTAACGGTTATATAAATCTTAATCCGTTAATCATATAATATGATTCGTTTTAGGTTGAAGGTCTGGCTAATCGCTCAGTCTATTTGCCTTGTCAATCGAAACTTTTCCATAAGCTAGAATGCCAGGCAAGTACTTTGATTTCGTTTGATGTACTTCATGTGAATGAATATGTGAAAAATGTGTTTCCAGTGAAATGTGGGAATATCAGAAAATGTGATTTCAGAAAGTGGTGATTGATTTCTGTAGTGGGGACATGTGTAATCAGCGGATGTGTGAAGTTGCGGATATTCCGTATCATGGCGCATTGACACGAAATAATATGTCATAATATGCATTGCGGAGCGGAAAATAATGAATATGTGAAAAATATGGTTGCTGTGAAAAGTAGTAATTTCTGTGGTTTTGTGACATGTGTGATCAATGGAAATGTGAATTTGCGGGTATTCAGTATCATTGAGCATTGACATTAAATAATAAGTCATAAACATGCATTGCGGACATTGCGAAAAGCAGAAAATCCAAGTAAGCTGACTTGGGTTGGCCAAAAGAGCCGAGCGGAATGGGCCCGTGTGCGTGAGTCATGGCATGCATGGGAATTGCATCGCATTGCTTATAAAATAATGATGATTATGGTATTGTATTCCAGAATATATGTGATGGCAGTGTGATTTGGATGTTTATTCATTTGTAGTACATATTCATGAATCGTTGTACTTGCACCGGTTATTTTGCTGACCCCTTCTGGGGTGAATATACTTGTTATGTATTCAGGTGCAGGTCTTAGTGGCGAACCAGCGCAGGAAGGACACGAGGATGGCGAGCAACACTGATATCATGCACTATTTTGAGTATATGGTCGTCCGGTTGTGAACCGAGTTGTGTTTTACCTTGTGCTCGCGCGAGTACTGTCGGGTAATGTGGGTTGTTTGTGGTTCACTCATTTTGATGATGTTATTGTGTCAGTTGGAGTCCCACAGGACAATGTATTGATGAGTGTTATAATGTATATGGTTTGAAGTTGAGTATTGTCAATGTATGTGTGGATTTATGTTGGTCTGAGCCTGGTAGGTTCTCCAAAAGAATCTACGGCACTGTAATATCTCTGTAAATCACGGGAACGTTACATAAACATCCCGAATAATGTCAAGAACTGAATGGTGTCGGATCCACATACTCTGAAAATGGAATGACGACTTGCGAAAAGTCGAACTGAATCGAATCTGCATAAGTAAGCGGCATGGTCAGAGCCAGGTCGAGACAAGTGAGAAATAGTATAAACTGCAAACACATTCGAGTATGCTTCATTAAATAAGCACGGTCTAATCTTTCCTTCAGACCATTATCCTCCCAATTGAAAATGTAACCCTCGCAACCAGCATCAATCAACCACAATCAACAATAGCATGTGCGAAGTCTAGGATCTCAGGCGATCGATTCTTGGAGCTACCCTCACAATCATGTGAATGCAGGAAAATATTGAAGTCACCAGTGACTAGGCATGGTGACCCCTCCACCTCCGAGGCAATCTCACAAGTGGTATCCAAGAGGGAAAAACAATCAGAACGTTCGGTGCTAGCATAAATATAAAAAATAAAATTATACTGAGGAAGAAGATGAGAAGAAATAAAAAAATGAAGAACATGATCGGTATCTAATAAGACTTGATACTGAATATGAGGGGAAGAGAAGAACCAAATCTTATTAGACCGATTAAAAAGTCCCCAAGAGAAACCTAGAGAACGAGGGTAAAATCAAATTAGCATGGGAACCATCAGTTCCAAAATGCCGATAATAGAAAACCTAGAGGTATGGTGGAGATGTCGAGGATGTCGTTGTGATCCTGTGTTAGCCAGACCACAGACCTTCCATGTGCGGATGGGTATCAACATAATTAACAAACTGGCTCGGAAGAAGAGGAAGGACGCTGACTGGAGAAACCCCATCTTTGGGAGTGCCCTGCCGAACGGATCTATCCCTTGCAAGGGCGATACAGATCGCACCTTGATAGGAGGGGTATAGGTAGCACGAGAAATTGTTGTCCACGTGTAGACATTGAGAACTCGCTAGCAGCTCTGCCCCTGGTTACAACACCAGGCGAAGCAATATCAGGAATGATTTTTCTCTTAACTCGCGCTTAGGTGCCTTTGGCAAGGGCACCACGGCAGATGAAGAGAGACTCGAGTCAAGCTGCGTGCAATTAACGACACACAGTTTGAGAAAAGGGAAGGAGGATGAGAGACATGGAGAGAGAGGGGAGGTTCAAATACTACAAGAGCAAGAGGATTAGAGTCCTCGGTGATGTGCTCATTAAGGGGACCCTCACTGGAGGGCAGGGGAAGCTCGGGCTCAGGATATCTAGACTGTGGGGCAAGGTCGAGGACCCATTATCGCAATCAATACAAATCTCTCCATCTACATTAGAGTCACAATCATCACTACCCAAAACTCTTCTGGTCTCCTACACTAAGCACATCATCTAAACCCGCCACGTCCTCTTACTGTCTGCTTGAAGAAGCCAAAGAGGCAAAGTAATGCTGACCATTAATAGTTGTGCCCTTAGTAATAACTCTAGTCTCCTTTGGGTTTGGGGGTCTTCAGCTGTAGGCATAATGGTGGCCTTAGGGGCCTTGGGAGGTGTCTGCTGCTGCTTCTGCTGTCTCGACAGAGCAGAAGGTTTCTTACGCTGTGTTGGGGGAGGCCTTTCCTTATTTCCCGCAATATAGCAACTGGAAGGCTCGTGTCCCACATGTGAGCAGAGAATGCAAAACAATGGAACACTCTCATAAATGACACGTTGCGTAAGAATGCAGTCATCAAATTCTATCTCCATCTCTGGGATGCTGGGTAGGGGTGTTCAAAACTACCCGACCCGGTTGACCCGGCCCAATTAACCAGCTATCCGGAAACTTTTTACCGGGTAATTTTTTTAATTACACGGATTTAGCGGGCCGGGTACCCGGCCCGCGAATTAAGTGAGTTACCGGCCGTAATGGGTCATTAAATAAAATTACGGTACCCGCCACCCAGAACTTTTTTATTTATTTTTTATTTTTTTATTTTCTAACTACATATTTTATATTAACCATTTTAAAAATTAGGTATAGAATTAGTATGTATTTACTTACATTTTAATAATATTAACATTACAATACCTATGTAAAATTTGGTCCATATGAATCTTATGCTCTAATTTTTTTTCCTTTTCATGAATCATATTTTTTTATAATTTAAAGCCTGGTGAGTGTTGTGTCGAGAATTACACTCTCCGACCGGCGATCGCCTCGGAGATCGGGCGACCTAGCCATTAGCGAGCAGCCAAGGCAGAACTGCCGACGAGCGACTAGGCGACCTAGCCTTAGCCCGGCAGTCAAGATAGATCGGCCGACCAAAGGTCCCAGGGCAAGTCCCGGTGCCGAGCGATCGACATCTAAGACGATCGTCTCTCGGTACTTGCCGACCGACCCTTGGTAACCGACCGATGCCGACCCTCAGTGACTGGCCGATGCAGACCCCTGGTGACCGGCTAAAGATGACCGCCTCATGCCGCTTGAAGCCGATAGTCATCCAGTCGGCAAAGGCCGAGCCTCAGGACAGACCCCACGTGCAGTGCCGAGACAAGATCCGCATATCACGGATCATTGACCACAGCCTGTCAGCATCTTCCCACCAGCCGACAGGCCCGCCGAAAGGTTTCAGTAGGACCACATATGACAGTGACTCCGGACGCGTGATGGCTCCTCATTGGACCGCACAGCTGGCTGCCAGCAGCTGCCTTGGACTTTAGGACGACAGCCCGTGTGACTTAATGACGATCGCCCCATTATTATATTGGCCGGAAGGCGATCGCCCGCCAGAAATCAAGGCTCCTCTGCCCTTATAAATAGAAGGCATCCTGCACTTGTCCAAGGACCGAATTTTTACTCCCTGAAAGGCTTCAAAACTTCAACACCCACTGGATTTCATACACAACTTGGCTTTCTCCTACTCTTGGCAACAGCTATCTCTCGGTTCTTTCTTCTCTCGGCCTCTCTCATACAGAAGATGATCGGCAGGGATGAAGAACACCAATCTTCGCTCAAGAGCTGGATTAACAGAGTCTTTTTACACTCATTGTACTTAGATTCTCACATTAATACTTGTATCCACGAATATTTATATTAATAACATCTCGCGAGAGCATTCAAGCCCGGGCCGAACAAACCCGGAAAATCTTTTGTTATTCACACCCTCTCGGAAGTGCTCCCGCAACTTTGTTTGTTGTCCGTTCATTCCAACAGTATTTAATCTTCGGATAAATATTTTGGGCAACAACAGTGAGGACAGTGATCATTGAAAAGCTGAAGAATCACTCGCCTGCCTCTAGCCTTGAACCTGCCCAAAACCTCAAAGTAACACGAGATTGTCTTAATTCCATATCTTAGCTAAGCCTCACACCCACCAAGAAACCTCCAAATCATTTTTCATTCCCGTGCCTTAGTGCCACGCCCAGTCGGCATAGTCCGCACAGTGACTCGACCACCTATCGAGCCCAGCGAGTCACCCATGTTAAGGGTCTAACAAACCTCCCCCACTAAAAGAAACTGACGCCCTCATCGGACTAGAAGTGTAGCCCTTAAACATGTCATAGTCCGATACTTTGAAAAGCTCGCCTTCCATTTGCAATGTAGCTTTGGTTCACCCTTCCACTGGGTCGCTTTAATTGATCACCCATCCAATAATCCTCTGATGATAAGACATCTACGTACTTAAAACCATTCCAGCGAACCTACTGAAATCAGCTTCAACAACCAAGTCTCCTACACTGAATCAGCATCTTTCGTCTAACATTTTACATTTATACATAATATGCCTAACTTAACGCCACTTCGACATAATTACATACATATGAAAGCGGACATCCACTTGCTAGGAAAACAACCAAACACAAGTTGACCTAGCAAATATTTACAATGGTCATACAAGGAAAAACTGAAGTAAACTATATACAGTAAACCAGCCACTAAATCATTGAGACGGACAACTAGTGACTTATCTGGAACGAGTAATAGGCTGCGACTCCTTACTCATTTTTGAACACTTCAGTAACGCGTCCCTTTGACAACACCGACAGAACATTAATTGTAAGCATCCTCTCAATGCTCGGATGGTCAGTCCAACTGAAACTCATGGGACTTCTCAGTCTTCTGAATAACAAGCTAATCGGGACCTTAGCAACCATCCACACCATCATTTCGTCAAAATTAGACATGACCTGGACATTCTTCACACAGAACACACATCCCACCATCTTTGCACACCAAGTTCAAAAATGAAAAAAATATAGTAGGAACCAACCAAAATATATTCAACATAGGAACGTATGGAAAACAAATCCTTACTCAACCATGTATCGATCCAAGTCGTCGAATAGCATCTCCTACCAAATGCAACAAGTTATCTTTACATGCATGTAAGCAACTTGACTTTCCGACCTCGCACCTTAAACTGACATTTGAGCCGCATCAACCACCATCTTGACATGAACAGATAACAATCTACAGGGATCTTCCATCGTCCGAGACAAATCAGCCATCAACCCGCACGGACTTCTCCTTCGGCCAACCATTGATTGCACCGTTGGCCTGGTGCTCGATGAGCACCATTAGTTCCACATTATGGCCAGAGGCTTCACAGTATTTGCCTCGCCATGAGCTTTCTTCGGGATCTTTTCCGTCATTTCATGCACTAACTGTATTACCCTAAGCCGACTAATTTCAGCATCACCCTCGTCGCCATTTTCTTCGCACAAGATAGCATTCAACCTTCCCCGCTTTGGGCAATCCCTCATTCGATGGTCACCACTGCAGATGTAACATCCCTTCTTCGTTCGTTCCACATCATTGGACTGAGACGATCCCTCGGTCTGCACAGTTATTTCTTTAGTAGCTCTAAAACCATCAAACTTGCTTTTGCCCTTTCCAGCACCCTTCTTTCCCTGTTCCGGGCCTAGGCCACCAACTCGATAGTCCATCAATCGATCAGCAGCAGCTATGACAGATTGTAAATCCTTGACACCTTGCCTTCTCAACTCGGTTTGTGCCCAAGGTTGTAATCCATCCATGAAATTGAACACCTTGTCCTCCTTTGACATATCTTTCACATCCAACAACAATGTACTGAAACGTTTCACATATTCCCGAACAGTCCCTTTGTGTTTCAACTCACGAAGGGCTTCACGTGCAATCTACGATACGTTACACGGCAGGAACTTCTCCTTAAGTTCCTGTTTCAACATTTCCCACGAACCAATCTTCTCACGATCGGCATTTGCGCCTTCCGACTGATGCGTACGCCACCACAACTTGGCGTCACCAGTAAGGTACATACTGGCTATGGAGGCCTTCTCCTCACTTGGAACATGTGCAGCATGAAAGTAAGTTTCCATGTCCCAATGGAAGTTCTCCAATTCTTTGGCACTTCTCTCGCCGCCAAATGGTTTTGGATCGGGCATCTTGAACCTGGATGAAGATGACGAGTTTCCTTGACTCCCACAGCCAACAACCGCCATCCTCAACAACTTGCATTCGTCCTTGACTGCACCCAGCCAGACATCCACTACCTCGCTCACGGAACTGGTCTCCTCTTGAACCGAAACGAGCCTTCCTTCCACGAAATTAGGGATTTCATCCATAGATTTCTGGAGTACTTCCATCATAGCACGGAGTTTTTCGAAATCAGTCTCTAGCATTGAGATCCATTCGAAAACTGCTGTTACAACTGGAACTGGTGGAGGTTGCCCCATCAAAGTCTCCAACCTTTGAATCCTCTCGTCCAAAGCCGCGATCTCATCTCTGCGATCCGCATCTCTTGCATCTCGAGGTGCCATAACGCAGCAACTTTTTCCTCAGAACCCACCAATGGGGCTCCGATACCAAATTGTCAGGGGTCTGAATCGGGCTAGAATTTTTCACCGAAATTCAGCCCCATGCCGGCACTGATTGTCCGCACAACAACCAGTCAGTCTTCGATCCTCACCAAACACTCGTGTTTTCCTCACAGCACTCGTGTTTAGTATGATCAGATATATAGCCCAAGGTCACCTTTCGTGCTTGAAGGAGTATGCAACGAAATACAATCAAAACACGTAAAGGCACACACAATTTACGGGGACAATTCCCCAACCTTGAATATTATTTGAACACTCAATATACAAGGAAAAAGGCCTCGCTGTACAACTCTCAAAGATCCTCGCGATGATCTCTCGGATCTCTCTCTCCTTTACAAAATTGTACAAAGTACCTATTTATAGCCAAAGCAAATGACTACATTGGTTGACAACCCCAACCGCTAGGTTTAGCTCGACACTCCACGTGTCGACGCGTGGCAAAGATCTCTATGCATCCAAGCCACTTGTCCTGAGCAGTTTCCCAGCAACTTGCCCACATCTGCCTTGTATTGCCACGTACAAGGTCTTCTCGGAACCGTCCCGCAACCGTCCGCAATCGCTCGCTAGTAACCATCCCGCAACTGGCCTGATGGATCCCAGCACTCCACCTGTCACACGCAGCCGACCAAGTAACAGCTTGTATGATGACGTGTCCCCCGCACGTCTAACATGACTTGGAACCTTCTTGCAATCGTGTCTAAAAACCGCTCGCATAACCGTTCCGCCATGTTGTTGCCTGGAACTACCTCATAACCGCCTCATGCAACTGCTATGACTCGTAACCGCCTAGACCGTCAATGCCAAGCTTGTGCTCGCCAAATCTGGCGTTCCCTCGTGCCCAAGTCTTGTTCTAACATAGTCCGAGTCAATTCCCACAAGTGTGCACAAATGTCCAACATCTTGTGCACTTATACAATTTCCGAACAAGGTCCGCCCAGCACTGTCGAACCCTCTCGTCTGTAGGCACACAGCCCAGACCTTGTCCCCACCTGAAGTGTTTGCTGATCGGGTCGGTCCAATCTGGGTCTGGTTTCACCCCCGAATCGACCCGTGACCCAATCCCATGGCAAGTCGCAGCACCTTGCCAAGTCCTTGGCCAAGCACCTTGGGTCACCCCTTGGACATAGCTCTCAGTAACTACCTCCCCCCCTATAATAGGCTTAGACAAATAAAGCCTGGTGAGGACAGTGACCATTGAAAAGCTGAAGAATCACTCGCCTGCCTCCATCCTTGAACCTGCCCAAAACCTCAAAGTAACACGAGATTGTCTTGATTCCATGTCTTAGCTAAGCCTCACACCCGCCAAGAAACCTCCAAATCATTTTTCATTCCCGTACCTTAGTGTCGTGCCACGCCCAGTCGGCACAGTCCGCCCAGTGACTCGACCACCTGCCGAGCCCAGTGAGTCACCCATGTTAAGGGTCTAACACATGGCCAGTAGGGTTTCCTGTGCATGACGAGAGACGGACTAGCGATGTAGATTTACCATCGACGGCGAGAGATACCGGGGTTTTGGACGGAGATTTATATGATTATAGATGGTCAGAAATTGAAGACTGAGGGTGAAGTGTTACGTCTAAAGATTTTTTCAGCGTCGAAGATGCCAGTTTTTATCGTGTCATAATGAACGAGACTCAAGACGGTGAAAAGTCGGCGGCGGGCATAGGTTAATTGTTTTATGTATACGATTGGATGAGGATTTGTGGTTGTGTTGGGGGTCGGACGTCGGAAATGGCCGGAAAAGCTAGGCGACATGAGGGTAATTTTCGCGTAGTGTGTGAAAACAGTGGTGGATATCAGATATGGTTGCCAACATCGGTTGGGGCTGAAACTTTGGACGAGTGATCGGTCAGAAGAGGGGAAAACGACGAAGTGGTTGACGAGCGAAAAATATATGTGACGCCGTTGTAAAAATATATATATTTTTTTAATTTTATTCCGGTATTTGCGTCACTAACACGATGCCAAAACTCAAAACGGCATGTTCCTTTAGCGTCACATATATGAAGTAAATAAAGACGAGTCCTTTCTAAAAAATTATTTTTTTTTCGAATGGTGTCACATGTGTGACTCCATTACACTACTAAAAACATGTTAAAGGCGTCACATAAATGACGCAATTATAAACTTAAATATAAGCTTTTTAGTGATATATTTATATGTACTAAATCTATTTTAAATATATAAATTTGTATTGATTTAAATATTAAATAACTATAAATAGTATATTTATAATTATATTTAAATAACTACAGTTTAAGAAATTTATTAAATATTATAATATTTATTTATGTTTAAATATTTTGAAAATTAATTTAATTTGGCAAATAAATTAAATATAAATTTGAAATATATTATACTTAGTGAATGAAAACATAGCTCACTCGTTAAAGGCCACACATTTATCCCATAGGCGAGGGTTCGATTCCCTCGCCGTCCACTGAGCTATGTTTTTAATTCCAGTTACCATCTTTAACGTCACATATGTGACGCCTTAAGCACCTATCGGCGTCACATATGTGATGCTATATGTCCTTTTTTTTAAAAAACAACAGCGAAGAGAACCAAACAACAGCAAAATAGAAACCATTCTACTATGCATAATATGTTAGGAATACGCCCTCGAATGCCACTTAAAGGGTGAGAGAGTGAGAGTATTGTATTGTATTTAAGATTATTTATTAAATAAGACATTTATTATTACTATATTATTTCATATCACTGGCATCGTGATTTGGTATATAGAATAATAAGTCCTTGTATTCGATAGCAAACATTCCACTCCTTATGGAGATAAGGAAATAGGCATTGAAAGTGTTTTAGGGCTCGAATGCTTAATTGGTTCGCAAGTCGATAAAACTCAACTGGATAGTAAGTTTATATTAAACTTGTATAGCGTGTACTTTGACATGTAGAGTGAGTGTCTTCACTAGTGATTAGTGGGAGCACACGTTATAGGTATGCTAATGGGATTAGTATACTCGAACACGACTCACCTGGACTCGGTCACATGGATATCACTCAGGAATTAATGACTGAATCGAAAGGTTGTGATATGTGGACCTTTGACTTGAGATTTTAGTAGGAGATATGCTTGTGACATTAAGTTAGTCATTAGAGTAGTTCGATCCAGTCGCCGGTTGGTGGGGTCAACCTCGAAATGCAACTTAGTGGGCAAGTAGCAATCTCTACTGAACACCAAGATAGGATTCTTTCTCCTGTTAGTGAGCAGGTAAATGTCCTATACTGTTAATGGCAAATGAGATCATAAGTCTTTGGCCAAAGCACTTAGAGCTAGTTGTATTTGACACACAAGAGCTCGGTGATCTCAGTTTGCATTAACAAAATGCATAGAGTCAAGTTACAATAGGATTTGACTTTACTGTGACTCTAATACTTGACCGACACATATGATTGAAGGGTTTATACGTATACGGTATTCACGACATAATTATTTTGGAATGATCCTATCATCCGTTCTCAGTTAGGTTACAGTGTGGGCCACGAGACTCACTAACTGGTGCTAACACTCATTGGATCCTCCCATTGTTAATTGAGACGAACCTACAGAATTCGCGGCACATGAATTGACGCTGGATTATATTTATTTCATTCTCTCTTGGTTAATATTGGACATTGGATGTCTAAATTATGTTATTAGGTAAATTAAATCGATCTCTTGAATTAAATAAATTACTGGGAAATTAATTTATTCATATAAATTCTTAGAGAATTTATTTTTAATATTAATTAATTAGATTAATTAATTATATTAATATTGAAACGTACCAAGATTTATCTATCGGACTAGATACACGAGGGTCCGTTTCACAAATCGAAACGAACCAACTTCTTTTTCTCCTTCCTTGGCCGCCCCCACTCACCTAACATGGTGTATTATCATCAATTTTGTCTTGATGATTTATTTATTAAGTGTGACCTTTAATTATACACTTGGTGTATAATTAAAGTATGGTTGACTTGTCTTTATATGTGGTGAATCTTTTATATATCATATCTATTTCATCATCAACATAAGACTTGATATTCAAGAGAACTTGGCCGTGAGTTTTGAGGGAGGAAAGAGAGGAAATTCTCAAGTTTTATACATTTGAGTTCAAAGTGTATTTTGAGAGAAAATAATTTTTATAAAATACTTAGACTATTTCTAAAAATATATATAAGCTAATTCTATCAATTTCTAGCCTTATACTTAGAGTATAAATTGATAGAAATATTTTCCGGTCATCTTCCAACACGTGATACGTAGAGACACGGTGCTTTCGATGTTCGGGAAAATCCCAAAAGCTCGTTCAGTTGAACTCGTGTTCGTACTCAGAATCAAGAATATATTATCAAAAGTCTACGAGGGTATGGCTTCTCAATTTTATATTCGTCATTTTATATATTCGTTTATACGATGCTTGATCGATCCGTTTAGGGGTTCAGTTTTTATCCGATTAGAATCACCGAATCCAACAGTGGTATCAGAGCGAGTTCTATGGGATCGTATTTGATATTTGCATTTGAATGCTTGGTTATTTTTTATGATTTAAAATCATAATTGTTTTAATTGTTAATGTTTAATTGTTCATCTAAAAAATTCATTTTTTCATGATTTTATGTTATAATAGCCCGGACTGGGACGGCTAGGAGCTGCTAGATCGCCGGCACAAGCCGCCGCCAAGGCGGCAGGGCCGAGCACCGGCGTGCGCGCCGAGCACGAGTGTGCGGCCAAGCACTGCGCAACGCCACTCGACTAGGGCTGGGCAGCCCCTGTCGGGCCGCGGGCTTGGCCCGGGCCTTGTGTTTTTCGACTCTATTTTTATATTTCATTCGATAAATTAATTTACCGCAAATTAAATTGGATTTAATTTGACTAAAACATAATTATGGTAATTTTATTTTTAAGGGAATTAATTTAATGAATATCTACTTTTGTCCGGAACCAATTAATACTAACGATTATATGAATTAATTAGATCATTTCTAATAGGTTAATTAATTATATATTGATTTGATCAATATTTAAGATTAATTATTTTTGCCATTTATTTTAATGTAATGGTTGCATTATATTTGAATGGTGATGTAGTTCATGGACTTAGTTTATTGAATCTTTATTCGATGGGGGTTGTAGTGGCCGTTTTGAGCCGATTTATTTTTTAGTAAATTTGTATAGGATCTAAATTTGATAAATGTAATAAATTAGCTATGACGAAAAGCCGAGGACGAACCGCCATGAAGACGAAGATTCAAGACTTGTAATTAGCTTACTTGTATTTTTATCGAGTCAATGAAGACTCGGTACTTAGAAACGGTCCATGAACTGCATGTTGTTAGATTTAGGTTGTGTGTTTTCATATTGTATGACATACAAACAAACAAACTGATAAACCGCACTTATAAACTGATTAATGTGCAAAGTGTAACATACAATCGCGTTAAACTCCCACTTACAAAAAACTAAGTTATAAAGGTTACGAGGTTTCCTACCCTCCATCAAACTCATGGAAAATTAAAATCTAAACCGAAATATTATTCTTTCGAGTATAACGGGATAATATTTTTGGAGAAGGTTGATAAATTTCTAGAGTGCATTAGATGCCTTTGGTTGTGACAAATCAGACCCCTAGGAACCGTATGGGTTGCAGGGAGAGATTCAATTGTCAGACTAATAGGAGTTGACGGTTTAAACTTAGATAGTTTAGCGAGCCATAGAAACCATATGGGTTGAGGGCAAGTGAACTAGGTAAAAGAAGATCGAATCATCCATTAGATGGGTTGGTGTTATACAATACTTTATAAAGGATAATAGAATAGAAACCAAATGGGTGCCCTCTATTAAACTTTGTAAAGAACTCGATCACCACTATGAAGTCAACCGTGACTTTCGGATTTCACACAGGGAGTGTGTAAATGCCGATAAAATAGTGGGAGCCTAGTTATGAATAAAGAAAGTACTTAAATTCTTTACTCGGGTCATAAGTAAACAATCACTAGTGAATCTTAAATTATTCTCTGCAGTTAACAAACATCTCTCAAAATGACGATGAACCCACTCGCAATACTGCTTGAAAAGCATCCTGACTGGTCCGAACTATGCGGACAGGCTTTGGAACTTGAGGATATTCCTCACTATGGAAATGCTGGGATACGTCTTGGAGGCGGACATCCCAGTAGCTCCTGCAAGAACCCGAGCCAATCAGGAAGAAGTCGATGCCCATGAGAAATTGGTAAAAGACGACATAAGAGTGTGCGGGTACATATTAAGCTCAATGACTAATGAGCTTCAACGTGCCCATGGAAAGATGACGTCTTCGAGAGCCATCTTATCGCACCTGGATGAGCTCTATGGAGAGCCTAGTCAAACTGCTAGATATGAGATACCGAAGCAGTTATTCGGCACCAGGATGAAGGAAGGAGGGAGATTTGAGGACCATGTCCTCAATATGATCTCGATGATTGAGAAATTAGAAGCTCTTGATTTTCAGATCCATGCATCTCTACAAACTGACGTTATCCTGCAGTCACTTCCTGACTCCTTTTCCCAATTTGTCATGAGCTCACAACTGCAATGAGATTGTATGTAACTTAACTGGGCTAATGAACAAACTGACGACTGCCCAATCTGAGATGAAGACAAAGGGAAAATCAGTTGCACTTTTGATTTCTTCTGCAACTTGGGAGTCTAAGAATAAGAAGAAAAATAACAAAAAGTCGTTAGGTCTAATTGCCAAGATCGATAAGGGAAAGGGCAAACCCCTAATGGTTCAAAAGAGCAAGGGGGCCAAGAAGACGGGCGCATGCCTAAACTGCGGTGAGCTAGGCCACTGGAGGAGACACTATCCAGAACTTGAACGAAATACGCCTTCAGGTATGGAACTACTGGTTTTAGAAATAAATTGTTCTGGAAATGTATATTCTAATTCTTGGATACTTGATTCTGGTGCGAGTTCTCACATTTGTACAATGAATCAGGATCTGGAACGAAGTAGGAAGTTGGATTCAGAGAAGGTGATGGTCACCGTCAGAAGTGGACAAAGTTTCGAGGCTTCTGATATTGGATCCCTTATATTGAATCCAGAATCTGGTTTTATTCTTAGTTTAGATGATGTACTTGTTTTGACCAAGGGGCATAAAATTATTGTATCAATTCCGGTCATGGACCGAAAGGGATTTCACTTCTTTATTGTAGATGGGTCCTGTCCAATTTACTTTAGAAATAAATTGGTTGGTACTGCTACATTATTAAATGGTTTATACCATTTGAATTTAAAGAATAAAACAACAATGAACACTATAACTAGGAAGCGTGGTAGGGATGAAACAAATCAAGCACTTAAGTGGCATCTTAGACTTGGTCATGCTGGTCAGACCAAGATTCATAAAATGGAAAAAGATGGACTTATGAGTCCATTGGGATCAGATCCCTATCCAACTTGTGAATCTTGCCTTCAAGGCAAAATGACTAAGTCACCATTTGCAGGGACTTTTGAAAGAGCTGCTGAAAAACTTAGATTGATCCATACCAACGTCTGTGGCCCTTTTGAAGTGGCACAAGATACCTTTCAGCACTTCATTACATTCACTGATGACCATACTAGGTATGGGTTCGTGTACTTAACGAAACATAAATCTGAAGCTTTGGATAAATTCAAGGAATTTAAAGCCCTAGTTGAAAACCAATAGGTAACCGTGTTAAGACTCTTCGGCCAGACCGAGATGGTGAGTACATGAGTACCGAGTTTGACGAGTTCTTAAAAGAATTAGGAATAGTGTGACAGTTTACTTCTCCAGCTACTCCACAATTAAACGGTCTGCCGATTTATCATAAAGAAGGAACCGAACCTTGTTAGACATGGTTAGCTCCATGCTTAACTATACTGGTCTGCCGATTTATCTCTGGGGACACGCGCTCCTTACTGATGGACATAACTTGAACAGATGCCCTTCCAAATCCATTCCTAAGACTCCACATAAAATATGGAGAGGTAGGAAACCAATGTTGGGAGTATGCCCTCGAATGCCACTCAGAGGATGATGAGTGAGGGTATTGTACTTGTAATTATGTAAATCATTTATATAAGGCAATGGATGTTTCTTTATTTACTGGTAGTTACTGGCATTCCTAACTCGTAAATATATATATATATAAAAACTAGTCCTTGTATTTGAGAGCAAAACATTCCACTCCTTATTAGATAAGGGGGTCGGCACTGGAAAGGTTTATAGCTCAAATACTTAATCGTTCGCAAATCGATGAAACTTGATTGGGCGTTAAGTTTATGTGAAGACTTGTATGATGTGTTCTTTGACATGGAGAGTGCCTGTCGAACGCTAATGGTTAGTGGGAGCACACGTTATAGGTAAGCTAATTGGATTAGTATACTCGAACCGACTCACTCTCGATTCGTCACACGGATTTCACTCCGGGACAGTCAATGACGGAGTCGAAAGGTTGTGATAGGTATTCGTGAACCTTTGACTTGAGGATTTAGTAGGGATGTGCTTGTGACATCAAGGATTTCATTAGAGTAGTTCGACCCTGTAAACCGGAAGGCGAGGGTCAACCTCGACGTGCATCTTGACGGGAAAGTAGTAGGTCCTACTGAATGCTAAGATAGAATTCTTTCTCTCGTTAGTGAACGGGCTATATGTCCTACGCGGTTATTGGCAGATGAGATCATAAGTCTTTGGCCAAAGCATTGGAACTAGTTGTATTGGATACACGAGAGCTCAATGATCTCGATTTGCATTAACGCATGCATAGCGTCAAGTACGGATAGGGTTTGACTGATCGTGACCCTATAACTTGATCGGGACATTTGAAAGAAGGGTTTATACGTTTACTGGTATTCACGACAGAATGGTTCTTGAATGATCCCAATCATTCGTTCTCAGTTGGGGTACAGTGTAGGCCGCCAGGCTGGCTAGGTGGTGCTACTACTCTTTGGTTCCTCCCATTGCTGACTCAGATGAACCTACCGAGTCGCGCAATATGATTGACGACGGAATGAATCAAGCTAATACTCTCATTATGTATATTGGATATTGGATATCTAAATTTGGGACATTAGATGTCTAAATCGATTTATTAGATAAATTGATTTACGGTCTAAGGAATTAAATATATCACTGGGTGATTAATTTAATTCATGGATATAATTATTTCTTGGAGAAATTAATTATGTCATAATGTATTTGATATGATGAAATTAATTGGATTAATTAAACTATACAAATACATCGGGACGGAATTGGAGTTTATCTGTTTGGACTCTTTGGAGTCCAAAACGAACCGAACTCATCCGTTTCTGCATGCCTCCCCCCCCCCCCCCATTTCTAGCCACCTTCCTTTTGGACTTTTGTCTCCATTCTTTAATGGATGATAATTGTGGATGTGGGGTTGATTCTCATTTGATGAGTTGTGACATGTGAATAAGTATTGAATAAAAGGAAGAAAGACTTCATCTCACCTACACTTGACAATTCAAACGTGAATCATCATTAGTAAGAGAGAGAACATTGAATTCATTTTCATATCACTCAAGTCTTCTTCTTCATCTTCTTCATTTTTGTTCTTGAGTTTTCTTGGAGAAAATTCAAGATACATTGAGAGAGAGAGATTATGCACTTAGAGTGTAATAATAAAAAGCTTCATCACCTAGCTCTAGCCGTATCCTCTGAGGATAGCAAGGTGTTGTCATTCCGTTCGTTTTTCCGGCGCGTGGTAAGTAGAGATGCGGTGCTTTCGGCATTGGATCGTTCAAGGGCTTGAAGCGGAATAGATTCGTAAAGATCAAGCAAATCTTGGGGAATAGCTCAAGAGAAGGTTATCCATCTAATCAACGGACTACAAGGGTGAGTTTCTATATCTCTTGTGAATTCGTTTTTGATATTCGTATATACGTAGCTCGATCGATCCTCGTAGGGATTCGGATCGAATTAATTTTCGTTTTACCGCTTCCGCTTGGGCCTTCGTTTTAGGCACCGAATCCCAACAGTGGTATCGGAGCGTAGGTCTTGCGATCGTATATATGATATTGGCATTTGGAATGCTCGATTAGATGGTGAATGATTTGGAATCATTTTAGTCATAATCATGGAATATGTTTTTCGTTCGTAGTAATTGTATTTTTCATAAGTTTATGTCTAAATACAAATCATAAATTTCTGAGAAATATGATTTATATTGAAGATATAAAAGTCGAAAAATATAGATATTGGATATCCGGTCGAAAATATAGCCCCGAATCGTCGTCGGACGATTTTTTGGACAAAAAGGGTAATCTGGCCGAGAGTGACTCGACCGTGTCCTGGGTGACTCGGTCGTGTCCGGCAGTCTGGCCAAGTCACTTCCAGGCAGACTCGACCGTGTCCTAGGTGACTCGATCGTGTTGGGTAGTCTGGCCAAGTCACTGCTAGGCAGACCCGACCGTGTCAGGAGACACGGGCCGTGCCTTGCCGGCAGCTGCCGAGCGTGACTCGGCCATGCCAGGCCTGTCTGCCGGCAGGCTGCCGAAGGTGACTCGGCCATGGCAGGTGTCACGGGTCCGAATCAGGCTAGAATTTTTCGCCGAAATTCAACCCCGTGCCGGCACTGATTGTCCGTAAGCCTTCGATCCTCACCAAAAACTCGTGTTTGCCTCACAGCGCTCGTATTTAGTATGATCAGAGTTACAGCCCAAGGCCACATTTCGTGCTTGAAGGAGTATGCAGCGGAATACAATCAAAACACGTAAAGGCACACACAATTTACGGGGACAATTCCCCAACCTTGAATATTTATTGCACACTCAATATACAAGGAAAAGGACCTATTTATAGCCCAAGCAAAGGAATACATCGGTTGACAACCCCAACCGCTAGGTTCAGCTCGACACTCCATGTGTCGACGCGTGGCAAAAGACCAACATGCGTCCCTGCCACTTGTCCCGAGCTGTTTCCGCACAACTTGCTCGCCTCTGCCTTGTACTGCCACATACAAGGTCTTCTATAACCGTCCCGCAACCGTCCGCAACCGCTTGCTAGTAACCGTCCCGCAACTGCCCTGATGGATCCCAGCACTCCACCTGGCACATGCAGTCCACCAAGTAACTGCTCACATGCTGACGTGTGCCCCGCATATCTTATAACTGCTTGGAACCGTTCCCGCACAACCGCTCCAAGTAACTGTTCCGTCATGTCGTTGCCTGGAACTATCTCATAACCGCTCCATGCAACTTCCATGACTCGTAACCGCCTCGAACCGTCAATGCCAAGCTTGTGCACGCCAAAATCTGGCATTCCCTCGTGCCCAAGTCATGTTCCCACATAGTCCGAGTCAATTCCCACAAGTGTGCACAAATGTCCAACATCTTGTGCACTTATCCGATTTCCGAACAAGGTCCGCCCAGCACGGCCGAACCCTCTCGGCCGTGGGCACACAGCCCAGGCCTTGTCTGCGCCTGAAGTGTTCGCTGATCGGGTCGGTCCGATCCGGGTCGGGTTTTACCTCCGGATCGACCCGTGACCCAATCCCATGGCAAGTCCCAGCACCTTGCCAAGTCCTTGGCCGAGCACCTTGGGTCACCCCTTGGGCATGGCCCTTAGTAACTACCTCCTCCCCTATAATAGGCTTAGACGGATAAAGCCTGGTGATGGCACTAACCATTGAAAAGCTGAAGAATCACTCGCCTGCCTCCAGCCTTGAACCAGCCTAAAACTTCAAAGTAACACGAGATTGTCTTGATTCCATGTCTTAGCTAAGCCTCACACTCGCCAAGAAACCTCTGAATCACTTTTCATTCCCGTGCCTTAGTGTCGTGCCACGCCCAGTCGGCACAGTCCGCCCAGTGACTCGACCACCTGCCGAGCCCAGTGAGTCACCCTTGTTAAGGGTCTAACAAACCTCCCCCACTAAAAGAAACCAACGTCCTCGTCGGACTAGAAGTGTAGTCTTTAAACATGTCATAGTCCGATACTTAGAAAAGCTCGCCTTCCATTTGCAATGTAGCTTTCGTTCACCCTTCCGCTGGATCATTTTAATTGATCACCCATCCGATAAACCTCTGATGATAAGACAGCTACGTACTTCAAACCATCCCAGCAAACCAACTGAAATCAGCTTCAACATTCAAGTCTCCTACACTGAATCAGCATCTTCCGTCTAACATTTTACATATATACATAATATGCCTAACTTACCGCCACTTAGACATAATTACATACATATGAAAGCGGACATCCCCCGCTTGCTAGGAAAATAACCAAACACAACTTGACCTAGCAAATATTTACAATGGTCATACAACGAAAAACTGAAGTAAACTATATACAAGTAAACCAGCCACTAAATCATTGAGACGGACAACCAATGACTTATCTGGAACGAGTAATAGGCTGCAACTCCTTACTCATTTTTGCATACTTCAGTAACCCATCCCTTTGACAACACCGACGGCACATTAACTCTAAGCATCCTCTCAATGCTCGGATGGTCAGTCCAACTGAAACTCGTGGGACTTCTCAGTCGACTAAAAATAACAAGCTAATCGGGACCTTAGCCACCATCCACACCATCATTTCGTCAAAATTAGACATGACCTGTACATGCTTCACACAGAACACACATCCTACCATCTTTGCACACCAAGTTCAAAAATGGGAAAACATAGTAGGAACCAACAAATATATTCAACATATGAACGTATGGAAAACAAATTCTTACTCAACCACGTATCGATCCAAGTCATTGAATAGCGTCCCTACCAAATGCAACAATTTGTCTTTGCATGCCTCTAAGCAACTTGACTTTCCAACCTCGCACCTTAAACCGAAATTTGAGCCGCATCAATCACCCTCTTGACACGAACAAACCACAATCTGCAAGGATCTTTCATCGTCCGGGACAAATCAGCCATCAACCCGCACCGATTTGTCCTTCGGCCAACCATTGATCGCACCGTTGGCCTGGTGCTCGATCAGCACCATTAGTTCCATATAGTGGCCGGAGGCTTCACAGAATCTGCCTCGCCACGAGCATTCTTCGGGATCTTTTCCGACATTTCACGCACTAACTGCATTTACCCCAAGCCGACCAGTTTCAGCATCACCCTCGTCGCCATTTTCTTCGCACAAGATAGCATTCAACCTTCCCTGCTTTGGGCAATCCCTCATTCGATGGTCACCACTGCAGATGTAACATCCCTTCTTCGTTCGGTCCGCATTATTGGACTGAGACGATCCCTCGGCCTACACTGTTATTTCTTTAGTAGCTCTAAAACCATCAAACTTGCCTTTGCCCTTTCCAGCACCCTTCTTTCCTTCTTCCAGGCCTGGGCCACCAACTCGATAATCCATCAATCGATCAGCAGCAGCCATGGCAGATTGCAAATCCTTGACACCTTGCCTTCTCAACTCGGTTTGTGCCCAAGGTTGTAATCCAGCCATGAAATTGAACACCTTGTCCTCTTCTGACATATCTTTCACATCCAATAGCAACGTACTGAAACGTTTCACATGTTCCCGAACAGTCCCTTTGTGTCTCAACTCACGAAGGGCTTCACGTGCAACCCACGATACGTTACACGGTAGGAACTGCTCCTTGAGTTCCTGTTTCAACATTTCCCACGAACCAATCTTCTCACGATCGGCATTTGCGCCTTCTGACTGATGCGTATGCCACCACAACTTGGCGTCACCAGTAAGGTACATACTGGCTATGGAGACCTTTTCCTCACTTGGAACATGTGCAGCATGAAAGTAATTTTCCATGTCCCAAAGGAAGTTCTCCAATTCTTTGGCACTTCTCTCGCCGACAAATGGTTTTGGATCGGGAATCTTGAACCTGGATGAAGAAGACGAGTTCCCTTGACTCCCACAGCCAATAACTGCCATCTTCAACAACCTGCATTCATCCTTGACTGCACCTAGCCGGACATCCACTGTCTCGCTTACGGAACTGATCTCCTCTTGAACCGAAATGACCCTTCCTTCCACGAAATTAGGAATTTCATCCATAGATTTCTGGAGTACTTCCGCCATAGCATGGAGTTTTTAGAAATCGGTCTCCAGCATTGAGATCCGTTCGAAAACTGCTGCTACAACCGGAACTGGTGGAGGTTGCCCCATCAAAGTTTCCAACCTTTGAATCCTCTCATCCAAAGCCGCGATCTCATCTCTGCGATCCACATATCTTGCATATCGAGGTGCCATAACGCAACAACCTTTTCCTCAGAACCCACTAACGGGTCTCCGATACCAAAAAGTTACGGGTCTGAATCGGGCTAGAATTTTTCGCCGAAATTCAACCCCGTGCCGGCACTGATTGTCCGCACAACAACCAGTCAGCCTTCGATCCTCACCAAATACTCGTGTTTGCCTCACAATACTCGTGTTTAGTATGATCAGAGTTACAGACCAAGGCCACCTTTCATGCTTGAAGGAGTATGCAGCGGAATACAATCAAAACACATGTAATCACACATAATTTACGAGGACAATTCCCCAACCTTGAATATTTATTGCACACTCAATATACAAGGAAAAGGCCTCGCTGTACAACTCTCAAAGATCTCACGATCCCTCTCTCTCTGTCTTTCTACAAAATTGTACCAAGCACCTATTTATAGCCCAAGCAAAGGACTACATCGGTTGACAACCCCAACCGCTAGGTTCAGCTCGACACTCCACGTGTTGACGCGTGGCAAAAGACCACCATGCGTCCCTGCCACTTGTCCCGAGCAGTTTCTGCACAACTTGCTCGCTTCTGCCTTGTACTGCCACGTACAAGGTCTTCTAGAACCGTCCCGCAACCATCCGCAACCGCTTGCTAGTAACCGTCCCAAAACTGCCCTGATGGATCCCAACACTCCACCTGGCACATGCAGTCCACCAAGTAACTGCTCACATGATGACGTGTGCCCCGTACGTCTTATATCTTCTTGGAACCGTTCCCGCACAACCGCTCCAAGTAACCGTTCCGTCATGTCGTTGCGTGGAACTATCTCAGAACCGCTCCATGCAACTGCCATGACTCGTAACCGCCTCGAACCGTCAATGCCAAGCTTGTGCGCGCCAAATCTGGCATTCCCTCGCGCCCAAGTCATGTTCCCACATAGTCCGAGTCAATCCCCACAAGTGTGCATAAATGTCCAAAATCTTGTGCACTTATCCGATTTCCGAACAAGGTTCGCCCAGCACGGACGAATCCTATCGGCCGTGGGCACACAGCCCAGGCCTTGTCCACACCTGAAGTGTTCGCTGATCGGGTCGGTCCGATCTGGGTCGGGTTTTACCTGCGGATCGACCCGTGACCCAATCCCATGGCAAGTCCCAGTACCTTGCCAAGTCCTTGGCCGAGCACCTTGGGTCACCCCTTGGGCATGGCCCTTAGTAACTACCTCCCCCCATATAATAGGCTTAGACGGATAAATCCTGGTGATGGCAGTAACCATCGAAAAGCTGAAGAATCACTCGCCTGCCTCCAGCCTTGAACCAGCCCAAAACTTCAAAGTAACACGAGATTGTCTTGATTCCATGTCTTAGCTAAGCCTCACACTCGCCAAGAAACCTCCGAATCACTTTTCATTCCCATGCCTTAGTGTCGTGCCACGCCTCCGGTCGGCCTGATCTGACTCGACTCGAGCCCTGCCAGCGAGTCACCCATGTTAAGGGTCTAACAGCAGGCCATTTTCGCCCCGGCTCGATTTTTCCGTGTATTCTTAAAAATTAATCTCCCGCATGTTAAATTGGATTTAATATGATTAAAATGATTTATGGTATTTCATTTCATAAGAGAAATTCGATTAATTGGTATAATTATGGTCGACCGAATTATTTTGAACGTTATCATATTACCGATTGTGTGAATCGATTGGATCGGTTCGTATTGTTGATTGGATCAATGTATCTCTACGCTTTCCATTTATATAGTATTTATTGGTTGAATGCTTTTTGAATGGGGATGTGGTTTGTGGACTTAGTTTTGAATCATTCGTTTTATTCGATTGGGTTGTAAAGGCCGTTTTGATCCTATTTATTTTACTAGAAATGTTTGTATCTAGGATGCAATTTTCGATGTAAAATTTATATGTAATGACGAAGACCGGAGGAAGATCCGTTTCGAGAAGACGAATATTCAAGATGAAGACTTGTAATTAGATTACGAAGTTTTTGTTTTCTGGGAACGGTCCATGAACCACATGTTGGTAGCAACTAGGTTGTGAATGGTTGTTTCATATTGTATGAATGCCACAAACGCGCTTAAATGAATTAATGTGCAAAGTGTAACATTAATCGCGAAAATTCTCTCACGACAAATTATTAAGTTTATAAGGTTTCAAGGTTTTCCTTCCCTCCATTGAGCTTTCGGGAAATTAAAACCCAAACCGGATGTGTTATGCTTCCAAGTTATCGGGGTAGTCGTTCGGGGAGGATTGATAAATTACCGGGAGAGCATTAGATGCCTTCGGTTGGAGCAAATTTTATCCCTAGAAACCTGATAGGTTGCCGGATAAGATTCAATTGTGAAACTGTTTGCGTCGATGGTATAAACTTAACTTGTTCACGAACCATAGAAATCGTATAGGTTGAGGGAAGTGAACAAGGGGAAAAAGAAGATCGAATCATCCACTTTCTGAAAATTAATAGACTAGAAACCTGTTTGGTTGCCCTCTATTAAGATTTATAAAGAACTCGATCACCACTATTAAGTAGAGCGACGATACTTCCGGATTTCACATGGGAGTGTGTTATTCCGATAAAAATAGTGGGAGCTGGGTAACAAGAATAGAAAAGACCTTAATTCTATACTCATAACATAATTGAACGAGTCACTAATTAATCTGTCGTACTTAATGCAGACATAACTCTCAATATGACAATGAACCCACTCGCAATTCTACTCGAAAAGAACATCTTAGTCGGACCTAACTTTGTGGATTGGCTCCGCAATCTAATGATCGTCCTCAGTATAGAGGTACTGGGATACGTCTTGGAGATGGACATTCCGGCGCCTCCTGTGCGGACCAGAGCCAACTAGGAAGAGATTGAAAACCACGAAAAGTGGGTTAAGGATGACGTGAAAGTCCGTGCTTATATGATGGCTTCCATGTCTAATGAGCTTCAGAGAGCTCATGATAAAATGACTTCTGCTAGGCAGATTCTATCTCACTTAACCGAGCTTTATGGTGAGCACAGCAGAACTGCTAGATATGAGATATCCAGGCAACTGTTCGGTGCAAGAATGAAGAAAGGTGAGAAGGTTAGGGAACATGTCCTCAAAATGATATCCATGATCGAGAGATTGGAGGCTCTTGATCTTAAAATGGATACTTCTCTCCAAATCGACCTTATCCTACAGTCTCTCCCTGAATCTTTCTCACAATTTGTTATGAACTTTAACTGCAATGAGATTGCATGTAACTTAGCTGGGCTAATGAACAAACTGGTGACCACTCATTCTCAGATGAAGACTCCGCGGATTAAGGAGTCTGCCCTTGTGATTTCTTCTGGACTTCGAAAGTCTAAAAATAAGAATAAAAAGACCAAGAAGCAGACTGGACCACAAGTTAAGGACCTTAAAGAAAAGGGCAAGGCCCTGATGGTTCCAAAAGGCAAGAAGAAGAAAGATACTTGTCTCAAGTGCGGTGAGCTGGACCACTAGGCTAGAGACTGTCCGATTCTTCATGGCACTTCAGGTACAGAACTTTTAGTTTTGGAAACAAATTGTTCTGCTACTGTATTTTCTACTTCTTGGATACTGGATTCAGGTGCTAGTTCTCATATTTGTACCGTGAATCAGGATCTAGAACAAAGTAGGAAGCTTGGAGCTGGACAAGTTATGATCACAGTCGGAAGCGGGCATAGTGTCGAGGCGACCGACATAGGATCACTTCTTTTGGGTTTAGAATCCGGTTTTGTTTTGACTTTAGAAGATGTACTTGTTTTGCCCAAGGGGCACAAAAACATTGTATCCATTCCGGTCATGGACCGTAAAGGCTTTTCATTTTTCATTGGTGATGGTTCCTGCAAAATTTATTTCAGAAATAAACTAGTGGGTACCGCTACATTGTTAAATGGATTGTATCATCTAAATCTCATCAACAAAGTAGTTGTGAAGTCTATGACTAGAAAACATGGTAGGGATGAAACCAATCAAGTTTTGAAATGGCATCTTAGACTTGGTCATGTTGGTCAGACCAAGGTTTACAAGATGGAAAAAGATGTACTTATGCTCCATTGGGATCAGATCCCTTTCCTACTTGTGAATCTTGCCTTAAAGGCAAAATGACTAAGTCCCCCTTCACAGGGACTTTTGAAAGAGCCGCTGATAAACTGGGATTAATCCATACTGACGTTTGTGGTGCTTTGGAAGCAGCACGTGACGGATATCAATATTCCATTACGTTTACAGATGATCATAATAGATATGGTTATGTATACTTAATGAAACATAAATCCGAGGCTTTTGAGAAATTCCAGGAATTCAAGGCCATAGTCGAGAAATAAACTGGTAATCATATCAAATCACTTCAGTCGGACCGAGGTGGCGAGTATATGAGTATGGAGTTTGACGAGTTCCTTAAGGAACAAAGAATAGTTTCACAACTAACACCTCCAGGTACTCCTCAGTTAAATGGTGTGTCAGAAAGATGGAACCAGATCTTGTTGAACATGGTCCGTTCCATGCTGGGCTATACTGACTTACCGATTTACGTGTGAGGGTATGCACTCCTGACTGCCGCTTACATCTTGAATGGATGTCCTTCCAAATCCGTTCCTAAAACTCCACATGAGATATGGGAGGGCAGGAAACCAAGTCTTAATCATATTAGGATTTGGGGATGTCCCGCCTATGTCAAGAAGACTAAGGTGGAGAAGTTGGAAGCTAGGTCCGTGAAGGGGCGTTTCATTAGATTCCCATCTCGGACGATGGGTTATCTATTCTACATGCCCAAAGATCGAAATATCGTTGTTGCTTTTCATGCACACTTCCTGGAAGAAGAGTTCATTCAGGAAGGCGGAGCACGTAGAAATGTTTCTCTGGAAGAATACAATAAAACTCCTCAGAAGACACCTATGCAAGAAAAATGGAATTGAACCTTCTATAACACAAGTACAACCACCTCATAGGTCAAATAGGGTGTCTCATTTACCTGAGAGGTATAGTTTTATGCACTTGGTGGAACTGGGTTTTCCACGAGGTTCCAGGTGATAAACAAGAGACCGACCCGCGACTAATGACCTAGCAATGGTGGATGTAGACTCCATGAAATGGACTGTAGCAGTCTTCATGTAGTTGGGATCTTTCGTTTTGATGAGACGGTCAAAGAGTTTCACTTCGTGCAAAATGAAGAGGAACCTTGTGTATACAAGAGGGTTAGTGGGAGCAAGATCGCATTCTTAGTACTATATGTAGATGAGATTCTACTAATAGGAAATGATGTGGGAATGCTCAGTTCCATGAAAGCTTGGTTTTCGAGTAATTTTCTCCATGAAAGACTTGGGAGAAGAAACCTTTATTCTTGGGATTCGACTCTACTGGGATAGATCGAAGAGAATGATGTGTTTTTCACAAGACCTCTATATAGATTAGATCTTAAAGAGGGTTCCTTCCGATGCGACATGGAATAAAAATCACCTTGAAGATGTGTCCTCATAGTGAGGAACAATGAAAGGAAATGAGTTATATACCATATGCTTCGGCAGTGGGTAGCCTTACATATGCTTTATTGTGTACGAGACCTGACATTGCGCATGTTGGGAGCGTGGTAGGTAGGTTTCGGGCTAACTAAGTTCGGGAACATTAGACCCCCATAAAGAGCGTTCTCAATTACTTTAGAAGGACTAGAGATCTGGTTCTTGTATATGGTGGTGGAGAACTGAATAATGGGATTCACTGATTCAGACTTCCTAGGACAGAAAGATGACTCTATGTCTACTTCTGGCTACATTTTAGTCTTAATGGAGGAGCAGCATCTTGGCATAGTGCCAAGTATAGCGCGACTGCTGATTCTACCAGTTAGGCTGAGTATAAAGCGGCCTCGGAGGCCTCCAAAGGAAGGGTTAAGAAGTTACTAGGTAAACTTATCGTGACACTGTGTGCTATGCTGCCAGAGCGATAGCACAGGCCTAGGAGCCGAGGTTTCACAATAGTACCAAACAAATTGAGAGAGAGTATCATCTCATAAGAGAATTTGTTCGCATAGAGATATATTGTGGTGCATAGAGTAGAGTCAGCCGACTACGTCGCTGATCCACTGACCAAGCCACATTCTCATATTATCTTGGAGCGTAATCTGTAGAACATGGTATTAGATACCATAGTGTGTGGCATTGAGTGCAAGTGGGAGATTGTTAGGAGTATGCCCTCGAATGCCACTCAGAGGATGTTGAGTGAGGGCATTGTACTTGTTATTATGTAAATCATCAATATAAGGCAATGGATGTTTCTTTATTTACTGGTAGTTACTGGCATTCCTAACTCGTAAATATATATGTAGAAACTAGTCCGTGTATTTGAGAGCAAAACATTCCACTCCTTATTGGATAAGGGGGTCGGCACTGGAAAGGTTTATAGCTCAAATACTTAATCGTTCGCAAGTCGATGAAACTTGACTGGGCGTTAAGTTTATGTGAAGACTTGTATGACGTGTTCTTTGACAAGGAGAGTGCCTGTCGAACGCTAATGGTTAGTGGGAGCACACGTTATAGGTATGATAATTGGATTAGTATACTCGAACCCACTCACCCTCGATTCGTCACACGGATTTCACTCCGGGACAGTCAATGACGGAATCGAAAGGTTGTGATAGGTATTCGTGAACCTTCGACTTGAGGATTTAGTAGGGATGTGCTTGTGACGTAAAGGTTTTCATTAGAGTAGTTCGACCCTATAAACCGGAAGGCGGGGGTCAACCTCGACGTGCATCTTGACGGGCAAGTAGCAGGTCCTACTGAATACCAAGATAGAATTCTTTCTCTCGTTAGTGAACGGGTTATATGTCCTATGCGGTTATTGGCAGATGAGATCATAAGTCTTTGGCCAAAGCATTGGAACTAGTTGTATTGGATACACGAGAGCTCAATGATCTCGATTTGCATTAACGCATGCATAGCGTCAAGTACGGATAGGGTTTGACTGATCGTGACCCTTTAACTTGATCGGGACATTTGAAAGAAGGGTTTATACGTTTATTGATATTCACGACAGAATGGTTCTTGAATGATCCCAATCATTCGTTCTCAGTTAGGATACAGTGTAGGCCGCCAGGCTGGCTAGGTGGTGCTACTACTCTTTGGTTCCTCCCATTGCTGACTGAGACGAACCTACCGAGTCGCGCAATAGGATTGACGACGGAATGAATCAAGCTAATTCTCTCATTATGTGTATTAAATATTGGATATCTAAATTTGGGACATTAGATGTCTAAATCGATTTATTGGATAAATTGATTTATGGTCTAATGAATTAAATATATCACTGGGTGATTAATTTAATTCATGGATATAATTATTTCTTGGAGAAATTAATTATGTCATAATGTATTTTATATGATGAAATTAATTGGATTAATTAAACTATACAAATACATCGGGACGGAATTGGAGTTTATCTGTTTGGACTCTCGGGAGTCCGAAACGAACCGAACTCATCCGTTTATGCATGCGCCGCCCCCCATTTCTAGCCACCTTCCTTTTGGACTCTTGTCTCCATTATTTAATGGATGATAATTGTGTAGGTGGGGTTGATTCTCATTTGATGAGTTATGACATGTGAAGAAGTATTGAATTAAAGGAAGAAAGACTTCATCTTACCTACACTTGACAATTCATACGTGAATCATCATTAGTAAGAGAAAGAGAACATTGAATTCATTTTCATATCACTCAAGTCTTCTTCTTCATCTTCTTCATTTTTGTTCTTGAGTTTTCTTGGAGAAAATTCAAGATACATTGAGAGAGAGAGAGATTATACATTTAGAGTGTAATAATAAAAAGCTTCATCACCTAGCTCTAGACGTATCCTCTGAGGATAGCAAGTTGTTGTCATTCCGTTCGTTTTTCCGGCACGTGGCAAGTAGAGACGCGGTGCTTTTGGCGTTGTATCGTTCAAGGGCTTGAAGCGGAATAGATTCGTAGAGATCAAGCAAAGCTTGGGGAATAGCTCAAGAGAAGATTATACATCTAATCAACGGACTACAAGGGTGAGTTTCTATATCTCTTGTGAATTCGTTTTTGATATTCGTATATATGTAGATCGATCGATCCTCGTAAGGACTCGGATCGAATTATTTTACCGCTTCCGTTTGGGCCTTCGTTTTTGGCACCGAATCCCAACAACCAAGTCTTAATCACAATAGCATTTGGGGATGTCCTGCTTATGTCAAGAAGACTAAAGTAGAGAAATTGGAAGCTAGGTCTATGAAGGGTCATTTCATAGGATATCTAGGGGATTCTATAGGATATATATTCTACATGCACGAAAATCATAGGATCATCGTTGCTTTACAAGCACACTTCCTAGAAGATGAGTTCATTCGGGAAGGAGGCGCATGTAGAAATATTTCTTTGGAAGAAATAAAAGAAACACCAATTGAGACACCTCTGCAAGATATTAGAACCGAACCTTCTATAATACAAACACAACCTCGCGAGTCTAGTAGAGCTTCTCAATTACCTGAGAGGTATGGCTATCTGCATCAAGAGGAACTGGGTGTCCATGAGATGACACTACTACAAAATAGGCTTTTAATAGCGGTTATATGGGACAATTAACAGCGGTTCTGGAACTGCCATTATATGTACCGCTGTTAATTTTAACAGCGGTTTTCAGAACCGCCGTTGAATTTGACAAATAATGGCGGTTAATTGTAACTGCTGTTAAACATGCCATTTAACAGCGGGTTTAGGTAATCGCTTTTACAGCGGATAATTAACGGCGGTTCGAAAATCGCCGTTATTTTTACAAATTGACAGCGGTTTCGACAAAACCGCTGTTGAAGTTTTTCAAGAGGTTTAACTGCGGTTGTGCTGGAACCGTTGTTATTTTGTCCAGACTTTTCCCAAATTTTGGCATTATTTTGCACAATCTAGTACCTGAACTCGGATCAAACTGTAATCATCAATAAACCACCAATTCATCGAATCAAAACACACTGAAACGAACTAACTAGCACCAAATTCATTGAATCACCAATTCATTGAAAAAGATAATACAAAAAAACACCAATTCATCCAAATAATTCATACAAATATCAAATGTATAATTCATACAAATCATTCACATAAAACACCAAAATCATGTCGCAAGACGATTTCAAACCACCAAGAACTTCTGCTAGGCAAATTTTATCTCACTTAACCGAGCTTTATGGTGAGCATAGTCGAACTGCTAGATATGAGATATCCAAAAAACTGTTTGGTGCAAGAATGAAGGAAGGTGAGAAGGTTGGGGACCACATCCTCAAAATGATACCTATGATCGAGAGATTGGAGGCTCTTGATTTTAAGATGGATACTTCTCTTCAGACCGACCTTATCCTACAGTCTCTCCCTGATTCCTTCTCACAGTTTGTTATGAATTTCAACTGCAATGAGATTGCGTGCAATTTAGCAGGGTTGATGAACAAACTGGTGACCGCTCAGTCTTAGATGAAGACTCCGCGGATGAAGGAGTCTGCCCTCGTGATTTCTTCTGGACCTCGGAGGTCTAAGAATTAGAAGAAAAAGACCAAGAAACAGATAGGACCACAAGTCAAGGACCTTAAGGGTAAGGGAAAGGCCCCGATGGTTCCCAAGAGCAAGAAGAAGAAGGATGAATATCTCAAATGTGGTGAGCTGGGCCACTGGGATAGAGACTGTCCAATTCTTCATGGCACTTCAGGTACAGAACTTTTAGTTTTGGAAACAAATTGCTCTGCTACTATATTTTCTACTTCTTGGATACTGGATTCTGGTGTTAGTTCTCATATTTGTACCGTGAATCAGTATCTGGAACAAAGTAGGAATCTTGGAGCAGGGGAAGTGATGATTACTGTCGCAAGTGGTCATAGTGTCGAGGCAACTAACATAGGATCATTTCTTTTAGGTTTAGAATTCGGCTTTGTTTTAACTTTAGATGATGTACTTGTTTTGCCCACGGGGCATAAAAACATTATATCTATTTCGGTCATGGATTGGAAAGGCTTTTTATTTTTCATTGGAGATTGTTCCTGCAAAATTTATTTTAGAAATAAACTTGTAGACACTGATACATTGTTAAATGGACTGTATCATCTAAATCTTAGTAACAAAGTCATTGTGAATACTATGACTAGGAATCATGGTAGGGATGAAACTAATCAAGTTTTGAAATGGCATCTTAGACTTGGTCATGTTGGCCAGACCAAGGTTTACAAAATGGAAAAGGATGGACTTATGGGTCCATTGAGATCGGATCACTTTCCTACTTGTGAGTCTTGCCTTAAAGGCAAAATGACTAAGTCCCCCTTCATAAGGACTTTTGAAAGAGCCGCTGATAAACTAGGATTAATCCATACCGATGTATGTGGTGCTCTGGAAGCAGCACGTGACGGATATCAGTATTTCATTACGTTTACAAATGATCATACTAGGTATGGTTATGTATACTTGATGAAACATAAATCCGAGGCCTTTAAGAAATTCCAGGAATTTAAGGCTCTAGTCGTAAAAAAACTGGTAATCATATCAAAGCACTTCAGTCGGACCGAGGTGGCGTGTGTCCCCAATCAGCTCGAATTTTATTAATAACATCATGAGACAGTGCTCCAACATCATCAAACATCTGCACATATAAATGTATAATAAAAAAACATTAAATGTAAACGAGTAAACAGTTTTATCACCAATTCAAGTTAAAAATATACTACCTCCATCCAACCATCCAAATTACGCACTCGGATGATAGTCAACATCCAGTGCATAACATAATAACCACACTTACACTAAAAAAAATAGGATGAGTCGGTTCGAGTATACTAATCCAATTAGCATACCTATAATATGTGCTCCCACTAATCATTCATGTTCGACAAGCACTCTCAAAGTCAAAGAACACGTCATACAAGTCTTCACATAAACTTAACGCCCAGTCAAGTTTTATTGACTTGCGAACGATTAAGTATTTGAGCCATAAACCTTTCCAGTGCCGATACCCTTATCCAATACGGAGTGGAATGTTTTGCTCTTAAATACATAAACTAGTTTATATATATATATATATATATATATATATATATTTACGAGTCAGGAATACCAGTGACCACCAGTAAATTTAATAATGAATTTACATAATAACAAGTACATTGCCCTCACTCATATATCCCCTAAGTGGCATTCGAGTGCATACTCCTAACAATCTCCCACTTGCACTCAATGCCACACACTATGGTATCTAATACCCATATTCTCTAGATGACGCTCCAAGCTAATCTGAGAAAGTGGCTGGTCAGTGGATCATCAACGTTATTTGCTGAGTCTACTCTATGCAGTACAATGTATCTCTTGCGAACAAATTCTCTAACGAGATGATACTTCCTATCAATGTGTTTGGTACTGTTGTGAAACCTCGGCTCCTTGGCCTATGCTACAGCTCCGTCATTGTCGCAAAAAAGTAGAACAGGCAGCTCAGCACATGGTATCACTTGAAGTTCTCCCAGAAACTTGTTAATCTAGAACCCTTCCTTGGAAGCCTCCGAGGCTGCTTGATACTCAGCCTGACTGGTGGAATCAGCAGTCGCGCTTTGCTTAGCACTATGCCAAGATACTTCTCCTCCATTAAGAGTAAATATGTAGCCAGAAGTAGACATTGCATCGTCCTTCTATCCTTGGTAGTCTGAATCAGTGAAGCCCATCACATTCAGTTCTCCACCGCCATACATAAGAACCATATCTTTAGTCCTTCTCAAGTACTTGAGAACGTTCTTTACGGCATTCCAATGTTCCCTTCCTACTCATTTCCTTTCGTTGTTCCTCACTTTGAGGGCACATCTTCAAGGAGAGTTTTATTCCATGTCGCATCGGTAGGAACCCTCTTTTAGAATCATCCATCTTAAATCGCTTTAAGATCTTATCTATATAGAGTGCTTGGGAAAGACCTATTGTTCTCTTTGCTATATCCCGGTAGAGCCGAATACCAAGAATATAGGTTGCTTCTCCCAAGTCTTTCATGGAGAAATTACTCGAAAGCCAATATTTCACAAAACTGAGCATTCCCACATTATTTCCTATTAGTAGAATGTCATCTACATATAGTACTAAGAATGCGATCTTGCTCCCACTAACCCTCTTGTATACACAAGGTTCCTCTTCATTTTGCACAAAGTCAAACTCTTTGACCGCCTCGTCAAAATGAAGGTTCCAACAACGTGACGCTTGCTTCAGTCCATAAGTGGAACGCTGAAGCTTGCACACTTTCTGAATATCGACCCCGGACACAAAGCCTTTAGGCTGCTCCATATAGATTTCCTCCTCGAGGAATCCATTAAGGAAAGCCGTCTTTACGACCATTTGCCATATCTCATAATTGTGCAGCTATAGCAAGCATCATGCGAGTAGACTTGATCATAGCTACGGGCGAGAAGGTATCATGGTAATCGATCCCTTCCTTTTGGATATAACCCTTTGCCACAAGCCTAGACTTATAGGTGTCAACCTTGTCATCCCCATCAGTCTTTCTCTTGTAGATCCACTTATTTCTAATAGGCGTTATGCCCTCGGGGCGGTCTACTAGAGTCCAGACCTGATTGACATGCATCGAGTCTATATCAGCTTCCATAGCTTCACGCCATTTCGCGGAGTCTACATCCATCATCGCTTGGTCATAGGTCGTTGGGTCGGTCTCTTGGCTATCACCTGGAGCCTCATGGAGACCCAGCTCCTCCAAGTGCACAAGGTCATACCTCTCAGGGAAATGAGACATCCTACTTGACCAACAAGGTGGTTGTACTTGTGTTTCAGAAGGTTCGGTTCCAATTTCTTGCACAGGTGTCTCCTGAGGAGTTTCATTGTATTCTGTAGGCGTATTTTTATGCGCTTTTATATCATTATTTTATATCCATCTTGAGCCTAAATCAGCATAAATGAGCTTTTAATGCATTATTTTTATATGTTTTGCAGGAAATCGGAGTCCAGAAGCCAAAACGATGAAAAACGGGCGAAAATAGCAGTTTTTGGTCATGAGACGCGGCACACACCAAGTGAACCGCGGCACACGAAGACAACCAGCGAATGATGTGCACACTGTACTGTGTGCCGCGGCACACACCAAGTGATCCGCGGCACAGAAAGCGCAAAAAGACGCCTGGTGGGAATAAAAAAAACTAAGTGTGCAGATTTTGTGCAAGTTGGGCTGTAGATTTTGGGCTTTGGGGGAGATTGAGAGGTGCACTTTGGGGATGCATTTTTTCATTTATTGTATTGGTCGGAAACCCTATGGAGAAAAAATACTGGAGGGTAATTGAAAAAAAGAAAAAAACTATAAAAGGCAATTATTATGAGAACAGAAGGGAGATGGGGGAGATAGGTTTTCGGCGGAAGAAATCAAGGGGAACACAAGGAGGAGATTTGTGGGCGACGACAAGACTACGGATCCCTACGGTTTTTCTGCATCTTAGTTTTTAGATCTATTCGAGTAGGATTTTGATTGTAGCCAATTTCATGACGGTTTGATTATTTATTATTATTTCGATTTACTCGTTATTCTATTGAATTGTATTCTTCTTACTGTTCTTAATGCTTTTTAATTGTCTGACCAACAGTTAATTTGTTTTGAATGTCTTTATGGATTCGGGAGATGAAATTTAGGCATAGTTCTTGTTAGACAAATCATAATTTTCGTGAGATAGGGATATACTCATGCGAATTGTGAAGCCGGTTATTGTGGGAATTCTTGAACTATTTTAGCTATTAATTATCTGATTCGAATAGGGATATATCGAGTTAGTAATTCGTAGTATTTTCTATCGACCTTGGGAAAGGCTTTAGAATAATTTAGGAATTCCTGGCTTACAATCAATTGAATAACAGTGAATTGAATCGAATAAATATCATTCCCGATTGTTTGAGGTGAAAATCATAATCCTACCCCTTATTTATATTATTATTAGTAGTAGTAGTACTATTATTTACTTTCTGCAATTAGTTTAGATATAAACTCTATTTAATTGTTCTTCAAATAAAATTGTGAGTTGACTAAATTTTGGTACATAGTGAAATCAGTCCTCAAGGGAACGATACTTTACTTATCACTTTATTACTTGTTGACACCGTGCACTTGCGGCATATTGTGAGGGATTTTCCCACAACAAGTTTTTAGCGCCGTTGCCGGGGATTGATTTTTCGCTAATATCAATACCAAGCGACTCTAATTTTAATTTGAAGTTTCTTCTTTAGTTTCTATATTTTTATTTTTTTCATTATGTTTTCCTATGAGTATCGTGGCCCTTGGCATTTCATAAATCCCAATGTTCTTAATAATTCGCCAAATAGGGTCAGTCAGCCCCCTCCCCCGAAACAAAAGACCATGCTTGAACAATGTGTAGACACTTTTAAAAATCCTGATAGTACCCTTTTTGAGCTAGAATGTGCACGTCGTGGTCTTGAGGTTCACTACGGTTATTTTCCAGCTCATATATTTAGTAGTGAAGTTGAGGGGGAGGTTGAGAAGAATGACATGTTGAGCTTTAGGGTCGATCCCCCAGCACCCGATAATTACATAAAGTGTGATGAGCCTGTAGAAGAAGTTACCATTGATGATGTTTCCAAAGAAATTTCATTAAATTGTCATCAAACTTCGACTAATAAGGCGAACACTTATGTGCCAAAAAATTTATTGACGGTGCCGCGCATAATTTTTCCTAAATCCATAATGGGAGAGATTGACCCCATTACTCATGATTTTGTTGAGGCTGATTCTTCGAGTTCTAATGAGGTTGTGCATGATAATTCTTTATTATTTGCCCATTCGAACTCTACTTATTTTTTCATGCCTTATCATTATTATATTCTTCCATCATTTTTTGGTTGTCCGCATAATTATTCTTATTCATTATTTTTGGCAACCGGGCATGAGTCAAAGCCTCCCTTGTGGAATAAGAGGCTTATTGATTGCAAGAAGGGGGCATTTGGCAATCTCCCTAGAAAGAAACCACGTTAGAATTTTTTTCGCCACGTCGTGCTCAAGACGTAAAATAGAGCGCTGGATGGGAGGCAACCCATCATTTTTACTTGCTTTCTAGTTAGTTGTTTTTATTTGATTTTTCGTTATTAATTATTTTCTTTTGTTTTGTATTTCGTTTGGATTCGTGTATTCTTGTTGGCCCTTATTTCTCTGATATTTCTTTATAACCCCTATGAGTTATTACTCTTCATATTCTAGTCTTTCTTGATTTAATGTCTATTGTTATCTCATGACTAGAGACTAAGTTTGAGGGTCCCTCGTGATGTTGGGCATTATTTGAAGTATGGATTGACCGACGTTTCCACTCAGACATGTGCGGGTGTTCAAGAAGACATTTGGAATAAGTTTCACTTTTCCTTATCTCTTTTATTTTCACATGAGTTTTATTATTGATAATGTTATGTGTAGTGGACTTTATTTTGCATGATGTTGATGGTTTTTGCAAGCTTGAATTTTTCGTGAATTTTTCGTGCTTCCATGTGTAAAACTGATGTTACGATACTGATTTCTCTTTAAAGAAACAGTTGACTTTTGGTCGAGTTGCAGTCAGCGATTTCTATTTCTGTTGAGTATTCATTTAGGTCCGAAATTTTATCGTTTTTGTAGAAATTTTAGCGGATAAGAGAGGAGACATACGTGTTTTCAAATCGCCGCCTATATGTTTGGTTATACTTTTCGGTTAGCTAGTCGTCCAGTAACATGAGTCGTGTTGGCTTCATTTGAGTTTAGAGTCGGTCAGTTTTTTCCAAGAAATAGTCGAGATATTAATTGTGTTATGATGGGAAGTTTAGTAACCGGTACATGACCCGTTGTTTACTCTCGCGTAAAACGACGACCATGAATAGATTAATAATTTAGAAATATCGCATTACCGATGATGGGAAGCCTAGTAACCGGGGGTATTCACGTGACCCGTTGTTTACTCTCGCGTAAAACAGCAACCTTGACATGCAGGAATTGCTATTCGAGTTTTTCTCCGCTGTAGAGGGGGACTTAGTAACTAGAAGCATCCATGTGCCCCATGAGTGTCTTTTACGTCAAACGGTTGCCCGATACATGAGAATGGAAATCCACCCTAGGATCATCCCGATGAAATATCCCGAGAACCGAAACATAGTGGTTAACTCGAATCATATTATTGATCATACATAAGGGAATGCTGTCCTAGGCGTAATTTTGATAATGAAACTCTTGAATTTTGCCACTAGGCGTGGGGTAGGCGAATTGGCTTGTTTAATCTAACCCTTCATATTGACGGTCGGTTAAATTCACGCTTGTTAATCTTTGAGCTTGATTTTCTCCATGAACGATTGATTAGGACTGAAATTGATTACTTAGTGTAATCAGTGTCCGGGACGTGACTCACTATTACGATACTTGCATTATTCTTTGAGATTTTCAGGGTAGTATTGATTAAGTTGAGCACTATGGATTTGCATGATTATTCACGATACATTTTGTTTAAAATTGAAAATTGTTTGCTTGAGGACAAGCAAAGGCTCAAGTTTGGGGGTATTTTTTAGGCGTATTTTTATGCGCTTTTATATCATTATTTTATATCCATCTTGAGCCTAAATCAGCATAAATGAGCTTTTAATGCATTATTTTTATATGTTTTGCAGGAAATCGGAGTCCGTAAGCCAAAACGATGAAAAACGGGCGAAAATAGCAGTTTTTGGTCATGAGCCGCGGCACACACCAACTGAACCGCGGCACACGAAGACAACCAGCGAATGATGTGCACACTGTACTGTGTGCCGCGGCACACACCAAGTGATCCGCGGCACAGAAAGCGCAAAAAGACGCCTGGTGGGAATAAAAAAAACTAAGTGTGCAGATTTGTGCAAGTTGGGCCGCATATTTTGGGATTTTGGGGAGATTGAGAGGTGCACTTTGGGGATGCATTTTTTTCATTTATTGTATTGGTCGGAAACCCTATGGAGAAAAACTACTGGAGGGTAATTGAAAAAAAGAAAAAAACTATAAAAGGCAATTATTATGAGAACAGAAGGGAGATGGGGGAGATAGGTTTTCGGCGGAAGAAATCAAGGGGAACACAAGGAGGAGATTTGTGGGCGACGACAAGACTACGGATCCCTACGGTTTTTCTGCATCTTAGTTTTTAGATCTATTCGAGTAGGATTTTGATTGTAGCCAATTTCATGACGGTTTGATTATTTATTATTATTTCGATTTACTCGTTATTCTATTGAATTGGATTCTTCTTACTGTTCTTAATGCTTTTTAATTGTCCTGCCACAGCTAATTTGTTTTGAATGTCTTTATGGATTCGGGAGATGAAATTTAGGCATAGTTCTTGTTAGACGAATCATAATTTTCGTGAGATAGGGATATACTCATGCGAATTGTGAAGCCGGTTATTGTGGGAATTCTTGAACTATTTTAGCTATTAATTATCTGATTCGAATAGGGATATATCGAGTTAGTAATTCGTAGTATTTTCTATCGACCTTGGGAAAGGCTTTAGAATAATTTAGGAATTCCTGGCTTACAATTAATTGAATAACAGTGAATTGAATCGAATAAATATCATTCCTGATTGTTTGAGGTGAAAATCATAATCATACCCCTTATTTGTATTATTATTATTATTATTATTAGTACTATTATTTACTTTCTGCAATTAGTTTAGATATAAACTCTATTTAATTGTTCTTCAAATAAAATTGTGAGTTGACTAAATTTTGGTACATAGTGAAATCAGTCCTCGAGGGAACGATACTTTACTTATCACTTTATTACTTGTTGACACCGTGCACTTGCGGCATATTGTGAGGGATTTTCCCACAACATATTCTTCCAAAGAAATACTTCTACCTCCTCCGCCTTCCTAAATGAACTCATCTTACAGGAAGTGTGCTTGCAAAGCAACAACGATCTTTCGATCTTCATGCATGTAGAATAGATAACCCATCATCCCAGATGGGAATCCAATGAAATGTCCCTTCACGGACCTTGCTTCCAACTTCTTCACCTTAGTCTTCTTGACATAGGCGGGACATCTGTAATATCCGGATTTATTACTGTATATTTTACCTGTATTCGAACCCTGTATTATTCGGAATTGTGATCTTGATGATTGGAGTATGATATTTCTTACATTGATATGTTTGTACATAAGTATAACAACATGCAAAATTTCTCATGCAAACTCGTGATAGCGCATGCTAAGAATGTAGCTTAACGCGCGCTATCGAGCTACTACTAGCGCACGCTATGTATGTAGGAGTTGCGTGCGCTAAGCACTCAATTATTGAACTGGACGGCTAGCACATGCGCCAGCCGGGACATGGGTCCGGATAAGATTCCCGCGGACGAACCTGGACAGTTTTAAAGTCAACTCTTATTAGCGCGCGCTAAGTAATGCTTAGTAGCATGCGCTAATTAGCTAAAGTGCAGAATATTATAAATGAGACAACAACCCGTTTTGGCTTACATTTCATTCGTCCATTCTTCATTCTTGAGAGGCCATAGAGCTATAATAATCCTTCTACACTTAGAATACATCTTATCGATCCTTGTATATTGGTTATCACTTGTGAGTGATCATTGAAGTGGAGTAGCACCTTGGAGTGGCATACAACCAACCGGAGTCGGATTCTACCTTACGGTCCAGTGATTTTCGTCATATTAAGGTATGTTCAACCTATCTCCAGACTTAGAGTTGGATTCTAAAGAATTGGATGATCATGTTAACGAGATATTGATTTTCATTAGTGAATTATCCAAAGTACATCATGTTTAGAATATTGAGATGAATAAGCCTTAAGTACCTTGATTATGAACATCATGATTCGAATCTTATTACATTGAACAAGTAGAGGAAGCTTCCATCATTGGTAATCCGAATCTAGTAGATGACTTCATAACAATCATGGACTTGACTTTAACATCATTATTGTTAGATGAATCTAAGGGATTGATCATGGAAGGATTTATCTAGTATAGATGGAATGTTAAACAACTACAGAGTGATAGTTTTCATTGATATAAAGGTGTTGATATCAACCGTTAAGCCTTCCGAATTATCGCATGAAGAATGGTATTTGAATTGGAATATGGTTTTATAATAGTATACATATTCTTGAATCTGAAGTTGTTGTTATCCGTAAAATCATTCATAATCGTATGAACATGATATTCATGGAGGTAACATGAATTATCACGGAAGATTTCATTATTTTGATCATGATGAGAACAGTCTTCTGCCGGTAGTGAACTGCCATGCACAGTTAACGCACGCTAAGTTATGTAAATTAACGTGCGCTATCGAGCATCGGTTAGCGTGCGCTACGTTTGGTACGTAACGTACCCTAGGACATCAGTCGAGTCAGTCAGATGATCAGTGAAGTACTAACCATGCATAGTTAGCGTACGCTATGCTTTGTTGTTTGCGTGCGCTATCGAGCAGACTTAACGCACGCTACACAGAGTACTTAGCGTGCGCTAAGAAGTTCAGACAGATTACATATTATGAGCTTTTGGCCGTAAATCGAATTGTTAGACATTCATACGACGTGAGATAAATCCTATATTATTTCATTTGTTAAGGTTTGAGCTTGTTACGTGATTGATTGAGGGGGGACGACCTTCAAGTGTTCGTTTTCGTGGAAGTATTGTTCTTGTCTTCATCGAGGCAAGTACCTTATTTTTTTTATGTATTGATGTTATACATATTGTCGTGCATGTATGTCGTTGTTGTATGTCCACCTCGTGTTGGTCCGACGGGATCATCGGGGGATCTATGCTAGCGTGCGCTGGATCATCGGACGGGTTTTTCCTCCACGGGTTGGTCTGACGGGATCATCGTGGGTTCTAGGCAGTGAACATTGGATCGTCGGAATTACCATGTGTATGTTATGATATCATGTTGTGATTATCAGTTGTGTATTTTATGTATGAGTTTCTCGCAGGAGAAGACTCGTTTGGCATTTTATCATTTACGTTTTTATTATTATTATTCTGCGTGTGATGTTGAATAACATGTTGTGGTACTTGTACTAGCATCGTTGTGCTAACCCCTTCGGGGGTGAATATTTTGTTTATGTTCAGGATCCAGGAGAGCGGGGAAACAACCACTGGAGCTGCATGACGACAAGGGTGCAGAGTGATGTTCTGGCCGGGTTTAATTGTCTGTTGTTTATTGGTTATTTCAATAAGTACTCGAGTACGAAGTCATTTATGAGGAATTTGAATTTGGTGATGTATTATTAAGTTTCTGTTGAACAATTGTATTTTCAGTACTTGGTCAGAACTGTTGTATCTTAATTCCGTTATTTCCATTCGTTAGTACCTTTTAATGTCTTTTCAATTCTCCAGCCTTGTAAATCCTTATGTAAAGGATTTACGGCACTGTAATATTCTTGAATATATCGGGGGTGTTACAGAATATGGTATCGGAGCTAAGATTATGGATATCTTGGCCATTGGGTTAAAATAGGGGTCATTTACGTCTTTTGAAGTAACCGGCCGTGAATGACATCACTGCACTGCCTACGTCTTCATGCGAACGGTGGTTGTAAGTTCCTAAACTCTATCTCATATTTTACATGTTATATTCCTTTGTACTTGAGCATTTGAATGGTATTGTTCCCGGTATATTTAGTATTTGTGCTTACAGTATGTTGAGAGGCGGACGTGGACGTGGACGCGGTCGTGGACGCGGATGAAGAAATGCTGAAAGGGAAGTGTCGCCTTCAAATCAAGCCAGTCATAGCTCAGGCGAGCCACAACGATCTATCAATAACGAACCGGAACCTGCTGTACCATAGATCCTTCGTCAAGTGGTGAACCAGATGACTCAGTTCGCCCAAGTCGTGGACCGAATACAAGTGGCGGTGGGACTACAGCAGGGAGAGAGACAGCAAGGGATCCCAGACATGGGAAATCGAGGTGACCGGTGGCGGCAGGAGGTGGCAAAGATGCAACAACCCAAATTCGACGGTATTTATGAGACTCCCACCTGGGACAATTGGTTGAAGGAACTGGAGAAAATCTTTGCTGGAATTAACTGCCCAGACGACCGAAGAGCCTCTATCGCTCAATATTTTATGATAGGGGAAGCGTCCGAATGGTGGGAAGCCATCCAGACTGTAGACCATGATGCTGATTGGACAGAGTTTAGATTAATGATGGAAGCTCAGTATTGCCCTCGTCCTGTGAGGGAAGCCAAAGTTCGGGAGTTTTTCTCCGCTCAGCCTTCAGATGTGCCAGTATCCCAGGCAATTAAGACGTTTAACCAGCAGCTGGCATTTGTTCGACATCTGGTCAGAACAGATGCAGAAATGATGATCCATTTCGATATGAGGATGAAACCAGAAATCCAGAGGTACATGTCCGGATTTGAATGTACCACACTCCATCAATACCAGGATAAGGCGTTGGCGTATGAGATCAAGGAAGCAGCTATGGAGAAATTTTCGGAATCCAAGAAGCAGAAAATTTCTGGTACTTTTACAGAGCACAAGAACAGCGGGCCCCGTAAGGCCCAGTCATCCTTTCACTCTTTCAAGAAACCTCCGCACCCAGTTAGGAGCGGAAAGAACTTCGGAACGACATCAACTATTACTGATGTTACCAGGAAATGCTTTAACTGCGCCCAGACGGGGCACTATCGACGGAATTACCCCCTACCTGCCGTGACTTGTTTTGATTGTGGATGAGAGGGACATGGGGCAGTGTTCTGTGAAGAGGCTGCAAAGTCTTTTAGAGACCGTACACCCCAGCCAGTCCAGAAGGAAGCCAGTATCCAACAGACGTAGCAAAGTGTTCAGATGCCTCAGAGTTTTGGCCGCGGACGAGGCAGAGGACAATGGGACCGAAAGGGGACATCAAGTCGGATCGATCCCAGTGCATGCGAGATGAGGAGGACAGACGATCAGGATGCTGCTGTCGCATCAGGTACTGTCCAGATCCTTTCCCAGCCAGTTAGAGTTTTATTAGATACAGGAGCTACGCATTCTTTTATATCTTTGTCTTGTGTAAATCGTTTGAATATTTCCGGTTTTCATACTTGTGAACCTTATGTTGTTGGTTTACCGAGTGGAGAGAGGATTGTCGGGAACTTAGAAACTAGAAATTTCCCTGTATCATTTGGAGGCAGAGAGTGGCTCTCAAATTTGATTGTAATAGAAATGCAAGGAGACGACCTGATACTCGGAGACGATTGGCTTAATCGATATGGAGAAATTGTAAACTACCGAAGGAGGAATATCTCGCTGATCGCTGGCGATGGTTCCGAAATTCTGTTTGAGGGATGGAAACCAGGAAGCTCAGGAAAGTTGATTAAGGCGATGAAAGCTGTCAAATTGTTGAAACAAGGTTGTACCGGATACTGGTGTTATGCAATGAAGAAAGAAGACAAAATTCTGGAACTTTCATCCATTCCTATTGTGAACGAATTTCCAGATGTATTTCCTGACGAGTTACCTGGACTACCTCCACGAAGGGATGTAGAATTTACCATTGAGCTGGAACCCGGAGCTACACCAATTTCTAAGGCGCCGTATCGAATGGCACCTACTGAGATGTACTGACCGAAAAGCAGTGGAGGAGTTCTTGGACAAAGGCTATATTCACCAAGCGTTTCGCCACGGGAGCGCCCGGTACTTTTGTCCGAAAGAAGGATGGATCGCTTCGACTGTGTATTGACTATCGAGAGATGAACAAGATGACGATTAAGAACAAGTATCCGTTGCCACGGATTGATGATCTGTTTGACCAGTTGCAAGGGGCAACAGTATTTTCTAAAATTGATTTGAGATCAGGGTATCATCAGTTGAGGATTAAGGAATCTGATGTTCCGAAATCAGCGTTCAGAACTCGCTACGGACATTATGAGTTTGTAGTGATGCCGTTTGGTCTCACTAATGCACCTGCTGTATTCATGCAATTAATGAACCGAGTGTTCATCGAATATTTGGATAAATTTGTGGTCGTGTTCATTGATGATATTCTAGTGTATTCTAAGAGCCCGGAAGAGCATGCTCAGCATTTGCGGATTGTATTGGAACTTTTGAGAAGCGAGCAATTGCACGCCAAACTTTCTAAGTGTGAATTTTGGCTGAAGGAAGTAATGTTCCTCGGCCATGTGGTATCAGCTAAAGGAGTACGAGTAGACCCTCAGAAAATCGAAGCAATTATGGATTAGAAACCTCCAAAGAATGTGAAAGAAGTCCGAAGCTTCTTAGGACTTGCTGGGTATTATCGTCGATTCGTGGAAGGGTTTTCTAAAATTTCCCGCCCACTTACTAGACTCCTGCAGAAAACTCAAAAGTTTGAGTGGAACGAGTCGTGTCAGACTAGTTTTGATGAGTTAAAGAAGAGATTGACGACGGCACCGATTCTATCACTTCCACGAGGCTGGAGGATTTATAGTATACAGTGATGCTTGAACCAAGGGCTCGGATGCGTATTGATGCGTAATGATAAGGTGATCGCTTATGCGTCGCGACACCAAACCTTATGAAGTGAATTACCCAACACATGATTTGGAGCTAGCGGCGGTAGTTTTTGCTTTAAAGATCTGGAGGCATTATCTCATGCGGACTCACTGTCAGATCTTTACGGATCACAAGAGTCTCAAATACCTCTTCAGTCAGAAAGAATTGAACATGCGGCAAAGAAGATGGTTAGAACTGATTAAGGACTATGACTTGGAGATTTTGTATCATCCAGGCAAAGCGAGTGTAGTGGCTGATGCACTCAGCCGCAAGCCTGTTTCTATTTAGATGCTGGAGACGCTGACCTCCCAACTTAGCCTTCAACGAGAGATGATTCGAGAAGGAATTGAAGTGTGGTTACAAAGAGTCCAAGGACAACTGTGCGTGATGGAGATAACTTCATCATTAACCGAAGAAATCAAATCTAGACACGCAGATGATCCTCTGTTGATTCGGTTACGTGATGAAGTGATCAAGGGAAAGGCCCCCGGATTCATAATTCATGATGATGGAGTTTTGATATTTCAGAACCGACTCTGCGTTCCCGATGTCGATGTTCTGAAACAGACAATTATGAAGGAAGCTCACAGTTCGCCCTATTCTATCCACCCAGGCACCAGTAAGATGTATAAGGACTTGAAGCAGAATTTCTGGTGGAGCAACATGAAGAAAGATGTGGCGGACTATGTTTCGAAATGCTTGACTTTTCAGCAGGTTAAGATCGAGCATCAACGGCCTGCCGGAATGTTGAAGCCACTCCCGATTCCTGAATGGAAGTGGGAGGACATATCGATGGACTTTATCACTAGTATGCCGAGAACCAGGACATAAATGAACATGATTTGGGTGATAGTTGATCGTTTAACCAAATCAGCTCATTTTCTAGGCATTAAGGACATGTGGGGACCAGATAGGTTGGCACGAGTATTTATTTCGGAGATAGTTCGATTGCATGGTACGCCGAAAACCATTGTTTCTGATCGAGACGGCCGTTTTGTGTCTCACTTTTGGAAAGCAGTTCATAAGGCCTTGGGGACTGAATTGAACTTCAGTACAGCTTATCACCCGCAGACTGACGGACAATCCGAGAGAACCATTCAAATGGTGGAAGATATGCTGAGAGCCTGTGCCTTAGATTGGTCAACTGATTGGGAAGTTCATCTACCGTTGATTGAATTTACCTACAACAATAGTTGGCATGCTTCCATTAAGATGGCACCATTTGAGGCATTATACGGGAGGAGATGTAGATCGCCCCTATGTTGGGATGATTCATCAGACTTAATCGGGACAGAACCAGAGTTGATCGTGCAGACTCGAGAAAAGATAGCCTTGATTCGTGAAAGGCTATTGACCACCCAGAGTCGCCAGAAATCTTATGCAGACGTACGCCGTCGCCCTTTGGAGTTTAGTACGGGAGACCACGTGCTTTTAAAAGTTTCACCTACTCGAGGAATTTTTCGTTTTGGAAGGAGGGGAAATCTGAGTACGAGATATATCGGACCATTTGAGATCCTTGATAGAGTTGGGGAGTTGGCATACAGATTGGCATTGCCGCCGTCATTGTGCCATGTTCATAACGTGTTCCACGTATCCCAGTTACGGAGGTATATACCAGATCCCAGTCATATCATTGATTTCTGCGAGATCGAAGTCGTGCAGGATGGGACGTTTGAAGAAAGACCGGTCAAGATACTCGAGAGTCGAGTTAAGCAGTTGAGGAACAAACCAATCGTTTTGGTCAAAGTTCAATGGTCACGTCACGGAATGGAAGAAGCCACATGGGAAATGGATGCTGGTATGAAGTCCAGATATCCTGAGTTATTTTCGTCTTGAGTTTCGGGACGAAACTCCTTTTTAGTAGGAGAGTATGTAATATCCGGATTTATTACTGTGTATTTTACCTGTATTTGAACCCTGTATTATTCGAATTGTGATCTTGATGATTGGAGTATGATGTTTCTTACAATGATATCTTTGTACATAAGTATAACAACATGCAAAATTTCTCATGCAAACTCGTGATAGCGCACGCTAAGAATGTAGCTTAACGCGTGCTATCGAGCTACTACTAGCGCACGCTATGTATGTAGGAGTTGCGTGCGCTAAGCACTCAATTATTGAACTGGACGGCTAGCACATGCGCCAGCCGGGACATGGGTCCGAATAAGATTCCCGCGGACGAACCTGGACAATTTTGAAGTCAACTCTTATTAGCGCGCGCTAAGGAATGCTTAGTAGCGTGCGCTAATTAGCTAAAGTGCAGAATATTATAAATGAGACAACAACCCGTTTTGGCTTACATTTCATTCGTCCATTCTTCATTCTTGAGAGGCCAGAGAGCTATAATAATCCTTCTACACACTTAGAATACATCTTATCGATCCTTGTATATTGGTTATCACTTGTGAGTGATCATTGAAGTGGAGTATCACCTTGGAGTGGCATACAACCAACCGGAGTCAGATTCTACCTTACGGTTCAGTGATTTTCGTCATATTAAGGTATGTTCAACCTTTCTCCAGACTTAGAGTTGGATTCTAAAAAATTGGATGATCATGTTAACGAGATATTGATTTTCATTAGTGAATTATTCAAAGTACATCATGTTTGGAATATTGAGATGAATAAGCCTTAAGTACCTTGATTATGAACATCATGATTCGAATCTTATTACATTGAACAAGTAGAGGAAGCTTCCATCATTGGTAATCCGAATCTCGTAGATGACTTCATAACAATCATGGACTTGACTTTAACATCATTATTGTTAGATGAATCTAAGGGATTGATCATGGAAGGATTTATCTAGTATAGATGGAATGTTAAACAACTACAGAGTGATAGTTTTCATTGATATAAAGGTGTTGATATCAACCGTTAAGCCTTCCGAATTATCGCATGAAGAATGGTATTTGAATTGGAATATGGTTTTATAATAGTATACATATTCTTGAATCTGAAGTTGTTGTTATCCGTAAGATCATTCATAATCGTATGAACATGATATTCATGGAGGTAACATGAATTATCACGGAAGATTTCATTGTTTTGATCATGATGAGAACAGTCTTCTGCCGGTAGTGAACTGCCATGCACAGTTAACGCACGCTAAGTTATGTAAATTAACGTGCGCTATCGAGCATCGGTTAGCGTGCGCTACGTTTGGTACGTAACGTACGCTAGGCCATCAGTCGAGTCAGTCAGCTGATCAGTGAAGTACTGACCATGCATAGTTAGCGTACGCTATGCTTTGTTGTTTGCGTGCGCTATCGAGATTTGATGGTGCAATCCGACGGATAGGATTTGGCACAGATGGTTCATTCTGTAACACCCCCAAGTCATTCAGGGTATATTACAGCGCCGTGAGCCCCGCCGTGGGACACACAAGGCTAAACATACGCGGAACTATAAAACTTGACCGAGAAGGTCTACATACAATGGGAAGAAAGACGATACAAAGGTATTCAAAAACATAACCAATGTATTCACAGACATCACACCACAAATCAATACTTCGGCAAACACAGGCCGGAACATCAAGGAAAATGGAAAACAATACTCGAGTATTCAATAACCAATCCAGTACAACAACACTGAATGGAAAACTCAAAACATAACTGGAAGAAAAACACAGTATCACACTTGCCCACCATCTTCATGCCGGCCCGATACCTGCCTGTCCGATCTCCTGGAACCTGAAATACATGAAACGTATTTCCCCCATAAAGGGGTTAGCCGTCGAATAGCTAGCGCAAGTATATCAAGTATGAAACACAATACTCCTCGACAATAAAGTAAATGTAACCGTCAATTCATCAATTCAAGACTAGTATTCCGGAATAACTAAAATCTCAAGACGTATGTGAATGCCGTAGAAACGGTTCGTTCATATCATACGCCGATACGTATGTGAATGCCGTATAAACGGTTCGTTTATATCATACACCGATACATGTAGGAATGCCGTAAAAACGGTTCGTTCATTACATGCCATTAATACATATATGAATGCCGTAAAAACGGTTCGTTCATAATATGCCATCAATATTTCTATGAATGCCGTAAAAACGGTTCGTTCATATCGTACCATCAATACCGCTTACTTTAAAAGTCGAGAACGTACAATCATAAATGTATACTTGCCTTTGAGACATCGAGAAATCGAACGGAGGAAGGGTATGAGTTCGGTAGGTCCAAGAACGCGCTTCCGGCACCTAAACGATTCGCAAGGAATATGATAATCAATCATCCATATTCAAACTACACGAAGGAACTCCCGAAACCCATCTACGATTCATAAAGATATACGGATAATCAACTAGAGGTTGGAAAATCGTCCAAAATCTCACAAGTCCGAAAACGGCACAATCCAAACCATAAAATCGTAGGAAAAGTATGCATACGGTATAGATACATCATAATCTCAAGGTTATCAAGCTTCAAAACGGATAAATCGGATGAATCTACGAAAAACCCCAAAATTCCCAAAAGTAGTGTTCTAAGGATTTTACCTTGATTCGGACGTTAGGATGAATTAGATGTTGTGGAATCTTTGTTCTCCAACCGAATATATTGTTGTTAGAAGGAAGATCGCTTCCAATCGCCCAAGATCGTCTCTCCCGAGTGATTCCCGTCGAAAAGGAATGAAGAAGGTGAGAAATGACGAAATTAAAGTCAACTGCCATATATATATCTGTCCAGTCTAGCGCACGCTACGCCTCCTTCATTAGCGTGCGCTAGCGAAGTCACCGGATAGTCCAGTGGTTTCTGCCGGTTCCGTTAGCGTGCGCTAATCGTCTGTCTCTAGCGTGCGCTAGTCCAAAATGTGGTATCCAGTACTGGAGTCCAGAACTTACTGTCTCTGCCCTGCTCAAAACTTAGCGTGCGCTACCGCTACGGTTTAGCGTGCATTATGCAATAGCTTTAGCGTGCGCTAGCCGAAGCCTAGCGTACGCTACCTGATAGTCCAGAAAATCTGGCAACTTCACTGCCTCTGCTGACCAGCCCGGTAGCGTGCGCTACGGACGGATGTTAGCGTGCGCTACTAACCACGAATAGCGCGCGCTAACAACTCCTAGCGCGCGTTAATCCGCCAGTCCAGAGAGCAGTCCGAAATGCTGGTTCTGACCTGACTAATCCTCTTAGCGCGTGCTACGGCTCAAAGCTAGCGTGCGCTAATCAAGCAGAATTAGGGTGCGTTAGCCTAGGCCTAGCGTGCGTTATATCTCTGGCCCAGAACATTTCCGCAAGGTCTAAACGACATGATCAAAAACCAAACGAGATACAAAACTCAATAACAATATTAACAACATCTCCAAGCATTTACAGAGCGTCAACATAAGAGAACGGCAAGGTCAAACAGTCAGTAAAAGTACGGGTATTACATTCTCCCCCTCTAAAAAGAAGTTTCGTCCCGAAACTTAAGAAATAAATAGTTCGGGGTATTCCACCCGCATCTTCTCTTCCGTCTCCCAAGTTGCCTCCTCGACTCCATGCCTCAACCATTGCACTTTAACCAGTGGAATGGTCTTATGCCGAAGTTGTTTCTCTCGACGCTCAAGGATCTTCACGGGTCTCTCCGGAAAGGTAATATCCTCGGCTACGTCAATCTCACTGTAGTCGATGATGTGGCTCGGATCCGGTACGTACTTCCTCAACTGAGACACATGAAAAACACTATGGACGTGACTCAAAGCTGGAGGCAACGCCAAGCGATAAGCTAAATCTCCAACTCTGTCCAAAATCTCGAAAGGTCCGATATACCTCGGACTAAGTTTCCCCTTTTTCCCAAAGCGAAAACTCCACGGGTCGGCGACACCTTGAGTAAGAATGATCCCCCACTTCGAACTCCAAGGGTTGACGACGAGTATCAGCATAAGATTTCTGACGACTCTGGGCAGCCATCAATCGGTCCCAGATAATAGAAATCTTTTCCTTAGTCTCCATCAACATATCCGGCTCCGTCCCAACTAGCTCAGAAGCCTCGTCCCAATATAATGGCGACCTACATCGCCTACCATAAAGTGCCTCGAAGGGTGCCATTTTGATCGACGCATGCCAACTATTATTGTAAGCAAACTCGATCAACGGTAGGTGAAGCTCCCAATCATTACTCCAGTCTAAGGCACAAGCCCGTAACGTATCTTCCAACGTCTGAATCGTCCTCTCTGTCTGACCATCCGACTGAGGCTGAAAGGAAGTGCTCAATCTCAACTCAGTACCCAAAGCCAGATGAACGGCCTGCCAAAAGTGTGATACGAAACGGTCGTCTCGATTAGAAACAATGGTCTTGGGGGCACCGTGTAACCTCACGATCTCAGCAATAAAGGTTCGAGCCAGTCTATCCGGTCCCCAAGTATCCTTAATACCCAAGAAGTGTGCAGACTTGGTCAACCGATCGATAATTACCCAAATCATATTCATTCCAGTCCGAGTTCTCGGCATGCCAGTGATGAAATCCATCGAGATGTCTTCCCACTTCCACTCGGAAATGGGGAGTGGTTTCAACAACTCCGCTGGTCGTTGATGTTCGATCTTTACTTGTTGACACGTCAAGCACCGTAGTACAAACTCCGTAACATCCTTCTTCATGTTATTCCACCAAAAATTGCGCTTCAAATCTTTGTACATCTTACTCGTTCCGGGGTGGATTGAGTAAGGTGTAGCATGAGCTTCTCGGAGAATTCTCTGTCTCAACTCTAAATCGTTCGGAACACAAAGCCTGCCCTAAAATCTGAGAATACTATCCTCGTGTACCATAAAGCCAGGAGCTTTTCCTTTAATTACATCTTCCTTCAGTTGAGAAATCATCGGGTCACTCCACTGCTTCCCTTTGATGTCATCAACTAAGAACGAAGTAATTTCGAGAGTACACAACTGTCCCTGTACTCGTTGAAGCCAAACTTCTATCCCTTGCTCAATTAAATCCCGATGAATTTTCGTCTGGGACGTAAGAACCTCGAGCATTTGAAGAGATGCCGATTTGCGGCTCAAAGCATCCGCAACGACATTGGCTTTCCCGGGGTGGTAAAGAATTTCCAAATCATAATCCTTTATCAACTCTAACCAACGCCGCTGTCTCATATTCAGCTCCTTCTGACTGAAAATATACTTCAGACTCTTGTGATCGGTATAAATCCGGCACGGTGAACCATACAAATAATGCCGCCAAATCTTGAGTGCGAAGACAATTGCGGCCAATTCCAAATCGTGAGTAGGATAATTCATCTCGTAAGGCTTTAATTGTCGTGACGCAAAAGCTATTGTCTTATCATGCTGCATACGAACACAGCCCAAGCCTTGACCCGAAGCGTCACTGTAGACTGCAAAGCCCTCGCTACCATGCGGTAAAGTCAAAATTGGCGCTGAAGTCAAACGTCTCTTTAGTTCATCGAAGCTTTGTTGTCTCTCATCCGTCCAAACAAACTTTTCGGTCTTCTGGAGTAATTTCGTAAGCGGTCGAGCGAGTTTCGAGAACCCTTCGACAAACCGACGGTAATACCCAGCAAGGCCCAAAAAGCTACGAACCTCCTTAACATTTTTAGGCGGTGCCCAGCCTAGCACTGCCTCGATCTTTTGCGGGTCTACACGAACCCCTTCGGCCGAAATCACATGGCCGAGAAACATAACTTCTTCCAACCAAAACTCACATTTCGAGAATTTTGCATAGAGGTGCTCGGTTCTCAAAATGTCTAAAAACAAACGCAAGTGTCGGGCATGTTCCTCCTTATCTCGAGAATAGATTAAGATGTCGTCAATAAAGACGACTACACACCTGTCGAGGTACTCGATGAATATCTTATTCATTAACTGCATGAATACTGCTGGTGCATTAGTCAACCCAAAAGGCATAACTACAAATTTATAATGCCCATATCTCGTCCGAAATCCCGTCTTCGGAACGTCGGACTCCCTCACCCTGAGTTGATAATACCTAGATCTTAAATCAATTTTCGAGAAAACTGCATCCCCATGCAATTGATCAAATAAATCGTCTATACGAGGTAGAGGGTACTTGTTTTTGATGGTTACTTTGTTCAGCTCGTGGTAGTCGATGCACAAACGTAGTGAACCATCCTTCTTCCTCACGAAAAGAACAGGCGCACCCCAAGGCGAAGCGCTCGGTCTGATGTACCCTTTTTCCAGAAGTTCTCCCAACTGATTCTTCAATTCTTGCATTTCGGAAGGTGCCATCCGGTAAGGTGTTTTAGAAATCGGAGCCGCATCTGTCTCTAAGTCCACGGTAAATTCTATCTCTCGATCTGGCGGTAATCCCGGGAGGTCATCCGGAAAAACATCAGGATACTCATTAACAACCGGAATTGAAGAGAGATCGACTTCGTTTCCTTCCATTTTCAAGGCATAACACCAATAGCCCGCACAACCTTTATTCAAAAGTTTTACGACCTTCATGGCACTGATAAGTAACTTGGGTAGTCCCGACTTACGCCCCAAAAATGAGTACTCAGATCCGTCTTTAGTCATCATGGTGGTAACCTTGGTACGGTAATTCATAATCGCTTGATGACTATCAAGCCAATCCTCACCGAGGATTACATCCTCGCCTTCCATATCAACTACAATCAGATTCGATAACCATTCCATACCGGATATAATCACCGAAAAATCTCTAATCTCCCGGTTCCCCACAATTCTATCCCCGCTAGGCAGTTTCACGATGAAGGGATCGCAAGCAGTCAAACAAGTTATATTCAAACGGCGTACACACTCCAAAGAAATAAAAGAATGTGTAGCACCCGAATCAAAAAGTGCACGGACTGGATGAGATAGAATATAAATGGTACCTGAAGCCACCGCGTCGGGTTAAATGCCTCGGCGCATCTCATAAACTCGTGGTTGTACCGAACCGACGCTAGAGTTCCCCCCTCCAGCATTCTGACCCCGTCCCCGGCCCCTGCCGAAATTCTGCTGAGGTTGACCAAAAGATTGCCGCTGATTAATACCTTGATCAAGTGGTGTTGGGGCAGAAGCCCGAGTATCCAAAGTTTGGTTCGGCTCGGAACAATAAACCGCTCTATGCCCCATCTGTCCACGTGTGTGACACTTTAATGGTGGAAAGTAGCATTCCGAATTTAAGTGGCCTGGGCGGCCACAATTATAGCAAGTCACCGTGCGATTTGAGGTACCCGGAGTGGGACGGTAACCCCTCTTCCCTTTATTAGAACGCGACGACTGTCCGGCAAAACGGTTAGTCGTCTGAGACTTCTGGAATTTGCCACCCTTAGATCCAGAAAAATTTCCCGCAACTTTCTGTTTCTTCGGTTCTTCAACGGTATCGTTGTCGGGGCTCAACATATGATGGGCTAAAGCTCGGTCCTGATACTCTTTCAGCGTGGTACAAGCAAATCCGTCCATGTACCGTCGTAAGTCCAAATTCATCCGCATGTCAATATAACGGATCTTATCACGCTCGTTACGCACTTGATCCTTCACATGGATCAATTGTTGGTTGTACTCCACGATCGCCTGCGAAACGGGAATATCCTGTGGTTTAGCCTCGAAGAAGGCTCGGATTCGGCTCTCTCGTACCGGCCAAGGGCAAAACTCGGTCTCCAAGAGCTCCTTAAATTCATCCCATGAGGCAATACGATCCTGTGGCTTGATGACCTTCCACCAAGTAGCGGCCTCCTAAGTGAGGAAATACTGAGCAATTGGTACTTTCCTCACCTCGGGGCAATCAACCGCCTCGAAAATCTTCTCTAATTACGCTGCGGTCTTCCCACTTAACAGTGCAGTGGCACCGCCAAACTGTGGAGGGTGCATACGGATTACATTCTGCAGCAAGGCATCCGTGTTTGGGTTCGGGTTATTCAGCTGAACAGTTTGGGCCAAAATAGTCATCTAAGTAGCCAATTGTTGAAGTGCATTCGCCACTCCAACGTCCGCATTGTTCCCTTGACCGTCTGACTGGTCGTGCTGACTCTCGGTGTCGGGATGCACCGAGTTCGACAAACTGGGGTTGGTCAACCCCGTAACTGAACTGATGGAAACGGCCGCGCCACGACCTCTTCCTCGTCCATGGCCACGACCACGACGACGGCCCCTACCAGCTGACATACTGAAGAACAAACAAGGTACGTAAGCACAATTCAAACGCACGTCATTAAGGTGATCGGTTCTCAAGAACATCCATAGAAGAAGCATAATGAATAAGGAAACATCAGAAGAGTAAGAGGTCTTACAAGTACCGGTCGCACTGTGATGATGGCAGAGTAGTGATACTGTGGACAATTGACGACTCATTCGACCCAAAAGACCGACAGCCTAGGTATCCATAGACCTAAGCTCCGATACCATATTCTGTAACACCCCCAAGTTATTCAGGGTATATTACAGCGCCGTGAGCCCCGCCGTGGGACACACAAGGCTACACATACGCGGAACTATAAAACTTGACCGAGAAGGTCTACATACAATGGGAAGAAAGACGATACAAAGGTATTCAAAAACATAACCAATGTATTCACAGACATCACACCACAAATCAATACTTCGGCAAACACAGGCCGGAACATCAAGGAAAATGGAAAACAATAATCGAGTATTCAATAACCAATCCAGTACAACAACACTGAATGGAAAACTCAAAACATAACTGGAAGAAAAACACAGTATCACACTTGCCCACCATCTTCATGCCGGCCCGATACCTGCCTGTCCGATCTCCTGGAACCTGAAATACATGAAACGTATTTCCCCCATAAAGGGGTCAGCCGTCGAATAGCTAGTGCAAGTATATCAAGTATGAAACACAATACTCCTCGACAATAAAGTAAATGTAACCGTCAATTCATCAATTCAAGACTAGTATTCCGGAATAACTAAAATCTCAAGACGTATGTGAATGCCGTAGAAACGGTTCGTTCATATCATACGCCGATACGTATGTGAATGCCGTAGAAACGGTTCGTTCATATCATACGCCGATACATGTAGGAATGCCGTAAAAATGGTTCGTTCATTACATGCCATTAATACATATATAAATGCCGTAAAAACGGTTCGTTCATAATATGCCATCAATATTTCTATGAATGCCGTAAAAACGGTTCGTTCATATCGTACCATCAATACCTCTTACTTTCAAAGTCGAGAACGTACAATCATAAATGTATACTTGCCTTTGAGACATCGAGAAATCGAACGGAGGAAGGGTATGAGTTCGGTAGGTCCAAGAACGCGCTTCCGGCACCTAAACGATTCGCAAGGAATATGATAATCAATCATCCATATTCAAACTACACGAAGGAACTCCCGAAACCCGTCTACGATTCATAAAGATATACGGATAATCAACTAGAGGTTGGAAAATCGTCCAAAATCTCACAAGTCCAAAAACGGCACAATCCAAACCATAAAATCGTAGGAAAAGTATGCATACGGTATAGATACATCATAATCTCAAGGTTCTCAAGCTTCAAAACGGATAAATCGGACGAATCTACGAAAAACCCCAAAATTCCCAAAAGTAGTGTTCTAAGGATTTTACCTTGATTCGGACGTTAGGATGAATTAGATGTTGTGGAATCCTTGTTCTCCAACCGAATCTATTGTTGTTAGAAGGAAGATCGCTTCCAATCGCCCAAGATCGTCTCTCCCGAGTGATTCCCGTCGAAAAGGAATGAAGAAGGTGAGAAATGATGAAATTAAAGTCAACTGCCATATATATATCTGTCCAGTCTAGCGCACGCTACGCCTCCTTCATTAGCGTGTGCTAGCGAAGTCACCGGATAGTCCAGTGGTTTCTGCCGGTTCCGTTAGCGTGCGCTAATCGTTTGTCTCTAGCGTGCACTAGTCCAAAATGTGGTATCCAGTACTGGAGTCCAGAACTTACTGTCTCTGCCCTGCTCAAAACTTAGCGTGCGCTACCACTACGGTTTAGCGTGCGTTATGCAATAGCTTTAGCGTGCGCTAGCCGAAGCCTAGCGTACGCTACCTGATAGTCCAGAAAATCTGGCAATTTCACTGCCTCTGCTGACCAGTCCGGTAGCGTGCGCTACGTACGGATGTTAGCGTGCGCTACTAACCACGAATAGCGCGCGCTAACAACCGCCAGCGCGCGTTAATCCGCCCGATCGAAGCGATCCGAAATCTTGGTTCGACTGGACTGATCCTCTTAGCGCGCGCTACGGCTCAAAGCTAGCGTGCGCTAATCAAGCAGAATTAGCGTGCGTTAGCCTAGGCCTAGCGTGCGTTATATCTCTGGCCCAGAACATTTCCGCAAGGTCTAAACGACATGATCAAAAACCAAACAAGATACGAAACTCAATAACAATATTAACAACATCTCCAAGCATTTACAGAGCGTCAACATAAGAGAACGGCAAGGTCAAACAGTCAGTAAAAGTACGGGTATTACACATTCCACACTTATGAGTATGATGATGTTTTGTGGATTCTTGGTATTGTTTGAATACAGTGTAGGTGGTTGTAGTTGAGTTCATTTCGTCATTTGAGAATGTCCTTCAACACATCAACTCTTATGCTGATACTCATCGTTGACCTTTGAAATTCGAAGTGGGAGACCATGTTCTACTCAAGGTGTCGCCGACCAAAGGAGTTTTCCGCTTCGGGAAAGGGAGTAAACTTAGTCCGAGATATACCGGGCTGTTTAAAATTCTGGACAGGGTTAGAGATTTATCTTATCGCTTGGCGTTGCCTCCAGCTTTGAGTCATGTCCATAGCATTTTGCATGTTTCTCAGTTTAGGAAGTACGTGCCGGATCCAAGTCATATTGTATACTATCGTGAGATTGATTTAGCCATGGATGTTATCTTTCCAGAGGGACCGGTGAAGATCCTCGAGTGTCGTGAAGAAACAGCTTCGGCACGAAACTATTCCGCTGGTTAAGGTGCAATGGTGGAGACATGGAGTCGAGGAGGTGACTTGGGAGACGGAAGAGAAGATGCGATCGGAATACCCCCAACTTTTTATTTCTTAAGTTTCGGGACGAAACTTCTTTTAGAGGGGGAGAATGTAATACCCGTACTTTATATGAATTGTTGGCTCTGATGTTCCTTCACCATTGTCGCTCTGTAAGCACTTATTGGGATGTTGTCGTTGTTGATTTTAGTGTTTCGTACCTTTTCGGATCATGTTCGTATTGTTTGGACCTATCGGCGATGTTTCGAGACAAGCCGATAGCGTACGCTAGGCCTAGGCTAACGCACGCTATTTCTGTTGAGTAGCGCACGCTAGCTTTGAGCCTTAGCGCACGCTAACGGTCCAGGCTCATCAGAGACAGTAGTTGATTCTGCACTCTAGACTAGCAGTTAGCGCACACTAGGCATTAGCTAACACACGCTATTCGTGTTGAGTAGCATGCGCTAACATCGCCTGTAGCGCACGCTAATGGGCTGAGTCGGCAGGGGCAGTGAGGTGTTTCTATTTTATGGACTAGCAGGGAACACGCGCTAGGCCTGAGCCAGTGCACGCTATTGGTGTTGCGTAGCGCGCGCTAGCGCCCAGATGTAGCGCACGCTAGCGGGTTGGGGCAGTGAGTTGGAATCTTTACAGGATACCAGTTAGCGCACACAAAGGTGTGGTAGCGCGCGCTAACGTCATAGGTCAGAAGCTAATGGACTACCGGATGACCCCGTTAGCGCATGCTAACCCTGATTTTTAGCGCGCGCTAACCAAGCGTAGTATATAAGTGAGGGTTGACCTTGTTCTTTGTCATTTTTCACCTACTTCAATCTTTCCGATGGGAAAACTTGAGAAGGCGATTTGGAGGCAATTTGGGGGCAATTTTCATCAACTATCATCATCTTTGGTTGAATAACAAAGGTCACACAACATCTAATCCGTTTCTACCTTCCAAATCAAGGTAAATTCCTTAGAACCCTAGTTTTGGCAATTTTTGGGAATTTTCTTAGATTCGTATCCGTTTTGGAGCTTGAGACCTTTGAGATTATGATGTATCTACCCCGTACCCACGTTTCCCCTACGATTATATGGATGGTTTTGTACCTTGTTCAGACTTGAGAGGGTTTGGGTGATTTTCAAACCTCTAGGAAATTGTCCTTTTAGTTTTGTGAATCGTAGGCGGGTTTCGGGAGTTTCTTCGTGTAACTTGAGTACGGATTATTGATTGTCGTGTTCCTTACAAATCATTTAGGTGCCATAAGTGCATTCATGGACCTACCGAACTTATACTCTTTTTCCTTCCAATTCTCGATGTCTCAAAGGCAAGTATATGTTTATGATTGTACGTTATCGACTTTGAAAGTAAGGTTGATGAATGGCATGATTGTATATGTTCACTCTGTGACGGACCGACGGGTCCTATGAGGGTTCCGTAGCCTTTGGTGCGGTTCCGTGAACATTTTGGGTTAACTACTCTGCAACGGACCGACGGGTCGTCTGAGGGTTCCGTCGCCTTTGGTGCGGCTCCACGGTTAATCACGTATGTATTGAATGTAGTGCTATGAGATTTAGTTATTCCGGAATACTAGTCTTGAATTTATGGAATGATGATTACATTTACTTTATTGTCGAGAAGTATTGTGTTTCATATTCAATATACTTATACTAGCTATTCGACGGCTAACCCCTTTATGGGGAAACTACCTTTCATGTATTTCAGGATCCAGGAGAGCGAATAGGCACGTACCGGGTCGGCATGAAGATGATGGGCAAGTGTGATGCTATGTCTTGTCACTGGTTATGTTTTGCATTTTCCTCCATTGAATGATGTTGTACTTGAATGGTTATGAGTACTCGAGTACTGTTTTTAGCTTCCTTGATGTTTTGGCCTGTGTTGCCATGGGATTGATTCTTGATGTGTCGTATCCGATTTTATTGGACATTTTCTTGAGTGCCAACTTTATTGTTCTCCATTTGATTATGTTTGGACCTTATCTGTCAATGTTCTTAGTTCTGCGTGTGAATAGCCTTGTGGGTCCCACGGCGAGGCTCACGGCGCTGTAATATATCCTGAATAACTTGGGGGTGTTACAGAATATGGTATCAGAGCTTAGGTTTATGGATACCTAGGTTGTCGGTCTTTTGGGTCGATTCAGTCGTTGTTTGTCTACAGTATCACCACTTTGCCATCATCACAGTGCGATCGATACTTGTAAGTCCTCTTACTCTTCTTGTGTTTTCTTAATCGCTTCGCTTTTAATTTGGTATTCTTGGGAATCGGTCACTTCGAGGACGTGCGATTTGGATTATACTTACGTACGTGTGTGTCCTTCAGAATGTCTGCTGACAAGGACAGGGACGAGGCCATGGTCCGGACTCTTCTTTGAGATATTTTCAAAATTGCTAATTGCGATATTAGTGTGTGTTGGTATTGTGTTAAGACTTCGTATGGGAGTCATATGCTAGTATCACGGGAGATCATCGGCTTCACGTACCTGTAAGTATACTGTTTTAGTTATTTGTTTGTGGCGACAATTGAATGCTTTTGTGATGAGTTGGAAATTTTGGGTTGATATGTTGTTTGTGGCAGGATTGCAAGTTTCGAGGACGAAACTTATTTTAAGGGGGACTAGTATGTAATATCCAGATTTTCAGTATAAATTTTTGCGTTATTTTATCTGAGATATACTGGATAGCTTGGTGTCTATACAGTATGGATAAAATAATTTGAGGACTGAGACAGTTGTATTTGTACAATTGACGTGATTGGGTGACAGTTATAATTGAGGATATCGTGTATCAGGTTGTTTTAATTTTGATATCGGGTATAACGTATGATAATATTATTGAATTGAGTATATGTATTCCATATTCTGTATGTTCGTATTCTGTATGTCGATACGTTGGACAAGAATAGCTGAAAATGGCTAAGTACAGCCACGTTAGCGCACGCTATGATGTATACTTAGCGCACGCTGAGAGATTTGAATTACGTACGCTAAGGAGGACCCCTAACGTAAGGCATTCTGGATAAGGTTCGGAAGGTGGTCGACAGGTAGGCCCAAACTGATTATTATCGGCATTTAGCGCACACTAAGCATAAGTGAGTAGCGCACGCTAAATGTAGATCGAACAAAGGAATCTTGGCTTTGTCAGGTTACTTTCAGTGTGTGGACCCCAGATATCTTCGGGGAAGGTGCAGATTGTCGGGTCAACGAAGAATAGCGCATGCTATTGTTGGAGAATAGCGCATGTTACCGAGCATTTAACTGTAGCAAGTCAACGCCTGTATTACGTAAGTTATTGCATAGGCATTATGTACGTAAGCTGATGTGCGAAGCAAGGCAGTAGCCTTTGGACTTCGATAGCGCACGCTATCAAGGTGCACGTTAGGGCTGTAGCGCATGCTAAATATAAGTTTTAGCGCACGCTAGTAATGTGCAGTATGAAAAGGGATAGATGGATGTTAAGATGCATTTCGTCCATTTTCTTCCCTTCACTCAATAGAGAGAGCCTTGGGAGGATACTTGAGGTTCCGAAAACTGAGAGATGATGATCTTTAACAAGGTTAAGCTGAGGAGCATGGATTAAAGCCTTGTTCTTGAAGTTATTGATGATTCTTGGAATGGAGTTCGATTGTTCTTCTTCATGGTTTGTCTATTCAAGGTAATTTTCGTATCCCTTTGATAGTGGCTCGTTTTTAAAAGATGGTTACTTGGGAGGGAGCATGTTGGATTATCATGTGATGATGTTATATGAGATTTAATGGAATTGTGATAAGAGATTTCGGATGTTAATTAAGATTCTTCCTGTTGTAAGGATTGTGATTCATTTAACCCGATGAAAGATGGATTTTTGAAATATGTTGATTTCGTACGAATCATGATATGGGGTTGATTCCAGATTAAGTATGATACAATCCTTGTTATCGGGTTGGTTTGATTGTTGATGTTTTTCTTCGTATGATGATGGTTATGGTGGTGTTGTTGTGATTCTTGAGATTATGTGAATTGTTTATTGGAGAATATGATGATATATGTCTTCAATTATGTTGTTTGTTATGAACATAATTATGGAATCATGGTGTTCTTGGTATATATCACATCAAAGAGGAATATGTGATATGATATATAATGGTTTTGATTGTAAACATGGATAAGATAATTAAGACCAACATTTGTTCATTTTAGTGATTGAGTTCGTATGTTCTTGATAAGATATGGATCATGATGATGAGATTGAATTTGGAAAGGTTATGATTGATCTTGGAGTATGATTTCCTTTACATTCGTATTCGTAATCCATTACTACAAAACAGACATTTAACATCGGTTTTTTTGGACATTTAACATCGGTTTTGGAACCGATGTTAAATGTCGCGATGTTAAAATTAACATAAACCGATGTTAAAATCGATTTTAACATCAGTTGTTATAACAACCGATGTTAATTTTAACATCGCAACATTTAACATCGGTTGTCCCACAACCGATGTTAAATTTCCCGATTTTAAAGTTTTATCGGACCGCGGCTAACCCAGCTAGCCCAACCCAGACACTTGCCCCAACCACCCGCACCAGCCCCCCGCACCAACCCCCACCAACCTACAACAAATACCATTAAATTTCGTTGTTAGTGGGTTTCGAACTCACCACCTCTTGCTTGTGGAAGTGTGATATTACCACTCCGCCAGATGAACTTCTTGCATATTTTTTTGCTATGTGTTATATTTATATACTATATATATTTATAAATTTATATAAATGTAAGATAATTAAATATATATATATATATATATTAAAAAATCGAAACTTTATTTTTTGAAAAAATCTAGAATATTAATATTAAAAATCGGATGTTTTTATTTAAAGTTCGAAAATAAAAAATAAAAAATTAAAAAATATGGATCTGATTTATAATTAATATTTAATCTGTTTTTTTTATTTTTAGATTTTTTTGTAAAAAATAAAATAGTTTTTTTATGAAAAGTAATAACCTTACAAAAACAAAAACTAGCAGGTTTTTAAAAATATATAAAATAATTCAGTTTTTATTTATTTATGTAAAATAATATTCCACTTTTTTTTCAAAAACTTTAAATAAAAACATCCAATTTTTATTTTCTATTTTTGAACTTTAAATAAAAAATCAGATTTTTATTTTTTATTTTCGAACTAATGTTTATTTTTTATTTTCGAACTTTAAATAAAAACTTCCGATTTTTACTTTTTATTTTTGAACAATAAATACAAACATCCCATTTTTAATATTAATATTCCGGATTTTCTAAAAAAAATAAAGTTTCTATTTTTCTAAAAAAATCCAAATTTTTTAAAAAATTTAACATCAGTTGTTCAAAAAACCGGTGTTAAATTAAAAATTAATATTGTTTAACATCGGTTTTTTTAAAAACCGATGTTAATTTTTAATTTAACATCCGGTTTTGGTATAACCGATGCTAAATTTTTTTAAAAAATTGAAACTTTATTTAAAAATTAACATCAGTTTTTGTAAATTGATGTGAAATGGATTAATTTAACATCTATTTTTAGCTGAACCGATGTTAATTTTAAAATTTTCAATTATGCCACCGCATCTTTAACATCGGTTTTCACAAAACCGATGTTAAACGAGCGATGTTGAATGTCTTTTTTGTAGTAGTGATCGCAATGTGTTGAGCGGTACCTGTAATGCATGCAACTGCATGATGTTAGCGCACGCTAGCTGACTGGCTAACGCACGCTAACTGGTGACTATTAGCGCACGCTACATTATGTGATTAACGCGCGCTAGGTAGACATACAGTGTAGTATATCGTGTTGTGGTTATGAATTCATGATAGTTTGAGTTGGATTGTTCAGGCTGTGTTTAATCGAGATATTGTAGAACCGTTGGGTTTGTTGATTGGTTATGTCAGTTGTTGATTGTTATCGGATTGTTGTTAATTGATTACTTCAATAGGTTGTGAGGATTGATCGTTGATTAGAATAATATGTGGCAGTCGAATTCGAGGATGTTCGTGAATTGCTTTGGTCAGGGCCGAGAAGCTTGTAGACGAAAGCAAGGGAATTGGTAACAGCTTCGTTGTATCGGTATCGAGGCAAGTTTATACTTGTTCAGTTTACAATTTTAATGAATAGTTTCGCTTTCATTTCATTTATAATTCATATAGCAATGGTATTATAAATGTAAATTGTCGGGATGATGGTTTGTATATTGTGATCTAGTTTAGATTAATCATAATGTATATGATTTAATTGTGTTTGATTGAAGGCGAAGATGTGAGTTATCTTTGGCCTATAATATGGAATGCCGGATATCGAGGATAGTTTATCGTGTCGACATTGATGTCGAGATGGAAGTTTGTTGGTACTGAATTGACTGTATTTCATTTGAGGTTCTTTGAATCATTTGGATATTCGTTCAGGGATGTTGTTCGTGAAAAGGATATTGTCTTCGGCTTTGAGGTAATTTCAGTATTATTCAGTTATGAGGATAATTGTTCTGGTGAATTATTGTATATATTGTATGTTGATGTTTCCTATGATGGGATTCATATTGATTGTTTCGTTGAGGGATGTTGATCCTAGGACTGTTGTATTGAGATCGTTGATCGTGTCGATCATTTATCGGGGATGATGATCCCAGGATTGTTGTTTCGGATATTGATCGGTCGTGTCGAATTTTCATTGTCAGTTTGTCATTGTTCACTTTGGTGAGTCTTTTGATCCTTATTCGATATGTGATTCTTTGAGTTTCATTGTCATGTTGCATCGTGACATATCTGGAGTCATATCTACGTGGTGATTGGTTATTGTGTAGGATTTTTATCCAGGCACACGATGGTCATGGGTGGATGTTTTCGCATTGGACCGTGCACACGAGAGGTTACTTCGTGAGGCTAATTAGGTACATGTCCCACGTATATCCTGGATTCTGTATATAGGGTGGACATGTGCATGGACACATTTTCGGATCGGGTGTACTGTGACGTCCATCTTTGAGCCATATGGATTGGTCGTTCATCCTCCATTTATGGTTGGGTATGTTCGACGGTTTGCGACTGGTTGTTCATACACCCGAGGGGTATGTTCGACAGTCGGGGTTGTTTCTTTGTTGATCCTTTGTTGATCGTGTTTGGAGTTTACCATGTTGAGGGTATTCTCGGTTATCGTTGATCTTTGTTGATCGTGTCGGAGTTTATCATGTTAATGGTATTCTCGGTTATCGTTGATCATTTGTTGGTCGTATTGAAGTTTATCATGTCGATGATATTCTCGGTTGATGTTTTGGTTGATCATTGTATTTGAACGTAGGAGCATTCGGACTGTACGTCGTTGTTTCGGGACTTGTTACCATTGCTTTGTGGTAGTTGATCTGCAAGATATATTATGTGTTAGGGTTTTTATCCAGATTGAGATTTGATGGTGCAATCCGACGGACAAGATTTGACACAGATGGTTCATTCCACACTTATGAGTTATGATAATGTTTTGAGGATTCTTGGTATTGTTTGAATACAGTACAGGTGGTTGTAGTTGAGTTCATTTCGTCATTTAAGAATGTCCTTCAACACATCAACTCTTATGCTGATACTCATCGTTGACCTTTGAAATTCGAAGTGGGAGACCATGTTCTACTCAAGGTGTCGCCGACCAAAGGAGTTTTCCGCTTCGGGAAAGGGAGTAAACTTAGTCCGAGATATATCGGGCTGTTTGAATTTCTGGACAGGGTTAGAGATTTATCTTATCGCTTGGCGTTGCCTCCAGCTTTGAGTCATGTCCATAGCATTTTTCATGTTTCTCAATTGAGGAAGTACGTGCCGGATCCAAGTCATATTGTATACTATCGTGAGATTGATTTAGCCGAGGATGTTATCTTTCCAGAGGGACCGGTGAAGATCCTCGAGTGTCGTGAAGAAACAGCTTTGGCACAAAACCATTCCACTAGTTAAGGTGCAATGGTCGAGACACGGAGTCGAGGAGGCGACATGGGAGACAGAAGAGAAGATACGATCGGAATAACTTTTTATTTCTTAAGTTTCGGGACGAAACTTCTTTTTAGAGGGGGAGAATGTAATACCCGTACTTTATATGAATTGTTGGCTCTGATGTTCCTTCACCATTGTCGCTCTGTAAGCACTTATTGGGATGTTGTCGTTGTTGATTTTAGTGTTTCGTACCTTTTCGGATCATGTTCGTATTGTTTGGACCTATCGGCGATGTTTCGAGACAAGCCGATAGCGTGCGCTAGGCCTAGGCTAACGCACGCTATTTCTGTTGAGTAGCGCACTCTAGCTTTGAGCCTTAGCGCACGCTAACGGTTCGGGCTCGGCAGAGGCAGTAGCTGATTCTGCCCTCTGGACTAGCAGTTAGCGCACGCTAGGCATTAGCTAACACACGCTATTCGTGTTGAGTAGCGCGCGCTAACATCAACTGTAGCGCACGCTAATGGGCTGAGTCGGTAGGGGCAGTGAGGTGTTTCTATTTTCTGGACTAGCAGGGAACGCGCGCTAGGCTTGAGCCAGCGCATGCTATTGGTGTTGCGTAGCGCGCGCTAGCGCCCAGATGTAGCGCACGCTAGCGGGTTTGGGCAGTGAGTTGGAATCTTTATAGGATACCAGTTAGCGCACGCTAAGGTGCGGTAGCGCGCGCTAACGTCGCACGTCAGAAGCTACTGGACTACCGGATGACCCCGTTAGCGCACGCTAACCCTGATTTTTAGCGTGCGCTAACCAGGCGCAGTATATAAGTGAGGTTTGACCTTGTTCTTTGTCATTTTTCACCTACTTCACTCATTTCCGACGGGAAAACTTGAGAAGGCGATTTGGAGGCGATTTGAGGGCAATTTTCATCAACTATCATCATCTTTGGTTGAATAACAAAGGCCACACAACATCTAATCCGTTTATACCTTCCAAATCAAGGTAAATTCCTTAGAACCCTAGTTTTGGGAATTTTTGGGGATTTTCTTAGATTCGTCCAATTTATCCGTTTTGGAGCTTGAGACCTTTGTGATTATGATGTGTCTACCTCGTACCCATGTTTCCCCTACAATTATATGGATAGTTTTGTACCTTGTTCAGACTTGAGAGGGTTTGGGTGATTTTCAAACCTCTAGGAGATTATCCTTTTAGTTTTGTGAATCGTAGGCGGGTTTCCGGAGTTTCTTCGTGTAACTTGAGTATGGATTATTGATTGTCGTGTTCCTTACAAATCGTTTAGGTGCCGGAAGTGCGTTCTTGGACCTACCGAACTTATACTCTTTTTCCTTCCTATTCTCGATGTCTCAAAGGCAAGTATATGTTTATGATTGTATGTTCTCGACTTTGAAAGTAAGGTATATGAATGGCATGATTGTATATGTTCACTCTGGGACGGACCGAAGGGTCCTCTGTTAGTTCCGTAGCCTTCGGTGCGGTTCCATGAACATTTTGGGTTAACCACTCTGGGACGGACCGACGGGTCCTCTGAGGGTTCCGTTGCCTTTGTTGCGGTTCCACGGTTAATCCAACTGCGAAGGTTCAAGCCCCAAGCTTTCCCATAATGAGATCATCAACATGACCGTGACCTACTGAACTGTAGGTGCTGGGATACCAACCGTGAAGGTTCAAGCCCTAAGCTTACCCATAATGAGATCATCAACATGACCGCGACCTACTGAACTGTATGTGTTGGGAACCTACCGCGAAGGTTCAAGCCCCAAGCTTACCCATCGAGCACTAGCCGCGACTAGCCTCCAAACACAATTAATCACAAACGGCGATGATCCCAAGATTGCCGAATTTACAAGAATAATAGTGTGGTGCCTTGAGTCGGCTAACACGACAACAATAACTCACGGACGGGCACCGTCCTCGGCGGTCCCAATTCAAATACCTCGACTGCCTTAGGAATGGCCAATCGAATAAACAATGATACAACGGATGGAAAATATCTTCGATAATCCCAATTCAATACCTCGATTACCTTAGAACGATCAATCGATAACAACGATACAATGGATGGGAATTATCTTCGATAATCCCAATTCAATACCTCGATTACCTTAGAATGGTCAATCGATAACAATGATACAACGGATGGGAATTATCTTCGATAATCCCAATTCAATACCTCGATTACCTTAGAACGGTAAATCGATAACAATGATACAACGGATGGGAATTATCTTCGATAATCCCAATTCAATACCTCGATTACCTTAGAATGGTCAATCGATTAACAATGATGCAACGGATGGGAATTATCTTCGATAATCCCAATTCAATACCTCGATTACCTTAGAATGTCAATAACGATTAGAACATATGTCATGGTGCCTTTAATCGGTTACCGACGACGGAGATGATAATCGAACACGTCAATGCCTTCACTCGGCCAACTACAGCATCAATCGCAAAATACCAATATCAACAACAATGATCGCAACAACATCTCAAACCGACATCAATATCAATAACAACAATCGATACATCGATACCGCGAACCGGCTATCGATAATAACATCAACAACGAGTATCTCAAAGCCCCGAACGGTTTTTATCGGACAACAACAACATTTGGCATAAATTTGCCGAAGGGTATCCTCTCAAACAATCCCCTAATATCCACAAAATCATAGAGAGACCAAGTCTCAAAATGATACAACACATTCATACACATACATGATAACATTAATCTCATTGACTAGTACAAGTATAAAACTTGCCTCAAACCGAAGGCGAGAAAGTCCTTCCACGATCAATGTCCTCCCACGAAACGACGAACGGCGTCCTCCGATGATCACAAGCACTCGGAAAACCTTGAATGAAATACAATTCATTCAATAACACAAAATCAATGGAAAACAACACCAAGGACAAACCGATTCGATCACGAATCGATTAAACTCCACAAACGAATACCATAGTTCTAAACTATGAATTCTAACATCCTTCAACACCTCAATGATCGATTAACATTATCATTACGTTCTTAACACTTGTGAAATCAATTCAACAAGAATCACTTAAGAACAATCACAAAAACAAACATCTCAAAATGATAATATTACTAATATCATCATCAATACCCCAAGAACATCATCAACCCAACAAACATGGTGTCTAAACAATAATCCATCACCAATTCATCAAGAATTCGGATTAAACCACAAGATTAAATCAACCATTGTAAGATTATGATAATCATTACATAATTCATCATAATTCCTTACTAAAATGGTTATAATCCCTCCAAAGACACAAACAACAACAACAATCATATCAAGACTATGTTAATCATATAGCAATCTTAACATAATCCTTCTTAGACATGATTAAAACCTCCAAACATTCTAAAACATCATGAACAACTCCTCCTCAAGACAAAATCATCATGTTCTTCATCACAAGTTATAAAAACTCATCAAGAATCATAATATACTCCAACACTCAATCAATACCCGAACAAAACAACAACATCATCATCATACTCGGAAATCACTTGAAGAACAAGAGATGAAGAGAACTTACCAATGAAGAACAAGAAGAACTCTCCAAACACCAAAGGAGCACCAACAAGCTTCCAACTCCAAGCTCCAAATCAAGTTAGGATGATCAAAATCGTGTTGGAAGAGGCTAAATATCAAGAACATGTCCAGAAGGACGATTCTAGGGAGAGAAAAATAATTTTGGTTCGTGAAGAAATGAAATACGAAACCAAGTTATATAATCTGGCAAACACGTTACGTACGCTATACACCAAGGTTAACGTACGTAAGGGCCATTACGTACGCTATGCCAAAACATTAACGTACGTAATGCTAACTCCAGAACTAACTGACCAAAAACACGAAGACCTTAACGTACGTAAACAAAATTAATGTACATACGTTAGCAAGCTACATGGATTACGTACGTAGAGCTCACCTCTTAACATATGTAAGGATCCATTGACTACAATAGTAAGATCGGATCAAAGATGCCCGGGACCCACCATCCAAAAGTCGAGTCCGAGGAAGGTTCCCTGCACCTACCACTCATTACGTACGTTGCATGAACATCATCGCGAGAATCTCCTGTATGAACTGAGGGATAAATCCTAGCTCCATACCAACAATGGATTCTAACCTACCCCTGTCCCAACTCCCATCATCCCAAAACTCATGAATCCTAAGATGGAGTCTACCAGTAATCTGATAACAATACGAAATCGGCCTATCCCTAATCCAAGTGTCGTCCCGAAAACTGACCTCCCCACTGCCACTACCAAGAGTCCAACAAATTAACTCCTGAGCATGAATACCCACGCGGAGGAGACGGCGCCAAGGGTGGCTGGCACGAGCTTTAAGAGCAGTACGCATAGGCGTAAAAAGGCCAGCAAAGCAGTGTTTGCGGAGCATAAAATGCGACCACAAATACATGCCCATGCGAAGATGCCACTAGAGCTTATAACTAAAAGCTCTCGCCATATCCGAAAGGCTCCGAATCCCGAGGCCTCCCTCAGAGACTGGGCGGCAGATCTGCCGCCAATGGACCCAATGCGTCTTCCTCTTAGGACCAGCCGCACCCCAGAAGTATCTCGCAATGATCTACTCGAGCTCCTAGATAACATAATTGGGTGGGTCCAACAACTGAAGAAGGTGCATAGGAATCGTGCAGAGAGTGCTCTTAATAAGAGCCAAGCGTCCTCCAAAAGCAAGGTGGCGATGGGACCAACCAGAGATCCTATCCAACATCCGTTGCTTCACCCCAGCAAAGAGCTCTCGTCTCATAAAGCCTTTGTAAAGTGGTGCACCAAGATAGGTGATGGGGAGATCGCCCTGGCGGAAACCAGTAAGGTCATGAACTCTCTGATGCCAACGAGGCGCGTGCTTAGGAGCGAGAATAAAAGTGCTCTTCTGGATACTAACCATCTGCCCGGAGGCCATGGAATAGTGATCCAGGAGACACATCAACGAGACCAACATCCACAGCCCATGTGAATATAATGATGTCATCGGCATAGGAGAGGTGCGAGACGGGGAAAGGTCGTCCGGCTGTCCTATACCTCATCAATGGATGGTCCCTAATGAGTCGATCCAAGCAACGCGATAAATAATCAGCGGAAAGCACGAAGAGCGATGGAGAAATAGGGTCGCCCTGTCGCAAACCCCGACTAGAGGTAAAATAGCCAGCCGGACTGCCATTCACCAGAATGGAGAACGTGCAACTCTCGACACAGTGACGGATGAACAGAATCCATCTAGCCGGGAAACCTATCCTCACCAGGACCTCACGTAAAAAATGCCAGTGAACCCTATCGTACGCCTTAGCCATGTCTATCTTCAGTGCAAGGTTCGGGACACCATGAATGTCCGAGACGTGGAGGACGTGAATCATTTCCTGGGCCAAAAGGATATTATCAGTAATAACCCGCCCCTGAACGAATCCACTCTAGTTCGGAGAGATAACAAGAGAGAGGACAGAAGCGATCCAAGCGTTGAGAATTTTCGTGATAATCTTATTGGTCACATTACACAGACTAATAGGCTGGTAATCTGACCAACCGCTCGGAACAGGCTTCTTCGGGATCAAGACGACTGTAGTCGTCGTGAAAGCCGGAGGCAAGGGATGACCATCAAAGAACTCGAGCACAACCCCCTCCACATCAGAAGATACAATCTCGCAACAATGCTGAAAAAATAAAGAAGAAAACCCGTCTGGCCCAGAAGCGCTGTGAGGATTAATATCAAAAACCGCAGCACGAATCTCCTGGGGAGATGGGGAAACACATAAACTATCGGTATCAAAAGAGGGGGGATAGAGGGGAAACAAGTGTCATCCAGGGGGCGAGAACATCACCATCAGATGTAACATAACGAGCTTTTGGAAGTATTACCATTTTCTGATGGTCATATCTTTCCTTTAAATCCTCCCAAAGGGTTGAAGGACCCTTAATAGTCAAGTTTTGAATCCCTCGTGGAGATGATGACGAATAAATATCATGATATTTGCCTTTTCTTGTTCAAAAGCTTTATTTTTTTCTTTTATGGTGTCTCCAAGACCCATAGCATTCAAATGAATTTCAGCATCAAGAATCCATGTCAAGTAATTTTTGACACAAATGTCAAGAGCGTTGAACTTGAGTTCGAAAGATTCGACATTGCAACTAAAATAATAAACATTATATATATATGTATATATGTATATATATATATATATATATATTAACAGAGATTGTAATTATAAAACTTGAGTTGCCCAACAATATAAATAAATAGAATTATCAGAATACTAAATAGATGATTGTTACTTAAGCACTCAAGTACAAAAGATTAAAAAAAAACAGGGAGCATACGATGGAAGATGAATCAAATCCTGCATATATTAAAAACTCATCAAGAAATCCATGTTAATATCTTATGCATTATTTTTTTTGAAAACACGATGGAGGAAAAATAGGTATATATAAAATAAAACCACAATACTTAATATATATATATATATATATATATATATATAAAAGAATAAGGGTAGACTGTCTCTAGACAGCGAAACTGCAGAATCATTGAACATGCAAAAGCCTTTTCTATATCAAGTTTAATTTTTTTTCATCATTTTCATGATTGCTCCTCAAATATTTTGTCCTTCAATGATATTTATGAAGATTTCACAGTCAATAATCCAATCAAATATTTTCTTGTCTAGGCCGAGGTTTCCTTAAACAGAAAGAATTTCAGCTTCTTTATGTCTTATCTCCAATTGGTTCTTCACACTACAGCCATTCCCCCTCCCAAACACCAAACAAATGGGCAGTTTCTTTCCGGAGAAAACCTCCAAATCACCCATCTTAAATAGCACAAAAATTACAATTTAGTAATACATGTTTTTATCGCATGATAATGTTAATAACAGATTTCAGCCTGTGGTGTTTCTATTAACAAATTGTGGCATATTCAAATAAAAGAATATAGGATGTCCAAAAGTTTGAGAATCATAAGAATAATTTAGTTGTGTTCAAATCTCTGCAGAGGGAGGAAAAATAATGCGCCATTCGCTTAGTTACTTAAACCAAATGTCCATATATTGCCGAAAAAGAAAGGTTCCTATCACGGGAGAAAAAGGCCATCATGCGTCTGAATTTGACACTGCAACTCTTGGTTGAGCCTTGACAAGAGATTAAGGTGAGTGGAGGCTTACAAATTCAAGCACAAAACACCATGTTCTGCACTCAAGGCAAGCAATCCTACATTAACTTGGGTTGCTTCATCACTAACTTGTAACTATTTTATTTATGTTAGGTTGTACTTCTATATATCTTCCACCCTCTACCACAAATATGAATAATTTTAGTATACCAAGAATACATTACATGCAAATCTTACTTAGAGACTCTCCTCATATAATTGATCTCAGATGATATCTAAATAGAAAGAAAAGCAAAACTGCTAAAGGAAATTAAATTGACTAGTAACGATTCGACAATAATGACTACAACCTAGCACCAAATAGAAAAACAAAAATGAAATTATTCTTTTAATCAAGGTGCAGTGTAAGAAAAAACCATATAGAAATGTCTAATGTAAAGATCTCAGCAGAACGATCTGGCATGTACAGGTATTTGCACACTTACACAACGTATAACAGATAAAGGCTGAGAATTGATGTTTGATTGTTGGCTGCCTTCGATAAGGACTAAACTAACCAATCGTGTTGATAACGTATTGTATATATAATATAATACAATACAACATAATATAGAGACTTGAGATAGAAAGAGATAGTAGAGAGAATGCTAAAAAATATATTTCATCTTCATATATGTCCAAGACACATTCTTACAATGGCTTTATATAAGGCTATAACCTTAAAAGTTACAAGAAATGAAAGACCAAACATTGTGCATAATAATATTGGAAGCCAAAATGGCAAGTCATACAAATTGATATAATATAACATATCTTCGCTTCTCCATATCTAATCACTATCTAAAGAGACTACTCTATGGGATCGTTTGATGGAATTAGTCAGACGGCTCTTTTCCTTTCAAAAAACAAAAAAAAAAAAGGAAAAAACCTTAAAAATCCCATAAACTTAGAAAACTCTAACAAAAGTAGAAATAACTAAACACCAAAGCCTTGAAGTATGTTTACTCTAAACATTTTAAATATTAAATTTGAATTTTGAATCTTTATACTCATTTACTCTTAAGTGCGTATATTTAATACGAATAAACTATCTTATTCTTTAGCTTATTTAAAAGTCAAGTACCCTATAAAATACTCCCTCCATCCACGTGGTTGAGGTTGAGTGGCACGAATTTTAATAAAATAGAGGAGGGATGTATTTTTCGGTGGACAAAGTGAAAGAGATATATATTTTTAAATGGAGAAAGTAATTTTAAGTAGTCATTTCTATTTATAGAAGACCACACTTTTTGTGAACGACCCAAAAGAAAAAAATACCACACTTTTCATAGACGGAGAGAGTAGCTTATTGAGATGCTACTCAGAATAGCATCTAATAAGGTAGCTTATCAACTTAGATCGCCAAATATATCCTAAGACCCAAAATCTAAATACATAATCAACCATTTCTTACTCATCATATATTTAACTTTATATTTTACTTATCTTTTTATATTAAAAAATGCAATTACTATTCTCTCTCCTCCTTATATTTAAAAGAATATTACATTCCTCTTCTCTTTTCTTCATATCTAATGAAATACAACTAGTTTCCTTTTTCCTTATTTAATCTTGAAATAATACTACATGCTATATAATAATACAATTTCATCTACTTTTCATATACGATTTAACATCTACAAAAAAAAAAGTAAAAATTGTAGATCCTATAGTAAACAATTATTAATCACAGTATCCCTAACGTCCCAAGATTCTTAATACAGAATTCTATATCCCACCAAATTCTAAAGTAAACATCTCCATAGTAACTGAAGGAAAAAAAAAAGCTGAAAAACTAAACCTAAAAGAGATCCTAAAAAATAGAAAACAAAAGTTAAATAAAAAACTAAAAAAAAAAAAGTTGAGGAAGTCTACAATTTAGACTTCGTCATGCATCCGGTAAGACGGTCTCTCATAAAATCTTTTTCCGGTGAGACGGTCTCACATAAGTTTTTTCGAAATCTAAAAATAAAAGGTATGCTTTCTTTGTTGAGATTCCAGTTCTTGTGCCACGGGCTAGACGGCTTTGGCGCAAAAACGTAGAAAGTTCAGAATTCACCTTCTCAGAGAGCGATTCTCCTCAATTCTCTGGACGCTATCAAGATCATGGAAGAATTTGCCTCTCTTTATCAGTTCGATCAGATTCATTAAGAATCGTATAGACATCAAGTGTTAGCAGACTGGATAATCTAAAACTCCAAGAGCAAATTTTCACAACAGAAAATCAAAAACAAATTACACACACTAATGAATGATGCATTTGGATTTCCAAGTCAAACAACATAAACTCACACTCGAGTCCCCCATGTAAAATACCCTTCCCATATATATAGTTCATACGATATCTCACCTCAACATTATGCAGTACAACTGAAAGAAGCGTGATATTGTCAAACCGAACACTTGAAAACAAAACTGTCAGCAAATATATCGAAAAAACTATGCAGGCTAACAGCACGATCGCTGGGCATAATTTCCGAAAATCGATTTCCAGTGTCAACCTAATCCCAGTTCTCGTTGTAGTACCTAAAGACAGAAAACAGCAAAAAAAAAGTTCTTAGCTAGCTCTTTTCCAGACAGAAATATAAAAATTTTAGTTTGAACATTACAACAAAGATGTTGATATATTTATACCAAAACAGATACTTAGGCCCTGTTCTTTTGGACTTATTTTTCAGTTTTTCAGGTCCATTCAGTTCAGTTCAGTTCAGTTCAGTTCAGTTCAGTTCAGCTCCGTTCTTTTTCTTCTTCTTATTATTATTAATCTTAATTATTATTATTGTTATTATTACTAATAATATTACTATTATTGTTGTTGTTGTTAATTACTATTATTATTATTATTTATCATTATTATTATTATTTACCCTTAATATATATTTCGATTCGATTCGAGTCCATTCGATTCGATTCGATTCGATTCGATTCAGATCCATTCGATTCGATTCGGTTCACTCAGATTCATTCAGTCCAAAAGAACAGAGCCTTAGACTACCTACATATATAAATTCCAGTAACATAACAAACAAACAGGTAGAGAAAAACATTGTGAATAGTATTATAATTTGATTTAGGTCTTAAACAGAAGATCACTAATTTAAGCCTAATGCCTTTAGCATGTGTAATCCAAGAGTCTGAGCTTGGCAACATCCACAACGAGACGACTTAAACATTGGACCCTATCAAATGTATTTAAACCTCCAATATCACATATCAAAAAATTTAGGTTCATCAGATTTATGCTTGCAACTGCATTAGCTCCCCTCTTCGTTAGTAATTGAGCAAAGATATGTAATGCATAACGAGATACTTTCTATCAGTATATACTCCCTCGCGTATTTCTTTAAATGTCTTTTTAGACATTTAAAATTGTATATAATTAAATGTCCTTTTAGTACTTCTATCACTTTTTTCCATTACAACTCCAATCGAAATTCCTAAAGTCTTCTATTTTCAACATACTTTACGTAATTTTCCTATTCCATTTATATTCAATACCTTATGTAAGGGTAGATGTGTCCACACATCTCTTAATTTTGTTATCCATGTATATATTAAATGTCTTTTTAGTACTCTTTTCACCTTTTTTATTTCAATATAACCCCAGTCAAAATTCCTAAAAATCTTCTATTCTCAACAAGGTTTATGTAATTTTCTTATTCCATTCATATTCAATACCTTAATTAAGAAGAGAATAACTATGTAGGGAGAGATTTGTCTATTTCACATCTCTCTTAATTTTGTTCCATGTGGGCCGTTGAGCTCGGACAGTTCGACGTCGTCTTTGAATCTCGAATGGCCACAAAAGGCCAGGGACTTCATTGCGGAGTTTACTCCGAGAATCACTCAAGAGGGCGATCGATCCGAAAGATGGTCGCTCTACGTAGACGGATCATCAATAGCCTACCGAGCAGGCACAGGAGTAGTACTAATCAGCCTGTTGTTCTGCTCTGCCGTTCACCTAGGCTTCGTGACCACCATTAATGAGGCCGAATATGAAACCCTCCTGGCCGGACTAGAAATGGCAACTTCCTTGAACCTTACTCGCCTCGCCATCTTAAACGACTCTCAGTTAGTCGTTAACCAAATTAACGGCAAATACGAGGCCAAAGAGTCCAAGCTAATCCAGTACCTCCACCTGGCCCAAGCTCGGCTGCAGGACATTCAGGGCACCAATCCAGCATATCCCCCGGTCGGAAAATGTCCAGGCCGACTCTTCAGCAAAACTGGCATCGAACGTCGGGGTCGAACACATGAATGAAGTTAGCATTGACTACCATGCCTCGTTCGCCCTGGAAATGGCAGAAATTCAGATGGTCAACCAGTCAGAATCATAGGGTTGGATGTAACCCATAATTCAGTATCTCCAGAATAGGGCTGAAGCCCGGAACGTTCGAACTCGGCCAGCTCGGTTTACCATCGTGGGTGGCACGTATACAAGCGAGGCTATTCGGTCCCATTGCTGAGATGCCTGTCAAATCGGAATCGGAATACACCCTCCGAGAGGTGCACGAGGGTATCTATGGCAACCACGCCGGAGTCTAGGCCCTAGCCTTTACGCTAATCCGACAAGGGTACTACTGGCCGAATCTGAACAAAGACGCATCCTAATTCGAAAATGTGCCCGGTGCCAGATTTTCGCCTCTCAAATCAGGTTGATCCTGAAACCCTCACTTCCGTCTACCGTCAGTGGCTCTTTGCCAAGTGGGGGATTGACCTAATAGGCCCTTTACCCAAGGGGCGCAGAGGGGTCCAGTACGCAATGGTGGCGGTCAATTATTTCACCAAGTGGCGGAGGCCGATCCCGTGGCAAAGCCAACCGAACAAAAAATAATTGACTTCATCTGGAGATCTCTCATCTGTCACTTTGGGATTCCTCAGTCCATCGTCTCCAACAACGCCAAACAGTTCGACAACAAAAAGTTCAGAACATTCTGCATGACTGCAACGACCTTCAACAACAACATCAGAGCCTTATGCTTTGGGGTCGGCTAACATGAATCAATCACTGAAAACGTCAAGTCGTCTCCAATAAAATAGTCCTATGAAAAGGTAAAAGTGATAGGTGAAAAGTTTAGTACGAAAAAAAAAGTAATAATAAATATGCAAAAATAAAAAAATAATAAAAAGTAAATAAAAATAGTAATAATCATTATGCCAAAAAAAAACCTCAAACATAATCAACCACCCGAATTCTCTCCCTCCAGGTCGTCCTATCCAATGCTATAACTTCTCCAATCCCAAGAAACCTCATATCATTCTCAATCACTCTTATTCATGTCTGTTTAGGTCTTCCTCTACCCTTCACCGGCCTATGCACTCCCCATTCTTCAAGCCTCCGCACCGGTGCATCAATCGGCCTCCGTCTCACATGTCTGAACCATCTTAATCGATTCTCCAACAGCTTATCCTTTATAGGGGCCACTCGTACTTCTTTCCTAATTACATCATTTCTAAGTCGATTCTTTCTCGTATGGCCACACATCCATCTTAGCATACGCATTTCCGCCACATTCATCTTATGCACATGACTATGCTTTACAGCCAGTGTCATGTAAAAGTGCAGGCCTAATTGTTGTTCGGTAAAATTTTCCCTTTAATTTGTAAGGTACACCTTGATCACATAATAACCCCGTTGCGCTCTTCCATTTCAACCATCCCGCCTTAATCCTATGGGCACGTCACCGTCTAATTCTCCATCCTTTTGAAGAATAGACCCAAGATAACGAAAAAACTCCGATCCTCGTATAACATTCCCATCAAAAGTGATTGTACCCGACTCTCTACTTCCAGTTCCGGCTCATCCTCGTCTGATTCGAGCGTATTTCTCCAGATTTCAACTTTCTTTCAACTCCGTCCTTTGTTTCATCAACCAATACTATATCATCTGCAAACATCATGCACCAAGGAATATCGTCTAGAATTGACCTTGTCAATTCGTCCATGACTATGGCAAAGAGGAAAGGACTAAGAGCCGAGCCTTGATGCACCCCAATCATAATAGAAAATTCCTCGGTCCTTCCCACGATAGTACGTACACTTGTACTAGCTCCTTCATACATGTCCTTAATGATGTCAATATAGTTCTTAGGCAGGCCCTTTTTGGCTAATGCCCTCTCTTGGTACCTTATCATAAGCCTTCTCTAATAAAAACCATATGCAAGTCTTTCTTCTGTTCCATCATCTGTCTCATCAGAAATATTGCTTCCACAGTCGATCTCCCAGGCATAATCCAAATTGGTTTTGTGATATCTCCACACACTTTCTAAGACGTTGCTCAATCACTCGTTCCCATAATTTCATGGTATGACTCATCAACTTAATCCCCCGATAATTAGAGCACTCTTGGACATCGCCTTTGTTCTTATATAAAGGGACTAAAGTGCTTTTCCTCCATGCCAGTGGCATCTTGTTGTATTTTCCAAATCTTGTTGAAAAGTATAGTCAACCATTCGATTCCCCCCTCTCCCAAACACCTTCATCCTTCAATAGGTATACCATCTGGCCCTTCTGCCTTTTTCGAACCCATTTTCTTTAATGTCATCCGTACTTCACCCTTTTGAATTCGTCGCATAAAATCCCGATTAACCAAATTTGAAACAATACTTGCATCCCCAATATCTTCCTCACGTTGATAGGTTATCAAAGTATGCCTCCATCTTTCTCTTATCTCCTGATCTCCGACTAAAACCTTATTATCCACATCCTTCACACATTTAACTCTGTCAATATCTCGTGTCCTCCCGTCTCTAATACGAGCAATTTTATAAATATCCCTTTCCCCTTCCTTAGTATCTAATTTCGTATACAATTCTTGATTAATCTTTGCCCTAGCATCACGGATGGCTTCTTGGCTTCTCTTTTAGCCTCCTTATATTTCTCAAAGTTCTCTTCACTCGGCATTTTCCTAATGCCTTGTAGCATTCGCGTTTAGTTTTTATCGCCTGCTTTACCTCATCATTCCACCACGATGTGTCCTTACCTGATGGCTCGTGTCCTTTAGATTCCCCAAAAACTTCTTTTGCCGCTTCCTTAATGTTATGTTCCAACATAGCCCAAGTTGAATCTACATCCATCTCCGCACACTCAAAATCATTACATCTAGCGACAACCTTATCCACAAAAGTTTGCTGACTCTCCCCTTAAAGCTTCCACCACTCGAGGGTCCACTTGCGGACTTCTCTTTTTATAAAACCTCTAACCTTGAAAATCAAGCACAACAAGTCTATGTTGAGTCGCGGTACTCTCTCCGGGTATCACCTTGCAATCCGTGTACCTCTTTCTCCACACGTTTCTCACTAAAAAGAAGTCAATTTGACTTGCATTTCCTCCACTTCTATATGTCACCAAGTGAGATTCCCTTTTTTCGAACCACGTGTTCATGATACTCAAGTCATATGCTTGCGCAAAATACAATATACCACATCCCGCTTCATTTCGATCCCCAAAACCAAAACCACCATGAACACTCTCAAACCCGTCTCGTTCAATCCCCACCTGCCCATTGAGGTCCCCACCAATTATCAATTTCTCCCCAATAGGGACTCGTTCGACAACCTCCTCTAAGTGCTGCCAAAATTCTTGTCTCACCAATTCACTCAATCCTACTTGAGGTGCATAAGCACTTATGATAGTTAGAATCTCATCTCCCACCACAAGCTTAATACTCATAATCCTATCACTCTTTCTAAACACCTCTACCACGTCGTCTATGAAGTCCTTGTCCATGACGATACCCACTCCATTTTTTCCTCTCTCTTTTCCCGAATACCATAGTTTATAACCTCACGGAGCCAAGACCTTTGCTTTTTCCCCAACCCACTTAGTCTCTTGTAGACACATAATGTGAATGCTTCTCATTTTCATAACTTCAACCACTTCTGCTGATCTTCCCGTCAAAGAGCCAATGTTCAAGTTCCAAACCGCATCTTACTACCCTTACTAGGCTTGTGGACTATCTTCTTTGCACGCCTATGTCCACATTGCGATGATCCTTGCATATTTGACGGGCCCAAGCCGAAGTTCGAAACGTTGTGTATAAATAGAGGTGCGAGCGGTATTACAACTCTAAAGCCTGTCCAAGGGGATTTCAGGTCGCGGACCTGGTTTTGAAACAGTTATTTGGGCTAGACCCCAGACCACTCATGCCAAGGTGGTAGCGACCTAAAGAGTCAGTGAGGTCCTCCAAAATAAAGCCTACTGTTGGAGTATCTGAGTGCTTAGAAATTTACTCATCCTTGAAACGCCATGTATCTAAAACGATATTATCAATAAAATTTGATTCACCAAAATAAGTTGAGCTCGACTCGGAACCTATAAGACCAAGCTCACCTCGGCACTGTTATGACTGGATCTTCCAGGCAAAATAAGACCGAGCTCGTCTCGACACCCTTAAGACCGGATCTCCCCGGCATAATAAGACCGAGCTCGAGTCGGCACCTATAAGACCGAGCTCTTCTTGGCATCCTTTAGACCGGATCTCCCCAGCAAAATAAGACCGAGCTCGCCTCGGTACCCTTAAGACCGTATCTCCCTGGCAAACTAAGACTGAGCTCGTCTCACACCCTTAAGATCGGATCTCCCCGGCAAAATAAGCTCGAGCTCGTCTCGGCACCTATAAGACCGAGGTCGTAGCGGCACCTTTAAGACCGGCTCCCCCGACACAAAAATTGAATATCCGGCTTCCACAGCGGAAGAATCCACAAGTAGAGATTTTCCCGACACTTATGAGACCGAGCTTGCCTCGGCACAGTCCGGGCTTGGCTTGATAATTTATCTTTTTAGGGCAAAATTAAAAGACGAGACGACCGAACCAACATGACCGAACACATAACACGAGAATTGAACAGAAAACAGGTATTTGAGTAAGAAACCTTCATTAATTCAAATTATTACAGACCTAAGGGCCGAACAAAGCTAGAAACAAAAAGGCCCGGAGGCATACATATTGCAAGTCTCATAGCAACCCCCATCTACTGTGCCCCCTCGTCTTGACAGGCTGTCCGGAATGACTGCCCCTCGCCCTCGTCGGGCCCCCCCGTGCCAGTACCCCCGCCAGCCTCGTCGGCGCCATCTGAGTCCTCATCGTCAATCGACTCGATTTGCAAGTCGGTCTCTCGACTCTTGACGTAGGCCCGAACTTGCTCGACCGACATGCCGTTCTCCCTCAGCTTCGACTTGATTTGCAATTCGGTCTCTCGACTCTTGACGTAGGCCCGAACTTGCTCGGCCGACATGCCGTTCTCCCTCAGCTTTAACATCTCCGAGCATGTAGAGATGTAATTCAAGTCAAACAGCTCCTCGTATTTGGCTGAATTTATGAAGGTCGTCGCCCCTGCATTCAGCCTATTGGCGTAGCCTCTGGCCTCGCACGTGTCAATGGTCTCAGTCATGTGCTCGACATGTTCCGTCGTCTCCTTGAGGAACTTCTTGTGTATGGCTCAAGTATCTTCATACAGCTTATGGAACGTTTCAGCAGACTCAGCCGCCTTCCTGGCCTTCCCCTTCCAAAGGTCGGCCTCACCGGCTCGGCTCTTGGGGTGGTGAGCCGGTTCGAGTCTCTCCACATTCCCGACCATCTCTCCAGGGGACCCTCCGAAGGCGTTTATCTCTCGAGCCCCGATGTTTAGAGTACATTGCCAGGCTGCACGTTGGTCACCTCGATGGACCCCAACGCCTTCCGATGTGGGAAACTTCATGCACAGATGGTAAGTATATTGCGCAGTCCTCAACCTCGACATCACAAGTCGGGCTATGATGACATTGTAATCGATGTGCGCGTCAATAATCTTGGAGGTATTGATCAAGGTTCTTTTGATCGGCCCCTGACAAACTTTAAGGCAAGGTCGATTTTCCCTAGCGGAGTGGTCCGGCAATTGGCAAAGCAGCAGATATCCTCCTTACACGGCCAGTCGTAAGACTAATCTATCTTCATTCTGTCCAAGGTGTGAAGGTAGATGATACTGGCATAGGTCCCATAATCGAACACTCGGGGCACAGGGATCCCCATTATTGGCAAAGTAATAACAAGAGCGTCAGAACGGGGATGGATCGGGCCATCAGCATCGGACTCATCGAAAGTAATTGGGGGTTGTTGGAGGCCCCTCCGCCACGGACAAGAAACCTTCTGGGCGGCGCTCAGCTCGCTGGTAGGAGGTGGTGGCCTCTTGGATCAAAGCCTTCCTCTATAGCTTAGACCGTGATCTTCCCCCTCGGCGGTACACATCAGTATAAGAATCTCCCAGAAATTTAAGCGGTGGTGGTACTCGGTCATTGTTCCTGTTGGCCGGATCGGCCCTGTTCCGGCAATCCCAGGGCCGGTTCCGGACAAATTGCTTCACTCTGTTGCCGTCGCATACCGCAATCAAAGTGGCGACAAGGTCCCGGCATTGTTCGGTGTTATGGCCCGTAGACTCGTGATATTTGTAGAAACGGGTCTGGTCCGTCTCTTTTGGATCCTTGTAGATTGGCCTAAGGACCGGGAGTGTGCCTAGGCTCTTAATTTAGTCAAATATGGCCGCAGCCCCCAACGAATAGATCTCGGCGTAGCTGGCCATAAGTTGGGCCAGACGTTCCCTAAAGTTCCGGGAAGCCTAGCCAAATTCGGAGAGGCCTTCCCCCTTACTTTCCCGGTGTGGTTCCTGGCGGTTCTCACGCAGGGAGTCACGCCTCTCTTCCTTTTTCTTGCTTTGCCCCCTGTGAGCAGATGACATGACTAGGATCGGGATGGCCGCTTAGTAGAGCTGGCACGCTCTAGAAACTCCTTATAATTGCGCCTGCGCGGGGGTGTTCTGACACACTGTCCAACGGAAGAATGAATTTTTTAGAAGGCCGGCTTAAGCAACAATAGCGAGCACATCATCAGACATAAGTTCAGTCTTAATGATTTGCCTCTTGAAGCGTGAAATGTAGGTCTTCAGAGATTCAATGGGTCTCTGCACAATAGAGGCAATAGAAAAACGCGGTGCAATACATACCTGAGACCACGAAATGGGATTGGAACATCGTGTGGAGCTGAGCCCAACTCTTGACAGAATGATATGGCAGTGAGCGGTACCACCTTTGAGCCAGTTCCCCTAAGGTTAAGGAGAACATCCGGCATGGGAGAGCATCTTTGGCTCCGTGCAGGTCCATCCAGGAGTTGTAGTGCCCCAGATGGGCATTGGGATCGGTTTCGCCATTGTACAATGGTATCTGGGGATTTTCATTTTCTCCTGGAGAGGTTCCGCAGAATGTCAAAGGCGAGAGGGCTCTCCTGATTATTAAACTCCTCCGAACTTGAGGACAACTGATGCTTTTGCTGGCTCTCAAGCTCGGTGAGACATTGCTTGAGAAACTCGATCTCACTCGAGTTGTGTACGGAGCCGGAGGAGACGTCTGGACCGGGACATGGGACAAGCGGCAAGTGGCAGGTTCAACAAAATCCCGACTCTGGAAGGGGGAGCATTGTGTTTCCTGTATGGACAAGGGCTTTTTCCGTGACCCTCCGTCTCTCCCTCGATAACCCGGGAAAAAGGTCTCTTCTTGTCCCGCTGGGCAGCGGCCGGGTGGGACCTTTGGGATTGGGCCTCAGTCTAGTCATCTAGGCCTTTCCCCGGGGATGTTTCTCATCTGGGACCTTTGGGGTTGGGCCTCAGTCTAGTCATCTGGGCCTTTCCCCGGGGATGTTTCTCATCTGGGCGTGCACTCTGGGTAGCATGCGCCATGAGGGCATTCATTCAAGGAATGAATGCAGTGTGTTTAAAGCAGGTTTTCATCATCTGTGGCGTGCCGGGGATCCGCTTCCTCCCGACGCTAACGCCGGGACTTCCTTGCGACATGATAGTGTTAATATGGAGAAAAATTTCCAGAGATTCCGGTTGAAACAATGATTCTTGCGGTTGTTGACTACAAGGCCCCTCATTCTAGCGCCAATTTGTTGATGCCTCGTTTGGTCAACAAAATATGTATTGATCTCTACCTAGGAATAGATAAATCAAGGCCATGTAATAAAACAATCAGACAGAAAAAGCCACGTAAATGCGGAAAATGAGACTTTTATTGATTTTTGAGTGGTGAGCCGAGCTGGTTGTTCATGTCGGTCTTTTACACTTGGGGGCTTATTACAAAGTAAAATGTATTTTCTAACTGGAACTCTTCCGAAAGTCATTCTCTATCGCACATTCCTTCTATTTATAGAGGATGTTGGCCAATCTAGAGGTTGACAGCCAAGGAATGTTGGTATGCGTCAAAACACCTGTCATAAGGAGAGAATGTTTCAGGGGAGGAAGGGGCAGGACAGGTCGCAATAACTATCTTGTGTGCTTGTTCCGCATGCTCCTGGTGATAGTTATCCGTTGTCAGGCCGGCTCGGGACCTTCACCAGGGTCAGCCCAGCATCCTCTGTCGTTCTGCTCGGTCATGGTCAACTTTTATACTTTGCACTCTGGTCGGCCCTCCACCTGGTCGAACCTCCACGTGGCATCTCCGATGATCGCCTGGCTACCTTGGTCGTAGGCAGGTAGGCGCTGAGCTGGATGCGGCTGGGTACGTGGATGCCAGAGAGGATCGGCTATCATCGATACCAATCACATAATGTGACATGACTATAGCAATTATCTAGACTCATCACTGTCTCTTGATTTTTCCATGTAACTAGAAAAACCTATGATATTGATGGTTTTGGAATTTCATCTCATTTCTCCTTTGTGTGGGCATCCGGCGTAAAACTTCGCCACTTTGTTTTTTTACATGAATTATAGTATTAACTAATTTTAAACAATAATTGACACTTAATCTTCATGCCCCAACATAGTTGGTATTAAGGTGCAGTCGATAATGTTGATGATGATGCTGTCTAAAAAGACATTTAAAAAAAATTGGAGGGAATATCCATTAACTGTTATGTATTCATGGTTGTCATGGCGGCCTGTCAAGTCGCGGCGCCATCAGACCGCCTGGACGCATAAGCGACTAGGCGCCCGCCTAGGCGATATCCAGGCGCCCGCGTGGATATATGACTTTTTGCCTCTGACTTCTTCCTAGGGTTAACTAATAAATAATTTTCTTTTTATTTAAAAATAAGCAGGTCAACGCTGGTCGAATCATCGGTTTGTCGACCCAGTCGTCGACTAGGCGCCCCCTGGCGACGCCTAGGCGCTCCCCGGCGACGCCTAGGCGCCAAAAGGCGAAGCGACCAGGCCAGGCGATCCCCCGAAAACCGCCTGGACGCCTAAGCGGCGACTAGGCGACGCCTTAACAACGATGTATGTATCAAGGTTGTCACGGCGCCCTGTCAAGTCGCGGCGCCACCAGACCGCCTGGACGCCTAGGCGACTAGGCGCCCGCCTAGGCGACGTCCAGGCGACCAATTTCATATAAAATTTATATTATTTTATAATATATAATATATGAATTATTCTAAAATCATGATGAGTTAAATAATAAATAACATTCATCCCACTCAACAAAAGTTACAAAACACACCATAAACAATATAAATATATAATATAAATAACAACTAGAGTTTCATATCGAATTCCTCCGATTTGGCCTTTCGTTTAGGATCTTTGGACGGATCGTAATTTTCGGTAGAATTACTTTCAGCCGTAATAATGTTTGGGCCTGTAAATAAATTAAAAAATAATTAGACCAAAAAAAAGTAATGAAACAGAAAATCGGAAAGAAAAGAAACAAAAAAAGAAACAGGAAAGAAAAAAGAAAGAAAAAGAAAAATAAAAAACATACAGAAAAAAAAAGCATATAGTTTTCCACTATACCTGTTCAAGTCTGGCCAGAAAAAAAGAAAAAAAAAAAGAAAAACGTATAAAAAAAGAAAAACATATAAAATAAACAGGAAAGAAAAAAGAAAACATATAAAAGAAACAGGAAAGAAAAAAAAGAAAAAGAAAGCGGCGCGAGAAGAGAAGAAAAGAAAAGAGAGGAAGAAAGTACTTGTTCAGCGACGGGCTGCGATCGGAAGCGGGCGGCGATTGGCGGCAGACGGCGATCTGCGGCGACGAGCGAGCGACAGGAGGAGACACTTGGAGTTGGCTTAGGGCTGAAGCAGTTGTTGTGGGGGACGGGAATGATTTCGACTACACTAGGATTAAGTACTTAACCTGTTTTTTTTTTTTTAAAATTCGGGCAGCGGAACCTTGGGCCGGGTAGGCGACCCAGGCGTCGACTATTACGCCTGGGCGACGCCTAGGCGACGACTTACATCACAAGGCGAGGCGAAACTACCAGGCGGTCCACCGAAAACCGCCTGGACGCCTAGGCGACGCCTTAACAACACTGGTATGTATTACACAGAAAAGAGTACAATAAACACTTTTCTTTATCCTTAAGACAAGTAGGATGGAACTTCTGCAAACCGAACGAGTAGAAACTAAAATGCCCGAGATTAGGCACCAAAGTTTGAGATGTGTGCAAACCAAATTTAAGCATTGACATTAATGGACTACTCTGTGACTTCAAAGAGAACTGCTTATTCTCAAAACTAACAAGCAAAACTTGAAGAAATAAAAATCACTACCTAGTGCAGAAAGATTAGCTCATCATTCAGTCACAAGATACACAAATGAAAGGTAACAATATGAATTTACCGAAACTAATAAGTAAAGAGCTAACAGTTTCATGTTCTTATTTATTCCTTGATGTGGGCTCCCTTTTGAGATGGTCTTCCATAAAGTTCATCATAAGAAGGATGTCAAAGTTAACTATAACCACTAAGAACACCGTCAAGGCTATTATCAATTAGAGATGACATGTAAGGTAAACATACAATTTTGGAGATGACTTGGTACATTGTCTAGTATATAGACAAGGGCAATATCAAGAGCCACTACAGTGCTAAATTTATGAACTCATTTGGACACATCTAACCACAATTAAAAAATATCAATAGGGAATTAGAGAAAAACTAAATCAACAAGTTGGCCTCTTATAGTCTTATTTGCTTTTTGGTACTCAGATCGGAAAAGAGACAACCGATGAGTCACAATGTCTAGGAGGTTGTCTAGAACAGATATTTATCTTCACAATGTCAAAAACTGTTTCGACGTCATCAAGACATTGGTTACTAAATTATGCATTGTAGGATGATTTTGAAGAAATCTACTTTCTGCTTAGTTGGCATCACAATTTTCTCCAATTGGCATTAGCATTCGAGATGCTTTAAGCCTGAAGGATAAAATAATTAACCCCCCACTAAAGAAGATGTGCACATTCTTCACAATTGGAATCTTTAGGCTCAATTCTTATAGTACCCCGTGCTACTGCTATATCTTTTGTTAGGTGAAATGGAGACTTTGATATCAGCAACTTTCTTTGAATTATGGTAGCTACCTTCTTTGACTTTTGCAGCCTACAAAACTCATTCAACAAAGCAGCCCCTTTCTTTGACAATATTGGCAGCCCCTTTCTTTGACAATATTGGCAGCCCTTTTCTTTGACAATTGTCTTATCTTTCTCTCTATATATATATCTTATATGAGTTTGTAAGAAATGTAGCAGAAAAAGAAAGAGAAGCAAGAGAGAAAAGAAAAGAAAGAAACAATAGAAATTGTGAGGTAGTTATTTTGTGCAGTCTTGTGTTTAGCAGCCAAAATACGAGTGATACCCAAGTGAGTGATCAGATTCTAGTTTAAGCCTTGAATGATTGTAATTCCTTTGGTCTTAATAAATACTCTCTCTCTCGTTTGCCCGTGGACGTAGCACGATTTATCTAATTGTGTGAACCACGTTAAATATGTGTTCCAATTTTACAGTTTCTTCGTTTGCAGAATTCTCAGTTTTATTCCGCGTATTTTACCGAAATTTGTTTATCGGTTTTGTCTGAAGTTGCTTAACTGGTTGTTGATTCCCAACAACCGTATCGAGCTATGGTGAAGATGGGAAAGTTAAGATCGACAAATTCAAGGTCACGATTTCGGATTTTGGAGAATGCAAATCAAGACTATCTCTACCGAAAAATTACATTTACCTGTCCTACGAAACACGAAGATATGAAGCAGAGGAGTGGGACTTATTAGATCGGCAGCACTTGGAGTGATACGGTTATCATTGGCAAAAATGTAGCTTACAATATTGTCAATGTGAAGACTACCTACAACTGATAAATGCATTGCCTAATATGTACGAAAAACCTTCAAAGAAATAAGGTTTTCTTGATTCGACAGTTGGTGAATCGAAGATGAAGGAAGGTGGCCCATGGTGATCATGTAAATGAATTCAATTCAATCATCTCAAGGTTGATTTCGGTTGATATTGAATTCGAGGATGAAGTCCAGGCGTTGCTACTATTATCATCTTTGCCAGAAAGTTGGTCTGGAACGGTGACAGCAGTTAGTAGTTCAGCTGGAGGTGTTAAGCTGACATTCGAAGGTATTCGCGATTTAATCCTTGGTGAGGATGTGCGCAGACGAAGTGCTGGAGTCTCCTAAATATTGAAGACAGAGGAAGAAAGACCAACACAAGGAGTGGTGGTGGAGGAAGATCTAAGTCAATAAAGAGAGGTCAATCGAAAAACAGGAAGGATATTACCTGTTGGAACTGCAAAGAAAAGGGTCATTTCAGAAATCAGTGCCCGAAGCCCGCGGCAGATAAAGGCCAGAAGGAGATGAACGTGGCAGTAGATTCTGAAGATGATGCTCTCATTTGCTGTGTCGAAAACTCAATCGAATCCTGGATCATGGATTCTGGTGCGTCGTTTCATGTAGTCATTCCAGAGATGTAATGCAGAATTTCCGACAATACAGAGGGAAGGTCAGATTAGCAGACAACAAGAGCCTGGATATTACTGGTGTTGGGGATGTGGTCCTCAAGACGACTTTGGGTACGAATTGGACGTTGAAGAATGTCCAATGTTTTAAAAAACGTAAGAGGCGTACGCCTCGAGGCGCGCTTCAAGGCGAGGCGAAGCAAAAATGCCTCGGGGCGTTGTAATTCAACAGAAATCTGAGGCGTATGATTAAGTCGATTGAGGCACGGAAGAAACGCATGCTTCGAAGCGTTGCGTTTGAGGCGCAAGAGGCGCCGTCCTTTTCCTGCCTTTTTGTTACCGGCTGTTTAAAAACTAACCCCGTTTAATACCAACCCAATAACTCTGAGCGACGAAAAGAAAATCTCACTTACCTAACCTAACTCTTAGCGACGAAAAGAAAAATCTCACTTACCCAGTTACCCTCGGGCCTCGGCGACCTCAGCGACTCGGACGCGGCGAATTTCCGACCGCGCACATAATCTGCAGAATTTCCGAAGCAGCGACTCACGGTATCTTTTTTTATTACTTGGATTTAGGTTTTTTTATTAGTTTATCTTTATTTTTATTTTTTGAAATGGATTTTTTATTTTTTCTTTTCAAGTTTTTTTTTTTTTTGCCTCAAAATCAGTTTTGACTATGTTTGTTAGATTTGTAGTGATTTGTGTTTCAGTCCAGTTTGTCAATTTTTTTCTGTTCATCTTTTTTTTAGTTATCATAATATTTACTAGCAAAATAAAAATATTATTATATCTTATTTATGTGGTGATTTTGTTATTTCTTGACTAATGACTTTATTTTATGTGGTGAATTTGTTATGTTTGTGTGATGACCATCGATTTCTATGTTGATGTAATGACGTTTTATGTGATGATTTGAGTTTGTTATTGTTTTCGTGAGTTTTTTTGGCTTCTCTAGTAAATTCCATGGATAATATAATATTTTAGTGAGATTTATATGTATTTTTTTTTTAATTGAGGCTTACGCTTCAATGCGCTTCGAGGCTTACGCCTCGCCTCGTCCAACCAAAACGCCTCAAACTCGCCTAACGTTTTTTAAAACATTGAGAATGTCAAGTTCATTCCAGACTTAAAGAGAATGTTAATATCAGTAGGGCAACTTGATGATGAAGGTCACCATGTTACATTTGGTGATCATCATTGGAAGGTAACAAAGGGAAACTTAGTAGTTGCTAAAGGTCAGAAGTGAGGTACACTATATGGTGAAGGTTTCTGATGCTGAAGCACACGCTGTTGAAGAAATTGGGGCATCCACTCTATGGCACCAAAGACTTGGACATATGAGTGAGAAAGGAATGAAGATGCTAGCCTCCAAAGGAAGAATTCCAGATCTGAAAGTTGATTTCTGTGAACCATGTATTCTTGGTAAACAGAAGAAAGTTACTTTCGCAAAGATTGGTCATCCGCCCAAGTCCGGGAAGTTGGAGTTAGTTCATTCAGATGTTTATGGTCCCACTTCAGCTTCTTCAGTGGGAGGATCCTGGTATTACGGTACTTTCTTTGACGACTGTACGCGAAAAGTTTGGGTTTATTTCTTGAAGCATAAGTCTGAAGTTTTCAGCACATTCAAGAAATGGAAAGCTATTGTAGAGAATGAAACAAACTTGAAGATCAAGTGTTTCAGATCAGACAATGGGGGTGAATACAATAGCAAAGAATTTGTTGATTACTGTGCTGACCAAGGAATTAGAATGCAGAAGACGGTTCCAGAGACACCTCAGCAGAATGGAGTAGCTGAGAGGATGAACCGAACATTGAACGAAAGGGCTAAAAGCATGAGACTGCATGCAGGTTTACCCAAGATGTTCTGGGCAGATTCGGTCAACACAGCTGCATATTTAATCAACAGAGGACCCTCAGTCCCCATAGGGTTCAAGATTCCAGAAGAGGAATGGCAAGGTCGAGAGATTTCGCTCAAACACTTGAAAGTTTTCGGTTGTGTCTCATATGTCAAAATTAAAGATTCGGAGAGAGACAAGCTAGAGGCAAAGGCAAGAAAATGCATCTTTATAGGTTACGGGTTGGATGAGATGGGGTACCGTTTCTGGGATAACGAGAACAAGAAAGTTATCAGAAGCCGAGATGCGGTGTTCAACGAGAGTGATTTATATAAGGATAAATTTATAAAAGGCTTGGGCAGTGATAAGCAACCAGAAAAGAAAGATCAAGTTGAGTTAGAAGAAATCTCAGTTGACGACATTGTAAAACCTGTCAGCGCTCCAGAGATAGGTGAAAGCTCAGAGGATGAAGCATAGTTGTTAGAGGCGAGAGTCGCACAGAGGCGCAAAGGTTGCCGTAGCGCCCGAGGCGAAAGGCGCGCCCGAGGCGCGCGCCTCTTGAACAGAGGCGCAAAATTAATTAAAAATTAATAAAAAAAAACATAATTCATGTAATTAAGTCTAAGAATTCCATAACATAAAGTTTAACTTCAACTTCAATAATAAATCACATAATCAACAAGAACCAACACATAACCAACAAAAACCAACACACAAAAGACATGTTTAAGTTCAACACTTCTTAAACTCTCAATTAAACTATCACTCCTCTTCCTCCTCCTCATCATCAAACTCGGGCAACACATCTTCTTCTTCATCACTTTCCTTATCTTCAAATTCATCTTCATCTTGCTCATCTCTAAGTCTAGATGATGACGTCTTCTTCTTTTCTTTCCCTTCCCTTTTCTCCTCTCATAAACTATCCTTTTCCCTTACTCAATTGTGTAGATGGTCGAGAACTTGAGCATTGCTTTCCTCTATCTCTAGTAGAATACATGGGCTCCTCAACTCCCATAGCCTTACCAACATCTCCCCACGTCAAATCTTCACCCTCAAACACCAACTCGTCATCTTCACCATTTTCATCATCCATTTTACCCATCAACCACTCATTACTTTCATCGATGAAATCCAAAGCAATGGGATCAATCGAATCACGTCCATCATACCGACGCTTCAATGCACGGTTGTATTTTACAAACACCAAGTCACTCATCCTACGTTGATCCAATCTAGATCTTCTTTTGGCATGAACCTAAATATTGACAATAAACATTCCATTAATGACATGATAATAATAATAATAATAATAATAATAGCAATAATAATAGCAATAATTATTTAAGTAAAATAATTAATACTTACATTTTCAAATATGCTCCAATTGCGTTCACAACCGGAAGAGCTACAAGTGAGGCTAAGCACTTTAATAGCTAACTTTTGCAACTCCGGAGTGTGTGAACCATAGGTTTCCCACCATAAAGCTGGGGACATGGTTTTACGTTGCCTAATTGCAACATCCCGTCCAAAGCCACCTGTGGCATTCCGATAAGCAGCAAGCTGGAGAGTGATTTTTTCTTGATCATTAAAGTCGGGCACCACTCTCTCCAAGACACTGAGGAAGCCATCCATCACTTCTCCTTCAGTTGAATCCTTGTTCGCATAAAAGAACTCTGGATTCAAATAATAGCCCGCAACATGCAAAGGACGATGGAGTTGACAATTCCATGTGTTGTCAATGATATCAAATGCCCTTTTGAACTTACCTGCATCTCCATCAAAAATTGCTGCAATTGCTTCCTTTGCTCTATCCATAGCCTCATATATGTAGCCCATAGCCGGTTTTCTCTCACCATCAACCAACCTCAAAACACAAACTAGAGGAGAAAATATCTTCAAAATGTAGTGGACATTGCTCCAAAACCTTGTTGATAAGATGATTGCACTAATCTTCTTACCATCAGATTCTTTACTCCACTTACTTTGTGTCCAATCATCTGAAGTGAACATCCTCCTCAAACTCTCCTTCAAGCTGAACATCCTTTCTAATGTGAGAAAGGCCGAGCAAATCTCGTAACACCCGCCTCTACAAAGCTCCTTCTCTCAAGTGTATTCTCTCAACATATTCACCACCCCTGGACGGGTATAAACATACGCAATACACTCATTGCCTTCTTCAATGTCACCTTCACTTGAGCAATTTCCCTATGTCTTCCAGAATAAGATCAATGCAATGAGCAGCACATGGAGTCCAATACAAATTTGTCCTCTTTGCTTCCAATAGCTTTCCAGCAGCCACCATGTTACTTGCATTGTCAATAACAACTTGGACAACATTCTTTTCTCCCACTCGCTCTATAAATTTATCAATCAACTCAAACATTTTCTCCCCCGTCTTCGAGTAACCAGAAGCATCAATACAATCTATGAAAACAGAACCCTTAGGAGAATTGACCAAAAAGTTGATCAAAGTTCTTTGTCTCCTATCCGTCCAACCATCAACCATCAAACTGCATCCATACTTAGCCCACTCCTCTTCACAAATTTTCACGTAATCTTCATTAACGTTCTCAACCGCCTTCCTTAGGTAAGGAACTCGCACCTCATGATATGAAGGTGGTTCCAAACCTACTCCATACCGTCCAATATCCATGAAAGCTTCTTTCAAACTCTGATGGTTGACGGCATTGAATGGAATTGCAGTGTCATACATCCATTTTGTAAAGCTTTGATAAGCTTTATCCTTCAATTCCTTCATACGTGCTTCATCCAACACCGTTTGCTTATCTTTTCTTCCAACTTTGCTTGGATCGACGCTCCTACTTACAAAAAGATCCATAGGACCTTGTTTTCGCTTTCTCATTTGATGTGCGGTTGACAACGCAGATGAACGACACTCCTGCTCTTCAGATTGTTCAGCCGGTCCAGAATTAAAAGGGTTTACATCCTCAAAGTCTGGAATTGCAACCCTTGATAAATCTACCTTCTCAATCTTTTTCATGTAGATTTGAATCTCTTCTCGGACATGTGGTGGGCATTTTTTGCATCCCACAGCATTTCTATGCCCTCCTGATAAATGTTGTTTGGCTCTATAGATACCACCCTTGAAAACTTGGTCACAAAAGCTGCAGGTTAAGTCGTTTTTGTTTTCAGCTCTAACCCTTGTGAAGTACTTCCAAGCTGGGTCTTTAGATGGACCTTGACGGGATAAGTTTCGTCCAATGCCACTAGCACCACTAGCACTCTCTTCCTCCATTATACGATAATGTGGCAGCAGCAAAATAAACTATATTAGTACAGTGAAATTGGACGAAACTTCATAAAACTGAAAAACAGATAATATAAAATAAACAGAAAAATAAACAGCATTTATTTAGACAGTTATACACACAAAATAAACTTACCACTTCATAAAATAAACAGAAAAATAAACAGAAAAATAAACAGCTTCATTTAGATACACAAAAAATAAATTTACCACTTCATAAAATAAACAGAAAAATAAACAGAAAAATAAACAGCATTTATTTAGATAAACAGAAAAATAAACTTAAAAACAGAAAATATATCGCATATTAATCAAATGGGAAATTAAAAAATAATGATAAAAAAACAGAAAAATAAATAGAAAATATAATCTTAGATACAAAAAGCTGAAAATATGATAAATCATATCATATATTATATTATACAATACATAAACAAAAAAAAAAATGAAAAAAAAAAATAGCCAAAACTTACCAGAATCCGGAGACAGAGTCGGCGGCGGTGGAGTCGGCCGGCGGTGTCGGCGGCGGTGGAGTCGGCGTCGGCCGGTGGCGGTGGAGTCGGCGGCGGCCGGTGGCAGTGGTGGCAGCAGTGGGAAGTTGGAGAGTTGTGAACGGGAGAGCAGTGGGATTGTAAACCCTAATTTTTTCAATATACAACAGCTGACATATATTAATATATATATATATAATATTATTAAAGGTTATTAAAAAGTATAATATTATTAAAAGTCAACATGTGAGAGAGGCGCGCCTCGGGCGCGCCTGAAGTACACCCTTGGAGGCGCACTAGGCGCACAAAGGCGCCCGCCTCCCTCCCCGCGCCCGCCACCTTCCAGGAGGCCCTGATGCTGGCGCCCCTAGCGCCTCGCGCCTCGGGCGCGCCTCTAACAAGTATGGGATGAAGAAGAATCATCTTCTCCGGTACAGCCTCAGCCAATTGAATCACACTGGGTCAGGAGATCCACCAAATTTCTAAGCCTCCTGAAAAATACAATCCATCAGCAAATTACTTCTTGTTGACACAAAATGGGGAACCAGAATCTTATCCAGAGGCTTTGCGGATGAAAGATTCCATACAGTGGAAGAAGGCCATGGAGGATGAGATGAGCTCGCTTTACAAGAACCAGACTTGGTCCTTAGTAAAATTACCAGCACGGAAGAAAGCATTGCAAAACAAATGGGTGTTTCGGGTCAAAGATGATACTGATGGCACCAAACGATACAAGGCAAGATTGGTGGTCAAGGGGTTCCAACAGAAGAGGGGTTGATTACAATGAGATCTTCTCTCCAGTTGTGAAGATGACTACAATCAGAACGGTCTTGGGTATTGTAGCCTCTGAAGATCTCCATCTAGAACAGTTAGATGTGAAAACAGCTTTTCTCCATGGCGACCTGGAAGAAGACATCTACATGGCACACCAGTGGTTTTCCCACGGTTGGTAAGGAAAATCGTGTGCAAACCGAAGAAAAGTCTCAGATGGATTGAAGCAATCTGCAAGAAAGTGGTTCTTGAAGTTTGTTAGCTTCATGCAAAGTAGTTGGTTTCTCAGAAGTGTGATGGATGACTGTTGTTACTTGAAGAAATTTTGCTCCCCATACATCTTCCTGTTATCAGATGTTGATGACATGTTGATCGCCGGATCCGACATGCGGAGATCAACAAGCTTAAGAAGCTATCCAGAGTTCAAGATGAAGGACCTAGGGGTGCTAGCGGATATTGGGCATGAGCATAGCCGGGAACAAAGTTACCAGTACACTAAAACTTTCACAAGCTAAGTACATCAAGAAAGTTTTAGAAAAGTTCGACATGGCGAATGCTAAGGCCAGAAGTACACCTTTGGGTAGTCAGTTGAGACTCTCAAAGAAGCAATCCCCAAAGACGGAAGTAGACAGAGAACAGATGTCTAAAGTTCCCTACGCATCTGCGGTTGGTAGCTTGATGTATGCTATGGTATGCACCAGACCAGATATTGCTCATGCAGTGGGAGTTGTGAGCAGGTTCATGTCGAATCCTGGAAGAGAGCATTGGGAGGGAGTAAAGTGGTTGTTACGCTACTTGAAAGGAACATCTGAGGTTGCCCTATGCTTCAGAAGAAAGGGGGTGGTCTTAGAAGGTTTCGCCGATGCAGATTTGGGTGGATGTGTGGATTCGGGTAAAAGCACAACAGGTTATGTGTTCACAATCGGAGGTACAAAGAATCACCGGATGTCTAGGTTACAGAAGAGCGTTGCTCTCTCAACCACAGAAGCAGAGTATATGGCTAATGCAGAAACAGCCAAAGAGCTTATATGGTTGAAGAACTTCCTATTAGAACTTGGAATGCAACAGGAGGATTGTGTGCTGCATTGCGACAACCAGAGTGCAGTTTATCTGGCAAAGAATCCAGTGTTTCACAGCAGAACAAAACACATTCAGATGAGGTACCATTTTATTCGAGAATTAATTAATAATGAAACTCTGAATCTGAAGAAAATCCTTGAAACAAAGAATCCAGCAGATATGTTCACCAAGATGGTTACCACAGAGAAGTTGAAACTTTGCATGGCTTCAATTGGTCTTCCAGAAAAATAAGGAAAGTGGTATGGCAGAAAACGAGAGAGATGGATTAAGGGATGCTGCAAAAGTAAGTTGTTCAAGTCTCCAAGTGGGAGATTGTTAGGTGAAATGGAGACTTTGATATCAGCAACTTTCTTTGAATTATGGTAGCTACCTTCTTTGACTTTTGCAGCCTACAAAACTCATTCAACAAAGCAGCCCCTTTCTTTGACAATATTGGCAGCCCCTTTCTTTGACAATATTGGCAGCCCTTTTCTTTGACAATTGTTTTATCTTTCTCTCTCTCTATATATATATATATATATATATATATCTTATATGAGTTTGTAAGAAATGTAGCAGAAAAAGAAAGAGAAGCAAGAGAGAAAAGAAAAAAAAGAAACGATAGAAATTGTGAGGTAGTTATTTTGTGCAGTCTTGTGTTTAGCAGCCAAAATACGAGTGATACCCTACAAGTGAGTGATCATATTCTAGTTTAAGCCTTGAATGATTGTAATTCCTTTGGTCTTAATAAATACTCTCTCTCGTTTGCCCGTGGACGTAGCACGATTTATCTAATTGTGTGAACCACGTTAAATATGTGTTCCAATTTTACAGTTTCTTCGTTTGCAGAATTCTCAGTTTTATTCCGCGTATTTTACCGTAATTTGTTTATCGGTCACTGGTTGTTGATTCCCAACATCTTCATGGACACCATAACTCCGTAATACATTTATGATCAGACAACCACCATATACAAGTAACTAACAATAATACACTACCTAGAAAAGATATCGTCATTTAAGTTTATTTAGGAAGTACCTCATCAGCAAATTTAATCAAAATGGTTGTCCTCGGTCTATGTTGCCCATCCACAGGTACAAAATGAGCTGTTACAACAGCTGGAAAACCTGCATTTTCCAAGACTCCCTTCAAAATGGACAAAATTATTCATCAGAGCTTCCAACAATAAAATTTATCACTTAAGAGCTCTGGTCAATGAAGTATATACCCTCACAATTCCAGCAACAAATGCACCGCAGTTGAAAGCACCCATATCTTTGGGTATTGAAATAAATCTACAGTGTAAACACCAAATAAGCAGGAATATCCAAAGACGAAAAAAGTGATCTAGCTTGGCATAGAATAATATGAAACAGAACATAAATGAATTACCTGTTCACAAGAAGTTCCTTCTCACTGATCATGTATTCATCTTCATGCTCAGTGCCTTTCTCCAGGGAGTCAGCCACCTGATGAGAATATAGTGCAAAAACTAAAAGTAACTATGAGCTTGTTCTTAGGTATTTAAAAACTTCCTTCAGGACAACCTTAAGCATAAGAGAAATCATGCAAGAATTGAGCTTTAAGTTTGACAGACCACAATCGCATTAACATGTGCTATATTTACAACAAGGATGAAACTGAAAGGCAATTTGTATTATACATATTTTCAGCGACATGGTCATGCCGACAACGGTAACACGTCAACAACTCATTACTATCTACTAGATTTTACTATGTCCAAGAAGATCAACTCAATTACAATTGCCAGTCCAGTTCCCATTATGAAATATGATGCCTTGTTCAGAAGATAAATGGGAAGTCAGCAGTAATACGCAAATACAACAACATCTGAGCCTTAATCCCAAAATGATACGGGGTCGGCTAACATGGATCATCCTTTGAAATCGTCAATGACCAAGTACATAAATCAAATAAAAGTGACAAAAGAAAAGGGAAACATGATAAATAGTCAATCTACAAATAAAGCTGGAAGTCGTAAAAAGTGATAAAAACTCAAAAAATAATATTTTCACCCGAACACCCAGTGATAAAAAGTCCACAAATATTGAGGTTTAATAACTTGTATAGCTCAAGAGCAATGCATCCCCAATCCACAAAGTAAATGGCTAAAATTCTCCATATTCAAAGTCAATCTAACAAGGGTATTTGTATCAATCCAACTGATCCAGAAAGCAAGTAGACCAAGAACTTGAAGCTGCATATCAGAAAATTCCAAGTGGCTATAGACTTTCAGAAACTTTTCCATATATTACCAATTGAAGTCGAATGTCCTTAAAAATGTCAGACTAATCTAAACTGTATCAACAGAAATGAGTTCTTTCCTTCAATGAAAGTTCAATGTGACCAAGGATCAATCTAGTGTCTGAGCATCCATTTAAAAAAAAAAAAAAAGGCAGCCCCGCGAACAAAGCATCCCTGTGCAACGAGGGTCCGGATCCTCTCAAAGATGAAATGTAGGCAAACCTTACTCCGGCGTATGAGCATCCATTACTAAACTTTAATAATACTACAAAATCTGTCACATCAACAATATAACAGGAGGCAGACTTGACTCTTTAGTTTCTTCTGGAAGACAGAAAACTGATGGGGAAAATGAACAGTGTTCACATTGCCCGGAATCTAACATTTACCCACTAGAATAAGATCCAAATTGTAAATGCTTTATACGTTTTACACGAGAATGCAGGAGTCAGCTTTATTTCTCAACTTAAATTAAACTTCCTAACAACAATGATGTTCAATTATGGACAAGCTTCAAATGACTCACCGCCATAATGCTTCTTAAAACAAATGTGCTTAAAAGTCAAATTTTCCTAACAAGTAAAAACAGAGACCCGATAATGAACAAACAGTAATACAATCCCATGTCAGTACTTAAAGATCACAGTTGAAGATTTTTCGAGATAAAAAACTAGAAACGTCTAGGAAGTTAAAAAAAATTGCATGTAGAAGCAGTTAAATATGCCACATAAGCTTACAATTATACATAAAAGCACTGAACATAATTTTTAACGATGACAAATTGCCTGTTGTTGCTACACAAGAAATTTTCTCCACTCATATGTCATACGATAAAAAGCATGTTCATAAATGATAAATCAAAATGAAACTGGAAAATAAGACAAAGAAGTACAATAAAATTGAAGTGCATCCCAACCTTTCCAAACAAGGCCTTCCACACTGTGCTGTGTATGAAAGACAAAATACCCAACAGCCTCGTCTCTCTTCTATTACCCTAGAGCATCAAAATGGATCCCAACAATAAATGTATTGATATAATCCATAGTTCTGATCCACTATTTGGAAACATCAAACGAAACTCGCCATAACTTTAACAAAAAATCAGAACTATATTGCCGATATGAGATAATGAAGAACTGCATCAACAGTTCCAGCATCTTGATGGAAGATATGACTGGCAGTTTAATGCCTCCATAATCAAAAAACTAAATTACAAAAGTCAAAAAAAAAAAAAAAAAATCTACAGACTAGTAAACAGAGTTTCTATACACTTGGAATCTGATGAAAAAAAGCAACATGTTGTATATTCACCCATTAGAAGCAATAGATCCAGAATCCCAAGGAAATTTCATGTAGAAACTTAAACATCTTTCTGCACAAGTTCTCTAGACTGCTTCATTAGGATGCCGAAGAATAAAAAATAAGTACTTGTCAGAAATGGCCTAGATCCAATCTTGCAATAGTAAAATATAGTAATTATTGTGACCAGTTAAGGAAGAATCCACTTGTTGCACAAGACTGACTTATTCTTGACAGAAAAAACTGCATCCCGGATATTATTTTTTTGATTTGTACTTGATTATATATATTACAGACAGATAATCTAATCTAGAATATGATTGTTTAACATATATGAAATGTCAGAAAGCAGAGATTTGTGATCAATAACAATGGCATCATAATGATTACAAATATATGAAAGCTTTGATATACTCTTGAAATGAAGTTGTGACAATTTCATATGTACATACTACCATGACTTTCCCCTACCTTCTCTCTGTGACAAAGAAGTTCCAGAACCCGGGCTCCAACAGCATAGCCTGCATCCTCTAACCTGATCCAGATTCAAAAAACTTAGTAAGTACCCTGTGTAGTTTAAACTTGAAATTAACTTCGGCAAAATTTGTTTCCCAGAAAGATTTCAAAAGAAAATTATAATCTAAACCGTCGTCGAAAAAAGAAAAAGAATGCCAGCACAGACTGCTATTAGTGAAAACAGGTTTCTATTGCATTACATATATAAGCTATTGACATCATTATCCATGGAAATCTATCCAAAATGTCCCAACTCCTACTCTGCTATACTTTAATGGTATTAGCTGAAATGTTTACTCCTTAATTTCAAGTAATGCAAGGCTGTTCTGATGGTATTAGCTGAAATGTTTACTCCTTCATTTCAAGTAACGCAAAGGATTGTACATTCAATAACCTCAGAAGAGATATCACGCTCTGTCGCAATATTTATGTTCATTTATCTCACACCTATTAAATCAGTATACTGATAACACAATCTGGAATAACCGAAACCGACTGATCAGCAAATCACCTTCTTTCTAGCATTGCTATGTTGTCTACTTGAGTCTGGTTGTACTGAACAAGCTCGGAAAACAAGAATGCAAACGCACTTAAGCTGACCTGCAAGAAAATCCTCATTTCGAATCAGCACCACATAACCTATATCAAAATAATATTTCCAAAGCACCATCAAGTAGACAACTCAGTTTTAAACACAACAAACAATTAATTCAGCTGTTCCCAAAAAAAAAAAAACGGATTGAAATGGGTCTGCGGGATTTTTATCCGCGTATATCTATGATTAAATACCGTTTATCTCAATCTCAAGGAACGACTCAAATTTAATGTTTCCACTGACGGTAACACAAAATTGAAAAAATAAAGAGGGATTGACGATCTGAATTATGCAACTACCTCTTGTTTTCCTTTGCCAAGGGGTCTGTCCAGAACATTCGTATATTGCTTAATTTTCCCAACTCCTATCATTTTGCTCCCCTCTCTCTCTCTCTCTCTCTCTCTCTCTCTCGTGTGTGTGTGTGTGTGTGTGTGATGCACTTTTCAGGTAGTGCGAGTTTCGGTCGTTTGTGGACAATTTTACAAAAAAAAAAAGAAAGAAAATCGTTCCTCGACTTTTCTTTTTACATTTTTTTTGGTAGTATTGAAGTTGTGATGGCTGAGGGGTTCGAACCCACTACATTTTTTATTTTGTTATGAATGATTAATGATTATTTGGAGTTTAGTGGCTGCCATCATTTTTCAACTTCATGATTGTGTAGTATAAATAGATCACAAATGATATGAAATAAATTGCACCATTTGAATACACACAATCTTAGTGTTATTCATCTCATTCTATCTCCCTCAAAATTTACTTCCTGAAGTTATATTACAACACATTATCAGCACGAGTTATTGCTCGAAAAAAGTTAGTATTATTCGAGTTTGAATTTATTTATACTAACTCGTTTTTATCCTTGTAGAGAAAATGGCCGGAATTGAAAACAAAAAATTCCAGATCCTCGATGTCACTGGAAATAACTATCTATCATGGTGCCTTGATGTTAAATTGCACCTCCAAGGTATGGGATTGGCTACTACCTTGGAATCGGTGGAACTTGCTAATGCCGATATTAAAAATGAGGCAAATGCAATGATATTCATGCGTCATCATTTATCCGAGGATCTGAAGAATGAATATATACAAATTGAAAGGCCTTCTGAGCTTTGGAAGAAGCTCAAAGACAGATTTGATCACACCAGAACTGTAATATTGCCACAGGCTCAATATGAATGGCAACTACTAAGATTGCAAGATTTTAAATCTGTTGCTGATTATAATTCAGCCTTATTCAAAATTGAGTCTCGACTGGCCTTGTGCGGTACACAGCTATCTGAGACTGATAAGCTGGAAAAAACATTCACCACGATGCATTCCTCAAATATGGTGCTTCAACAACAATACAGGCAACGACAATTTCAAACATATTCTGAACTAATTTCAATTCTTCTCACGGCTGAGAAAACAAATGAATTATTATTAAAAAATCATGAACTACGACCCTCTGGGTCCCGTGTCGAACCTGAAGCACATACCAGCTCTGGTAGAGCTGCCGGCCGGTTCAAGAGCCGTGAAAATAAACACGGGCGTGGGGACCGGAAAAGTGGTGGACGTGGTGGCTATCGTCAAAATAATTACAGAAATGACCACGGCGGACGTAACTATAATAATCGTGATAATTATCACTATTCCCGTCAAAATAAATATTCCGACAGACCAAGGCAATCAATTCATGAGCATCGTGATAAGGGAAAAATGCATATGGAAAATTCTGGTGATGATCCATGTCGTAGATGTGGTATAACTGGACATTGGGCTAAATATTGTCGTACTTCCCAACACCGTGTGGATTCATACCAGGCATCAATAAAAAATAAAGGCAAAGATGCCCAGGCTCATACTACCGAAACATTTGAGCCATCCAAAGCTATTGAGGCCAACACATCTGGGAACCTATTTGATGAAAATCCTGAGCAGATCGAAATCACTTGAGCTAGCAGATTTCCTTGAAGATCCTAGTTCAGTGGGACATGACGATGAATGGCTGAAATAAAATATTTATGCAATTATATGTCGTATATTTACTTTCTGGCTTATAATACCCCAGTTGTTTTGTGTGTATTTCTTTATGTATAATATAAACATAAATAAAATCATCTATATTTTTATATTAAAATTCTCCCACTTCCAACGGCTATAAAACGGCTAGTAATAGTGATTTTTGATTCTATAAATATGCACACATTTTATTCAACAACTCATTCATATCTTCTACCCTCTTATAGAAATTCTTAAGCATCTTCATTCGACTTTCTTCAAAAATGATTAACAGATCTCTCGTCTTTATTTTCACAATGATCAACATGATCATAATACTGATGTTTAGCAAAGGCTTCCCTCCGGAATTATTCTGGATCGGTGTTTCATTTATCATTTATATTGTTGGCCTTGTATCGGCACTAATGATACATACAAAAATGTATTATTGAGAAAAAAAATATGTATGTTTACATTTCCATTATCAATAAAAAAAAAATCATGTCTTAAATATTCATTATATGATGATTTGATTGAACAGGAATACAAATGGAAAGTATCGAACAGATACACAATTATTTTGTTGATAGTGCAACAACGCACTCAATATTTACAAATAAAGCATATTTCTCGAGCATGAAATTATGCAAGACACACGTTACAACTATATCTGGTCCCCTAGAGATTATTGATGGCTCCGGGAATACAACTGTGATGTTGCCTAATGGAACAATTTTACACATTGAAAATGCGTTATTCACTGGTAGATCAAAACAAAATCTACTGAGTTTTAAGGATGTACGCCTAAATGGCTATCACTTGGAAACAGTGATTGAGAATAATAAAGAATATCTATGTATCACATCCAATAAAATGGAAACTCGACTTGTCCACGAGAAAATTGAAGCAACAACTTTTGGACTGTATTGTGTCCCTATTCGAGCTTTTGAAACCTACGCTACCATGGCTTGGAAGCTGGTGAATCCTGATATATTTGGGTTATGGAATGATCGCCTTGGGCACCCAGGAACTTCTATGTTTCGTAGGATTATTGAAAATACTCATGGACATCCATTAAAGGGCACAAAAATGCTAATGTCCAGAGATTATTTCTGTGAGTCATGCTCACGTGGAAAACTTATTACGAAACCTTCTATGGAAAAAGTTGGTTATGAATCACCATCATTTTTACAACGTATTCATGGTGATATTTGTGGACCAATACATCCAGCAAGTGGACCATTCCGATATTTTATGGTCTTAATAGATGCATCATCCAGATGGTCCCACATATGTTTATTATCTACCAGAAATGTTGCTTTTGCACGACTCTTGTCCCAAATTATTAAACTTCGAGCACATTTTCCTAAATATCCTATAAAAAATATAAGAATGGATAATGCCGGAGAATTCACATCAAGGACTTTTGATGATTATTGTGAAGCACTGGGAATTAATGTTGAGCACCCAGTAGCACATGTCCACACTCAAAATGGATTGGCTGAATCCATGATTAAACGAGTCCAAATCATTGCTCGTACATTATTAATGAGATCAAAGCTTACTAGTGCAGTGTGGGGTCATGCAGTATTACATGCATCAACACTCATCAGATTGCGCCCCACTGCTTATCATATGCACTCCCCAATGCAATTAACTCTAGGCTTTGAGCCGAATATTTTGCACTTACGCACATTCGGATGTGCAGTTCATGTGCCAATTCCACCTCCTCAAAGGACAAAAATGGGTCCTCAACGCCGGCTTGGCATATACGTTGGATTTGATTCCCCATCAATAATTCGGTATTTAGAACCAACAACAGGTGATTTATTTACCGCTCGGTTTGCCGATTGTCATTTTGATGAGACGGTGTTTCCATCAATTGGCAGGGATAAGACTGTTCTTAACAGAGATGAACAAAAACCAGTTGAGGATATCTCCTGGGATGTACAAAGCTTATCCCACCTAGATCCACGTACTACATAATGTGAAAATGAGGTGAAGAGAATCATCCATTTACAAAATATTGCTAATAGACTTCCTGACGCATTTAACGATGCAAGCAAAGTGACAAAGTCTTATATTCCAGCTGCGAATGCTCCAGCTAGGATCGTTGTTCCTCATCAAAATACAAAAATGGATGATGATGCCCCACGACAAAAGTGTGGTAGACCTATTGGTTCGAAGGACACTGTTCCTCGAAAAAGAAAGGGGAGAAGTAATGGGATCACAAACCAAGATCATCCTAGTGAGCATGCTGCAGATGAATCTGTAGAGCATAATACTGCAAATAATGAAGGGATCATGGATTCTGAAAACACCGAGAATGCCATAAATCATTACAATGAAATATGGGATCGGAAAAGCATGATAATCGATAATTTATTTGCTTTCTCGGTTGCACAAGAAATTATGAACGATGATTACGATAATGAACCACATTCAATAATTGAATGCCGTCAAAGGTCAGATTGGCCTAAATGGGAGGAAGTAATATAATCTGAATTAGCTTGCCTAGAAAAACGAATGGTATTTGGGCAAATTACTCGAACACCGAATAATATAAAACCAATTGGTTACAAATGGGTGTTTGTTCGAAAAAGAAATGAAAAAAATGAGATTGCGAGATATAAAGCCCGACTCGTAGCCCAAGGATTCTCCCAACGGCCTGGGATTGACTATGACGAAACATATTCACCAGTGATGGATATAATCACTTTCCGTTTTCTTATTAGTATGGCTGTCCATGAGTGTTTGGACATGCGACTAATGGATGTAGTCACGGCATATCTATATGGTTCATTAGATTCTGATATCTATATGAAAATTCCTGATGGATATAAAATTCCAAAATCTGCTACTCCTCGTGAGCTATACTCGATCAAGCTACAGAAATCACTGTATGGATTAAAGCAATCCGGCCGCATGTGGTATCATAGATTGAATGAATACCTTTCTAAGGAAGGTTATAAAAATGATCTTAAATGCCCATGTGTTTTTATTAAAAGATCTAATACTGGATTTGCTATAATTACAGTCTATGTGGATGACATGAATTTAATCGGAACTCCTAAAGTGTTATCCGATGCTGCTGAATATCTGAAGAAAGAATTTGCGGTTAAAGACCTTGGAATAACAAAACTCTGTCTTGGTCTTGAGCTCGAGCATAAAGATAATGGAATACTTGTCCACCAATCTGCTTATACCAAGAGATTGCTCAAACGATTTAATATGGACAAGGCTCATCCTCTGAGTACTCCTATGGTCGTACGAAATTTAGATCCTAAAAAAGATCCTTTCCGACCTAAGGAACCAAATGAGGAAATTTTGGGTCCTGAAGTGCCTTATCTCAATGCTATTGGAGCACTGATGTATTTAGCACAATGCACCAAACCCGATATTTCTTTTGCAGTAAATTTACTTGCAAGATACAGTTCTGAACCAACTCGAAGACATTGGAATGGTATCAAACACATTTTTCGTTATCTCAATGGTACCGTTGACCTGGGTTTATCCTATTCAAAGGAGGCTACTAGCTCTGGATTAGTTGGTTATGCTGATGCGGGATACAAATCCGATCCACATAAGGCTCGCTCACAGACCGGTTATTTATTCTGCTATAATGGTACGGCTATATCATGGAGATCGACCAAACAAACATTAGTAGCTACATCTTCCAATCATTCTGAGATAATTGCTCTCTATGAAGCTGGCACAGAAAGTGTTTGGCTAAGATCAGTTATAGCTCATATGCTAAATGAATGTCGATTGAAGCTTGTGACAGACACTCCCACAATCATATATGAAGACAATGCAGCATGCATAGCACAAGTCAAGGGTGGATATATAAAAGGTGATCGAACCAAGCATATTTCACCGAAGTTTTTCTACACACATGAACTACAGAAGAACGGAGAAATAAATGTTCAACAAATTCGCTCCTGTCATAATCTCGCTGATTTATTTACAAAATCATTGCCGACATCTACATTCGAGAAGATGGTATACGATATAGGCATGAGAAGAGCTAATCTTAACCAAGATTGATAAATCAGTTTGACGGCATATATTTAAGGGGGAGCAAATCAATATGTGCGATGTACTCTTTTTTCCCTTATGACTGGTTTGTATCCCATTGGGTTTTTTCGGCTTAAGGTTTTTAACGAGGCATCTTATGCACAAGGATTGGATTTAAGTTGTGTACTCTTTTTCCCTTTTGACCGCTTTTATTCCCATTGGGTTTTTCGGCTTAAGGTTTTTAACGAGGCACACTTATCCAACTCACATTGCTACGCCCAAGGGGGAGTGTTATGAAAAATGGCATCCAAGGGGGAGTGTTATGAATGATTAATGACTATTCGGAGTTTAGTGGCTGCCATCATTTTTCAACTCCATGATTGTCAATATAATATGTAATGAATAGTATATTTGTGTAGTATAAATAGATCACAAATGATATGAAATAAATTGCACCATTTGAATACACACACAATCTTAGTGTTATTCATCTCATTCTATCTCCCTCAAAATTTACTTCCTTAAGTTATATTACAACATATTTCGTTTTGTTGTATTCTCACAGTTTAATTTCCTCTCAATTCCTTCAATTTTTATATATTAACAAACTCGCCCTTAAGTTTCATCAAATTATTGGTCCTGGGCAGGACCTTTAAAAGGCCCATAGGGACCTGGGCAAGTCTTGAAACGGCCCTAAGGGACCTAGGCAAGTCTAGAAACGGTCTCGGGGGTGGGAAGATTGGTCAAAAACAACAAAAGACCCAATTGAATTGCCCTTCGGGCAGGGTCAGAATAGTTGCCGGCCTTGCTATGGTTACTATTAAAGACTTGGCGACTGGCTTCGGTTTATGGCTGGATGGATCTTCAATCACTTCCTTGAATATCGAAAATTCATGAAGATATGTGTTACATGAGAATCTTACCCTGCGTATGGGGGCGCTGGGTTAGTGCATCTGTGCTCATTGCAGTAGTGATGTAGTAGGTATTGGTGGTTGAGTTTTTTAGATCTGCATTTGGCTCTCGGCTTGAGCTTGTTGATTCCAAGACGTTTACTCCTGTCATATCCAAAATGGCTCTGGTTACTTGTTAGTGGCTGACTTGGGTCCAAGAATTCTTCTTAGTGATATCGAAGGCCACGAGGCAGATGGCGGAATGGCCCTTCCCAGTGTATGGCCGGCATTGGGTTGGAGCTGGGCCCGAATTTGAGAAGTGTCTTAGTAGGTGCTTGGGTTTTGTTTTAGGACTTGTTTTCAGCCTACTCTATAACTGTTCGTAAGGTTATGCGATGGTTGGCTTTCTTTGAATGGTTGGATTGGGTTCCTCGAAAAAAACCTTAAATATCGAAGAATCACGAAGATGTGGTGCATATTTGTTCCTACCATGCGTATGAGGGGCGCTAGGGTGGTTCACATTTGCTCATTGAAGTAGTGAGGAAGTAGGTGTTTATGGCCGATTTTGTGTGATCTGTATCTGGCTCTTGAAGGAGTCCTGTCGTATCTGCATTTCTAGATGCTCAAGCTCTCGCTCCGGATCAAAGACGGATGGCTCATGTTTAATTGTTGGATTGGGAATTTTGAATGAAACCTTGAATATCGAAGAATCATGAAGAAATGCGGTGATTGGTTATACTCTACGTTGGGGAGCGTTGAGTTGGTTTGTATATACGCATTGCAGTAATGAGGAAGTAGGTATTTGTGGCAGATTTTGTTAGACCTTCTTTGGCTTTTGATATTGTCCTTTCGTATCTGCATATTCCAAGATGCACAAGTTCTCGCTAAGGATCAAGACGGATGGCTCCTGTTTAATAGCTCGATTGGGAATTTTGAATGAAACCTTGAATATCGAAGAATCATGAAGAAATGCGGTAATTGGTTATACTCTACGTTGGGGAGCGTTGAGTCGGTTTGTATGTACGCATTGCAGTAATGAGGAAGTAGGTATTTCTGGTGGATTTTGTTAGACCTATATTTGGCTTTTGATATGGTCCTTTCGTATATGCATACTCCTAGATGCTCATGCTCGCGCTAAAGACTCATTAATGGATGGCTCGTGGTAATTTGCTGGATTCAGTTTTAGCTCTGAACCTTGGCCTGATACTCAGTTGGCGCTCAAACTTGACCTAGGTATGTCGTTAAAGTACCTAATCTTTACACGGCTCCTGGTGCAACTCTTCAGATATTCAAGCTCGAATCAGACACTCAGCTGAAGATATTTGTTTGTGTCAGTTGTCATGTGGCTATGTTTGGGATTTGGCCACCCTAAAATTTACTTGCTTTCTTGTATTTAGTTAGCTTGTTTCTTTTTATTTGTGGCTATGTTTGGGATTTGCCCCCCCCCCCCCCCAGAAAAAAAAAGTTTCATCAAATTATATCTGTTTTTTCAAGTATATGTCATGAAAGGGGGAAGGATGATACGGGATTGATTAATACGGATGAAGAAGACGAGGTAAGAATGGACGTAAACGGCCTTACAACACGCCAGACACTTACGACTACATTTTTAGGCGAAAACAGACACAAAACGTGGAGTGACCATGGTGCTCGGTCTCGGCCGTGTCATATGACACGGCCCGTGTCATGCTGTGCCGGAAGAACAAAACTCGCTGCCTGCCGAACCCGGCCGTGTCAGGCGACACGGCCCGTGCCGAACTCTTCCGGATAACCAAAACCTGCTGCCCGTCCAACCCGACCGTGCCAAGCGACACGGTCGAGTCCCGCTCGTCCAGATTCGGCATAATCTGCCGCCGCGGCCGTGTCAAGCGACACGACCCGTGTCACTCTGCCGCCCCTTGTTATTTTATACACTTTTGTGGATTGTTTTGTCTGTTCTTTCCTTTCTTTAACCTTTTCTTAAGGATTGTGTTCCCTTAATTTGTGATTTGTGTTGATTTTATGTTCCCCTTTATTTTATCTTGATTTGTTTGGTTTTTTTTAAAAGATCATGTAATCCTTCTTTTGTTTTCTTTAAGTTATTGTAGAAGACTACATGCCTATAATTAGTCTTGGTGTTTCTTATATTACTCATTATTGAATGTTGAAGAAAAAGAATACACTTTGTGTTTTCATCCTTGTTGAATGATTTTCATCAAAACTTGATTTTTATTCGACGCGTTTTCGAGTATTAATCCAATCGATTCTCAATAGGTCTTGAGAAGAAATCATCTTATCGAATTATAGGTCTAATTCGATAAACCTTTGTTCTTGATCGTTCGAGTCTTCTTGATCGATATTATTACCTTATCCGATATTACATCCATATTCATACGTTCGATTTATCATATTCACAAAATAAGACTTCCGCTACGATATACTTTTGTACCTATACAATTTCCAACCGATACATATTCACTTTCCGAGCGAATTCGTATCATTAGTGGCATCGGAGCCCAAGATTTTCCTTGGCGATTCTTATTGACGATTTCTTGTTAAAAACTATCTCTTGACTCTTGTTAAGGATTTCTCCGATCCTGATTTCTTGTTGAAACTCCATGACGCACTAAGTGGTCTACCGGAGCAACGTATGCAAGCAAGGCGCGGAGACGACGCACGTTCAACGCCCCATGCGTGTAATATCCGGAATTTCTACTACTGATGTTTAATATTATTTTATCCGAGTTATATTGTACAGCGTGGAATCTGTACAGTAGAGATAAAATAAATAAAGGACTGAGATATCAGTATCGGTATAATTGTCGTATTTGGTCGACAATTACATTTGAGGATATTGTGTATCAGGTTGTCGTACTTTTGAAATCGCATGTATATCGTATGATGATATTATTGGATTCAGTGTTTGTGTTCAGTGTGTCTTATGTTCGTTTTTGGTATGTCGAGACGTTGGACAAGAACTGCGGAAAATGGCTAAGTATAGCCTTATTAGCGCACGCTGATATTCATGCATAACGCACGCTATCGCGTGATTAGCGACGCTACGTTTATAGGTTAGCGTCGCTAGTGCGCATGCATCGGAAGGAATCTGCGTGTGGACCCGGCTGCTTTCGGCGCACGTTCTGGTAAGTCAACGGTTGTTGTCCTGAAGTATTAGCGCACGCTAAAATATTAGGCTTAGCGCACGCTAACTATGTATCAGTCAACAAGGAATCTTATCCTTGCCAGATGCTGTCGGAATGTGAGGGCGAGTGGTAGGTGAACACTGTAGCAAGTCAACTTCGGATAGCGCACGCTAAGATAAATGACTTGCGTACGCTAAGCAGGATGTTTTATGTACGTTAATGCATGGGCATTACGTACGTAAGTTAGTTCTACGAAGCAAGGCGAGCCTTTGGGCTTCGATAGCTCACGCTAACAAAGTCAGTTAGCGCACGCTAAGGCGGTAGCGCACGCTAAACATGAGATGTTAGCGCACGCTAATAATGAATATTATAAAAAGAGACAGAAGGGTGTTATGAAGCATTTCGTCCATTCCTTCCTTGTAACCGAGAGAGAGAGTTTTTAGAGAGAGGTTTGAGGTCCCAAACACTGAGAGATGATGATCTTTAACAAGATTAAGATGGAGAGCATGGATTCAAGCCTCGTTCTTCAAGTTATTCATGATCCTTGGAATGGAGTCTAGTGTTCTTATTCTTGGTTCATCCAATCCAGGTAATTTTCGTATCCTCTTGATGATGGTTCGTTTTTCTTGAATGATTTCATGTAAGGAGCATGTTGGATAATCATATGATGATGTTATATGAGATTCAATGGAATTTTGATAAGAGTTTCGGATGTTAGTTAAGATTCTTCTTACTATAAGGATGGTGATTCGTTTAACCCGATCTAAGATGGATTTCTGAATCTTGTTAATTATATTGATCAATTTAGAGAAGTTAAATCATGATACGAGGTTGAATTCCGGATTGAATATGATATGATCCTTGTTATGGAATCGGTTTGATTGTTGATGTTATTATTGATATATGGACATTGATATGATCCTTGTGATAATTATAGTGTCGTTTATCTTCAAGAGATATGGAGATTTATGTCTCCCTTCATTCGGATTCGTAGTCGCAAGATGTGAGTCGATGCTTGGAATGCATGCCACTGCACAACATTAGCGCACGCTACGTTTACTGCCTAGCGCGCGCTAACAGGAGCAACTTAGCGCACGCTACGTTAGGTGATTAACGTGCGCTAAGTAGGCAGACAGTGCAGTATTTTTGTGTTTTGATTAGGAATTCGTGATGGTTTGACTTGGTTGGTTCTGACTGTGTTTATTCGAGATTGTGTTGAACCGTTGAGTTCGATTGGTTAGTTTTCTTAGTTGTTGACCGTTATCGGATATGTGTTATTTGATTTCTTCGATAGGTTGAGATTATTGATCGGTGATTATAACCGGATATTGCGGTCGTGTTCGAGTATGTCCATTGTATTGCTTTTGATCGAGGCTGAGGAGCTCGTAGATAAAGGCGATGTGTTTGGCAGCAGCTTCGTGATATCGGTATCGAGGCAAGTTATTACTTGCTCAGTTATAATATTTAATGAATGATTTCAGTTTCATTTCGTTTATAATGCATATAGCGATGATTATTATTGTGAACTCTGGGTATTCGGATCGCATATCGTTCTTTCGATTCTGGGAGATAAATCATAATGTATATGATTATCTCAGTTATTGGTATGTTCGAGTATCAAGGTTACATTATGGTAAAGACGAGGATATGAGTATCTATAGTTCATTGTTCGTTTGGATCGCCGGGCATTGAGGATAATCGTCGGTGATGATTGGACATCGAGATTTCTCCCGAAGGACTCGGGCAAGTATCTTATATCGATTCAGTTAGAGTTAGTGATTTGATCATGCGTATTATCATTCATGTTGTCGAACATGAGGTCGTCTTAATTGATTTGTCATATTGTCGTTCATGTTGCGTTGTTCATGATGATGAACATATTGTTTTGCATATGTGTATGCATATTGTGTTGTTTATGTTGTGTTGATCCGATGGGATCGCACGATCTATGCTGAGGGCGCTGGATCGGATGTCCACCTCGTGTTGGTCCGACGGGATCATCTTGGGATCTATCTTTGAGGGCGCCGGATCATTGGACGGGTTTTTCCACCTCGTGTTGGTCCGAGGATCATCTTGGGATCTATCTTGAGGGCGCTGGATCGTTGGATTACCCAAGATTGTGTTATTGTTGTGCATATGTATATTGTTGGTTATCCACCTCGTGTTGATCTTGTAGGATCATCTTGGGATCTATCTTTGAGGCGCTGGATCATGGGATTTCCATTGAGTATACATAGTTGTTATTGTTTTTGAGCATATTGACGTTGTCATATGAGTATGCATTTGTAGGTCTTGTGTTAGGACCTTGTCCGCATTGCATTGTTCTGATATCGGATTAGACTGATATGATTATCGTGGCACATCATATCTCGAGGTATGTTCCATATTTTCTTTGGTCTTGTCTTTGGTGGACAATCGGTTATCGTCTTGGGATTTGATGATATTATTCGATGGATCGTATTGGTCAGATATGGTAGATTTCCGTATCGTGAGTTGGTTCGATAGTTTGAGGATCTTGAGTATTGTTTGAGGTACAATACGGATATTATGTTCGAGTTTATTGGTTAATCGAGTACAGGTTGTGAAATGTGATAATGGTTATTCTGATGAGAATTACTTGAGTAAGTAAAGTTATGGCGGTAAGATTACGTTGGTCGTATTCTTATGTTGTATTCTCGTTGGTATGTAATTATTGATGTTTTGTGACGGTTATCATTGTTGGATATTATGGCTGACCCCGTCGTGGGATTTCTTTTTAGGTTCTTGGAGAATCGAGCTTGTAGCGGTCGTGAAGAGATGAGCTTCCGGAGGATACCGGCTAGGACATGTTGTGTGCATTGAGTTTCTTGTTTGGTTCTTGTTTTCCGCCGCTAGAGTATCGTTTTGGTTGGTCTTTTTCCATTGCGTGAGTATTTTGAGACGCTCTTTTGGTATCAGTAGCGAGGTTACTTTGGAAATCGTTTTCTAAACTTTTGAGTATCGGCTGTTTGGCCTTGCGATTTCAAATGAGTTTTACGACGGTTTTTGATAAATGGATTTTATAAGTCTTTGTGAATTTTTAAAGTTAGTACCGTCGTTGGCCTCTTGGGCATTTGTAAATGTTTGTGAAAATTTCTTTTTAGCCTTGTGGGTTCCATCTCGGGGCCCACGGCGCTGTAATATTTCCGGTTAAATCTGGGGGTGTTACAATGCGGACGAGTTTAAAGTAAACAAACTTCTAGAGTTCGTTGGAGGTACCGATCCCAAAGCTTATTTAGAATGGGAACGGAAGATTGAGCGCATGTTCGAATTCAAAGAACTTAACGATGAGAAACGTTGCAAATATGCAATTCTCAAGTTAGGGAAGGGAGCTTCTCTTTGGTTCGAAGGAGTGAGGACACGAAGAGCTCGGGCGGGTAAGGCAAAGATCCGTTCTTGGGATTCATTAAAAAGAAAACTTCGTAAGAGGTCTGTGCTAACATCACATCGGCTAACCTTGTACCAGAAGATTGCCGATTTTATGCAAGGGAAACTAAGTGTTGGTGAATACATTGAAGAGTTCGAAAGCTTGGTCTTAATGCGAGAACTAGAAGAAAACGAAGAGCAAAAGATGTCATGTTTTTTACGTGGCTTGAATAAAAACATAGCTAACACAGTGGAATTGTACCCATATGAAGATTTCGATACTTAAAGTGGATTATGCGTGAAGATAGAGGCCCAAAATAAGGTGAAGTTTTCAAGACCTGAATTTCCTCCCAAATTCGGAAATCCAAGTGTCGGTTCAAGTTCGGGTACTAAAAGTGTAACACCCCCAGACTTAACCGGAAATATTACAGCGCCGTGGGCCCCGAGATGGAACCCACAAGGCTAAAAGAAATTTTCGCAAACATTTACAAATGCCCAAGAGGCTAATGATAGTACTATCTTTAAAAATATTCGAAGACGTTATAAAACTCTTTTATCAAAAGCGTCGTAAAAGCTCATTTTGAAAAGGGCAAGGCCCAATGGCCGGAACTCAATAGTTTAGAAAACGATTTCCAAAGTAACTCAAGTTACTAGATATCAAAAAGTCATTTAAAATACTCACGTAGCGGAAAGGACAACCAAGTAAAATTACTCTAGCAGCAGAATACAATAACTGATCAGGAATTCAGTTTATAAAAACATGCCCTAGCGAGTATCCTCCGGGAAGCTCATCTCTTCACGACCGCTACAAGCTCGATATCCAAAGAACCTAAAAATAAAGCCCACGACGGGGTCAGCCATAATATCCAACAATGATAACCGTCACATCACATTAATAATTACATACCAATGAGAATACAAAAAAAAATAAGAATACGACCAATGTAATCTTATCGTCATAACTCTACCAAAATTCACATCTCGTACTGTGTCTCATACAATACCCCAAAATCATCAAAACGTCATCATAACTCACTGTTACGAAAATCCACTAACTCTATCCAACCAAAATCCATCGGGTGACATCATCAATTCTCAACACAAAAACCATTTGTCCATCAAAGACAAATACCAAGGGAAATACGGAACATACCTCGAGATGCACAATACCACGACAATCATATCAGTCTAGTCCCAGATCAGATCAATGCAACATACGAGCACGATCTTAACACAAGACCTACAAATGCATACTCATATGACAATGTCAATATGATCACAACAATAACAATAATGTATACTCAATGGAAATCCGACGATCCAGCGCCCTCAGCATAGATCCCCTTGATGATCCTATCAGATCATCATAAGGTGGATAACCAACAATACACATATGAACAACAACATATGATAAAATCAATGATGCGAATTCACAAGATTCCATCAACACAATACTGGTAATACAACGATCCAGCGCCCTCAGCATAGATCCCCATGATGATCCCGTCGAACCAACGCATGGTGGAAAACCTATCCAACGATCCAGCGCCCTCAGCATAGATCCCCATGATGATCCCGTCGAACCAACGCATGATGGACATCCGATCCAGCGCCCTCAGCATAGATCCTCATGATCCCTTCGGATCATTTACAACATAAACAATGCAATTATGCATACACATATGCAAATCAATATGTTCATCAACATGAACAACATATGAATCAAAACATGAAACGACACTATGATAAACAACTAGGACGACCTCATGTACGGCAACATAAATAACAACCTGCATGATCAACATCATCAGTACTAAACCGAATCAAACTAAGATACTGTCCCGAATCGTTCAGGAGAAATCTCAATGTCAAATCATCACCGGCGATTATCCTCGATGCTCGGCAATCCAAACGTACCATGGACTATAGATACTCATATCCTCATTTTTATCGCAACGTAACCTCGATACCCGAACATACCAATAACCAAGATAAAGCATATACATTATGATTTACCTCCCAGAATCGGAAGAACGATATACAATCCAAATACCCCGAGTTTACAATATTAATCATCGCTATATGCATTATAAACGAAATGAAACCGAAACCATTCATTAAATATTATAACTGAGCAAGTAATAACTTGCCTCGATACCGATACGACGATGATGAAGCCGCTACCAATTTCATTGCCTTCGTCTACGAGCTCCTCAGCCCTGACCATGCAATTCACGAACATGCTCGAACACGACCGCAATATACGGTTATAATCACCGATCGATTATCGCAACCTATCGCAATAATAAATTAACAACAATCCGATAACGATCAACAACCGACACGACCAACCAATCAACTCAACGGTTTAATAAAACCTCGATTAAACACAGTCTGAACAAACCAAATCAAACCATCATGAATTCATAATCACAACACAAAAAGACTGCACCGTCTGCCTACTTAGCGTACGTTAAACACATAACGTAGCGTGCGTTAAGTTGCTCCCGTTAGCGTGCGCTAGCCAGTAAGCTTAGCGTGCACTAATGTTGTACAGTGGCATGCATTCCAAGCATCGTCTAACACTTTCATCATATCAATGATCAACTCATCTCGATATTAAGGATTTCATAACATATTCGATTCCAACTTTAATCTTTAAACATGAATCAACAAGATTCCTTCTTGTTCATATTGGTAAATTCTTAGAATAATTTACCGGTTATTATCATGAATAATCATATTCCAAAATCATCCGTAACCTTTCCAAATTCCATTTCTTATAAAATCATGACATATATAATTCAATAGTTCTTCAAGAACACGAATTGTCCGAATTCACGTTCATAACCCGTAAAACAACGTAATCCGATGTTTTCTAACATCTAAAAATCCCTAATCATAATTCAAGGTGTATATCATCCTGTTCTTCAACATACGATCTTCTTAACGTCAAAAATCGCAACAACAATACCAAGAACATCAAGAACTCTATGATTTCATAATCATAATCAACATATTCAAGACATAAACCAAAATATCATCATCTTCCTTCAACAAACACCTCATATATCCTCAAGAATCGTAACACCAAGCCCTTAATCATCTTCATATGAATCAATCATCAATAACAGCATCAAAAATCCAAAATGAAATGGAGGATTATCCAACTTACCTTTTAGAAGATGAAAACACTAGCAATTTCTTCAAGAATCAACCATAGCCCATATCCAAACCTCAAATCCAAGTCCTCAAGCTCAAATCGACTTAGGAGAGCTAACTCTATCTCTCTCTCTCTCTCAGTGTTTAGAGTCGAAAAACGAAGTGAGGTGCTGAAGTGAAATGAAAGAACGAACTTCATTTTATAAACTGCATAACTCATTACATACGTTATCCTTCATAGTTAACGTACGTAATGCTCTTTAGCGTACGCTACTTGTCCCACGTAGCGTACGTAACCTCATCCCAGAACTAACTGACATGTTTTGTTAACATGCTTACATACGTAATAATTTCATCATAACGTACGTAATACGTACGTTGACTTGCTACAGTAGAAGCTCGTATTACGTACGTAATACATCTTGTATAGCGTACGTAATACGTACGTTGACTCAGTTGTCCACATCCGTTGCCGACATCGGGCCCACCTGCCGACCACGACTCGGACTTGCCTGATTCTCTCGTTACGTACGTAATGCCTTATCCATAACGTACGTAACACGTACAAACTTAGCGTACGTTAAATCAAAATCTTAACGTACATTAAGGCTCTATACTTAGCCAAAAATCCAATTGTTCCTGTCCATCTCGACATACCGGATACGCATACACGCATACTGAATACATATACTGGATCCAATAACATTCTTATACGATATACTCCATATCGAAATTACGATAACCTGATACACTATATCCTCAACTGTAATTGTCTACCAAATATGTCAATTGTACCAATACTGACATCTCAGTCCCTTATTTATTTTATCCATACTGTACAAATTCCACGCTGTACAATATAACTCGGACAAAATAATCTCAAACAATAGTAGTAGAAATTCCGGATATTACAAAAAGCACCACGCCAAGTCCTGCCCCTATCACGGCACCTAAGGCTCCCTACGTACCTAAGGAAACAAGTTTGGAGAAGGCACGTTATTTCAAGTGTCAAGGGTTCGGTCATTACCAAAATGCGTGTCCGAACAAACGGGTGGTGACACTAAGAGAGGCTCTTGAGGTCCGGGAGGAATTATTGGTCGAGGACGAAAAAGAAAGGCTCGGTGACGTGTTTGACGTGGACGCCGAAGAAGAAGAGGAGCGCGAGGCTTACAATGCTCCGGATTATGATACGAGTCTAGTCCTTCGCACTTTGCAAGTCAAAACGGTTTTGAGGGATTCGGAACAACGAGACCAAATATTCCACACCAATTGTCAAATCAAAGACAAATGGTGTAGTTTGATAATCGATGGAGGAAGTTGTACTACTATAGCTTCAAGTGAGATGGTGACGAAGCTCGGACTCATCACTACTACTCATCCAAAACCATACGCGTTACATTGGCTCGGTGATGGGAGTAAAGTGAAAGTGTCGAAACAAGTACGGGTTGGTTTAACTATGGGCTCATATGGTGACGACGTACTATGTGATGTACTCCCGATAGATGCATGCCATATACTCTTGGGACGACCGTGGCTATTTGATAGAGATGTTTTACATCGAGGGAGAAGTAAATAATATGAATTACGGGATAAAGGCAAGAAGATTGTGCTTAAACCAATGGCACCTGAAGCCATTCGTTCGATGAGTTCTAACCAAATGGAAAAACCGAAACTTACTATGTTTGCTAGTGAAAAGGAGGTGAAACATGCTATTGATGATGGCGAGCGTGTGTATTTATTGATGATTAAAGAAATACGAGATGTTGACATGAATGTGTAAGGTAAAGGAGAGATCGATACCTTGCTACGCGAATTTGCGGATGTCTTCCCGGAAGATTTATCATCGGGTTTGCCACCCTTACGTGGGATTGAACACCAAGTCGATCTTGTACCGGGTGCATCACTCCCTAACAAGGCCGCCTATCGATGTAACCCCGAGGAGACGAAGGAGTTACAAAAACAAATCGAGGAGCTAATAAATCGCGGGTACGTTCGAGAAAGTTTGAGCCCTTGTGCGGTTCCGGTTTTGCTTGTCATGAGGAAAGATGGATCATGGCGGATGTGTATAGATAGTAGAGCCATGAACAACATAACCATCAAGTATCGATTCCTAATTCCGATACTCGATGATATGTTGGACGAATTGCATGGTTTGGTGATTTTTTCGAAAGTTGATTTGAGAAGCGGCTATCATCAAATTCGCATGCGAGAAGGGGACGAATGGAAGACGGCTTTTAAAACGAAACATGGATTATATGAGTGGCTTGTCATGCCCTTTGGCCTTACAAATGCACCAAGTACTTTCATGCGATTAATGAATGAGGTACTTAAACCGTTTTTGGGAAAGTTTGTTGTCATATACTTGGATGACATCTTGATTTATAGTCGATCATTGCAAGAACATACCGGGCACTTGAGGCAAATCTTCGAGATCCTTCGGGATCAAAAACTTTATGGGAAGAAGGAGAAATGTTCGTTTCTAGTCGAGAGTGTAGCCTTTCTTGGCTACATCATTTCTAAAGAAGGAGTGTCGGTTGATCAAGCCAAGATCGAGGCGATTAAATCTTGGCCTACTTCTAAAACCATCACAGAAGTCTGATACTTTCACGGACTTGCTTCATTTTATCGGAGGTTCATACGAGACTTTAGCACCATTTCTATTCCGATAATGGAATGCTTGAAAAAAGGACCATTTGTGTGGAGTGGGGCCGCCCAAGGGGCGTTCGAAAAGTTGAAAACAAAAATGTGTGAGGCACCTATCTTGGCGTTACCCGATTTTTCACAACCGTTCGAAGTAGGATGTGATGTAAGTGGAGTGGGTATTGGGGTGGTTCTCGTCCAAGGGAGACGACCGATTGCATACTTCTCGGAGAAATTGGGTGGGGTTCGACTCAACTATTGTACTTATGACAAGGAGTTCTATGCCATTGTGAGAGCTCTTGATCATTGGAGTCATTACCTTCGGCCAAAACATTTCATCCTACATTCGGATCATGAGTCCTTAAAATATATTAACGGGCAACAAAAGTTGAGTTCGAGACATGCTAAATTGGTGGAATTCTTGCAATCGTTCCACTTTTCCTCGAAATACAAGGATGGCAAGAGCGACATTATGGCGGATGCATTGTCTAGACGGTATGCCTTGCTCTCTACTCTTGATATTCGTTTGCTTGGATTCGAAACATTGAAGTAGTGCTATGATGGTGATACGGATTTTGGTGAGATTTTCATTCATTGCAAATCTGGCCCGTTTGGAGAGTTTACGATACAAGAAGGCTTCCTCTTCAAAGGAAATCGTCTTTGTTTACCCAAACACGCGATTCGGGAATTGTTGGTTCGGGAAGCTCACGGTGGAGGCTTGGCTGGCCCTTTTGGTTTGGCCAAAACATTGAGGTACTTAAGGAACATTTTTATTGGCCGAAGATGCAAAAGGATGTACACGACATTATTAATAAGTGTGTAACATGCCATATTGCAAAGAGTTCGTTCAAACTGGGAGTATACATGCCTTTGCCGATTCCGGAAAGACCGTGGGAAGATGTCTCGATGGATTTCATTGTTGCTTTACCTCGTACTCAACGAGGAAGGGATGCTATTATGGTTGTTGTAGACCGATTTTTGAAGATGGCTCATTTTGTGGCTTGCCACAAGACGGACGACGCGAGTAACATTGCCGGTTTGTATTTCCGAGAGATCGTACGATTGCATGGGGTCCTAAAGACGATTGTTTCGGATCGGGACTCAAAGTTCCTTAGCTATTTTTGGAACACCTTGTGGAGGAAGTTGGGAACCAAACTCCTATTTAGCACGTCATATCATCCACAAACGGACGGCCAAACTGAGGTAACCAATCGAACCTTAGGCACTTTATTACTTGGTCTTGTGATCAAGACACAAAAGGATTGGGATTTGAAGCTAGCACATGTGGAGTTTGCTTATAATCGTTCTCCTACTCATGTCACGGCACACTCTCCGTTTGAAGTAGTTTACGGGATAAATCCTTACATGCCGTTAGATCTAATTCCATTGCCGAGGAACGAATTGGTGCATAAGGACACGGAGTCAAAACTGAAATCAATGATGAAATTACACGAGCAAGTACGTAACCGAATCAAGAAAATAAACGATACTTACAAAAGAAAGTCGAACAAGCAAAGAAAGCCGAGATTATTCGAAGTTGGTGATTTGGTTTGGTTGCATTTGCGAAAAGAGCAATTTCCAAGTAAGCGTAAGAACAAGTTAATGCCGCGAGTGGAGGGACCGTTTAAAATAGTTACGAAATTGAATGACAACGCATATAAGCTAGAAATTCCAGGAGATTATGGGGTTCATGCAACCTTTAACGTTGGGGACCTTTCGCCTTACCTTGATGATGACGGAATTTCGGAATTCAGGACAATTCCCTTTAAAGGGGGAGGAGATGATACGGGATTGATTAATACGGATGAAGAAGACGAGGTAAGAATCGACGTAAACGGCCATACAACACGCCATACACTTACGACTACATTTTTAGGCGAGAAAAGAGACACAAAACGTGGAGTGACCATGGTGCTCGGTCTCGTCCGTGTTATATGACATGGCCCGTGTCATGCTGTGCCGGAAGAAAAAAACTCGCTGCCTGCTGAACCCGGCCATGTCGAACTCTTCTGGATAACCAAAACCTGCTGCCCGTCTAAGCCATACGTGCCAAGCGACACGGTCGAGTCCCGCTCGTCCAGATTCAGCAGAATCTGCCGCCACGGCTGTAACACCCCAAATTAGGCGGATATTACAGTGTCGTGGACCCCCGACTGGGACCCACCAGGCGAATAAAAATTAATGAATTAAATAATATAATTGTAGTACTGAACCACAATATATCATCAATCACTACGATGAGGAGTTTCATTACAACACACCCAAGATAATACCGAATACATGTATATTTTATATGAAGATAAAATATACAACACTGAATGAAATGAATATCCAAATGGAAGTCTGCAGTGGAAATAAAATAAAGAAAACACGAGTGAATGAAAGGACTGGGCCCCCCTACTAGTATCACTGGGACTCCTCGCCGTCAGCGTTCTCTTCCTGTGCCTTACCCTTGCCATGACCTGAAAACAACATCCCCCAACGGGGTCAGTTACACAGAACAACAATCCTCAAGAGTTGAATAAACACAATCATGATAGATCTTAATTATGAAATGACGCTGAAGAGAGGCATCATAGTATGTTGTAAAGAAATCCCTCACACTATGCCGCAAGTGCACGGTGTCAACAAGTAATAAAGTGATAAGTAAGATATCGTTCCCTCGAGGACTGATTTCACTAAGTACCAAAATATAGTCAACTCGTAATTTTATTTGAAGAACAATTATATAGAAATTATTTCTAAACTAATAGCAGAAAATAAATAGAAAATAATAATAGTAATAATAAAAATAATAATAATAAGGGCGTAGGATTATGATTTTCACCTCAAACAATCAGGAATGATTTTTATTTAATTCAATTCACTTTTATTCAATTGATTGTAAGTCAGGAATTCCTAAATTATTCTAAAGCTTCTCCCAAAGTCGATAGAAAATACTAATAATTATTAACTCGATATATTCTTATTCGAATTAGATAATTAATAGCTAAAATAGTTCATGAATCCCCACAATAAATAGGCTTCACAATTCCCAATGAGTATATCCATATCTCACGAAAATCATGATTTTTCTCACAAGAACTATGCCTAAATTTCATCTCCCGAATCCATAAAGACTTTTAAATCAATTCAATTATTGGCCAGACAATTGAAAGCATTGAGAACAGTGAGAAAAATCCAACTCAATACGAATAACGAGTGAATTGAAATAAAAATAAATAACTCAAACCGTCATGTAATCGGCTACAATCACAATCCTACTCGAACAGATCTAGAAAATAAGATGCGGAAAAAGTAAGAAAAACCGTAAGGGATCCGTGGTCTTATCGTCGCCCACAAATCTCCTCAAATAGTTCCTTGATGATCCCCTTTTTCTGACCTCCAATGTTTATTTATAGCTGTCCTTAGCCTCAAAATGCATCCGGGAATTAGGTTGAGAACGGCTCCAAAAAATGGCCCAGAAACGCGGAAGACTCAGCAAATCCACCCCGTGGGCTGCGGCTCACTTAATCTGTGCCGCGGCCCCAACGTTCAGCGCAGGATGCCTGGGCGCTTATTTTTCCTCATGGGCCACGGCTCACTTAAGCTGTGTCGCGGCCCCTGGTACAGTCCGCTCGGCGCTTGCTAGGCCTCTTCGTGTGCCGCGGCTCACTTGGTTCGTGCCGCGGCCCCAGGCCAAAAATTGTCGTTTTGGCCCGTTTTTCGCCGTTCGAGCTTCCGAACTCCAATTTTCTACAAAACATATAAAGATAGTGCATTAAAAGCTCATTTATGCAGATTTAGGCTCAAAATGGATATAAAATAATGATAAATAGGCGCATAAAAATACGCCTAACAAATACCCCCAAACTTGAGCCTTTGCTTGTCCTCAAGCAAAAATCAATTTTCAAATAAAAAAGTATCGTGAATGATCGTGCAAATCCATAGTGCTTAACTTAATCAATACTACCCTGAAAATCTCAAAGAATAATACGAGTATCGTAATAGTGAGTCACATCAAGTACACTGATTCCACAAAGTAACCATTTTTAGTGCTAATCGATCGTTCATGAGGAAAATCAAGCTCAAAGATTAACAAGCATGAATTTAACCGACCGCTAATATGAAGGGTTAGAGTAAACAAGCCAACTCGCCCAGTCCCACAGTCTAGTGGCAAAATTTAAGAGTTTCATCATCAAAATTACTCCTCGGACAGCATTCCCTTATGTATGATCATAATAATGATTCGAGTTAACCACTAGGTTCGGATCTCGGGATGTTTCTTCGGGATAATCCTAGGGTGGAATTCCATTCTCATGTATTGGGGAACCGATTGACGTAAAAGACACTCATGGGGCACATGGATGCTTCTAGTTACTAAGTCCCCCTCTACAGCGGAGAAAAAACTCGATTAGCAATTTCCGCATGTCAAGGTTGCTGTTTTACGCGAGAGTAGACAACGGGTTACGTGAATACCCCTGGTTACTAGGCTTCCCATCATCGGCAAATGTGATATTTCTAAATCATTAGTCTATTCAGGGTTGTCGTTTTATGCGAGCGTAAACAACGGGTCACGTGAATACCCCCAGTTACTAGACTTCCCATCATAGAACATGTATAAATTCTCGACTTTTTGGAAAAAACTGTCCGACTTTAAACTCACTTTTGTAGGTCATAAGTCGTCCATGAATAAGTCTAGAGGGGGGTGAATAGACTTATTGAAACTCTTAAACTCTTTTTCTCAAAGAGTAAGTTTCTTCAGCTGGTAGATATACAAATGACTTAGGGTCGTTTGTTCTCAATACGTGCGGAAGTCAGCTGATGACGAATACAAAACTACTAATGAAACACTTAACAATGAATGCAGCAGTTAAAGTATGATGCAATAAAACAGTAAAATACGCAGGCAGTTATAGTGGTCTCAGAGGTGGGGTAATCCTCTACTAATCCACTTTTCTCCACACTAGTTGGAGATGAATTCACTATAATTGTCAACCAGTGATAAAGATTATAGTGATTCAACCAAATTACAACAGCTTCCAACCAGTGGAAATCCTTGCCGTTGCAACACACTTGACTGCCTTTCACCTCTTGATCCGCGATCCTTGGATGCCTTTACAGTCTCGAACTTCAACCAGTGAAGTACCCCGAACTCAGGATTTAATACACGAGTTTTTGTCTTCTCCAACTAAGAGCTTCTTCAAGTATGAACTTTTGAGAACCGCTCTTTTCACGATGCTATATTTTGCTTTTAGATTGCTTGAATGCTTTGATTGCTTGAAAGTATGTTCGCACCGTTTGTAATTGTTGTATGTGCTCAGCTTCAAATCTTCGTATATATATAGGTCATGATCTCTGAGCAATTCCTTCATAGCCATTGCAAATCTTTTCAACAAATCCATCCGTTGGAGAGGTAAACTTCATTGTTTTCTTTCTGAACGTTGCAAGGCTGGATTCCCATAATTTAATCCATCTTTCGACCGTTGTGAAGACTTTGCATGTCAGGCGCCGAATCTTTTGAATATAATAAGATTAAAGTCTTCAGTGGTAGGCCTGGATGAATTATTCAATTCATATCCTTGCGTGAATCTCTCTAATTTGTCTCTTCACGTTGCATGTGACTTTCCATAATATTTGACTTTTCAACGCATGCTGACGTGGACTTGGAGTACTTGGCTGATCTCGAGTAGGCTGATGTGAAGTTAACTTCTCTGCAGTCTGGGCTTCTCAGATGTTCACTGTTTGGGACTCGCCTGATCAGATGACTTGTCTGAGGTTACTTGACTGCAATCTGGTCAAACATCCCTGATGATTTTTGTTGACCAGGTCTTCTCTGACTTTACTCGGCTGTACCTCTCTGATGAACTCAGCTGATCTTTAGTACTTAGCCGATTTTAGCCTAACTCATTTGGCCTATAGAAGATACTCATTTGGTTCTTCTTTACATTTTGCCAAGTATTAAACTTAACATAATTTGGCCTATGGAAGATACTCATTTGGTTCTTCCTTACATTTTTGCCAAGTAATAAATATTTGAATTATATTAATTACATCATCAAAATCTAACAAGTATTCCTAACAAATTCCCCCTATTTTGATGATGGCAAAACTTAAGCAAACATTCAAATGAACAAGTATGCACTTGAGTGCAAGACACAAACTAAAATCAGTCTAATTTTTGAGACAACTGGAAATTGTCATTCAAAATACTGTTATAAAATTTTCTGAATTGATTACAAATACATGTCTTAAATTTACAAGAAAATTTTACAAGTAAAAAAAATAAATGTAAGTCATCTGCCTCGCTCCGCCTCTTCGATAGCCGCCATGTGTCCGAATGGTTTAGCTCCAATTGGTCTTATTTTAACAGGAATAAGACCATATTTTCTTCTTATAACAAGAGCTGCAAAATCTTGCTCTTCTTGAGATGAGAACTTATTCTCAACACATAATTTCTTTATCTTCCTCTGGAGAGCTAGTTCATTCAACTCATTATTCTCCAAAGTGGAAGGATCTTTTGGCCTGAACGGAGGGATCATGGGATATGCATTGCATGCTTCATCATGTTTTAGAAGTATGGTCCAGAGTTGTGGATATGCTGCCTCTATGAAATTGATGAAAATCTGCTGTGGGGAGCAGCTACTATCCTGGAGTATTTCCCAGATATAGTAATCTCTGTTGAACCTTTTCCTTGTAGATCCCCACATAACTAAAGCTTCGTGAGGTATAAAATCTTCAACGTACCACAACTCTTTGCCTTCCCATTCTAGAGTAGGCTCGAATCCTCCTCTGTTCCTCCTTCTTTTGCCCGCAGGCTGATCATCAGCCTGTTCTTAAGCATCTCCCTTTCTCTTGGCTGAAGATGTCCCAGCAGTGATCAACTGGACATCCTGCCTATTCTTAGTTCTCATCTCCTCCCTTCCCCCTGGATCCTTTCTTCCCCCTTTTTGCCAGCATCAACCAAAGTGGTCAACTGCTGCTCCATTCGATGCATCCAGTCAGACATGCCAAAAGGCATTCTGTTGTTTGTAGGAGGAGGAGGTTGAGGGACTTCCCGCTGCAGCAAGGTATCGATCTTTGCATTGATGGATTGGAGATCAGGGGTGACCTGAGAGGCAAGTAGTTCTCCAATAGTGTCCTTGACTACTTGTCTGATCAGCTCGGTCATCGCTGGAGAGATCTGCGATGGTGGAGAGTGCTCGCCTGAGCCTTCTGTGAACGATCTACTTGACTTCAGGATCCTATCTGCAGCCGGCACTCCAAATGGGGTATGTTCAGGTGTCCCTGATCTGGAGTCCTCAGCCAACTCTACGTCTAGGCTGGTATACCGGGCAGGCGCCCCAGCCTTGTCTGCAGCCTCTAATTCTGGCTCTTTCTCCGGCTCCTTCTCTTTCTCTTCTTCTCCTTTTTTCTAACTCCTTCTCTTGTTCTTCCTCCTTTTCTTCCTCTTCAAATTCTCTTTTTCTTTCTCTTTCTCAGTCTCTTTTTCTCCTCCATCGTCCTTATCATCATCATCATCATCATCATCATCATCATCATCCTTTTTCTCATCTTTTTTATCTTTATCTTCTTCATCATCCTTATCTTTTTCTTCATCCTCCTTTTCTTCTCCATTTTCCTGTCCCACTTCTTCTCCTTCTTCTTCTTCTTCATCTACTAATTCCTCTGTTTTTTCAACTTTTTCTTCAGTTTCTTTTTCAACTAAAATATTTTCACCTCCTTCTCTTTCTTCCTGCTCCTCTTCTTCATCATCTATGACAATAACTTCTTCTTCTACTTCTTCTCCATTCACTTCTTCAATCCTTATTTCCTTTTCTTCTTCCTCCTCATCTTCTTTCCCAAAAGATCCATCAAAAATACTGTACATTATAGAGTGGATGAATTGGTCCATGTTGGTTTTGAAATTGGACATGAACAAATTCTCCTGAAGAATCAAAACTGTGTCTGATACTTTGCAAAAGTGTATCAGCACATCCTCTGTGGCTTGGGGATATTCCCAACCACTAGTTTCAACATAGGTTTGGAGTTTAGCAAACGATAGTGATTTAAAAAATTTCCACTCTTCAAAAATATGAACAAAAGAGTGTTTAAGAGCTTGTGGTTTAACTAACTGTAATTGCTCTAGGGACAAGTTGAAAAGATTATTGTCCAGTAGGTGAAAGGTGTAGTTTGCTTCAGGGATGGAGATAATTAAACCTGCTTCCTCCTCTTCTGTAATGAATGCTGGAGTGAGGAGGGGAACAATCTGAGTCTCCAGGCTGCCTGGAGCAGGCTGGTCCTCCAGGTGGATAGGCGACCTGGATGCAGGACTTGAAAAATGTTCTGGCTGCTCCTCCTGGTTGAACTGCAGTCACCTAGGCCTCTTAGGCGAGGGTTCTGGTGATGGATGCATGATGGATGGATCACCAGGGACTGGTCCTTGTCTTTTGAATCGAACAGAAATAGGCATGTTGTCTGACTCCGAGTCTGACTTGGCTGCAGTTGGGTTGTCGTCTGCAGGTTGGTCCGACTCGTCTGGTGAGGGTCTGTAGTAAGTCCTTGAGTCAGAAAACTCTTGTATCATCTGCGCTGCTCTTCTGTTGCCTCTCAACTTCCTCAACGTCTCTTGGTCTAGGTGACCAAGTCTCTTGTTGATGTGAAAGGGGTCAGTATTACCCTTAACCACACCCATCTTCTCCAATATCCAACTCAGCTGCGTTCCAAACGCCAGCTTGGATCTGAATTTATTCTCATCAACAAGCCATTCGGCCTTGTTGACCTCGCGAACTAATTGTCTGAAGATGTACTCAGACCAATCAATCGGTTCGTCCTGAATCAGTGCTCCCAGCACCATGAATTTTGCTGACGACAGTTGGTCGTAACTGCCGGCCATACCCATAATAATTTTGTTGGTGATATCCAACACGTATCGATATACTCTTTTGATTTCGCTCCTTTTGGCAGTGAGCTTCAGCTTTGCCAGCTGGTCGTCCGCCTTAATCTTCATCCAGGTGTCGGCTGCCGTCTGCTTGAGGGCTTCGACTGCTATGCCACGATGTTTCATACCAAAAATTTTCCGAATCGATTCCGGCGATATGTCAACTTGAATTCCGCCGACAGTGCTCCTAATTCCTGCTTCAATCACATGAGCTTCGCGGTAGAATGCGATGACGTCCTCCTTGTACAGGTGTTTGGGACTGATATCCAGAAATGGGTAGATCCCATTAAGCTTCATCGAACGAATGAGGTCAAGGACGTCGTAGTTTTCCAGATTTGATTCCAATAGACCTTCAAAATCAACGACCAGAGAAAACATGATCTGGTCTTTGACAACCTTCATGTTTACTCCTTCAAAATAAGCTTCCATTTCTGCAAATAAGAGATTTCTTAGTGTATTTGAAGTTGAAAGGATTTTTGCTCTGTGAATTTAGGGTTTTGAAAGACTGGTAAAGGTAAAGTGAAAGGTTTTTCCATCCTTAAAAAGAAGATGAAACGACGCTGGGATTAAATAATCTTTTATTTTAAATCAGTGGACCGCCTTTTGAGATTCCTTTTAAATTTCAAATTTTAATCGGTGGTCCAGGTTTTGATTTTAAAATTGGACGGTTGGATTTTAATTGGTCATAGTGGAGGTCGATTTATCATGTGATTGCCACGTGTATAGTATTACGCCACTTGTGAACCAAAATTAATATAATATTTTCATATACATGGCAGATAATAATAAAATATTCAGAAGTTGGTTAAGATTAGAAAACTTAGCTGGTTGACCGTTGACTGGTCTGCATCAGGTGAGTAGACTCCTCTGACTTTTCGCCTGAGATTTTATCAGCTAGGTTTCTTCGTCTGTCCTTCGTCTTCTTGTCTGCATCAGGTAGGTTCTGATTCCTTCGATCAGCTAAGTCCGTCCTTCCTCTAATATGCTTCAGCTTGCTTTTTCTTCTGTACTAGATTCCCAATCTAGTAGGTCAAGTTCTCTGCTCAGCTCCAAAAACCTTTCTTCTGGCAAAGGTTTGGTAAAGATATCAACAATTTGATAGTCTGTGCTGACTCTTTCAACTGTGACTCTCTTGTTAAGCACGTGATCTCTAATGAAGTGGTGCTTAACATCAATGTGCTTGGTCCTCGAATGCAAAACTGGATTGTTGGTTATTGCAATAGCACTATTGTTGTCACACCAGATAGGGACTTCATTGGCAATGATATTGTAGTCCCTTAGCTGCTGTCTGATCCATAAGATCTGGGCACAACAACTACCTGCAGCTAGGTATTCTGACTTTGTGGTAGAGATAGAGTTAGAAACCTGCTTCTTGCTAAACCAAGATATTAGTCTGGTTCCTAGGAATTGGCACGTTCCACTAGTGCTTTTTCTATTAATTTTGCATCCTGCGAAATTTGCATCTGAATATCCCGATAGCTCAAAGTAATCGTCCTTAGGATACCATAGTCCAACATTGACTGTAGACTTAAGGTATTTAATTATCCTCTTTGCTGCATCTAGGTGCGACTGCTTAGGCTTAGATTGAAATCGCGCACAAACTCCTACGGCATAAGATATGTCTGGCCTGCTTGCAGTGAGGTATAACAATGATCCAATGAGTCCTCTGTAGTGGGTTGAATCCACTGATATGCCTCCCTCATCTGCATCTAGGTGAGTACTTGTGCTCATAGGTATTCCTGCTGGCTTGGATGATTCCATTCCAAATCTTTTGATTAGATCTTTGGTATATTTGGCTTGGTTGATGAAAATTCCATTTTCCATCTGCTTAACTTGTAATCCAAGAAAGAAGTTAAGCTTTCCCATAATACTCATCTCAAACTCTCCTTGCATGAGATTAGAGAATTTCTCACACAGCTCTGGGTTGGTTGAGCCAAATATAATATCATCGACTTATATCTGAACTATCAATATGTGGCCTTCGTGCTCCACTTTGAATAAGGTCTTGTCTGCCTTTCCTTTGCAGAAACCGTTCTTCTCAAGAAATATGGATAGGGTTTCATACCGAGCTCTTGATGCTTGCTTAAGTCCATATAAAGCTTTCAACAGCTTGTAGACTTTGTCTCATTTGACAAATCCTGGGGGCTGCTCCACGTAGACTTCTTCTTCTAGGATGCCATTTAGAAATGCACTCTTTACATCCATCTGGTGGACTTCAAAATCTTTGAATGCATCATATGCGAGGAATAGTCTGATGGCTTCTAGTCTTGCAACTGGTGCATAGGTTTCATCAAAATCTATTCCTTCACACTGTGCATATCCTTTAGCAACAAGTCTGGCTTTATTCCTAACAACAGCTCCATCTTCGTCACTCTTGTTTTTGTACACCCATTTGATGCCAATAACCTTCTTGCGATCTGGTCTATCTGTTAGTACCCAAATGTTGTTCCTTTCCATCTGCTCAAGTTCTTCTTGCATGGCATTTATCCAAGAATAATCCTCCAAGGCTTGTTCTGTTGTCTTGGGTTCTATCTGTGACATGAAGCAGGAGAACATTGCCATCCCTGCAGGTGGGGTAGATTGTCTTGTCTTAACTCTGTTCAGCCACTTGAGAACATTGCCATCCCTGCAGGAGAACATATCCTTTCTTGTATTGGATGGTCTTTCAGCCACTTGGGAATATCATCTTCTTCAGGGTCTGTTCCCCCTGTAGAATTACTCTGGTGAATTTCCTCTCTGTCTGCACCAGCCTGGATCTGGTCTCCTTGGTCTGCAACTGGGTCAGCTACCGTCTTCTCATCTGCAGGTTGGGATCTGTTCTGATCTGCAGATGAGTCTTTATCAGCTACAGCTGGGTCTTCATCAGAGGCAACTGGATCAGTTAGGTCCGGTGTTCCTATCTGATCTGCAGTTGGGTCTTCAGCAGCTACAGTTGGGTTATCAGACTGATCTGCAGCTGAGTCCACCATTCCCGTGTCATGTACAATGACTTCTTCGAGGGTTGCTGATTTGAGAATATTCTCAATTAGCTCAACTTGCTTCCTGTACTCAACAGTAGATTCATCAAATACAACATGGGGTGTTTCCTCCAAAACTAAGGTTCTTTTATTAAAAACCCTATATGTCTTGCTTCTTTGTGAGTATCCCATAAAGAGACCATCATCAGTTTTAGCATCAAAGGCATTTAGTTTTGTTTTACCGTTGTTGTGGATGAAACACTTACAACCAAAAACATGAAAGTAAGCAAAAGTAGGAGTTCTATTGTTCCAAACCTCATAGGGAGTTTTGCCATGTCTCCCTACTATCATACTCCTGTTCTGAGTATGGCAATCTGTGTTGACAGCTTCAGCCCAGAACCTCTTAGGCAGGTCCGCTTCTGCAATCATGGACCTGGCTACTTCCTTCAGGGTTCTGTTTCTTCTTTCAGCAACGCCATTTTGCTGGGGGCCCTGGTTGCAGAGAGCTCATGCTGGATCCCATTCTGATCGCTGTAATCAGTGATCGCCTTGTTGAGAAACTCTCCTCCTCTATCTGATCTGATCATGATGATGGATAGGGATTTCTCATTCTGGATCCTTCTCAGCAGCTCAGGTAGCTTGGTCAAGGTTTTACTCTTCATATACAGGAAGATAATCCAAGTGTACCTTGAATAATCATCTACTACAACAAGTGCATGCTTTCGGCCGCTTAGAGTCCTTGTCTTGATAGGACCAAATAGATCCATGTGGAGAAGATCTAAGATCCTTGTTGTGAGGGTTGTAGGCTGGACTGGCTTAAATGATGCTCTGGTCTGCTTCCCTTCCTGACACGCATCACAAATAGCTTCCTTCCTGAATGCTTCCTCTGGGAGTCCTCTGACCAGCTTCTGAGAGCTAATCTTGTTGATGGCTTTGAAGTTCAGGTGACATAATCTTTTGTGCCACATCCATCCATTCTCAGCTACTGTCTTAGATAGAAAACAGGAGTTAGGTGTTCCTGTGTTCCAATCTATCATGTAGACATCTCTCCTTCTGAACCCTTGTAGCTTCACCTCTCCAGATAGGATATCTATCACCATACATTTCCAAATGGTGAAGACTACTAGATTCTTCTCATCGCAAAACTGGCTTATGCTCAGGAGATTATACTTGAGCCCTTTGACATAGTGAACTTTGGATATCAGAATATTTCCTCGGTGCAGCTCTCCAAAGCCCTTTGTTTGTCCTCTAGAGCTATCTCCAAAGGTTACATCAGGACCTCTTTCTTTGGTGTATTTAGATAGCATCTTCTTGTTCCCGGTCATGTGCCTCGAGCATCCAGAATCTACAAACCATTCTTCACCTCCAAAGTTTGAATTTGTGGAGATGTGGTTGTAGTCCTTCCACCATTTCTGCAATCAAACAAGCAGAGATTTAGGTACCCAAGTCTGTGTGGGTCCTCTAGGGTTAGTTGGTTTCCTGGAGAATTGATTTCTCCTTGGATTGTGAAAATTGTTATTATTATTACCCTTATAAGGTGTGTAAGGTCTAGGTTTGTATCTCCTGTTGGGATTGTATACCGGATATTCCTCAAAATATTGATAGTGTGGGCCATTTCTAAACCTTGGCTGAGACCATTTATTAAATCTTTGAGGTCTCCACACTTGTTCATTTTGGAAATTAGGATAACCTTGAGGTTTCCATCTGCCCCTCCCATTTTGAAATCTATTTTTGGGGAGTTGTTGATAATAGTGGGCATGTTGTCTGGGCTGCTGCTTCTGCCTGGACCATTGCCTAGTCGCTTGTCTATGTGGCTGCCTTGTGAACCCTGGATGCAGCCTAGACTTGTGACTTGGCTGTTGCCTATTTTTAAATATAGGTTTGTATGTAGGCTCAGCAGTCGAGACAATTGTTTCTCCCTTGACGAAAGTGGTTTTGGAACTAGAGGGAGTGTGAGGATCATATCCAAGGCCTGATCTGGAATATAGTGGCCTTTTATTAGTACACAATTCGTCCAGAGTTGAAGACGCCTTCAGGGAGGTTATTTCCTGCGCCCGAGTCTTATTTACCTGAGTCAGCTTAGTAAATTCAGCTTTGACATGAGCAAGTGCAGCTGATTTTTCTCTAATTAAAACAGTTAGTCGATTTATCTCAGCTGTAGTGACATCAGCCTGGTTTTTCAAGTCAGCTGCAGCCTTGTTTTCAAAATCAGTTTTGGCTTTATTTAATTCTAGGCTGAGTTTTTCAAAATCATTTTTCAGCTGCCTATTCTCATCTTGCAGCTGAGTCTTCTCGGCTGATACAGATAGGTGTGCAGATTTAAGTGTCTCAAAATCTTTAAGTAGCTGATTTACAGATTCATGCAGATCCATATCTTGTGACATGGCTGAACTATTATTTGAACCAGAGGGTTTTGATGTTACCTCTTCATCAGCTAGGTTGGCCATCAGACAATCATACTCTTCGTCATCATCTGAGAAGAATCCGCTGCTGGACTCTACACGCTCTTGATCTTCTCCGATGAGGGCCTTCCTTCTATCTTCTTTTCTGCCCACCTCCTTCTTGCTCTCGTCCTTCTTAAGATCAGGACAGTCGATCTGAATGTGTCCTGTCTTATGACAGTTGTAGCACTCCACCTTCTAGCTTCCGGATTTCTGGTTCCTTCTGGGATTCTCCTTATAATTCTTTTTGTATTTGGAGTAGTTTTTTCGGAAGTTGCTGAACCTCTGCATTATGAACGCCATTTCTTCCTCAAAATCTAATGGATTTGGAGGCTTTACATCAGATAAGCTCTTGGCGGGGGATTTGGCTGCAAAGGCTATTCCCTTCTCTGCAGGCTCGGTTGAGGATGAACTTGGGAGTTCGAACTCATAAGCCTTTAGGTCGGAGAACAGTTCTTGGATCTTTATCTTATTAAGATTCTTGGATTCTCTCATGGCCACTGCCTTCATGCTCCATTCAGGATTGAGAGATCTTAGAACCTTCAGCGCCATCTCCCTGTTGCCATAAGATTTGCCAAGGGAGTTGATCTCATTGATAATCTCAGTGAACCTTGTGTCCACTTGGTATATAGATTCGCCATTCTTCATTTTGAAGTTGTCAAATTTTTGAATAGCAATTGACAACTTGTTCTCTTTGATCAGCTCCGTTCCTTCACACATTAGGGCTAATGTGTCCCATATTTCTTTTGCATTCTTGCAATTCTTGATCTTGACCATGGTGGATTTGTCAAGAGTTTGATACAGCACGTCTCTGGCCCGGTTATCAAGGTTGGCCAGTTTTCTTTCTTTGGGAGTCAGCTCTATCCTCTTCTTTGGGATCTTCTCTGGCTTCCCTGTTGCGATCTCCTCGGTAGTGTTGTCTTTCTCGAAGGTGTAAGGATCGTCCTGTATGATGCACCACATGTCATCATGGATCGAAGATAAGTGTGCCTGCATCCTTATCTTCCAAAGATCATACTCGTCAACTGAAAACACAGGTAATCTAGAATGCATGTGTTCCATTTAATAATGAGAGTAAAAATATATCTCTGATATAGATCTGGTTCGTGAACTAAATGAATCAACCTCTCTGATACCACTTGTAGGTCACAAGTCATCCAGGAATAAGTCTAGAATGGGGGGGGGGGGGGTGAATAGACTTATTGAAACTCTTAAACTCTTTTTCTCAAAGAGTAAGTTTCTTCAGTTGATAGATATACAAATGACTTAGGGTCTTTTGTTCTCAATACGTGCGGAAGTCAGATGATGACGAATACAAAACTACTAATGAAACACTTAACAATGAATGCAGCAGTTAAAGTATGATGCAATAAAACAGTAAAATACGCAGGCAGTTATAGTGGTTTCAGAGGTGGGGTAATCCTCTACTAATCCACTTTTCTCCAAACCAGTTGGAGATGAATTCACTATAATTGTCAACCAGTGATAAAGATTACAGTGATTCAACCAAATTACAACAGCTTCCAACCAGTGGAAATCCTTGTCGTTGCAACACACTTGACTGCCTTGCACTTCTTGATCCGCGATCCTTGGATGCCTTTACAGTCTCGAACTTCAACCAGTGAAGTACCCCGAAGTCCGGATTTAAGACACGAGTTTTTGTCTTCTCCAACTAAGAGTTTATTCAAGTATGAACTTTTGAGAACCGCTCTTTTCACGATGCTATATTTCACTTTTAGATTGCTTAAATGCTTCAATTGGTTGAAAGTATGTTCGCACCGTTTGTAATTGTTGTATGTGCTCAGCTTCAAATCTTCGGATATATATAGGTCATGATCTCTGAGCAATTCCTTCATAGCCGTTGCAAATATTTTCAACAAATCCGTCCGTTGGGGAGGTAGACTTCATTGTTTTCTTTCTGAACGTTGCAAGGCTGGATTCCCATAATTTAATCCATCTTTCGACCGTTGTGAAGACTTTGCATGTGAGGCGCCGAATCTTTTGAATATAATAAGATTAAAGTCTTCAGTGGTAGGCCTGGATGAATTATTCAATTCATATCCTTGCGTGAATCTCTCCAATTTGTCTCTTCACGTTGCATGTGACTTTCCGTAATATTTGACTTTTCAACGCATGCTGACGTGGACTTGGAGTACTTGGCTGATCTCGAGTAGGCTGATGTGAAGTTAACTTCTCTGCAGTCTGGGCTTCTCAGATGTTCACTGTTTGGGACTCGCCTGATCAGATGACTTGTCTGAGGTTACTTGACTGCAGTCTGGTCAAACATCCCTAATGATTTTTGTTGACCAGGTCTTCTCTGACTTTACTCGGCTGTACCTCTTTGATGAACTCAGCTGATCTTTAGTACTTAGCCGATTTTAGCCTAACTCATTTGGCCTATAGAAGATACTCATTTGGTTCTTCTTTACATTTTGCCAAGTATTAAACTTAACATAATTTGGTCTATGGAAGATACTCATTTGGTTCTTCCTTACATTTTTGCCAAGTAATAAACATTTGAATTATATTAATGACATCATCAAAATCTAACAAGTATTCCTAACAACTTTAAGTGCCCCCAAGACTCATGTTACTGGACGACTAGCTGCGCGAAAAGTGTAACCAATCGTATCGACGGTGATTTGAAAACACGTATGTCTCCTTTCTTATACGCTAAAATTTCTACAATCACGCAAAATATCAGACCTAAATGCATACTCAACAGAAACAGATATCACTGACTGCAACTCGACTAAAACTCAACCGTTTCTTCCAAGAGAAATCAGTATCGTAACATCAGTTTTACACATGGAAGCATGAAAAATTCACGAAAAATTCACGTTTTTGACAAAAACCATCAACAGCATGCAAGGACAATAAAGCAATGATGAAATCGCAATTTATAACCAAGAAAAATTAAGAGAATATCGCATGCTTCAATTTATTCCACTACACATAAAATCATCAACAATAAAACTCATGTAAAAATAAAAGAGATAAGGAAAAGTGAATCTTATTCCAAATGTCTACTTGAATGCCAACACATGTCTGAGTGGAATCGTTTGTCAATCCATACTTCAAATAATGCCCAACATCACCAGGGACCCCCAAACTTAGTCTCTAGTCATGAAATAACTATAGACATTAGGTCGAGAAAGACTAGAATATGAAGGATGATAACTCATTGGGGTTATAAAAAAATATTAGAGAAATAAGGGCCAACAAGAATACACGAATCCAAACGAAATAACAAAACAAAGAAAAAAATTATTAATGAAAAATCAAATAAAAACAACTAACTAGAAAGCAAGTAAAAATGATGGGTTGCCTCCCATCAAGCGCTCTATTTTACGTCTTGAGCATGACGTGGCAAATAAAAAAATTAACGTGGCTTCTTTCTAGGGAGATTGCCAAATACCCCCTTCTTGCAATCTATAAGCCTCTTATTCCACAAGGGAGGCTTTGGTTCATGTCTGGTTGTTAGGCGTATTTTTATGCGCTTATTTATCATTAGTTTGTATCCATTTTGAGCCTAAAAATGCATAAATGAGCTTTTAATGCACTATTCTTATATGTTTTGCAGGAAATTGGAGTCTGGAAGCTCGAACGATGAAAAACGGGCGAAAACAGCAATTTTTGGTCATGGGCCGCGGCACAAACCAAGTGAGCCGCGGCACACGAAGACAACCAGCGAGCCTCAAGTGGACTGTACCGTGAGCCGCGGCACAAGGAGAGTGAGCCGCGGCCCAGGAAGGAAAAAAGGCACCCAGGCATGGGGCGCTGAACGTGTGAGCCGCGGCACAGATTAAGTGAGCTGCGGCCCACAGGGCGGTTTTGCTGAGACTTCCGCGTTTCTTTGCCGTTTTTGGAGCAGTTTTCGACCTAATCACACGGACGCGTTTTGGAGGGTGACAACAGTTATAAATAAGGGTTTAAGGGCTGAAGACAGGAGGAATCATCAAATCGGAGGAATACATCGCGGGATCGAAGAACACAAGGTGGAGATTTGTGGGAGACGACAAGACCATGGATCCCTTACGGTTTTTCTTAATTTTTCCGCATCTTAACTTCTAGATCTGTTCTAGTAGGATTGTGATCGTAGCCGATTACATGACGGTTTGATTTATTTATTTTTATTTCAATTTACTCGTTATTTGTATTGAGTTGGATTTTTCTCATTGTTCTTAATGCTTTTTAATTGTCTGGCCAACAGTTGAATTGTTTTGAATGTCTTTATGGATTCGGGAGATGAAAGTTAGGCATAGTTCTTGTGATAAATATCATAATTTTCGTGAGATAGGGATATACTCATGGGAAATATGAAGCCTGTTTATTGTGGGAATTCTTGAACTGTTTTAGCTATTAATTATCTAATTCGAATAGGGATATATCGAGTTAATAATTCGTAGTATTTTCTATCGACCTTGGGAAAGGCTTTAGAATAATTTAGGAATTTCTGGCTTACAATCAATTGAATAAAGGTGAATTGAATTGAATAATAATCATTCCTGATTGTTTGAGGTGAAGATCATAATCCTACACCCTTATTATTATTATTATTACTATTATTATTTATTTTTCTGCAATTAGTTTAGATATAAATTCCATTTAATTGTTCTTCAAATAAAATTACGAGTCGACTATATTTTGGTACTTCGTGAAAACAGTCCTCGAGGGAATGATATCTTACTTATCACTTTATTACTTGTTGACACCGTGCACTTGCGGCATAGTGTGAGGGCATTCCTCACAACAAGTTTTTGGCTTCGTTGCCGGGGACTGATTTTTTGCTAATATCAATACCAAGCGACTCTAATTTTAATTTGAATTTTTTTTTAGTTTCTATTTTTTTTCTTTCTTATTTGTTCATTATGTTTTCCTTTGATTATAGTGACCCTTGGCATTTCATAAATTTCGATGTTCTTAATAATTTGCCTAATAGGGTCAGTCAGCCCCCTCCCCCGAAACAAAAGACCATGCGTGAATAATGTGTAGACGCTCTCAATAATCCTGATAGTACCCCTCTTGAGCGAGAATGTGCACGTCGTGGTCTTGAGATTCACTATGGTTATTTTCCAGCTCATATATTTAGTAGTGATGTTGAGGGGGAGGTTGAGAAGAAAGACATGCTTAGTTTTAGGGTCGATCCCCCAGCACCTGATAATTACATAAAGTGTGATGAGCTTGTAGAAGAAGTTACCATTGATGATGTTTCCAAAGAAATTTCATTAAATTGTCATCAAACTTCGACTAATAATGTGAACGCTTTTGTGCCTAAAATTTTATTAACGGTGCCGCGCATAATTTTTTCTAAATCCATAATGGGAGAGATTGACCCAATTACTCTTGATTTTGTTGAGGCTGATTCTTTGAGTTATAATGAGGTTGTTCATGATATGTCTTTATTATCTACCCATTCAAACTCTGCTTATTTTTTCGTGACTTACGATTATTATATTCTTCCATTATTTTTTGGTTGTCCGCATAATTATTCTTACTCATTATTTTTGGCAACCGGGCATGAACCAAAGACTCCCTTATGGAATAAGAGGCTTATAGATTGCAAGAGGGGGGCATTTGGCAATCTCCCTAGAAAGAAGCCACGTTAATTTTTATTTACCACGTCGTGCTCAAGACGTAAAATGGAGCGCTTGATGGGAGGCAACCCATCATTTTACTTGCTTTCTAGTTAGTTGTTTTTATGTGATTTCTCATTAATAATTTTCTTTTCCTTGTTTTGTTATTTTGTTTGGATTCGTGTATTCTTGTGGCCCTAATTTTTCTAATATTTTTATTTCTAACCCCAATAATTTATTATCCTTTATATTCTAGTCTTTCTTGACTTAATGTCTACAATTATTTCATGACTAGAGACTAAGTTTGGGGGTCCCTCGTGATGTTGAGCATTATTTGAAGCATGGATTGACAGACGATTCCACTCAGACATGTGCTGGCGTTCTAGAAGACATTTAGAATAAGTTTCACTTTTCCTTATCTCTTTTATTTTCACATGAATTTTATTGTTGATGATTCTATGTGTAGTGGAATAAGTTGAAGCATGCGATAATTTTCTTAATTTTTTTTGGGTATAAATTGCGATTGCTTTATTGTCCTTGCATGCTGTTGATGGTTTTGTTCAAAAACGTGAATTTTTCATGCTTCCGTGTGTAAAACTGATGTTACGATACTGATGTCTCTTGGAAGAAACGGTTGACTTTTGGTCGAGTTGCAGTCAGCGATTTCTGTTTCTGTTGAGTATTCATTTAGGTCCGAAATTTTATCGTTTTTGTAAAAATCTTAGCAGATAAGAAAGGAGACATACGTGTTTTCAAATCGCCGTCTATATGTATGGTTACACTTTTCGCGTAGCTAGTCGTCCAGTAACATAAGTTGTGTGGGCACTTAAATTGAGTTTAGAGTCGGACAGTTTTTCCCAAGTAACAGTCGAAATATTAATTGTCCTATGATGGGAAGTTTAGTAACCGGGGGTATTCACGTGACCCGTTGTTTACTCTCGCGTAAAACGACAACCCTGATTAGACTAGTGGTTTAGAGATTTCGCATGTGCCGATGATGGGGAGCCTAGTAACCGGGGGTATTCGCGTGACCCGTTGTTTACTCTCGCGTAAAACAGCAACCTTGAATCGGACATGCGGGAAATTGCTATTTGAGTTTTTTTTCCGATGTAGAGGGGGACTTAGTAGCTAGAAGCATCCATGTGCCCCATGAGTGTCTTTTACGTCAAACGGTTCCCCAATATATGAGAATGGAAATCCACCCTAGGATTATCCCGATGAAACATCCCGAGATCCGAACCTAGTGGTTAACTCGAATCTATATTATTGATCATACATAAGGGAATACTTTCCGAGGATTAATTTTGACAATGAAACTCTTAAATTTTTGCCACTAGATTGTGGGATTGGGCGAGTCGGAACCCTTCATATTGGCGGTCGGTTAAATTCACGCTTGTTAATCTTTGAGCTTGATTTTCTTCTTGAACGATTGATTAGGACTGAAATTGTTACTTTGTGGAACCAGTGTCCTGGATGTGACTCACTATTAAGATACTTGTACTATTCTTTGAGATTTTCAGGGTAGGATTGATTAAGTTGAGCACTACGGACTTGCACGAGTATTCACGATACATTTTGTTTAGAAAAAAATTGATTTTTGCTTGAGGACAAGCAAAGGCTCAAGTTTGGGGGTATTTGTTAGGCGTATTTTTATGCGCTTATTTATCCTTAGTTTGTATCCATTTTGAGCCTAAAAATGCATAAATGAGCTTTTAATGCACTATTCTTATATGTTTTGCAGGAAATTAGAGTCCGGAAGCTCGAACGATGAAAAACGGGCGAAAACAGCAATTTTTGGTCATGGGCCGCGGCACAAACCAAGTGAGCCGCGGCACACGAAAACAACCAGCGAGCCTCGAGTGGACTGTACCGTGAGCCGCGACACAAGGAGAGTGAGCCGCGGCCCAGGAAGGAAAAAAGGCGCCCAAGCATGGGGCGCTGAACATGTGAGCCGCGGCAGAGATTAAGTGAGCCGCGGCCCACAGGGCGGTTTTGCTGAGACTTCCGCGTTTCTTTGCCGTTTTTGGAGCAGTTTTCGACCTAATCACACGGACGTGTTTTGGAGGCTGACAATAGTTATAAATAAGGGTTTAAGGGCTGAAGACAGGAGGAATCATCAAATCGGAGGAAGACATCGCGGGATCGAAGAACACAAGGAGGAGATTTGTGGGCGACGATAAGACCACGGATCCGTTACGGTTTTTCTTAATTTTTCCGCATCTTAACTTCTAGATCTGTTCTAGTAGGATTGTGATTGTAGCCGATTACATGACAGTTTGATTTATTTATTTTTATTTCAATTTACTCGTTATTCGTATTGAGTTGGATTTTTCTCATTGTTCTTAATGCTTTTTAATTGTCTCGCCAACAGTTGAATTGTTTTGAATGTCTTTATGGATTCGGGAGATGAAATTTAGGCATAGTTCTTGTGATAAAAATCATAATTTTCGTGAGATAGGGATATACTCATGGAAATTATGAAGCCTGTTTATTGTGGGAATTCTTGAACTGTTTTAGCTATTAATTATCTAATTCGAATAGGGATACATCGAGTTAATAATTCGTAGTATTTTCTATCGACCTTGGGAAATGCGTTAGAATAATTTAGGAATTCTTGGCTTACAATCAATTGAATAAAGGTGAATTGAATTGAATAATAATCATTCCTGATTGTTTGAGGTGAAGATCATAATCCTACACCCTTATTATTATTACTATTATTATTTATTTTTCTGCAATTAGTTTAGATATAAATTCTATTTAATTGTTCTTCAAATAAAATTACGAGTCGACTATATTTTCCTACTTAGTGAAAACAGTCCTCGAGGGAATGATATCTTACTTATCACTTTATTACTTGTTGACACCGTGCACTATTGTGAGGGCTTTCCTCACAACACTGGTTGCCAAAAATAATGAGTAAGAATAATTATCCGGACAACTAAAAAATAATGGAAGAATATAATAATTATAAGGTATGAAAAAATAAGCAGAGTTCGAATGGGTAAATAATAAAGACATATCATGAACAACCTCATTAGAACTCAAAGAATCAGCCTCAACAAAATCACAAGTAATGGGGTCAATCTCTCCCAATATGGATTTAGTAAAAATTATGCGTGGCACCGTTAATAAAATTTTAGGCACAAAGGTGTTCACCTTATTATTCGAAGTTTGATGACCAATTAATGAAATTTCTTTAGAAACATCATCAATGGTAACTTTTTCTACAAGCTCATCACACTTTCTGTAATTATCAGGTGCTGGGGGATCGACCATAAAACTCAGCATGTCTTTCTTCTCAACCTCCCCCTCAACTTCACTACTAAATCGATGAGCTGGAAAATAACCATAGTGAATCTCAAGACCACGACTTGCACATTCTCGCTCAAGAGGGGTACTATCAGGATTTTTGAGAGCGTCTACACATTGCTCAAGCATGGTCTTTTGTTTCGGGGGAGGGGGCTGACTAATGCTATTAGGCAAATTATTAAGATCATCGGAATTTCTGAAATGCCAAGGGTCACGATAATCAAAGGAAAACATAATGAAAAAAATAAAATCTAAAGAAGAAAAAAAAACTTCAAATTAAAATTAGAGTCGCTTGGTAATGATATTAGCGAAAAATCAGTCCCCGTCAACGGCGCCAAAAACTTGTTGTAAAGAAATCCCTCACACTATGCCGCAAGTGCACGGTGTCAACAAGTAATAAAGTGATAAGTAAGATATCGTTCCCTCGAGGACTGATTTCACTAAGTACCAAAATATAGTCAACTCGTAATTTTATTTGAAGAACAATTATATAGAAATTATTTCTAAACTAATAGCAGAAAAATAAATAGAAAATAATAATAGTAATAATAAAAATAATAATAATAAGAGCGTAGGATTATGATTTTCACTTCAAACAATCAGGAGTGATTTTTATTTAATTCAATTCACTTCTATTCAATTGATTGTAGCCAGGAATTCCTAAATTATTCTAAAGCTTCTCCCAAAGTCGATAGAAAATACTAATAATTATTAACTCGATATATTCATATTCTAATTAGATAATTAATAGCTAAAACAGTTCATGAATCCCCACAATAAATATGCTTCACAATTCCCAATGAGTATATCCCTATCTCACAAAAATCATGATTTTTCTCACAAGAACTATGCCTAAATTTCATCTCCCGAATCCATAAAGACATTCAAATCAATTCAACTAGTGGCCAGACAATTGAAAGCATTGAGAACAGTGAGGAAAATCCAACTCAATACGAATAACGAGTGAATTGAAATAAAAATAAATAACTCAAACCGTCATGTAATCGGCTACAATCACAATCCTACTCGAACAGATCTAGAAAATAAGATGCGGAAAAATTAAGAAAAACCGTAATGGATCCATGGTCTTGGTGTCGCCCACAAATCTCCTCCAATAGTTCCTTGATGATCCCCTTTTTCTGACCTCCAATGTTTATTTATAGCTGTCCTTAGCCTCCAAAACGCGTCCGGGAATTAGGTTGAGAACGGCTCCAAAAAACGGCCCAGAAACGCGGAAGACTCAGCAAATCCGCCCCGTGGGCCGCGGCTCACTTAATCTGTGCTGCGGCCCCAACGTTCAGCGCAGGATGCCTGGGCGCTTATTTTTCCTCATGGGCCGCGTCTCACTTAAGCTGTGCCGCGGCCCCCGGGGAGTCCGCTCGGCGCTTGCTAGGCCTCTTCGTGTGCCGCGGCTCACTTGGTTCGTGCCGCGGCCCCAGGCCAAAAATTGTCATTTTGGCCTGTTTTTCGCCGTTCGAGCTTCCGGACTCCAATTTTGTAATACCCGGATTTTCAGTATAAATTTTTCGCGTTATTTTATCTGAGATATACTGTATAGTTTGGTATCTATACAGTATGGATAAAATAAATTGAGAACCGAGACAGTTATACTGGTGTGATTATCGTTTTTGATTGACAGATATATTCAGGATATGTTGTATCAGGTTAAACAGATTTGGATATCAGGTATACCATATGAGAATATCTTTGGATTCAGTATATGTATTCAGTATGCCGTATGTTTGTATTTCGTACGTCGAGACGTCGGACAGGAACAGTTGGATTTTTGGCTAAGTATAAAAGCCATTACGTACGTTAAGCCTTGGAGCTTACGTACGTAAAATGTGTTAGCTTACGTACGTTATATAGTGTACATAACGTACGTAACAAGAGGAATCAGACAGTGGGGCCCGTGATCGGCAGCTTTCGGCGCAGATGTGGATAGGTGAGTCAATGGATGGAGTTACGTACGTTATACAGGGTGTATTACGTACGTAATATGATTATAATACTGTAGCAAGTCAACGTACGTATTACGTACGCAACGGATTAAGTGTTACGTACGTTACGGGGCGGCTGGCCGAGTCGTGGCCGAGATGACCTGGATAGCCGAGCATGGCCGGTCCTGACTCGTTGGAATGGCCGGGCATGGTCGACAGTGACTCGTGGGGGTGGCCGATCACGGTCGGCAGTGACTCGCAGGGATGGCTTGGACTGGCCGATTACGTACGTAAGGCAGTGGCCGGTTACGGCCGTAAGGGCCAGTTACATACGTAAGCCAGCTGCCGGTTACGTACGTAAGGGTTCCGGCAATTGGGCGAGGGTCGGCCGCGGCCGGCCACGTGCGTAAGGACCCGCCCGATTACGTGCGTAGCGGTCCGGCAGTCTCGCCTATATAAGGCACAGACCAAGGTCACTTCGACATTTTCACTTTTTTCTTCGTTTTTTCGCGATTCCTTCAGCAAGAATTGATGGATTTGAGTAAGATCATCTTATAACAACATGTTTTGGAAGTTGGAATCATGGATTAACATCATCTTCCACCCGGATCGAAGGTAAGAACACCTAAACACTTGGTTTTGGATATTTTTGAAGTTTCTTGATGTCTTGGCCGATTTGATTCGTTTTTACTCAGATTATTGATGGAATCTTGTTGTATTCTTGAGATTATTCGTTGTTCTTGAAGTTTTGTGGATCGAAATTGAGTATTCCTTTGAATAATCGATTGAATTGGACTATGCCTTCAAAGTGTTCGATGAAATGTCTCAATGAGTAGAACTTGGAAAATTCTACACGTTTTCGTATGAATAATGGTGGAAATGATATTGTTGTGATGATTCTTGGTAATTATGGGAATTTTGTTAAAGGAAGATAATGAATTGGTGATCAAATGATTCAATTATGTTGTTATGATTATGGAATCGTAGTATTCTTGATGTTCTTGGTAGTTTGTTGCGATTCATGATGTTATGAGAAGTATATGTTGAAGGGCATGATTATATACACCTTGAATTATGATTAAGGGTTGTTTAGATGTTAGAAAACATCGGGTTATGTTGTTTTATGGATTATGAACGTGAATTTGGATAATTCGTGTTCTTAAAGAACTCTTGAGTTACATGTTATGATTTTGGAAGGATTTCGGATAATTTTGGAATGGGATTATTCACGATAATAATCGGTAAATTGTTTTCTACGAATTTACAAGTATGAACAAGAAGGAGTTTTGTGTTCGTATTTGGAGTTGAAGTTGGAATCGAATATATTATAAAATCCTTAATGTCGAGATGAATTGATCATTGATTTGATGAATACGTTTTAAGGTTTTGGTGTTTTATATATGAATATGGAATATTCATATCTAGAACTAAGTTATGTGTTTTGGTACAATATTCGTATAGGAATACGAATATGATTCCGGATTTGATAAGATTATGATTCACTTTTGAGTTTGAGAATTCATAGGTATTTAACAAGTGTTCAATTCGGATAATGGAATTATTTGAAACCTTTGGAATATGGTTATCTATAATGTTGAATTGATCGGATTGTCCGGATTGATGATGATAATCGGTAATTGGATTTTATTATGATTATACAAGGAGGAAACTTGTAATTGTATTTAAGATTGAATTTGGAATCGGTAATGTTAGACCCTTGTTGGTTTAAATAGATTATAGATATGATATTCGGATTGTGGAATCGTATTGTGGTTTTGAATTCGTGATCAATTGATTTGGTTGTTCGGATTTGTGTTTAATCGGGATATTGTAGAACCGTTGTGCTTGTTGATCGGTTATTGATTGTTATTTGTGATCATCGAGTTACGGCTTGTATCGTGGATATGGGTTCGTATTTGTTGAGTTGGATTATTTGGTATTATGTATATGATCGGGGTTTCGTTGAACCGTTGAGTTTGTTGGTTGAGTATGTCGGTTATTGATTTTTATCGAATGTGTGTTAATCGGTTATTGCAATAGGTTGATATGTTTTGATCGTGGATTATGACCATTGTGTTGCGGTTGAGGTCGAAGAGTTCGTGGATTGATTTTGGTCGGGGCTGAGGAGCTCACAGACTAAGGTAATGGATTTTGGGTAACGACTTCGTGGTATCGGTATCGAGGCAAGTTTATACTTGTTCAGTTTATAATATTTGATGAATGGTTTCGTTTTCATTTCATTTATAATTCGTATAACAATGTTGTTAGAAATGTAAGTTTTCGGGATAATGGTTTGTATATCGTACTCTGGTTGTAATAAATCATAAGGTATATGATTTAATTGTGTTCAAGGAAGACGTGATTTATTTTTGGTCAAGGATATAGAATATCGGATATCGAGGATAGTTATCGTGATGACATAAGTATCGGGATAATGGGTTATTGGTATTGAATGGATGGTACCTTATTTGAGATTATTTGTATAACTCTGTATTCGTTCAGGGATGTTGTTCGTGGAAAGGATGTTGTCTTCGGCTTTGAGGTAATTTATGTATTGTTCAGTTATGAGATAATTGTTATGTTGAGTTGTTGTATATGTTGTATGTTGAGGCTTCATATATTGAGATTCGTACTGGTTGTTCGTTGAGGGATGTTGATCCCAGGACTATTGTTGGTATTAATGGTTGTGTTGATCCTCTCATTGGGGGATGTTGATGGATATGGTCCTCGGCTTTGAGGTAATCTAAGTATTTGTTCAGTCATGTGGATAATTAGTATGTTGAGTTGTTGTATATGTTGAGGTTTCCTGTAATGAGTTTCGTATCGGTTATTCGTTGAAGGATGTTGATCCCAGGACTGTTGTATTGAGATCGTTGATCGTGTTGGTCATTCATTTGGGGATGATGATCCCAGGATTGATGTTTTGGATATTGATTAGTCGTGTCGACTTTTCATTGTCGGTCTATTGTTGTTCACTTCGGTGATTCTTTTGATCCTTATTGGATATGTGTTTCTTTGAGTTTCGTTGTCATGTTGCATCGTGACATATCTGGGGTCATATCTACGTGCCGATTGGTTATTTTGTAGGATTTTTAGCCGGGCACATGATGGTTATGTGTTGATATTTCCACATTGAACCGTGCACACGAGACGTAGTTCGTGAGGCTAATTAGGTACAAGACCACACGTGTATGTGATCAATACCCGGGGTGGCTTGTGCACGGATACATTTCCGGATCGGGCGTACTATGACGTCCATCTATGGTTGGGTATGTTCGACGGTTTGTGACTGGTTGTTCATACGCCCGAGGGGTATGTTCGACAGTCGGAGTTATTTCTTGAGATCCATTATTGTTGATCATTTGGAGTTTACCTTGTTGATGGTATTCTCGGTTATTGTTGATCCTTTGTTGATCGTGTCGGAGTTATCATGTTGATGGTATTCTCGGTTATTGTTGATCTTTTGTTGATCGTGTCGGAGTTATCATGTTGATGGTACTCTCGGTTATCGTTGATCCTTTGTTGGTCGTATTGGAGTTATCATGTCGATGATATTCTCAGTTGATGTATTGGTTGATCATTGTTATTGATCATATGAGCATTCGGACTGTACGTCGATGTTTCGGGATTTGTATTCATTGTCATATGGTAGTTGATCTACAGATATGTTGTGTACTGTTTGTTTATCCAGGTTGAGTTTTGATTGTGTAATCCGATGGACAGGATTTGGCACGGATGAATTATTTCATGATTATGAGTTATGATGATGTTTTGAGGATTGTTGGTATTTTTGAAATTCAATACAGATAATTGTTGTTAAGTTCATTTCGTCATTCGAGGATGCGAAATGTGGATTATGGTAAGGATTTAGATTATTATGGATTGGTAAGGTTATAACGGTAAGATTACGTTGGTAGTATTCTTACAGTATTATTACATTGGTATGTAATTATTTATGATGATGTGATCGGTATCATTATTGAGTATTGTGGCTGACCCCGTCGTGGGCTTTATTTTTAGGTACTCGGAGATCGAGCTAGTAGCGGTCGTGAAGGGATGAGCTTCCCGATGTGATACTGGCGGTGGCATGTTTTTGAGTATTGAGTATTTATTTCTGGTTGTTTTATTTCCGCTGCAAATGTGTATTTTAAACTGTGTTTTATCCGCTGCATGTGTATATTTCAAAATAGCTTTTCGGTATCTTTATCCGCTGCGTGTGTGTATTTTTAAATGGCCCTTTTGGCACTTTGCGAACTTGAGTTATTTCGTTAAACCTTTTCCTAAACTATTTTATCGGTACGTTTAAGTGGTAGCTTAACGTACATTTTGAACTATCGAGATTTGGCACTTCGCCTTGTATTTTCAAATGGTATTTTATGACGGTATTTGAGAACTTTGTTTTTGAAAATATTTGAGTATTTGCAAAATATTACCGTCATCGGCCTTTTGGCGCTTTTGAATTGGTTTTGTAAACGGTTTTTAGCCTGGTGGGTTCCGGCGCAGGACCCACGGCGCTGTAATATCCCGGATGGTTTTGGGGGTGTTACAGAAGATGGTATCGGAGCTTGGGTTTTGTGAAACCCAGGCGTGTGTGTTATGTGGCTTTACCGGTACGGTAGCAGCGTGATTTTTGAAAATGAGTTTTTCCGACTTTTGAGTCAAATCGATTTTTGGAGTTTCCCAAATTTTTGAGATTCTTTTCAAACTGCTATTTGTGATATTGGTGTGTGTTGGTTGGGTTGAGACTTCGTATGAGAGTCGTGTGCTAGTATCACGGGAGATCATCGGCTTCACGCACCTGTAAGTATATTGGTTTGGTTATTCGCTTGTGGCGATGCTTGATTGTTTTCATGATGAGTTGGAAAATTTTGGATTTATCTGTTGTTGGTGACTGGTTGCAAGTTTTGAGGACGAAACTTATTTTAAGGGGGGTAGTATGTAATACCTGGATTTTCAGTATAAATTTTTCGCGTTACTTTATCTTAGATATACTGTATAGTTTGGTATCTATACAGTATGGATAAAATAAATTGAGAACCGAGACAGTTATACGGGTGTGATTATCGTTTTTGATTGATAGATATATTCAGGATATGTTGTATCAGGTTAAACAGATTTGGATATCAGGTATACCGTATGAGAATATCTTTGGATTCAGTATGTGTATTCAGTATGCCGTATGTTTGTATTTCGTACGTCGAGACGTCGGACAGGAACAGTTGGATTTTTGGCTAAGTATAAAAGCCATTACGTACGTTAAGCCTTGGAGCTTACGTACGTAAAATGTGTTAGCTTACGTACGTTATATAGTGTACATAACGTACGTAACAAGAGGAATCGGACAGTGGGGCCCGTGATCGGCAGCTTTCGGCGCAGATGTGGACAGGTGAGTCAACGGATGGAGTTACGTACGTTATACAGGGTGTATTACGTACGTAATACGATTATAATACTGTAGCAAGTCAACGTACGTATTACGTACGCAACGGATTAAGTGTTACGTACGTTACGGGGCGGCTGGCCGAGTCGTGGCCGAGATGACCTGGATGGCCGAGCATGGCCGGTCCTGACTCGTTGGAATGGCCGGGCATGGTCGACAGTGACTCGTGGGGGTGGCCGATCACGGTCGGCAGTGACTCGCAGGGATGGCTTGGACTGGCCGATTACGTACGTAAGGCAGTGGTCGGTTACGGCCGTAAGGGCCAGTTACGTACGTAAGCCAGCTGCCGGTTACGTACGTAAGGGTTCCGACAGAATTGGGCAGTAGGGTCGGCCGCGGCCGACTACGTACGTAAGGACCCGCCGGTTACGTACGTAACGGTCCGGCAGGTCTCGGCCTATATAAGGCCTGGACCGGGTCACTTCGACATTTTCACTTTTTTCTTCGTTTTTTCGCGATTCCTTCAGCAAGAATTGATGGATTTGAGTAAGATCATCTTATAACAACATGTTTTGGAAGTTGGAATCATGGATTAACATCATCTTCCACCCGGATCGAAGGTAAGAACACCTAAACACTTGGTTTTGGATATTTTTGAAGTTTCTTGATGTCTTGGCCGATTTGATTCGTTTTAACTCAGATTATTGATGGAATCTTGTTGTATTCTTGAGATTATTCGTTGTTCTTGAAGTTTTGTGGATCGAAATCGAGTATTCCTTTGAATAATCGATTGAATTGGACTATGCCTTCAAAGTGTTCGATGAAATGTCTCAATGAGTAGAACTTGGAAAATTCTACACGTTTTCGTATGAATAATGGTGGAAATGATATTGTTGTGATGATTCTTGGTAATTATGGGAATTTTGTTAAAGGAAGATAATGAATTGGTGATCAAATGATTCGATTATGTTGTTATGATTATGGAATCGTAGTATTCTTGATGTTCTTGGTAGTTTGTTGCGATTCATGATGTTATGAGAAGTATATGTTGAAGGACATGATTATATACACCTTGAATTATGATTAAGGGTTGTTTAGATGTTAGAAAACATCGGGTTATGTTGTTTTATGGATTATGAACGTGAATTTGGATAATTCGTGTTCTTAAAGAACTCTTGAGTTACATGTTATGATTTTGGAAGGATTTCGGATAATTTTGGATTGGGATTATTCACGATAATAATCGGTAAATTGTTTTCTACGAATTTACAAGTATGAACAAGAAGGAGTTTTGTCTTCGTATTTGGAGTTGAAGTTGGAATCGAATATATTATAAAATCCTTAATGTCGAGATGAATTGATCATTGATTTGATGAATACGTTTTAAGGTTTTGGTGTTTTATATATGAATATGGAATATTCATATCTAGAACTAAGTTATGTGTTTTGGTACAATATTCGTATAGGAATACGAATATGATTCCGGATTTGATAAGATTATGATTCACTTTTGAGTTTGAGAATTCATAGGTATTTAACAAGTGTTCAATTCGGATAATGGAATTATTTGAAACCTTTGGAATATGGTTATCTATAATGTTGAATTGATCGGATTGTCCGGATTGATGATGATAATCGGTAATTGGATTTTATTATGATTATACAAGGAGGAAACTTGTAATTGTATTTAAGATTGAATTTGGAATCGGTAATGTTAGACCATTGTTGGTTTAAATAGATTATGGATATGATATTCGGATTGTGGAATCGTATTGTGGTTTTGAATTCGTGATCAATTGATTTGGTTGTTCGGATTTGTGTTTAATCGGGATATTGTAGAACCGTTGTGCTTGTTGATCGGTTATTGATTGTTATTTGTGATCATCGAGTTACGGCTTGTATCGTGGATATGGGTTCGTATTTGTTGAGTTGGATTATTTGGTATTATGTATATGATCGGGGTTTCGTTGAACCGTTGAGTTTGTTGGTTGAGTATGTCGGTTATTGATTTTTATCGAATGTGTGTTAATCGGTTATTGCAATAGGTTGATATGTTTTGATCGTGGATTATGACCGTTGTGTTGCGGTTGAGGTCGAAGAGTTCGTGGATTGATTTTGGTCGGGGCTGAGGAGCTCACAGACTAAGGCAATGGATTTTGGGTAACGACTTCGTGGTATCGGTATCGAGGCAAGTTTATACTTGTTCAGTTTATAATATTTGATGAATGGTTTCGTTTTCATTTCATTTATAATTCGTATAGCAATGTTGTTAGAAATGTAAGTTTTCGGGATAATGGTTTGTATATCGTACTCTGGTTGTAATAAATCATAAGGTATATGATTTAATTGTGTTCAAGGAAGACGTGATTTATTTTTGGTCAAGGATATAGAATATCGGATATCGAGGATAGTTATCGTGATGACATAAGTATCGGGATAAAGGGTTATTGGTATTGAATGGATGGTACCTTATTTGAGATTATTTGTATAACTGTGTATTCGTTCAGGGATGTTGTTCGTGGAAAGGATGTTGTCTTCGGCTTTGAGGTAATTTATGTATTGTTCAGTTATGAGATAATTGTTATGTTGAGTTGTTGTATATGTTGTATGTTGAGGCTTCATATATTGAGATTAAATGCTTGGTTGTTCGTTGAGGATGTTGATCCCAGGACTATTGTTGGTATTAATGGTTGTGTTGATCCTCTCATTGGGGGATGTTGATGGATATGGTCCTCGGCTTTGAGGTAATCTAAGTATTTGTTCAGTCATGTGGATAATTAGTATGTTGAGTTGTTGTATATGTTGAGGTTTCGTGTAATGAGTTTCGTATCGGTTATTCGTTGAGGGATGTTGATCCCAGGACTGTTGTATTGAGATCGTAGATCGTGTTGGTCATTCATTTGGGGATGATGATCCCAGGATTGATGTTTTGGATATTGATTAGTCGTGTCGACTTTTCATTGTCGGTCTATTGTTGTTCACTTCGGTGATTCTTTTGATCCTTATTGGATATGTGTTTCTTTGAGTTTCGTTGTCATGTTGCATCGTGACATATCTGGGGTCATATCTACGTGCCGATTGGTTATTGTGTAGGATTTTTAGCCGGGCACATGATGGTTATGTGTTGATATTTCCACATTGAACCGTGCACACGAGACGTAGTTCGTGAGGCTAATTAGGTACAAGACCACACGTGTATGTGATCAATACCCGGGGTGGCTTGTGCACGGACACATTTCTGGATCGGGCGTACTATGATGTCCATCTTTGAGCCATATTGTTTGGTCGTTCATCCTCCATTTATGGTTGGGTATGTTCGACGGTTTGTGACTGGTTGTTCATACGCCCGAGGGGTATGTTCGACAGTCGGAGTTATTTCTTGAGATCCATTATTGTTGATCATTTGGAGTTTACCTTGTTGATGGTATTCTCGGTTATTGTTGATCCTTTGTTGATCGTGTCGGAGTTATCATGTTGATGGTATTCTCGGTTATTGTTGATCCTTTTTTGATCGTGTCGGAGTTATCATGTTGATGGTACTCTCGGTTATCGTTGATCCTTTGTTGGTCGTATTGGAGTTATCATGTCGATGATATTCTCAGTTGATGTATTGGTTGATCATTGTTATTGATCATATGAGCATTCGGTATGCGTCATTTGTTTGATTTGTATTCATTGTCATATGGTAGTTGATCTACAGATATGTTGTGTACTGTTTGTTTATCCAGGTTGAGTTTTGATTGTGTAATCCGATGGATAGGATTTGGCACGGATGAATTATTTCATGATTATGAGTTATGATGATGTTTTGAGGATTGTTGGTATTTTTGAAATTCAATACAGATAATTGTTGTTAAGTTCATTTCGTCATTCGAGGATGCGAAATGTGGATTATGGTAAGGATTTAGATTATTATGGATTGGTAAGGTTATAACGGTAAGATTACGTTGGTAGCATTCTTACAGTATTATTACATTGGTATGTAATTATTTATGATGATGTGATCGGTATCATTATTGAGTATTGTGGCTGACCCCGTCGTGGGCTTTATTTTTAGGTACTCGGAGATCGAGCTGGTAGCGGTCGTGAAGGGATGAGCTTCCCGATGTGATACTGGCGGTGGCATGTTTTTGAGTATTGAGTATTTATTTCTTGTTGTTTTATTTCCGCTGCAAATGTGTATTTTAAACTGTGTTTTATCCGCTGCATGTGTATATTTCAAAATAGCTTTTCGGTATCTTTATCCGCTGCGTGTGTGTATTTTTAAATGGCCCTTTTGGCACTTTGCGAACTTGAGTTATTTCGTTAAACCTTTTCCTAAACTATTTTATCGGTACGTTTAAGTGGTAGCTTAACGTACATTTTGAACTATCGAGATTTGGCACTTCGCCTTGTATTTTCAAATGGTATTTTATGACGGTATTTGAGAACTTTGTTTTTGAAAATACTAGATGTTCTCCGGTGCGATGCACCGCATGAGATATTCTCTTATTAGAAAATAATTTCTCGATCTCTAAATTTATTTTTGATAATCTTCGACATGAATATCATATTAGCGTAATATTAATAAAAGACTTATTGAGTGTATTATGAGGTGTAATATAATTTAAGAAAGAGTACTACATTAGCGGAGTGTTAAGTCAATTAATGTCCATTACATGAACAAATTTCCTGGACATACCGAAAAAAAGTAGGAACAAATTTTAGAGACGAAAGTAATATGTGATTAAGTCTTAATATATGTGTATGTGTGCAGTGTATGTTTTATTATTTTTAGTTATTATAATTAAATAAATATCATAATTTATTTTTTATGTAAGAAATAAATGAGTTAATATATTTTTATTTTGCATCAATTAATTTTACTGAAAATAAATATTCATAGTTTTTATAATATAATTTTTTTGTGCAATCGGCCATTATTGTAAATCCATCATATGGATGTCTAGTTGAAAATTGTGAAATAAAAATTAATTTAATATATTTTTTATTAAAAATAAATTTAATTTAAAAAATTATAAACATTTAAAATTTTAAGCTAAAAATAAAGGAAGAATTTTTTTATTGGTAGATGAGTGTAAGTTGTGGAATAAAACTCCCACAATACATATTTAGAATTTTTTTTAAGAAATTTAAAGATATATCTCTATATATAAATTATATTTTAAAATAAAAAATCAAAAAACTTAGAGAGTGACATGTGTCACGACTCTCTTTTAATAGAAGTATAGATTTGAGTATTTGCAAAATATTACCGTCATCGGCCTTTTGGCACTTTTGAATTAGTTTTGTAAACGGTTTTTAGCTTGGTGGGTTCCGGCGCGGGACCCACGGCGCTGTAATATCCCGGATGGTTTTGGGGGTGTTACAAATTTTCTACAAAACATATAAAGATGGTGCATTAAAAGCTCATTTATGCAGATTTAGGCTCAAAATGGATATAAAATAATGATAAATAAGCGCATAAAAATACGCCTAACATAGTACGCTCGTAATGGTCTGTGCAAGTGCACAAGACGAGTGTCTGGACACACCCGTCCTTGTATCTAATTAGTCTCACGGAGGTACATTACCGTGTGCACAGTCCAATGTGTCGGTGAACCCAACACATGACCATCACGTGCCCGACTAAAAATTCCACACATCCCCACCCAGCCATGCAATATGAACCCAGAAGGTCATATGGGCAAGGAATGACCATGAAGAATAATAATGAATAACAATCCGACAAAATCAAGAATGACTCACCGAGATGAAATGATAGTGAAACGAATGATAGCTCAGTGAAATGATTGGAACCATTGTTCCTCGTGAATGAAGTGATTAATTGACAATTACAAGTCTCAATACGGTTAATACACTATGAATGAACTATGATTATGAATGAATAGCAACGAAATGAATGAAAATCCTTTTAACCGAGTAAGAATTAACTTACCCAACCGGTGAAGAATGTCCTTCCTCGAACAACGTCCAAAAAGGGATGTCGGTCGCTCGAACAACCTTGAATGACAATTACCAACAATGCTCAATATACGTATCAAACACGATTATAACTGACTCAACGTCGATACAACAATATCCAAACTCATTGAGGCATTCTAGCGAACACTTAGCAAACACGCATCCTTTGATAATATCCAATCCCGGATATATCGAAACCAACTCCAAAATGAGTATTTCAAACCAACAGAACAACTTCAATGATATCAATAATCCCATAGGAATCCACAATTCGAGTTAACGACAACATCTAATCGAAAACCCCCAAAAATATCAAAGTCAACCCCAAAGTGTTCTTGATTCAAACCCCCAACAATTCGTGAAATCCGAAATTTATGCTATTAAATCCGTAGGAATAAATTTATCCAAGGTAGATAATCCATATCTAACATATTCCAACAACAATCCAAGCTTACACGAAGAAATCGGAAGGAAAAATGCCCAAAAATCCGAAATTCTAGATCCAAGAGATTATTACCTTGATTTGATGTGATGGGGATGATGAAATGATGATTAATCCGAATGATAAGCTTGAAGATGATGATTTGTGGATTCAACTCGAAGAAAACTCTCCAAATCGCCCGGAATCGCCCAAAACCGCCGAAGGAATGAAGTGGGATGATGAAATGACGAAACTGACTGCAGTGTCCAATATATAGCAAATCCCAGTTAGCGTGCGCCAGCTCCTATGCGTAGCGTGCGCTAACGGGTGTACTGGGTAGTCCAGTACCCTCGGTTCGCAACGGTAGCGTGCGCTACAACCATATACTTAGCGTGCGTTAACACAAAATGTTAGCGTGCGCTAACAATTTATCTGGTGCCCAGTACTGAAGTCCAAAACCTCCTGTTCTCTGATCTGATCGGGATAGCGCGCGCTACTCACAAAAATCAGCGTGCGCTACAGACACCGATTAGCATACGCTAATCTACTCGTAGCGTGCGCTAGGAATTATTCCTAATCAGTCCAGTAGCCACTGGACTCTGCCTGATCCGACCTTAACACGTGCTACACCGACTGCATAGCGTACGCTACTCCGACCTACTAGCGCGCGCTACTTACCATTCGTAGCGTGCACTACTTACAACCCAACTGCAGTCCAGTGCCTTCTGGACTGCCTACTTGAACTACATTAGCATGCGCCAGTGTTGAGAGGGAGTGTGCTCTACCTGAACTCAATTAGTGTGCGCTAAAGAGAGTTCATAGCGTGCGCTACTCCTCACACACAACCCACTATGAAGATGACAATGATGATAAACACGGCACGATTCTCCAACTAAATTGATGATGAATGACGATTGATACATGATATAATTACTCTGAACGGTGAATACAATGATTGAATATGAGTGACAAATGATCATTAATGAGTGAAAATTACTGAGTGACAATTACTGAACGATAATTACTGAATGATAATGACTGAATTACAACCGGGTATTACATACACCCCCCATTAAAAGAGTTTCGTCCCCGGAACTAAGGGTCAAACAACTCAGGATGACTCTCCTGCATACTATCCTCGGTTTCCCAAGTAGCCTTTTCGACTCCGTGTCTAGAACACTGAATTTTTACCAAAGGAATCGTCTTGTTCCTCAACTGTTTGATTCGCCGCTCTAAGACTCGTATATGATGCTCCTCGTATGAATGATCATCGGCGATCTCGATTTCGTCGAACTTAAGTATGTGGCTCGGGTCGGCAACATACTTCCGTAACTGAGATACGTGAAACACATTATGAATTCGGCTCAACGCCGGCGGTAAGTCCAATCGATAAGCTAACTCGCCTACTCGATCCAAAATCTCAAACGGTCCAATGAATCTCGGACTCAACTTTCCCCTTTTTCCAAAACGGAAGATACCTCGACTCGGGGATACCTTGACCAAAACATGGTCACCTGTCTCGAACTCTAATGGCCGACGACAATTATCTGCATAAGATTTCTGTCGACTCTGAGCGGTCAACAAACGACTCATGATCAAAGCTACCTTCTCACGGGCGGCTATAAACAAATCGAGCTCGGTGCCGATTGATTCGGATAAGTCATCCCAACACAAAGGAGATCGACAACGACGATCGTACAAGGCCTCGTAAGGTGCCATCTTAATCGAAGCATGCCAACTATTATTGTACGTGAACTCGATCAATGGTAGTTGGGCTCCGAATCATCTTTCCAATCGAGAACACATGCCCTCAACATGTCTTCCAAAGTCTGAATAGTCCTCTCTGACTGTCCGTCGGACTGAGGATGAAAAGCTGTACTGAGATTAAGCTGAGTTCCTATAGCACGATGAACTGATTTCCAAAAATGAGACACGAACTGTCCGTCACGATCGGAAACGATACTTTTAGAAGTACTGTGAAGTCTCACTATCTCTTTGATAAACAACTGGGCAAGTCTCTCGGGACCCCACGTATCCTTAATCTCAAGGAAATGAGCTGATTTAGTTAAGCGGTCCACAATTACCCAGATTGTATTCATGCCACGACAACTCGTCGGCAAACTCATGATGAAGTCCATTGAAATATCCCCCCACTTCCACTCTGGAATAGGGAGAGGTTTCAGCATACCCGCCGATCGCTGATGTTCTATCTTGACTTGTTGACAGGTCAAACATCTCGAAACAAATTTCGCAACTTCTCGCTTCATATTACTCCACCAATAATTTTGTTTCAAGTCTTTATACATCTTGCTAGACCCCGGATGAACGGAATAAGGGGTAGTATGAGCTTCTCTCAAAATCGAGTTTTTCAACTCGTCATTCGCCGGTACGCACAACCGATTCTTAAATCGCAAAAGTCCATCCTCGTGGACCACAAACCCAGGGGCTTTTCCCTGAGTCACATCATCTCGAATGCGTAGCAAAAATGGGTCCGAACCCTGATTCTCCCTGATCGCCTCTTCAAGTGGAGATGAAATCTCTAACGTACAAAGTTGCCCTTGTACTCTCTGTAACCAGACCTCGATCGGGTCTCAGAAATTCCTGCTGAAGTTCCTTCTGAACTGTTAAGCGAGCAAGCATCTACTCCTGAACGGACTTACGACTCAAGGCGTCGGCGACAACGTTTGCCTTGCCCGGGTGGTAAAGTATCTCAATATCATAATCTTTGATTAGTTCCAACCACCGTCTCTATCGCATATTTAACTCCTTCTTAGTAAATATATACTTTAAACTCTTATGATCGGTGAATATCTGATAGGTAACGCCATATAGATAATGACGCCAAATCTTCAATGCGAATACCATGGCTGCTAGCTCCAGGTCGTGGGTCGGATAATTAACCTCGTAAGGTCTCAATTGCCATGAAGCATAAGCAATAACTTTCCTGTTCTGCATTAGTACACATCCGAGACCCTGTCCGGACGCATCACTATAAACCACAAATCCTTCTGTCCCTTGCGGTAAAGAAAGGACATGTACTGAAATTAATCAGCTCTTGAGTTCCTCAAAACTCTGTTGACACGCGTAGGACCACGTGTATTTCTTATCTTTCCTTAAAAGGTTCATCATGGGTTGAGCGATTTTAGAAAATCCTTCAACAAATCGCCGATAATAGCCAGCTAATCCGAGGAAACTTCGGATTTCCTTAACATTCTTCGGAGGTTGCCAATCTTGGATAGCCTCCATCTTCTGAGGGTCGACACGAACTCCGTCTGATGAAATTACATGTCCGAGAAACGTCACTTCGGACATACAGAATTCACATTTGGAAAACTTTCCATAAAGTTGCTCTCGTCTCAACACGTCGAGCACTTGATGAAGGTGAAACTCATGCTCCTCCTAGTCACGAGAATAAATTAAAATGTCATCAATAAAGACAACCATGAACTGATCCAAATAGTCGAGGAAAACCCGATTCATTAACTCCATGAATACCGCAGGTGCATTAGTTAACCCAAACAACATTACCACAAACTCATAATGACCATAGCGTGTTCGGAACGCCGTCCTTGCGATATCCGACTCTCGAATTCGCAACTGATGATATCCAGATCTTAAGTCGATCTTGGAAAATATTAAAGCTCCCTGAAGTTGATCCAAAAGATCATTGATACGGGGTAGAAGATACTTATTTTTGATCGTCACCCGGTTCAATTCCCGGTAATCAATACACAAGCGGAACGAACCATCCTTCTTCTTGATAAATAACACTGGTGCTCCCCACGGGGACACACTCGGTCGAATATAACCCTTCTTGGTCAAATCCTCTAATTGATTCTTCAACTCCTGCATTTCGGTCGGGGCCATCCGTTATGGTGCCTTCGATATTGGGGACGTACCGGGCTCCAACTCAATCGTGAATTCCACATCTCTCTGTGGAGGCAAACCAGGTAACTCGTCTGGAAATACATCGGCATATTCTCTCACTACAGGAATATCCGTCAACATTACTGATGGTTTCTCGGTCTTGGTCATATAGCACAAATAGCCGACACACCTCTGATTGAGTAATCTCACTGCTTTCATCAAGTTGATGACTCTCCCAGAACAACTGGATTACCTCCCTGAAATACACATTCGACCCCATCGCCTGAAATGATAGTGACCATACGCTTACGGACACTAATGACGACATCGTGACGATCCATCCAATCAATACCCAGAATGACGTCGTCTCTCGGTAAATCTACCACAATTAGGTCTGCTAACCAATCACGGCCATGAAGCTGAATCGGACAATCCTTAATCTCATGATTCCCGATAATTCTTCTACCATCAGGTAGACCAATGACATAAGGCTCACAACTAGTAGCACTACCCAGACGTAGTCTACTCAAACATGACTCGGAAATGAATGAATGCTATGCACCAGTATCAAAAAGGGTACACACAGGTTGAGATAGAATATCGAGTGTACTTGAGATCATCCGGGCCTCTGGATCGTCGGTCTTCTTCATCTCATAAATTCGGGGCTTGCCGGCCCCCGAATCGGATGCTCCCGTCTGATAGCTCTTGACTCCGCCTTTATTTGCTCCTGTCATCTTGAATGACGCAGACTGAGTGGCCTAATTCTGCACCGCTAAATGTCTCGGGGCCTGGGATGACGCCGGAGTAGGTTTAGAGTCTCTTCGGCAAAAACGGGCCTTATGTCCAGCAATCCCACAGTTATGGCACGTGACAGTCTGCCTCGGACACTTGGTGCTGAAATGACCCTATTCTTCACAGTTGAAACAGGTGATGGCCGAACTAGCTGCTCGTGAGTGAGATTCCGCGGGTCTAGGCGCCATGGGAGGTCGCTCAGAAAAAGTAGAACCCGCACGAGGTTTCTTGAAAGTGGCTTGACTGCCGTCAGACTGATTACGATTCTTTGACTTCAAGCTAGCAGATGAAGGTTGTTGCTTAGCAATCTCTTTAGCACTAAGCTCATAAGTAAGAGCTTTCTCAATGAATTCGGCCAGAGTGGTGCAATTGTGATTAATCAACTACATCCGCATACGAGGCTTCAACCTCTTGCTGAAATACTTGATCTTGTCCGCCTCAGAGTGAATAATGGACGAGGCGAAAGGAAGTAGCTCCTGAAATTTCTCGGCGATAGCGAGAACATCACCGTCCGCTGAGAAGTCGGGAGTGAGTAATTCTGACAACTTGGCCTCACTGAGTGGGGCCGGATAATACCTCTCCATCATGAGAGTCCTGAATTGATCCCATGTACAAGATTCGTCGGTGGGCTTCAACGATAACCACCATGAATGTGCGCCCTTACCAAGATAGTAAGCCGCAACTGAAACTTTGTGTCCCTTAGGACAGTCCACCATAGCAAATAGCTTCTCGAAATGCTCAAGCCAGTGAATGATATCTTCCGGATCAGATGAGCCCTCGAAGGTAGGTGGTCTCTGGCGAGAGATGTCGCCAATGATACTGCTCACACCCCTCTCTTGCCTCTGAGGTGGCGGCGGAGGAGCCTGTTGATTTTGAGTAGTTGAGTTATGCATCGTCTCCATCAGTTGTGCCATCTGAGTCATTTAGGCCATCATGCCCTGCATAAAAGTGAGTGGATCAACCCGTACACCCTGACTGAGCTGTGTCTCGGGTACGACTCCCTGATAATGAATGATTACGTCCAGGTGAATGAGTGGCAGTGTCACTGCTCGATGAATTAGCATTATTCCTTGCATTAGCGCGTGTATTCACACGAGCTCTCGGGTTTTAGCCCGCACCACGGCCTCTTCCCCCGCGTCCTCTGCCAGCTCTTTCCATACTGAAGTGGAAAGTCATGTGATAATTATATATCTCACATGAATATCACATTATGATTATATTATGAAATGATTAAAATGAGCATACGCGCTCAAACACAATGATTACATGAATGATCAACTGAAGTGACATGATTATCTGATGAAATTCTTGAAATGATTATCTTGAAAAAGTTAACAAGATTAATGATATGATCCTCAAGATCAACAACTAAACAATGAAATGAACTGAGTGATTAATGAATTAACATGATCGACTTGATCAAAAATGAAAATGATGAAAGAGGATTGTTGACTGTTGAATGATGAATGAGTGATTCTTATTGCCAGAAATTATACCATGGCGTCAGAAATCTTACTGTTCTTCGGTCTGAGGGGCTCGTCTCTTGCAAAGGTCACACGTGACGCGAAAGTCCAATGATACTAGTCTGATGAATGATGATTTCACATGAGACATGACTCAGAAGGTAGTTTTCAAAACCACGCTCCGATACCAACTCTATAACACCCTAAACTAGGCGGATATTACAGTGCCATAGACCCCCGACTGGGACCCACCATGCGAATGAAAATTAATGAATTAAATAATATAATTGTAGTACCTTACCACAATATATCATCAATCACTCCGATGAGGAGTTTCATTACAACACACCCAATATAATACCGAATACACGTATATTTTGTATGAAGATAAAATATACAACATTGAATGAAATGAATATCCAAATGGAAGTCTGCAGTGGAAATAAAATAAAGAAAACACGAGTGAATGAAAGGACTGGGGCTCCCTACTAGTATCACTGGGACTCCTCACCGTCAGCGTTCTCTTCCCGTGCCTTAGCCTTGCCATGACCTAAAAACAACATCCCCCAACGGGGTCAGTTACACAGAACAACAATCCTCAAGAGTTGAATAAACACAATCATGATATATCTTAATTATGAAATGACGCTGAAGAGAGGCATCATAGTACGCCCGTAATGGTATGTGCAAGTGCACAAGACGAGTGTCCGGACACACCCGTCCTTGTACTTAATTAGTCTCATGGAGGTACATTACCGTGTGCACAGTCCAATGTGTCAGTGAACCCAACACATGACCATCACGTGCCCGACTAAAAATTCCACACATCCCCACCCAGCCACGCAATATGAATCCAGAAGGTCATATGGGCAAGGAATGACCATGAAGAATAATAATGAATAACAATCCGACAAAATCAAGAATGACTCACCGAGATGAAATGATAGTGAAACGAATGATAGCTCAATTAAATGATTGGAACCGTCGTTCCTCGTGAATGAAGTGATTAATTGACAATTACAAGTCTCAATACGGTTAATACACTATGAATGATCAGCAACGAAAGAAATGAAAATCCTTTTAACCGAGTAAGAATTAACTTACCCAACCGGTGAAGAATGTCCTTCCTCGAACAACGTCCAAAAAGGGAATGACAATTACCAACAATGTTCAATATACGTATTAAACACGATTATAACCGACTCAAACAATATCCAAACTCATTGAGGCATTCTAGCGAACACTTAGTAAACACACATCCTGTGATAATATCCAATCCCGAATATATCGAAACCAACTCCAAAATGAGTATTTCAAACCAACAAAACAACTTCAATGATATCAATAATCCCATAGGAATCCACAATTCGAGTTAACGACAACATCTAATCAAAACCCCCCAAAAATATCAAAGTCAACCCCAAAGTGTTCTTGATTCAAACCCCCAACAATTCATGAAATCCGAAATATATGCTATTAAATCTGTAGGAATATATTTATCCAAGGTAGATAATCCATATCTAACATATTTCAACAACAATCCAAGCTTACACGAAGAAATCGGAAGGAAAAATGCCCAAAAATCCGAAATTCCAGATCCAAGAGATTATTACCTTGATTTAATGTGATGGGGATGATGAAATGATGATTAATCCGAATGATAAGCTTGAAGATGATGATTTGTGGATTCAGCTCGAAGAAAACTCTTCAAATCGCCCGGAATCGCCCAAAACCGCCGAAGGAATGAAGTGGGATGATGAAATGACGAAATGGACTGCACTATCCAATATATAGCAAATCCCAGTTAGCGTGCGCTAGCTCCTGTGCGTAGCGTGCGCTAACGGGTGTACTAGGTAGTCCAGTACCCTCGGTTCGCAATGGTAGCGTGCGCTACAACCATATACTTAGCGTGCGTTAACACAAAATGTTAGTGTGCGCTAACAATTTATCTGGTGCCCAGTACTGAAGTCCAAAACCTCTTGTTCTCTGATCTGATCGGGATAGCGCGCGCTACTCACAAAAATCAGCATGCGCTATAGACACCGATTAGCGTACGCTAATCTACTCGTACCGTGCGCTAGGAATTATTCCTAATCAGTCCAGTAGCCACTGGACTCTACCTGATCCGGCCTTAGCGCGCGCTACACCGATTGCATAGCGTACGCTACTCCGACCTATTAGCGCGCGCTACTTACCATTCGTAGTGTGCGCTACTTACAACCCAACTGCAGTCCAGTGCCTTCTGTACTGCCTACTTGAACTACATTAGCATGCGCTAGTGTTGAGAGGTAGCGTGTGCTACCTGAACTTAATTAGCGCGCGCTAAAGAGAGTTCATAGCGTGCGCTACTCCTCACACACAACCTACTATGAAGATGAAAATGATGATAAACACGGCACGATTCTCTAACTAGATTGATGATGAATGACGATTGATACACGATACAATTACTCTGAACGGTGAATACAATGATTGAATATGAGTGACAAATGATCATTAATGAATGAAAAATACTGAGTGACAATTACTGAACGATAATTACTGAATGATAATGACTGAATTACAACCGAATATTATAGCGGCCGTGTCAAGCGACATGACCCGTGTCACTCCGCCGCCCCTTGTTATTTTATACACTTTTGTGGATTGTTTTGTCTTCTCTTTCCTTTCTTTAACCTTTTATTAAGGATTGTGTTCCATTAATTTGTGATTTGTGTTGATTTTATGTTCCCCTTTATTTTATCTTGATTTGTTTGGGTTTTTTTAAAGGATCATGTAATCCTTCTTTTGTTTTCTTTAAGTTATTGTAGAAGACTACATCCCTATAAGTAGTCTTGGTGTTTCTTGTATTACTCATTATTGAATGTTGAATAAAAAGAATACACTTTGTGTTTTCATCCTTGTTGAATGATTTTCATCAAAACTTTATTTTTATTCGACGCGTTTTCGAGTATTAATCCGATCGATTCTCAATAAGTCTTGAGAAGAAATCATCTTATCGAATTATAGGTCTAATTCGATAAACCTTTGTTCTTGATCGTTCGAGTCTTCTTGATCGATATTATTACCTTATCCGATATTACATCCATATTCATACGTTCGATTTATGATATTCACAAAATAAGACTTCCGCTACGATATACTTCCGTACCTATATAATTTCCAACCGATACATATTCACTTTTCGAGCGAATTCGTATCAAAGGAAGCGGTAGGAATCGATATCCTAAACATATGACCATGTCCTTGAGAGTTTTAATCATTCGACAATTATCAATTTTTCATAAAATCTACATATTATTATGGATCTACTAGAAATATAGAGAGAATTGAGAGAAATAAAGAGATCATTTCATTCATGTATGTATGTATATTAGATACCAAGAACATGGCATTTATATAGGCTTATGAATAAGAGTGACAATGGAGATGAAAGACCAAAGGTCTACATTTTAAAAGCCAAAGAACATCCACCATAATTATTCATAACACTCCCCATTGGATGTCCATTTTCAATAAGTGTGCTGCATTAAAACCTTTCTAGGAAAAAACTCATTGGGAAAAAATCCTACTAAAGGAAAAAAAGTACATTGAATTTGAAAATTTTAAGTCTTTGAGTCGACGCCCAATCTTATACACCAACTTTTTAAAAGTTGTCGGGGGCAATGACTTTATAAACAGATCTGCAAGATTATCACTTGAACGATTTTACTGAACTTCATTCTCTCCATTTTCTTCAAGGTCGTGTGTGAAGAGTAATTTGGGATAAATATGCTTAGTTTTGTCGCCATCGATATAACCTCCCTTTAATTGTTCAATGCATGTTGTGTTGTCTTCAAACATTACTGTTGGAGTAGTTCAGTCATAACCATGCCACATGCTTCTAGGATATGCTAACAAATTGACCTCAACCAAACACATTCTCGGCTGGCTTCATGGATGGCAAGAATTTCATCATGGTTAGAGGAAGTAGCCGCCAAATATTGTTTCACAGAATGCCATGAGATGGCTGTATCACCATAAGTAAACAAATAACCTGTTTATGATCGAGCTTTATCTGGAGCAGATAAATATCCTGCATCTGCATAACCTGTTAGTACTATTTTGGATTTATTAGAATAAAATAATGCCATATCAGTTGTGCCTCGGAGATACCGAAAAATATGCTTAACTCCATACTAATGTCTTCATGTTGGAGCATAACTATGTCTAGCTAAAATATTTACATAAAAAATGCTATACCGGATCGTGTGTTATTGGCCAGATATATCAATGCACCAATAACACTAAGATATGGTACGTCGGGACCAAGTACTTCTTCATTTTCCTCCCTTGGCCAAAATACATCTTTTTTCATATCTAGTGATCGGACAACCATCGGAGAGCTAAATGGATGATTTGTCCATGTAAAAGCATTTTAAGATCTTTTCTGTATAAGCCGACTGGTGCATAAATATTCCATCAGATAGACTCAATTTGCAATCCAAGGCAAAGTTTTGTTTTTCCAAGATCTTTCATTTCGAATTCTGCCTTCAAATAATCGACTGTCTTCCAATGCTCTTCGGGAGTTCCAAAAATATTTATATTATCAACATATACAGCAACTATAGCAAATGAAGATTATGTTTTCTTTATAAAAACAAATGGACAAATGGGGTCATTCTTGAACCATTCCTTTAACAAATGATCACTTAATCTCTTATACCATATTCGACCAGACTGTTTTAATCCATATACGGATCTTTGTAACTTAATCGAATAAAGATCGCAGATATGTGATATAGATGCTTAAGGCATTCGAAATCCTTTAGGAATTATCATATAAATATCTTTTTCGATGGAACCATACAAATATGCAGTAACAACATCCATTAAGCGAATATCTAGTTTTTCAATAACGGCCAGGCTAATAAGATAACAAAGAGTTGTAGCATCCATTATAGGAGAATATGTTTCCTCATAATCAATGCCTGGCCTTTGCATAAATCCTTGAGCAATTATACATGCTTCATATCTCACAATTTCATTTTTATCATTCCTCCTTCGCATAAATTGTAACACCCCGAAAATGGCGGTTATTACAGTGTCATGGACCCCACACTGGAACCCACCAGGCGATACAAATACACAAATCAATCATAATATAATTGTTGTACCGGAACACAAAGTATTAAACGCTACTCTGATGAGGAGTTTATACACCATGTGGCTTATAAATGCCACGACACACACAGACACACAAGATTCAATTACAAATATAAACCATAGAAAAGAAAAGGTACACCACCCAACGAAAACACCGATACATGGTTTATTCATAACCAAAAAAAGACGACTCGGGCCCCCCAAACTAGTATCCTCCAAACCCTTCGCCGTCACAATGCTCTTTCTGTGCCTTGGTCTTCCCTCGACCTAAAATACAACAACAGGTATTTCTCCCAACACAGGGTCAGATATACATGATAATAAAATCTCAAGATGTTATACAATTGACATTCACTGGATCTCAAATAAACAACCCGACTGTCGAACATATCCCTCAGACGTATGAACAATCAGTCACAAACTGTCGAACATACCCAATCATACATGGAGTATGAACGACCAATCAATAAGGCTCAAGACAGACATCACACTACGCCCGATCCGAAAATTTGTCCGTGCACATGTCCACCCCATATATAGAATCCAGGATATACGTGTTGGAACATTTTGTTCCATACATGTATTAATAATGTTTTGATGATTAAAGTTGCTAAACAAAGCAAAACAACAAAAAGCCAAAGCAAAGCATCGAAGGAATCAAAGTGCAAAAAGCTGGAATTATTCAAAGCTAACGTACGTAATCAATCTTACGTACGTAATGTGGAGAAGATAGCGTACGTAATGATGGTTCTGGCAGCTAACGGCTCGTTTGATGATGGAGCTTATAAATACCATTCTATGGTATTGTTTCAAGTACAACAACTTCAAGCATACGAGATAGTCATCTGATATTCATATTGATATTATTGTTGTTGTAATATTGAGCTTACATTGAGTGATTGAGTGTTATACCCAAAATCATACACAAGTGGTAAAAGAAAAGATATGATTGGATTCGGTGTTATTATGATCAAGGATCCGGCATTATTAGAATCGCAATCGCTATCTTCGTGAGGTTTATCTAGTACCGATAGAAAGCTAGAGAGGTTGATTCCTTGTCCTACGAAAAGGAAAACGGTTTAACTTGGACCAACACAAAGACAAGTACGAGTGGTTTATCACGGACCAAAGAAAGACGTGATTGTAACGGTTATCCCTCGACCGATAGAAGAGAGGCGTAGAGGTTTTTATCTTCAACCTATAGAAAAAGATACTAAGAGAGGACGTAGGCTTCATTAATAGCCGAACCTCTATAAATTGTTGTGTGCTTTATTTTCCGCACTTATATTTACGCTTCCGCAACACGGCGCAAATATCCGATCTTGTACCCAATAATTGGTATTGGAGCGGTACTCCAATACGCGGCTTAACATCCGAGGAGAAAAGTTCCAATGGCGTTTCAATATGCTCCAGTCGAAGGCCTTACTCTCAACCGACCACCATTCTTTGATGGCTCAAATTATTTGACATGGAAGAAAAAGATGTCGAACTTTATTCGTGCCTACGATATAGAGATTTGGAAGATCATTTGCCTTGGCCCAAAAGTTCCAATCAAACCAGATGGATCTCTCAAGAGTTTCGAAGAATATAACGACGAGGATTGGAAGAACGATCATCTAAATTGTAAGGCTACTCAATTTCTATATTGTGCCTTAAATCCTGAAGAAGTAAATCGTATCTCGTCGTGTGAAAGTGATAAAGAAATATGGAAAATTCTTGAAATCACACACGAATGTACAACTCAAGTCAAAGAGACGAAGATAAATATGCTTCTCCATGACTACGAGTTATTCATGATGACGGGTGATGAGTCCATCACCAACATGCTCGACCGATTTTCGGTTATCACTAATGGACTAGCTTCATTCGGTAAACCATTATCTAGTAGTGAAAAAGTCAAGAAAATTTTACGATCACTACCTAGCGAATGTGACGGCACCGTGACCGCGGTTATGGAATCCGAAGATCTCAATACGCTCGATTTTAGCGCCCTCGTTGGTTCGCTAATTAATTATGAGATCGTGTTAAAATCACGAAGTGTCAAGCCAAAGCCGAAAGAACGATCGTTAGCCATGAAGGCTAAGATGTCGAGAAAGAAAGAAGAAATCCCGGTGGAGGAAAGCGACGAAGAAATGGCATATTATGCCAAAAATATTAATAAGTTCCAAACTTTATTAAACCAGAGGAAGAAGGACATCTCGAGCGAATCTAAGAAGTTCGACAATTCTTGTCGACTATGTGGAAAACCAAGCCACTTCGCTAAGCATTGCTGAGCTAAACCCAAGAAGGAGGTTCTTGTGGCAACTTGGAGTGATGAAGACGAAGACGAGGAATTTATCAATCAAAATAATCTCGCTCTCATGGCCCGGAGTTCGTTCGACGACAACGACGTCGAAAGCGAAGTAAGTACATCTTTTCGTGACGAGTTATTTGATTTGAGTTATTACATACAGATTTCCAAAATGCTTTATCCGAGATCAAATCCCTTAAATCTAAAATTAAATCTTTGGAAATTGAAAATCCCAAAATTATCGAGAAGGGAAAATTTGTTGAAATCGATCATTCGAAATGCATTGAAAATGAGAATATCTTCAAGGATGATCTTGCTAAAATTCAAACCGAGCTTAAATCTTTGACAAAGAAATTCTCGTGTGGAAACGAGAAATTTGAACAAATACTTGGTGTTCAGAAATTCACTTTAAATAAAGAGGGGTTAGGATTCAAACCACGTTCGAAAAACGTATCCGTCAATTTTAAAATACCCCATTGCGAAAAATGTTTGAAAATCGGGCATCATATTTCAAACTGTACAAGCCTAAGACGGACGATTAAAATTAAGAAAATTTGTGTTCCTAAAGGAACGAATATTTTAAAAATCTTCTATGTCTCCAAACAAGAACCAACTATTGGTTGGGTCCCCAAAAATTGATTTCTGATATTTTACTCAGGGGGAGTATATTTTTAATGGGAGATAATATTTTCAGGGGGAGTTTTTTTTTTACCCTTTATGCATTTATTTATCATAAATTGGTATCATGCATATTTTATTTTTTTGGTATCATTCAATTGCTATTTTATTCACATTTTAATGAAAATAAAAACGGGGAGAGAAAGGAGGAAAATGAGAAAAATGGGATTAATCCTGAAAGGGAGAGAAAATCGACGAAAAAGACAGCATACAAAAAGGGGGAGAAACGAAGGAGTTGAAAAATAAAGAGGAGAAGTCGAAAAATGACAGAAAAAGAAAAATGAGGAGATGTCGAAAAGAGATGAAAATTAAAAAAGGAGAAAAGAAAAGAAGGAGTCGAAAAATAAATGGGGGAAGAAACTAACGAAACGGACAAAGTCGAAAACTTTGGTCTGTACACATATACATATATTTGTACTTTTTCAGGTAAATCCCATTGACGAAGTGTTGTGTTGTAATCATCAAAAAGGGGAGATTGTTGGAACATTTTGTTCCATACATGTATTAATAATGTTTTGATGATTAAAGTTGCTAAACAAAGCAAAACAACAAAAAGGCGAAGCAAAGCATCGAAGGAATCAAAGTGCAAAAAGCTGGAATTATTCAAAGCTAACGTACGTAAACACTAATACGTAGCGTACGTAAGATATGGAGTTTTACGTACATAATGAAAGTTATATAACGTACGTAAGGGTGTTCAAACCAAGTGGACGTTGGAGAAGTCAAAGTCAGAAAAGCGGCAACCGATATATGACGTCAGCAAATGACATAAGCCTTAACGTACGTAATAGATGGTATGTTAACGTACGTAACCAAAATGACGAAACTCCCTGAACTGATTTGAAGAGGCTTACGTATGTAACCTATCGAGGTTAACGTACGCAATCAAGCTTACATACGTAATGTGGAAAAGATAGCATACGTAATGATGGTTCTGGCAGCTAACGGCTAGTTTGATGATGGAGCCTATAAATACCATTCTATGGTATTGTTTCAAGTACAACAACTTCAAGCATACGAGATAATCATCTGATATTCATATTGATATTATTGTTGTTGTAATATTGAGCTTACATTGAGTGATTGAGTGTTATACACAAAATCATACACGAGTGGTAAAAGAAAAGATACGTTGGATTCGGTGTTATTAGGATCAAGGATCTGGCATTGTTAGAATCGCAATCGCTATCTTCGTGAGGTTTATCTAGTACCGATAGAAATCTAGAGAGGTTGATTCCTTGTCCTACGAAAAGGAAAACGGTTTAACTTGGACCGACACACAGACAAGTACGAGTGGTTTATCACGGACCAAAGAAAGACATGATTGTAACGGGTATCCCTCGACCGATAGAAGAGAGGCGTAGAGGTTGTTATCTTCAACCTATAGAAAAAGATACCGAGAGAGGACGTAGGTTTCGTTAATAGCCGAACCTCTATAAATCACTCTGTGCTTTATTTTCCGCACTTATATTTATGCTTCCGCAACACAGCGCAAATATCCGATCTTGTACCCAATAATATGTGGGATAATGTACCTAATTAGCCTCACGAACTATGTCTCGTGTGCACAGTCCAATGTGGAAACATCAACACATGACCATATGTGCCTGGTTAAAAATCCTACACATGACCAATCGACATGCAGATATGATTCCAGATATGTCACGATACAACATGATAACGAAACTCAATTAATCACACATCTAATAAGGATTAAGAAACTCATCGAAGTGACAACAATGATCGACGAGACCAATGATATCAAAGGTAGTGAACTTGGGAATACAATCCCACAACGAAATGATAGACACGATCAACAATAATATCTATTTCCGAATCATAGATTCATAAATCATTATACTAAGATGAAATGCATACATTCACAAGAGTCAATTATCATTATACCCAAGCAAGAAAACTTACCTCAATTCGGAGACGAAATAGTCCTTCTTCGAACGAATGTATGATATCCTTCAACTAACAATATTCACTCGAATAAGTAATCTTGAATGAAATGTAACTCACTCAATAACACATTCACACAATACCGATATGGAATTCGTAGGAATCTACATCCATGATTCGACCCGAATAGTTCAACCTATCTGAATGAACATTTACCGCCTACTTAACGAACTTCAATACACCCAATTTATCTTTAAAAATCGGACTATCATGTACTTAAAGTTCTTCAACATTCATGACCATCTATTTTACAAGGATTATCATTAATAATTTCAATTAACCATTCTATTATGACATAATCATCAACAATAATCATAATCTTCTTAAGAACACTATCAACCTTTGAACATGATGTTCTAGATGTAACACCCCCAAGTTATTCAGGGTATATTACAGCGCCGTGAGCCCCGCCGTGGGACCCACAAGGCTAATCTTTATGCAGAACTATAAAACTTGATCGAGAAGGTCCAAATACAATGAAATGAATGACAATACAAATGGCATTCAAACCATGTCTAATGTATCCAAATACATCACATCACAAATCAATACCTCGGCAACACAGGCCGGAACATCAAGGAAACCGAAAGCAGTACTCGAGTATTCATCGGTTGTTTTAGAACCGATCTAGAAAGTGGACTTTGTAGATCAGTTATTTTAGAACCGATCTAATACCCACTCAAAAAATTGTATTTAAATTTAATATAAATGTAAGTTTATCAAACAACTCACCTTAGCCTAGTGGTTGGGGCCTCACTCCCCAACTACAAGGACAAGGGTTGAAACCCTCATGACAACAAATTGAAATACATTGAATTTCAAGACTGGGTTGGTCCCAGTCTCGGGTTGGGTCTCGAGCCGAGCCATTTGTGGTTGGGTCAGGTCCGGGTTGTGGTCGGGTCGGACCTGAGCTGGGTTAGGGTCATTTTTTTTGGAAAAAAGTAAGACTTTCTAGATCCGTTCAAATAGAATTTCTAGATCGGTTAAATAACCGATGTATAAAGTAGACTTTCTAGTTCGGATCTGAAAAACGATGGAGGAAAGCTGAGTCCGAGATATATCGGACCATTCGAGATTCTTGAAAGAGTTGGGGAGTTGGCGTACAAGTTGGCCTTGCCGCCATTGCTGAGTCATGTTCATAATGTGTTTCACGTATCCCAATTACGGAAGTACATATCGGATCCCAATCATGTTATTGATTTCAGTGAAATCGAGGTCGTTAAGCATGGCACGTTCGAAGAGAAACCAATCAAGATACTCGAGAGTCGGGTCAAACAATTGAGAAATAAACCAATATACTTAGTTAAAGTTCAACGGTCGCGACACGGAGTCGAAAAAACTACTTTGGAGACGGAGGATGGTATGAAGGCTAGATATCTAGAATTATTTTCGTCTTAAGTTTTGGGACGAAACTTCTTTTTAGAGGGAGAGTATGTAATACCCGAATATCTGATGTGTATTTTATCTGTACTTGAACCTTGTGACATTGCATATGTCGTATTATTGATCTGAGTATAATCCTCCGTATCTCATAATCCAGTATTATTCAGTGTATAATTTCATAGATGTTGATTCATACATGTATTTATGCATATTTAGCGCATGCTAACATTGAAGTATAGCGCACGCTAAGTATGAACTAGCGCACGCTAAAGTTGAGACTTTGCGCACGCTATGTATGGTCAGCATGACTGAGACAGGTTGGTAGGTGAGATCAGATCACGGATCTTGGATAAGAATATGTCGGGATGAACCTGGATGGCTTTTTGGGAAAAGTCGAGTCAACGGTGCTTAGCGCACGCTACGAGAGAGATGCTAGCGCACGCTATCTGGTATAATGAGGTCACTGAGCTTTCATAATTCCGTTAGCGCATGCTATTTGTAATATCCGCAATTTCGAATTTCGGTAATTTTCTTTTTTCGGCGGAAGTTTGTTTTGACGACTCGCTCCTGACCGTTTCGTCATTCCGAGAATGATTAATTCTGCACTTTTTGGCATCCGAGTTCGTTTCGGTGTCGTTTTGTTGAGTTCCGTGTCCTTAATCGACTTTTTCACGTGGGAGTTCGACTTTGTAAAGTCACCATTAATTCTTGGAAACTCCAAAAATTCTGAATCTTTTCAAAATTATACAGCATCAAGTTAGCTTTCCAATGGTTCAAACGGTGAGTCAATCGGAGTCCAGACGAAGGGGTTATGGTCGAAATAGCCAAGACTGCACGGTGTGCCTTTTTGGTGTTGAAGGGGGTATGCCGTGTGCGCGGCACACTCGGGCTTTGCCGCGCCACTAAGCTGATTCCTGGGCGTTTTTGGTGGCCACAGGCGCGGCACACTTGTCCTGTGCCGCGGCATACGGGCTTTTTCTGCGTTTTTTAGCAGATTTTCGAGGAGAAAACTTCATTTTTCTCCTCTCTTCTTCCTCCTCCCATCTAGAGCGATTTCAATGGCAATTTTGGGCGATTTGAGTGCTCCAAAACTTGTAGAGATCATCTACCTCAAGTCTTGTTGTAGATTTTCGACCTCTACTTGAATCCTTCATCCAAATCAAGGTATTTTGGCTTGAACCCTTGTTTTTGTAGATTTGGGGGTTTTCCTTTTTGATTTCGATTCCAATCCGTTTTTAATCAATTAATTGTTGTATAAACGTTGTTTTGAACTTGTTCTACGGATTGGATACTTGTATCTTTGGTTCGTTCAACCCGAGGGGTGATTTCTTTGTTCTTGAAGGGTCTTGAACATTTAATGTTCGATTAAATGTTCGAATGAGTTCCCTTGGATAGTTTGTTGGGATTTCCGTTGTTTTCGGCCTTGATTCTCGTCGTAATCATGTTTTATTATTCCCTACGGAGGATTATAGGTGCTCGATGATTCCGATGTTGAATTCCGTTGGTGTTGATGATTCATATGGTGTTTTCCCGTAGTAATTTGGTCTTTATCACGTTCTAGATAGTGTTCGGGAATTTGAGGCTACCGGCCGTATCCGTTCACTTTTCCATTGCTCGTGATATCGAGGCAAGTATCTTGCCCATACATTACGTGTTTTGTGGATATAATGGTTGCTAAATGTCGATATGTGCCAAATAAATATTTATAATCATTTTTCAAAAGAATCGGTATATTTACCATTATGGTTTTCGTAAAAGTGACCCGTGTGGGTCGGGAATTAATATGCTTAGTTGATTATGTGTTCTAGTTTCGAGTATAGGATCACCTTACTTTCGTGTGATGTCATTATGTATGATTATGGCGTTGGTAAATGTAAAGTGTAATTCTCTTGTCAAATTATGTGCTTGGAGTCCCGTGGTTATGGATGAATATATTTAGTTTTTGTGATATTGGTTGTGTCGTTTGGTGCTGTTGAGATCTTGTGCTCCCTTGTGAATTGATATAGTTCTGGGTCATGAGTACGTGTTGGATAATTTGGCCATTTTTAGCAAGGTACCTCGACTATATATATTTTGTGTGTTTGACCTTTGAGAGTCGTGGTTTTGTAATCTGAGTTGTTTCTCTTCCACCTGGGGATGGCATGTGGCCTCTGGGGGCCGATACTAATGGGTACGGCCACGGAAGTGAACTTGGGTGCGTGTGTTGATGTTCTTCCACCTAGGGACGGTTCGACGGGACCTCTGGGGGCCGATACTAATGGGTACGGCCGCGGAAGTGGTATCCCACCTGGGGACGGTCCGACGGGGCCTCTGGGGGCCGATACTAATGGGTACGGCCACCGGTTACCAAGTGTGGTTTCTGTGATATTGATGTTGATGTTTTGATGATTAATTGTGATATTGTCCGGAGTATCACAATGCTTTGCGCTCGGGGTCGAGAGACATTATATATCGAGTTTTGGTGCTTGGCTAGAATGGCATAAGATTAATGTGTTATGTGTAATGTGCACTTGTAAGTGAATTGAAGTGGGTAATCGGGTCGTGGACCCTGTGTTTTGTGACCGTAATGGTTGGGTCATGGACCCCGCGTTTTGTTAACGGATTTGCATTTTGGAAAAAAAAAAGAACTTTGGGGCTGTGACCCTAAATGATTTTCGAGGAATTTAAGAACTGTTCAATTTCTAATGTTTTTAAAACTCCCGAGATTTGGAAATGTTTTCAAAGTGCTTACTTACTTCGTTTCTACTTTCAAGACTTGAACTATTTTTAACTAAATATACCTCGGGAAGTCTTTCGTTGTATTCTCGGAATGTGTTGTGTATGGCTCGTATTTGCACTTTATACTTGCACTAGCGAAACAGTGGAGTTTTGCTAACCCCCGAGTAATCGGGGGGTGGATATCTGTATTGTGTCCAGGTACATGCAGGTTTTCGGGAGCTAGACACAGGATCGGCACGAGGGATGATGAAAGACGAATGATACTAATCACACGAAGGCCAGTCTTGTGTTCAGTTAGTCGGAGTCCATTGTATTGTCTTTTCCGCTGTCTTATTGTTCGTTGTTGCAAGTATTTTACCCTTGCGTGGGTATGAGTCTGGATGAGTTTATGTATTTTTATTTGTAAGTCAGCGTCGAAAGACCAAATCGGTGTATTGGTTCGTTATTTTGATTCGTCGGTATGTAATGAAATGTGTTGTTTAGATGTCTAGCCTGGTGGATCCTCGCGGAGAGGGTCTGCGGCGTGTAATATTCCCGGTTCGATCTGGGGATGTTACAATTATGGTATCAGAGCTTAGGTTGCGGAAACCTAGGCTGTCGGGTCCAGTCGTGTATTGTTGGGTCTTGTCTTGTCAGATTGAGTCTGACTGATGTCGTGTCGCGACGCGTCGTTTGGAATGTCGGCCGTGATTAGTATCAGGGTGCAGCCATCATCTTCGTGCGATCTGTGGATGTAAGTCTCCCTACTACAGGTTGTACCACGAGCTATACGAGCCTGTGTGATTTTGTGTTATGTAGTTAATATTTGAAGGTGCATCGTGAGTAAGTGACATATATTTGTTGATTCCCGTCTTGCGCTAAAATGTAGAATGATATTCTTTGAATGTATCTTTGTATAAATCATTTTTCTTGCAAGAGTATAAACCTTGGAATTTTAAGTTTTCGGATCCTTTCGGGGAGTCACGTAAAATTTTTAAAATGCCCTCCAAGGGAGGAAAAAGTTGATTTTCGTATGTTGACCACAAGGCTGTAAGTTCTGAAAACTCGAATTATTGATAATTCTTTTCCACTGTGTACTATAAGTTTTCAAAACACGAGTTTTGAACTCAAATGAGTTCTACAAAATATACTCAAGACGTGACCCTTGCTTTTAACTTTTTGGTTTTGAATGACAATTGCCTTTTGATGGTTGATCATGATGTGTTGTAATTATGTGAATCAATGGCTTTGAGATTCGAATATTGTTGTTGTTTAATTGTGACCTTCGATTCCAGTAATGTCGTATATATGTTCGCAATCATGTTGCTAAAATAGAACCGTTAGCGCACGCTAAGTGTAAGGCTAGCGCGCGCTAATGCAGCATGGGTAGCGCACGCTAAACATGTGTTGTAGCGGGCGTTAGTCAGTCTGGGCAGAGGCTATGGAACCGCATTATAGCCGTTAGGTCTAACTTTTGCGGCCAATCACCTGTAGTTGTATTCTCTACGTGGTGTCTAGTGATAACAACTGTTGTGCGTGAATGTGTGTTAAGACTTTTCGTATTGCTAGGTGATATTTGATTGTGTTTGATGAATTGATAAATTATGTCTGCTGCAAGTGTGTTCGAACACGCTTTTCTAAAACTTTCATAAGTTTGTGCAAGTGCGATTAGCCGGCGGCTTCGTATGAACTTTGGAAATTGTTTGAAATTTGCGAGCCGGCCTAGGATTCTCAAATAAAACCTCGACGATATTTGAAAGAGTTGTTTTAAAGTACCTTGAACATTTTGTAAAATATTACCGTCGTTGATGTTTGTGAAGTGTTGGGAGAATTTTCGAAAATAATTTTAATGTATTGTTGCATTTTCAAATAATTCGAGTGAATGATTTTCAAAAATCTTTCACACCATAAAAATATTTTATTTCAAAAACCAATGCGATTTTTATTTTCAAAAATATATAGTGAAAGATGAAAAATCTCACTCGATGTAAAGTTCAAACTCGGAATTGGAAATGTTAGAGTATGTAAGAATGATTTGATGATCTTGCATGGTTAACTTGTTAGTTGTTAACGGTGATGATGATACGTAGAGGCATGATGACTTCAAATGATTTCAAATGAGACGGTTAAAGTATGTTGTCTGCAAGTTTTGATGAAACAACCCGAGGTACCAAAAGTACTTTTAAGGTTTATTTTAAATAGATATACAAATCCAAGGATTTTCAAAAGATTTCCTTTAAAAGGATACCTCGTGGATTTTATTTTCGAGTTGTTATTGGTTACCTTATGTGATATGTCGTGCTGAGTTGGTACCTTAGTATAATATTTTGCGAAGTTGTGCAATCGTATTGAGTGGGAATCCGCTTAGTATGCCGATGGGCGGAAGGGCGCGATCGTGACCACGATACTAATGGCCATGAAGATCGGATGTGGACCAAGAGGATATGGTCGGGAAGGTTGCTATTCCAGCACTTCGTTCTCGTTGTTTAGGTTTCGGGACGAAACCTCTTTTAAAGGTGATATGATGTAATACCCGCATTTTTCTTTCTTTCTCTTCTGTTTCGTCCAACCGTACCGACTCGACTATGTTCGTTGATGCATCTGACCTGGTGTTGTTTCTCACCTTTGTCATTCGAGCGAGTTCTGATATTGTCTCAAATTGATCTATATATCGTTGTGACCTTTTCAAGTTTGGGAAACTAGTCTCGTTTTCGATCTTCCAACCCTTGGGCGGTGGAATTCCGTATTTGTTCAGCGATTGGCTCGCGTTTTGATTGATGTACCGTTGGGTTGGTCAATCATATTGATTTTCGTTCGTTGTGTTTTGTGATCGTCGGATAATTGACTTGATTGTATTATCCATTTGATGACGCTTGTCATTTGTTGGTTTTATTATAGCCCTAACGGCGACGTTGTGTTGGTCGTCGTGGAGCGTGTTTTCACGCCGTATATTCCTTGCGTTGCTTGTAACGTTTCGCCGATGGGCATAAGTTACGCGTTTCCTTGCATATCTCGTTGAGTTTTCCTGGCGGGATATTGCTTCTCCCTACTTGTTTTAAGTTTCGGGACGAAACTTCTTTTAAGGAGGGTAGAATGTAATATCCGCAATTTCGAATTTCGGTAATTTTCCCTTTTCGGCGGAAGTTTGTTTTGACGACTCGATCCTGACCGTTTCGTCATTCCGAGAATGATTAATTCTGCACTTTTTGTCATCCGAGTTCGTTTCGGTGTCGTTTTGTTGAGTTCCGTGTCCTTAATCGACTTTTTCACGTGGGAGTTCGACTTTGTAAAGTCACCATTAATTCTTGGAAACTCCAAAAATTCTGAATCTTTGCAACATTATAGAGCATCAAGTTAGCTTTCCAATGGTTCAAACGGTGAGTCAATCGGAGTCCAGACGAAGGAGTTATGGTCGAAATAGCCAAGACTGCACGGTGTGCCTTTTTGGTGTTGAAGGGGGCTGTACCGTGTGCCGCGGCACACTCAGGCTGTGCCGCGGCACTAAGCTGATTCCTGGGCGTTTTTGGTGGCCCTGGGCCGCGGCACACTTGTCCTGTGCCGCGGCACACGGGCTTTTTCTGCGTTTTTTAGCAGATTTTCGAGGAGAAAACTTCATTTTTCTCCTCTCTTCTTCCTCCTCCCATCTAGAGCGATTTCAATGGCGATTTTGGGCGATTTGAGTGCTCCAAAACTTGTAGAGATCATCTACCTCAAGTCTTGTTGTAGATTTTCGACCTCTACTTGAATCCTTCATCCAAATCAAGGTATTTTGGCTTGAACCCTTGTTTTTGTAGATTTGGGGATTTTCCTTTTTGATTTCGATTCCAATCCGTTTTTAATCAATTAATTGTTGTATAAATGTTGTTTTGAACTTGTTCTACGGATTGGATACTCGTATCTTTGGTTCGTTCAACCCGAGGGGTGATTTCTTTGTTCTTGAAGGGTCTTGAACATTTAATATTCGATTAAATGTTCGAATGAGTTCCCTTGGATAGTTTGTTGGGATTTCCGTTGTTTTCGGCCTTGATTCTCGTCGTAATCATGTTTTATTATTCCCTACGGAGGATTATAGGTGCTCGATGATTCCGATGTTGAATTCCGTTGGTGTTGATGATTCATATGGTGTTTTCCCGTAGTAATTTGGTCTTTATCACGTTCTAGATAGTGTTCGGGAATTTGAGGGCTACCCGGCCGTATCCGTTCACTTTTCCATTGCTCGTGATATCGAGGCAAGTATCTTGCCCATACATTACGTGTTTTGTGGATATAATGGTTGCTAAATGTCGATATGTGCCAAATAAATATTTATAATCATTTTTCAAAAGAATCGGTATATTTACCATTATGGTTTTCGTAAAAGTGACCCGTGTGGGTCGGGAATTAATATGTTAGTTGATTATGTGTGCTAGTTTCGAGTATAGGATCACCTTACTTTCGTGTGATGTCATTATGTATGATTATGGCGTTGGTAAATGTAAAGTGTAATTCTCTTGTCAAATTATGTGCTTGGAGTCCCGTGGTTATGGATGAATATATTGAGTTTTTGTGATATTGGTTGTGTCGTTCGGTGCTGTTGAGATCTTGTGCTCCCTTGTGAATTGATATAGTTCTGGGTCGTGAGTACGTGTTGGATAATTTGGCCATTCTAGCAAGGTACCTCGACTATATATATTTTGTGTGTTTGACCTTTGAGAGTCGTGGTTTTGTAATCTGAGTTGTTTCTCTTCCACCTGGGGATGGCATGTGGCCTCTGGGGGCCGATACTAATGGGTACGGCCACGGAAGTGAACTTGGGTGCGTGTGTTGATGTTCTTCCACCTGGGGACGGTTCGACGGGACCTCTGGGGGCCGATACTAATGGGTACGGCCGCGGAAGTGGTTTCCCACCTGGGGACGGTCCGACGGGGCCTCTGGGGGCCGATACTAATGGGTACGGCCACGGGTTACCAAGTGTGGTTTCTGTGATATTGATGTTGATGTTTTGATGATTAATTGTGATATTGTCCGGAGTATCACAATGCTTTGCGCTCGGGGTCGAGAGACATTATATATCGAGTTTTGGTGCTTGGCTAGAATGGCATAAGATTAATGTGTTATGTGTAATGTGCACTTGTAAGTGAATTGAAGTGGGTAATCGGGTCGTGGACCCTGTGTTTTGTGACCGTAATGGTTGGGTCGTGGACCCCGCGTTTTGTTAACGGATTTGCATTTTGAAAAAAAAAAAGAACTTTGGGGCTGTGACCCTAAATGATTTTCGAGGAATTTAAGAACTGTTCAATTTCTAATGTTTTTAAAACTCCCGAGATTTGGAAATGTTTTCAAAGTGCTTACTTACTTCGTTTCTACTTTCAAGACTTGAACTATTTTTAACTAAATATACCTCGGGAAGTCTTTCGTTGTATTCTCGGAATGTGTTGTGTATGGCTCGTATTTGCACTTTATACTTGCACTAGCGAAACAGTGGAGTTTTGCTAACCCCCGAGTAATCGGGGGGTGGATATCTGTATTGTGTCAGTACATGCAGTTTTCGGGAGCTAGACACGGGATCGGCACGAGGATGATGAAAGACGAATGATTCTAATCACACGAAGGCCGAGTCTTGGGTTCGATTAGTCGAGTCCATTGTATTGTCTTTTCCGCTGTCTTATTGTTCGTTGTTGCAAGTATTTTACCCTTGCGTGGGTATGAGTCTGGATGAGTTTATGTATTTTTATTTGTAAGTCAGCGTCGAAAGACCAAATCGGTGTATTGGTTCGTTATTTTGATTCGTCGGTATGTAATGAAATGTGTTGTTTAGATGTCTAGCCTGGTGGATCCTCGCGGAGAGGGTCTGCGGCGTGTAATATTCCCGGTTCGATCTGGGGATGTTACACTATTATGGGCGTTAGCGTATGCTAACTGTTGTATTTAGCGCACGTAAAGGCTATTTAGCATACGTAAGGCCGAGGACCGAAAGAGACAGTGGGTTGGGATCCCGTTAGCTCACGCTAATAGTCATTTTCTATAATAGGACAATACCTCATTTCATTTCTCAGATTACACTTTGCCCTATACCCGATTTCCGAGACTTAGAGAGTTACCCTCTCAACCTTAAACCATCATATCAACCTCTGATTATACTCATTGAAGGCAAGGAGCTTTGGGGATTGGTGTTCGAACGTTCGACGTTGAGTTCATCAAGTGCTTTCATCTTTTCTTTCTGTATAAGGTACGTAATGCCGCCCGAGCTTAGAATTTGTGTTCTTATTCGAATTATGAACATTACTTCTGGAACTATTAAGGTTATTGATAACTTATTAGGGTGGACATCATGCCTTAGAAAATCTGAGGTAATCATGTTAGAACTTCTCTGAGTAAGAAGATTATAACTGAGCCTTATTAAGTTGAACCCAGGATATAGTTTCTGAGATTTGTTGCACATTTTGGATGTCGATTCTGAATCACTTGTATACCAATATATTGTTAATATCATCACCTAGAATGGGGATATTCAAGAAGATGAATTCTAAGGGTCTTCACTAAGAATAATCCATGTATAGTATGAAGTGTTCTTCTAACGTAATTCATGACTTGTAATGATTTCTGGACACGATGATCTTTATATTGATGATTGGAACGAAGTGTATTGATGGGTAACAATTGTTATGAACTTAAAAACTTTGGCAAGAAGGATCGCTTGTGGAAGAACGAAATTATAGGGATGAATTAATCTAGAACTCGGTTGAAATATGTTAAATAACTGAACCAAGTATTGGAATTGATAATCAGGAATCCAAGTGTGAATTTATGATGATAAGAATGTCCTTGAACTCATAGACGTCGACTTTCATATCCGTTATGGTCATTTGATTCGCATGAAGTATGTCATTAGTTCGACCGAGCGTTCGTCAAATGAGTTGATCCGTGAAAGGCTAACTTAGAGTGTTAACCTAGCCGTAGTAGACGTTAGATGTTTGTACGTTAAATTGTTATGAAAGTTTAGTTGTCATTTTCCTATTGTTTAAAGGTTCGAGCGTTGCGAAGAGTTGATCGAAGGAGGCGGCCTTAGAGTTTGTTGAAATCGTTGAAGTATATATTTCTTGCCACCTTTCTAAGGCAAGTACCTTAATTGTATTTATTCATATTGACATTGGTTATGTTGTTGTGTGTCGTGCATATATGTCGTGATTGTTTTGTCCAGCATGCGTTGGTCCGACGGGATCATCATGGGAATCTATAGCTGTGTGTGCTGGATCGTTGGCAGGTATTTCCACCATGCATTGGTCCGACGGGATCATCATGGGAATCTAAAGCTGTGTGTGCTGGATCGTTGGAATACCACGAGTATGTTGAGATTGATATGATGTGTTGTGCATTGTTACTGTTTCTCGTTGGAGAGACTTGTTGTGATTATTGTTGATATTATTAACGTTATTATTCAGGGATTGCTAAATAAATCATTGTTGTATAATTATCGTAATTGTACTAGCATCGTTGTGCTAACCCCTCGGGGTGGACATTTGTTTTATGTTCAAGATCCAGGAGGCGGAAAAACAACCACTAGAGCTGCATGACGACGAGGGTGCAGAGTGATGTTACGTCCAGAATAATTCGTCAGATGTTTGTTTGTTTTAATAAAGTACTCGAGTACATTATTGTTTTGTCATCTATGAAGTTGTATTCGGATGTGGATTGATTTGTTTGTTTTGAGTGGTGTAATAATTATTTCTATGATTGGTATTTAATAATTTTTTTTAAATTCTTAGCCTGATAAATCCTTATATCGAGGATTTACAGCACTGTAATAATCCTGAATATCTTGGGTGTTACATAACGTACATTAATGGCCTTACGCGTTAACATGTGTATGTTACGTACGTAACACGGGTCAAACTATATAACCGCGGGGGACGGGTTTTGGACCTCATTTCTCATCCTCCTTCTTCCTCTCCGGCGATTTGAGCATTCCCAAGACAAAGGGTTGTCGAGAATTCATCAATCATCATCATTTTTGGATTTCTAACGCGATTTAATCATCAACCATCCATCTTTCCTCCTGCGATTCGAGGGTAATTCCTTAGAACTCTTGTTGGCCACTAGGTATACAATATACAGCTTGTAAAGTAATAGTACAAATTATTGGAATATTCTATTCCATATAATCATAAATTGGTTTTTATGATGAGTTGATGATGAACTAATGTTAAGTTGATGATGTTATAGATCAAATAAAACAACAATGAAACGAAGCAAAACAGCAAAGAAGTCGAGGACGCTCGAAACGGACAGAAAAGCAAACAAGTGATGAATTAGTGAAGCCAACATACGCTATATCGATTATATAACGTACATAATAGAAAAGTTACCTGAAGGCAGACGAGAGTGCAGCTGACACAGTTAACGCACGCTATGTGCAAAGTTTAACGCACGCTATCGAATGCACTTAATGTATGTAACATGGAGAGGTTAACGTACGTAATGTAGTTTGCATACGAATTCAAACAAATGAACCATTGGAAGATTTGAAGTCCAAGTCAAAGGGATATGCAATGGATATATGACTAAATTTAACGTACGCTACAATGCCAACTTAACATACGCGACTCAAGGTTCTTAACGTACGTAATAGTGTGAGCTAACGTACGTAATCGAAGAGACAGAATGCTACTGGACTATTTCGTATGAAGTTTAACATACGTAACCAAAGAATTTTAACGTACATAACATGTATAATGTACGCTATAGATGAAAGCTAACGTACGTAATGCAGGATGCAGGAGCTAACAGATAGTTGAGCCTTTGAGCCTATAAATACCAAGGCATATGGTATTATTCATAACAACAACTCTGAGATAATCATACATACATTTGATATCATTTTATACACTATCATTGTTGTATTTGTAAACTCTACTCCGCATTATCTTTCACCATTCTAAGTGGGGTGCCAATTATCCAACAATTGGTATCAGAGCGGTTTCTATTGAAAGCGGCTTAACATCCAAGGAGAAGAAGATCCTATGGTGTTTCAATTTACCCTGGTCGAAGGTCTTGCCTTAAATCGACCTCCATTTTTTGATGGATCGAATTTTATGACGTGGAAGAAGAAAATGTCTATTTTCATCCGAGCCTACGACATCGAGCTTTGGAAAGATATTCGCCTAGATCCGAAAATTCCCATGAATTCAGGCGGTACTCTCAAAAACTTTGAAGAGTATAATGACGAAGATTGGAAGAACGACCACTATAATTGCAAAGCAACGCAATTATTATATTTTGCTTTAAATCCGGAAGAACACAATCGGATATCATCATGTGATAGTGCCAAAGAGATTTGGAAATTGCTTGAGGTAACTCATGAAGGAACATCACAAGTCAAGGAGATTAAAATAAATATGCTCCTCCACGACTACGAGCTATTTATGATGAAGAGTGACGAGTCCATAACAAACATGCTCGACCGATTTTCGGTCATCAATAATGGACTGGCTTGTTTCGGAAAACCGTTGACAAGTAGTAAAAAAGTAAAGAAAATCTTAAGATCACTACCTGTTGAATGGGACGGGACAGTTACGGCGATTATGGAATCGAAAGATTTAAATAATCTTGATTTTATTGTTCTCGTTGGTTCACTAATAAACTACGAGATAGTTCTTAAATCTCAAAATGCCAAACCAAAACCGAAGGAAAGATCGATAGATTTGAAAGCTAAGATGTCTAAGAAAGAAGAAATCCCAGTAGATGAAGATGATGAAGAATCGGCATATTATGCCAAGAATATAAATAAGTTTCAAAACTTATTGAACTGGAGAAGGAAAGACATCAAGACGAGCGAATCAAAGAAATTCGACAATAACTGTCGAAATTGTGGTAAACCAGGTCACTTTGCAAAAAATTGCTGAGGCACGACTTCGAAGAAGGAAGTACTCATAGCTACATGGAGTAATGAAGAGGAAGACGATGAATATACTCAAAATAACGTCGCACTCATGGCAAGGAGTTCATTCGATGAAAGGATGTCGAAAGCCAGGTCAGTACCTCGTCTCACAACGAATTATTTGAAGCATTCGAACTTTTACAAACCGATTTTCAAAGTGCTTTAATTGACCATAAATCCCTAAAAGCAAAAAATAAATTATTAGAGGATGAAATCTCCAAAATTCAAAAAGGGAAATTTATTGAAACCAATCATTCTAAATGTCTTGAAAATGAAAATAAATTAAAGGATGATCTTTTGAAAATTCAAAACGAGCCTAAGAATTTAACGAATAAATTTTCTTGCAGAAATGACAAATTTGAACAAATGCTTTCCGTTCAAAAATTTTCTTTAAACAAACAGGGGTTAGGATCCAAACCGAATAATAAAACCGAATCCTTAAATTTTAAAATACCCCGATGTGAGAAATGTTTAAAACTTGGGCATTATATTTCGATTTGCAAAAGCCCAAGACGAACGATCAAAATTAAAAAAGTTTGGATTCCAAAAGGAACCATTATACCGAATATCGTCTATATTTCAAAAGAAAAACCAACTCTCGGTTGGATCCCCAAAAATCAAAATTAATATATTTCCATCAATTGGTATTTTGATAATTTATATTTTTACCAATTGGTATTTAACTCAGGGGGAGTTGCTAATTTTACAAATGGGGAGATCTATTTTTCTGGGGGAGTTTTACCATCATATTTATTTATCAATTTTTTTATTATTGCACTTTTTGATTATGACAAAAAGGGGGGGAGAAAGAGTCATGGAAAAATGACAAGAAATATAAAAACAATATCCCGATCATAAAAGGGGGAGAAAAAAGACAAAGGGTAAGAGAATCGAGAAAACGAAGAAGAAACTTGAAGAAGAAAATAATATGAAGAAGTTGAAAAGAAGAAAAGAAAAGACGGGGAGATGAAAAACTAACGAAAGGGGCAAAACCGAAAACTTTGATCTGTAATTATTTTAATTTTGCAGGTATAAAATCCCATTAAAAGGTTGTTGTTTTGTCATCATCAAAAATGGGGAGATTGTTGGAATATTCTATTCCATATAATCATAAATTCGTTTTGATGATGAGTTGATGATGAGCTAATGTTAAGTTGATGATGTTATCAATAAAACAAAACAACAATGAAACGAAGAAAAATAACAAAGAAGTTGAATACGCTCGAAACGGACAGAAAATCAAACAATGATGAATTAGTGAAGCTAACGTACGCTATATCAATTATATAACGTACGTAATGGAAAAGTGACCTGAAGGCAGACGACAGCTGACACAGTTAACGCACGCTATGTGCAAAGTTTAACGCACGCTATCAGATGCACTTAACGTACATAACATGGAGAGGTTAACGTACGTAATGTAGTTTGAATACAAATTCAAACAAATGAACCGTTGGAAGATTCGTAGTCCAAGTCAAAAGTATATGCAACGGATATATGACTAAAGTTAACGTACGCTACAATGCCAACTTAACGTATGCAACTCAAGGTTCTTAACGTATGTAATAGTGTGAGCTAACGTACGTAATCGAAGAGACAGAATGCTACTGGACTATTTTGTATGAAGCTTAACTTACGTAAACCAAAGAATGTTAACGTACGTAACATGTATAACATATGCTATAGATGAAACCTACGTACGTAATGCAGGATGCTGGAGCTAATGGCTAGTTGAGCCTATAAGTACCAAGGCATATGGTATTATTCATAATAACAACTCTAAGATAATCATATATATGTTTGATATAATTGTATATACTATCGTTGTTGTATTTGGGCTTAATTGATAAGTGTTTGAGTGTTCATATATGAAAGCATACACGAGAGGAAAGATACGGATTGTAGATTGATTCGGTGTTATTCGGATCGTTGATCCGGTACTCGAGTGAGGTTTGTCTAGTACCCATTGAAAGCTAGATAGGTTGCTTCCTTGTCCGATAGAAAAGAAAAACGGTTTATCTTGGACCGACATAAAGACAAGAGTGTAACGGTTTATCTCGGACCGATAGAAGACGAGATTGTAATGGTATCCCTCAGACCATTAGAAGACGAGGCGCAGAGGTTGATCTTAAGCCTAAGGAAAAAGATACGAAGAGAGGACATAGGCACGTTTGGCCGAACCTCTATAAATCTTGTGTCATTTACTTCCCGCAAGTTAATTACGCTTCCACAACGCAAAAGAGTTTGAAAACTCTACTCTGCAATATCTTTCACTATTCTAAGTGGGGTGCCAATTATCCAACACAAATAGGTGTACGATTTTTGTAACGCCCCAAAATAAACCGACGTAACTGTGCCGTGAATCCCGTGTGGGACCCACAAGGCGATTTTAAAAGAGGTTTTAAAAATGATTTATTCAACAAGTAGTTTGCGGAAACGTTCTAATGAAAGCTGTTGTGCGGCATTTAAACACGCCTCGAAGGCGATCGTCATAGCAGTCGGGAAGTCTACCATGAGGGATATGCTCGGGGCAAACACCCTGAACTCGGCACCCATGGCGATCGCCTTTTGTTGATTGGCGATCGTCTTTTGTTGATTAGGCGATCGTCCTTTGTCGATTGGCGATCATCTCGTGCCACGTATTAATCTGAGATCCGTCAGAAGTCACCAAAGCCCAAATCTCGGGCTGGGACCCGCGTGCAGATCTCAAAAGGTGCTTGTGCAGACAAGATCGGTGCCTTTGCTGTCACCTACTTCACCTACCAACGGGCGCAGACTGCGAAATCTTGAGACAAGACCTGTGCTCACAGTCTGTCACCTACTTCACCTACCAACAGTACCGCCGAAAAGGTGGGTGACAGCGGCTCAGGGCGCATGCGAGTTCCCCGTCAGACCGTACAACCAACTGTCAGTAACTACCGCGGACTTTAAGGGAAAAGCTCCACGCGACGAGACGATCGGCCGTCTTATTATAATATAAATAACGACGATCGGCTGCGATCGCAGGAGGGCCCAGAGCTTGATGCGCTATAAATAGAAGGTCCATAACACAGAATAAGGACCGCGAAATACACAGCAAACAAGAGAGAGAAAAGAGAAAGACATTCTCACACATAGAACATCCACAGCAAGAATTCACAGAACTCCATATCTGATTCTTCTGGCATTCTATACGCTCCACAGCTTAGAAAACTAGAATCCTTTACACTCTTTGTGATAGATTCTAACATTAATATTTGTACTCAACCGTATACTTATTAATAAAATCTCGCGAGAGCATTCAAGCCCGGGATTAACAACCCCGGCAAATCTTGTGTCATTTAATTTCTCACGGACGTGCTCCCGCACTTGTTGGTTACTCGATCATTCCAGCCACATTATCTTCGGATAATATTTTGGGTAACAACAATTGGCGCTAGAGGAAGGGGCACTTACCTTCACTTTTATTCCGATCGTCTCGTAGAACACTCATTGTTCTCCGGACTCACACTTGAAGAAACACTCACTGTTCTTCAAAAGAAACAAACCTCCAGAAAAATGACGTCTGCTACAACTTCCAAGAGAGCCACCCTGAGATCCGCCGGAAATATCATTCCGACGCGGACAGAATCCCAGCCCGCGGCGGAAGGCGACCGCGGCGACGCTAGATCCTCACTCCCGCCCCAGGGCGGCCTAGTCTCTCACTCGATCGGTTCCGGACATGGAGCAGTTGAGAGGCCATAGCCGTCCTCGGGAGCGGCAGATTACATGCGACTCGCCCACCATCACTCCGTCAACCATCCGCCGAGCCGGCGGAAGCTCAAAGGATATATGTTGAGAAATCAACGGAGAACCCGAGCCGCGATCAAAGGCTCTCGTTAGGCGGGGCGACTCCGTCTTGACGCCTAGGGAGTGATCCCTCGTGGCGACACAGGCGGTCGGGCCCGAGTCGGGAGGCATCGGAGTCCGAATCCGTCACCGGGAGTTCGGCATATCCGACTCCCGGAAAGACAGGCGGTCGACAGGCCCCACTCGCCCGAGAAATGAGTGCGGGCGAAGGCTCGTCATCCACCATGGGGCGAGATCGGTACATGATCGCCTCGGCTCGCGCTCGGCGGCCAATCGGAGCTGTCAGGCCACGCGATGGCCGCAATGCGGCGCCGGCTCGGCGAAATGAAGGCGCTACTAGACACTGGGGCAGGCGCCAGGAGATCGATCTCTGGACCAAGTGAACCACTCGCGGTCCAGATCGAGCTCGCCCCGGTTCAACCAACAATCAATCCCCCACAGACACCTCTATATGAGGGAAGATCGGACCCGGAGACCCACTTAAGCAAATTCCGGATCTACATGACCGGATGCGGAGCATCAGATGCGACGAAATGTCGGATGTTCCCGCTAACTCTGGGCGACCTCGCCCACAGGTGGTACATCTCACTGCCTCCTCGCTCAATCAATTGCTTCGAGAAGTTGGCGAACGACTTTACGTCGTACTTCGCCGCCAAAGTCGCTCGCCCTGAAGGCCCCCACCGCATGATGAAAATCAAGCAGGGGAAGGACGAGCCAGATGCAGATTACATCGACCGGGTGGACGAGATAGTCCTCACCGGTGAACCCATTAGCGACGAGCTCGCCCTCTATTCGATCTGGGGATTCTACGGCCACTCACCCATGTTCAGGCATCTCACAAAGGATATCCCCCCGACCTACTCGGTCTTCCGCGTCAGAGCCGCCGATTTCCTGGCCAGGCAGAGGATGCTCTCCCTCCGTTTAGATGAGGAACCCACCGGAGAGGGAAGGATGCCGTCCCATGTTCAGAAGAAGGCGGTCGCCAAGCCCAGAAAGGCGGTCACAAAGCCGCCTGGCGAATTCAAAGCGTTCGGTGATGTAGAGGTTCACCTCCTCCACAACCTCAACTTGTCTCCAGCCCACATCTTCAACGCAATTAAGGGGCGGGAGTGGCTTTCCAAACCGAAGCCAATAAGGGACCACGGTCATCTGGACCGTAGCAAGTTCTGTGCCTATCACAAAAGTCCCGGCCACAATACCAGCCAATGCCGCGACCTCCTCAGGCAACTCTGGCGACTGTTCGAAGAAGGCAAATTAGACAACCTGGTCACCAAGCCAGAACCTCGACCAGAGAGGACCGGAGGGCGCGAGCGCCGTCAGATCGAAAGGATGCCTCCCAATCCGGTCGCCAGGATCGAACACGAGCCAGAGCATTCCGATGAATCGATTCCTCCGATCAACCCTGGCGGTCGGATTAATATGCTCCAAGCGGGAGGTGGGAGCCTCGGGGGCCTTTCCCCGGTTTCCACCGCGTCAAACAGAAGCGGAAGGCCGGGCGAGGGCATTCGCGGAATCCATATTGTGGTGCCCCAGGCCGACCATCGCTAGAACGCGCTCATCACCTTCTCCAATAAAGACAGGAGGGGTACAATGCCCCAAAGAGGATGCATTGGTGATCTCTGCTGTATCACGGGAAGGCGGTCGGCCAGCGTCTTTGGTCGACAACGGGAGCTCTGCAATATCATATTCAAAACTCTGGATCGGCTCGGAAAGCGACCAAATTCATCGTGCCATTTGACACCGTGCTCCGAGGATTCGGCGACAACCTTTGTCAAGCCTATGGGAGGATCAAGCTCTCCGTCGGTGATATGCATTTACGATCCCAAGGTTAGGATCACTAGGAACCTTAATTTTGTAATCATAGATAGACCCAGCATCTATAATGGGTTCCTAGGTCGTCCTTTCTTAGAAACCTTTGAGGCGGTCGCTTCGTCCTTCTTTTATTGTATCAAATTCCCCACTGCCGATGGGACGGTCGGTACTGTAAAGGGGGACCAGCTAATGGCAAAAAGATGTTTAAATTACTCCTGTGTCACTACTGTTTTCAATACTTCCCCCGATATGTGTAACGTTGAAACGATCGACGATCGACCCATGGAGATCGACGAACCAAACACATCGTATCAACCCAATTCAGAGGACGGCATCTCGGATCAGTTAACGGACGACATCGAGCCAAGGATCGGTTTCGAGCCTAGTCTCGACGTCGATCGAGATCGAGTCGAAATCGTTCCAAGCAAGCGGCCGTCCCCATCGAAGAGTTAGAGAGTATATACATAAATCCGGCTCGTCGAGCGGGAAGTGCGGTCGGCGCAAGCATCGACCTCATGAAAGGAGATGGTCAATTTAATACTTAAGAACATCGGAGTCTTCGCCTGGTCGCATCAAGATATGGTCGGCATAAGTCCCGAGCACGCTTGCCATTATCTGAAGATCGACCCGGCGATGAAGCCTGTTCATCAAAAACGTAGGAAATTCGGCCCCGAAAAATACGCGGCGCTCGACATAGAGGTCCAAAAGTTGCTCGACAACAAGTTAATCGGGGTAGCTACGGACGACCCACAATGGGTCGCTAACGCGGTACTCGTCAAGAAGCCGACCGGTTCCTGGAGGTTATGCATTGACTTCACCGACCTCAACGCGGCTTGTCCAAAAGATCACTTTCCGATGCCTCATATTGACCACTTGGTCGATAGTACTGCAGGCTGCGAAATGATGTCGTTTATGGATGCCTTCGCCGGATATCATCAAATCCCAATGGCGGAGAAAGACATAAAACATACATCTTTCCACACGGAAAAAGACATATACTTTTGGGTCCGGATGCCGTTCGGCTTGAAGAATGCGGGGGCGACCTACCAGCGCCTGGTCAACAGGATGTTTGCTAATCAGATCGGCAAGACCATGGAGGTCTACATCGACGATATCGTGGTCAAAAGCCTCAAAAAGGAAGATCACCTCAATGATCTCGCCGAGACTTTCGCCATCCTCGAAAAGTTCAACATGAAGCTGAACCCTAAGAAATGCAACTTTGGGGTGGGCTCCGGGAAATTCCTGGGGCACATTGTCAGCCAGAGGGGGATCGAGGCGAATCCCACCAAGATACAGGCGATCCTCGACATGCAGGAACCTCGGAACATCAAGCAGGTACAACGCCTCACAGGTTGTCTGGCCGCCCTCAACCGCTTCATATCTCGGCTCGGCGATAAAAGCAAGCCTTTCTTCGCGACCATCAAAAACAAAAAGTTCGCATGGACGAGGGAGAGTCAGCTGGCGTTCGCCAAAATAAAGGGATATTTATCCAACCCCCAGATCCTGGCAAAGCCGATCCCCGGGGAGAAATTATTCCTTTACCTAGCGGCCTCGGAGGTCGCGCTGAGTGCGGTCTTGGTACGAGCGGAGGGACTAGTCCATCTGCCGATCTACTATGTCAGTCAAGCGCTCCACGACGCTGAAACACGCTATACACCTTTGGAGAAGATCGCCTACGCTCTAGTCATGAGTGTTCGTAAGCTAAGAGCCTATTTTTTCGACCATCAAGTGGAGGTTTTGACAACTCTCCCTCTAAGGCAAGTTCTACATCGACCGGACACCAACGGGCGGCTCCTCAAATGGTCACTAGAGATCGCCCAATACGGCATCACATACGCTCCTCGCACGGCGATCAAGGGCCAAGCTCTGGCGGACTTCGTGGTGGAGTTAACATTCCCTCACAGTCCGACCCATGTCGGTCGACCTGCCTGGAAGCTGTACGTTGACGGTTCAGCGACCAACTCGCGATCAGGGGCAGGGATTGTCCTCATTAGCCCCAACGGACAAAGCTTCACAAATGCCGTGCGTTTCGGATTTCGAGCAACCAACAATGAAGCCGAATACGAGGCCTTGGTAGGCGGGCTCGACCTGGCTCTCGCCCTAGACGTTCGTCGCCTCCATATCTTCATGGACTCCCTCCTGGTGGTGAACCAAGTCAAGGGAGAATATGAGGCACGTGGCGAACAGATGATCAAATACCAAGAGCTGGTCACCGAGATGTGCACGAAATTCGAAGAAGTACAAATCGAACAAGTCCCGAGAGAGCACAACTCTCAGGCCGATGCCCTATCCAAGCAAGCATCGTCGGATGGGGCAGCCGATTTCTCTAATATCCAAATTACAAAGTCAGAAAGGCCGGCAATCGAAAGAAACACGGTAGCCCACGATTTGCGTTAGAAGAAAGGCTGGATGACTCCGTTCATCACATACTTAAAGGCGGGACGGTCCACGGCGGCCGTATCAAAGCTCGCCAACTCCGGCTCGGCGACCGGATACACCTGCTGGACGATCGTCTTTACAAGCGAGCTTTCGGCCTTCCCCTCCTCAAGTGTATTACAGGAGGAAGGACAGCTCGTTTTAGCCGAGATCACGACGGAATCTGTGGAAATCATCTTTGGTGGACGAGCTCTCATCCATAAGACAACCGAGCAAGGTTTTTAAGCCGTCACTTGAGAAGGATGCGATCGCCTATGCAGTCGTGTCATAGATGCCGATAATGGGACCAAGTATTAAAATCTCCCCAGCGGCTCACCTCAATGTACGGCCCATGGCCGTTCGCTCAATGGGGCATCGACCTTATAGGTCCCCTGCAAGCGGCTCCAGGAGGTTGTAAGTTCGCCATCGTCGGGTCGACTATTTCACAAAATGGGCGGAGGCCGAACCGCTAAACAAGATCGGCCGAGCAAGTGATCAAGTTTATACGGAGAAACATTATATGCCGGTTCGGTCTACCCCAGGCCATCATCTCCGACAATGGAAAGCAGTTCGACGGCTTAGAAGTCATGCACTGCAGTGATAAGTGGGGATCAAAAGGTTGTTCTCGGCTCCCTATCACCCTCGGACGAGCAGGCGGAGTAGAGGCGGTGAACAAGATCCTCAAACACACAATTAAAGCACGACTCGAATCCGAGGCTAGGATGATGGGCGGCGAGCTCCCAGGCGTTTTGTGGTCTTACCGAACAACGACCCGCAATTCAACGGCGAAACCCCATTCGCCTCGCCTTCGAGCAGAGCGGTGATTCCCTCGGAGATCGCCGTCCTCGGCCATCGAACCGAGCAAGAGATGACGATCGATAATGATGTGGCCGGCGGATCGACCTCGACATGCTCGAAGAACGTCGGTGACCTCGGAGATGAAGAACACTATCCACAAAAGGAGATCCGAAAAGTTCTTCAATTCAAAGGTCGGGGAAAGGCGGTTTCAAGTGGGCGATCTCGTCCTCAAAAAGATCCAAACCCACAGTGTCTTTGGACCAAGTTGGGAAGGCCCCTTGAATATCGAAATGGCTAACTAAGGAGCCTACGAGTGGAACACCCAGACGGTACTCGGACCGGTATCCACAGGCAACGTACATCTGAAGAAATACTATCAATGATAACTTTGTATTCATTTTCAACTACCAAATGTACACGGAACATAATGAAATATTTTTGTTCTCTATCCCATCTATTCTGGCGATCGCCCCACAAGCATATTACATACCGTCGAGGATCGTCGTTCAAGAATGACAATCCGAGGTAGAAAACAATACAGCCATGGCACTGGAGGTCGATGGAACCAACAGCTTCGCCCATGCAAGGCTCCTTCGAGCTTAGATCGCCCGCCCTTCGTTTGGATACGAGGTCGGCGTAGCCGAAGGACCCTCCAAAACTAGTCAGTGGACACGATCGCCCTCCCTCAATGGTCCATCATCAAACTTGGTGAACCCGGACAAGGCGACGTGCCACTACCCCCGTCTCAACGTACACCGTCGAGGGTCGCCATCTTCATGGCGAGCCGAGGTGGAAGCAGAGCTGACAAGCCGCGGGCGTGGAGTCGAATAAACCGACGACGCCCCGCGCAAGGTCTCCTCCAGACCAAGATCGCCCACCTTTCGTTTTAACACAAGGCAGGCGTAGTCTAACGGAGGACCCTCACAAAAAGTGAGTCGCGGGATACACAACATCCTTCGCACACAAAGACACGATAAGGGAGGTCGATCCATCGAACACCCCAACCATACATAATTAAACCGAAGCGAAGTGAAGATAGCACTTTGACGACCTAGTTTTTGTTTCCTTACTTACAATAAGTAAACAAAAACAAGAAGCGAAGATGGGTCGAGCTAACCCCAAACACGATCGAACAAAAGGAACCACACACGATCGGCCTCACTCAAACACATTCGCTCAAATGCGCGCAGGACGATCGAGGTCGTCCAACAAAAAATTACAAGTAAGAATTCCGATTCAAAACATATCGATACTTTCAACACTCAGACAATCGATCGGATGAACAAAACGTCGAAAGAAATCATACACATACTTGTAAAAGTTGCACGCAAACATTCAAAGGCGATCGTATGAAAAGAAGAACACTTTATTCATGACGCAAGTTTAGTACATGACGGGGCCCGAAGGCATTACAAAAGGAAAACGAAAAGTACATAGTGCTGGAGGAAAACAAAATGCCTCTCAAGGCTCCGCTTGCTGATCTTCGCCCTCGGCTTGCGGATCGGCTTCCGCCTCGGGATGAATGAGTTTACCCGTGTACCAACTCAAGTCGATCCCGAAGTCGGCCAAATCAAGGATCGGCAAGGAGAACTCCGGGTGCAAGGGATGCGCGAGGGCGTAGGACTTGAAGCTCTCCATCAAGGGACCGATCTCGATCCCTGCCTCTTTTGCGGCTCGGACGGCGTCAGCATATGCCAAGTAATAGGCAAACTCGCCGTGGCGCCACACTTTGGTAGGGATCGGTCTCGATCGCCTTGATTAGCCCTTCAACTCGCGGCCGTCTTCTCGGCCTCCGCCAACTCGGCAACTTTGGCGGCATTCTCGCCACAGGACTTCTCCGGCTCTTTCCTTGCGCGTCCGGCTCACGCTAAGCGGTCAACCATCGCCTTGATCCGTCGCCTCCTCTGCGGCGCCGCGAGCTCTGGCGGGCTTCGCGCTCCTCGTCACGGGACCGATCGGCGGCCTCCTTGGAGCGGCTCGGCTCTGCATCAATCTATCCACATCTGCTTGGCCCTTTTGGCCGTCTCCTCGTACTCCTTCTCCATGCCCGGATCCTGTTGGCATCCTCGATATTTACATTCGGCGGCCTCGAGGTCGCGATGGAGATGAGCGGTGGAGGTCGCCCCTCAAAGTCCCTTGCGGCTTGGGCGGCCATCGTCGCCGTCCCGAAGAGCCAGGCCACGGTCGCTGCATGGCATCTCCGGATCGTCGGCGGCGATCGCATCGAGTCGTCGTCGAGCCTTGGGCAAAGAGGTGGTGGCACGGCGAGCGTAGCGAGGGGATATCGAGAGGTTGTTGCGGAGCCTTGCTCGGCAGAAAGTCGGCACCATAGGAGAAGCGTCCGGATCGGCGGAGCAGACCTGCGGCGCAAACCAAGGAAACCAAAGAGTTAGCCTAAGACTTACTCGAACGCTTAGCTCGGAAAGTTCAAAACATTCTCACTGTTGACCGGCTGGGTCACGGCCGAAAAAGGGCTTTCCCAGGAGTCTCGGCGTCGGCGATCGCCGCCCTTTTCAAGTAACCGAGAAGGCGACACAGGCTGGGCCGGCAGTGCAGGACCAGCCCCTCCGCCATCGGAGCGAAGCAGGGGAGCGGCGATCGGCGGCTCGGTATAGTTAAATCCGCCTCGGTAGCGGAAGGGACGCCTCGGCCTCCGCCTCTTGCGGTTGCGGAGGCTGTTCCTCACCTTGAGTTTCCGGCTCGGCGGCCAGACACCGCAGGCTTCACCACGGGGCGGGCGAGGCAGCGTCGTGGCAGCGCGACCCGCTTTCTTTCCCATATGAAGCCGGCCAAGAAAACCGGGGTTAGACATGGCGATCTCCGTGGTAGCTCGGTGATCAGGAAAATAAGTCTCTGCAAAGGAGAAACTAAAACAAGTTAGACACTTACGTAATCATGGCGACCTCTTGGAGACGATCGCCTCGCGAAAAGAGTGGATAGAAAGTCATACCGGGTGCTTTCGGGTGGCGAGGATAGCGAAGCAGTCGAGCTCCCAACCGGTGAGACTCGTGGTGGTGATCGAACGTCTTTATATGAGATCGGCAGCGCGAATCCGCTCCCAGACGATCGAGAAATCAAAGGAAGATCGTCGGCCGACGGAACAAGGGATCTGCAAAAGGAAACAAAATTAGATCGGTCCAAGGAGTATCCAAACGAAGGGAGAAAGGAAACCCTTACTTGGATTCCTCTCCCGAAAATTGGTAGGGATATCAACTCCTCCTCCGTGGTTCGCTCGATGCGACCTCCGGGCACCACCAACCCGGCACCACTTTTTGGGTCGCCTCGGGTCTTGCTCGGCACCCGGTAACCACCCTACCACAGCGACCTTGGATATGGTACCCGCCGATCGACCCTTTACGCACGCAGTCGGCTTAAAAGATAAGTCATCTCTCCGCGAGAAGGCGGGCGAAACAACTGTGACCGCCAAATAACGTCGGTGTCTTGATAATCTGACCGGGCGTTCGACGTCAGTGGAGAGGTGCCAAATTCCAGCGATCAGCGGATACTGAAGCAAGCAGCAAGGAAGCGCAGCCGGCGGCGTGGTCATTTCGTTGATGGCGACCATACCCTCGGGAGGCTGGTCGGCACGTTCGTTCTCGGCGGGCACGTGCAATGACACATCGGAGGAATATGATATTTGGCCCTCCAGTGGTCATGTCCTTCAGTCGCGAACTCGAATCGACCAAGGGACCATTGAGGCAGTTCGGCGGCCCGAAACTCCGTCCGCTTCACATGTACATAGGGATAAGCGGCGGAGTAAGCTTCAATCAAACTCGGACAGGGCGGCAATCCCCTCCATAAGTCTAGCAAAAGCCCTATAAACCGGGCCGAGACGCATCCTTTTCCCAAGACAAACGTATCGATTCGTCTTCCTCCACCGCGACGCATCTCGCTCCTCCGCCGCCGCAGAGCCCGCCACTACGGCCTCATTGAAAAGCTCCTCAAGCTCTGCGGGTGGAATCCCCTTGCGAATAGCCTCTGCGGCCGTTTCCACGGGGATTCCCACGGGAATTTCCTCCCGGTCCCGTGGCCGCGTGAAGTGTTCCGACCTCGAAGGCCTTAGATCCTCCCGACATATTCTCAAAAGTTAAGGGAAAGGGAAAAATTGGGTTTCTTACCTAAAGAAAGGAAGGCAGTCGGCACGACAAGCTACGGAAATTTTGCAGAGCTTCAGAGGAAGACAGGACGCGTAAAAGATGAAAATGGAGTAGCCCTAGCCCCTTTTATAGATGGAGGCCGGGGTCTCTGGGCAAATAGGCGAAAGTCGAGGGCGGGATGCAACCGGCCGGGGCGCAATAAATGCGGACCTCGTGTCCGCGTCTGCGTCTTTTCGAGGGCACGCCAATCGACAAAGTCGGCGAACCGTCGGACTCCCTCAATAGAAGCGGACGCGTGTCCTTGCGGTTTCGCGAGCCCACGTCTCTTTTCCGCGCTCGGTATAAAGGGAGATCGTCAAATTTGAAATCGGATCGACCGGTCGTCTAAAACATTAGCGATCGCCAAAGTGCCACCTCACCCCGTGTTTTCAACATCGAGCCGAGTGGGGGCAATTGTTGTGCGGCATTTAAACACGCCTCGAAGGCGATCGTCATAGCAATCGGGAAGTCTACCATGAGGATATGCTCGGGGCAAACACCCTGAACTCGGCACCCACGGCGATCGCCTTTTGTTGATTAGCGATCGTCTTTTGTTGATTAGGCGATCGTCCTTTGTCGATTGGCGATCATCTCGTGCCACGTATTAATCGAGATCCGTCGAAGTCACCAAAGCCCAAATCTCGAGGCAGGACCCGCGTGCGAATCTCAAAAGGTCTTTGACAGACAAGATCGGTGCCTTGCTGTCACCTACTTCACCTACCAACAGGGCCGCAGACTGCGAAAAGTCTTGACAGACAAGACCTGTGCTCACGATCTGTCACCTACTTCACCTACCAACAGTACCGCCGAAAAGGTGGGTGACAGCGGCTCGGGCGCATGCGAGTTCCCCGTCGGACCGTACAACCAATGCCGGTAACTACCGCGGACTTTAAGGGAAAAGCTCCACGCGACGAGACGATCGGCCGTCTTATTATAATATAAATAACGACGATCGAGTGCGATCGCGAGAGGGCCAGGAGCTTGATGCGCTATAAATAGAAGGTCCATAACACGAGAATAAGGACGCGAAATACACAGACAAACAAGAGAGAAAAGAGAAAGACATTCTCACACATAGAACATCCACGGCAAGAATTCACAGAACTCCATATCGATTCTTACGGCATTCTATACGCTCCACAGCTTAGAAAACTAGAATCCTTTACACTCTTTGTGATAGATTCTAACATTAATATTTGTACTCAACCGTATACTTATTAATAAAATCTCGCGAGAGCATTCAAGCCCGGGATTAACAACCCCGGCAAATCTTGTGTCATTTAATTTCTCACGGACGTGCTCCCGCACTTGTTGGTTACTCGATCATTCCAGCCACATTATCTTCGGATAATATTTTGGGTAACAACAAAAGCGTTCGTACAACCGAAATACGAAAGGATAATAATGTCCGTTTATACGATTATTACACAACGTGGATTATTCAAATTCAGTTTAAGAAATTAACAATTCTTCTTTCCAACACTGCTCAAGCCTGACCGGAACCTTCGGGAATGTCCTGCACATATTCAAGACGCGAAGTATCGCGTCAGTCAACCCAGGTCAGACGATCGAACCAATTTTATTGATAGAATCAGATAAATTCAGAAAAACAAGGTTATCACTGAACATTCAACGTCATTTCTTTATCAGCACATAAACTCCCAAGGTCGCAACCAAAGGTCATGGAAGTATCTATACAAGAATACTCCGGACGTGGGTACCATTCAGGTTTTATCACTCAACACAATTCCACAAGATATATCAACATATAAACTCCCAAGGCCGCAGCCAAGTGTCACGGAAGTATCTACACAGGAATACTCCGAACGAGATAGTTATGATGAGCACCTTATCATGGATAGTAACACATACAATATTCTGAAACATTAATACGTAAGGTCCGAGCAATATTCACTTGCCTCAAATCCGACAAGAGTTACTCCCTTGATAACACAACGGCTCGAACGACCACACCCGAAAGCTCAACCTATTACATGTTCGTTGATTAACATCTTATGGTAATAATGATGATTAATGACAATTTTCCCCCATCCCGTTAGGATCCTAAACTTGATTGTTCGTGTTGCCAAAATCGAAATTCTCTAATTGTGACCATAATGCATATTACTAGTTTCCTCGGTTCACTATTTTACAATTAATCACCTTGTTGATTAATGTTCTAATACAACATCTGTACGTCGTGATTATGGCTCAAGGCTACCGTAACTACATCACTAATTTAAGTTTAAATTACTAGAATGGAACGATTAAGCACTAATTCCCCGAACTTAAAATGTTTGATAACTTATCCGAATTGATAGTCGTTAGTTAGTTCATCAAGGAATTATTATTAATGTTTTTACGATATGGTAATCGGATTATAATTGAAATCTACAACAAGATGATTCTAAGATGTTGGTGATTAACAATTCGGTTATGATTTCCCATTCAATTACGAGTACTACCAACATTCATTCCAGCTACTTAACAAGATAGGCATCGATTAATATTTGTGATAGTTTTCACCGTTCGATCATTCTCGAAAGTTCTAAACTACCAAAGGCATCCGAAATTTAGTATAACTCGTATAACAACACTGAAGTGAGTTCAAGATTCGATAAGCTTACCTTTATTGGTAAAAGAGAATGAAGAACGATGAAGGACGACGAAGAACGAGAGGGTAGCACCTCCAAAACCTCCTCCGGCTTGATCAACTCAATCCAACAGGACAACACTTGATTAGGGAAGCTAAAAACTGACTTAGGGAAGATAGAGAATGGTATACAAGAGTAAGGGATGAGTTTTGGGTCGGAAGAAATGAAAGGGAGGGCGTCCTTTTATAAATCCGGAACGGCTATACGTACGTTAAGCATGAAGCTTTACGTACGTAAGCCATGTTACGTACGTTAGCGCGGAGAACTTAACGTACGTAAGGAAAAACTCAAAATTCACTTGACTAAATTACACACATCGTTACGTACGTAGCTAAAGTGGGATTACATATGTAACACCCATTGACTTGCCTATCGTTATCGCGCCGAAAGTTGGTCTGACAATGCACCATCCGACGAAGATTCCTTATCTGAAGACCGACGACCGCGTTACGTACGTAAGGTGTTATCTTTAGCATACGTAATGACACATTCTTAGCGTACGTAATACATAGCTATTAACGTATGTTAGCTTTAGTTTGTTCACTAAGTTATAACCACATTGATTCCTTATAATGCGACTCCCTCTCAATCCCGTCGAGTAATCTCTCAGAGAACAAGATGTTGGCCACCGTCATATTCGCACCGATAATTGCCCAACGACATCAAGGTACGTCACCGAGAAATCATCAATTATCATACAATCACATCACAAGAATAACAGGCGTGTACAAGCTTCATTTATGATAATACAGTATGAACATATCATTCAAAATACATTTATCGTGACGGAGTACATTTATTTATTAAATAGGTGAAATAGAAATGATCGTTCAACGTAAAGCATCATGTAATACTGGTGGTATTACATACCACCCCCCTTAAAAATAGTTTCATCCCGAAATAATAGAATAACTCGGGATGATACTCCCTCATGCTCGACTCGGTTTCCCAAGTTGCTTCTTCTATGCCATGGTGCGACCATTGAACTTTCACAAGAGGTATGGCCTTATTCCTTAGTGTCTTAACGCATCGATCCAAAATCGTGGTTGGGACTTCTCTAAAAGTAGCATCATTAGAAATATCTACCTCCTCGAAATTAATCTTGTGGATTGGGTCGTACACGTACTTCCTCAGCTGGGAAACGTGGAAGATGTTATGTACTCCGTCTAATGAAGGTGGCAATGCCAGTCGATAAGCAAGTTTACCAACTCGGTCCAGTATTTCGAATGGGCCAATAAACGTCGGGCTCAATTTGCCTTTCTGGCCGAAGCGTCGAATGCCCCGCATCGGCGATACTTTGACCCAAACGTGGTCCCCGACCATAAATTCCAACGGTCGCTGGCGGTCCATAACATATGACTTTTGGCGGCTCTGAGCTGCCAACATGTGTTTTCGAACGATGGAAATCTTCTTAATAGATTCCTGGATCAGATCCAACTCATTAGCGACAACATCGGACACATTATCCCAACACAGAGGAGACTTGCACCTCCTACCGTACAAGGCCTCAAAGAGTGCCATGTCTATGCTTGCATGCCAGCTGTTGTTGTATGAAAACTCCGCCAAGCAGAGGTGTCTGGCCCAATCCTTACCCCAATCGAGTACACACGCTCTTAATATATCCTCCAGGGTTTGTATGCTACATTCTGTCTGTCCATCTGTTTGAGGGTGATAGGCCATGCTGAAATGTAACTGAGTACCCATAGCCTTGTGGACAGCCTTCCAGAAGCGGGATGCGTATCTATTATCTCTATCTGATATGATTCTCGAGGGAACGCCATGTAGCCTCACGATTTCTCGAATAAAGATGGTGGCCAGTTGCTCTGTCCCGGTGGTTTCCTGAATTGGAATGAAATGTGCCGACTTCGTCAGTCGGTCTACAACGACCCATATCGTGTCTTTTCCTCCCGCCATCACTGGTAACTTGGTGACAAAATCTATAGATATGCTCTCCCATTTCCATTCAGGAATAGGTAAGGGCTGCATGATTCCGGCCGGCCTATGGTGTTCAATCTTCACCTCTTTACATGTCATACATCGAGCAACAAACCTTGCTACCTCCTGTTTCATGTTCTTCCACCAGAAACTCTTCCGCAGATCCTTATACATCTTGCTCGCCCCGGGATGTACCGAATAGGGAGTAGAATGAGCTTCCTTGAGTATAGTCTGTTTAAGTTCGTCATTCGGTGGAATACAAATTCTGTTCTTAAACCTCACCAAGTTTCCTTGGATCCTGTAGTCTGAAATAATTCCCCCTTCGTGTAACGCCTCAAAATAAACCAGACGTAACAGTGCCGTGAATCCAGTGTGGGACCCACAAGGCGATTTTAAAAGAGGTTTTAAAAATGATTTATTCAACAAGTAGTTTGTGGAAACATTCTAATGAAAGCGTTCGTACAACCGAAATACAAAAGGATAATGTCCGTTTATACGGTTATTACACAACATGGATTATTCAAATTCAGTTTAAGAAATTAACAATTCTTCTTCCCAACACTGCTCAAGCCTGACCGGAACCTTCGGGAATGCCATGCACATATTCAACAAATTTGCCTGACGCGACGTATCGCGTTAGTCAACCCAGGTCAGACGATCGAACCAATTTTATTGATAGAATTAGATAAATTCAGAAAAACAAGGTTATCACCGAACATTCAATTTCATTTCTTTATCAGCACATAAACTCCCAAGGTCGCAACCAAAGGTCACAGAAGTATCTACACAGGAATACTCTGGACGTGGGTACCATTCAGGTTTTATCCCTCAACACAGTTCCACAAGATATATCAACATATAAACTCCCAAGGCCGCAGCCAAGGGTCACGGAAGTATCTACACAGGAATACTCCGGATGAGATAGTTAAGATGAGCACCTTACCATGGACAGTAACACTTAAAATATTCTGAAACATTAATACGTAAGGTCCGAGCAAGATTCACTTGCCTCAAATCCGACGAGAGTTACTCCCTTGATAACACAACGGCTCGAACGACCACACCCGAAAGCTCAACCTATTACATGTTCGTTGATTAACATCTTATGGTAATAATGATGATTAATGACAATTTTCTCCCATCCCGTTAGGATCCTAAACTTGATTGTTCGTGTTGCCAAAATCGAAATTCTCTAATTGTGAGCATAATGCATATTACTAGTTTCCTCGGTTCGCTATTTTACAATTAATCACCTCGTTGATTAATGTTCTAATACAACATCTCTACGTCGTGATTATAGCTCAAGGCTACCCTAACTACATCACTAATTTTAGTTTAAATTACTAGAATGGAACGATTAAGCACTAATTCCCCGAACTTAACATGTTTGATAACTTATCCGAATTGATAGTCGTTAGTTAGTTCATCAAGGAATTATTATTAACGTTTTTACGATATGGTAATCAGATTATAATTGAAATCGACAACAAGATGATTCTAAGGTGTTGGTGATTAACAATTCGGTTACGATTTCCCATTCAATTACGAGTACTACCAACATTCATTCCAACTACTTAACAAGATAGGCATCAATTAATACTTGTGATAGTTTTCACCGTTCCAATCATTCTCGAAAGTTCTAAACTACCCAAGGCATCCGAAATTTAGTATAACTCGTATAACAACACTGAAGTGAGTTCAAGATTCGATAAACTTATCTTTATTGGCAAAAGAGGATGAAGAACGACGAAGGACGACGAAGAACGAGAGGGTAGCACCTCCAAAACCTCCTCCGGCTTGACCAAATCAATCCAACAGGACAACACTTGATTAGGGAAGCTAAAAACTGACTTAGGGAAGGTAGAGAATGGTATACAAGAGTAAGGGATGAGTTTTGGGTCGGAAGAAATGAAAGGGAGGGTGTCCTTTTATAAATCCAGAATGGCTATACATACATTAGGCATGAAGCTTTACGTACATAAGCCATGTTACGTACGTTAGCATGGAGAACTTAACGTACGTAAGGAAAAACTTAGGATTCACTAGACTAAATTACACACATCGTTATGTACATAGCTAAAGTCAGATTACATACGTAACACCCATTGACTTGCCTGTCATTATCGCGCCGAAAGTTGGTCTGACAATGCACCATCCGTCGAAGATTCCTTATCTGTAGACCGACGAGCGCGTTATGTAGGTGTTATCTTTAGCATACGTAATGGCACATTCTTAGCGTACGTAATACATAGATGTTAACGTACGTTAGGTTTAGTTTGTTCACTAAGTTATAACCACATTGGTTCCTTATAATGTGACTCCCTCTCAATCTCGTCGAGTAATCTCTCGGGGAACAAGACGTTGGCCACCGTCATATTCGCATCGATAATTGCCCAACGACATCAAGGTACGTCACCGACAAATCATCAATTATCATACAATCAGATCACAAGAATAACAGGCGCGGACAAGCTTCATTTATGATAATACAGTCCGAACATATCATTCAAAATACATTTATCGTGACGGAGTACATTTATTTATTAAATAGGGAAATAGAAATGATCGTTCAACGTGAAACATCATGTAATACTGATGGTATTACAAGTTTCGAATGTGAGTGTATAGCGGAAGTTCGTTTAAGTGACTTGCTGTAAATACAGCAACTAGGCTTTCTCCTGTTTGCTTAGTGCGTACAGGGTTTTGAAATGTATACTTGTATAAATCACAGTAAAGAAAACAATAAAGGCAGAAGGTAAATAACACAGAGTTTAAAGTGGTTCGAGGTAAACCCCTATACGTCCACTGGTCCTCCACATAGGAGTAAAATGTTCATTATAATCACTACGTACACAACTACGTGACTATAACTAAACCTATCTCTGTATTGTTCACACAGATTGATATAGGGACCGAAGATTTGGGCCGTTCACACAGATTGGTTTGAGCTCTTTCTTGACTTGCATCTTCACACACAGTTCGAAGCTTCGTCTACAATGTTATTCTTCCCACACAGTTCCGAATAAGCAAGGATCTTCAGTCCACACAGGGCTGATGGTTTTCTCAATGGTAAAGGTAATCTTTAAAATCCGATTGATGTCTGTGCTGTTCTTCATTGAGGACTTAATACATTTCTTCGCTTGAATATGTGCTATGTTCTCATGAAATATACTGCTTAATAATCGCTAGAATTTCAGAGTAAAATGTTAGAGTTTTTGCGATATTGAATTGCTTTTGGTGTGTTGAGTCCTCAGCTTGGGGGTATTTATAAACTTTGGAAAATGCATCCATTATAAATGTAGCCGTTGCTAGTTGGTGAGATGTTGATGTCTGACACTTGATTGGCGGCTTGCTGAATATTTAAATTGAAGCAGATCGCATTTAATGCTTGACATCCTTTCTGTCTTCGCATTAAATGATCTTCAGCATGTTCAGACTTATCTCTCTCTAGCTGCATTAAATGTTGTCCTATCAGCAATAAATATTGTTTTAACCGTGAATACTTTATGAATATACAAAATGTATTTCACAATGGTTTAAAGCATTCTTTAATCAGGCCTGTCAGATGTGTTTTACTTTTCCGAAGTAAAAATAGCTTACAGCCCGGCTGCTGTATCCAACGTATTAAGTCTTTCACTGTAGCTATAGGCTAGACTGTGAGATCTTAAATGTTGTATGGAAGGGCTGTATGGATTTTCCAGACAGCTTTCATACTTAGCGGCATTTCGACTCTTTCGACTTCTTGAGACAACTTGCTGTATGTTGGCAATTATTAAAACAGAATTGTTTATCCCAACAATTTCCCCCTTTTTGATAATGCCAGGACCTTTTTAAGATATCTTCTTGATCCAGAGAGGCTGACTCTTGGTGTTCTGTCTAATAGTCTGATCTTCAGCACTTACTCTAAAAAGAATGTGAACTGCTCGCAGGCAAGTTTGAAGAATTTGAGAGCATCTACAGGGACGTATATTTAAACTTTAAACTTATGATTGGCGCACAGGCAAAATCTTACAGTGTGATCGAGGTTGAATACAACTTAACATATGAGCTATTCGCAGACAAGTTCTTACAACTTTAAGACATGTTCTATACTTGCTTGTTTGCAGTGAATAAATTCATAATCAAACAGTAAAAATAGTAAGCATAGATTACGAGCTGTAATCTTCCAAGAGAACAAATTTTTATTGATAGTCTGGGAAAATTACAAGTTCTCAAAATAAAACAAAATGCATACTGCAATTTCTAGCCTAAAGAACAAATACAGTTAGAAGGTTCAGACAAGCTAACTCCTATACTGAGAATGCTGCCAAGGTCTCTTGTAAGGATCATTATCGGTTCCTTCCCACCAATTAACAAGTGAATCCTTGCCTCGATCCCGGTAGATCGCTCTTCCTTCAGCGGATTGGTCAAAAGCAAGTATCTAGTCATCTGGATGGGTGTGCTGATCACCTCTAAGGTGCCTTGATTTCATTAGCAGTTGCAGAGAAAGCTTTCCTTCTGCTAACATCCTCGCAAATTCATCTGAAGCCTCCGCCAATGTCTTGAACCTGTTGAACATGGTGGATTCCCTGATGAATTTAACAAAGTATCTCATCAGTTCGTTTTTCCTCCAGTCCTTTACTTCATCAGCTGTAGGTTGTCAGTTAGAAGGCAGACGAATCTCGGGTGGTCTTTGCACGTTGTTCTTCTATGGAAAGTTTGGATCATGGAACTCCGAACGAGAACTAGCTATCCTGTATCCTTTTGCAGGCGAGGCCAGATGGCCTATTGCAATAGCAATACTGTCTTCTAGAGCAGTGTCGATTTGTCTCTGTCTACCCTTCATTGCCGGGCAGCCTCTCTGGCTTCTTCCCCTTTTGGCATCATCAAGATCTGTGACCTTTACATCAATCCGTTCTAGGATCTTCATAGAATTGTCCTGTTTGGTCTCCAGATTCGTGATTTTGTCAACGAGAGTACTGAGCACCACACACATGCCATCAACAAGACATTCATACTCATTAATGATATTCAACTTTTAACCACGTAGATCACAATCACCCAGTGATACACTGTCCCGTGGGACCACAACTAGTACCACAAAATCACCAAAATGACTGAACCACAAACAAAATATATTACCCGATGGTACTCGTGCGAGTACAAAACAAAACACAACTCTGTTCATAACAGGATGACCACAAACTCAAAATAGCACATGATATCAGTGTTGCTCGCCATCCTCGTGCCCTTATTGCTCGCCACTAAGACCTGTACCTGAATAAACAACAAGTATATTCACCCCCGAAGGGGTCAGCAAATAACGTCGTAATTAGTTTGAATAGTTTGCATTTAAATATCACAACTTTAAACTTTTTCCTCTTTCACCAAAAGTGTTTACTCGAAAAAGTTTTTGCCGAAATATGTGACGATTTAATAAGAGAATCGTAGGTTTTTATCATTTGAAAAAGCTCAAAACACCACTTGGAAAGTATTCAGGCAGTGGTTAAAAATTGATACTTAAAATTCCATTCTTAATGGAATATATAAATCGATAATATTCCTAGTTTTCCAATATACACTATATAACTATTTTCACCTGAACCATATAGTATACTCATTGTACACCCCAAAACCCCTAATACCCCCAACAAATTCCAGCCCCTCAACCAAGGTTAAACGAATTAACACAACACAACCACCACACATATAAGATGGAACTTACAATATCGAGACTTACAATCCACATACTCCAGTATGCACCAGTTCCCTAAATGTATAAGGGGAGAAAGAATAATAGTAAAAGTTCGAAGAAGTACAAATAGATTATTCTGTTTTTCCGCAGGTCTCTAATAAGATCAGAAATCAATAGGCACGACTCAAATGGAACACAGTTCACAAGAGGGACTCAGAGTCCGGGTATGTTGAGAAAAGAAACAAACAATTTGGGAAAAAGAAACTAGAGATCAGATAGACTTATAGTACAGGTCGCATGATATGGCAACAACCCAGTGATACCATAAACAGATGACTGACTCAACCTTGACAGACCCCAAAACATCAACAACCTAGATATCTATAAACTTAAGCTCTCATACTATATTCTGTAATACCCCATGATAAACGGAGACATTACAGCGTCGTAGATCCTTTTTGGAGGACATACCAGGCTTAGGCCGACATAAATCCATATTGGCAATTCAAAACCAAGACATTCATACTCATTAATGATATTCAACTTTTAACCACATAGATCACAATCACCCAACGATACACTATCTCGCGAGACCACAACTGGTACCACAACATCACCAAAACGACTGAACCACAAACAAAACATATTACCCAACAGTACTCGCGTGAGTACAAAAAAAACACAACTCTATTCATAACAGGACAACCACAGACTCAAATTAGTACATGATATCAGTGTTGCTCGCCATCCTCGTGCCCTTCTTGCTTGCCACTAAGACCTGTACCTAAATAAACAACAAGTATATTCACCCCCGAAGGGGTCAGCAAACAGCCGATGCAAGTACAACGATTCCAAAATATGTACTACAAGTGAATAAACAACAAAATCACAGTGCCATCACATATATTCCGGAATATAGTACCATAATCATCATCAGAAAACAACCTCCCGCGCTGTACTGGCCATGTACCTCACGCGAGATACACACTCCAGGGAGTCCTCATCAGGCCCTCTCTGGTTGTACAACTCCACCGAGTGATCCATAGGGAACACGGCATAGCGGATCCCAAGGGACCCTCACTGGTTTTAACTCGGTTCACACACGCTCAGAAACCACATGGCACAAACCACATTTTCTGAAATCATCCCTTTTTCACAAAAATCACATTTTTCACATATTCACACAAAGTATAATAAACGCAATCAGAGTACTTGCCTGACTTTCCAGTGAATGGAAAAGTTCAACTGACAAGGAAGATGGATTGAACGATTAGCCAAGCCTTCAACCTAAAACGGATCATATTATATAATAAACGGGTTTCTATTTATATAACTATTAGAACTCTACTATCTAATTTAGCCGAGTTTGGGGTGAGACATAGTTACGGATACACCCCGCGCGTTATTGGGGTATACGAATGTTGTGCTTCAAATTAGAGGCCATTTGGAAGTCGTTTGTCCCATTTTGGGTTGAAACCAAGAAGGTTATACACTTTTAAAGAAAATATTAAAGTATTAGGGCCAAAACATAATTATCAAAACCCCTTTAAAAAGTTTTGGGGGTCAATTTGGAATAATTAGGAACTTGATTTGGGTCAAATTATAAAGTACCAAAAAATATAATTTTAGGGTCAAATTGAAGATTTAGAAAACTTCAATCAAGTCCAACTTTATTTCAAATTCCCAAATGGCATAGCCCTAGGCTTTCAAAATTTATGTTTTTCACCCCAAAAGTTCATATGACTATCTAATCGGCCTTTTAACGCCCCCGTTTATCGTAAACTATTCGAAAAATTCTTTATTATCGATTAACATTGTTTTTATATGTAAAAACACTTTAATTGCCTAAGTCGGCGTACCCCGAACACAACCCACACACCCGAAAACACACACACTCGACACACCTACAGCACACACACACACAATACTCATACACACACACACAAACACAAACACACACACCTGCACACACAAACACACAGACACCCGCACACATAAACACACACCAGCGCACGCACAGCACACACACGGCATAATACTCAACCGAATATGGAAACTAAAACTAGAAGGATGAAGCTCGTCAGGAGGGCTTCCTAATGGTGTAAAAGGTTTCAAGTTTCGGCAGCCCGAATGGCCGTACGGGGACCCGATGTCAAGCGGCAGTTTCGGCTCCGTTCCAGCTATTCCGACCTTGGTTTGTAAAACTCGGCATATATTTTTTACCTATACATTGAAACGATAAAAACGATATATAGATTGCAAGATTTTACCAGAGGAATCTTCTTATGTTGACAAACCCTTCTCTCGGCCTCTCCTTTCCCGGAGCTCCCTGGCTTTCTCTCTTTCTTCTTTTCTTTTTTTTTTTCTCTCTCTTCCTTCTGGGATGTTCATGGCAGGACAATCCCTTCTTATCTCTTCTTTTTCTTTTTGTTGTTGTTAGGCGGTGTATATATATATATATATATATATATATATATATATATATATATATATATATATATAACATATAGTAACACTCTGCCATTACACAAATTCAAGTTCGTTATTCTAAACAACATGGGCGACATAGTTCTCAACTCCGACATAATAACCGAATTTATTCGACGGTTCATAAAATATAAAAATCACCCAATTTATTTATTACGGGGTATAACAACGAGGGAGTCGTGGTATATTGTCCGACAAGAATCCATCATTGGAATCTGAATTGGATCTCACAGAGTTGGGAGATGCAGGAGCATCTTGCGTGGGCTCGTCAGCGGCAGGTGCTTCGAAAGCAAGTGCTTCAGAAGGTTGTGCGGCTTCTTTAGTCTCAGGAATAGGAGGGACTGATTCCTCCTGAGCTGTTTGATTTTCTATAGTCGGGCATACAGGAGGGACTGAATCATCCTGTTGACTCTCAGCTTCCGCCTGCTCCGGCAGAGGGACTGATTCCTCTCGTTGGATGGCGCGGGTTTCCTCTTCTTAGTCAGAGACATGCTTGTCTCCATGATCAGGAACTTCTTGCTTTACAAGGGGGGCTGATTCCTCCTGTTTGTCCTGAGTGACTTCCTGTTGAGGGATGGGGGGTTGATGTCTTTATGAGGCCCCCTAACCCTGTTAGTCTTGCATACGAGCCATTTCTCCTTCCCGTGCTTCTTCGCGGCTGATCCTCAGACCGGCCTGAAGAGGGTCGTCGTTGGCATCTGAGTCCGGGTCGGACTGGTGGTCATCAGAGGGAGTCCTTTCATTAGATTATGACTTCCCTTTCAATCGAGCCTTTTCTTTTGCCAGATAGAATTTTGAAATCAGCCCACAGCAAAAGTTATTATCCCATTGAATTAAGACTTCGATGTTCTGGGTATCCATCACCTCCAGAACGAAATTTCTTCTTCTTTCCACTCTTTCCAGTTGTACAGGACATCATAATGGGAGACCCTGTAGTTTTTCCAAGATACAAAGCGCTCAAAGGCTTGATCAATTTGTACCTGGAGAAGAGTTTCACTGATGAGTACTGTCGGGGAGGGACTCCTTATAGTAGTTGGGTCTACTATAGGGATGGGATACGCAACAGGTTTGGGAGCCTGTATTGGAGAGGGGATCCTAACAGGGGTTGGTACCCTGATTGGAGATGGATCCCTAACAGGGGATGACACCCTGATGGGAGAGGGATCCTGTATGGGTGTGGGTTCCCTTACATGAGAGTTGGCATTTAGCTCTGTGGGGGCAACCGACTCGCCAGAGCCCTCTAACTTGGCAAATAGTTGTTTGATTGTCATAGCCGCCACTGGCTCGGGATTTGCAGTTTTTGCAGCTGTAATATCCGCATTTTTCCTTTTTTTAGGTATTTTTTGTATTGGTGTATTTTTCATTTCTAGTAACTCGCTTATAACCGTATTGATATTTCGAGAATATCCAATACTGGACTTTTTGTTATCCGAGTGTGTTTCGGACCTGTTTTACTCAATTCCGCATTTAATGTCATTTCCATCGCTATTTGGTTCGATTCTCGTAATCGTTGTTCGGAACTGCCGTTTCAGGGTTGCCGCACATCTGTCTTATGTTAGTGTGCATGTTGTGAGCTTTCGTTTGGTATATCGATCGTGTATCGTGTATTTATGATGTTTTGGGCTGTTTTGTAATTTCCCAAAGTTATGGGGTAATTACTATCGTTGTCGTTTTCCGAACCTTTGGGTAGTCAGAACCGTGTTTTCTTTTAGTGCTTTAGTTCCCACTCGAACTCGTCGTGCGAGTGTCTTCTTCCAGTTCGTTGTTTGGTGGCGGATGCGCGTTGTTTTCATCCGAGGTAGAATTCTCTGTTTTCCATCTTTGGGTGATGTCTGCACTACTGTCTGCACTCATTAGCGCGCGCTAATTTTGTTTGGTAGCACACGCTAATGTCGTTGTGTAGTGCATGCTACATTCGTTTTGTAGCGCGCACTAATGACTCGAGTACAGCAGTGGCAGTAGGTTGTTATTGTTCTCTGGACGAGCAGCTTAGCGCACGCTAAATCTGTATATTAGCACATGCTATGGCTGAGACATAGCGCACGCTAGGTGTGTGGCAGCGCGCGCTAATTCGGTAGTCCAAACTGGGCAGAATGTTTCTGGACTTAGGATGGCGAATAGGTAGCGCACGCTATACCTCGATAGCACGCGCTATCGGGGGACTGTTAGCGCACGCTATTTTCTGGTAGCGCACGCTAACGGGTCAGAACCGTAGGTTCTGGACCATTTTTAGCTGGTTAGTGTGCGCTAACCGTGATCCGTTAGCGCACGCTAAACCATCTGGTTATATATATACCCTAGAGTTGACCCATATTCCTCCATTTTACTCACTTCTCTTCCTCCCCACGGCCTGAGCGATCCAATGGTGATTTGGGGGTGATTTCTTCTTCCAATCACCTCAACTATCATCTTCCTTGAGTTCTTGGTGTATATTAACAACATATACTCGTGTTCTTCGTCTTTAATCCAAGGTAATCTCCTAGAACCCTATTTTTGGGAAATTTGGGAGTTTTTGAGTTTTTGTCCGATTCATTACGTATTATTGATTAATCCATGATGTATATGATTAATCTTGGTGGTATTCTTGTTTTCCCTATGAGTTCATGGTAAATTTCGTGGTATTTGTGAAATCGAGAGGGTTCGGTTGTGATCTGCACTCGTTGTTGTTTCGTACGAATTTATATGAATCGTAGGTAGGTTTCCGGGTGTATTCCATTTCCGTAATCGTTTAGAAATGGTTGTGATTGTATTCTTCGAATCGTTAGGTTCGGGTTGTCGGTTCCTAGCGATCGTGGTTGTTTCTCTGTTCCGTCCATTTCGTCGTTAATTACTCAAGGCAAGTATTCTTGTGAAACCTTTATGCTTGAAATGAAATGGTGATGTATATTATTGTGTGCTATGCTCACTCCGGGAGGGTCCGACGGGGCCTCGGAGGAATCCAGTGGTTTGGCCTCGGATTCACGAGCTTGTTGGCTAGCTAGTCTGGGAGGGTCCATAGAGTCCTCGTATGGGACCAGTAGTTTAGTGTAATACCACCAGTATTACATGCTGTTTCACGTTGAGCGATCATTTCTATTTCTACTATTTAATAAATAAATGCACTCCGTCGCGATAAACGCATTTTTGAATGATATGTTCGTACTGTATTATCATGAATAAAGCTTGTCTGCACCTGTTATTCTTGTAATGTGATTGTGTGATAGTTGAATATTTGTCGGTGACATACCTTGATGTCGTTGGGCAATTATCGGTGCGAATATGACGGTGGCCAACGTCTTGTTCCCCAAGAAATTACTCGACGAGATTTAGAGGGAGTCGCGTTATAAGGAATTAATGTGATAATAAATTAGTGAACAAACTGAACCTTACGTACGTTATAAGCTAAGTATTACGTACGCTAAGTGCGTGACATTACGTACGCTAAAGACTATACCTTACATACGTAATGCGGTCTTCGGTCTTCGGATAGGGAATCTTCGTCGGATGGTACGCATTGTCAGACCAACTTTCATCGCGATAGCGACAGGCAAGTCAACGGGTGTTACGTACGTTAGCCGACTTTCGTTACGTACGTAATGATGTGTGTGGTTTAATCCAGTTAGTTCTGAGTTTTCCTTACGTATGTTAAGCTTTCTAAATAACGTACGTAACATGGCTTACGTACGTAAAGTTTCAGGTTTAACGTACGTAAAACCATTCTGAATTTATAAAAGGACACCCCCCTTTCATTTCATCCGACCCAAATATCATCCCTTGCTCTTCTATACTATCCTCCACCTTGCCTAAATCGATTTTAGCTTCCCTGATCAAGTGTTATCCAATTGGAGTGAGTTGATCAAGCTCCGGAGAAGGTTTTGAAGGTGCTACCCTCTCATTCTTCGTCGTCCTTCATCGTTCTTCATCGTCTCTTGTCAATTAAGGTAAGTTTATCGAATCTTGAACTCATTTCAGTGTTGTTATACGAGTCATACTAAATTTCGGATGCCTTGGGTAGTTTAGAACTTTCAATAATGATCGGACCGGTGAAAACTATCACAATTGTTAATCGATGCCTATCAAGCTAGTAATTGGAATGGATGATGGTAGTACTCGTAGTTGGATGGAAAAACTCATAATCGAATTTGTTAATCACCAACACCTTAGAATCATCTTGTTGAAGATTTCAGTTATAATCCTATTACCATATCGTAAAACCGTTGATAATTCCTTGATGAACTAACTAACGATTATCAAATCGGATAGGTATTCAAACATGTTAGGATTTCGGAGAATTAGTGCTTAAACATTCCATTCTAGAAATTCAAACTAAAGTTAGTGATGTAATTACGGTGGCCTTTAGCCATAATCACGACGTAGGAATGTTGTATTAAAACATTGATCAACGAGATGATAAATTGTAAAATGGTGAACCGAGGAATTTAGTAATATGCTTTATGGTCGAAAATAGAGAATTTCGATCTCGGCGACATGAACAACCAGGTTTAGAATCCTAACGGGACGGGGGGAAATTGTCGTTAATCATCATTGTTACCATAAGGTGTTAATCGAAGAACATGTAATATGTTGAGCTTTCGGGTGTTGTCTTTCGAGCCGTTGTATTATCAAGGGAGTAACTGTCGTCGGATTTGAGGCAAGTGAATCTTGCTCGGACCTTACATCTTAAAATTTCAAAATATTGCATGTGTTACTATCTGTGGAATGGTGCTCGTCTTATCTATCTTGTCCGGAGTATTCCTGAGTAGATATTTCCATGACCCTTGGCTGCGGCCTTGGGAGTTTATATGTTGATATATCTTGCAGAAATGTGTTGCAGGATAAAACCTGAATGGTACCCACGTCTGGAGTATTCCTGTGTAGATACTTCCGTGACCCTTGGTAGCGATCTTGGGAGTTTATGTGCTGATAAAAGAAACGACGTTGAATATTCGGTGATAACTTTGTTCTCTGAATTTATCTGATTCTATCAATGATATTGGTTCGATTTGTCTGACCTAGGTTGACTGACACGATACGTCGTGTCAGGCAAATTTGTTGAATATGTGCAGGACATTCCCGAAGGTTCCGGTCAGGCTTGAGCAGTGTTGCGGAGAAGGCCTGTTAATTTCTTAAACTAAATTTGAATAATCCACGTTGTGTAATAACCGTATGAACAGACATTATTCCTTTTTGTATTTCGGTTTGTACGAATGCTTTCATTAGAACATTTCCACAAACTACTTGTTGAATAAATTGTTTTAAAACCTCTTTTAAAACTCGCCTTATGGGTCCCACATAGGATTCACGGCACTGTGGCATCCGGTTTATTTTGGGGCGTTACAGAAAATGGTATCAGAGCCAAAAACTCACGTGGAAAGTTGTATCAAAATATTTTGAAAACATTTTACCTTCAAAAGTCCAACACTCCTAGCGACCGTAACTCTTCGAGGAATGTCGAGGTAAAATACACGTAAACTCTTGAGAATCAGGTATAATGTTTGAATTCAGCAAGAACTCAGAGAATGTTTGTACTAAACTAACCTTCTAGATCGAACAATCATCACTAATGGCACGTCGTGGAGCTAGAAGGAACGTAAACGCTGCACAGGGTTTCACTATGAATCAGCAGGAAGACAGGAACATCAGTGAAACTAATCCAGCCGGAAATCAGCTACCGCCCGTTAATCAGAATGAACAGGAGGCGGAAAACCAGAACAATGGATGATTGGATCCAACCTTCATCCAGACACTCGCCCCAGGCCATTTCTATGGGGATCGCTCAGGTCAACCGGGCAGAATGGGTACCGGTCATTGACATAGAAGAGAACACTGGGAAGGACCGTTGGCTGGAAGAGATGCTGAAGGCCAGACCGCCATTATTCGATGGATTAAGGGATAAGCACGTGGACGATTGGATCTCCGAGATGGAGACTGCCTTCGAGGTGATCGGTTGCCCAAGGAACCAAAAAGTACCGCTAGGAATCAACCAGCTCCGCGACAACGCAGCCCGATGGTGTAGGACCTATAAGCCGAAGGATAGAGTAGTCGGATGGACCGAGTTTTTCAAACTATTGAGAGACGAGTACTGCCCCAGATCAGCTCAGACTGCTCGAGTGCGGAGTTTCTTCAGTGCAGGACCTCAGAACTTACCAGTACCAGAAATCATTCGAGCTTACAGGACCGAACTAAGCTATGTCGCGAAGATGGTTCCATCCGAAGATCAACGAATTTGCCACCTTGCTCAATGGTTGCCGGAAGATGTTCAACGTTACGCGGCTGGGTTTCACTGCACCACTCTAAGGGCATATGAGGACGTAGTCACAGCCTACGCCGGTACGATTGTCAGTTCGGATACTGGGCACAACCAAAAGAAGCAGAAGACATCTAATCAGTCCGGGAGCACCAGTAGAATGAACTCGGGAATTGGGTTCTCCTCTAAATCAGCAGCTTCGTCCCAACAGAAAGGAGCATCTGACGGGCCCTCTCGCCGGAGCTGTTTTAATTGTGGCATAGCGGGGCATACCATGAGTCAGTGTCGTAAGGCGTCTACAAAGTGTTTTTCATGCGGAAAGGGTGGGCACATGTCTTGCTACTGTTCACGGATCAAACCTACACCAAATTCAGCTCATTAGAGTCAGCAAGGCTCGGTACAGACATCCAGAGCATCCTCTATGTCCGACTATCGATCCCCACCTTACCAAACTCCTCCATACGGTGCTAGAAGAGGACGTGGGCGTGGGGGAGGCACTGCACCCTCCTCGAGAACACTGCCATCCCGCGTGTTCGAACTAAGAGCTACTGATGACTATACTGCACCTGCTGTCTCTGGTACACTTCTTATTAAATCCCAGCCTGTTCATGTACTGTTTGATACTGGAGCGACCCATTCGTTCATAACCGTGGAATGTGTTAACCATTTGAATCTTCCTTATATACCTTGTGAATCTTTTACTATTAAGCTACCCGAGGGTAGCAGGGTGGGGGGTAATTTGGAAGTTCAAAACTGCCCGATCCGCATTGATAATTAGGGTTGGACAACAAATCTCATGGTTTTTCCACTCCAGAACGAAGACGTTATTTTGGGAATGGACTGGATGACAATGCACATGACGGTATTAGACACCTATCACCTAACAGTTTCCATTACAACTCATGACGGTGCCACTCACATAATCAGAGGCCGAGAACACTTTAGTACTAAGGGGTACCTCAGTCTCCTTATAGCAGGAGTATCTTGTGACGATCGGGGAATGTATTATTGGTGTTATATTCTTCAGGAGGACACATCACAGCTGTCGGTTGCTAATATTCCCACGGTGAGCGAATTTCCGGACGTTTTTCCCAATGAATTACCAGGATTGCCGCCACGACGGGAGGTCGATCTCTCGATTGAACTTGCCAGGAACGACGCCTATCTCCAAGGCACCATACAGGATGGCACCAGCCGAGATGAAGGAATTAAACTTACAACTCTAAGAATTGCTAAAGAAGGGGCTCATTCGTCCGAGAACTTCGCCATGGGGTGCGCCGGTCCTTTTTGTAAAGAAAAAGGACAACTCCCTGCGCCTGTGTATCGATTACAGAGAACTAAATAAAGTCACTATTAATAACCGTTACCCACTTACGAGGATTGATGATTTACTAGATCAACTACAGGGAGCGACTGTGTTTTCAAAGATCGATTTATGTTATGGATATCACCAATTGAGAATTCGAGAGGAGGATATTCCAAAGCCGTATTTCGATCAAGACACGGACACTACAAGTACATGGTGGTGTCATTTGGCTTGACTAATGCCCCAGCCATTTTTATGGAATTGATGAACAAGGTTCTGATATAATTTCTCGATAAGTGTGTGGTAGTTTTTATTGACGACATTTTGATCTATTCCTGGAGCCAATAGGAGCATGAGGAACACTTGAGGCAGGTGTTGAGTGTTTTGAGGCAACACCAACTTTATGCCAAACTTTCTAAATGCGAGTTCTGGATGCCGGAGGTGACCTTTTTGGGACATGTAATTTCAGCAGAAGGCGTTAAGGTAGACCCCCATAAGATCGAGATAGTTATGAGTTGGGAACCACCAAGAACCGTCAAGTAAGTGAGGAGTTTCCTGGGATTGGCAGGATATTATCAATGGTTTGTCGAAGCTTTTTCTAGTATTGCTCGGCCATTGACGAATCTACTAAGGAGAAGTACAAAGTTTGTCTGGACAACAGATTGTCAGGAGAGCTTCGACGAACTGAAGAGGAAGCTGACTACCGCGCCAGTACTGGTACTATCGCAGGGCACGAAAGGATTCGTAATATACACCGATGCGTCTAAGCATGGACTTGGATGTGTATTCATGCAAAATGACAGAGTTATTGCATACGCCTCTTGACAACTTAAACTATATGAGGTGAACTATCCGATGCATGACTTGGAACTGGCTGCAGTGGTCCACGCCCTTAATATTTGGAGACACTACCTTTATGGGGTTACGTGTAAGATTTTTACGGACCACAAGAGTTTAAAATATATTTTCACCCAGAGAGAGTTAAACATGAGGCAGAGGCGTTGGCTGGAGCTAATCAAGGATTACGATGTGGAGATTTCATATCACCCTGAAAAGGCCAACGTCGTAGTAGATGCACTGAGTCGGAAAACTGCACAGGAGATGACACTATCCGGTTTAACGCTACAGTCGGAATTACAGCAAGACCTAAGGAGAAATGGCATTGAAGTGTGGATACAACACCGCCAGGGACAGTTGTGCTCAATTAACATTCATTCATCCTTGTTGGAAGAGATATGCCTAGCACAAATGGAAGACCCGGAACTTCGTGCGATCGGAGCAAGGTCCGAAGGGGGGATTATTTCAGACTACAGGATCCAAGGGAACTTGGTGAGGTTTAAGAACAGAATGTGTATTCCACCGAATGACGAACTTAAACAAACTATACTCAAGGAAGCTCATTCTACTCCCTATTCGGTACATCCCGTGGCGAGCAAGATGTATAAGGATCTGCGGAAGAGGTTCTAGTGGAAGAACATGAAGCAGGAGGTAGCGAGGTTTGTTGCTCGATGTATGACATGTCAACAGGTGAAGATTGAACACCGCAGGCCGACCGGAATCAGGCAGCCCTTACCCATTCCGGAATGGAAATGGGAGAGCATATCAATGGATTTTGTCACCAAGTTACCAGTAACGGCGGGAGGAAGAGACACGATATGGGTCATTGTAGACCGACTGACGAAGTCGGAACATTTCATTCCAATTAAGGAGACTACCGGAACAGAGCAGCTGGCCATCATCTTTATCCGGGAAATCGTGAGGCTACGTCCCCTCGGGAATCATATCAGATAGAGATACTAGGTACGTGTACCGCTTCTGGAAGGCTGTCCACAAGGCTATGGGTACTCAGCTACATTTTAGCATGGCCTATCACCCTCAAACAGATGTACAGAAAGAACATACTATACAGACCCTGGAGGATATATTAAGAGCGTGTGTACTCGATTGGGGTAAGGATTGGGCCATACACCTCTGCTTGGCAGAATTTTCATACAACAACAGCTGGCATGCAAGCATTGGCATGGCACCCTTCGAGGCCTTGTACGGTAGGAGGTGCAAGTCTATCCTGTGTTGGGATGATGCGTCGATGTCATCGCTACCTAGTTAGATCTGATCCAGGAATCTATTAAGAAGATTTCCATCGTTCGAAAACACATGTTGGCAGCTCAGATCCGCCAAAAGTCATATGCTACGGACCGCCAGCGACCGTTGGAATTTATGGTCGGGGACCACGTTTGGGTCAAAGTATCGCCGATGCGGGGTGTTCGACGCTTCGGCCAGAAAGGCAAATTGAGCCCGAGATTTATTGGCCCATTCAAAATATTGGACCGAGTTGGTAAACTCGCTTATCAACTAGCGTTGCCACCATCATTAGACGGAGTGCATAACATCTTCCACGTTTCCCAGTTGAGGAAGTAGGTGTACGACCCAAGCCACAAGATTAATTTCGAGGAGGTAGAGATTTCTAATGATGCTACCTTTAGAGAAGTTTCAACTGCGATTTTCGATCGACGCGTAAAGACACTAAGGAAGAAGGCCATACCTCTTGTAAAAGTTCAATGGTCGCACCATGGCATGGAAGAAGCGACTTGAGAGACCGAGACGAGCATGAGGGAGAATCATCCCGAGTTATTTTATTAGTTTCGGGGCGAAACTATTTTTAAGGGGGGTGATATGTAATACCACCACTATTACAAGCTGTTTCACGTTGAGCGATCATTTCTATTTCTACTATTTAATAAATAAATGTACTCCGTCACGATAAACGTATTTTTGAATGATATGTTCGTACTGTATTATCATGAATAAAGCTTGTCCGCACCTGTTATTCTTGTAATGTGATTGTGTGATGGTTGATGATTTGTCAGTGACATACTTTGATGTCGTTGGCCAATTATCGATGCGAATATGACGGTGGCCAACGTCTTGTTCCCCGAGAAATTACTCGACGAGATTGAGAGGGAGTCGCGTTATAAGGAATTATTGAGATAATAACTTAATGAACAAACTGAACCTTACGTACATTATAAGCTAAGTATTACGTACGCTAAGTGTGTGACATTACGTACGCTATAGATTATACCTTACGTACGTAATGCGGTCTTCGGTCTTCGGATAGGGAATATTCGTCGGATGGTACGCATTGTCAGACCAACTTTCGGCGTGATAGCGACAGGCAAGTCAACGGGTGTTACGTATGTTGGCCGACTTTCATTACGTACATAACGATGTGTGTGATTTAGTCCAGTTAGTTCTGAGTTTTCCTTACGTACGTTAAGCTTTCTAAATAACGTACGTAACATGGCTTACGTACATAAAGTTTCAGGTTTAACGTACGTAAAGCCATTTTGAATTTATAAAAGGACACCCTCCCTTTCATTTCTTTCGACCCAAAAATTATCCCTTGCTCTGGTATACTATCCTCCACCCTCCCTAAATCGATTTTAGCTTCCATAATCAAGTGTTATCCTATTGGAGTGAGTTGATCAAGCTCCGGAGAAGGTTTTGAAGGTGCTACCCTCTCATTCTTTGTCGTCCTTCGTCGTTCTTCATCGTCTCTTGTCAATTAAGGTAAGTTTATCGAATCTTGAACTCATTTCAGTGTTGTTATAAGAGTCATACTAAATTTCGGATGCCTTGGGTAGTTTAGAACTTTCAATAATGATCGGACCGGTGAAAAACTATCACAATTGTTAATCGATGCCTATCAAGCTAGTAATTGGAATAGATGATGGTAGTACTCGTAGTTGGATGGGAGTACTCATAATCGAATTTGTTAATCACCAACACCTCAGAATCATCTTGTTGAAGATTTCAATTATAATCCTATTACCATATCGTAAAACCATTGATAATTACTTGATGAACTAACTAACGATTATCAAATCGGATAGGTATTCAAACATGTTAGGATTTCAGAGAATTAGTGCTTAATCGTTCCATTCTAGAAATTCAAACTGAAGTTAGTGATGTAATTACAGTGGCCTTTAGCCATAATCACGACGTTGGAATGTTGTATTAAAACATTGATCAACGAGATGATAAATTGTAAAATGGCGAACCGAGGAATTTAGTAATATGCTTTATGGTAAAAAATAGAGAATTTCGATCTCGGCGACATGAACAACCACGTTTAGAATCCTAACGGGACGGGGGGGGGGGGGGGGAATTGTCGTAATCATCATTATTACCATAAGGTGTTAATCGACGAACATGTAATAGGTTGAGCTTTCGGGTGTGGTCGTTCGAGCCGTTGTGTTATCAAGGGAGTAACTCTCGTCGGATTTGAGGCAAGTGAATCTTGCTCGGACCTTATGTCTTAAAATTTCAGAATATGCATGTGTTACTATCTGTGGAATGGTGCTCGTCTTATCTATCTTGTCCGGAGTATTCCTGAGTAGATATTTCCGTGAACCTTGGCTGCGGCCTTGGGAGTTTATATGTTGATATATCTTGCGGAACTGTGTTGCGTGATAAAACCTGAATGGTACCCATGTCCGGAGTATTCCTGTGTAGATACTTCTGTAACCCTTGGTTGCGACCTTGGGGGTTTATGTGTTGATAAAAGAAACGACGTTGAATATTCGGTGATAACTTTGTTCTATGAATTTATTTGATTCTATTAATGATATTGGTTCGATTTGTCTGACCTAGGTTGACTGACACGATACGTCGTGTCAGGCAAATTTGTTGAATATGTGCAGGATATTCTCGAAGGTTCCGGTCAGGCTTGAGCAGTGTTAGGGAGAAGGCCTGTTAATTTCTTAAACTAAATTTGAATAATCCACGTTGTGTAATAACCATATGAACGGACATTATTCCCTTTTATATTTCGGTTTATACGAATGCTTTCATTAGAACATTTCCACAAACTACTTCTTGAATAAATTGTTTTAAAACCTCTTTTAAAACTCGCCTTGTGGGTCCCACACGGGATTCACGGCACTGTGGCATCCGGTTTATTTTGGGGCGTTACATTTAGCCCCAGTCCTTAGGGGTGGGCATGGGACGGGATGGGTCGGGATTGGGCGAATCCCGTCCCGTCCCGAAAATAAATTATCGGGACGGGACGGGACGGGATTGCGTATTTTGAAATTCATCCCGCACGTCCCGATCCCGTTCGGGTTCGGGTCGGGACCGGGACGGGACGGGATATCCCGCACATTTATTGATCTTGACAGAAACTGTTGAAAAATGAATGAGACAGCTATAAATTTTGGAATTATCAAATGAATGAGGTAGAAATTTAAAAAAAAATTCCAAACTAGTCATTCCAAAAAAAAGTGACCCCCAATATCCATTAGAAATTTATAAAATACACAGAACAAAATAGATAGTAACATAAACGCGCACAAAGGACAATAGATCAATAATCCAACTGCATAGTGCATATTACATCAACATCAACACGTGAAGATAAAATTCAAATTGAAAGTGCAGAAAACATCAACTTAAAACTGAAAACTTAAAATTGAAATTTTGATGTTTCATACATTATACATCAATTTAGGGTTTACATGATTAAATGATATATAAAAAAAATAATTATATTAAATATTACAGGACGGGACGGGATTGATCAGGATGGTCCCGGTCCCATCCCGTCCCATTGGAATAGTAACAGAGCGGGACGGGACGGGATGGGATTGCTATTTTAAGAAACTATCCCGTCCCGTCCCGCTAGTTTTCGGGACGGGATCGGAACTGGATCGGGATTTCAGGTTCAAGTGCCCAGCCCTACCAGTCCTAGGCGATGCATGTGCATGATTCTGATTTTTGAGTATGGCCAGTCTGGAGGGTCCATAGTGGCCTCGGATGGGGCCAGTGGTTTAGCCCCGGTCCTAGGCTAATTGATTATTGAATGTTTGTTTTCCGGGAAAAGACATGTCTGGTTTTGGATTTTGAATTGACTTGATATATGTACTATGAAATGTGTAAGCGAATGGTTTGCCTTGATTACTTGTACTAGCGTAATTGCTAACCACTTTGGGGACCCATTTTGGGGAAATTGTTATGAATTTCAGGCGGCGTTCATTCGGTCAAGCGGGCACTGGAGCAGCACGAGGATGCTGGCCGGGGATGTTGAGGTGTGCAATGGAGTCCCTTTATTTCCGTCGTCCATTTTGATGTGTTGTTTTCCAAACTTGTGAACTTATAGATAGTACTCGCGAGTACTTAGGCACTTTTGATTTGGGATATGTTTTGTATGTTAAATCGTATTTGTGAATTTGGGTGATGTCCTGTTTACCGGTTGTACCGGGTGATATCATTTAATTATTGTTGTGGTGTGTTGGGTACGGGGTCGGATATTGCGCCGTGTTGCGGAAGCGTAAATATCAAGTGCGGAAATTTATAACACACAAGGATCTATAGAGGTTTGGCTATAAACGAGCCTACGTCCTCTCTCAGTATCTTTTTCAATAGGCTAAAGAAAAACCTCTTCTCATCTCTTCTATCCGTCAAGGTATAACCGTTACAATCACGTCTTCTATTGGTCCGTGATAAACCACTCGTACTTGTCTTTGTGTTGGTCCAAGTTAAACCATTTTCCTTTTCGTAGGACAAGGAATCAACCTCTATAGCTTTCTATCGGTACTAGATAAACCTTGCTAAGATAGCGATTGCGATTCTAACAATGCCGGATCCTTGATCCTAATAACAGCGAATCCAATTGTATCTTTTCTTTTACCACTCGTGTATGATTTTGTGTATAACACTCAATCACTCAATGTAAGCTCAATATTCCAACAACAATACAATGAATATGAATCTCAGATGAATGTGTAGTATGCTTGAAGTTGTTGTTGTGAATCAATACCATAGACATGGTATTTATAGGCTTCATCATCAAACTAGCCGTTAGCTGCCAGACTGCTCATTACGTACGCTATCATCTCCAATTTACATACGTAAGCTTGATTACGTATGTTAACCTCAACAGGTTACGTACGTAAGCCTCTTCACAAACCAGTCCAGGGAGTTTCATCATTTGAGTTACGTACGCTAGCATAGACTTCGTTACGTACGTTAACATTACATCACTGATGACATCATATATCTGTTGCATGCTTTTCTGACTTTGACTCCTCCAACGTTCACTTGTTTGAACTGTTACGTGCGTTAATAACACTCTGTTACGTACGTAATACTCAATCGTTTACGTACGTTATGCACTCTTGTTTACGTACGTTAGCTATGTCCAGACTGCCTTTTTGCAACTTCATTTCCTTCGAATCTTTGCTTCGCCTCTTCGTTGTTTTGTTTTGTTTATCGACTTTAATCATCAAAACACTTTTAATTGATGTATGGAACAAAATGTTCCAACAATCTCCCCCTTTTTGATGATTACAAAACAAAACTTCATCAATGGGATTTACGTGCAAAAATACAAATACATGTATATGTGTACAGACCAAAGTTTTTGACTTTGTCCGTTTCATTAGTTCTTCTCCCATTTATTTTTTGACTCATTTCTTTTCTCATTTTTGTTTCTCATTTTTAATTTTTCATCATCTTTTCGACGTCTCCTCATTTTTCTTTTCCTTCATTTTCGACTTCTCCTTATTTTTGTTCAACTCCTTCGTTTTTCCAATTCTTTTTGTATGCTATCGATTTTCTTCGATTTTTCTCCCCCTTTCACGGTTAATCACATTTTCGACTTATTTCTCCATTCTCCTATCTCTCCCCCTTTTTGTATTCATAAAAAAAATTCAATAAAATAACAATAAAAAATTCAATAAATAATGAAATATGCAAAAATAAATACATGGGTATTAACTCCCCCTGAAAATATTATCCGATTTTTAAAAAAATTACTCCCCCTAAGTAAAATACCAAAAATCAATGTTTGAGGATCCAACCTATAGTTAGTTTTTGTTTAGACACGTAGACGATATTTGAAACGATTGTTCCTTTAGGAACCCAAATTTTCTTAATTTTTATCGTCCGTCTCGGGCTTTTGCAACTTGAAATATGATGCCCGATTTTTAAACACTTTTTGCAATGGGGTATCTTGAAATTAACGGATTCATTTTTCAAACGAGTTTTGAATCCTAACCCTCTTTATTTAAAGTAAACTTTTGAACACCAAGCATTTGTTCAAATTTCTCGTTTCCGCACGAGAATTTCTTTGTCAAAGATTTAAGCTCGGTTTGAATTTTAGCAAGATCATCCTTCAAAATATTTTCATTTTCAATACACTTTGAATGATCGATGTCAACAAATTTTCCCTTTTCGATAATTTTGGAATTTTCAATTTTCAAAGATGTAATTTTAGACTTAAGGGATTTGATTTCCGATAATGCATTTTGAAAATCCGTATGAAGTAATTCAAATGCATCAAAAAGTTCATCACGGGAGGATGTACTAACCTGGATTTCGACGTCGCTGTCGTCGAACGAACTCCGGGCCATGAGAGCGAGATTATTTTATTCGCTAAATTCATCTTCTTCGTCTACATCGCTCCATGTTGCCACGAGGACCTCCTTCTTGGGTTTGGCACGACAATGCTTAGCGAAGTGGCCTGGTTTTCCACATAGTCGACAAGAGTTGTCGAATTTCTTCATTTCGCTCGAGATATCCTTCTTCCTCCGATTTAATAAACTTTGGAATTTATTAATATTCTTGGCATAATATGCCGCTTCTTCGTCGCTTTCCTCCACCGGAATTTCTTCTTTCTTTCTCGATATCTTAGCCTTCATGGCTAACGATCGTTCCTTCGGCTTTGGCTTGACACTTCGTGATTTTAATACAATCTCATAATTGATTAGTGAACCAACAAGGGCACTAAAATCGAGCTTGTTGAGATCTTTGGATTCCATAATCGCGGTTACGGTGCCGTCCCATTCACTAGGTAGTGATGGTAAAATTTTCTTAACTTTTTCACTACTAGATAATGGTTTTTCAAATGAAGCAAGTCCATTGGTGATGAACGAAAATCGGTCGAGCATATTGGTGATGGACTCGTCACCCTTCATCATGAGTAACTCATAGTCATGGAGAAGCATATTGATCTTCGTCTCCTTGACTTGAGTTGTCCCTTCGTGTCTGATTTCAAGAATTTTCCATATTTCTTTCGCACTTTCACACGACGAGATTCGATTTACCTCTTCGGGATATAAGGCACAAAATAAAAGTTGGGTGGCCTTACAATTTAGATGGTCATTTTTCCAATCGGCATCGTCGTATTCTTAAAAAGACTTATGCGTACCGTCGGATTTGATAGGAACTTTTGGGCCGAGACAAATAATCTTCCAAATCTCTATATCGTAGGCAAGAATAAAGATTGACATCTTTTTCTTCCATGTCAAATAATTTGAGCCATCGAAGAATGGTGGTCGGTTGAGAGCAAGGCCTTCGATAGGAGCAAATTGAAACGCCATTGGATCTTTTTCTCCTCGGATGTTAAGTCGTGTATTGGAGTACCGCTCTGATACCAATTGTTGGGTACGGGGTCGGATATTGCACCGTGTTGCGGAAGCGTAAATATCAAGTGCGGAAATTTAAAACACACAAGGATTTATAGAAGTTCGGCTATAAACGAGCCTACGTCCTCTCTCGATATCTTTTCCAATAGGCTAAAGAAAAACCTCTTCTCCTCTCTTCTATCGGTTGAGGTATAACCGTTACAATAACGTCTTCTATTGGTCCGTGATAAACCACTCGTACTTGTCTTTGTGTCGGTCCAAGTTAAACCGTTTTCATTTTCGTAGTACAAGGAATCAACCTCTCTAGATTTCTATCGGTACTAGATAAGCCTCGCTAAGATAGAGATTGCGATTCTAACAATGCCGGATCCTTGATCCTAATAACACCGAATCCAATCGTATCTTTTCTTTTACCACTCGTGTATGATTTTATGTATAACACTTAATCACTCAATGTAAGCTCAATATTCCAACAACAATACAATGAATATGAATCTCAGATGAATGTTTAGTATGCTTGAAGTTGTTGTTGTGAATCAATACCATAGACATGGTATTTATAGGCTTCATCATCAAACTAGCCGTTAGCTGCTAGACTGCTCATTACGTACGCTATCAACTCCAATTTACATACGTAAGCTTGATTATGTACGTTAACCTCAACAGGTTACGTACGTAAGCCTTTTCACAAACCAGTCGAGGGAGTTTCATCATTTGAGTTACGTACGCTAGCATAGACTTCGTTACGTACGTTAACATTACATTACTGATGACATCATATATTCGTTGCATGCTTTTCTGACTTTGACTCCTCCAAAGTTCACTTGTTTGAACTGTTACGTACGTTAATAACACTCTGTTACGTACGTAATACTCAATCGTTTACATACGTTATGCACTCTTGTTTACGTACGTTATGCACTCTTGTTTACGTATGTTAGCTATGTCCAGAATGCCTTTTGCACCTTTGTTTCCTTCGATTCGTTGCTTCGTCTCTTCGTTGTTTTGTTTTGTTTATCGACTTTAATCATCAAAACACTTTTTATTTATGTATGGAACAAAATGTTCCAACATGGTGTTGTGTGTTTCTCGCTAACCGAGATGGTTAAATGAGCGATATTATTTATTTAGACTGTTGGATCCCACGTAGGGGCCCACGACGCTGTAATATAGCCTGAATATCTTGGGGATGTTACAGAAAATGGTATCAGAGAACTAGGTTTATGGATACCTAGGCTTGTTGGTTAATTAGGTCTAGTTGTGTTTTATTTTGCACACCGTCATCCCGCTGCCATCATCTCGGTACTTCCAGTGCTCGTAAGTTTTCCTTACTCAATTCATTGTTTTCTCGTATCATACTTCCGTTTCTTAAACTGTGACTATTTTTCCCCTCGTACTTATCATCGAATTGCTTTTGCTACCTCTTATCTCCAGTATGGATGCTGGAAGAGGTCGTGGTAGAGGTCGTGGCCGTGGTCGTGGACACGACCGGGGACGTGGGGCATCCAGTGGGGCGACCACGTCACACTCTTCTAGAGCTGGCAGTAATGTTGGTCATCAGGGCCATACTGCCACTCAAGACGATACAGCCGGCAACGGCGCCGACTTGGGTGTTGCAGCTATGATGCAACAGATGGTGAACCAAATAGCTGCGATAGCCCATTCGGTTCAAAACCCGACTCCGGCTCATGCTGCTCGGGCCGGGGTGGATCATTGGCTTCATCCTTCTCAGTTTTCTGGGACTTCAGACCCTATTGGCTGGGAGGGGTGGATCAAAGAGATGTCCAATGTGTTTGTTGCCACAAACTGTCCCGAGGATCGCAAGGTCCCAATCGCCCAGTATTTTCTCACTGGGGATGCTGCTGATTGGTGGGAGGCTGTCGGGCCTCAGGATCATGTTGCTTCTGGGACCGAGTTGAGAGACCTTATGGAAGCAGAGTACTGTCCATGGCCGGTTCGTCCGGTGTGGATTCATGCTTTTTATGATGCTCAGCCTCGAGATATTATGTTTCTTAGGCCATTTGCAGATTTCAACCGAGAATTGGGCTACGTGAAGGCCCAGGTTAAGGAGAAGGATGACAAGATTTGGCACTTTTCGAGGCGAATGAAACCGAAGATTCATGATTACATGTCTGGGCTCACCTGCACCACCCTAAAGGACTATCAGAGTAGAGCTCTTGCTTATGATATGTCCTTGATGGCCAGTGAGGCGGCTCGAGAAAGTAAGAAACAGAAGTCTGTCGGTAACTTTTCGGGTCACAAGGGCGGAGTTCAGCAGAAGTCTCAGTCTGCTAACGTACCTGCAGGCAGTTCGACTTGTTTTTCTAGGGTCTTCCGTGGTGCTACCGGCGCCCCCACTCGAGAGATTAGATGTTATAATTGTGTCCAACTGGACCATAGGAACCGGGAGTGTCTTCGTCCCCAGTTGGCTTGTCATACTTATGGCCAGTCGGGCCACAAGGCTTTCTTTTGTGATCGTGTGGGGAAGACTCTTGGTGCCCAGGCTTCTTTTACAGTGCCTAGGGAGCCGAGTGTGAATCAGGGGTCGTTTGCTCCACAGAGTGTCGGTCGAGGGAGATGTAGGGGCCAGCCCGCTAGAGGGGGAACTTCCAGTGTTGGCTCCGCTCATCCGCGTGTTTATTGTAACACCCCAAAAAGCGGCTATTACAGTGCCGTGAATCCCGCACTAGGACCCACCAGGCGATATTCAAAACAGATTAAACAAATATTATTTGTGATACCGAACCACAATGAATAGTCATTACTCCGATTAAGAGTTTATTAAAATATGGCCAACGACCTTACAATACACAGGATCCAAAAACAAGTATAAACCATATGGAGATGGAAAATACTTCAAATGTCAAATACAACCAAATAGAAATTTAAATGAAACAGAAAATAACATAACACGGTTTAACATAACCGGACAACAAGAGATGTGGGGCCCCCCGAACTAGTATCCCTCGAACCCTTCGCCGTCGACATGCTCTTCCTGTGCCTTGCCTTTGCCTCGACCTAAAATACAATACAAGTATTTCGCCCAACACAGGGTCAGATATACATGATAATCAATTCTTCTTACATATACAATTCACATATATAGATTTCAAAGAAATCATTCCGACTATCAATCATACCCCTCGGGCGTATGAAACGAACAGTCACAAGCATCCAATACTATGGACGATTTACAGTATGGCTCAAAGATGGACCTCACAGTACTCCCGATCCGGTAATGTGTCCGTGTACATGTCCGCCCCGTATACGGAATCCAGAAATATACGTGGGACAATGTACCTAATTAGCCTCACGAAACTACGTCCGTGTACGCGATCGATGCAGAATAATATCCACCAATGACTATATGTGCCTGGCTAAAAATCCTACACAATTACCAATCGGAACGCAGATATGATTCCGGATATGTCACGATACAACATGACAACAAATTCAACAAAACACATATCCGATTAAGGATCAAGAAAACTCACCAAAGTGAAAATAAGGCCAACGAGATCAATGATTCAAAGCAGCGTGCCTTGGGAATGCAACCCCATGAAGAAAACGGAATAACGTCAAGGACAATGTCAAATCACGACAAACATTTCATGAACAATTCATACATATGAAAAATATAACCATCAGAAGAATCTAATCATCATTATAACCAAGCAAGATAACTTGCCTCAAATCCGTAAGCGAAAGATAGTCCTTCTCCAAATGATCAAACGGACGGTATCCTCGGTTAAACACTCAATCGAACAAGCAACCTTGAATGAAACGTAATTCATTCAATAACATATTCACATAATATTAATATCGATTCGTAGGAAACGACGCCCGCAACCTACTCGAATAATTTATTCCACCCTGATGAATACCTTAACGATTAATGAAAGGTTTTAAAACAACTAATTCATCTTCCAAAATCGGATTACCATACCAAAAGTGTCCTGTAATTCCCTTGTTATTCCATGAACAAAAACATCTTCAATTTGCCAATAAAATTGGTTTAAATCAAATTCTCATGTTCTACAACATCTCTTATTATAAAAGGATAGTCATAATGAATTTGATACTAAATCTACCATGATAGTATCATTCATAAACAGCATCATCTACTTAATAACACTATCTATTTAGCATGATGATGAACCACATTCTAAATTATCAACACAATAGATTAATGAAAAGTTATTGCTGTAAGATCCTTATCATTCTTCAAAGACTTGTGAAACTGAACAAATATGCTTTGTTAAAGCTTCTAAGATTTCTGAACTAGATCATCTAATCTTATCTTTAACATTATCAAGTTCTTCTCAAGGTAAATAAATACCTAAAATGGTGTTTAAACACTTTATGATATCAAGTTCTTGCCTAAATCCAGTTATGATGAAGCTAACTGATCCAACAATGTCCTACTGAGCTAAATTCGTCCAGAAGGTGAGTAATGACAACTACAAACATGGTTACCATTACTACAATATCAAGAACTCCTCTAATCTAAACCCTCATTTATCATATTCATCAAGAAGTGTTTAAAGAGTTTAATTATAACTATGTTTTACTTGCTTAATCTAACTCTAGGTGAAGTATAATTCGTCATTAACATCAACATAAGAAAATAATGCAGAGAAGAAAGCACACCTACCTCCAGAAATGAAGAACAACTTCAATGCTATGAGAGAATATATTCCAAGCTCAAAAACAACTCCAAATCTCCAAGGAAATGAGCTCCACTCCAAGATTCAAGGCTTAGAAATAAGTTGGTGAAGGTTGATATCGTTTTGGTAGTGCAGAGGTATGATATGTGAAGAGAGAAATTCGGTTTGGGGTTCTGAAGAAATGAAAAACAGGCTGGTCCTATAAATAGACTGTGCAGACTTAGCGCACGCTATCGGAACAGTTTAGCGTACGCTAATGCACTTACGTACGCTATCCGGTCGATATTACGTACGTAAGTGGCTTACAGTGGCTACTGTCTTGAATTATCGCAGGCCGTTAGCGCACGCTAACGAGAAATGGGTTACGCACGCTAATAAAAGTAGATTCTCACCGACACGACAGCTCAGACCTTGATCACATGCATGCTGACGGCTAAGGAGTTCACGTGCTGAGGTCAACTGATGCCATATTCCCTCTTAGCGTACGCAACAGAGGAAACCTTACGCACGCTAAGTCACATGATTAGCGTACGTTAATCGTACTGTGTAGCGTACGCTACACTAACAGAAAAATTCGAAAATGCAACACTCTAATTAACATCGAATCATCATATATGAAATGAAAGAAAATGATATGATATTCAAATCTATAATACCACGACGTAATACTAAATGCAACGATTCATGATAATCAGATTATCCGAATAATACAATGACAGATAAAAATGAAAAGTTACAGTCGGATATTACATACTCCCCCCCTTAAAAAGAGTTTCGTCCTCGAAACTAAGGGGTAAATAACTCGGGGTATCTCGCTCGCATACTATCCTCGGTCTCCCACGTAGCCTCCTCGACTCCGTGTCGTGACCACTGAACTTTCAGTAGGGGAATCGTCTTGTTCCGCAACTGCTTGATCCTCCTCTCGAGTATCCGTACAGGACGCTCTTCGTACGAATGATCCTCTGCTAATTCAATATCTTTGAATCGAAGTACGTGGCTCGGATCAGCAACATATTTCCTCAACTGGGAGACATGAAACACGTTGTGAATCTTACTCAAGGTCGGTGGCAAGGCTAGTCGATAGGCCAGATCACCTACACGCTCCAGAACCTCAAACAGCCCAATGTACCTTGGGCTCAGCTTGCCCCTCTTCCCGAAACGAAAAACACCTCGAGTAGGAGACACTATCATTAACACATGGTCACCAACCTCGAATTCAAGCGGTCGTCGACGGTGGTCAGCATAAGACTTCTGTCGACTTTGAGCCGTTAACAACCGACTCTTAATCAAAGTGATCTTCTCACGGGCGGCTAACAACATATCGGGTTCCGTACCCAGAGATTCTGACAGTTCGTCCCAACACAAAGGGGACCTACAGCGACGGCCATATAATGCCTCATACGGTGCCATCTGAATCGAAGCGTGCCAACTATTATTATAAGTGAATTCCACCAAAGGAAGCTGGGCTTCCCAATCGTTCTTCCAATCAAGAGCACATGCTCTCAACATATCCTCTAGAGTCTGGATGGTTCTCTCCGACTGACCATCAGTCTGTGGATGAAAAGCCGTACTGAAATTCAATTGCGTGCCCGTCGCACGATGAACTGCCTTCCAGAAGTGTGACACAAATCGCCCATCACGGTCTGATACAATGCTCTTGGGGGTACCGTGTAGTCTCACAATTTCCTTAATAAACAGCTGGGCCAATCTCTCGGGGCCCCACGTGTCCTTAATCTCCAAGAAGTGGGCTGATTTGGTCAGACAGTCCACAATTACCCAAATCGTATTCATTCCTCGACGACTCGTCGGCAAGCTAGTGATAAAATACATAGATATGTCCTCCCATTTCCACTCAGGAATCGGGAGCGGTTTGACATTCTGTGGTCGTGGTGCTCAATCTTAACTCTTGTGAGTCAAACACCTCGAAACGAATTTGGCAACCTCACGTTTCATATTCCCCCACCAATAATTCTGCTTCAAATCCTTATACATCTTGCTAGAGCCCGGGTGAATAGAGTACGGGGTAGCATGGGCTTCTCTCATGATAGAGTTCCTCAACTCTTCGTCAGCGGGTACACAAACTCGATTTCTAAAACGTATCAATCCATCATCGTGGATCACGAATCCAGGGGCTTTCCCCAGAGTTACTTCATCCCGAACTCGAGATAAGAATGGGTCCGTAATTTGCTTCGATTTGATCATATCATCAAGAGACGAAGAAATCTCAAGGGTGCAAAGTTGTCCCTGAACACACTGTAACCAAACTTCAATTTCTGACCTCATAAGGTCCAACTGCAACTCTCTCTGTGCTGTCAAACGGCTCAGCATCTGCTCCTGCGCGGTTTTACGGCTCAATGCGTCGGCAACCACATTTTCTTTACCTGGATGATAAAGGATCTCGATATCATAGTCCTTGATTAATTCTAGCCACCTTCTCTGCCTCAGGTTCAACTCCTTCTGAGTAAAAATGTACTTTAGGCTCTTGTGGTCTGTAAAGATCTGGCAGGAAATTCCATAAAGATAGTGACGCCAGATTTTTAAAGCAAACACCACAGCTGCTAACTCCAAGTCATGGGTTGGATAGTTAACTTCATAGGGTCGCAATTGTCTCGATGCATAGGCAATCACTTTCCCTTCCTGCATTAGTACACATCCCAGACCCTGTCTCGACGCGTCACTATACACCACAAATCCTTCCGTTCCTTTTGGTAAGACCAAAACAGGGGCCGAAATCAATCGACTCTTGAGCTCATCAAAACTCTTCTGACATGTTTCTGACCACAAATACTTCTTGTCCTTTCGCAGTAAGTTAGTCATTGGTTGCGCAATTTTAGAGAATCCTTCTACGAATCATCGGTAGTAACCTGCTAGGCCGAGGAAACTACGTACTTCCTTCACGTTCTTCGGTGGTAGCCAATCTCGAATGGCTTCCGTCTTTTGTGGGCCCACTCTCACCCCTTCGGATGATATCACATGCCCGAGAAAGACAACCTCAGGCATCCAGAATTCACACTTAGAAAATTTCCCATAAAGTTGTTCCCGCCTCAATGTATCGAGAACTTGGTGAAGGTGACGCTCGTGCTCTTCGTGATCGCGAGAGTAAATCAGAATGTCGTCAATGAAAACGACTACAAAGCGATCCAGATAGTTAATAAAAACTCGATTCATCAACTCCATGAATACTGCCGGTGCATTAGTCAGTCCAAATGGCATCACCACGAACTCATAATGCCCATGCGAGTACGAGAATCTTGTCTTGAAATGTCGACTCTCGAATCCTCAATCGATGATAACCGGATCTCAAATCGATCTTAGAAAACACGGCGGCTCACGAAGTTGGTCCAATAAATCATCAATACGAGGCAAGGGATACTTGTTCTTGATGGTTACCCTGTTCAGCTCACGGTAATCAATACATAAGCGTAGAGATCCATCTTTCTTCCGTACGAATAACACTGGTGCTCCCCAAGGGGACGCACTAGGTCGAATATAGCCTTTGTCAGTCAACTCCTCCAGCTGGTTCTTCAATTCTTGCATCTCAGTCGGAGCCATACGGTACGGTGCTTTTGAGAGTGGGGACGTACCTGGTTCTAACTCAATAATAAACTCCACGTCACGATGAGGAGGTAAGCCTGGTAACTCGTCTGGAACTACATCGGGGTAATCTCGGATTACCGGAATGTCGGCCAATTCAACTGGTCGATCTGCTGTTTTGGTCATGTAGCACCAATAACCAATACACCCTTGATTAAGCAGTTTCACTGCTATCATAGCGCTGATGACTCTCCCAGAACGACTGGTATTATCGCCTCGAAATATACACTCGAATCCATCATCAGAAGTGACGGTAACCATCCGTTTGCGGACACTGAGTATTGCATCGTGACGATCCATCCAATCGATACCCAAGATTATATCATCCTTAGGTAGATCGACTACAATCAGATTTGACAACCACTCACGGTCGTTCAAACGAATCGGACAGTCCTGGACTTCACGATTTCCAATAATTCTTCTACCATCAGGTAGACCAATCACGTAGGGCTCACAATTGATAACATGGTCTAGAGGCAAACAACTTAAACAAGAAGAAGATATAAAGGAGTGTGAAGCACCGGTATCAAAAAGAACACATACAGGCTGGGAGTGGATCTCGAGTATACCTGAAATCATGCTGGCCCCAGGATCATCATCTTTCTTCATCTCGTAAATCCGGGGTTTCGCATTACCGGCACCAGGTGTACCACTGTGATTCCCACGGCCCATTCCCCTATTCGCCCCGGTGGTCTGATAGGAAGCGGACGGAGGCGTCCGGTTCTGGACAGAAGATTGAACTGGAGCATGAGACGCCACTGGATCATGTCCTGGCCCACTCCTACAAAAACGAGAACGGTGACCATTCTTTCCACAAGTATGGCATGTGATGGCAGGCTTTGGGCAATTGAAGTTGATATGCCCCTGGCCCCCACAGTTGTGGCACACCACGGAAGAGGGAACCGCTCGAGAGTGCGATCCGGCGGGCTTTGACGCCATGGGTGGTCGATCAGAAGGGTTTGGCAATGACTGGGGCTGCCTAAATGTCCCCCGATTACTCTCAGTCTGGTTCTGGTTCTTGGTCCTTTTGTTGTTGGACTAGGGTTGTTTCTTGGAAATCTCCTTCGCGGTGAGTTCGTACTCCAGAGCCTTCTCGATGAACTCTGGTAAGGTAGTACAGTGGTGATTCAACAATTGCATTCTCATTCGGGGTTTAAGCCTCTTGAGAAAGTATTTGATCTTGTCGGCCTCTGTTCGGATAATTGTCGTGGCAAAAGGAAGGAGTGCCTGGAATTTCTCAGCAACAGATAATACATCATCGTCTTCAGATGGGTCGGGGTTCAATAGTTCCGACAGTTTGGCCTCGCGGAGTGGCCACAGGTAATGTGATCTAGCATGAGGTTTTAAATTCCTCACAAGTGTAAACACCATCAGTGGCCTTCTTGAAAGCCACCAGTGTGAGCGCCTTTGCCAAGGTAATACGCGGCTGCGAAACGCGATTCTCTTCCGGCGATCCACCATCTGGAAAAGTTTCTCAAAATGCTCGATCCAATGCACAATGTCAGCAGGCTCAGAGGAGCCTTCAAAAGTCGGTGGTCGCTGGCGAGAGATGTCGCTGATAATTCGACTCACGGGTCCGCCAATCACAGGAGGAGGATGAGCCCCCTGCTGCTGGCCAGTAGCGGCCCTCTGCATAGCTTCCATTAGTTGACCCATCTGGGTCATCTGTGTCATCATGCCCTGCATTACGACGTAAGGATCGACACGTGATAGGAGTTGACGGTTTAAATTTAGATAGTTCAGAGAACCATAGAAACCGAATGGGTTGAGGGCAAGTGAACTAGGGGTAAAAGAAGATCGAATCATCCATTAGATGGGTTGGTGTTAGACACCACTTTATAAAGAATAATAGAATAGAAACCGTATGGTTGCCCTCTATTAAACTTTGTAAAGAAATCGATCACCACTATGAAGTCACCCAAGACTTCCGGATTTAACATGGGAGTGTGTAAATGCCGATAAAATAGTGGGAGCCGAGTTATGAATAAAGAAAGTCCTTAAATTCTTTACTCGTATCATAATTAAACAATCACTAACGAATCTTAAATTATTCTCTGCAGTTAACAAAACTCTCAATATGACAATGAACCCACTCACTATACTACTTGAAAAGAATGTCCTGACTGGTCCGAACTATGTGGACTCGCTTTGGAACTTGAGGATTGTCCTAACTATTGAAATGCGGGGATAAGTCTTGGAGGCGGACATCCCAGCGACTCCTGCAAGAACCCGAGCCAATCAGGAAGATGTCGATGCCCATGAGAAATGGGTAAAAGTCGACATAAGAGTGCGAGGGTACGTGTTAGGCTCAATGACCAATGAGCTTCAACGTGCCCATGAAAAGATGACGTCTTTGAGAGCCATCTTACCACACCTGGCTGAGCTCTATGGAGAGCATAGCCGAACTGCTAGATATGAGATATCGAAGCAATTATTCGGCTCCAGGATGAAGGAAGGAGAGAGGGTTGGCGACCATGTCCTCAAGATGATCTCGATGATAGAGAGATTGGAAGCTCTTGATTTTCAGATGCATGCATCTCTCCAAACTGACCTTATCCTGCAGTGACTTCCTAACTCCTTTTCACAATTTGTCATGAACTTCAACTGCAATGAGATTGCATGTAACTTAGCTGGGGTAATGAACAAACTAACGACTGACCAGACTCAGATGAATACAAAGGGAAAGGAAGATGCACTTGTGATTTATTCTGGGACATGGAAGTCCAAGAATAAGAAGAAAAAGAACAAGAAGCAGTTAGGTCCAATTGCCAAGATCGACAAGGGAAAGGGCAAAGCCCCAATGTTTCAAAAGAGCAAGGGGGATAAGAAAATAGATGTATGCCTCAACTGCGGTGAGCTAGGCCACTGGAAGAGGTACTATCCAAAGCTTGACCGTAATGCGCCTTCAGGTATGGAACTACTGGTTTTAGAAACAAATTGTTCTGTAACTGTATATTCTACTTCTTGGATACTTGATTCCGGTGCGAGTTCTCACATTTGTACAATGTATCAGGATATGGAACGAAATAGGAAGCTGGATTTAGGGAAGGTGATGGTCACCGTCGGAAGTGGGCATAGTGTCGAGGCTTCTGATATCGGATCCCTTATGTTGGATTTAGAAACTGGTTTTATTCTTACTTTAGATGATGTACTTGTTTTGCCCAAGGGGCACAAGAACATTGTATCAATTCCGGTCATGGACCGAAAGGGATTTCACTTCTTTATAGGAGATGGATCCTGTCGTATTTATTTCAGAAATAAATTGGTTGGTACTGCTACATTATTAAATGGTTTATACCATTTAAATCTAAAGAATGAAACAATTGTGAACACTATAACTAAGAAGCGTGGTAGGGATGAGACGAACCAAGCACTTAAGTGGCATCTTAGACTTGGTCATATCGGTCAGACCAAGGTTCATAAAATGGAAAAACATGGGCTTACAGGTCCATTGGCATCAGATCCCTATCCAAATTGTGAATCTTGCCTTCAAGGCAAAATGACTAAGTTACCCTTCGCAAGGACTTTTGAAAGAGCTGTTGAAAAACTTGGATTGATCCATACCGACGTCTGTGGCCCTTTTGAAGTGGCACGAGATGGTTTTCAATATTTCATTACATTCACTGATGACCATACCAGGTATGGATTCGTGTACTTAATGAAACATAAGTCTGAAGCTTTTCATAAATTTAAGGAATTTGAAGCCCTAGTTGAAAATCAAACAGGTAACCGTGTTAAGACATTTCGGTCAGACCGGGGTGATGAGTACATGAGTACCGAATTTGATGAGTTCTTAAAGAACTAGGAATAGTGTCACAATTCACTCCTCCAGCTACTCCACAATTAAATGATGTATCAGAAAGAAGGAACCGAACCTTGTTAGACATGGTTCGCTCCATGCTTAACTATACTGATCTACCGATTTATCTGTGGGGTTACGTGCTCCTTACTGCTGTGCATATCTTGAACAGATGTCCTTCCAAATCCATTCCTAAGACTCCACATGAGATGTGGAGGGGTAGGAAACCAAGTCTTAATCACATTAGGATTTGGGGATGCCCTGCTCATGTCAAGAAGACTAAAGTAGAGAAATTGGAAACTAGGTCTGTGAAAGGTCGTTTCATAGGATATCCAGGGGATTCCATGGGATATCTATTCTACATACATTAAGATCATAGGATCATCGTTGCTATACAAGAACAATTCCTGGACGATCAGTTTATTCAAGAAGGAGGGGCATGTAGAAATATTTCTTTGGAAGAAATAAAAGAAACACCAAATGAGACACCTATGCAAGGTATTAGAACCCAACCTTCTGAAATACAAACACAAACTCGCAAGTCTAGTAGAATTTCTCAATTAACTGAGAGGTATGGCTATCTGCATCAAGAGAAACTAGGTGTCCATGAGATGACAGAAAGTAGTCAAGAAAATGATCCTTCTACATACGACCAAGCGATGGTAGATGTTGACTCCACCAAGTGGCAAGAAGCTATGGAAGCTGAGATAGACTTAATGCATGTTAATCAGGTCTGGACTTTAGTAGATCGTCCTAAAGGTATAGTGCCTATTGGAAACAAATGGATCTATAAAAGAAAGACTGATGGAGATGGCAAGGTTGATACCTATAAGGCCAGGCTTGTGGCAAAGGGTTATTCCCAAAGAGAAGGAATCGATTACTTTGAGACCTTCTCGCCTGTAGCTATGATTAAATCTATTCGCATGATGCTTGCCATAGCAGCCCAGATAGATTATGAAATATGGCAAATGGATGTGAAAACGGCATTCCTAAATGGATTCCTCGAGGAGGAGATTTACATGGAACAGTCTAAGGGATTCATATCTCAAACTAATATTCATAAAGTATGCAAACTTCAGCGTGCCATTTATGGACTGAAGCAAGCTTCATGGAGTTGGAATCTTCGTTTTAACGAGACAGTCAAAGAGTTTGATTTTGTCCAAAATGAAGAGGAGCCCTGTATTTACAAGAAGGTTAGTGGGAGCAAAATTACGTTCTTAATACTATATGTAGATGACATTCTACTTATAGGAAACGACGTAGGAATGCTCAGTTCTGTGAAAGCTTGGCTTTCTAAAGAGTTCTGAATGAAAGACTTGGGAGAAGCTACCTATATTAAGGTATTAAATGCATAGGGATAGAGCAAAAAAAATGTTAGGTCTTTCCCAAGCCCTCTATATAGAAAAGATCTTGAAGCGATTTAGGATGGGAGATTCTAAAAGAGGGTTACTTCCTATGCAACATGGTGCAAAACTTTCCTTAGAGATGTGTCCTCAAAGTGAGGAAGACAGAAAGGAAATGAGTAAGGTACCCTATGCTTCGGCAGTAGGTAGCCTCATGTATGCTATGATTTACACTAGACCGCACATTGCCTATGCTGTGAGCATAGTAAGTCGGTTTCAGGCAAATCCAGGGCAGGAACATTGGACTACTGTAAAGAACATTCTTAAGTACCTAAGGAGGACTAAAGACTTGGTTCTTACATATGGAGGTGGAGAAATTAGAGTGATGGGCTATACAGACTCAGATTTTTCGGGGGACATGGATGCTCAGATGTCCACATCAGGGTATATCTTCACTCTGAATGGTGGGGCAGTTTCTTGGAGAAGTGCCAAGCAAAGTTCGACTGCTATCTCTACATGTCAAGGTGAATATCAGGCAGCCACGAAGGCTGCTAAAGAAGCTTTTTGGATTAAGAAGTTCAGTGAGGAACTTCAAGTGGTTCCTAATGTGGAGAAGCCCGTGATGCTGTTTTGTGACAATGACGGAGCTGTTGCATAGGCTAAGGAGCCTTGGTCTCACCACAATACCAAACATATTGCGAGAAAATATCATTTTGTGAGAGAAATGGTTCAGGAAGGAAATGTTATACTGCAGAGAGTAGACACAGCGAATAACGTTGCTGATCCGCTTACCACGGCACTATCTCAGAAGGTCTTAGAGAGACATCTGGAGAGTATGGTTATTAGATACCATAGTTTGTGGCATTGAGTGCAAGTGGGAGATTGTTTGGGATATGCCCTCGAATGCCACTCAGAGGATGAGAGAGTGAGAGCATTTGTATTATAATTATGAATATTTAATAAGGCAATAATTATTTCTATATTATTGTATATCACTGGCATTGTGATTTGGTATATAGAATAATAGTCCTTACATTTGAGAGCAAACATTCTACTCCTTATGGAGATAAGGAGATAGGCACTAGAAGTGTTTAGAGCTCGAATGCTTAACTCGTTCGCAAGTCGATAAAACTTAATTGGGCAATAAGTTTAGACAAGACTTGTATAACGTGTACTTTGACATATAGAGTGCCGGTATTCACTAAGGGTTAGTGACAACACACGTTATAGGTATGCTAATGAGATTAGTATACTCGAATACGACTCACCTCAATTCGGTCACATGGATATCACTCAGGGTTTGTCAATGACTGGATCGAGAGGTTGTGATAGTATAAGTGGACCTTTGACTTGAGGTTTCAGTAGGAGATGTGCTTGTGACATTAAGTTAGTCATTAGAGTAGTTCGATCTAATCGCTGGTGGGTGGGGTCAACCTCAAAATACAACTTAGTGGGCAAGCAGCAGTCTTTACTGAATACCAAGATAGAATTCTTTCTCCTGTAAGAAAGCAGGTAAGTGTCCTATGCGGTTAATGGCAAATGAGATTATAAGTCTTTGGCCAAAGCATTTAGAGCTAGTTGTATTTGATACACGGGAGCTCGATGATCTCGGTTTGCATTAACAGAAAGCATACAGTCAAGTTACAGTAGGGTTTGACTTTACCGTGACCCTAATACTTGACCGGGACATATGATTGAAGGGTTTATACGTATACGGTATTCACGACATAATGGTTTTGGAATGATCCGATCATTCATTCTTAGTTGGGTTACGGTACGAAGCACTAGACTGGCTAAGTGTTACCCGTACTCCTTGGTTCCTCCCATTGCCGACTAAGACGGACCTACGGAGTCGCGCACAAGGATATTTGATGGATAAATATGTATTTATTATCTGTTCATTAATATTGGATATTAGATATCTAATTTGATTTATTTGATAAATCAAGCGGTCTAGTGAATTGAAATTAATTACCGGGTGATTAATTTAATTCATAACTAATTATTTCTTGGAAATATATTATTATAATTTTGTATTTGATAAAATTAATTAATTGGATTAATTAATTAAGTATAAATACATTTGAGATAAGATGAAGTGTATTGGACGCGCGAACGTCCGGTACACGAACCGAGTGGCTCGACTCGTTTTTCTCACCAACCTAGTGTGGGCCGCCCCTCTCTTACCTCTTACCTTCCTCACTTGACTCCATGTAGTGTGTGGTGTGGTGGGGTGGAAGACATCTCACTTGTGGACAAATAGATGAGATATCATCATTTGTTTATTTTTGATCTCTTTATGTATTATATATGTAATGATCATAATGCACCAACATGTGAAAAAAAACATCACTTTACTTCTTGGAAGAGATCAGCCGTGAGCTTGGGTTGAGGAGAGAAAAATTTATTTTCTTTCTTGTACATCTTTGAGAGAAAGAAAAGGAAGAAGAGAAGAGAAGAAAAATACTGTATCAATTCCTAGCAGTGTTCTTTGAGAACGAATTGATATTTTATTTTTCCGATCAATATCCGACGCGTGATAATGTAGAGACATTCAGTATTTTCAGTATTGGATCATTCAGCAAGCTACAACGAATTGGATTCGTGTTCGTGATGGTAATCGGGAAAAAGGCTTGCTTGGGTTTTTTCTTCGAAGATTATATTATCAAAGGACTACGACGGTAAGTATTCTTTGATTATCTTTCTCGTTATTTATATTCGTTTATACGATGCTTGATCGGTCCGTTTTTGGGGTTTGGTTTTATCCGGTTGGACCGGTTTATTTTTCGCTGCGTATTTCGTTTTTTCATCACCGAATCCCAACAGATTTGGGGGAGATTTATTCTTCCAATCACCTCAACTATCATCTTCCTTGAGTTCCTGGTGTAGATTAACAACATATACACGTGTTCTTCATCTTTAATCTAAGGTAATCTCCTAGAACCCTATTTTTGGGAAATTTGGGAGTTTTCGAGTTTTTATCCAATTCGTTCCATATTGTTGATTAATCCATGATGTATATGATTAATCTTGGTGGTATTCTTGTTTTCCCTATGAGTTCATGGTAAATTTCGTGGTATTTGTGAAATCGATAGGGTTCGGTTGCGATCCGTCCTCGTTGTTGTTTTGTACGAATCTACATGAATTGTAGGTGGGTTTCCGGGTGTATTCCATTTCTGTAATCGTTTATAAATGGTTGTGATTGTATTCTTTGAATCGTTGGGTTCGGGTTGTCGGTTCCTACCGATCATGGTTGTTTCTCCGTTCCGTCCATTTCGTCGTTAATTATTCAAGGCAAGTATTCTTGTGAAACCTTTATGCTTAACATGAAATGGTGATGTATAATATTGTGTGCTTTGATCACTCCGGGAGGGTCCGACGGGGCCTCGGAGGAATCCAGTGGTTTGGCCTCGGATTCACGAGCTTGTTGGCTAGCCAGTCCGGGAGTGTCCATAGAGGCCTTGGATGGGACTAGTGGTTTAGCCCCGGTCCTAGGCGATGCATGTGCGTGATTTTGATTTTTGACTATGGCCCGTCCGGGAGGGTCCGTAGAGGCCTCAAATGGGACCAGTGATTTAGCCCTGGTCCTAGGCAAATTGATTATTGACTGTTTGTTTGCCGAGAAAAGACATGTCTGGTTTTGGATTTTGAAATGACTTGATGCATGTACTATGAAATGTGTAAGCGAGTGGTTTGCCTTGATTACTTGTACTAGCGTAATTGCTAACCCTTTTGGGGACCCGTTTTAGGGAAATTCTTATTATGAATTTCAGGTGGCGTTCAGCCGGTCGAGCAAGCACTGGAGCAGTATGAGGATGCTGGCCGGGGATGTTGACGTGTGCAATGGAGTCCCTTTATTTCCGTTGTCCATTTTGATGTGTTGTTTTCCAAACTTGTGAACTTATAGATAGTATTCGCGAGTACTTAGGAACTTTTTATTTGGGATATGTTTTGCATGTTAAATCGTATTTGTGAATATGGGTGATGTCCTGTTTACCGATTGTACCGGGTGATTTGATTTAATTATTGTTGTGGTGTTGTGTGTTTCTCGCTAACCGAGATGGTTAGACGAGCAGTATTGTTTATTTAGCCTGGCGGATCCCACGTAGGGGTTCACGGCGCTGTAATATACCCTGAATATCTTGGGGGCATTATAGCAGCAACTATTTCTTCTGCAGGGGTTGCGCCCTTTGGGGTTTGAACAACGGGTTGAGCCGCTGGGACATATACAGTGGCCGCCATAGCCGCTGTTTTGGAAGCTTTCTTGAGCTTCTTCTTTGCCTTCTCTGCAGCTTCAAGTGACTTACTGTCAGAGATACTTCTTTTTCTTTTCTTCTTCTCCTCACGCACAGCCTTGATTGTAACATCCCTGGGATCGTCAGAAAGAGGCATAGTCTGGGGATGAGGCCTGCTTGAGAATAGACCTTCTCTGTTAAATACAGTGGGCTTGCTTCTCCCACCTATGAATTTGCCAGGACCAATCTTCTTGGCACCTCTAGACTGCGGGACACCACAACTAGTGAGAATGAAGTTGAGGATGAGGCCAAAAGATTTCTTCTGAGATCCCGGTTTGGCGGTCTCTTCCTATATCCTTTTAGGATGATTTGGCACCAGTTAACCCATTCGCCAGACATGATGACTACCATCATCCAAAAACGAAGGTTAGTTCACATCTCAAATGATCCAGTCCGGTTCTAAACAACCCGTCAGCAAAAATCATGAAGATATACATACGGTAGGCAGAATTTCTTTTTGTGGCACGATGGGTGGATGTTCTTATCAGAACCGTCACCTGTGAACAGTCCCCAGTAGCTGTTAACACTTCCTCCGACCTGAAGGTCTCCAGCTCCATTTTTAGGCCATCGGACGGCAGCCTGAATAAACTTTGCAGAAGCTCCTGGTTCACCGAAACTTCGATTCCGCAAACAGTAGCCGTGATGTCAGAGACATCTCATCCTATTTTCTGGGAAAAAAACTTGATTGAGGCATCAAGATAAAATTCTTCAACAATACGCTCGTCGTAGATCTCAGTGTGCTGAATTCCAAGACGATATAAGCCTTGTTGTTTGATTCTGGAAACGACCCTTTCCATACCATCAGTGTCTTCAGTTTCAAGATTGATACGCTCCATGATGATGGATCTGGCGAAGATTCACCCGTCGATGATGGATTCTTTCTTCTTCAGAGATTGAGAGGAAGTATGTGAAGTTGCCATTGTTTTGCAAAGAAAAGTTTTGAAGAAACAAAGAGAATGCAGTAAATTGCAAAAAAATTGTAAAGTATGTAGGTTGTTTGCTCTGGACTCGTTTAATTTTGCAGAAAGCGTAAACAGTCAAAGGGAGCAATGTACAGTCCTTTTATAGTGTGCAGGGAGGATTAGGGTTACATATAGTGAACGGTCAGATTTAAGGGATGGGAACCATCTTGAACGAACAGGATGAACTTAGAGTAACTGGTACATCTTATCCCTCTATTTTTGAAAATGACAACCAGAACCATTTATGACAGTTCGGCATCCCTTATTGCACGAAACGGCGGTTTGAAATCATTAATATCACGGAACTTAAGATAGTGAAGTTTAGATGTCGTGTAAAGCATTAAATAATAAAATGTTTAAATTTTAAAACAGGGCACGTAGACAAAAACTGTTTTCAGTACGAATAGAATAATAATATTATATTAATTGACGTCCCATAGTGTATGTGCTGTATCCGCGAATAATAATGTGTTCCCCCTTAAAAGGTACATACAAGATTTAATTCTTACAGCAATGTTTGGATTAATACTGTATTCATGGGTTGTAGTGTATTTCCCCTTATTTAATGCGCATGTCAACTGTAGGAAGGTTTCATGCCTTCTTTGTCCTACAGTAGTGTCTGACTGTCTGAGTGTACAGTTATGTAATGGTAGATACTGTATTCTTGGATCTTACGGCATTCCCCCTTAATTGATGAGTAAAGGCATAAAACTTACAGGGAGTCAGGCTGTAGCATTCCTAATTCTTGTCGAAGCATACAGAATCTGGTTGTGCTAAGAGGTTTTGTAAAGATGTTGGCTAACTGGATATCTGTATGAACTTTCTCGATCCGAACATCCTTATTCTCAACATGATTCCTGATGAAGTGATGCTTCATATCAATATGTTTAGTTTGCGAGTGCAATACAGGATTGTGCGTTATTGCAATTGCACTCGTGCTATCACACATGATCGGTGTTTCTATGGCACTGATTCCATAATCTGATAACTGTTGTTGCATCCAGTGAATCTACATACAACAACTTCCAGCGGCATAGTATTCCAACTCAGCTGTAGAAAACGAGTTGACCAATTGTTTCTTACTAAACCATGACATAAGTCTAGGTCCAATAAAGTGACAAGTACCACTTGTCCTCTTCCTATCTAGCTTGCAGCCACCGAGATCCGAGTTGCTGTAGCTAACTAAATCGAATCCACCTTCCTTAAGATACCACAACCCTGCATCGATTGTTCCTTTTACATACTTAAGGATTAGTTTGGCTGTTGTGAAGTGTGATTCTTTAGGTGCTACTTGATACCGAGCACACAATACTACATCAAACTGGATATTGGGTCTGCTAGTTGTTAGGTACAGGAGTGAGTCTATCAGCTTCCTATAGAGTGATTGATTAACCGGCTTTTCAGCTTCTTCAGCACTAATTTGCATGGAAGTGCTCATGGGGGTTGACGAGGATTTAGAGTTATTCATCCCAAACTTGTTGAGTAGCTCCTTACTGTACTTCTCCTGGTTGATAAAGATTCCCGTAGGCAGTTGCTTCACCTGCAATCCAGGAAATAACTAAGTTCCCCCTTCATACTCATTTCAAATGTACTTTGCATGATATGAGAGAACCTTTGACATAAAGCAAGGTTAGTGGAACCAAATATAATATCATCTACATATATTTGAACCATTAACAGTTTGTATCCTTCCTGTATCTTAAATAGAGTCTTGTCGACAACACCTTTCTCAAATCCATTATTTGTTAGGTACAGGGACAGGGTTTCGTACCATGCTCTAGGTGCTTGCTTAAGTCCATACAGAGTTTTCCGTAGTCTGGACACAAGGTCTCTGCCTTCTGTGTTGACAAACCCTGGTGGTTGTTCAACATAGACTTCTTCGGCGAGGTTTCCATTCAAGAATGCGCTCTTAACGTCCATTTGGTATACAATAAAGCTCTTATGGGCGGAAAAAGCTAGAAATATTCTGATGGCTTCTAATCTGGCTACAGGGGCAGTGTTTCATCATAGTCTATGCCTTCTTCCTGTCTATAGCCTTGTGCGACTAGACGGGATTTATTCCTAATAACCAGTCCATTCTCATCCTTTTTGTTTCTAAATACCCATTTGGTTCCAATTACAACTTGATGCTCAGGTCTGGGTACTAGATACCATACATTATTGTTAAACAAATTATTTCGATGATGAACGTTTTCAAAACATTTAACGAAATTCAACTAAACAGCATGAATCATTGAAGACAAACTCAACATATAGTGCACGCTACACATATGTGGTAGCGCACACTATCAAAAAGATATCTGAAGTCAGAAAGTCACCTGAAGAAGTTATCTGAAGTCTCACCTGATGTTTAGTGCACACAATATGCAAATATTAGCGTACGCTATGTAGATTAACTAATGCACGCAAATAAGAACCTTGCGCATGCTATGAGAACGAGTAACGCACGCTACGGGATATAATTATGCACGCTACCTATTAGTATATCCGAGACAAAAATCTTTGAATTTTAAATGAATCAACAGGTAACGCATGCTACAATGAAGACTAATGCACGCTACCTGAAGCCACTAGCACACGCTATATCTACTACATGTTAGCACATGCTAACTGCTCAAAATGCTACCGTTAGTCATTCAACCGTTGAATCAACAAAGTTAACACAAGAATTTCGCTCAACTCTGGAAAGCATATCTTGAACATCTAGCGCATGCTAAGTTCAAAATTTATCCGTTGGAAAGAGACGTTAAGAGAAGCTTGTTTCAAGTCAACGTCAAAAGAAAAGTTGGTTGGCTACACCGTTAGCGCACGCAATGCATAAGAGTTAGCGCACGCTAAACTCTACAGATCAGTAACGGCTATAAGGCTCAAAATGCCTATAAATACCATCACATTTGGAATTGATGGATACACAACTACAAGCATACTTGCAATACTTTGAGCTTCGATTATCTTGATTTATTTCCATCATATAAGTTGTGAGAAAGAGAAAAACGAGAGTTGTTCAAATTTTGTAATATTGCATATACCTCGTATTTTCTTATTGTATTGAGAGTGTTGTATCACTCATTTTAGTTCTTGAGAGAAACGATTATAAGAGTATTAATCCGGTGTTATTAGGATCAATTGATCCGGCATTGTTAGGATTAAATTCCAACAATCGTAAGTAAGGATTTTCTAGTTCCGATAGAACACTAGAAGAAATATTTATTCTTGAGTGATCGATTGTGCTTGGACCTATTGAAGACAATCTTTGTAAAGGTTGTGCCCATATCGATAGAAGACGAGACAAGGTTGTGTGTGGTTGTTCTTAAGCCAATAGAAAATGATCGAAGAGAGGACATATGTCACGTTTAGACCGAACCTCTATAAATATGGTGTCATTTATTTTTCGCATTATTTTTAATTTCTCGAAAAACTTCTCTCCACTATTCAACCCCCCTTGCTAGTTGAAACTTTACTTTATCAATTGATACCGGGGCGGGTCACCTCATATATCGGTTTAACCACCGGAGGAAGATCCACAATGGCACTTATGTCTTAGACCGAAGGTAACGTTCTTATCCATCCACCTTTCTTCGACGGATCAAATTTTATGACATGGAAGAAGAAGATAGCTATATTCGTCCAAGCCTATGATCTTGAAATCTGGAAAGTAATTGCACTTGGTCTGAGAATTGCCAAAAAAGAAGATTGATTGCTGAAAAAATTCAACGAGTATAATGATGAAGACTGGAAAAACACGCACATAAACTCCCGTGCCATTCAACTTCTTTATTGTGCTCTAAATCCGGAAGAGCTAAATCGAATCTCGGTATATGAAAGTGCTAAATAAATATGGGATATTCTCGAAGTCACACACGAGGGGACGAGTCAAGTCAAAGAAATAAAATTAAACATGCTCCTCCATGACTACGATCTCTTCTCCATGAAGGATAACGAAACAATCACCAACATGCTGGATCGTTTTTCAGCAATTACAAATGGCCTTGCATCATTTGGAAAGCCCATATCCAGTTTGCCTTCTTAAGTCGGGTGGGAGTCTATCAAAGTAGAGACTTCCTCCAAATACTACCTTGATGCCTTTATCGTGTACCAGCTTCCTTCTCAAAAGGTGACAAGGCGAAGAAGATCCTCCGATCTCTTCCTCGAGAATGGGATGCCACAGTGACGACAATCATGGAATCAAAGGACCTCAACAAATTTGAATTCATCACACTCATAGGATCTCTTATAAACTATGAGATAGTGCTAAAATCGAGAGGCTCCAAACCTAAGCCCCATGAGAAAGTTGTTGCTTTCAAAGCCAATAGCAACGACGACGATGAAATTCCCGAAAATGAGGACGATGAGGAAATTGTGCTATATGTCAAAAATATGAGACGATATAAAAGCTTGATTCAGAAAAGGCGAAATATTCTTGGTCAAGATCCTAAAAACGACCAAAGAATCAGTTTGTTCCTACGAAAAAGTTTGACAACAATTGTCGTAGGTGTGGTAAATCCGGACACTATGCCAAAGACTATCGGGTAAATCTTAAAGGTCAAACTGATCGATTCAAATAGAAGGAAGTATTAGTTGCATCTTGGAGCAATAACGAGGATGAAATTGAAGAAATCGAGGAATCCAATCTCGCTCTTATGGCACTTGAATCCAAAGAATCCTTCAACGAGGTTAGTTCTATTTTTGATGATGATCTTTTATATCTTTGTGAATCTAGAAAAGATAATGAGCTCCTAGACGCATTTGAATCTCTAAACAAAGAGTACGATGAGATGGTCAAAACAAACATATCTTTGAAAAAGAAAATAAAATCTCTCGAATTAGAAAATGCAAATCTTCGAAATAAAGGAAAAATGTTGAATTAGATCATACTTCTTGTCTCAACAACATAAATATTTTGAAAATTGAGTTGTGTAAGACTCAAAAGGAATTAAAATATATAATGAATAATTTCACTCTCGGTAACGAGAAATTTGAGAAAGTTCTATCCATTCAAAAATCTCCTTTGTTAAGACACGATATTGGTTTTGATCTATTTAAAAGAGAACAATCTCTTATAAATCATGATAAAATTAAAGAAACTAGAAATCAAAACCATGAACGAAAATTGAACGAAGAAAATAAAAATGAAGTTCGTTCAAAATTTAGGACTATAAAAGTTCGACAAATTTGGGTTCCTAAGGGAACAATAGTCCCAAATGCCATTAGCATTGTTAACACTGGAGGACCCAAAAGGGCATGGGTACCAAAACAATCGCAACAATTTATTTTTACAGGTACCTCATTTAAAGGAAAGCAAGTGGTACATTGACAGCGGCTCCTCTAGACATATGTGCGGCACCAAAGAGTTGTTCGAAGAATTTGAATATCAAGAACAAGGATTCGTGACCTTTGGTGACAACAAAGAGGGAAAAATTCCAGGCACCGGTAAGGTTGATAAGGAACCTTCTCCCTCTATAAATAAAGTTCTATTTGTTGAAGGACTACATCATAATCTTCTTAGTGTATCTCAACTGTGCGACGAAGGTTTTAAAATACTTTTTGAAGAAACTCATTGCTCCGCCTTCAAAAATAATAAAGTCGCATTTATTGGATTAAGATGCGGGAATATTAATATTGTTGACCTCAATGATGAAAACACGTTCAGTGAAAAATGTCTTATGTCCTTAGACGAAAATGCATTTTTGTGGCATCGAAAATTAGGACATACGTCCTTACCCATTATTTCAAAACTTTCAAAATATGATTTGGTTCGAGGTTTACCAAAATTGAAATTTGATCGAAAACACTTATGTGAATCTTGCATTAAAGGTACACACATATGAGAATCATTTAAACCAAAATTTGAAATCTCTACTTCTCGTATTCTCGAACTTGTCCACGTTGATTTAATTGGACCGTTCCGATATGCTAGCCTAAATGGCAAATTTTACACTTTAGTTAATGTGGATGATTTTTATCAATTTACTTGGGTCAAATTCCTAACCCATAAAGATGATGCCTTTGCAGAATTTTCTAAATGGTGCCGGTTGCTTCAAAATGAGAAAAATCTTTCTATTATTTCTATTCGAACCGATCATGGAGGAGAATTTGATTGCTCTCCATTTGAAATACTTTGTGACAAATTTGGTATTAACCATAATTTTTCGGCACCTAGAACTCAGCGGAATGGAGACGTTGAAAGAAAAAATCAGGTCCTTGGAAGAAATGTCCAGAACAATATTAAACGAATACTCTCTTCCACAATATTTTTGGGCCGAGGCCGTAAATACGGCGTGTTATGCTATAAACCGAGTCATACTTCAAAGAGGTCAACTCAAAACCCCGTATGAGATTTGGAACAATAAAAATCCTAATATTTCTTATTTCCACCCTTTTGCATATAAAGTTTTCATACATAATAATGGTATAGAAAATTTGGGAAAATTTGATCCTAAATCCGACTCAGGCATATTTTTGGGATATTCGTTAAATAGTAAAGCCTTTCGGGTTTACAATCAAAAATCAAATAAAGTAGAAGAATCCATTCATGTTAAATTTGATGATTCAATCTCTCCGCCGAGAAAGGTAGATCTTGTTGATGATGCAGGTACACTCCCGGAAGTCCAGCTATCAAAAGAACCAGAAAATACTCATGAAGTCTCGGTTGACAAATTACCAAAAGATTGGAAGCATGTTCGAGACCATCCCAAAGACTTGGTGAGTGGAAATATTGAGGATGGAATTCAAACTCAAAAAAGATTGCTTGAACTTCAGAATAACTATGCTTTCGTGTCCGAAATCGTTCCCAAAAATGTCAATGAAGCTAATGATGATGAAGGCTTGGTAATGTCAATGCAGGAAGAGCTTGTGCAATTCGAGCGAAATAAAGGGAATTAGTTCCTACCCCTGCAGATAAACATATCATCAGAACAAAATGGGTACATTAAATAAAGCACGATGAAGATGGTTACCTAATTAAAAACAAATCGCGGCTAGTTGCTCAAGGCTACAGTCAAGAGGAAGGAATCAATTATGAAGAAAGTTTTTCCCCCGTTGCTCGACTCGAAGCCGTCCGACTTCTTTGTGCTTTCGAAACTCACAAAAAGTTTAAATTATTCCAAATGGATGTCAAAAGTGCGTTTCTCAATGGTCTTATTCAAGAAGAAGTCTACGTGAAGCAACCTCCGGGATTTGAAGACCATGAATTTCCGGAACATGTATACAAATTCCACAAAGCACTATACGATTTGAAACAAGCTCCACGAGCATGGTATGATCGTTTGAGTAAGTTTCTTATTTCACATAATTATAGAAAAGGTAAAGTTGATAATACACTTTTTATAAAATTTATTAACGATGATATGCTGATTTGCCAAATTTATGTGGATGACATTATTTTTGGTGCTACTAATATCTCTCTGTCAAGAATTTTCCGATCTTATGAAGGGTGAATTTGAGACGAGTATGATGGGCAAACTCACAGACTTTCTTGGTCTTCAAATTAAGCAACGAGATGATGGAATTTTTATTCATCAAACGAAATACACAAGAGTTATGCTTAAGAAATTCAAATTGGAGAATTCCAAAGCTATACCTACTCCAATGGCATCTTCATTAAAACTTGACAAAGACGAACATAGAAAACCCGTGGATCAAAAATTCTGTCAAGGTATGACTAGTTCATTACTTTATCTGATGGCTTCAGGTCCGGATATAACATTTGCTACTTGTGTATGTGCTAATATCAGTCTAATCCAAAGGAATCACATTTAAGTGCATGTAAATGGATTTTTTGTTGTCTTAGTGGAACCATTGGCTTAGGCTTATGGTATCCTTCGTGCCTTGATTTTAACCTTGTTGCATATAGCGACGCTGATTTTGGGGGATGCAATATAGATAAAAAGAGTACAAGTGGTACATGTCATTTTCTTGGCTCCTGTATGATTTCTTGGGGGAGTAAGAAACAAACAAGATTTCCACAGTCGAAGCCGAATATGTGGTCGCCGACAGTGCGTGTGCCCAAGTAGTTTGGATAAAAAATCAGCTTCGAGATTATGGAATAAATTTTGAAAACACTCCAATTTTATGTGATAATACTAGTGCTATTAATCTCAGCAAAAATCATGTTTTAAATAGTCGAACCAAGAATATTGATATAAGACATCATTTTCTCCGAGATCATGTTCAGAAAAAGGATATTCATTTAATTTTTGTCGGTACAAAAGATCAGCTTACTGATATATTTACAAAACCCTTACCTGAGGAATCTTTTAATTCTATTAGACTACAACTTAGTATGGGTCATCTCGATAATTTTTGAAATTTTTTTGTCTTACGAGAAATCATTTCATGAGATACTTATCCTAACCTAGCGCGCGCTATCCTTGTATACTTAACGCGCGCTATCTATTCTAACCAGAAATATCACGAGCCCGATAGCGTATGCTACTTGCCATTACTTGCGTACGCTAATCAATGTCCTTTAAAATTCCCTGAAGTTACTGGACAGTCCAGTAAGCTATCCAATTGTTCCTAACGTATGCTATACTATGTATAGAGCACGCTAACGAGTCGGTCTTTCACTTATAAACCAAAACCAACAGATCCCCTTTTCATCCTCATAAACCCTAACCTCTCTGCCGTCAGAAAAACCTCCAAATTCTTCACCCATCTCTGAAATTTCACCAAAAATCTTCATCTAATCATGGCTAGTGGATCTAGAGTCCCAATGAAGAAACAATATAAAAGCTCCAAACGAACTCGAGAACCTAAATTCGATCCAAACAGATTCATATTCTCCGCGGCATACAAGGTATTCTCGAAATTCTTCCACAAGAAAACTTAACAGGTTGTTACTACTTTAATTTTGGAAGTTTAGAAAGAGCTAAGGTGCAAATTCGTGAATTTTTCTCGACCTTGGGTATTGACCGATTTCTATAATGTAAAGAGCCTATTTTTCCTGGACTCGTGCGTGAATTCTATGCAAATATGCATATTAGAGAGAGTAAGGGATCCCCGTCGCTAGTTCTTAACAGTGTTGTTGGTGGAACGACTGTGAAAGTTTCATCAGAAATCTCGAATGAGTTGTTTGGTTTATCTATGGAGGGCTTTGATTGTTCTGGGAAATCAGTTGCTGAAGAATCCGATTTATCTGAGCTCGAAGTAACGGAATTTTTGAGCTCGAAGGCGATTATCAAAATAACCAACAACGTCTTCGAGAGCAACAATTTTGGAATACAAATGCGATTACTATTGGTTGCTCTCACAAAATGTTTGATGCCTTGAACACGCAACACAAGCTTGTGGGAATTGACAAAAATGTCGTGTATCGGGTTTTGAACGATGATAAAGTGGACTTTGCGGCGATTGTGACTAGTTGGATGAAACTAAAGGGAGACACGTTTCATTCCAAACACTACGTGTCTCGGTCTCGAAAGGCAGCGCTACCTTTTGGCTCGATTCTTATGGTCCTTTTAATGCATTTTAATGTGGACCTCTCGGGAGATCCATCGGTTCCGGTCTCTCGGGGACATGAAATCTCCGATGCATATCTCAAGGCCATGCACTATGTGGAGAGGAACAACCGTGGTTGGGTTTTATTTAAATATCTCAAGAAATACGATGAGTTTCCTAAAGGAACTCGGATGCCGACCCCGGCTGAACGTGTCACAAGAAGGGGGCCGGAAACGTTGATGGAATTGCAATTGGGATCCTTTGATCGTCATCCGAAGGTAAAAGGAAAGAGGAAAGTGAACATTGAAGAGAATGAAGAAGATGATCTAGTAGCCCGGATGCATATCCTCGAAACTATGCAAATCGAGATCCGTGATGATGTTAGGGCTCTATGTTCCGAGGTCCGCAAAGCTTCCCAAGAAATCCACTCTGTTAAGAATCTTTTGGAAGACTTTATTCGTTTCTCCAACTCGTCTTGTCCGTTTCCTACTTCCCACTCCGACCAAGACCCATAGTCTCTCGTGTTTTGATTCTCCTTAAAGACGAATTAATTGATGTATCTTGATGACTTTGGATTTTGTTTGACTTTTGGTTGTGATTGAATGTGTGATTTGTTGGTTAATCTTATTTGCATTTGGTGTAGTTTGAATTTTTGCATTATCAATGAAGTTGGCTTTCATGTTGTTTATTAATGACCTTCATTTTATCTTATTTCTTATGTCTTATTCTCATCTATACAAAAGATAGCTTCGATTAAGGGGGAGTACATTTTTACTTATATCAAAAAGGGGGAGAAAAACACTCAAAAACTGAAAATACTAACTCAATCGAACAAAGAACTTTGATTCGAATTTTATTTATAGTTTTGGTAGGTATTTTTTAAATGTTTTGACATCATCAAAATGGGGGAGATTGTTGAACAAATTATTTTGATGATGAACGTTTTCAAAACATTTAATGAAATTCAACTAAACGGCATGAATCATTGAATACAAACTCAACGTATAGCGCACGCTACACATATGTGGTAGCGCATGCTATCTGAAAGCTATATGAAGTCAGAAAGTCACCTGAAGAAGTTACTTGAAGTCTCACCTGATGTTTAGCGCACACAATCTGCAAATATTAGCGCACGCTATGTAGATCAACTAACGCACGCAAATAAAAACCTTGCGCATACTATGAGAACGAGTAACACAGCTACGTGATATAATTACGCACGCTACATGTTAGTATATCCGAGACAGGAAGCTTTGAAGTTTAAATGAAGCAACAAGTAACACGCTACAATGAAGGTTAACGCATGCTACCTGAAGCCACTAGCGCACGCTATCTACTACATGTTAGCACACACTAAGTGTACAAAATCCTACAGTTAGTCATTCAACCGTTGAATCAACAAAGTCAACACAAGAATCTCACTCAAATCTGGAAAGCATATCTTGAACGTCTAGCGCATACTGGGAATGAGTATTAGCGTACGCTAAGTTCAAAATTTATCCGTTGGAAAGAGACGTTAAGAGTTGCCCGTTTCAAGTCAACGTCAAAAGAAATGTTGATTGACTAAGCCGTTAGCGCACACAATTCATAAGAGTTAGCGCACGCAATGCATAAGAGTTAGCGCACGCTAAACTCCACAGATTAGTAACGGCTATAAGGCTCAAAATGCCTATAAATACCATCAAATTTGGAAATGATGGATACACAACTACAAACATACTTGCAATACTTTGAGTTTCGATTATCTTGATTTATTTCCATCATATAAGTTGTGAGAAAGAGAAAAATGGGAGTTGTTCACATTTTGTAACATTCCATATACCTCGTATTTTCTTATTGTGTTGATAGTGTTGCATCACTCATTTGAGTTCTTGAGAGAAACGATTCTAAGAGTATTAATCTGGTGTTATTAGGATCAATTGGTCCTACATTTCTAGGACTAAACTCCGACGATCATAAGTAATGATTTTCTAGTTCCAATAGAACACTAGAATAAATATTTATTCTTGAGTGATTGGTTGTGCTTAGACCTATTGAAGATAAGCTTTGTAATGGTTGTGCTCGGACCGATAGAAGACGAGACAAGGTTGTGTGTGGTTGTTCTTAAGCCAATAGAAAAAGATCAATGAGAGGACGTAGGTCACGTTTAGACCGAACCTCTATAAATCTGGTGTCATTTATTTTCTGCATTATTTTTAATTTCTCGAAAAACTTCTCTCCACTATTCAACCCCCCTTCTAGTGGAAATTTTACTTTATCAATTGTTTCTTTCGAAACCGTTAAGCTCTTCTTCCATAGAAGTGATCCAGTGAGAGTTATTCAAAGCTTCATTAGTATAAACAGGTTCAGATTGAGCTAAGAATACAGCTAGGGTGCACATGGCAAGTCTCCTAAGTTCAGCTTGAGATTTCCATATAGGAAATGGAGATTTTTCATATTTGGATTCTTCTTGCGCATACAGTATAGTTCTTTGTGTACTCTGTATTCTTCTTCGGGTAGTTACACAGGCATCATTGTCTCCTATGATTAGTTCTGAGGGTGATCTCTCAACCATACTCTGTCGGGTTCTAGTTCGGCATCCCGTACTGTATCTTGAGGTGCTGTAGTTTCAGCTTCAACTTGTAAAGCATCGACTTCAACTACTTCTGATCTTACAGTTGCGGGGTTGATCTCTAAGTCTACGACATGCTCTATTGGAGTTGGAGGGACATTAATGGAGAGTGTTTGGATATTCTGAGACAAATCTTCTACTCCTGTAGGATCAAAATGAGGTTCATCGAACACTACATGGACAGATTCCTCGATTGTCAGCTTCCTTTTGTTAAAGATTCTAAAAGCCTTTCTGATAGAGGAATATCCTAAAAATATCCCTTCATCCGATTTTTTTTCAGAGTTGGTCTTTCCCATTATTCAGAACATAACATCTACATCCAAATATGTGAAAATATGAAATTAGTGGAGTTTTGTTTTTCCATACCTCGTATGTTGTTTTGTTGTGATGCTTGTTGATGATACAACGGTTTAGTGTATAACATGTTGTATTTGTTGCTTTGCCCCAGAAACACTGCGGCAACTTGCTTGTGGCGATCAAGGTTCTTGTTGCTTCTTTGAGTGTTCCGTTCTTTCGCATGACAACACCATTTTGTTGAGGAGTCCGGGCAGCTTAGTATTCGTGCTGTATTCCATTGTCTGAACAGTATTGCTCTATAAAGTGGTAGTAAATTTAGTACCCCTGTCGGAACGAATGGACATGATACTCAACCCTTTCTCATTCTGAAGCTTTCTCAGGTGCTCGTGCAGCTTTGTTGTGGTTTCTTTCTTCTTGCTTAGAAATATTGTCCAAGCATACTTGGAATAATCATCAACAATAACTAGACAATATTTCTTACCTCCCAAACTTACAGGGTCTACAGGACCGTAGAGATCCATATGTAGCATATCCAGAACTCTGTGAGTGGACAGGTATGATTTGCTTTTCAGGGTGGTTTTGACTTGTTTGCCTTTCTGACAGGGTCTGCAGACACTGTCTTTTTGGAATGACACATCGGGCAAACCTTTAACCATTCCCTATCTGGCGAGCTTGTTTATTGTCTTGAAGTTGATATGAGACATCCTCTTGTGCCATAGCTAGCTTTGATCTGCAGTGCCTTTGGCAACAAAACAAAGAATAGTGGAGCTCGTAAGCTTCCAGTCAGCAATATACATGTTACTTGACCTGCTTCCTATAAGCACAACTTCTTTGGTCAGAATGTTCTTGACTCTACAGTGATCTATATAGAATTTCACCGAGAACTGTTTGTCACAGAACTGGCTGATACTAAGTAGATTATACCGTAAGCCTTCAACATAAGCTACATCGGTGACTTTAAACTTTCCTACAAGTAGGGTTCCCTTCCCTCTTGTTTTCCCTTTGGACTTATCACCGAAGCGCACTTTTGGACCATGACTTTCTACATAATCTGACAGCTTGCTGATATCTCCTGTCATGTGCCGAGAACATTTGCTGTCGAAGTACCATATGTCCTTCACTGTGATGTCCTGTAAGCAAAGAAATTAAGTAGATTTAGGTCCCCTTTGATTGTTGGGTCCATGAATGTTAGTGCCTTTTGGTACCCCAATTTGCCTAACAGCAATTGGTTTCCTGTAGGTTACTTTTGGTTCTGGTTTGCGATGTCTACGTGTGGTAGGTACATAGTCGCTGTGACCTAAATTATTATGCATGTAAAATCGAGGGTTATTATTATTATTCCAGTACGAATGCCGTCTTGGAGGTGGAGCCATTTTCTTAGGACTTACAGCTTGCCTCCTGGGTCTCTAGTTGGATTCCCAAAGTTATTGCTGATAATGCGCGGCGACTTGCTTTCTTGATGGATAACGGGGCTCCTATATCCAATATCAAGTGTAGGTCACAAGTCCTCAGGAATAAGTCTAGAAGGGGGGGGGGGGTGAATAGACTTATTAAACTCTTTCCTGAATCTCAGGTGAGTTTCTCAGCTTTGATTAAAAGTAGATGACTTATGTCAACTGCAGACAGATAGTGCAGAAGATACAGCTGATAATAATGCAGATAACAAGTATCAACTGTAGATAGCTTTCTAATGGAATAGTTAATATGTATGCAACAATTATGTATGAGGTATAAAGCAGTAAATCACACAAGCACTTATAGTGGTGAGAGTGCTTTTATGGTGCGTAGTGTTGTTAATGGACTGAGCTACTCGATTACTTCAGAGGTGCGGTAATCCTCTACTAATCCACTTCTCTCCAAACCAGTTGGAGATAAATTCACTATAACCGTCAACCAGTGATAAAGGTTACAATGAATTTTTCCTTATTACAACATCTTTCAACCAGTGGAAACTCGTGGCCATTGCAACTCCCTTGACTGCCTAGCACCTCTTGTTTAAAAACCCGTGGATTCCTCAACAACTCTCGAGCTGTCTATTACCTTCCAATCAAGAACCCGTGGATGCCTTATTAGTCGCGAAACTTCTAAAACCTCGTTCACAGAAGTACCCTGTATTCAGCTTTTATGACAAGAGTGTTTGTCTTCTCCAACTTAAGGGCTTCTCAGAATATGACTGTTTAAGCTTTGCTCTTTCACGATGCTATAGATCTCTTTGATAACTTTGTTTGCTTTGATTACTTTGTTCGCTGGTAAGTATAGTTCGCATCGTACGTTGCTCAATTCATATCTTCAGATATTTATAGTACGATTCTTTGAGATTCCTTCATAGCCGTTGCATCACTGTAACAAATCCATTTGTTGGAGAGTAGACTTTTTTGTTTATCTTATCATTTCTTTGCCCGACTTGATTCCCTTTTCATTTCCGACCTTTTGAATGACTTTTTTTGTTAGCGCTGTTATTCTTGATTAGAATAAGCATTAGTCTTCAGAACACGGATCTCAAGGAATATTTTATTCCTAGCTTTTCGGGAATCTTTCCAGTTTGTCTCCTTATGTCTGCATGTGGCTTTCCATTAATATTAACTTTCAACGCTTGCTGACATGGACTGAGTTACTTGAACTTGGCTGATATCTTGACTGAGAACTTGTCTGATATCTCTTGGTCAAACCTGCCTAAAGTGCGGTGAAGCTTCTTGATGTAAACTTCTCTGATATATCTTGGTAGAAGTTCTCTGAGATAAAGTTCTCTGCTTTGATGACTGAAGTTCTCTGACCTGATGAATATTCTCTGATCTGATGGTCAAACTTCAGATGATATTTTGTTGACCAGATCTCATCTGATAACTTGACTGTAGATAGGTTTTGGTCAAACCTCTCTGATATTGTACGTTGACCAAAACTTGTCTGATGTATCGCTTTCTTCAGAGCTTTACTGCAGCTTGATTTTGGTCAAACCTCTCTAATGTTTTGCGTTGACCAAAACTTTTCTGATAATGAACTTGCCTGCAAACTTCTTTGATAAATGGCAGTTCTATACTTGGTCGATTTTCTACTGATCAACATTTGATCAAACTTAGCCTAACTTTTTAAGGCCTATAGAAGATACTCATTTGTTTCTTCTTTACAATGCCAAGTATTAGAATATACATTTGAATAATTAACAATACAGGGATGACATCATCAAAATCTAACAAGTATTCCTAACATCTAGGCGCACTGTACTGTTGGAAGTACTACTGTACAGGCCTTTGATATTTATATACAGCCTTCTTTCTGAATGGCTGTTGGCGCTTCAGATATGCTCGGGGAGCATGTTGTTGGTTATGCCTTACAGGTCTAGGAGGCTGAGGTTCCACTGTCTGTGATATGAACATGGTGGCAGAATCACAGCCTTTGCCGTACACGGGGCAACTGTTACCTTTACGGGACTCGGGGTCTCTTCAGGAATAGGAATGGGTTCCACACCCCTTACGAACACCGTACTAGTTTTCCCTTTGTTGGAGAATGAGTTGTATCCTAAGCAACTTTTATCAAGAGTATGTTGCCCAGTGCTTAGAATTTCTTCCATTCATTTAGAGGATTTCTCGAATGATTTCAAGATTGTCTCTAATTCTCCTTCTCATTTCTCGAGAGTTTTCACTTTAGCTTTGAGTAGAGCGAAATCATTTGTCTTGCTCTCATTATGAGACTTAGTCTCATTTAGGTCGTGGGCAAGTTGATGATTGCTATCCATGAGTTTTTCAAGTGTGACTTTGCTATTTTCACAATCGATGGACATATTTTCGTAGTTATTTTTCAGCAAATCATTTTCTTCTTTCAGTTCTAAGTTAGAAATTTGGAGCTGTATGTTTTCTAGTTTCAACGTCTCATGGGCCTTTTGAATGTTTTTAAATTCATTCAACATATTTTCAAAGGTATGAGATGCATTTACAGGAGTAGTTGATGTTGAGTTTACTTCATCATCACTATCTTCGTCGTCCTATTTTCTTTGGACATAAAGCACATATAGGCTTTATCTTCAAGCTCATCATCGGACGAGTCACTGTCAGTGACTGCCTTAAGACACTCCTCGGTCTTGGTTGATGCGGGCGAGGCTTCTGATTCGCCAATCAGGTCCTTGAGCTTGTTTTTCCAAGCACGCCTCCTTTCATCCTTTTCTTGTTGCTCAGGTTCTAGCAACTTTTGTACTTTCGGGTGCGGACATTTATTGGCATAATGTATGGGTTCCTACAGTTGTAACACAAGTTAGAATCACCAAAAGGGGATTTGGAACTTACATTGTGAAAAGTCTTGGGCTTGTAGGGAGTCTTTCCAGACTTATTGATGAACTTTTTGAATTTGTGCATGAGAATGGCCATTTCATCTTGTGACAGGATATCATCATCACTGCCAGCAGTCTTGTGGGCAGACTTGGATGTGTTGGGCATGCTATATCTCCTGTTAGATACAGCGGCTAGTGTTGTAGTCTTAGCAGGTGACTCTTCGGCCTTCTCTCTCCTATCAATATCATACTCGAAATCTTTGAGGTCAGAGAGGAGGTCAAAAGTAGAAATATCATTAAGATTACAGGACGCACACATAGTTGTAGTATTAATGTCCCATCGGGCAGGGAGTGATCTAAAGATTTTCAAGTTTTTCTCCTTTTGGGTATACACTTTACCCAATGCTTCAAGTTCACCGACAATGCCAGTGAATCTGAGGTCAAGCTCCTCAAGAGTTTCGAAAAATTTCATTTCAAATGATTCAAATTTCTGAGTGAGTTTTGAAATCTTATTTTCTTTTGAGAGCTCTATTCTCTCACAAATCATCTTGAGTTTCTCCCAGATTTCCTTGGCTATCTTACATATCTTTACTTTCGAGAATGTGCCTTTGTCAAGAGTGATAAACAGCACATTCTTAGCAACATTGTCGAGGTTCGCACGCTTGCGCTCATCTGTTGTTCATTGCTCGCGCTCCTTGTCGAGCATTTCAGCATGAGGTTGTCCTTCTATCCTTGCGGCAGGATTAACCTTCATTATCTTTTATGGGGCCATCTTGGATGACAAATATCACCTCCTCGTGCATGGCAGCAAGATGAGCTTCCATCCTAATTCTCCAGTCATCAAATTCGTTAATAGAAAACATAGGAACCTTGTTTATCATTGAGGTATCCATAGAGAAAGTAGGAAAGATAAAACTGTTTTCAAAGATAAGTGATTTTTGGATCTGATTCGGTTAAAAATACGAGTGATTATTTTTAGAATCAACCGCTCGGATACCACTTGTTGGCCATCGAGTATACAGTATACATCTTGGAAAGTAATAGTACAACAAGCTGTACGGTTTTCGAATATGAGTGCGTAGCGAAAGTTCATTAAGTGACTTGCTATAAATACGGCAACTAGGCTTTCTCCTGTTTGCTTAGTGCAGTTTGAATGAACCAAGATACAAGTAAAAAATTATAAGTATTACAAGTAAATTAAAAAGTAAAAATTACAAGTAAATTACAAAGTAAAAATTACATGTAACTTACAAACAAAAGATTATCTTCCTCTCCCTTTTCCTCTTACTCTGACTCTGGCTAGAGGGAGTGACTTCAATGGTTTGGCTCCGATTGGTCTTTTGGTCACTGGGGCTAACCTATTTCCTTTTATTGACTAATGAAGCAAACTCTTGCTGCTCTGGAGTTGTGAAATTATTTTCCATGCAAAGTTCTCTGATTTCCTCCTGAAGAGCCATCTCATCAAGTTCATTATTCATAAGGGTGGGTGCTTCTTCAGGTCTGAAATCAGGGATCCTTGGCTAGGCATTGAAATTCTTGGCAGCCTACTTCTTCAAAACTGCCCAGAGATTTTAGAAAGTTCATATCCATGAAGTTGATAAAAGTTTGTTGTGTGGAGTGATGGTATTCTGTGAATAAAATCGAGATACGCAGCGGAAAATAAACCGGTCCAACAGGATAAAACCAAACCCCAAAAACGGATCGATCAAGCATTGTATAAATGAATAAAAATAACGAGGATGAAAATCAAAGAATACTTACCCTCGTAGTCCTTTGATAATATAATCATCGAAGGAAAAACCCGAGCAAGCTTTTTCCCGGTTACCGACACAAACACGAATCTAATTTGTTGTAGCTTGTTGAATGATCTAACACCGAAAATGCCGAATGTCTCTACTTCACACGCGTCGGATATTGATCGGAAATATAGTATGTCAATTCGTTCTCAAAGAACACAGCTAGGAATCGACACAATATTTTTCTTCTCTTATCTTCTTCCTTTTCTTTCTCTCTAAGATGAACAAAAATGAAAGAAATAATTTTCACTCTCCTATATGATGAACTCACGGCTGTAGCACCTACCTTGTGGTGAGTTATGGTCATATTTTATAACATGATTGAAAACATACTCAATATCAACATGATCATGTTATCTTTTGTCTTTATGTACAAAAACAACTCAAACTCACCCCACACCACATCATGACAACTAGAGGAAGTATCATGCAAGGTGGGAGGAAAATGAGGGGTGCGGCCCACTAGATTTTAGGTGAGAAAACAAGCCGAGCCACTCGGTTCGTGTACCGGACGTTCGCGTGCCTAGTCCGTTAAATACACTTCGTTTTATCCCAAACGTATTTATACTTAATTAATTAATTCAATTAATTAATTTTATTAAATACAAAATTATGATAATATATTTTCAAGAAATAATTATTTATGAATTAAATTAATCACCCGATACTTAATTTCAGTTCACCAGACCGCATGATTTATCAAATAAATCAAATTGGATATCCAATATCTAATATTAATGAAGAGATAATAAATACATATTTATCCATCAAATATCCTGATGCGCGACTCCATAGGTCCATCTTAGTCGGCAATGGGAGGAACCAAAGAGTACGTGTAATACTTAGCCAGTCTAGTGCTTCGTACTGTAACCCAACTAAGAACGAATGATCGGATCATTCAAAACCATTATGACGTGAATATTGTATATGTATAAACCTTTCAATAATATGTCCCGGTCAAGTATTAGGGTCACGATAAAGTCAAACCCTACTGTAACTTGACTCTATGCTTTCTGTTAATGCAAATCGAGATCATCGAGCTCTCGTATATCAAATACAACTAGCTCTAAATGTTTTGGCCAAAGAATTATAATCTCATTTGCCATTAACCGCATAGGATATTTACCTGCTCACTTACAGGGGAAAGAATTCTATCTTGGTATTCAGTAGATACTGCTACTTGCCCACTAAGTTGAATTTCGAGGTTGACCCCACCCACCGGTGATTGGATCTAACTACTCTAATGACTAACTTAATCTCACAAGCACATCTCCTATTGAAACCTCAAGTCAAAGGTCCACGTATACTTGTCACAACCTTTCGATCCAGTCATTGAAAAACCCTGAGTGATATCCATGTGACCGAATCGAGGTGAGTCGTGTTCGAGTATACTAATATCATTATCATACCTATAATGTGTGCTCCGACTAACCCTTAGTGAAGACCGGCACTCTACATGTCAAAGTACATGTTATACAAGTCTTGTCTAAACTTATTGCCCAGTTAAGTTTTATTGACTTGCGAATGAGTTAAGCATTCGAGCTCTAAACACTCCAGTGCCTATCTCCTTATCTCCATGAGGAGTTGAATGTTTGCTCTCAAATGCAAGAACGATTATTCTATATACCAAATCATAATTCCAGTGATATACAATAATATAGAAGTAATTATTGCCTTATTAAATATCAATAATTACAATACAAATGCTTTCACTCTCTCATCCCCTGAGTGGCATTCGAGGGCATATCCCTAACAATCTCCCACTTGCACTTAGTGCCAGAAACTATGGTATCTAATACCCATACTCTTCTGAGATAGTGGTTTGGTAAGCGGACCAGCAACGTTATTTGCTGTGTCTACTCTCTGCAGTATAACATTTCCTTCCTGAACCATTTCTCTAACAAAATGATATTTTCTCGCAATATGTTTGGTATTGTGGTGAGACCTGGGCTTCTTAGCTTGTGCAACAGCTCCGTTGTTGTCACAAAACAGCGTCAGGGGCTTCTCCACATTAGGAACCACTTGATGTTCCTCAGTGAACTTCCTAATCCAAAAAGCTTCTTTAGTATCCTCCGTGGCTGCATGATATTTGGTTTGACATGTAGAGATAGCAGTCGAACTTTGCTTGGCACTTCTCGAGGAAACTGTCCCACCATTCATAGTGAAGATATACCATGATGTGGACATGTGGGCATCCATTTCCCCCAAGAAATCTGAGTTTGTATAACCCATCACTCTAAGTTCTCCACCGCCGTATGTAAGAACCAAGTCTTTAGTCCTCCTTAGGTACTTAAGAATGTTCTTTATAGCAGTCCAATGTTCCTGCCCTGGATTTGACTGAAACCGACTTACTACGCTCATATCATAGGTAATGTCTGGTCTAGTGCAAATCATAGCATACATGAGGCTACCTACTGCCGAAGCATAGGGCACCTTATTCATTTCCTTTCCGTCTTCCTCACTTTGAGGACACATCTCTAAGGAAAGTTTTGGACCATGTTGCATAGGAAGGAACCCTCTTTTAGAATCTTCCATCCTAAATTGCTTCAGGATCTTTTCTATATAGAGGGCTTGGGAAAGACCTAACATTATTTTTGCTCTATCCCGGTAGAGGCGAATACCAGAATATAGGTAGCTTCTCCCAAGTCTTTCATTGAGACCTCTTTAGAAAGCCAAGCTTTCATAGAATTGAGCATTCCTACGTCGTTTCCTATAAGTATAATGTCATCTACATATAGTATTAAGAACGCAATTTTGCTCCCACTAACCTTCTTGTAAATACAAGGCTCGTCTTCGTTTTGGACAAAATCAAACTCTTTGACTGTCTCGTTAAAATGAAGATTCCAACTCCACGAAGCTTGCTTCAGTCCATAAATGGCACGCTGAAGTTTGCATACTTTATGAATATTGGTTTGAGATATTAATCCCTTATGTTGTTCCATGTAAATCTCCTCCTCGTGGAACCATTTAGGAATGCCGTTTTCACATCCATTTGCCATATTTCATAATCTAAGTGGGCTGCTATGGAAATCATCATGCAAATAGACTTAATCATAGCTACAAGCGAGAAGGTCTCGAAGTAATCGATTCCTTCTCTTTGGGAATAACCCTTTGCCATAAGCCTGGCCTTATAGGTATCAACCTTGCCCATCTCCATCAGTATTTATTTTATAGATCCATTTGTTTCCAATAGGCACTATGCCTTTAGGACGATCTACTAAAGTTCAGACCTGATTAGCATGCATTGAGTCTATCTCAGCTTCCATGGCTTCTTGCCACTTGGCGGAGTCAATATCTACCATCGCTTGGTCGTATGCAGAAGGATCATTCTCTTGACTACTTTCTGTCATCTCATCGACACCCAGTTCCTCTTAATGCAGATAGCCATACCTCTCAGGTAATTGACAAATTCTACTAGACTTGCGAGGTTGTGCTTGTATTTCAGAAGGTTTGGTTCTAATATCCTACATTGGTGTCTTATTTGGTGTTTCTTTTATTTCTTCCAAATAAATATTTCTACCTGCCCCTCCTTCCTGAATAAACTGATCTTCCAGGAATTGTGTTTGTATAGCAACGATGATCCTATGATCTTCGTGCATGTAGAATTGATATCCCATGGAATCCTCTGGATATCCTATGAAACGACCTTTCACAGACATAGTTTCCAATTTCTCTACATAAGTCTTCTTGACATAAGCAGGGCATCCCAAAATCATAATGCGATTAAGACTTAGTTTCCTACCTCTCCACATCTCATGTGGAGTCTTAGGAATGGATTTGGAAGGACATTTGTTCAAGATATGTGTAGCAGTAAGGAGCACGTAACCCCATAGATAAATCTGTAGATCAGTATAGTTAAGCATGGAGTGAACCATGTCCAACAAGGTTCGATTCCTTGTTTCTGATACACCATTTAATTGTGGAGTAGCTGGAGAAGGGAATTGTGACACTATTCCTAATTCTTTTAAGAACTCATCAAATTCGGTATTCATGTACTCACCACCTCGGTCTGACCGAAGAGTCTTAACACGATTACCTGTTTGATTTTCAACTAGGGCTTTAAATTCATTGAATTTATCAAAAGCTTCAGACTTATGTTTTATTAAGTACACGAACTTATACCTAGTATGTTCATCAGTGAATGTAATGAAATACTGAAAGCAATCTCGTGCCACTTCAATAGGGCCACAGACGTCGGTATGGATCAATCCAAGTTTTTCAGCAGCTCTTTCAAAAGTCCCTGCAAAGGGTAACTTAGTCATTTTGCCTTGAAGGCAAGATTCACAAGTTGGATAGAGATCTAATCCCAATAGACCGTAAGCGCATCTTTCTCCATTTTATGAACTTTGGTCTGACCAATATGACCAAGTCTAAGATGCCACTTAAGTGCTTGGTTTGTTTCATCCCTACCACGCTTCCTAGTTATAATGTTCACAGTTGTTTTATTCTTTAGATTCAAATGGTATAAACCATTTAATAATGTAGCAGTACCAACCGATTTATTTCTGAAATAAATACAGCAGGACCCATCTCCAATAAAGAAGTGGAATCCTTTTCGGTCCATGACCGGAATTGATACAATATTCTTGTGCCCCATGGGCAAAACAAGTACATTATCTAAAGTAAGAATAAAACCAGATTCTAAATCCAACATAAGGGATCCAATATCAGAAGCCTCGACACTATGCCCACTTCCGACGTTGACCATCCCCTCCCTTGAATCTAGATTCCTATTTCGTTCCAGATCCTGATTCATTGTATAAATGTGAGAACTCGCACCAGAATCAAGTATCCAAGAAGTAGAATATACAGTTACAGAACAATTTGTTTCCAAAACCAGTAGTTCCGTACCTGAAGGTGCATTACGGTCAAGCTTTGGACAGTACCTCTTCCAGTAGCCTAGCTCACCGCAGTCGAGGCATACATCCGTTTTCTTGGCCCCCTTTCTCTTTTGAACCATTGGGGCCTTGCCCTTTCCTTTATCGATCTTGGCTATTGGAACTAACTGCTTTCTGTTCTTTTTCTTCTTATTCTTGGACTTCCAAGTCCCAGAAGAAATCACAAGTGCATCTTCCTTTCCCTTTGTATTCATCTAAGACTGGGCTGTCCTCAGTTTGTTCATTAGCCCAGCTAAGTTATATGCGATCTCATTGCAGTTGAAGTTCATGACAAATTAGGAAAATGAGTTAGGAAGTGACTGCAGGATAAGGTCAGTTTGGAGAGATGCATGCATCTGAAAATCAAGAGCTTCTAATCTCTCAATCATCGAGATCATTTTGAGGACATGGTCCCTAACCCTCTCTCCTTCCTTCATCCTGGCGCCGAATAATTGCTTCAATATCTCATATATTGCAGTTCGACTATGCTCTCCATAGAGCTCAGCCAGGTGCACTAAGATGGCTCTCGAAGACGTCATCTTTTCATGGGCACATTGAATCTCATTATTCATTGTTCCTAACATGTACCCGCGCCTCGTACGTCATCTTTTACCCATTTCTCATGGGCATCGACATCTTCCCGATTGGCTCGGGTTCTTGCTGGAGCAGCTGGGATGTCCTCCTCCAAGACGTATCCCAATATTCCCATAGTTAGGACAATCCTCAAGTTCCGAAGCCAGTCCACATAGTTGGGACCAGTCAGGACGTTATTTTCAAGTACTATAGCGAGTGGGTTCATTGTCATATTGAGAGTTTTGTTAACTGCAGAGAATAATTTAAGATTCGTTAGTGATTGTTTAATTATGATATGAGCAAAGAATTTAAGGACTTTCTTTATTCATAACTCGGCTCCCACTATTTTATCGGTATTTGCACACTCCCATGTGAAATCGGGAAGTCACGATTGACTTTATAGTGGTGATCGAGTTATTTACAAAGTTTAATAAAGGGCAACCCATAGGTTTCTATTCTATCATTATTTATAAAGTGGTGTCTAACACCAACCCATCTAATGGATGATTCGATCTTTTTTTACCCCTAGTTCACTTGCCCTCAACCCATTCGGTTTCTATGGCTCGCTGAACTATCTAAGTTTAAACTGTCAACTCCTATTAGTCTGACAATTGAATTACCCGGCAACCCATAAGGTTTCTAGGGGTTTGATTTGTCACAACCAAAGTCATCTAATGCACTCTAGGAGTTTATCAACCTTCCCCAAAAATATTACCCCGACATACTCGGAAGAAGAATATTCCGATTTAGATTTCAATTTTTCATTAGTTTGACGGAGGCTAGGAAACCTCGTAACCTTTATAACTTAGTGTTTATAAGTGGGAGGATTAACGCGATTATATGTTACACTTTGCACATTAATCCTTTTATAAGCGCAGTTTGTCGGTTTGTTTGTTTATCATACAATATGAAAACATACACAACCTAAAACTAACAACATGTAGTTCATGGACCGTTCCTAGAATAAAAATATCGTAATCTAATTGCATGTCTTCGGTCTTGAATCTTCATCTTCTCGAGCGGATCTTTCTCCGGTCTTCGTCATTACATATAAATTTTACATTTGAAAAATTGCATCCTATACAAATTTTCTAGTAAAATAAATAGGCTCAAAACGGCCTTTACAACCCAATCGAACAAAACAAACGATTCAAAACTAGGTCCATGAACTACATCCCCATTAAAAATTAATGCAACAAATATATTAAAATAAATGGCAATAATGATTAATCTAAAAATTGATCTAATCAATAAAAAATAATCCAACTATTAGAATTAGTTCAATTAATTTAAGTAACTGTTAATTTGAATTTGTTCCGGACAAAATAAATATTTTATTAAATTAATTTCCTTAAAAATAAAATTACCATAATTATATTTTAGTCAAATTAAATCCAATTTAATTTGCGGAAAATTAATTTACCGAAAGAAATATACGGCATGGGTGCCCTACCAATGAGCAAACCAGTCAAAGGTCGGGCGCCGTCCCTTCTCGGTCGGCAACTTGTTGCCGGGCAGCCTCGGCAGGCCCCGGCAGCCCCGAACTACCGGGTCCGACCATTTTTCCGGCTCGTCTTTTCATCCCGAATCAAAAAATAATATTTTTCTTATTTTTATATTACACAATTAAATCAGTTTTTCAAAATAAAAATGGATTTATATTGTAACATAAAATCATGAAAAATATTTTTTAGATGAACAATTAAACATTAACAATTAAAACAATCATGATTCCAAATCATAAAAAAATAACAAAGCATTCCAAATACTAATATCGAATATACGATCGCATAGACCTTGTTCCGATATCACTGTTGGGATTCGGTGAATAAAATCGAGATACGCAGTGGAAAATAAATCGGTCCAATCGGATAAAATCAAACCGCAAAAACGGATCGATCAAGCATCGTATAAATGAATAAAAATAACGAGGATGAAAATCAAAGAATACGTACCCTCGTAGTCCTTTGATAATATAATCTTCGAAGGAAAAACCGAGCAAGCCTTTTCCCGATTACCGACACGAACACGAACCCAATTCGTTGTAGCTTGTTGAATGATCGAACACCGAAAATGCCGAATGTCTCTACTTCACACGCGTCAAATATTGATAAAAAAATAGTATATTAATTCGTTCTCAAAGAATACGGCTAGGAATCGACACAATATTTTTCTTCTCTTCTCTTCTTCCTTTTGTTTCTCTCTAAGATGAACAAAAATGAAAGAAATTATTTTCTCTCCCCTCTATGATGAACTCACGGCTGTAGAACCTACCTTGTGGTGAATTATGGTCATGTTTTATAACATTATTGAAAAGATACTCAAGATCAACATGATCATGTTATCTTTTGTCTTCATGTATAAAAATAACTCAAACTCACCCCACACCACATCATGACAACTAAAGGAAGCATCATGCAAGGTGGAAGGAAAATGAGGGGGGGCACTAGATTTTAGGTGAGAAAACGAGCCGAGCCACTCGGTTCGTGTACCGGACGTTCACGTGTCTAGTCCGTTAAATACACTTCGTTTTATCCCAAATGCATTTATACTTAATTAATTAATCCAATTAATTAATTTTATCAAATATAAAATTATAATAATATATTTCCAAGAAATAATTATTTATGAATTAAGTTAATCACCCGGTAATTAATTTCAATTCACCAGACCGCATGATTTATCAAATAAATCAAATTAGATATCCAATATCCAATATTAATGAAGAGATAATAAATACATATTTATCCATCAATATCCTGGTGCACGACTCCATAGGTCCGTCTTAGTCGGCAATGGGAGGAACCAAAGAGTATGTGTAACACTTGGCTAGTCTAGTGCTTCGTACCGTAACCCAACTAAGAACGAATGATCGGATCATTCAAAACCATTATGTCGTGAATACCGTATACGTATAAACCTTTCAATCATATGTCCCGGTCAAGTATTAGGGTCACGGTAAAGTCAAATCCTACTGTAACTTGACTCTATGCTTTCTGTTAATGCAAACCGAGATCATCGAGCTCTCGTGTATCAAATACAACTAGCTCTAAATACTTTGGCCAAAGAGTTATAATCTCATTTGCCATTAACCGCATAGGACATTTACCTTCTCACTTACAGGAGAAAGAATTCTATCTTGATTTTCAGTAGAGACTGCTACTTGCCCACTAAGTTGCATTTCGAGGTTGACCTCACCCACCGGCGATTGGATCGAACTACTCTAATGACTAACTTAATGTCACAAAAACATCTCCTACTAAAACCTCAAGTCAAAGGTCCACGTATACCTATCACAACCTTTCGATCCAGTCATCGCAAACCCTGAGTGATATAGACCGAATCGAGGTGAGTCGTGTTCGAGTATACTAATGTCATTAGCATACCTATAACGTGTGCTCCCACTAACCCTTAGTGAAGACCGGCACTCTACATGTCAATGTACACGTTATACATGTTTTGTCTAAACTTATTGCCCAATTAAGTTTTATCGACTTGCGAACGAGTTAAGCATTCGAGCTCTAAACAATTCCAGTGCTTATCTCCTTATCTCCATAAGGAGTAGAATGTTTGCTCTCAAATGCAAGGACTACTATTTTATATATCAAATCATAATGACAGTGATATACAATAATATAGAAATAATTATTGCCTTATTAAATATTCATAATTACAATACAAATGATGTCACTCTCTCATCCTCTGACTGGCATTCGAGGGCATATCCCTAACAGGGAGCAGTCTTTGTCCTGGAGCATCCCCTAAAGATAGTACTTCTCTATTAATTGCTTCCTGGCGCTTCCCCACATTAGTGCTGCCTCGACAATTAAGTTTTCTTCAACATATTGAAGTTTCTTGCCTTCCCATTGATACCTCACTTCAGGTTCATATGCATTTCTCTTCCTTTTGGCTGCAGGTGGGTCTGATGGTGTAGCATGTTCTTTTCTTTTGAGGTGAGAGGTACCTGCCTGTAGAAGAGGGAGGTCTTGTCTGGCTATTTCTTCTCTGCCTTCCCCCTGCCTGATGTCTTCCCCTTTGCCTTTTTCTTCCCTTTTTTTGCCAGCATCAATAATAGTGGCTAGCTGATCTTCCATCTTAGACATGAAGTCAGACATGCCAAGAGGCATTCTTTTGTTTGGGGTTGTTGGGTAAGGTTCCTTCTTGTTGATTAGGGTATCCATCTTGGCATTTAGGGAATATAGTTCAGGCTTGACTTCAGTTGCTAGAAGCCTGGCAAGTGTTTCTTCAACAATGCCTCTGATCAGCTCAGTAATATTTGAGGGTAGCTGATACACAGGTGGCTCTGCACGAACAAAGTTTTCTTCTAAATCCTCCTGTGCAGTTGGTCTCTGAGCAATGGATTTCTCGGAAGAGACCTGCCTGTCAGATAGCGCCTGATCAGATGGGGTCTTCTCAGGAGTTCCTGATTTTCCATCTGATAAGTCCTCGTCTACATGGGACTTTTCCTTCTTCTCTGCAGTGGACTTCCTCTCTGCAGATGACTTCTTGTTTTCGAAAGGGGTTTTCTCAGGCTGTTCGCCCTGATTGTCCGCTTCAGCTACGGGAGCATGATCAAGTGATTGTTGATCCTGATCCTCATCATCATCTCTTCTCTCTTCTTCCTTCCTTCCTTCATCTTTTATCTCCTCCTCATATTCTTATTTTTGTTCATTTTCTTCCTTTTCTTCTTTTTCAACTTCATCTATTTCTTCTTTTTCGACTCCTCCTTCTCCTTTTTCAGTATCATCTTTTTCAACTTCTTCAATTCTGATTTCCTTTTCTTTTTCTCCTTATGTTCTCTCTTCCTTTTCAACTTGGTCTTCTTTTCCAAGTGTTTTACCTAGAGACACACCCTCCATGATATGAAGGACGAACTGGTCCATATTTTGTTTAAAATAGGACATGAACCAGTTCTCCTGAAGCAACAATAATATATCTGTCTCTTGACAGAAAAGCATGAGTAGTTGCTCAGTAGCCTGGGGGTGTTCCCAGGCACTTCTCTCAACAAACGCTTTTAATTGAGTGAAGAAAAGAGATTTTAAGTCCTTCCACTCTTCAAATATATTGATAAAATAAAACTTATGAGCTTGTTGTTTTACCAGCTTCAATTAATCTGAGTTCAGGTTCAGAGGATTGTTCTCCCTGAGGTTTAGGGAGTATCCAGCTTCTGGTATCTCTATTGTCTCATCTGCCTCTTCTTCTTCTGTCATGCTAGGGAGAGTGAGAAGGGGAATTATTTCAGCCATCAATTCTGATTGATCTGGCTGATCTGACTATTTTTCAGTAGGAGCAGGAGCAGGTGCAGATGAAATGATGATCTGCATCTGTGCTAAAGATTCTACAATTAGTGCAGGTGCAGGTGATCTTATTGTCTGCACTGCTTCTTCTTCAACTTCAAGTGGATAGTCCTCCAATCCTCTTTTCCTTTTAGGGGACTTATCTGTAGATGAGGTGATGTTGACAGTCTCCTATGCTGCAGGTAGCTTCCTTTTCGACAGCTTGGAAATAGGTAGGTTGTCATCGTCAGACTCATTTGCAGGTAACTTTTGCATTTTAGCTGCAAAGGGGGTGATGTTATCTCCTCTGCAGGTAACTTTTGGGAGGTTTGGCCAGCTGCATTAGAGCGGACTTCATATGAGTCTGAAGGCGCTCTGTAGGGAGAAGTTCCACTTGTCATCTCCCTTAAAATCTTGGCTGACTTCCTCTGATCGCCGAATTTCTTCAAGGTTTCTTGGTCCAGATGACCAAATCTTTTGCTGCCATGAAATGTGTCTGCAGGTCCCTTCGCTTTTCCGAGGAACTCCAAAATCCAACTGATCTGGGTTCATAGGCAAGTTTCTGTTTGAACTTCTTCTCCTCTGCATTCCAGCTCACTTTATTTACTTCTCGGACTAACTACATGTAGATATAGTCAGGCCAATTAATCTGTTGTTGCTGGATAAGTGCTCCCATCACAATAAATTTGGCAAATGATAACTGATCATAACTACCGGCCATGCCCATGACAATATTGTTTGGGATGTCAAGGACGTATCAGTAATCTTTCTTGAGGTCACTTCTCCTCGTTGTAAATTTGACCTTGTTGGGTTGTTCTGGTAATTTAATCTCATACCAGGTTTCAACAGAGCTTTGTTTTAGGTCTTATACTACAATGCCCCTATTCTCCATCTTGAATGCATCAGTAATGGTCTGAGGTGTGATGTTGATTTCCTCTCCAAAAATCGAGCTCGTGATATAGTGCTCTGTGACTTCTGCTTCTTTGAAAAAAAATAACGATCTCCTTGAACAACTGCTTCGGGTTGATGTCAAGGAAATGGTAGATACCATTTTTCTTCATCATTCGGATGACATGGCTCATTTCTTCTGTGTTCGCCATGTTTGCCTGGAGCAATCCTTCGAAATCCACCACGATATTGAAAATGATCTGCTCCTTCACCATCTTTAGGTTAACTCCTTCTAAATACTGAGTAGAGTCCATTTCTGCCAAAAATAGGCTTTTCGATTGGGTGCAGTGAATATTCAGAGGTTTTTCTTTCTTTTGACAACTAGGGTTCTTAGAACATGAAGACGGTAAAGTTTTGTGAAATGGTTTCCACCGCCTTAGATACCCTGTTGAAAAGACTCTTTGAATTTAATAATAAAATAATCAAGCAGCGGTACGATTTTTGGTAATTAAGGAATGACGGTTAAAGCTGATTGGACATTGTGGAGGTAGTGGGATTCTCCACGTGTAAATATTATAATAATTAAGTCGGTCTAAGAATTAGAAACTTAGCTAGTTGACCGTTTGACTTCTTGTCTGCTCTGCATCAGGTAAGTTGTGTCGCCTGTGATTGATGTTGGCTAACTTTTCCTTGTCTGGTCTGATCAAGTAGCTTTCTCGTATGGTCTCCACATCAGGTAGCTTTTCTGCATCAGGTAGCTTTTCATCGTCCGGTCTCCACATCAGGCAGCTTTCTTGCCATCTGGTCTGATCATCAGGTAGCTTTGTTGTCTGGTTCAGATCAGATAACTTTTATTCATCTTCAGACCAGATGTCTTTTATCATCTGTACTAGATTCCCAATCTAGTAGTCCAAGTTTCCTGCATATCTCGAGAAACCTTTCTTCTGGTAAGGGTTTTGTGAATATCTCAGCAATTTGGAACTCCGTGCTGACTCTTTCCACTCTAACTCTCTTGTTTAGCACATGGTCCTTGATGAAATGATGTTTGACATATGTGTGCTTTGTCCTTGAGTGTAATACTAGATTGTTTGTTATTGCAATTGCACTGTTGTTTTCACACCATATTGGAACTTCATTTGCTACGATGTTGTAGTCCCTTAGCTGTTGTCTGATCCATAGAATTTGTGCACAATAGCTGCCTGTAGCTAGGTACTCTGACTCGGTTATGTAAATCGAGTTAGATACCTGCTTCTTGCTGAACCATGATATAAGTCTGGTTCCTAGGAATTGGCACGTTCCACGGGTGCTTTTTCTATCAATCTTGCATCCTGCAAAGTCTGCATCTGTGCAGCCTGATAACTCAAAATTATCATCCTTGGGATACCGTAGACCAACATTGATTGTGGACTTAAGGTATCTGATTATCCTCTTAGCTGCTTCTTGGTGAGACTGCTTTGACTTTGACTGAAATATTGCACAGACTCCCACTGTATATGAAATGTCAGGTCTGCTTGCAGTGAGGTATAGGAGTGATCCAATAAGTCCTCTGTAGTGGGTTGGATCTACTGAAATTCCTCCTTCATCTGCATCAAGGTGTAGGGATATGCTCATTGGTACTCTTGCTGGTTTCGCTGAATCCATGCCAAATCTTTTAATTAAGTCCCTCGTATATTTAGCTTGATTGATGAAGATTCCTTTGTCCATTTGCTTGACTTGCAAACCAAGAAAGAAATTTAGCTTTCCCATCATACTCATCTCAAATTCTCCTTGCATGAGACTTGAGAATTTTTCACATAGCTCCAAATTGGTTGAGCCAAATATGATTTCATCCACATATATTTGAACAAGCAATATGTGGTGTTCATGTTCCACTCTGAAGAGGGTCTTGTCCACCTTTCCTTTGCTGAATCCATTCTTCTCCAGAAACACAGATAGTGTCTCATACCATGATATTGGTGCTTGCTTGAGTCCATATAGAGCTTTCAAAAGCTTGTATACTTTGTCTCCTTTGACAAGTCCCGGGGGTTGCTCCACAGACTTCTTCTTCTAGGATTCCATTGAGAAAAGCACTTTTTACATCCATTTGGTAGACTTCAAAATCCTTGTATGTTGCATATGCAAGGAATAGTCTGATAGCTTCTAATCTTGCTACAGGTGCATAAGTTTCATCAAAATCTATTCCTACATATTGAGCATATCCTTTTGCAATGAGTGTAGCTTTATTCCTAACAACAGATCCATCTTCATCACATTTATTTTTATACACCCATTTGGTGCCTATGACTTTCTTGTGACCTGGTCTGTCTGTTAATTCCCAGACATTGTTTCTCTCCATCTGGTTGAGCTCTTCTTGTATTGAAATTATCCATGAGTAGTCCTCCAGTGCTTGATTTGTTGTCTTTGGTTCCATTCGAGACATAAAACATGAGAACATTGCCATTCCTGCCGGTTCTGCAGATTGTCTGGTTCTGACTCCATCAGATAGGTTTCCAATTATTTGTTGAATGGGATGATCTCGGAGCCATTTGGGGATATCTTCTTCAGGGTTTGTTCCCCCTGTTGAGTTGCTTTGGTGAAATTCATCTCTCTCTACATCTGCTTGGTTCTGGCCTTCTTGATCTGCAACTAGATCAGCTATGGTCTTGTCATATGCAGATGGGGATCCTGTCTGCTCTGCAGGTGCATCTTTGTTAGCTGTAGTTAGATCTAAATCTACTGCAGTTGGATCAGGTAGGTTTTGGGATCCTATCTGATCTACAGTTGAGTCTTCAGACTGCTCTGCAGTTGGGTCTTCTGGCTGGTCTGCAGGTGAGTCCATCATTCCTGTGTCATGAATGATAACTTCTTCTAGGGTGGCGGATTTGACCTTTTTCTCAATTGATTCCACCTATTTCCTGTACTCAACAGTCAACTCATCAAACACAACATGATTTATTTCTTCCACAACTAATGTTCTTTTGTTAAAAACTCTGTATGCCTTGCTTATTTGTGAGTATCCCATAAAGAGACCATCATCAGTTTTAGCACCAAAGGCATTCAGTTGGATTTTACCATTGTTGTGGATGAAACACTTACAACCATATATATGAAAATATGCAACAGTTGGTGTTCTGCCATTCCAAACCTCATAGGGAATTTTGCCATGTCTCCCTACAATCATACTCCTATTCTGAGTATGGCATGCTGTGTTGATAGCTTCACCCCAGAACCTCTTTGGCAGGTCAGCTTCAGCAATCATTGACCTGGCAGCTTCCTTCAAGGTTCTGTTTCTTCTTTTAGCAACACCATTTTGCTGTAGAGTTCTTGTTGCAGAAACTTCATGCTGGATTCCATTCTAATCACTGTACTCAGTGATTACCTTGTTGAGAAATTCTACACATCTATCTGATCTGATCCTGATGATGGAGAGGGATTTATCATTCTGAATCTTTCTTAGCAGTTCAGGTAACTTTGTTAGTGTTTCACTCTTTTTATAGAGAAAAACAACCCATGTGTATCTTGAGTAGTCATCTACTACTACTAAGGCATACTTCCTTCCACTCAATGTCCTTGGCTTGATGGGGCCAAAGAGATCCATATGAAGTAGATCTAATACTCTGGTGGTTAGAGTGGTAGGCTGAACTGGTTTGAATGATGCTCTGGTCCGCTTTCCTTTCTGACATGCATCACAGAGAGCTTCTTTCTTGAATACTTCTTCTGGAAGTCCTCCGACCAGCTTTTGAGAGCTTATCTTGTTGATGGATTTGAATTTCAGGTGACATAATCTCTTGTGCCATAGCCATCCATTTTCAGCAATTGTCTTAGATAGAAAACAGGTGTTTGGAGTGCCTATATTTCATTCTATCATGTAGGCATCTCTTCTTCTGAATCCTTGTAGCTTCACTTCTCCAGGTAGAATATCAATTACCATGCATTTCCAAATGGTGACGACTAATAGATTTTTTTCATCACAGAATTGGCTTATGCTTAACAGATTGTATTTGAGCCCTTTGACATAATGAACTTTGGTTATGATTATGTTTCCTCTGTGCATCTCTCCAAATCCTTTTGTCTGACCTCTAGAGCTATCTCTAAAGGTTACATCTCCTCTGAGAGCACCTTTTTATTCCCTGTCATGTGCCTTGAGCACCCAGAATCTACAAACAATTCTTCACCTCCTATTGTTGAACTTGATGAGATGTGGTAGTAGTCCTTCCACCTCTTCTGCAGTCAGACAAGCAGAAATTTAGATACCCAAATTTGTGTGGGTCCTTTGGGGTTAGTAAGTTTTCTGAAGAATTGGTTTCTCCTTGGATTATAGAAGTTATGTTGACTAACCCTATAAGGTGTGTGATGTCTGGGTCTATATCCTTGGTTAGGATTGTGTACTGGATATGCCTCATAAAATCTCTGGTGTGGGCCATTTCTAAATCTTGGCTGAGACCATTTGTTAAACCGTTGGGGATCTCCAAACCTGGTCATTTTGGAACTTTGGATAACCTTGAAGTTTCCATTTGCCTCTCCCATTTTGAAATCTGTTTTGGGGAGTTTTTGGTAATAGTTGGCATAATGTTTTGGCTGCTGCTTCTGCCTTGGCCATTGCATAATCTCTTGTCTAGGTGGCTGCTTGGTAAACCTTGGATGCTGCCTGAACCTTTGACTGGGCTGTTGCCTATTTTGAAATACAGGTTTATATATAGGCTCAACAGTCTGGACGTTTGTTTCTCCCTTGACAAAAGTGGTTTTTGAACTAGAAGGAGTGTTGGGGTCATATCCAAGGCCTGATCTTAAATAAGGTGGCCTCTTGTTCATACACAGTTCATTCACGATTATAGATGCTTTTAAGGGTGTTATTTCCTTATCTTGTGTCTTACTTAGCCGTGTCAGTTTGGCAAACTCAGATTTGACATGAACACGTGCAGCTGATTTCTCACTGTTTAAAACAGTTAGCCTTTTAATCTGAGCTGTAGTATTATCAGCTGAGTTTTTTAATTTGTTTTCAGCCTGTTTTTCAACTTCAGATTTGATTTTTGTTAACTCTATGCTGAGTTTTTCAAAGTTCTTTTTCAGCTGCCTTTTCTTATCTTGCAGCTGTGTTTTCTCGGCTGTCACAATCAAGTGTGCAGATTTTAATTTTTCAAAGTCCTTGAGGAGGTGATTGACAGATTCATGTAAGTTAATATCTTGAGACATGTCTGAGCTGTTATTATTTGAAATTGAGGGTTTAGATGTTACTTCTTCATCAGCTAGGTTGGCCATCAGACGTTATATTCATCATCATTATCAGAGAAGAATCCTCCACTTGATTCTACTCTTTCTTCAACCTGATCTTCTCCAATGAGAGCTTTTTTTTTGTCCTCCTTTCTGCCCACTTCTTTCTTGCCTTCATCTCTCTTGAGTTCTAGACAGTGAAACTGGATGTGTCCGGTTTTGTGGCAATTATAACATTCCACTTTCCAGTTGCCTGTCTTCTGGTTCCTCCTTGGATTGTCCTTGTAATTTTTCTTGTATTTGGAATAGTTCTTCCTAAAATTATTGAACCTCTGCATGCTGAAAGCCATTTCTTCTTCAAAATCCAGAGGACTGGGAGGACTGGCTTCAGCTAGGCTCTTTGCAGGTGATTCTACTGCAAATGTTATTCCCTTTTCACCTGGTTCATTAGATGATGAACAGGGCAGCTCGAACTCATATGCCTTAAGATCAGAAAACAGCTCCTGGATCTTTATTTTGTTGAGTTACTTTGATTCTCTCATGGCCACAGCCTTCATGCTCCATTCAGGATTGAGAGATCTTAAAACTTTTAGGGCCATCTCCCTGTTGCCATATGTCTTTCCAAGAGAGTTTATTTCATTTATGATCTCAATGAATCTTGTGTCCACTTGGTCAATTGATTCACCATTCTTCATTTTGAAGTTGTCAGACTTTTGAGTGGCAATTGACAACTTATTTTCCGCTATCAGCTCGGTTTGCTCACACATTACAGCTAATGTGTCCCAAATTTCTTTGGCATTCTTGCAATTCTTTATTTTGACCATGGTTGCTTTGTCAAGAATCTGGTACAGCACATCTCTGGCCCGGTTGTCTAGGTTGGCCAGCTTTGTTTCTTCCGGGGACATCTCGGTCCTCTTCTTGGGAATCTTCTCTGGCTTCCCAGCAGCAATTTCTTCTGGTGTATTATCCTTCTCAAATATGAAGGGTCCTTCCTCAATGATACACCACATGTCATCATGAATGGATGACAGATGAGCCTGTATTCTTATTTTCCATAAGTTATATTCATCAACACAGAATACAGGTAATCTAGAGTGCATGTGTTGCATGTTTTCCATTCTAAATGAGAAATTAATATATATATCACGCCCTCAACATCGGGAAGGACGAGGGTGCGACGCATCGGTCGATCAATCAATTAAAGTGCAATAATAAATATCGGAAACAAAATAATGATTGGGATGAAATTTCAAAACAACAATCTTAACACGATGTTCTAAGACTCGTTGTGACAAAAGCTGATAATCAAAATTACACTGATCGTAAGTTTACAGCGGAAAATTTCCAAATACCAAATGAACAAAGTACGAAACATAGTTAACTGTTACAAGTTGGGATAACAACAGAAATTCTAAGTCTTGATGGCGGTCATCTATTCAGTCTCACTACCAAAATTCACACATTAGTCGACGACCAATAAAAAAATAGCCAACGACATTAAACTGTCGTCGGCTAAACTTTGAACTTTAGCCGACGACCCGTACTGCTGTGGGCTAAACAGTTTTAGCCGACGACTTGATCTGGATCGTGGGCTAAAATGTAACATAGTCGTCTGCTAAAGTGTTAAACATTAGCCGACGACTTTTGCAACGGTTTAGCCGATGACCTAGATCAAGTCGTCGGCTAAACACTTTTTTCAAAAAAAATAATATACTTTAGCCGACGACTTGATCTAGGTCGTCGGCTAAACCCCTTTCAAAAAAAAATAATATACTTTAGCCGACGACTTGATCTAGGTCGTCGGCTAAACCCCTTTCGAAAAAAAAATAATATACTTTAACCGACGACCTAGATTAAGTCATCGGCTAAAGTATATTATTTTTTTTAAAATACTTTAGTCGATTTACCTAGATCAAGTCAGGCTAAAACTCGTATATAAAATTATATATCGTCCTCAGTTCTCCTCGGCATCCGAAAAAAATCAAAAAATTTGGGGTTTAGCCGACGACTTGATCTAAGTCGTCGGCTAAACCTCTAAATATATATATATATACCCTCTTCAATTCTTTCTTCTTCATTTTCTTCTTTTTTTCTTTCCCCACCCACCCGCCAGCTGCCCGACGACACCAGACCGTCCGTCACCCACCCGCCGGAACACCGCCGCTCGACGGTCCGCCCACCCGCCGCTCGACCGTCTGCCCGCCGCCCGACCTCCGCACAGGCAACCCGTTTTTTTTTGTGCATTTTTAGTGTATTAATTTTATCTGTAATTAGGTTGTTTTTCATGTAGTTTTTATTATTTTTTTAGTTTATTAAGTTAGGTTTTATTTAGTTTTTAGATTTTTGTGTTTTATATAGTTTTCATTTGTTTGATGAATTTATTGTATTTGTTTGAAGTATTGTTAGTGTATTGTGTTATTAATTGGTGTATTGTGTTGAATTGGATGTATTGTTGGTATGTTGTGATATTAATTGGTGTATTCTGTTGAATTGGCGTATTTTTGTTGCTGTTGAATTGGTGTATTGTATATGTGTTATGTATTTGTGTTGAATTGTTATGTATTTTTTCGCTAATTTATTAATAGGTGTATTGTGTTGACTACAAATTGTTCCCAAAATCTGAATTTTTTTTTAAAAAAAAATGTTTTAGCCGACGACTTTGTTAAATGTCGTCGGCCAAAGTATATTACTATTTTTTTAAAAAAAATGTTTTAGCCGACGACATTTAACAAAGTCGTCGGCTAAAGTATATTACTTTTTTTTTTTTGAAAAAACTTTAGCCGAAAACATTTGTAAAGTCGTCGGCTAAACCTCAAAGTTTAGCCGACGACTACCAAAAAAGTCGTCGGCTAAACCTTGGCCGACGAATATCGGCCGACGGTTTTTTAGCCGACGACTGGGGGGTTTAGCCGACGACTTTGACCTTTAGCCGACGACTTAGAGTCGTCGGCTAAACCCCCGATTTTGGTAGTGTCTCTTCCTCGAAAACTTCTTCATCTTCGGCTAGTGGCTCATCCTCTGGTTTTAAAAGGGAAAACGGTGGGGTGAGACAAAAGATCTCAGTGAGTGGGTGATCGTGTGCGAGTGTGGCTCTCTTTCCTTTGAAAATTTTAAAGTGATGCATGATTTTATCAATTATGAGAAAGTAGAAACAATTACAATTACGTAGGAATTTTATAAAAAAATATTAATTATATTGTTGTAATATTATAATCCTGTTCCCTTGGACGGATGTCACGTCAAGTAGTCAGTCAATCAGTCGATCAGTCAATCCAGTTTCGAATCCTGCCGATGTGGACTTTGGATTCTAGACTCTCCTTATTACTCCTAGAAATATAGGCTGTCGCCCGAAGATTTGGACCGTCGCCCCAATAGTTGAGCCTTCACTCTCACACTTAGCGCATGCTTCCTTATCTCTTATCTGGGCTCGGTATGTCCTTAGCTGTGGGTTAATACCCGGATCACACCATAATCGCGATTATACCCCAAGTCTACGACCCAGGTCCCTCGGAACACTCCGTTCCTCGGATATGGGAATAGGAAACAACGGTAGCCTCGTTCATGAACTGCAACTGCACTGCTCGATCCAAGACTCGGTCTAACCATCCCGACTCGATTTGGGACTCTAGTGGCTCCTACAACTCAAGAGGTGGCCCCCGGATTGGAGGTCGGCTCTCTGTTTCGTATGGGCTCAAGAGGTGGCTCCTGTCCATCGACGTGGCACTTTGTCCTGATAGAGTTAGAGGCGGACCTATCCGTGGCACTTTGTTTGTATATCACTTAGTTTCCGGACAGTTACAGTTATCAATTAGACGGATTTCACAAGCATCACGTAAACATTCAGTCAGTGAGGTTAATAGTGTCTTTTGATTAAGTATGGAATATGGTTACTTATATTTGTGGCACGATAATACGGGATAGGTCATGTATATAATTTGATATACTCTCAAAATTTTATTAACGGTTTGTTAGGTTTAGGTCAGATATATTAAATGGGTAAGTTCAACAAAACGAAACGAGGGTTTTCTGAAATAGGTCGAAAGGACGTTTTTACCCTTAGGTTCGAGCTTAAGCCTTTGGAGTATGAAACGAAATTGGATGGTTATGAAAATTTATGAGGAAGCCAAAAATACTTCCTCGACTCCAGATTTAAGGGAAAATTCGGAAATTTCCAGTTTCAGGGACTGAAATTTCCAGAAATTACGGTATTGCCCCAAATTTAAGAAAATTGTTCCGAGGCTTATAGAGCTATGAATTTAGCTCGGAATTTAACGAAATTTTACGATATGGCTCGTGAGGAGCCTGGAAGTCCATATTTGTGAAAATTTCAGAAAAATTCGGACTTGGTCCAGAATTTTTGTTTTCTTGCATTTTGACCCCCAAAATTGTTTTAAAATTGCAATTTGGACTAATAAGTTTAGATATCGAACTCTGAATCACTTAAAATTTTACGGACAGCCCATATATGATATAATATGTACTGTACAAGGTTCAGAATGCTTTATTTTAGTAAATTTTAGTTTAGTACCCAAACTTTAAGAAATTACGAATTATGCCCAAAAGTTCCGTTTACTCGTTTCAAGTCCTGTTTTGGCCACAAATAATTTATCAGCGTACTATATCTTAGTCATATAACACAAGTTCCAGATTTTTGATAGAGTTTACAAGAAATTACGAAGAAGTCATGAAATTTCAATTTTTCACATAATCGGAATCCGACTACCAAATCGGATGTCATTTGAATTCACTAAAATCATATTGCATGTTAATATAATCATATAATACATCTTTAAAACATGCATTCATATAAGAAATTCAGATTACTGTATGCTCTATATTTTTCATAACTCTAGAATCATAGTTCATGAAGAAAACGATATATATGCATTTTTAATATAAATTTTATAGCATAAATTCTAACATGAAGTTTTTTCACAAATTTCTCAACAATAAATATGAAGAACTTTCATATTTAGAACATGCATCACAAGCAAAAACAAGAGTTATCAATTTAAAAGTTTGAAAGTGTAACACCCCCAATCTGCTCAGGGATATTACACGCCGTAGAACATTTCCTCAAGGATCTACCAGGCTGGTAACAACATAGAATATCTCAATAATGCCTTTAAGGCTAAAATGACTCCGTAGACCGATTTGGTCTTTCAATAAATACATATAACTCAAATACATTACATGCCCACGCAGGGGTCGAATACAACACAATCCCGTACAATGGGAAAGAATACTGCAGCGGAAATAAAATACGACTAAACCAATAACATCATACGGATCCTCGCGTGATTAGTATCGTTCATCCTTCATCATCCTTCGTGCCGACCCTGTGTTATGCTCCCAAACCTAAATGCAAAAACAGACATCCACCCCCCGAATACTCGGGGATTAGCAAAACTCCACTGTTTTGCTAGTGCAAGAACAAAGTGCAAAAATGCGAGCCATACAATACAAGTTCCAAGAACAATAATAACCAGAAATCCTCAAAGATCCAAATGTAACGAAAAGTACTTCCCAAGGCAAAAGTTTGGGTAAAACATTCCAAAACCGAAAGATCAGAAATCAAGGAAAACAATTTGTAAAACAGTTTAAAATGCCATCGAGAGTTTTAATAGAAAACAATTTAGGATTACCGAATCCTTCTCTTTCCAAAATCAACAGGGGTCACAGCCCAAAGGTTTTGTTTTCGCAAATAGAAAACTACTAACAATACACAATGTTAAAACTCAAGTCACACGTCCTCGACGGACATAAAACACACACGCATCCGTGAAGTTTCACTCGTGAATCCAGGGCAAAACCATTGGACTCCCTCCGTGACCCCGTCGAACCCTCCCGAGGTGAGCAAACACATTCACAAAACATAAGCAACCGCACTCGTGAATCCAGGGCTATACCATTGGACTCCCTCCGTGATCCCGTCAGACCCTCCCGAGGTGAGCGAAATACAATCACAAATTATATACACGTAGCGGTTTCACTCGTGAATCCAGGGCTATACCATCGGACTCCCTCCGTGATCCCGTCGAACCCTCCCGAGGTGAGCAAAGACATTCACAAAACACGTACTCACATCGCCTAGGATCGGGACGAAGCCACAAATCCCACTCGAGGCCCCATCGGACCCTCCCGAGCTGGCTAGCGAAATACTCAAGCACCACACGTCACCTAGGACCGGGACGAAGCCACGAATCCCACCCGAGGCCCCGTCGGACCCTCCCGGGCTGGCCGCGAAATAATCAAGCACAAGTGACATATCACACCAAGGATATCCAAACAATTCATCAAGAGGCATCAAACATTTAGCAAAATACCACGTCAAACCATAACGCACCGAAAAGAGATAATATGTGTACACACGCATTATCAAACGCAACATCAACACCAAACATATCCATAAGATTCACATACTCGTTCACGAAACACACCAATCACAAAATACACACGGTTTTGAAAGAGGGCCTTTAACAAGGCTAACCAAATCCTTTGAAAACTTATTTCAAACAATCAAACAAACATATAAAGACGATTACCAATTATCATATTCACAAAATAAGAATTGTATGGACAAGGTACTTGCCTCGAAACCACAATCGCAACAAGACGACGGATGAAATACGGTCGAACGGCCCCGAACTCCCGAACACTATCAAGAACGCGATAGCACCGCAATTACTACGTGAATAACACCACACGAATCATCAATCACCAACGAGATTCAACATCGGAATCCTCGAGCACCTATAAACCTCCGGAAGGAACAATAACACATGGTTACGACGAGAATCAAGGACAAAACAATGGAAATACCAACAAACTATCGAAGGGAACTCAATGGGACATTTAATCGAACACTCAATGTTCGATAACTCCCAAGAACAGTCGAATCACTAATCGAGTTGAACAAACTCGAAATATGGATATACAACCCATAGAAAACGATTAATAACATCTACTACACCAACCGATGTATCACAATCTGATTAGAATCGAAATCAAGAACAAATTCTCCAAAAAGTCAACTTGAAGGAAAATCAAGAAATATACCTTGATTCGACGAAACACGGATTAGATATTGATATAGTCAACAAGAATCTTCCAAAACGCCTTGGAATCGATTAGAATCGAATAAAAACCCTATTTCCCATCGCACCCATCCAATAGCCGCAAGAAAAGTGAAGAAATGAACAAAAACGAGCTGTCAGGCCTTATATAGCCGGACACTGCCGGACACTTACGGCCGTAACCGGCAGTGCCTTACGGCCGTAACTCGGCCCATACGGCCGTACTCGGTAGGCCCTTACGGCCGTAACCGGCATTCGTCAAAAAAATCCCAAAGAATCGCCGGACACTTACGGCCGTAATCGCACACATTACGGCCAGAATCGCCTTCGTCCTAAGATGCCTGGCCAAGACGGCCGTATTCGATCACGCCTTACGGCCGAATCGCACACATTACGGCCAGAATCGCACCTTACGGCCAGAACTCGCCCGTGCCACCGCCTCGGCCGTGACTCGTCTGTGGTCACTCCGACGGCCGGGACGACCCCGAAACCCGAACCTGAGTAAAAATCGGAGATACGGTTACGAAGTACTTGCAAAGACGAATCCAAGCGCTAAGAGAACACACGATTCCGACCACCCGAAGTGTCGGAATTCGACAACGGAAGTAATTACCCCAAACTTTGGGAAATTACAAAAATGGCTCAAAACGTCCGAAATACACGATACATTATCGAAACACTAAACCAAAGCTCGCAACATGAATAATAACATTAAATGAACTTACGAGAAACTCGAAAAAACAGTTTCGGATGAGATTCGCAAGAATCGAGCTCAAGTGCGGAAAAGTCGCTAAAAAACACAGAACTCAACAAAACGACACCGAAACGAACTCGGATGACAAAAAGTGCAGAATTAATCATTCTCGGAATGACGAACCGGTCATGAATGAGTCGTCAAAATGGACTTCCGCCAAAAAAAAAGAAAATTACTGGAAATCGAAATTACGGGTATTACACACTACCCTCCTTAAAAGAAGTTTCGTCCCGAAACTTAAAATAAGTAGGGAGAAGCAATATCCTGCCGGGAAAATTCAACGAGATACACAAGAAACGCGTAACTTACGCCTATCGGCGAAACGTTACAAGCAACGCAAAGGGATATACGGTGCGAAAACACGCTCCATGACGACCAACACAACGCCACCGGTAGAGACAGAATAAATCCAATAAGTGGCAAGTGTCATCAAACATATAATACAATCAAGTCGATTATCCGAACAATCACAAAACACCACGGACGACAATCAATACGATTGACCAACCCAACAGTACATCAATCAAAATGTGAGCTAATCGCTGAACAATTACGGAATTCCACCGCCCAAGGGTTGGAAGATCGAAAACGAGACTAATTTCCCGAACTTAAGGGAATTATGAAGGAGTCTGAACGTTCAACAATCACGAAACGAGATCAACAAAAACCGAACAATCAAACGATCGAACCACAACGATCGAGACAACAAAAATCGAACAATCATGTTCGAATCACGAAGAACAATAAAATTCAAACAACAACTCCAAGGTTCACATCTCGACTCGAGACAATATATGATCCGGTGAAAACAACAAGATGTGCATTCACATAAGATCCACAGGAAAGGGAATAGCAATTGAAAAGTCACAACACCAAACGAGTTATTCCGAAACAATACCACACTCGTTCGATCAACAAAAGCAAGGGGCAGGACAAGCTCAGAAATGTCAACGAACATAAACGAGTCGACATCATTAAAATACGGAGTTCAAAAATCCGATCCACTTCGAATAAAAGAACTAGTAGAACCAAAAGATGTTACTTCCGAACAAGGTTCACAAGAATCGAACCGAACTCGGAAAAGTCACAGCGATAACCAGATCGACCCAAAACAAGATCACAGCTCATTCGAACGATGAAACTGAAATACAGAACAAGTTCAGAAAGTATCAACGAACACGAGCGAATCGAAAGAATAGAGAAAGAGAAAATACAGAAGTCAAAATAGTACGGGCATTACCTTCGACCCCATCCACGAAATTAAAAAAAAACGGGAGCAAGGTAACAATACATCAAGCAACCGACAAATAACGGAACAATCACCGATGCACACGGTCATACCAACCCATGCTCTAACAGCTCGCAGATGTGCGATAATGCATAAATCACCACGAGGCGACAACATTCCATACCAACATCTCACCTCTCACAAGGGGCTAGCACAACAAATGTGTGGAAAACGTCTCAACGCTCACACTGCCAATTCGATTACAACTCATAGGGCCAACATCCTAACAACAATGCTAACGTCAAATATACATCCCGGACCGCAAAAGGAACGATAGGTTTTAAAAACGAAAACCACTTTTGAAAATAATTTAAAAAAACACCGGTTGATCTTGAGTATCACCTTTCAAAAAAGTACAAACGAGAAACATCATTATCGAGACTTTGGAAAACCATTTCGCATTTGTTAAAAATGAGGACACTTTCTTTTAGTGCAAAACTTTCAGAATATTCGACCCTCGTCTCTAAGTAAAAGTGTTTATAAAACATTAAAAATATCTCAAAACATTTTGGTCCTCGAGGTAGAAGAATTTTGAAACAATTTGTGGCACCTTGGAAGTACCACGAGAAAACAATTCATTTTAAACATACGTCTCGAAATTTATTTCTAAGGTACTCAAGGTTTTCAAAGATAATTCAATGGGCTAGAATGCCCAAAAATTTCAGGTAAATACATGGAACATTATAGCGCTGTGGGTCCCGTGTCGGAACCCACCAGGATAAAAACCATTTACAAAAACAACAAAAATGCCGATGACAGTAATATTTCAAAAACTCACAAAAGCCATTTACAAAATACTAAATACCTTCATAAGAATTTTGCCAAAACGATGAAGGCCATAATGCCAAAAACTCGGTTAAGGGAATCGGTTTTTCGAAATAAAACTCAGTCGGTAAGATACCGAAAGCCATTACAAAAGAACTCACGCAGCGGATAAAAGAAATACAGTCTAACATGCATAATCCAGCAACACTACTCCTCATATGAACGAAATATGAGAGTCAAATAACCACTTATCACGAAATCAAAATCCATAAGAGGATTCCGTCAATTAACTTATAATCATACCTATAACTCGCATAAGATGAGGCACAAACACAAAGAAGGGAGACTTACATCCACAGGTCGCACGAAGATGATGATCGCCCCACGATACTAATCACGACCAAAAACTCAGACGACGCGTCGCGACACGACTCAGTCAGACAAAATCCGACGAGACAAAACACAACAGACACCACTGACCCGACAACCTAGGTTTCCACAGCCTGGCTCCGATACCATTTATGTAGCACCCCCAATCCGCTCAGGGATATTACACGCCGTAGAACCTTTCCTCAAGGATCTACCAGGCTGGTAACAACATAGAATATCTCAACAATGCCTTTAAGGCTAAAATGACTCCGTAGACCGATTTGGTCTTTCAATAAATACACACAACTCAAATACATTACATGCCCACGCAGGGGTCGAATACAACACAATCCCATACAATGGGAAAGAATACTGCAGCGGAAATAAAATACGACTAAACCAATAACATCATACGGATCCTCGTGTGATTAGTATAGTTCATCTTTCATCATCCTTAGTGCCGACCCTGTGTTATGCTCCCAAACCTGAATGCAAAAACAGACATCCACCCCCCGAATACTCGGGGATTAGCAAAACTCCACTGTTTTGCTAGTGCAAGAACAAAGTGCAAAAGTACGAGCCATACAATACAAGTTCTAAGAACAATAATAACCAGAAATCCTCAAAGATCCAAATGTAACGAAAAGTACTTCCCGAGGCAAGAGTTTGGGTAAAACATTCCAAAACCGAAAGATCATAAATCAAGGGAAACAATTTATAAAACAGTTTAAAATGCCATCAAGAGTTTTAATAGAAAACAATTTAGGATTACCGAATCCTTCTCTTTCCAAATTCAACAGGGGTCACAACCCAAAGGTTTTGTTTTCGCAAATAGAAAACCACTAACAATACACAATGTTAAAACTCACGTCACGCGTCCTCGATGTACATAAAACACACACGCACCCGTGAAGTTTCACTCGTGAATCCAGGGCGAAACCATCGGACTCCCTCCGTGATCCCGTCGAACCCTCCCGAGGTGAGCAAACACATTCACAAAACACGTACTCACGTCGCCTATGATCGGGACGAAGCCACAAATCCCACTCGAGGACCCGTCGAACCCTCCCGAGCTGGCTAGCGAAATACTCAAGCACCACACGTCACCTAGGACCGGGACGAAGCCACGAATGCCACCCGAGGCCCCGTCGGACCCTCCCGGGCTGGCTGCGAAATAATCAAGCACCACACGTCACCTAAGACCGGGACGAAGCCACGAATCACAACCGAGGCCCTGTCGGACCCTCCCGGGCTGGCCACGAAATAATCAAGCACAAGTAACATATCACACCAAGGATATCCAAAAAATTCATCAAGAGGCATCAAACATTTAGCAAAATACCACGTCAAACCATAACGCACCGAAAAGAGATAATATGTGTACACACGCATTATCAAACGCAACATCAACACCAAACATATCCATAAGATTCACATACTCGTTCACGAAACACACCAATCACAAAACACACACGGTTTTGAAAGAGGGCCTTTAACAAGGCTAACCAAATCCTTTGAAAACTTATTTCAAACAATTAAACAAACATATAAAGACGATTACCAATTATCATATTCACAAAACAAGAATTGTATGGACAAGGTACTTGCCTCGAAACCACAATCGCAGCAAGACGACGGATGAAATACGGTCGAACGGCCCCGAACTCCCAAACACTATCAAGCGCGATAGCACCACAATTACTACGTGAATAACACCACACTAATCATCAATCACCAACGAGATTCAACATCGGAATCCTCGAGCACCTATAAACCTCCGGAAGGAACAATAACACATGGTTACGATGAGAATCAAGGCCAAAACAATGAAAATCCCAACAAACTATCGAAGGGAACTCATTGGGATATTTAATCGAACACTCAATGTTCGATAACTCCCAAGAACACTCGAATCACTAATCGAGTTGAACAAACTCGAAATATGGATATACAACCCATATAACATGATTAATAATATCATACTACACCAACCGATGTATCAAAATTGGATTAGAATCGAAATCAAGAACAAATTCTCCAAAAAGTCAACTTGAAGGAAAATCAAGAAATATACCTTGATTCGACGAAACACACGGATTAGATGTTGATATAGTCAACAAGAATATTCCAAAACGCCTTGGAATCGATTAGAATCGACCAAGAACCCTATTTCCCATCGCACCCGTCCGATAGCCGCAAGAAAAGTGAAGAAATGAACAAAAACGAGTTGTGAGGCCTTATATAGCCGGACACTTACGGCCGTAACCGGCAGTGCCTTACGGCCGTTACTCGGCCCATACGCCGTGATTTGCAGCCCTTTTAAGAATCGCATTCGCAAAAAAATCCCCAAAGAATCGTCGGACACTTACGGCAGAATCGCACATTACGGCCGTAATCGCCTTCGTCCTAAGATGCCTGGCCGCACGGCCAGATCGATCACGCCTTACGGCTGTAATCGGCACACATTACGGCCGAATCGCACCTTACGGCCAGAACTCGGCCAAAGTTGCCTCGGCCGTGACTCGTACACCACGACGGCCCGGACGACCCCGAAACCCGAACCTGAGTAAAAATCGGAGATACGGTTACGAAGTACTCACAAAGAAGAATCCAAGCGCTAAGAGAACACACGATTCCGACCACCCGAAGTGTTGTAATTCGACAACGGAAGTAATTACCCCAAAATGTGGGAAATTACAAAAATGGCTCAAAACGTCCGAAATACACGATACATTATCAAAACACTGAACTAAAGCTCGCAACACGAATAATAACATTAAATGAACTTACGAGAAACTCGAAAAAACAGTTTCGGACGAGATTCGCAAGAATCGAGCTCAAGTGCGGAAAAGTCGCCAAAAAAACACGGAACTCAACAAAACGACACCGAAACAAACTCGGATGACAAAAACTGCAGAATTAATCATTCTCGGAATGTCGAAACGGTCATGAACGAGTCGTCAAAACGGACTTCCGCCAAAAAATAGAAAATTACAGGAAATCCAAATTACGGGTATTACACACTACCCTCCTTAAAAGAAGTTTCGTCCCGAAACTTAAAACAAGTAGGGAGAAGCAATATCCTGCCGGGAAAATTTAACGAGATACACAAGAAACGCATAATTTATGCCTATCGGCGAAACGTTACAAGCAACGCAAAGGGATATACGGTGCGAAAACACGCTCCACGATGACCAACACAACGCCACCGGTAGAGACAGAATAAATCCAATAAGTGGCAAGTGTCATCAAACAGATAATACAATCAATTCGATTATCCGAACAATCACAAAACACCACGGACGACAATCAATATGATTGACCAACCAAACAGTACATCAATCAAAATGCGAGTCAAACGCTGAACAATTACGGAATTCCACCGCCCAAGGGTTGGAAGATCGAAAACGAGACTAATTTCCCGAACTTAAGGGAATTACGAAGGAGTCTGAACGTTCAACAATCACGAAACGAGATCAACAAAAACCGAACAATCAAACGATCGAACCACAACGATCGAGACAACAAAAATCGAACAATCATGTTCGAATCACGAAGAATAATAAAATTCAAACAACAACTCCAAGGTTCACATCTCGACTCGAGACAATATATGATCCGGTGAAAACAACAAGATGTGCATTCACATAAGATCCACAGGAAAGGGAATAGCAATTGAAAAGTCACAACACCAAACGAGTTATTCCGAAACAATACCACACTCGTTCGATCAACAAAAGCAAGGGGCAGGACAAGCTCAGAAATGTCAACGAACATAAACGAGTCGATACTGTCGAAAATACGGGAGTTCAAAAATCCGATCCACTTCGAATAAAAGAACTAGTAGAACCAAAAGATGTTACTTCCGAACAAGGTTCACAAGAATCGAACCGAACTCGGAAAAGTCACAGCGATAACCAGATCGACCCAAAACAAGATCACAGCTCATTCGAACGATGAAACTGAAATACAGAACAAGTTCAGAAAGTATCAACGAACACGAGTGAATCGAAAGAATGGAGAAAGAGAAAATACAGAAGTCAAAATAGTACGGGTATTACCTTCGACCCCGTCCACAAAATTAAAAAAAACGGGAGCAAGGTAACAATACATCAAGCAACCGACAAATAACGGAACAATCACCGATGCACACTGTCATACCAACCCATGCTCTAACAGCTCGCAGATGTGCGATAATGCATAAATCACCACGAGGCGACAACATTCCATACCAACATCTCACCTCTCACAGGGGGCTAGCACAACAAATGTGTGGAAAACGTCTCAACGCTCACACTGCCAATTCGATTACAACTCATAGGGCCAACATCCTAACAACAATGCTAACGTCAAATATACATTCCCGGACCGCAATAGGAACGATAGGTTTTAAAAACGAAAACCACTTTTGAAAATAATTTAGAAAAACACCGGTTGATCTTGAGTATCACCTTTCAAAAAAGTACAAACGTGAAACATCATTATCGAGACTTTGGAAAACCATTTCGCATTTGTTAAAAATGTGGACACTTTCTTTTAGTGCAAAACTTTCAGAATATTCGACCCTCGTCTCTAAGTAAAAGTGTTTATAAAACATTAAAAATATCTCAAAACATTTTGGTCCTCGAGGTAGAAGAATTTTGAAACATATTGTGGCACCTTGGAAGTACCATGAGAAAACAATTCATTTTAAACATACGTCTCGAAATTTATTTGTAAGGTACTCAAGGTTTTCAAAGATAATTCAATGGGCTAGAATGCCCAAAAATTTCAGGTAAATACATGGAACATTATAGCACTGTGGGTCCCGCGCCGGAACCCACCATGATAAAAACCATTTACAAAAACAACAAAAATTCCGATGACGGTAATATTTCAAAAACTCACAAAAGCCATTTACAAAATACTAAATACCGTCATAAGAATTTTGCCAAAACGATGAAGGCCATAATGCCAAAAACTCGGTTAAGGGAATCGGTTTTTCGAAATAAAACTCAGTCGGTAAGATACCGAAAGCCATTACAAAAGAACTCACGCAGTCGATAAAAGAAATACAGTCTAACATGCATAATCCAGCAACACTACTCCTCATATAAACGAAATATGAGAGTCAAATAACCACATATCACGAAATCAAAATCCATAAGAGGATTCCGTCAATTAACTTATAATCATACCTGTAACTCACATCAGACGAGGCACAAACACAAATAAGGGAGACTTACATCCACAGGTCGCACGAAGATGATGATCTCCTCACGATACTAATCACGACCAACAAACTCAGATGACACATCGCGACATGACTCAGTCAGACAAAATCCGACGAGACAAAACACAACAGACACCACTGACCCGACAGCCTAGGTTTCCACAGCCTGGCTCCGATACCATTTATGTAGCACCCCCAATCCGCTCAGGGATATTACACGACGTAGAACCTTTCCTCAAGGATCTACCAGGCTGGTAACAACATAGAATATCTCAACATTGCCTTTAAGGCTAAAATGACTCCGTAGATCGATTTGGTCTTTCAATAAATAAACACAACTCAAATACATTACATGCCCACGCAGGGGTCGAATACAACACAATCCCGTACAACGGAAAAGAATACTGCAGCGGAAATAAAATACGACTAAACCAATAACATCATACGGATTCTCGTGTGATTAGTATAGTTCATCTTTCATCATCCTTACTGCCGACCCTGTGTTATGCTCCCAAACCTGAATGCAAAAACAGACCTCCACCCCCCGAATAATTGGGGATAAGCAAAACTCCACTATTTTGCTAGTGCAAGAACAAAGTGCAAAAATACGAGCCATACAATACAAGTTCCAAGAACAATAATAACCAGAAATCCTCAAAGATCCAAATGTAACGAAAGTACTTCCCGAGGCAAGAGTTTGGGTAAAACATTCCAAAATCGAAAGATCATAAATCAAGGGAAACAATTTATAAAATAGTTTAAAATGCCATCGAGAGTTTTAATAGAAAACAATTTAGGATTACCGAATCCTTATCTTTCCAAAATCAACAGGTGTCACAACCCAAAGGTTTTGTTTTCGCAAATAGAAAACCACTAACAATACACAATGTTAAAACTCACGTCACGCGTCCTCGACGGACATAAAACACACGCACCCGTGAAGTTTCACTTGTGAATCCAGGGCGAAACCATTGGACTCCCTCCGTGACCCCGTCGAACCCTCCCGAGGTGAGCAAACACATTCACAAAACATAAGCAACCGCACTCGTGAATCCAGGTCTATACCATTGGACTCCCTCCGTGATCCCGTCAGACCCTCCCGAGGTGAGCGAAATACAATCACAAAATATATACACGTAGCGGTGAAGTTTCACTCGTGAATCCAGGGCTATACCATTGGACTCCCTCCGTGATCCCGTCGAACCCTCCCAAGCTGAGCAAACACATTCACAAAACACGTACTCACGTCGCATAGGACTGGGACGAAGCCACAAATCCCACTCGAGGCCCCGTCGGAGCCTCCCGAGCTGGCTAGCGAAATACTCAAGCACCACACGTCACCTAGGACCGGGACGAAGCCAAGAAATCCCACCCGAGGCCCCGTCGGACCCTCCCGGGCTGGCCGCGAAATAATCAAGCACCAAACGTCACCTAGGATCGGGACGAAGCCACGAATCCCACCCGAGGCCCCGTCGGACCCTCCCGGGCTGGTCGAGAAATAATCAAGCACAAGTAACATATCACACCAAGGATATCCAAACAATTCATCAAGAGGCATCAAACATTTAGCAAAATACCACGTCAAACCATAACGCACCGAAAAGAGATAATATGTGTACACACGCATTATCAAACGCAGCATCAACACCAAACATATCCATAAGATTCACATACTCGTTCACGAAACACACCAATCACAAAACACACACGGTTTTGAAAGAGGACCTTTAACAAGGCTAACCAAATCCTTTGAAAACTTATTTCAAACAATCAAATAAACATATAAAGACGATTACCAATTATCATATTCACAAAACAAGAATTTTATGGACAAGGTACTTGCCTCGAAACCACAATCGCAACAAGACGACGGATGAAATATGGTCGAATGGCCCCGAACTCCCGAACACTATCAAGAACGCGATATCACCGCAATTACTACGTGAATAACACCACACGAATCATCAATCACCAACGAGATTCAACATCGGAATCCTCTAGCACCTATAAACCTCCGGAGGGAACAATAACACATGGTTACGACGAGAATCAAGGCCAAAACAATAGAAATCCCAACAAACCATCGAAGGGAACTCATTGGGACATTTAATCGAACACTCAATATTCGATAACTCCCAAGAACACTCGAATCACTAATCGAGTTGAACAAACTCGAAATATGGATATAAAACCCATAGAACACGGTTAATAACATCATACTACACCAACCGAAGTATCAAAATCGGATTAGAATTGAAATCAAGAACAAATTCTCCAAAAAGTCAACTTGAAGGAAAATCAAGAAATGTACCTTGATTCGACGAAACACACGGATTAGATATTGATATAGTCAACAAGAATCTTCCAAGACGCCTTGTAATCGATTAGAATCGACCAGGAACCCTATTTCCCGTCGTACCCGTCCGATAGCCGCAAGAAAAGTGAAGAAATGAACAAAAACGGGCTGCCAGGCCTTATATAGCCGGACACTGCCGGACACTTATGGCCGTAACCGGCAGTGCCTTACGGCCGTAACTCGGCCCATATGGCCGTACTCGGCAGGCCCTTACGGCCGTAATTGGCATTCATCAAAAAAAATCCCTCCAGCAACTGTCGGACACTTACGGCCGTAACTGGCACACATTACGGCCGTAACCGGCCTTCGTCCGGAAGATGCCCAGCGCCCGCATGACCGTACCCAATCACGCCTTACGGCCATAACTGGCACACATTACGGCCATAACCGGCACCTTACGGCTGTAACTCGGCCAGGCCAGGCCCTGCTCCGGCCGTGACTCGGCCGTGGCCACTCCGACGGCCCGTACGACCCCGAAACCCGAACCTGAGTAAAAATCGGAGATACGGTTACGAAGTACTCGCAAAGACGAATCCAAGCGCTAAGAGAACACACGATTCCGACCAACCGAAGTGTCGGAATTCGACAACAGAAGTAATTACCCCAAACTTTGGGAAATTACAAAAATGGCCCAAAACGTCCGAAATACACGATACATTATCGAAACACTGAACCAAAGCTCGAAACATGAATAATAACATTAAATGAACTTACGAGAAACTCAAAACAATATTTTCGGACGAGATTCGCAAGAATCGAGCTCAAGTGCGGAAAAGTCACCAAAAAAACACGGAACTCAACAAAATGACACCGAAACGAACTCGGATGACAAAAAGTGCAGAATTAATCATTCTCGGAATGATGAAACAGTCATGAGCGAGTCATCAAAACGGACTTCCGCCAAAAAAAGAAAATTACCGGAAATCGAAATTACGGGTATTACAGAAAGAGTTTCACCCACCTTGATCTTGCCGGATTTAGTCGATTCTAGATCTCGGAAGTTGAAAGACTATCTTCCCCTTCACCAATACTAGGTTCGTCCGAAACATGCATAAGATATGTGTTTTGTTTGCATGTTTTAAGATTTAGTTAGATTAGGATGGTAGTAACTATAATTTACAAAAGGAAATATGGGAAAAGAATTACCTATTTTTGCTTGAATTTTCTTCGTCTTCCTCCTTCTTCCTCTTTGGTCCGGACCTCTCCTCTCTCTCTAGTCTCTCAATGCAGATTTTTTATTGTTGTTGTTGAAAGTGTAAAGGGTGACTATTTCTAAGTGTAGGTATTTAAAGTTAGTATAATGAGGGTTGGGAAGTGGAATGAGAACATGTGTCAAGAGTCTTGCATGAAGACTCTAGAATTCCTCCTCTTTTCCCCCTTGGCCGCCCATATGTGTGTGTGTGTGTATATATATCTTTTTTTTTTGTTAATTTAAGAGTATAAGTATAATTTTAATAGTTGGTAATTTAATTAGCTGGGTTGGGCTAGATAGTTAGTTGGGCTTTAAATTGTAAATTTAAGTCTTAGGAATTTTATTGAGTTGGGTTGAGTCCATTAGTTATTTTAGTATGTTATCTAGTTAATTATGTGTGCTAAATATCTAATAAAATTTAAATTTGGGCGATTAACAATTAATCAATCGAAACATCAAGGGTTCGTAACAAAATTTATTCATAACAATGAGATGATATCTTCCAACTATATATACTAAGTCTAACACTTACATGATTTTTTTGTTTTGTGGCGTTTTACATCCTCCCCTCCTTCAAAGAATTTGGTCCGCAAATTCCTTCTCAAATAGTTCGGGATAGGATTTCTTCATCTCTTCTTCAGTCTCCCACGTAGCGTCTTCCTCTCTGTTGTGATTCGACTAGACGACCTTGACTAAGGGAATTCGCTTCTTCCTCACTTCGCGTACTTGCCGGACGAGGATCTTGATCGACCTTTCTTCATAAGACAAGTTATCCTTGATTTGGCGGAATGTCGGAAGTAAGAATGTGCTTCGGGTCTGGATGATACTTCTTTAGCCTCGAGACATGGAAAACGTCGTGCATTCCAGCCAGATTGGATAGTAACTCTAGCCGGTACACCAATTGTCCGATTCTTTCTGTGATTTTGAATGGTCCGATGTATCGGGGACTCAGCATTCCGCTTTTCCTTGACGCTATTAAACTCTTTCGTGGTGTTAGCCTCAGGAAGACTTGATCTCCTACTTCAAATTCTAGATCCTTCCGACGTTAATCGGCGTAACTCTTCTGTCTGCTCTGCGCTGTGCGGATCCAATCCTTGATTAGTCGTACTTTATCTACGACTTCCTTCACCAAATCTGTACTCATTACTGAAGGTTCTGTTCGTTGAGTCTTCGGTGTCCAATGGTCATCAATTTCCCAATGTAGCGGGGATCGGCACTTCCTCCCATACAGAGCTTCGTAAGGTGCCATTTCGATTGTCGCTTGGTAGCTATTGTTATATGCAAACTCAGCCAATGGTAGATGATAATCCCAATTTCCTTGAAAGTCTAGTACGCAGGCGCGTAGCATATCTTCAAGGGTCTGGATGGTTTGCTCAGATTTCCCTTCAGTCTGGGGATACGCATTTGTGCTGAAGCTTAAGGAAGTTCCTAATTCTTTATGAAAGACTTTCCAAAAATGAGATACGAATCTAGGATCTCTGTCCAATACTATGTATGTTGGCACTCCATGGAGTCGAATGATTTCTCTAATATTAATCCTAGCCAGCTTTTGTAGACTCTCGTCCTTTTTTACCGCCATGAAATGTGATGATTTCGTTAGTCTGTCGACGATCACCCAAATGGTGTTATAGCCTCCCCTTATCGTTGGCAGATCTATGATAAAATCCATGGTTACGATTTCCCATTTCCATTCAGGGACTTCTAATGGCTGTAGTAGTCCTGAGGGTCGGTGATGTTCAGCTTTGACTCTCTGACATGTGAGGCATCGCGCCACGAATTCTGCCACTTGGTTCTTCATGTTCACCCACCAAAAGTGTTTCTTCAAGTCTCAGTACATCTTGTTACCTCCTGGGAGTATCGTATATCTCAAGCAATGAGCTTCCTCGAGAATTCGTCTTTTGAGCTCCCCATCGTGAGGTATGCATAACTATCCCTTAAACCATACAATTCCATCCTTGGTAATTGTAAACTCGGGTTTCTCGCCCATAGCAATCTTGTCCTTAAACTCCTGAAGTTTTGGATCTCTCTCTTGGACTAATCGAATGTCGTCCAATAGATTCGATTTAACTGTGAGGTTGGCGCAAATTAAACGAGCACCTTCATGAATGGGTTCCAGGTAGCTCAGTTCCTCGAGAGCTTGCCATTCTCGGACCATGAGTCGAGCCACTCTAGACTTTCTACTTAAGGCATCAGCCACAACATTCGCTTTCCCCGGGTGATGTTGATTCTCACAATGGTAATCTTCTAAAAGATCTACCCATCTTCTCTGTCGGAGATTAAGTTCCTTCTGAGAAAATAGGTACTTGAGACTTTTATGATCCCTAAACATGGTGAATTCAAAACCGTATAAATGATGTCGTCATTTCTTTAAGGCAATACTATTACAGCAAGTTCGAGGTCGTGCATTGGATAACTCCTCTCGTGCGTCTTGAGTTGCCTGGAAGCATATGCGATAACTTTACCATTCTGCATTAGTACAGCACCGAGGCCATCCTTTGAGGCGTCACTATATACGACAAATCCTTGGGTTCCTTCTGGAAGTGTCAATATCGGTGCGGTGGTAAGTCTCTTCTTGAGTTCCTGGAAACTTGACTCGCATTTATCTGTCCATTCAAATTTTACTTGTTTCTGGGTTAGCCGGGTGAAGGGTCCCGCTATCTTCGAGAAGTCTTTGATGAATTTACGGTAGTAACTCGCAAGTCCAATAAAACTTCTGATCTCAGTTACATTTTATGGCCTCTTCCAATCCATAATAGTTTCTATTTTAGATGGATCTACTGCAATCCCTTCTCCAGAAATAATGTGGCCCAGAAATGCCACTTCCCTCAACCAAAATTCACAGTTGTTGTACTTGGCGTACAACTTGTGCTGCCTTAGTGTATCCAACACTAGTCTAAGATGTCTCTCGTGATCTTTTTCTGACTTAGAGTACACGAGTATGTCATCGATGAAAATTACTACGAATTGGTCGAGATAGGGTTGAAATACTCTGTGCATTAAATCCATAAATGCCGCAGGAGCATTCGTGAGTCCAAAAGGCATCACTTCGAACTCATAGTGGCCGTATCTAGTGTGGAAAGCAGTTTTAGGAATATCTTCATTCTTAATTCTTAGTTGGTAGTATCCTTGTTGAAGATCGAACTTGGAATACACCGTAGCTCCTTGGAGTTGTTCAAACAATTCATCTATCCTCGGGAGAGGATACTTATTCTTAACTGTAACACTGTTTAGTTCGCTGTAATCTATGCGAAGCCTCAATGTTCCGTCTTTCCTTTTGACAAATAATACCGGAGCTCCCCAAGGTGATACACTGTGTTGTACAAAACCCACGTCAAGTAACTTCTGCAGTTGGACCTTCAACTCTTGCAGCTACAGTGGTGCCATTTGGTATGGTGCCTTTGCAAAGGGTGCCTTCCCAGGCATGATTTCGATATTAAATTCAACCGCTCTATCAGGCGGTAGGGAGGTTAATTTTTCAGTAATACATCAGGGTATTCGGACACTACACGTATGGTTTCTATGCCCGACTTACTCTTGGGCTTGTTAATGATGGAGGCTAAAAATCCGGTTGCCCCTTTTGCAACTGCCTTCCTAGCTTTGACAACTGATATTATAGGTGCTAGGTTGACTCTAGCGTCTCCAATTAATTCCAAGATTGGCTTATTAGGTTCGCAAAACCTAACTATCTTAGGGTGACGATCCAATTGTGCATAGTGTCTAGACAGCCAATCTATTCCTAAGATGACGTCGTACTCCAATATTGGAAGCACTACTAAATCGGCAGAGTAACAGTTACTACTGATGATCACATCACATGCAGAATGGACTTTATCCGTTAGCTGACTAACTCCCATTGGGGTAGATACTTCTAGGCATAATGGTAAGGATTCTAACGGTCTATCAAGTTTCTTAGAAAAATGCGGTGCAACAAACGAGTGGGATGATCCTGGATCTATGAGTGTTCATGCAAGTTGGTTAGATATCAGGAGTGTACCTTCCACCACATCGTTGTTTTCTGGTGCCTCTTGGCCAGCTAGAGCAAATACTCGTGCTGGGGCTTTCCCTCAGTTGTTTCCTGGCTTAGCTATTGCGGCTGGTTTGTTCGCCGGAGGGTCCATATCTGGGCATTCTCGAATTTGATGATCTGAACTGCCGCAACGTAGGCACTTTCCGAGCTTCCTCCAACACAAATCTGACTTATGCCATTTCCTACCATAGTGGGTGTATGGCGCTGTTGGTTTGGTGAGAACTGGTGCTTTTTCTCCGCTTGGACTCCCCTGGGCTCCCGTACTCTTAAACTTCTGTGGTGGCCTTGATGTTGGTCGGGTAGCAGGCCTCTTGACGCTGTTGGAGAATCGTCTTTGCTGTTGAGCTAACCTTGCCGTTCTGCTTTCGATCCGGGTGGCGGCTACCACAGCTTCGGCAAGTGTCGTTAGTTGAACAGTTAAAAGGCTCTGTTGAAGTGTATGTGTTAGACCTCGAGTGAATTTGTACAGCTTTTCTTCCTCAGTTGTTACCAATCCGGGTGCGTATTTAGACAACCTATTAAACTGGGCCTCATATTGAGCGACTGTCATGGCTCATTGCTTCAAGTAGTAGAACTCGTCTCGTCTAGCTTCTCTGGCTGCTGCTGACACGTATTGAATTCGAGAGTCGGTCAGGAAGTTGGCCCATGTCCTGACATGGTTTTCTCTCGTCTAGCGCTCGTTTACACTTCTCCACCAATCATGAGTTGTAGCCTCGAGTCGGAATGTAGCTAGTGATATCTGTTGTTCATCAACATACTGAAGGGCGTTGAAAATTCCCTCAATTTTCTCCAGCCAGAGTTCGGCTTTGATATCATCGGGTTCCCCGTCAAAGGTAGGCAGTTTGAAGCATAATGTAACACCCCGATAAGGCGGCCATTACAGTGCCGTGGACCCCACACTGAGATCCACCAGACGATACCCAAAGTACAGATTAAATACACAATACATGTGATACCGAACCACAAAACATAGTACTTACTCCGATCTGGAGTTTACAGCAGTATGGCCTACGGCCTTATTACACACAGGATCCAAAAACATAAGTATAATCCATATGGAGATGAAATATACCTTAAATAATAATACATTTGTTCAAACTTAAAATAAAGTGGAAAAATAACATTACACGGTACGAACATGACCGGACACAAAAGACCTGGGGCCCCCGAACTAGTATCCTTCGAACCCTTCGTCATCACCTTGATCTTCCCGTGCCTTGCCTTTTCCTCGACCTAAAATACAACACAAGTATTTCGCCCAACACAGGGTCAGATATACATGATAAATGATTCTCAAGGTATTATACAATTCACGTATATAAGATTTCAAGAATAACGCCCCGACTAACGAACATACCCCTCGGGCGTATGAACGCTCAGTCACAAAACGTCGAACACATCCAAGTATAAAAATGGACTGTGAACGACTAAGATAGTACGGCTCAAGAGGGACATCACAGTACGCCCGATCCGAATATGTGTCAGTGCACATGTCCACCCCGTATACGGAATCCAGGATATATGTGGGACAATGTACCTAATTAGCCTCAACGAACTACGTCTCTTGTGCATAGCCCTTCACGGAAAATATTCACGCATGACTATATATGTGCCCGGCTAAAAATCCTACACAATATCCAATCGGAACGTAGATATGACTCCGGATATGTCACGATGCAACATGACAACGAATTCAATAATTCACAAATCCGGTTAAGGATCGAGGACTCACCGAAATGACAACAAGATCAACAATATCAAGGGTCCAAAAGTAACGAACTTGGGAATACAATCCCAAGATGAAAACGGAACATCTTTAAGAACAACCTCAAGTCACAAGACACAAGTTTATAAGTGTTTCATATACACGAAATGCATAATCATCATAAGAATCCACATATAATTATAACCAAGCAATATAACTTGCCTCAATACGGAGGCGAGTAAAGTCCTTCTTTGTCGAACGAACAACCGGCCCTCGATTCAAAATCGGTTACTCGGACAATCAACCTTGAATGAAATATATTTTACTCAATAATACGTTCATATGATCATCTATACCAAACTTCAACGAGACAACATCCTAATTCTCATTTGAGTAGTTCAACTTTAAGATGTTGAGGGTTACTCCAAGAACCTTATTCAATACAATTCTATTCTTACAATTGATTACAAGATGTTTACCAAATGTTTGCTGGATCAAGATGTGTTAAACAATAATCTCCTACTCTTTAAACTTATCAAGAACATCTCAATTGATTAAAAGTAAAATCTGCACTTCAATCAATTACTTATGTTGAGTTAAGTAGTTATAATCCCATATTATGATCATGAAGACTACTTCAAGTTCAACACCTTCCTTATAATCTTCTAGTTAACTTGGAGGTTCAAACATTACTCCTCTGGATTCACTTAGCTTAGGTTCAAGAAGGTGATTCCATTCTTCTAATGATCAACAAGGGTTTCTTAAAACATTTTATGGTAATTATTCAAATAAGTTATTTACATTATAATGAAACAAAGAATATAGTATTCCATTGGTGTTATTAGTACAGGAATAAGAGTTTGGTTTATCTAAACATGATCATCACCATTTAAAACACTAAGAACACATCATTACAAAAACCCTTAATCATAATATTCATCATTAAGTTTGTTGGAAGCTTAACTATAAACATGTTTAGCTTGATTAATTCATCACTAGGTGGAGTATACTTAATCACTATCATTATAACTATGAGATTATAGGGTTAAAACGTATGACATACCCTCAGAATTGAAGAACAATACACCAAAACCACAGGAACACAATATAAGCTTCAAGAATGACTCCAACTCCCAATCAACAAGCTCCAAAATCCAAATGTAAAGCTCAAACACAAGTTGGAAGAAGGTAATTTTGATCTAGGGATGAAGGGGGATGATTATATTGGTGAAAACTCAGAGTTTTGGTCGTGTAAAATGAAAGACACAAGTTGTCTTTTTATAAGAGCACAGTTCGTTACGTACGTTATCACAAGAGGATAACGTACGTTAACAGCTTTACGTACGCTACACGGAAAGTGTTACGTACGTAAGCTAAGTCCAGAGGCTATTGGACTGAAATACGAACATCGTTACGTACGTTACCTATCGAAGCATTACGTACGTAATGTAGGTCAACTAGATTACCTCCAAAAGATCAGATATTCGAATCATGTCCGGCCCCACACGCCGAAAGTTGACATCGGATACGATTACACTGGTTACGTACGTAACAAGTACCCCTTTACGTACGTAAAGGACTTATAATAACGTACGTTATGCTTGAGGATTAACGTACGTTAGACTCAGGTTTAGCAGCTCAAAAATGTATTAATCTATGCGACGTTGAGAATCCAATTATAGTGCGAGTGATCGTTATTATTATGTCTATTTATGATATATTCCAACATCAATAACAATACACAAATGCAACAAGACTACAACAGTATTTGCATTATCCGAAAGATACAACAGTAAGTAAGAATTTCCGTCGAATATTACATACTCCCCCCCTTAAATGGGGTTTCGTCCTCGAAACTAAGGGGTAAACAATTCAGGATACCTCTCTTGAATGCTTCTCTCCATCTCCCACGTAGCTTCCTCGACCCCGTGTCGTGACCACTGAACCTTCAGTAGGGGAATCGTCTTATTACGCAGTTGTTTGATCCTCCTCTCAAGTATTCGTACGGGGCACTCCTCATACGAATGATCCTCCGCTAAATCGATCTCATCGAACTGAAGTACATGACTCGGATCAGCAACGTATTTCCTTAACTGGGAGACATGGAACATATTATGAATCCGGCTCAGGGCTGGTGGTAAAGCCAGGCGATAGGCTAAATCGCCTACTCGGTCCAAAACCTCAAACGGCCCGATATACCTCGGACTCAGCTTGCCTCTCTTCCCAAAACGAAAAACTCCTCGAGTAGGGGACACCTTCATTAATACATGGTCGCCAACCTCGAACTCAAGCGGTTGCCGGCGGTTGTCTGCGTAGGACTTCTGTCGGCTTTGAGCCGTCAACAAACGACTCCTAATCAGGGCGATCTTCTCACTGGCTGCTAACAACATATCGGGTTCCGTACCCAGGGTTTCAGATGGATCGTCCCAACACAGAGGGGATCTACAACGACGGCCATACAATGCTTCATAAGGTGCCATCTGAATCGAAGTGTGCTAGCTATTATTATAAGTGAATTCCACCAAGGGTAGTTGGGCCTCCCAATCATCCTTCCAATCGAGAACGCACGCCCTCAGCATATCCTCTAAAGTTTGGATAGTTCTCTCAGTCTGACCATCCATATGCGGGTGAAATGCTGTGCTGAAGTTCAACTGTGTACCCATCGCATGATGAACTGCTTTCCAAAAATGTGACACGAATCGCCCGTTACGATCTGATACAATACTCTTAGGGGTACCATGTAACCTTACAATTTCTTTGATAAATAGTTGGGCCAATCTCTTGGGTCCCCAAGTATCTTTAATCTCCAGAAAGTGGGCTGATTTGGTCAAATGATCCACAATCACCCAAATCGTATTCATCCCTCGATGACTCGTCGGCAGGCTGGTAATAAAATCCATCGATATGTCCTCCCATTTCCACTTGGGGATAGGAAACGGTTTCAGCAATCCTGCGGGTCGCTGGTGCTCAATCTTAACTTGTTGACAGGTTAAACACCTCGAAACGAATTCTGCAACTTCACGTTTCATACTCCCCCACCAATAATATTGTTTCAAATCCTTATACATTTTGCTAGACCCTGGGTGGATAGAGTACGGGGTAGCATGAGCTTCTTTCAGGATAGAATTCCTTAACTCGTCATCAGCAGGTACACAAACTCGGTTTGTGAAGCGTATCAATCCATCATCGTGTATTACAAAGCCAAGAGCTTTCCCTTAAGTTATTTCATCGCGAGCTCGAGATAAGAATGGGTCCGTAACTTGCTTCGATCTAATTATATCCTCAAGGGACGATGAAATCGCAAGTGTACAGAGTTGCCCTTGAATACGCTGTAACCAGACTTCAATTTCCGGCCTCACCAATTCTAACTGCAATACCCTCTGAGTTGTTAGGCGGGCAAGCATCTGCTCCTGTACTGTTTTACGACTCAAAGCGTCAGAAACTACATTTGCTTTACCCGGATGATAAAGGATCTCGATATCATAGTCTTTGATGAGTTCTAGCCACCTTCTCTGCCTCATGTTTAACTCCTTCTCAGTAAAAATGTATTTCAAGCTCTTGTGATCTGTAAAAATCTGACAGGTAACTCCATACAGATAATGACGCCAGATTTTTAAAGCAAACACCACGGCTGCGAGTTCTAAATCATGGGTGGGGTAGTTGACCTCGTAAGGTCGTAGCTGTCTCGATGCATAGGAGATCACCTTCCCGTTTTGCATTAGTACACACCCAAGGCCCTGTTTAGATGCGTCACTATACACTACAAACCCTTCCGTTCCTTTCGGTAGGACTAAAATAGGTGCCGAAATCAACCGACTCTTAAGTTCGTCAAAGCTCCGCTGACATGCCTCTGACCATAAATACTTCTTATCCTTCCTCAACAAATTAGTCATTGGTTGGGTAATTTTGGAAAAACCCTCCACGAACCGTCGGTAATAACCTGCTAGTCCCAAGAAACTGTGTACTTCCTTAACGTTCGTTGGTGGTAACCAGTCTCGGATAGCTTCTGTCTTCTGTGGTTCTACTCGCACCCCATCAGCTGATATCACATGTCCGAGAAAGATAACTTCATTCATCCAGAACTCACATTTAGAAAATTTTCCATAAAGCTGCTCTCGCCTTAACGCCTCGAGAACTTGATGGAGATGATGCTCGTGCTCTTCATGGTCACGAGAATAGATCAGAATGTCGTCAATAAAAATGACTACAAAGCGATCCAGATAATTAATAAAGACTCGATTCATCAGCTCTATGAATACTGCCGGTGCATTCGTCAGTCCAAAAGGCATCACTACGAATTCATAATGCCCATAGCGAGTACGAAAAGCGGTCTTCGAAATATCAGACTCACGAATCCTCAACTGATGGTAACTGACCTCGTGTCGATCTTAGAAAACACAAGACCCCTTGAAGCTGATCCAATAAATCATCAATACGCGGCAATGGGTATTTGTTCTTAATGGTTACCCTGTTCAGCTCACGATAATCAATACACAGACGTAGGGATCCATCCTTCTTCCGTACAAATAGTACTGGTGCTCCCCAAGGGGACGCGCTAGGTCTAATGTAGCCCTTCTCGGTCAAATCCTCAAGTTGGCTCTTCAGCTCCTGCATCTCAGTCGGAGCCATACGATACGGTGCTTTTGAAAGCGGGGACGTACCAGGCTCTAACTCAATATTGAACTCTACATCACGATGCGGAGGTAAGCCTGGCAACTCATCTGGAAATACGTCTGGGTAGTCTCGGACTACCGGAATATCGATCAATTCAACTGGTCGATCCATTGTCTTGGTCATGTAACACCAATAGCCAATACATCCTTGATTAAGCAGTTTCACCGTTTTCATAGCGCTGATGATTCTCCCGGAACGGCTGGGATTATCACCCTGGAAGGTACACTCAATACCATCGTCAGATGTGACGGTCACTGTTCGCTTGCGGACACTAATTATGGCATCATGACGGTCCATCCAATCGATACCCAAGATCACATCATCTTTAGGTAAATCGACCATAATTAAATTTGACAACCACTCACGGTCGTTCATTCGAATCGAGCAGTCCTGAACTTCATGATTCCCAACAATTCTTCTACCATCGGGTAGACCAATTATATAAGGTTCACAATTGATAACATGCTCTAATTGCAAACGACTCAAACAAGAAGTAGATAAAAAGGAGTGTGAAGCACCAGTATCAAAAAGAACACAGACAGGCTGAGATTGGATCTCGAGAGTACCTGCAATCATGCTTGCTTCGGGATCTTCAGCCCTCTTCATCTCGTAAACTCTAGGTTTTGCAGCCCCTGCACCAGATGTACCAGCTTGATTTCCACGTTCCATCCCCTTGTTTGCCCCGGTAGTCTGATAAGAAGCGGATGGAGGTACTCGGTCCTGAACTGAGGACTGTACTGGAGCATGAGGTGTTGCGGGAATACGTACTGGTCCACTCCTACAATAACGAGCACGATGTCCGTTCTTCCCACAAGTATGGCATGACACGGCTGGCCTAGGACATTTCGAATTGATGTGCCCCTGGTCTCCACAATTATAGCACACAATGATGGTGACCGCTCGAGGTTGCGATCCGGTTGGCTTCGATGCCGTAGGTTGCCGTTCGAAGGATTTGCACCGGGCCGGGTCTCTTGAATGTTCCCGGTTCTTTGTCATTGACTGTTCTGGTTCCTGAATTTCTTGTTGTTACACTGCGGTTGCTTCTTAGAAATTTCCTTCACGGTCAATTCGTACTCCAGAGCTTTCTCGATGAACTCCGGTAGGGTCACACAATGATGGTTCAACAGCTGCATCCTCATTCGGGGTTTAAGCCTTTTGAGAAAGTATTTGATCTTATCACCTTCTGTGTGGACAATCGTCGCGGTAAAAGGGAGAAGTTCCTGGAATTTTTCGGCGATGGATAGTACGTCATCATCTTCGGACGGTTCCGGATTCAGCAATTCTGATAGTTTGGCCTCGCGGAGAGGACCTGGATAGTAACGATCTGGCATGAGATTTTTAAATTCTTCCCAAGTACATACGCCATCAGCTGGCCTCACCGAAAGCCACCAAGTGTGGGGCCCTTGACCAAGTAGTAAGCTGCTATCGAGACACGATTCTCTACTGGACAGTCTACCATATCGAACAATTTATCGAAGTGTTCGATCCAATGCACGATATCAGCCGGCTCAGAAGAACCTTCAAAATCTGGGGTCGTTGGCACGAGATGTCGCTGATGATCCGATTCACCGGCCCGCCATGTACAGGAGGTGGCCCCTGATGCTGGTCGGTAGCAGCTCTCTGCATAGTTTCCATTAACTGACCTATTTGGGTCATCTGAGCCATCATGCCCTGCATTACAGTGTAAGGATCGACACGAGCATCCCCGCGTCCATTGTGGTGCGATTGGTCCCTAGAAGGCGAATCACTGCCTGCGGAACTATGCTCTGCGTTCGCACGCTTGTTGGCTCGCGGTATCGGGATTCAGCCCCTTCCGCGGCCTCGTCCCCCTCTGTCACCGCCTCTCAAATTTCTTTCCATACTGAAAGAATCAATTTGTAATGATAATCATAAGTACAGTTCATGATACCAATCAGAATTCATGCTAAGTTAATGGCAGTAAGAAATTACATATTCAAGAAAACAGTTCGTAATGAATTATCGTCACTATGAGAGTCACACAGAATATCATATCGACGTTTGAGCGGAATGATTTCAATCATATAATCAATCCAGAATTTTATTTGAATCATCAATCAGATAATTCCTTCCACAAACACTTAAAATGCCAAGATCAGCAAGGAGATCTATTCAGAGATCAATATCATGTCAGTAATTTATTCATGGTTCATAAAGTACGTACCGCATTTGGCTCGTAGGATCAGGCGCTCGCACGGGTCACACGTGACACGAAGGTCTCTTGATACTAGTTCAATACACAAAGACTCAAAAGAAAGAAAACGACCTCTAGCAAAGCTCTCCGATACCATCTTCTGTAACACCCCGATAAGGCGGCCATTACAGTGCCGTGGACCCCACACTGGGATCCACCAGGCGATACCCAAAGTACAGATTAAATACACAATACATGTGATACCGAACCACAAAACATAGTACTTACTCCGATCTGGAGTTTACAGCAGTATGGCCTACGGCCTTATTACACACAGGATCCAAAAACATAAGTATAATCCATATGGAGATGAAATATACCTTAAATAACAATACATTTGTTCAAACTTAAAATAAAGTGGAAAGATAACATTACACGGTACGAACATGAACGGACATGAAAGACTTGGGCCCCCCGAACTAGTATCCTTCGAACCCTTCGTCATCACCTTGATCTTCCCGTGCCTTGCCTTTTCCCCGACCTAAAATACAACACAAGTATTTCGCCCAACACAGGGTCAGATATACATGATAAATGATTCTCAAGGTATTATACAATTCACGTATATAAGATTTCAAGAATAACGCCCCGACTAACGAACATACCCCTCGGGCGTATGAACGCTCAGTCACAAAACGTCGAACACATCCAAGTATAAAAATGGACTGTGAACGACTAAGATAGTACGGCTCAAGAGGGACATCACAGTACGCCCGATCCGAATATGTGTCAGTGCACATGTCCACCCCGTATACGGAATCCAGGATATATGTGGGGCAATGTACCTAATTAGCCTCAACAAACTACGTCTCGTGTGCACAGCCCTTCACGGAAAATATTCATGCATGACTATATATGTGCCCGGCTAAAAATCCTACACAATATCCAATCGGAACGTAGATATGACTCCGGATATGTCACGATGCAACATGGCAACGAATTCAATAATTCACAAATCCGATTAAGGATCGAGGACTCACCGAAATGACAACAAGATCAACAATATCAAGGGTCCAAAAGTAACGAACTTGGGAATATAATCCCACGATGAAAACGGGACATCTTTAAGAACAACCTCAAGTCACAAGACACAAGTTTATAAGTGTTTCATATACACGAAATGCATAATCATCATAAGAATCCACACATCATTATAACCAAGCAAGATAACTTGCCTCAATACGGAGCCGAGTAAAGTCCTTCTTTGTCGAACGACCAGCCGGCCCTCGATTCAAAATCGGTTACTCGGACAATCAACCTTGAATGAAGTATATTTTACTCAATAATACGTTCATATGATCATCTATACCAAACTTCAATGAGACAACATCCTAATTCTCATTTGAGTAGTTCAACTTTAAGATGTTGAGGGTTACTCCAAGAACCTTATTCAATAACATTCTATTCTTATAATTGATTACAAGATGTTTACCAAATGTTTGCTGGATGAAGACGTGTTAAACAATAATCTCCAACTCTTTAAACTTATCAAGAACATCTCAATTGATTAAAAGTAAAATTTGCACTTCAATCAATTACTTATGTTGAGTTAAGTAGTTATAATCCCATATTATGATCATGAAGACTACTTCAAGTTCAACACCTTCCTTATAATCTTCTAGTTAACTTGGAGGTTCAAACATTACTCCTCTGGATTCACTTAGCTTAGGTTCAAGAAGGTGATTCCATTCTTCTAATGATCAGCAAGGGTTTCTTAAAACATTTTATGGTAATTATTCCAATAAGTTATTTACATTATAATGAAACAAAGACTATTAGTATTCCATTGGTGTTATTAGTCCAGGAATAAGAGTTTGGTTTAACTAAACATGATCATCACCATTTAAAACACTAAGAACACATCATTACAAAAACCCTTAATCATCATATTCATCATTAAGTTTGTTGGAAGCTTAACTATAAACATGTTTAGCTTGATTAATTCATCACTAGGTGGAGTATACATAATCACTATCATTATAACTATGAGATTATAGGGTTAAAACGTATGACATACCTTCAGAATTGAAGAACAATACACCAAAACCACAGGAACACAATCTAAGCTTCAAGAATGACTCCAACTCCCAATCAACAAGCTCCAAAATCCAAATGTAAAGCTCAAACACAAGTTGGAAGAAGTTAATTTTGATCTAGGGATGAAGGGGGATGATTATATTGGTGAAAACTCAGAGTTTTGGTCGTGTAAAATGAAAGACACAAGTTGTCTTTTTATAATAAAGATTCGTTACGTGCGTTATCACAAGAGGATAACGCGTCGTTAGCGACTTTACGACGCTACACGGAAAGTGTTACGTCGTAAGCTAAGTCCGAGGCTCCGGACTGAAATACGAACATCGTTACGTACGTTACCTATTGAAGCATTACGTACGTAATGTAGGTCAACTAGATTGCCTCCAAAAGATCAGATATTCGAATCCTGTCCGGCCCCACACGCCGAAAGTTGAGATTGGATACGATTACACTGGTTACGTACGTAACAAGTACCCCTTTACGTACGTAAAGGACTTATAATAACGTACGTTATACTTGAGGATTAGCGTACGTTAGACTCAGGTTTAGCAGCTCAAAAATGTATTAATCTATGCGACGTTGAGAATCCAATTATAGTGCGAGTGATCGTTATTATTATGTCTATTTATGATATATTCCAACATCAATAACAATACACAAATGCAACAAGACTTCAACAGTATTTGAATTATCCGAAAGATACAACAGTAAGTAAGAATTTCCGTCGGATATTACACATAAGAATCTTTCCAAGGTGCGATCATGAGTTTCATTATTGTTCCCGTTGTTAGCAGTTTGCTGTTGTAGGAAGTTTGTCAATTGAGTGAGGGCTTGAGCCATGGCATCGTTCCTATTTCCTACTCGTGGAGGAGAGCGTGAGCGATCATCACGTTGGTGCTGCTCGTCACGATTCATGCGAGGGCGTCCACGTCTTCGGTCAGCCATCTATAATAAGTTAGGGAATGTGTGAGGATTAACAGCCTTGTGTGGGATTAATAGTGAATTATGTTGTTATGCAGAATTAAATGTATGATTGAACACTTATAGTTGATTCTGGTTAAGTTTGGCTTATCCGCCTGAGCATACATATCGAGCTAGGGGTATTCTGATTTTCGTTGGTCAAATCCTTATTATCTGCGGGGTCCATCTAATTATAAAACTAAGTCAGTATCTCATAAAATCTAATATCCAATATAAAACTCTATTAAGCATGAGCAATCATTAAGGCTGTGAACTTAATGATTCGACAAATGCTTATATGATACTAACGACAAAGGAACGATAATACTCCATTTTAAGAAAGTAATGAAGTTTAGTGGAGTTTAAAGGAACTTCATCAATTTCGAATGAATAGTGATATGACTTTGAGAAATGGATAAGTAAAATAAACTATATCCGTTACAAGAGTTCAATAGAAGAATTGATTCAGTCAGGGAAATGTCGTGGATACTTAATCAAGTACCTTGGCCAATGACTTAGGAAATTTGAATTTGACTATGCATATTCCAAGTGAATAGCGACAAGTCGAAAGAGATCTTTAATGAGAATTGACTCAAGAAATCTACCTTAGGTCTTAGTCCTATGGTTCACTTCGTCCTAGGTGGAATTCCCATCTAAGTCCGAAGAATCTTATCCTGGTTAGCCTGTTGTAAGTGTCCTTCTCACAAACCTGGCTCTGATACCACTTCTATCATGCCCCGAACATCGGGAAGGACGAGGGCGCGACGCATCGGTCGATCAATCTATCAAAGTGGAACAATAAATAGCGGAAGCAAAATAAAGATTGGATAAAATTTCAAAACAATAATCTTAACCCGATGTTCTAAGATTCGTTGTGACAAAAGCTGATAATCAAAAATACACTGATCATAAGTTTACAGCGGAAAATTTCCAAATACCAAATGAACCAAGTACGAAACATAATTAACTGTTATAAGTTGGGATAACAACAGAAATTCTAAGTCTTGATGGTGGTCTTCTATTCATTCTCTTCCTCGAGAACTTCTTCATCTTCAGCTGGTGGCTCATTCTCTGGTTTTAAAAGGGAAAACGGTGGGGTGAGACAAAAGGTCTCAGTGAGTGGGTGATCGTGTGCGAGTGTGGCTGTAATACCACCAGTATTACATGCTGTTTCACGTTGAACGATCATTTCTATTTCACCTATTTAATAAATAAATGTACTCCGTCACGATAAATGTATCTTGAATGATATGTTTGTACTGTATTATCATAAATGAAGCTTGTCCGCGCCTGTTATTCTTGTTACGTGATTGTATGATAATTGATGATTGTCGGTGACGTACCTTGATGTCGTTGGGAAATTATCGGTGCGAATATGATGGTGGCCAACGTCTTGTTCCCCGAGAGATTACTCGACGAGATTGAAAGCGAGTCGCATTATAAGGAATCAATGTGATTATAACTTAGAGTACAAACTGAACCTAACGTACATTAATAGCTATGTATTACGTATGCTAAGAGTGTGTCATTACGTACGCTAAAGATAACACCTTACGTACGTAACGCGGTCATCGGTCTTCGGATAAGGAATCTTCGTCGGATGGTGCATTGTCAGACCAACTTTCAACACGATAACGACAGGCAAGTCAACGAGTGTTACATACGTAATCCGACTTTAGTTACGTACGTAACGATGTGTGTAATTTAGTCTAGTTAGTTTTGAGTTTTTCCTTATGTACGTTAAGTTTCTGCGCTAACGTACGTAACATGGCTTACGTACGTAAAGCTTCATGCCTGACGTACGTAAAGCCATTCCGGATTTATAAAAGGACACCCTCCCTTTCATTTCTTCCGACCCAAAACTCACCCCTTACTCTTGTATACCATTCTCTACCTTCCCTAAGTCAGTTTTTAGCTTCCTTAATCAAGTGTTATCCTGTTGGAGTGAGTTGATCAAGCTTCGGAGGAGGTTTTGGAGGTGCTACCCTCTCGTTCTTCGTCGTCCTTCATCCTCTTTTGGCAATAAAGGTAAGTTCATCGAATCTTGAACTCACTTCAGTGTTGTTATACGAGTTATACTAAATTTCAGATGCCTTGGGTAGTTTAGAACTTTTGAGAATGATCGGAATGGTGAAAACTATCACAAATATTAATCGATGCCTATCTTGTTAAGTAGTTGGAATTAATGTTTGTAGTACTCGTAATTGAATGGGAAATCGTAACCGAATTGTTAATCCCCAATACCTTAGAATCATCTTGTTGAAGATTTCAATTACAATCTGATTACCGTATCGTAAAACGTTAATAATAATTCCTTGATGAACTAACTAACGACTACCAATTCGGGAAAGTTATCAAACATGTTAAGTTTGGGGAATTAGAGCTTAATCGTTCCATTCTAGTAATTTAAACTAAAATTAGCGATGTAATTATGGTAGCCTTGAGCCATAATCATGACGTAGAAATGTTGTATTAGAACATTAATCAACGAGATGATTATAAGTAAAATAGCGAACCGAAGGAACTAGTAATATGCATTATGGTCACAATTAGAGAATTCCGATTTTGGCGACATGAACAATCAAGTTCAGGATCCTAACGGGATGGGGGAAAATTGACATTAATCATCATTATTACCATAAGATGTTAATCGCTGAACATGTAATAGGTTGAGCTTTCAGGTGTGGTCGTTCGAGCCGTTGTGTTATCAAGGGAGTAACTCTCGTCGGATTTAAGGCAAGTGAATCTTGCTCGGACCTTTCGTATTAATATTTCAGAATATTGCATGTGTTATTGTCCATGGTAAGGTGCTCATCTTATCTATCTCGTCCGGGGTATTCCTGTGTAGATACTTTCGTGACTGCGGCCTTGGGAGTTTATATGTTGATATATCTTGTGGAACTGCGTTGAGGGATAAAACCTGAATGGTACCCACGTCCGGAGTATTCCTGTGTAGATACTTCTGTGACCCTTGGTTGCGACCTTGGGAGTTTATGTGCTGATAAAGAAGTGACGTTGAATGTTCGGTGATAACCTTGGTTTTCTGAATTTATCTGATTCTATCAATAAAATTTGTTCAATTGTCTGACCTTGGTTGACTGACGCGATACGTCGCGCCAGGCAAACTTGTTGAATATGTGCAGGACATTCCCGAAGGTTCCGGTCAGGCTTGAGCAGTGTTGGGATGAAAACTTGTTAATTTCTTAAACTGAATTTGATTAATCCACGTTATGTAATAACCGTATGAACGGACATTATTATCCTTTTATATTTCGGTTGTACGAACGCTTTCATTAGAACGTTTCCACAAACTACTTGTTGAATAAATCATTTTAAAACCTCTTTTAAAATTGCCTTGTGTGTCCCGCACGGGATTCACGGCACTGTTACGTCCGGTTTGTTTTGGGGCGTTACAGAAAATGGTATCGGAGCCAAAAACTCACGTGGAAAGATGAATCAAAATATTTTGGAAATGTTTTGCCTTCAAAAGTCCAACACTCCTAGTGACTGTAACTCCTCGAGGAATGTCGAGGTAAAATACACGTAAACTCTTGAGAATCAGGTATAATGTTTGAATTCAATAAAAACTAGAGACTGTTTGTACTAAACTAACCTTCTAGACCAAACAATCATCACTAATGGCACGTCGTGGAGCTAGAAGGAACGTAAACGCTGCACAGGGTTCCTCTATGAATCAACAGGAAGACAGGAACACCGATGAGACTAACCCAGCCGGAAATCAGCCACCGCCCGTTAATCCGAATGAACAGGAGGCGAAAAATCTGAACAATGGGGGATTTGATTCAGCCTTCGTCTAGACTCTCACCCAGGCCATTGCTATGGGGATCGCTCAGGTCAACCACGCGGAACGTGTACCGGTCACTGACATAGAAGAGAATGCTGGAAAGGACTGTTGGCTGGGAGAAATGTTGAAGGCCAGGCCGCCATTATTCGATGGATCAGGGGATAAGCACCTAGATGATTGGATCTCCGAGATGGAGACTGCTTTCGAGGTGATTGGTTGCCCAGGGAACCGAAAGGTACCGCTCGGAATCAACCAGCTCCGCGACACCGCAGCCCGATGGTGGAGGACCTATAAACCGGAGGACAGAGTAGTTGGATGGGCCGAGTTTTCCAAACTATTGAGAGACGAGTACTGCCCCTGATCAGCACAGACTGATCGAGCGCGGAGTTTCTTCAGTGCAGGACCTCAGGACTTACCAGTACCCGAAATCATTCGAGCTTACAGGACCGAACTAAGCTATGTCGCAAAGATGGTTCCATCGGAAGATCAGCGAACTTGTCACCTTGCTCAACGGTTGCCGAAAGATGTTCAACGTTACGCGGCCGGGTTTCACTGCACCACTCTAAGGGCATATGAGGACGTAGTCACAGCATAAGCCGGTACGGTTGTCAGTTCGGATACTGGGCATAACCAGAAGAAGCAGAAGACATCTAATCAGTCCGGGAGCACCAGCAGAATGACATCGGGAATTGGGTTCTCCTCTAAATCAGCAGCTTCGTCCCAACAAAAAGGAGCATCTGACGGGCCCTCTCGCCTGAGCTGTTTCAATTGTGGCATAGCGAGGCATACTATGAGTCAGTGTCGTAAGGCGTCTACAAAGTGTTTTTCATGCGGAAAGGGTGGGCACATGTCTCGCTACTGCTCACGGATCAAACCTACACCAAATTCAGCCCCTCAGAGTCAGCAAGGCTCGGTTCAGACATCCAGGGCATCCTCCATGTCCGACTATCGATCCCCACCTTACCAAACTCCTCCATATGATGCTGGAAGAGGACGTGGGCACGGGAGAGGCACTACACCCTCCTCGGGGACACTGCCATCCCGTGTGTTCGAACTGAGAGATACTAATAACCAGACTGCACCTGCTATCTCAGGTACACTTCTTATTAATTCCCAGCCTGTTCATGTATTGTTTGATACTGGAGCGACCCATTCATTCATATCCGTGGAATGTGTTAACCGTTTGAATCTTCCTTGTGTGCCTTGTGAATCTTTTACTGTTAAGCTGGGTAGCAGGGTGGGGGGCAATTTAGAAGTTCGAAACTGTCCGATCCACGTCGATAACTAGGGCTGGACAGCAAATCTCATGGTTTTTCCACTTCAGAATGAAGACGTTATTTTGGGTATGGACTGGATGACAATGCACGGAACGGTATTAGACACCTATCACCTAACAGTTTCCATTAAAACTCTTGACGGTGTTACTCACATAATCAGAGGCCGAGAACACTTTAGTACTAAGGGGTCCCTCAGTCTCCTTACAGTAGGAGTATCTTGCGACGAACGAGAGACGTATTATTTGTGTTATATTCTTCAGGAGGACACATCACAATTGTCGGTTGCTAATATTCCTACGGTGAGCGAATTCCCAGACATTTTTCCCGATGAATTACCAGGATTGCCGCCACGACGGGAGGTCGATCTTTCGATTGAACTTGAGCCAGGAACTACGCCTATCTCCAAGGCACCGTACAGAATGGCACAAGCCGAGATGAAAGAATTAAAGCTAGAACTCGAGGAATTGCTAAGGAAGGGGCTCGTTCGCCCGAGCACTTCGCCATGGGGTGCGCCGGTCCTTTTTTTAAAGAAGAAGGACAACTCCCTACGCCTGTGTATCGATTACAAAGAACAAAATATAATCACTATTAAGAACCGTTACCCACTTCCAAGGATTGATGATTTACTGGATCAACTACAGGGAGCGATTGTGTTTTCAAAGATCGATTTACGTTCTGGATATCACCAATTGAGAAATCAAGAGGAGGATATTCCAAAGACCGCATTTCGATCGAGATACGGACACTACGAGTACATGGTGGTGTCGTTTGGCTTGACTAATGCCCTAGCCGTTTTCATGGAATTGATGAACAAGGTTCTGATAGAATTTCTCGATAAGTGTGTGGTAATTTTTATTGACGACATTTTGATCTATTCCCGTAGCCGACAGGAACATGAGGTACACTTGAGGCAGGTGTTGATTGTTTTGAGGCAACATCAACTTTATGCCAAAGTTTCTAAATGCGAGTTCTGGATGCCGGTGGTTGTAGGTCACAAGTCGTCCAGGAATAAGTCTAGGGGGGTGAATAGACTTATTGAAACTCTTAAACTCTTTTTCTCAAAGAGTAAGTTTCTTGAGCTAATAGATAAACAAATGACTTGGAGTTGTTTGTTCTTAATACGTGCGGAAGTCAGCTGATGACGAATACAAAACAACTAATGAAACACTTAACAATGAATGCAGCAGTTAGAGTATGATGTTATAAAGCAGTAAAATACGCAGGCAATTATAGTGGTCTCAGAGGTGGGGTAATCCTCTACTAATCCACTTTTCTCCAAACCAGTTGGAGATGAATTCACTATAATTTTCAACCAGTGATAAATATTACAGTGATTCAACCAAACTACAACAGCTTCCAACTAGTGGAAATCTGTGCCGTTGTAACACACTTGACTGCCTTGCGCCTCTTGATCCTCGATCCTTGGATGCCTTTACAGTCTCGAACTTCAACCAGCGAAGTACCCCGAACTCAGGATTTAAGACACGAGTTTTTGTCTTCTCCAACTAAGAGCTTCTTCAAGTACTAACTTTTTAGAACCGCTCTTTTCACGATGCTGTATTTCGCTTTAAGATTGCTTGAATGCTTTGATCGCTTGAAAGTATGTTCGCACTGTTTTTAATTGTTGTGTGTGGTCAGCTTCAAATCTTCGGATATATATATATATATATATAGATCATGATCTCTGAGCTTTTCCTTCATAGCCGTTTCAAATCTTTTCAACAAATCCGTCCGTTGGAAAGGTAGACTTCATTGTTTTCTTTCTAAACGTTCCAAGGCTGGATTCCCATAATTTAACCCATCTTTCGACCATTGTGAAGACTTTGCATGTGAGGCGCCGAATGTTTTGAATATAATACGATTAAAGTCTTCAAGGTAGGCCTGGATGAATTATTTAATTCATATCCTTTACGGGAATCTCTCCAATTTGTCTCTTCACGTTGCATGTGACTTTCCGTAACACTTGACTTTTCAACGCATGCTGACGTGGACTTGGAGTACTTGGCTGATCTCGAGTAGGCTGATGCAAGCTAACTTCTCTGTGGTCTGGACCTCTCTGATGGTGACTGTTTGGGATTCGCCTGATCAGATGACCTGTCTGAGGTTACTTGACTGCAGTCTGGTCAAACATCTCTGATAGTTTTTGTTGAACAGATCTTCTCTGAAATGACTCGGCTGTACCTCTCTGATGAACTTAGCTATTCTTTTTGTTCTTAGCCGATTTTTAGCCTAACTTATTTTGGCCTATAGAAGATACTCATTTGGTTCTTCTTTACATTTTTCCAAGTTTTACACTTAACATAATTTGGCCTATGGAAGATACTCATTTGGTTCTTCCTTACATTTTTGCCAAGTAATAAGTATTTGAATTTATATTAATGACATCATCAAAATCTAACAAGTGTTCCTAACAAATTCCCCCTATTTTGATGATGGCAAAACTTAAGCAAATATTCAAATAAACAAGTCTGCACTTGAGTGCAAGACACAAACTAAATCAGTCTATTATTGAGACAACTGGAAATTGTCATTCAAAAGACTGTTATAAAATTTTCTGAATTGATTACACATACATGTCTGAAATTTACAAGAAAATTTTACAAGTACAGAAATAAATGTCATCTGCCTCTGCCTCTGCCTCTTCGAATAGGCTGCTTGGCAGTTCTGAAAGGTTTAGCTCCGATTGGTCTTGTCTTGACAGGGGCAAGACCATACTTCCTCCTTACAACAAGACCTGCAAAATCTTGCTCTTCTTGAGATGAAAACTTAGTCTCAACACAGCTTCTTGATATTTCTCTGGAGTGCAAGTTCATCCAAAGCATTTCCTTTCACCAAGGTGGGAGGTTCTTTGGCACAGAACATAGGGATCATGGGATATGCATTGTGTGCCTCAGCATGTTTTACAAGGATATTCCAGAGTTGTGGATGATCTTCTTCCATGAAATTGATGAAGATCTGCTGTAACACCCCCAAAACCGACCGGGAATATTACAGCGCCGTGGGCCCCATATTGGAACCCACAAGGCTAAAATCATTTTCGCAAACGTTTAAAAATGTCAAAAAGCCCTTTGAAAGAACACACACGCACAGCGGATAAAAACTCAGTTCAAAGAATATCGAAAGCCATTTTAAATAAACACACGCAGCGGATAAAAACACAATTAATTACATTTGCAGCGGAATTAGAAAAACCAGAAAAGAATACATAATCCCAACAATCACGCCATAGCCAGTATCACCGGAAAGCTCATCCCTTCACGACCGCTACTAGCTCGAACTCCGAGTACCTAAAAATAAAGCCCACGACGGGGTCAGCCATAATACTCAACAATGATAACGATCACATCACAAAACAATACATAACAATGTAATCTACAGAGTAAGAACATTCCCCATGTAATCTTACCGAAATAACCTTACCAACCTGTCACAGCCATAACACTCAATTCTTACCTTATTCCACGCCTCGTGTCCTTAAGTAATGAACGAATTCAAATGTAATCACCTGTACTGTATCCGAAACACTACCAAGATTTCCAAACAGAAACATATCTCGATTATAGAATAATCTGGTCAAGACTAACTCTGCCGGCTGGGTCGCACAATCGAATCCCAATCCTGATAGAACCGATATCACATGGCACACCTGCAATCCAACTGTCCCGAGACAATAGCAAGTCCCGAATATCAATGCAAAACACGAATGTTGACACAATCAATAATGATAAACAATTAATGCATCACAACGGAAATATCAATGACATGATATTTCCACACAAGATCGACAAAGGATCAACCACGAACGAGGATGCCATGGTATGGTAACTCCAACAAGATCAAGGAAGAATCCATAACCGAGAATACCGACAATACGGCAAAACCCAACAAGATCAATAAAAGGTCGACAACCGAGAATACCGACGACACGGTAAGAATCAATGAAGAATCAATAATCGAGAATACCAACGACATGGTGAACTCTAACAAGATCAAAAGAGTTGACAACCAGAAATACCAACGGTGAGACAACTCCCAAATGGAATCAATAAGGATCAATAATGAATGAGATTACCAATGACAGGGTGAACTCCAAACGAGATTTATAAAGGATCGATATCAATGAGTTGACCATCGATATGGTAACTCCGAACGAGATTAATAAAGGTTCAATGGTGACGGATACACGAGAGAATAAAATCGTCGACCATAAACAAATCATATATACGGAGTTTCAAAGACAATCCGAATATCAAACAGATCCAATTATACATGGATTGTGAACGACCAATCAATAAGACTCAAGATGGACGTCACGATACGCTCGATCCGGACATGTGTCCGTGTACAAGCCAACCACGGGTATTGATCAATACACGCCTGGTCTCGTACCTAATCAGCCTCACGAAGTACGTCTCGTGTGCACGGTTCAATATGAGGTCGAAACCAACACATGCTACACGTGCCCGTCCCGAAAATCCTACACATGAACGATCATAACTTATCTAACTCCAGATATGCCACGATACAACATGACAACAGATCTCGAAGAAACGCATGTCCAACAAGGATCAGAAGATTTTCCAAGAGGGCAACGATGACTCGATCATGAAAGACCGACACGACCACAATGTCGTATTCCGTCAGACAATAGTCCACAGCATGCTCAACAATGCATATAATAATAACACATAAACTCCCAAGGCGCGGCCAAGGGTCACGGAAGCATCTACTCGGGAATACTCCGGACAATATCACATAAACTCCCAAGGCAACAGCCGAGGGTCACGGAAGCATCTACTCGGGAATACTCCGACATAGGTGCCATTTAGGTCTTATCCCCTAACACATTTCCATTCGGGTACCATACGGGTTTTATCCCCAACACATCGGCCCCACAGATTACGGCTCAAGAAAGAGCACTTCACAAAACGTAACAAACAATGGTGCACATTCACCGTATGAAATATCAACACACACATGCAAAAATGCAACATGATGATTATCGATTCTAACAATATTAATTTACCTCAAGTGGAGACGCTAACCTTTCCACGACCAACCGCCCGAACGAATACACGGTTTATCCGACAATCCAAAATGATGTACATCCACAACTAATACCAAACCACCGTCCCGGGTTCAACATCGACACGATAACCAACCTTGATATCCAACTTGTCGAAATAGACCAAATTATAGTTCACGTTCCCATTTCCACTAGATAAACCTTAAAATCATATACATTATGATTTATCTTACATACCACCATTCCGACAATTCATATATTCCATAATACCATTGCTATATGAATCATAAATGAAATGAAAACGAAATCATTTATTAACATTATGAACTGAGCAAGCATAACTTGCCTGGATACCCATACGATGAAGCCACCATCAATCCCGCCGTCTTCGTCTACAAGCTCCGCAACACAACGGTTAACTTCAACGATCACTAAACACAACCTAATGCAATAATCGATTAACGATACGTTCAATAACAATCAATAACCGAAATGACCAACTAATCAAACTCGATGGTTCAATGATATCTCGATCATATGAAACCAACCCATATCAACTCTTAACAATACGAACACAAGTCGAAATTCGGTGTTCAATAATCCAAACAATGTCTTCAACATATAGTTCATATAACCGCAAGAATCGTAACAACAAAACCATAATCATCTTCATACGAATCCTTCTTCAACGATAACATCAAAATCCGAATTCAATGAGAGGATTATCAACATACCTCTAGAAGATGACATACACAAGTAATCACTTGTTTTGAATAGCACGGTGCGAAGAAATCGACAAAAGGGAAGGGTACCGATTCAACTTCCTTCAAAAGTTCATTCCTAAATCACAATAATATCAATTCAATCACCATCCGTGCGAAAACGTATAGAATTTTCCAAGTTCAACTCATTGAGGCATTTCATCGAACACTTTGAAGGCATAATCCAATTTAATCGTTTTAACGAAGAAATACTCGGATTTGTTCCACAAAACTTCAAGAGTATTGAATGATTACGAGTATACAATCAAGTTCTATCAATAATCCGAATCAAAATGGAGCAAATCGGCCAAAACACCAAGAAACCTCAAGAACATCCAAAAATCAAGAGTTCATGTGTTCTTACCTTCGATCCGGGTGGAGGATGATGTTAATCCATGATTCCAACTTCCAAAACATGTTGTTATAACTTGATTCTACTCAAAACCATCATATTTGCTGAAGAAATCGCGGAAGGAACGAAGAAAAATGGAAAATGATAAGGGTGACTCGGTCGGGCCTTATATAGGCCGAGACTGCCGCCGATTACGTAACCGGCGGCTTACGACGTAACCGGCGGCCTACCTCTGTCCATTTTGTTCGGCACCTTTACGTACGTAACGGGCAGATGGCTTACGTCGAATCGCCCTTACGGCCAGTAATCGCCAACGCCTTACGTGCGTAATCGGCGATCTAGCCCCCATCGAGTCACTGCCGACCATGCTCGGCCATCCCAACGAGTCACGTCCGGCCATACTCGGCCATCCCAACGGGTCACGTCCGCCATGCTCGGCCATCCAGTCATCTCGCCACGACTCGGCGATCGCCGTAACGTCGTAACACTTGTTCCGTTGCGTGCGTATCGTGCGTTGACTTGCTCTGATAATGGTCGTATTACGTCGTAACACGTCTGTATAACGTCGTAACACGTCGTTGACTCACCTGTCAACATCCTCCGCCGAAAGTTGCCGACACGGGGTCCCACCTGCCGACCACGACTCGATCGTCGATTCTATGTTACGTGCGTAATGTCTCGGCCATAACGTACGTAACTCTACCAATTTAACGTACGTAAGCTTCAACACATAACGTACGTAATGGCTCCCATACTTAGCCATTTCCGCCCCTGTCTGTCGTCTCAATAAACCGAACATATACACGCGACGTACCGAATACATATACTTGTCTCGATAACATTTCCATACGATACATCTGATGCACGATATCCTCAATTACAACTGTCGACCAAGTACGGCAATCAAACAAATACTCGCACGGTATATCCGACAACGAAAACACAACAAGCATGTAATATCCTAGAATCAAAATACCCTCGATAGACATACTGGCACGACTGTCACGGTTTCCAAAATTATCCAGTCATATCGTGTCGGTCCCACTCTGTACAGTACATCCCAGATAAAATAATGCGAAAAATTCATAGTGAAATTCTAGGATATTACATATACACCCACTTAAATAAGTTTCGTCCTCGAAACTCAACACCTGTCATAATCAGTATATCAATCCCGAAATATCTCAAAATCACGACACCGTACTCAAATAATCATCATCAAAGTGAAATAAGCGAAAGAACATACTTACAGTCCGTGAAGTCGATGATCTTCCGTGATACCTGACATCGACTCCCATAAAAAGTCTCAACACACGGAAGCATAAATCTGATAATTTGAAAATATTTCAAAAATTTTGAAACCTCAAAATCGGTTTGACTCAAAAGTCGAAAATCATTTTCAAAAGTCACGCTACTACCGCAGGTAGAGCCACATAACACACACGCCCGGGTTTCACGAAACCCAAGCTCGATACCATTTTACGTAACACCCCCAAAACCGAGGGAATATTACAGTGCCGTGGGCCCCATATTGGAACCCACAAGGCTAAAATCATTTTCGCAAAGCGTTTAAAAATGTCAAAAGCCCTTTGAAAGAACACACACGCACAATGGATAAAAACTCGTTCAAAGAATATCGAAAGCCATTTTAAATAAACACACGCAATGGATAAAAACACAATTAATTACATTTGCGGCGAATTAGAAAAACCGAGAAAAGAATACATAATCCCAACAATCACGCCATAGCGATTATCAGGAAAGCTCATCCCTTCACGACCGCTACTAGCTCGAACTCCGAGTACCTAAAAATAAAGCCCACGACGGTCGACCATAATACTCAACAATGATAACGATCACATCACAAAACAATACATAACAATGTAATCTACGAGTAAGAACATTCCCCATGTAATCTTACCGAAATAACCTTACCAACCTGTCACAGCCATAACACTCAATTCTTACCTTATTCCACGCCTCGTGTCCTTAAGTAATGAACGAATTCAAATGTAATCACCTGTACTGTATCCGAAACACTACCAAGATTTCCAAACAGAAACATATCTCGATTATAGAATAATCTGGTCAAGACTAACTCTGCCGGCTGGGTCGCACAATCGAATCCCAATCCTGATAGAACCGATATCACATGGCACACCTGCAATCCAACTATCCCGAGACAATAGCAAGTCCCGAATATCAATGCAAAACACGAATGTTGACACAGTCAATAATGATAAACAATTAATGCATCACAACGAAAATATCAATGACATGATATTTCCACACAAGATCGACAAAGGATCAACCACGAACGAGGATGCCATGGTATGGTAACTCCAACAAGATCAAGGAAGAATCCATAACCGAGAATACCGACAATACGGCAAAACCCAACAAGATCAATAAAGGTCGACAACCGAGAATACCGACGACACGGTAAGAATCAATGAAGAATCAATAATCGAGAATACCAACGACATGGTGAACTCTAACAAGATCAAAAGAGTTGACAACCCGAAATACCAACGGTGAGACAACTCCCAAATGGAATCAATAAGGATCAATAATGAATGAGATTACCAATGACGGGGTGAACTCCAAACGAGATTTATAAAGGATCGATATCAATGAGTTGACCATCGATATGGTAACTCCGAGCGAGATTAATAAAGGTTCAATGGTGACGTATACGAGAGAATAAAATCGTCGACCATAAACAAATCATATATACGGAGTTTCAAAGACAATCCGAATATCAAGCAGATCGATTATACATGGATTGTGAGCGACCAATCAATAAGACTCAAGATGGGCGTCACGATACGCTCGATCCGGACATGTGTCCGTGTACAAGCCAACCACGGGTATTGATCAATACACGCTGGTCTCGTACCTAATCAGCCTCACGAAGTCGTCTCGTGTGCGGTTCAATATGAGGTCGAAACCAACACATGCTACACGTGCCGTCGAAAATCCTACACATGAGCGATCATAACGTATCGACTCCGGATATGCCACGATACAACATGACAACGGATCTCGAAGAAACGCATGTCCAACAAGGATCAAGATTTTCCAAGAGGGCAACGATGACTCGATCATGAAAGACCGACCACGACCACAATGTCGTATTCCGTCGAACAATAGTCACAGCATGCTCAACAATGCATATAATAATAACACATAAACTCCCAAGGCGGCCAAGGGTCACGGAAGCATCTACTCGGGAATACTCGACAATATCACATAAACTCCCAAGGCAACGGCCGAGGGTCACTAAGCATCTACTCAGGAATACTCCGGACATAGGTGCCATTTAGGTCTTATCCCCTAACACATTTCCATTCGGGTACCATACAGGTTTTATCCCCAACACATCGGCCCCACAGATTACGGCTCAAGAAAGAGCACTTCACAAAACGTAACAAACAATGGTGCACATTCACCGTATGAAATATCAACACACACATGCAAAAATGCAACATGATGATTATCAGATTCTAACAATATTAATTTACCTCAAGCTGGAGACGCTAACCTTTCCACGACCAACCGCCCTGAACGAATACACGGTTTATCCGACAATCCAAAATGATGTACAGTCCACAACTAATACCAAACCACCGTCCCGGGTTCAACATCGACACGATAACCAACCTTGATATCCAACTTGTCAGGAAATAGACCAAATTATAGTTCACGTTCCCATTTCCACTAGACAGCCTTAAAATCATATACATTATGATTTATCTTACATACCACCATTCCGACAATTCATATATTCCATAATACCATTGCTATATGAATCATAAATGAAATGAAAACGAAATCATTTATTAACATTATGAACTGAGCAAGCATAACTTGCCTGGATACCCATACGATGAAGCCACCATCAATCCCGCCGTCTTCGTCTACAAGCTCCGCAACACAACGGTTAACTTCAACGATCACTAAACACAACCTAATGCAATAATCGATTAACGATACGTTCAATAACAATCAATAACCGAAATGACCAACTAATCAAACTCGATGGTTCAATGATATCTCGATCATATGAAACCAACCCATATCAACTCTTAACAATACGAACACAAGTCGAAATTCGGTGTTCAATAATCCAAACAATGTCTTCAACATATAGTTCATATAACCGCAAGAATCGTAACAACAAAACCATAATCATCTTCATACGAATCCTTCTTCAACGATAACATCAAAATCCGAATTCAATGAGAGGATTATCAACATACCTCTAGAAGATGACATACACAAGTAATCACTTGTTTTGAATAGCACGGTGCGAAGAAATCGACAAAAGGGAAGGGTACCGATTCAACTTCCTTCAAAAGTTCATTCCTAAATCACAATAATATCAATTCAATCACCATCCGTGCGAAAACGTATAGAATTTTCCAAGTTCAACTCATTGAGGCATTTCATCGAACACTTTGAAGGCATAATCCAATTTAATCGTTTTAACGAAGAAATACTCGGATTTGTTCCACAAAACTTCAAGAGTATTGAATGATTACGAGTATACAATCAAGTTCTATCAATAATCCGAATCAAAATGGAGCAAATCGGCCAAAACACCAAGAAACCTCAAGAACATCCAAAACTCAAGAGTTCATGTGTTCTTACCTTCGATCCGGGTGGAGGATGATGTTAATCCATGATTCCAACTTCCAAAACATGTTGTTATAACTTGATTCTACTCAAAACCATCATATTTCTTTGAAGAAATCGCGGAAGGAGCGAAGAAAAATGGAAAATGATAAGGGTGACTCGGTCCAGGCCTTATATAGGCGAGACACCCGGCGATTACGTACGTAACGGCCGTGGCTTACGTGCGTAACGGCGGCGGCCTACCTCTTCCCATTTTGTTCGGCACCCTTACGTCACGTAACGGCAGATGGCTTACGTCGTATGCGGCCCCTACGGCCGTAACGGCCAACGCCTTACGTGCGTAATCGGCGATCCTAGCCCCATCGAGTCATGCCGACCATGCTCGGCCATCCCAACGAGTCACGTCCGGCCATACTCGGCCATCCCAGCGGTCACGTCCGGCCATGCTCGGCCATCCGGTCATCTCGGCCACGACTCGGCGATCGCCCGTAACGTCGTAACACTTGTTCCGTTGCGTCGTATCGTCGTTGACTTGCTGATGATAATGGTCGTGTTACGTCGTAACACGCGTCTGTATAACGTCGTAACCGCGTGCGTTGACTCACTGTCAACATCCTCCGCCGAAAGTTGCCGACACGGGGTCCCACCTGCCGACCACGACTCGATCGTCGATTCCTATGTTACGTACGTAATGTCTCGGCCATAACGTCGTAACTCTACCAATTTAACGTCGTAAGCTTCAACACATAACTTACGTTATGGCTCCCATACTTAGCCATTTACGCGCCTGTCTGTCGTCTCTATAATTCGAACATTTACACGCGAGTTACAGAATACATATTCTTGTCTCGATAACTTTTCCATACGTTACATCTGATGCACGATATCCTCAATTACAAGTATCGACCAGTGCGGCAATCAAACAAATACTCGCACGGTATATCCGACATCGAAAACACAACAAGCATGTAATATCCTAGAATCAAAATACCCTCGATAGACATCTTGCACGACTCACGGTTTCCAAAATTATCCGGTCATATCGTGTCGGTCCCACTGCATACAGTACATCCCGGATAAAATAATGCGAAAAATTCATAGTGAAATTCTAGGATATTACATATACACCCACTTAAATAAGTTTCGTCCTCGAAACTCAACACCTGTCATAATCGGTATATCAATCCCGAAATATCTCAAAATCACGACCGTACTCAAATAATCATCATCAAAGTGAAATAAGCGAAAGAACATACTTACAGTCCGTGAAGTCGATGATCTTCCGTGATACCAGCATACGACTCCCATAAAAGTCTCAACACACCGGCAACGCAAATACAATAATTTGAAAATATTTCAAAAATTTTGAAACCTCCAAAATCGGTTTGACTCAAAAGTCAGAAAATCATTTTCAAAAGTCACGCTACTACCGCACGGTAGAGCCACATAACACACACGCCCGGGTTTCACGAAACCCAAGCTCCGATACCATTTTACGTAACACCCCCAAAACCGTAGGAATATTACAGTAGCCGTGGGCCCCATATTGGAACCCACAAGGCTAAAATCATTTTCGCAAAGCGTTTAAAAATGTCAAAAGCCCTTTGAAAGAACACACACGCCACGGCGGATAAAAACTCGATTCAAAGAATATCGAAAGCCATTTTAAATAAACACACGCAGCGGATAAAAACACAATTAATTACATTTGCGGCGGAATTAGAAAAACCGAAAAGAATACATAATCCCAACAATCACGCCATAGCCGGTATCACCGAAAGCTCATCCCTTCACGACCGCTACTAGCTCGAACTCCAGTACCTAAAAATAAAGCCCACGACGGGGTCGGCCATAATACTCAACAATGATAACGATCACATCACAAAACAATACATAACAATGTAATCTACGAGTAAGAACATTCCCCATGTAATCTTACCGAAATAACCTTACCAACTTTGTCACCATAACACTCAATTCTTACCTTATTCCACGCCTCGTGTCCTTAAGTAATGAACGAATTCAAATGTAATCACATCTTGTATCCGAAACACTACCAAGATTTCCAAACGAAACATATCTCGATTATAGAATAATCTGGTCAAGACTAACTCTGCCCGGTGGGTGCACAATCGAATCCCAATCTGATAGAACCGATATCACATGGCACACTGCAATCCAATCCATCGAGACAATAGCAAGTCCCGAATATCAATGCAAAACACGAATGTTGACACAATCAATAATGATAAACAATAAATGCATCACAACGGAAATATCAATGACATGATATTTCCACACAAGATCGACAAAGGATCAACCACGAACGAGCATGCCATGGTATGGAAACTCCAACAAGATCAAGGAAGACTCCATAACCGAGAATACCGACAATACGGCAAAACCCAACAAGATCAATAAAAGGTCGACAACCGAGAATACCGACGACACGGTAAGAATCAATGAAGAATCAATAATCGAGAATACCAACGACATGGTGAACTCTAACAAGATCAAAAGAGTTGACAACCAGAAATACCAACGGTGAGACAACTCCCAAATGGAATCAATAAGGATCAATAATGAATGAGATTACCAATGACTGGGTGAACTCCAAAGCGAGATTTATAAAGGATCGATATCAATGAGTTGACCATCGATATGGTAACTCGAGCGAGATTAATAAAGGTTCAATGGTGACGGATACGAGAGAATAAAATCGTCGACCATAAACAAATCATATATACGGAGTTTCAAAGACAATCCGAATATCAAGCAGATCGATTATACATGGATTGTGAGCGACCAATCAATAAGACTCAAGATGGGCGTCACGATACGCTCGATCCGGACATGTGTCCGTGTACAAGCCAACCACGGGTATTGATCAATACACGCTGGTCTCGTACCTAATCGGCCTCACGAAATCGTCTCGTGTGCGGTTCAATATGAGGTCGAAACCAACACATGCTACACGTGCCGTCCGAAAATCCTACACATGAGCGATCATAACGTATCGACTCCGGATATGCCACGATACAACATGACAACGGATCTCGAAGAAAGCATGTCCAACAAGGATCGAGAAGATTTTCCAAGAGGGCAACGATGACTCGATCATGAAAGACCGACACGACCACAATGTCGTATTCCGTCGACAATAGTCACGGCATGCTCAACAATGCATATAATAATAACACATAAACTCCCAAGGCAACGGCCCGAGGTCACGGAAGCATCTACTCGGGAATACTCAGGACAATATCACATAAACTCCCAAGGCAACGTAGAGGTCACGAAGCATCTACTCGGGAATACTCCGGACATAGGTGCCATTTAGGTCTTATCCCTAACACATTTCCATTCGGGTACCATACGGGTTTTATCCCCAACACATCGGCCCCCACAGTTACGGCTCAAGAAAGAGCACTTCACAAAACGTAACAAACAATGGTGCACATTCACCGTATGAAATATCAACACACACATGCAAAAATGCAACATGATGATTATCGATTCTAACAATATTAATTTACCTCAAGTAGACGCTAACCTTTCCACGACCAACCGCCCGAGCGAATACACGGTTTATCCGACAATCCAAAATGATGTAGTCCACAACTAATACCAAACCACCGTCCGGGTTCAACATCGACACGATAACCAACCTTGATATCCAACTTGTCGGAAATAGACCAAATTATAGTTCACGTTCCCATTTCCACTAGGACCTTAAAATCATATACATTATGATTTATCTTACATACCACCATTCCGACAATTCATATATTCCATAATACCATTGCTATATGAATCATAAATGAAATGAAAACGAAATCATTTATTAACATTATGAATCGAGCAAGCATAACTTGCACGGATACCCATACGATGAAGCCACCATCAATCCCGCCGTCTTCGTCTACAAGCTCATAACCACGGTTAACTTCAACGATCACTACACACAACCTAATGCAATAATCGATTAACGATACGTTCAATAACAATCAATAACCAAAATGACCAACTAATCAAACTCGATGGTTCAATGATATCTCGATCATATGAAACCAACCCATATCAACTCTTAACAATACGAACACAAGTCGAAATTCGGTGTTCAATAATCCAAACAATGTCTTCAACATATAGTTCATATAACCGCAAGAATCGTAACAACAAAACCATAATCATCTTCATACGAATCCTTCTTCAACGATAACATCAAAATCCGAATTCAATGAGAGGATTATCAACATACCTCTAGAAGATGACATACACAAGTAATCACTTGTTTTGAATAGCACGGTGCGAAGAAATCGACAAAAGGGAAGGGTACCGATTCAACTTCCTTCAAAAGTTCATTCCTAAATCACAATAATATCAATTCAATCACCATCCGTGCGAAAACGTATAGAATTTTCCAAGTTCAACTCATTGAGGCATTTCATCGAACACTTTGAAGGCATAATCCAATTTAATCGTTTTAACGAAGAAATACTCGGATTTGTTCCACAAAACTTCAAGAGTATTGAATGATTACGAGTATACAATCAAGTTCTATCAATAATCCGAATCAAAATGGAGCAAATCGGCCAAAACACCAAGAAACCTCAAGAACATCCAAAAATCAAGAGTTCATGTGTTCTTACCTTCGATCCGGGTGGAGGATGATGTTAATCCATGATTCCAACTTCCAAAACATGTTGTTATAACTTGATTCTACTCAAAACCATCATATTTGCTGAAGAAATCGCGGAAGGAACGAAGAAAAATGGAAAATGATAAGGGTGACTCGGTCCAGGCCTTATATAGGCCGAGACCTGCCGGCCAGTTACGTACGTAACCGGCCGTGGCTTACGTACGTAACCGGCAGCGGCCTACCTACTGTCCATTTTGTTCGGCACCCTTACGTACGTAACCGGCAGATGGCTTACGTACGTAACTGGCCCTTACGGCCGTAACCGGCCACTGCCTTACGTACGTAATCGGCCAGTCCTAGCCCCCATCGAGTCACTGCCGACCATGCTCGGCCATCCCAACGAGTCACGTCCGGCCATACTCGGCCATCCCAACGGGTCACGTCCGGCCATGCTCGGCCATCCAGGTCATCTCGGCCACGACTCGGCCAGTCGCCCCGTAACGTACGTAACACTTGTTCCGTTGCGTACGTAATACGTACGTTGACTTGCTACAGTACAATGGTCGTGTTACGTACGTAACACGTCCTGTATAACGTCGTAACACGTCGTTGACTCACTGTCAACATCCTCCGCCGAAAGTTGCCGACACGGGGTCCCACCTGCCGACCACGACTCGATCGTCGATTACTATGTTACGTCGTAATGTCTCGGCCATAACGTGCGTAACTCTACCAATTTAACGTCGTAAGCTACAACACATAACGTACGTAATGGCTCCCATACTTAGCCATTTCCGCCCCTGTCTGTCGTCTCAATAAACCGAACATATACACGCGACGTACCGAATACATATACTTGTCTCGATAACATTTCCATACGATACATCTGATGCACGATATCCTCAATTACAACTGTCGACCAAGTACGGAAATCAAACAAATACTCGCACGGTATATCCGACATCGAAAACACAACAAGCATGTAATATCCTAGAATCAAAATACCCTCGATAGACATCACGCACAGTATCACGGTTTCCAAAATTATCCAGTCATATCGTGTCGGTCCCACTCTGTACAGTACATCCCAGATAAAATAATGCGAAAAATTCATAGTGAAATTCTAGGATATTACATCTGCTGTGGGGAGAGATTATCATCCTGGAGTATTTCCTAGATGTAGTAGTCTCTGATGAATTTTTTCTTTGCAGATCCCCACCGGGGTAGAGCTTCCTCTGGTATAAATTCTTCAACGTACTACAACTCCTTGCCTTCCCACTCTAGAGTAGGCTCGAATCCTCCTCTTTTCCTCCTCTTCTTGCTTGCAGGATGATCATCAGCCTCTTCTCCCTTCCTTTTGGCTGAGGATGTCCCAGCAGTGATCAATTGGACATCCTGCCTCTTCTTCGTTCTAAGCTCCTCCCTTATTTCTCCTTGAATGCTGCCTTCCCCCTGTATCCTATCTTCCCCCTTTTTGCCAGCACCAACCAAAGTGGTCAGCTGCTGCTCTATTCTGTGCATCCAGTCAGACATGCCAAATGGCATTCTGTTGTTTGTAGGGGGAGGAGGTTGAGGGACTTCCCGCTGTAGCAAAGTATCAATCCTTGCATTGATGGATTGGAGATCAGGGGTGACCTGAGATGTAAACAACTCTCCAATAGTGTCCTTCACTATTTGCCTTATCAGCTCGGTCATCGCAGGTGAGATCTGCGATGGTGGAGAGTTCTCGCCTGAGCCTTCTGCGAATGATCCACTAGACTGCAGGCTCCTATCTGTAGCTGGTACTCCAGATGGGGTCTTTTCAGGTGTCCCTGATCTGGAGTCCTCAACCAACTCTGCGTCCAGGCTGGTATACCGGGCAGGCGCCCCAGCCTTGTCTGCAGCCTCTAATTCTGGCTCTTTCTCCGGCTCCTTTGCTTTCTCTCCTTCCTTTTCTAATTCCATCTCTTGATCTTCCTCCTTTTCTTCTTCATCAACATTCTCTTTTTCTTTTTCAGCCAGTTGTTCTCCTCCTTCATCCTTATCATCATCATCATCATCATCATCATCATCATCATCATCATCATTCTTATCATCTTTATTATTTTCTCCATCATTCTCATCATCTTTTCCATCATTCTCATCATCCTCCTTTCCTTCATCATCTTCCTGATCTACCTCTTCCCCTTCGTCTTCTTCTTCATCTACTATTTCCTCTGTTTTTTCAACTTCTTCTGTTTGTTTTTCAACTAAAATATTTTCCCCTTCCTTTCTTTCTTCCTGCTCCTGTTCTTCGTCATCTATAACAATGACCTCCTCTTCTTCTCCATTCACTTCTTCAATCCTTATTTATTTTTCTTATTCCTCCTCATCTTATTTCCCAAAAGATCCATCAAAGATACTGTACATTATAGAAAGGATGAATTGGTCCATGTTGGCTTTGAAATTTGACATGAACCAATTCTCCTGGAGGATCAAAACTGTGTCTGATACTTTGCAAAAGTGTATCAGTACATCCTATGTGGCTTGGGGATATTCCCAATCACTGGTTTCAACATAGGTTTGAAGTTTAGCAAATGACAGTGATTTAAAAAATTTCCACTCTTCAAAAATATTAACAAAAGAGTGTTTTAGAGCTTGTGGTTTAACTAGCTGTAATTGCTCTATGGACAGGTTGAAAAGATTGTTGTCCAGCAGGTTAAAGGTATAGTTTGCTTCAGGGATTGAGATAATTAAACCTGCTTCTTCCTCTTCTGTAATGAATGATGGAGTGAGGACAGGGACGATCTGAGTTTCCAGGCTGCCCGGAGCAGGCTGGTCTTCCATGTGGGTAGGCGACACATTGCAGGATCGGTATAATGTCTTTGGCTGCTCCTCTGGAAGCTGCGATCGCACAGGCCTCTTGGGAGAGGGTTCCGGTGAGGAGTGTATGAATGATGGCTCACCAGGGTCTGGTACCCTTCTTTTGAATCGGACAGCAATCGGTGTGTTTTCTGACTCCGAGTCTGACTCGGCTGCAGTTGGGTTGACATCTGCAGGTCGGTCCGACTCGTCTGATGAGGGACATTTGTAGGGTGGTGAATCAGACAGTACTTTGAACATCCGAGCTGCTCTTTTGTTGTCTCCCAACTTCCTTAACGTCTCTTGGTCTAGATGACCAAGTCTCTTGTTGATGTGGAAGGGGTCAGTACTTCCCTTCACCACACCTATCTTCTCAAGGATCCAACTTAGCTGCGTTCCAAAAGACAGCTTGGATCTGAATTTCTTCTCATTAGAAAGCCATTCGGCTTTGTTGACCTCACGAACAAACTGCCTAAAGATGTAGTCAGCCCAATCAATTGGCTCGTCCTGAATGAGTGCTCCCAGCACTGTGAATTTCGCCGACGACAGTTGCCGGCCATACCCATAATAATTTTGTTGGTAATATCCAACATATACCGATACTCCTTTTTAATCTCGCTACTTTTCATAGTGAGTTTTAGCTTCATTGGCTGGTCAATCGCCTTAATCTTTAGCCAAATGTCGGCTGCTATCTGCTAGAGAGCTTCGACGGCTATGCCACGGTGTTTCATACCAAAAACTTTACGAATCGACTCCGGTGAGATGTCGACTTGAATTCCGCCGACAGTGCTCCTGATTCCTTCTTCAATCACTTGGGCTTCACGGTAGAAAGCGATGACGTCTTCCTTGTATAGATGTTTGGGACTGATATCCAGAAATGGGTAGATCCCATTCTTCATCATCGAGTGGATAAGGAAGAGTACGTCGTTGTTATCCAGATTTGCTTCCAAAATTCCTTCAAAATCAACGACCAGAGAAAATATGATCTGGTCTTTAACCGCCTTCATGTTAACGCCTTCAAAATAAGATTCCATTCCTGCAAATAAGAGATTTTCAGTGTATTTGGAGTTTAAAGGATTTTTGCTCTGTAAATTTAGGGTTTGAAAGACTGGTAAGCGTAAAGGTAAAGTGAAGGGTTGTCCGTCCTTTTAAAGAAGATGAAACGACGTTGGGATTAAATTATTATTTATTTTGAATCGGTGGTTCGCCTTTTGAGATTCTTTTTAAATTTCAAATTCAAATCGGTGGTCCAGGTTTGGATTTTAAAATTGGACGGTTAGATTTTAATTGGTCACAGTATAGTTCGATTTAGCCTATGATTGCCACGTGTATTTTTATGCCACTTGTGAACCAGAAATTAATATAATATTATTATACATATAGCAGATAATAATAAAATATTCAGAAGTCGATTAAGTTTTAGAAAACTTAGCTGGTTGACTGTTGACTGTTGACTGCTCTGCATCAGGTGAGTTGACTCCTTGGACTTCTCGCCTGAGATTTTGATCAGCTAGGTTCCTTTGTCCGTCCTTCGTCCTTTTTTGTCTACATCAGCTAGGATCTGATTCCTTTAATCAGTTGGGTCCGTCCTTCCTCTAATATGCTTCAGCTTGCTTTTTCTTCTGTACTAGATTCCTAATCTAGTAGACCAAGTTCTCTGCTCAGCTCTAAAAACCTTTATTCTGGCAAAGGTTTGGTAAAGATGTTAGCTATTTGGTAGTCTCTGCTGGCTCTTTCAACTCTAACTCTCTTGTTAAGCACGTGATCTCTAATGAAGTGGTGCTTAACATCAATGTGCTTGGTCCTTGAATGCAAAACTGGGTTGTTGGTTATTGCAATAGCACTATTGTTGTCACACCAGATAGGGACTTCATTGGCAATGATATTGTAGTCCCCCAGCTGTTGTCTGATCCATAAGATCTAGGCACAACAACTACCTGCAGCTAGGTATTCTGACTCTGTGGTGGAGATAGAGTTAGAAACCTGCTTCTTTCTAAACCAGGATATCAGTATGGTTACTAGGAATTGGCACGTTCCACTAGTGCTTTTCCTATTAATTTTGCATCCTGTGAAATCTGCATCTGAATATCCTGACAGCTCGAAGTTATCGTCCTTAGGATACCATAGTCCAACATTGACCGTAGACTTAAGATATTTAATTATCCTCTTTGCTGCATCTAGGTGCGACTGCTTAGGCTTAGATTGGAATCGCGCACAAACTCCTACGGCATAGGATATGTCTAGCCTGCTTGCAGTGAGGTATAGCAATGATCCAGTGAGTCCTCTGTAGTGGGTTGAATCCACTGATATGCCTCCCTCATCTGTATCTAGGTGAGTACTTGTGCTCATAGGGATTCTTGTTGGCTTGGCTGATTCCATTCCAAATCTTTTGATTAGATCTCTGGTATACTTAGCTTGGTTGATGAAAATTCCATTTTCCATCTGCTTAACTTGTAATCCGAGAAAGAAGTTAAGCTTTCCCATCATACTCATCTCAAATTCTCCTTGCATGAGGTTAGAGAATTTCTCACACAGCTCTGGGTTGGTTGAGCCAAATATGATGTCATCCACATATATCTGAACTATCAATATGTGGCCTTCGTGCCCCACTCTGAATAGGGTCTTGTCTACATTTCCTTTGCAACAACCATTCTTCTCAAGAAACACAGACAGTGTTTCATACCATGCTCTTGGTGCTTTCTTAATTCCATAGAGAGCCTTCAACAGCTTATAGACTTTGCCTCCTTTGACAAAACCTGGGGGTTGCTCTACATAGAGTTCTTCTTCTAGGATGCCATTTATAAATGCACTTTTTACATCCATCTGATAGACTTCAAAATCCTTGAATGTAGCATATACGAGGATTAGTCTGATGGCCTCTAATCTTGCAACAGGTGCATAGGTTTCATCAAAATCTATTCATTCACACTGTGCATATCCCTTAGCAACAAGTCTGGCTTTATTCCTAAAAACAGCTCCATCTTCATCACTCTTTTTTTTGTACACCCATTTGGTGCCAATAACCTTCTTGTGATCAGGTCTGTCTGTTAGTTCCCAAACTTTGTTCCTTTCCATCTACTCCAGTTCCACTTGCATGGCATTGATCCATGAATAATCTTCTAAAGCTTGTTGTGTTGTCTTGGGTTCTATCTGAGACATGAAGCATGAGAACATAGCCATTCCTGCGGGTAGAGTAGACTGTCTTGTCTTAACTCCATCAGTCAGCTTCCCGATGATTTGCTGGATTGGATGGTCTTTGAGCCACTTGGGGATATCGTCATCTTCTGGGTCTGTTCCCACTGTTGAATTGCTCTGGTGGATTTCTGCATCAGTTGGGATCTGGTCTCCTTGGTCTGCAGCTATATCAGCTACCGTCTTGTCATCTGCAGGTTGGGTCTGATCTGCAGATGAGTCTTTATCAGCTATAGCTAGGTCTTCATCAGCGGAAACTGGATCAGATAGGTTTGGTGTTCCTGGCTGATCTGCAGTTGGGTCTTCAGCAGCTACAGTTGGGTCATCGGGCTGATCTGCAGGTGAGTCCACCATTCCAGTGTCATGTACAATGACTTCTTCGAGGGTTGCTGATTTGAGATTATTCTCAATTAGCTCAACTTGATTCCTGTACTCAGCAGTAGATTCATCAAATACAACATGGGGTGTTTCCTCCACAACTAAGGTTCTTTTGTTAAATACTCTATATGCCTTGCTTCTTTATGAGTATCCCATAAAGTGACCATCATCAGTTTTAGCATCAAAGGCATTTAGTTGTGTTTTACCGTTGTTGTGGATGAAACACTTACAACCAAAAACGTGAAAGTAAGCAACAGTAGGAGTTCTATTATTCCAAACCTCATAGGGAGTTTTGCCATGTCTCCCTACTATCATACTCCTGTTCTGAGTATGGCAAGTTGTGTTGACAGCTTCATCCCAGAACCTATTGGGCAGGTCTGCTTCTGCAATCATGGACCTTGCTGCTTCCTTCAGGGTTCTTTTTCTTCTTTCAGCAACACCATTCTGCTGGGGGGTCCTGGCTGCAAAGAGCTCATGCTGGATCCCATTTTGATCGCTGTAATCAGTGATTGCCTTGTTGAGAAATTATCCTCCTCTATTTGATCTGATCTTGATGATAGATAAGGATTTCTCATTCTGGATCCTTCTCAGCAGATCAGGTAGCTTGGTCAAGGTTTCACTCTTCTTATACAAGAAGATAATCCAAGTGTACCTTGAATAATCATCTACTACAACAAGTGCATGTTTTCGGCCGCTTAGATTCCTTGGCTTGATAGGACCAAATAGATCCATACGGAGTAGATCTAAGATCCTTGTTGTGAGGGTTGTAGGCTGGACTGGCTTGAATGATGCTCTGGTCTGCTTTCCTTTCGGACATGCATCACAAAGAGCTTCCTTCTTGAATGCTTCCTCTGGGAGTCCTCTGACCAGCTTCTGAGAACTAATTTTGTTGATGGCTTTGAAATTCAGGTGACATAATCTTTTGTGCCACAGCCATCCATTCTCAGCTACTGTCTTAGATAGAAAGCAGGAGTTAGGTGTTCCTGTGTTCCAATCTATCATGTAGAAATCTCTCCTTCTGAATCCTTGTAGCTTCACCTCTCCAGACAGGATATCTATCACCATACATTTCCAAATGGTGAAGACTACTAGATTCTTCTCATCGCAAAACTAGCTTATGCTCAGGAGATTATATTTGAGACCTTTGACATAGTGAACTTTGGATATCACAATATTTCCTCAGTGCAGCTCTCCAAAGCCCTTTGTTTGTCCTCTAGAGCTATCTCCAAAGGTTACATCAGGACCTCTTTCTTTGGTGTATTTGGACAGCATCTTTTTATTCCCGGTCATGTGCCTCGAGCATCCAGAATCTACAAACCACTCTTCACCTCCAAAGTTTGAGTTTGTGGAGTTGTGGTTGTAGTCCTTCCACCTTTTCTGCAATCAAACAAGCAGAGATTTAGGTACCCAAATCTGTGTGGGTCCTATAGGGTTAGTTGGTTTCCTGGAGAATTGATTTCTCCTTGGATTGTGAAAATTGTTATTATTATTACCCTTGTAAGATGTGTAAGGTCTAGGTCTGTATCTTCTGTTGGGATTGTATATCGGATATTCTTCAAAATATTGATAGTGTGGGCCATTTCTAAACCTTGGCTAAGACCATTTAATAAATCTTTGAGGTCTCCAAACTTGTTCATTTTGAAAATTAGGATAACCTTGAGGTTTCCATCTGCCCCTCCCATTTTGAAATCTGTTTTTAGGGAGTTATTGATAATAGTGGGCATGTTGTCTGGGCTGCTGCTTCTGCCTGGGCCATTGCCTAGTCACTTGTCTAGGTGGCTGCCTTGTGTACCCTGGCTGCAGCCTAGACTTGTGACTTGGTTGTTGCCTATTTTTAAATATGGGTTTGTATGTAGGCTCAGCAGTCGAGACAATTGTTTCTCCCTTGACGAAAGTGGTTTTGGAACTAGAGGGAGTGTGAGGATCATATCCAAGGCCTGATCTGGAATATAGTGGCCTTTTATTAGTACACAGTTCGTCCAGAGTTGAAGACGCCTTCAGGGAGGTTATTTCCTGCGCCTGAGTCTTATTTGCCTGAGTCAGCTTAGTAAATTCGGCTTTGACATGAGCAAGTGCAACTGATTTTTCTTTAAGTAAAACAGTTAATCGATTTATCTCAGCTGTATTGACATCAGCCTGGTTTTGCAAGTTAGCTGCAGTTATCTCAACTGTATTCAGTTCTAAGCTGAGTTTTTCAAAGTCATTTTTCAGCTGCCTATTCTCATTTTGCAGCTGAGTCTTCTCGGCTGATACAGATAGGTGTGCAGATTTAAGTGTCTTAAAATCTTTAAGTAGCTGATTTACAGATTCAAGCAGATCCATATCTTGTGACATGGCTGAACTATTATTTAAACCAGAGGGTTTTGATGTTACCTCTTCATCAGCTAGGTTGGCCATCAGACAATCATACTCTTCGTCATCATCTGAGAAGAATCCGCTGCTTGATTCTACATGCTCCTGATCTTCTCCGATGAGGGCCTTCCTTCTGTCTTCTTTTCTGCCCACCTCTTTCTTGCTCTCGTCCTTCTTAAGATCAGGACAGTCGATTTGGATGTGTCCTGTCTTGTGACAATTGTAGCACTCCACCTTCCCGCTTCCGGCTTTCTGGTTCCTTCTGGGATTCTCCTTGTTATTTTTCTTGTATTTGGAGTAGTTTTTTCGGAAGTTGCTGAATCTTTACATTATAAACGCCATCTCTTCATCAAAATCTAATGGATTTGGAGGCTTTATATCAGATAAGCTCTTGGCGGGGGGCTCGGATGCAAAGGCTATTCCCTTCACTGCAGGCTCGATTGAGGATGAACTTGGAAGCTCGAACTCATAAGCCTTCAGATCAGAGAACAGTTCCTGGATCTTTATCTTATTGAGATCCTTGGATTCTCTCATGGCCACTGCCTTCATGCTCCATTCAGGATTGAGAGATCTTAGAACCTTCAGTGCCATCTCCCTGTTGCCATAAGATTTGCCGAGGGAGTTGATCTCATTGATAATCTCAGTGAACCTTGTGTCCACTTGGTCTATAGATTCGCCATTCTTCATTTTGAAGTTGTCAAAATTTTTAATAGCAATTGACAACTTGTTTTCTTTGATCAGCTCCGTTCCTTCACACATTAGGGCTAATGTGTCCCAGATCTCTTTGGCATTCTTGCAATTCTTGATCTTGACCATGATGGATTTGTCAAGAGTTTGATATAGCACATCTCTGTCCCGGTTATCAAGATTGGCCAGCTTTCTTTCTTCGGGAGTCATCTCTGTCCTCTTCTTTAGAATCTTCTCTGGCTTCCCTGTTGCGATCTCCTATGGAGTGTTGTCCTTCTCGAAGGTGAATGGACCGTCCTCTATGATGCACCACATGTCATCATGGATTTGAAGATAAGTGTGCCTGCATCCTTATCATCCAAAGATCATACTCGTCAACTGAAAACACAGGTAGTCTAGAATGCATGTGTTCCATTATAATATGAGAGTAAAGATATATCTCTGATATAGATCTGGTTCGTGAAATAAATGAACCAACCTCTCTGATACCACTTGTAGGTCACAAGTCGTCCAGGAATAAGTCTAGAGGGGGGGGGGGGTGAATAGACTTATTGAAACTCTTAAACTCTTTTTCTCAAAGAGTAAGTTTCTTCAGCTGATAGATAAACAAATGACTTGGAGTTGTTTGTTCTCAATACGTGCGGAAGTCAGCTGATGACGAATACAAAACAACTAATGAAACAATTAACAATGAATGCAGCAGTTCGAGTATGATGCTATAAAGCAGTAAAATACGCAGGCAATTATAGTGGTCTCAGAGGTGGGGTAATCCTCTACTAATCCACTTTTCTCCAAACCAGTTGGAGATGAATTCACTATAATTTTCAACCAGTGATAAATATTATAGTGATTCAACCAAACTACAACAGCTTCCAACCAGTGGAAATCCGTGCCGTTGTAACACACTTGAATGTCTTGCACCTCTTGATCCTCGATCCTTGGATGCATTTACAGTCTCGAACTTCAACCAGTGAAGTACCCCGAACTCAGGATTTAAGACACGAGTTTTTGTCTTCTCCAACTAAGAGCTTCTTCAAGTATGAACTTTTGAGAACCGCTCTTTTCACGATGATGTATTTCGCTTTTAGATTGCTTGAATGCTTTGATCGCTTCAAAGTATGTTCGCACCGTTTTTAATTATTGTGTGTGCTCAGCTTCAAATCTTCGGATATATATAGATCATGATCTCTGAGCTTTTCCTTCATAGCCATTGCAAATCTTTTCAACAAATCCGTCTGTTGGAGAGGTAGACTTCATTGTTTTCTTTCTGAACGTTGCAAGGCTGGATTCCCATAATTTAATCCATCTTTCGACCGTTGTGAAGACTTTGCATGTGAGGCGCCGAATCTTTTGAATATAATACGATTAAAGTCTTCAAGGTAGGCCTGGATGAATTATTTAATTCATATCCTTTCGGGAATCTCTCCAATTTGTCTCTTCACGTTGCATGTGACTTTCCGTAACACTTGACTTTTCAACGCATGCTGACGTGGACTTGGAGTACTTGGATGATCTCGAGTAGGCTGATGTAAGTTAACTTCTCTGCGGTCTAGACCTCTCTGGTGGTGACTGTATGGGATTCGCCTGATCAGATGACCTGTCTGAGGTTACTTGACTGCAGTCTGGTCAAACATCTTTGATAGTTTTTGTTGACCAGATCTACTCTGAAATAACTCGGTTGTACCTCTCTGATGAACTTAGCTGTTCTTTTTGTTCTTAGCCGATTTTTAGCCTAACTTATTTTGGCCTATAGAAGATACTCATTTGGTTTTTCTTTACATTTTGCCAAGTTTTACACTTAACATAATTTGGCCTATGGAAGATACTCATTTGGTTCTTCCTTACATTTTTGCCAAGTAATAAGTATTTGAATTTATATTAATGACATCATCAAAATCTAACAAGTGTTCCTAACAGTGGTGACCTTTTTGGGACATGTAATTTAAGCAGAAGGCGTTAAGGTAGACCCCCAGAAGATCGAGACAATTATGAGATGGGAATAACCTAAAAACGTCATGGAAGTGAGGAGTTTTCTGGGGTTGGCAGGATATTATCGACGGTTTGTCGAATCTTTTTATAGTATTGCCCAGCCATTGACGAATCTACTAAAGAAAAGTACCAAGTTTGTATGGACAACAGATTGTCAGGAGAGCTTCGACGAACTGAAAAGGAAGCTGACTACCGCGCCAGTACTGGTACTACCGCAGGGCACGTAAGGATTCATAATATACACCGATGCGTCTAAGCATGGACTTGGATGTGTATTCATGCAAAATGATAGAGTTATTGCATACGCCTCTCGACAACTTAAACCATATAAGGTGAACTATCCGACGCACGACTTGGAACTGGCTGCAGTGGTCCACGCCCTTAAGATTTGGAGACACTACCTTTATGGGGTTACCTGTAAGATTTTTACGGACCACAAGAGTTTAAAATACATTTTCACCCAGAGGGAGTTAAACATGAGGCAGAGGCGTTGGCTGGAGCTGATCAAGGATTACGATGTGGAGATTTTATCTCACCCTGGAAAGGCCAACATCATAGCAGATGCAGAGTTGGAAAACTGCACAGGAGATGACACTATCCGGTTTAACAGTACAGTCGGAACTGCAGCAAGATCTAAGGAGAAATGGCATTGAAGTATGGATACAACACCGCCAGGGACAATTGTGCTCAATTAATATTCATTCATCCTTGCTGGACGAGATACGTCTGGCACAAATGGAAGACCTGGAACTTCGTACGATTGATGCAAGGGCCAAAGGGGGAATTATTTCAGACTACAGGATCTAAGGAAACTTGGTGAGGTTTAAGAACAGAATTTGTATTCCACCGAATGACGAACTTAAACAGACTATACTCAAGGAAGCTCATTATACTCCTTTATTCGGTACATCCCGGGGCAAGCAAAATGTATAAGGATCTGCGGAAGAGTTTCTGGTGGAAGAACATGAAATAGGAGGTAGCTAGGTTCGTTGCTCGATGTATGACATGTCAATAGGTGAAAATTGAACACCGCAGGTCGGCCGGGATCATGCACCCCTTACCTATTCCGAAATGGAAATGGGAGAGCATATCAATGGATTTTGTCACCAAGTTACCAGTGGCGGCGGGAGGAAAAGACACGACATGGGTCGTTGTAGACCGACTGACGAAGTCGTCACATTTCATTCCAATTCAGGAAACCACCGGGACAGAGCAACTGGCCACCATCTTTATCCGAGAAATCGTGAGGCTACATGGCGTTCCCTGGGGAATCATATCAGATAGAGATACTAGATACGTATCCCGCTTCTGGAAGGCTGTCCACACGGCTATGGGTACTCAGTTACATTTCAGCACGGCCTATCACCCTCAAACAGATGGACAGACAGAACGTACCATACAAACCCTAGAAGATATATTAAGAGCGTGTGTACTCGATTGGGGTAAGGATTAGGCCAGACACCTCTGCTTGGCGGAGTTTTCATACAACAACTGGAATGCAAGCATAGGTATGGCACCATTCGAGGCCTTGTACGGTAGGAGGTGCAAGTCTCCTCTGTGTTGGGATGATGCGTCCGATGTTGTCGCTACCGAGTTGGATCTGATCCAGGAATCTATTAAGAGGATTTCCATCGTTCGAAAACACATGTTGGAAGCTCAGAGCCGCCAAAAGTCATATGCTATGGACTGCCAGCAACCATTGGAATTTATGGTCGAGGACCACGTTTGGGTCAAAATATCGCCGATGCGGGGCATTCGACGCTTCAGCCAGAAAGCCAAATTGAGCCCGAAATTTATTGACCCATTCGAAATACTGGACCGAGTTGGTAAACTCACTTATCGACTGGCGTTGCCACCTTCATTAGACGGAGTGCATAATGTCTTCCACGTTTCCCAGCTGAGGAAGTGCGTGTACGACCCAAGCGACAAGATTAATTTCGAGGAGGTAGAGATTTCTAATAATGCCACTTTTAGAGAAGTCCCAACCGCAATTTTGGATCGACGCGTTAAGACGCTAAGGAATAAGGCCATACCTCTTGTGAAAGTTCAATGGTCGCATCATGGCATAGAAGACGCAACTTGGGAAACCGAGTCGAGCATGAGGGAGAATCATCCCGAGTTATTCTATTAGTTTCGGGACGAAACTATTTTTAAGGGGGGTGGTATGTAATACCACCAGTATTACATGCTGTTTCACGTTGAACGATCATTTCTAGTTCACCTATTTAATAAATAAATGTACTTCATCACGATAAATGTATTTTGAATGATGTGTTCGTACTGTATTATCATAAATGAAGCTTGTCTGCGCCTGTTATTCTTGTGACGTGATTGTATGATAATTGATGATTGTCGGTGATGTATCTTGATGTCGTTGGGCAATTATTGGTGCGAATATGACGGTGGCCAACGTCTTGTTCCCCGAGAGATTACTCGACGAGATTGAGAGGGAGTCGCATTATAAGGAGTCAATGTGATTATAACTTAGAGTACAAACTGAACCTAACATATGTTAACAGCTATGTATTACGTACGCTAAGAGTGTGTCATTACGTACGCTAAAGATAACACCTTACGTATGTAACGCGGTCGTCGGTCTTCGGATAAGGAATCTTCATCGGATGGTGCATTGTCAGACCAACTTTCGGCGCGATAATGACAGGTAAGTCAATGGGTGTTACATACGTAATCCGACTTTAGTTACGTACATAACGATGTGTGTAATTTAGTCCAGTTAATTTTGAGTTTTTCCTTACGTATGTTAAGTTTCTGCGCTAACGTACGTAACATGGCTTACGTACGTAAATCTTCATGCCTAACGTACGTAAAGCGATTCCGGATTTATAAAAGGACACCCTCCCTTTCATTTCTTCTGACCCAAAACTCATCCTTTACTCTTGTATACCATTCTCTACCTTCCCTAAGTCGGTTTTTAGCTTCCCTAATCAAGTGTTATCCTGTTGGGGTGAGTTGATCATGCTCCAAAGGAGGTTTTGGAGGTGCTACCCTCTCGTTCTTCGTCGTCCTTCGTCGTTCTTCATCCTCTTTTTCCAATAAAGGTAAGTTTATAGGATCTTGAACTCACTTCAGTGTTGTTATACGAGTTATACTAAATTTCGGATGCCTTGGGTAGTTTAGAACTTTCGAGAATGATCAGAACGGTGAAAACTATCACAAATATTAATCGATGCCTATCTTGTTAAGTAGTTGGAATGAATGTTTGTAGTACTCGTAATTAAATGGGAAATCGTAACCGAATTGTTAATCACCAACACCATAGAATCATCTTGTTGTAGATTTCAATTACAATCCGATTACCGTATCATAAAAACGTTAATAATAATTCCTTGATGAACTAACTTGTAATACCCGAGATTTCTGATATGTATTTGGAACTTGTGATATTATAATTGTTGCACTTTAATCTGAGTATTATTCTCCGTATATCATAGTCCGGTGATGTTGAGCGTATGATTTCATGAATGTGATTTAAAATTTGTGATTCTGCGCATGTAGCGCACGCTATCGTCTATGTGTAGCGTACACTAACATGGATCCATAGCGCACGCTACAAAGGATCATTAGCACACGCTATACGTGGTCAATATGATTGAGACGTGTGGTAGGTGAGATCAGGCCGGGGATCTTGGTCGGATTGTGTCGGGATGAACCTGGACGGCTTTCGGGAAAAGCCAAGTCAACGCCTCAGCACACGCTACTGGCATGTGAATAGCGCACGCTAAGTGCTGAGTACAGTGAAGTCAGTAAGACGTTAGCGCATGCTACGAGTATGGACTAGCGCGCGCGAATAACCATTTTCTATAAATAGGACAACATCCTTTTCATATTTTCAGTCTTTTCTCTTCCAACATCCGAATCCTTATACTTAGAGTATTACTCTCTACATCCTAAACACTTCCCATCAGCATCCTAGCTCGTGTTGAAGATTGTAGATCATTGAGGATTGGTGTTCAAGCCTTCGACGTTGGATTTCTTCGATTTCCCCCTTGTTCTTCACTACTTTGAGGTAGGTGATTCTTCACCAATATTAGTAGTGTTCTAAGGACGTTTGATTATGCTTATCTAGTCAGTTAGATTCGTTAATAGTCGATCATCATGTGTTAGAAGGATATTTTCGACGTTTCAGCACTTATTCATCGTATAAACCTTTGAACCTTTTTAGTGTTGGACTCCTAAACGTATTCATGTATCTTCAAAACTGTTTATGACCGGTGTGGGGAGAACATCAAGTTCTTATGTTTTGACATGATAGAATCATACGTTTGGGACATGAAATGGATTGGACTTAGGATGTTTCTTGAAGATCAAAGATGAATTATGGTGTTGTGATGATTATACGTACCCTTGTATCTTGTAGTCGTTTAATCAGTAACAAACCGTATGAGCATGATACACACTGAGATGGCTTGTATTAACACTGAGGATTTCATGAGTCTTCATCACTTTTAGCTCAAGTTTTACCCAGTAGTGACTGCCATGCACGATTAGCGCATGGTAAGATGTATATATTAACGTGCGCTATCGGGAACGAGTAACGTGCGCTACGTTGGATACGTAACGTACGTTATATCATCAGGCAGGGCAGTCGGTTGTTCAGAGAAGACTGTCAGTACACAGCTAGCGCACGCTAAACCTTGTCATTTGCATACGTTAACGGGCAGGCTTAGCGCACGTTACGTATAGTACGTAGCGCGCGCTAAGTAGTTCAGGCAGAATGCATTTTTAGAGCTTGCGGTCGTAAATTGGATTATTAGACGTTCGTACGACTTGAGAGGAATTCTTTATTATTTCTTAGGTCCGAGCCTTGCATAGGGGACGATCAAGGGGCGGTGGCATACGGACGCATGTCATTTGTTGGAGTATTTCCATTCTTGCCATTTTCGAGGCAAGTATCATATGTCGAGTTCGATTTATATTGAAACTTTGATCATGCTTGTGGTTTTGATCATGTTGTTGAAAATGAGATGTATTTCTATAATTTCTCGTTGTATTCGTTGTTATTTGTTCGTATTGATGAACATATTGAAATGCATATATGTATGCATAATTGATTGATTTATAGTATAAATGATCCGAGGGGATCATGAGGATCTATGCTGAGGGCGCTGGATCGAATGTCCACCATGCGTTGGTCCGACGGGATCATCATGGGGATCTATGCTGAGGGCGCTGGATCGCTGGATGGGTTTTCCACCATGTGTTGGTCCGACGGGATCATCATGGGGATCTATACCAAGGGCGCTGGATCGCTCGATTACCCTGTACTATGTTGATGGAATCGTGAGGATTCGCATCGTTGGATTCCGATGACGGAAGTCCGTTTTGCTTGTTTATGATGTATTGATGATTTATGTATTATGATACTTGTACTAGCATTATTTTGCTAACCCCTTCGGGGGTGGACATTGTTTTGATGTTCAGGTAGCCGAGGAGCGGGGAAGCAGCCACAGTTCCGACAGGACGATGAAATGGCTCAGTGATGTGGTTGATGTTTATTGTTATTGTGATTTGTCTTCTTGGTTCATTTAGTACTCGAGTACGTCTGTTTTAATAAGGTCATTTCGATATGGTTGTATAAGTTAACTCATTTGATCGGTTGAATCAAATCTGTATTTGAACTTCAGTTGTACGATTAGATTATATTTACACTTCTTTTAAAATTAGCCTTGTAAATCCTTACCTAAAGGGTTTATGGCGCTGTAATTATTCCGAATATCTTGGGGTGTTACATAACTAACGACTACCAATTCGGGTAAGTTATCAAACATGTTAAGTTCGGGGAATTAGTGCTTAATCGTTCCAGTCTAGTAATTTAAACTAAAATTAGCGATGTAATTACGGTAGCCTTGAGCCATAATCACGACGTAGAGATATTGTATTAGAACATTAATCAACGAGATGATTAATTGTAAAATAGTGAACCGAGTGAGCTAGTAATATGCATTATGGTCACAATTAGGGAATTCCGATTTTGGCGACATGAACAATCAAGTTTAGAATCCTAACGGGATGGGGTAAAATTGTCATTAATCATCATTATTACCATAAGATGTTAATCGATGAATATGTAATAGGTTGAGCTTTCAGGTGTGGTCGTTCGAGCCGTTGTGTTATCAAGGGAGTAACTCTCGTCGGATTTGAGGCAAGTGAATCTTGCTCGGACCTTACGTATTAATATTTCAGAATATTGCATGTGTTATTGTCCATGGTAAGGTGCTCTTCTTATCTATCTCGTCCGGGGTATTCCTGTGTAGATACTTTCGTGACCCTTGGCTGTGGCCTTGGGAGTTTATATGTTGATATATCTTGTTGAACTGTGTTGAGGGATAAAACCTGAATGGTACCCACGTCCAGAGTATTCCTTTGTAGATACTTCCGTGACCCTTGGTTGAGACCTTGGGAATTTATGTGCTGATAAAGAAGTGACGTTGAATGTTCGGTGATAACCTTGTTTTTCTGAATTTATCTGATTCTGTCTATAAAATTTATTCGATTGTCTGACCTGGGTTGACTGACGCGATACGTCGCGTCAGGCAAATTTGTTGAATATGTGCAGGACATTCCCGAAGGTTCCATTCAGGCTTGAGAAGTGTTGGGAAGAAAACTTGTTAATTTATTAAATTGAATTTGATTAATCCACGTTGTGTAATAACCATATGAACGGACATTATTATCCTGTTGTATTTTGGTTGTACGAATGCTTTCATTAGAACGTTTCCGCAAACTACTTGTTGAATAAATCATTTTAAAACCTCTTTTAAAATTGCCTTGTGGGTCCCACATGGGATTCACGACACTGTTACGTCCGGTTTATTTTGGGGCGTTATAGTGGCTCTGTTTCCTTTGAAAATTTTAAAGTGATGCATGATTTTATCAATGATGAGAAAGTGGAAAGAGTTACAATTACGTTGGAATTTTATAAAAACAATATTCATTATATAGTAGTAATATTATAATCCTGTCCCCTTAGACGGATGTCAAGTCAAGCAGTCAGTCAATCAGTCGATCAGTCAATCCAGTTTTGAATCCTGCCGATGTGGACTTTGCATTCTAGACTCTCCTTATTACTCCTAGCAATATAGGCCGTCGGCCTAAGTTTTGGACCGTCGCCCCAATAGTTGAGCCTTCGCTCTCACACTTAGCGTGTGCTTCCTTATCTCTTATCTGGGCTAGGTATGTCCTTAGCTGTGGGTCAATACACGGATCACACCATAATCGCGATTATACCCCAAGTCTACGACCCAGGTCCCTCGGAACACTCCGTTCCTCGGTTATGGGAATAGGAAACAACTGTATCCTCGTTCATGAACCGTAGCCGCGCTGCTCGATCCAAGACTCGGTCTAACTGTCCCGACTCGATTTGGGACTCTAGAGGTGGCTCCTACAACTCAATAGGTGTCCCCCGGATTGGAGGTCGGCTCTCTGTTTCGTATGGGCTCAAGAGGTGGCCCCCGACCGTCGACGTGGCACTTTATCCCGGTAGAGTTAGAGGCAGACCTGTCCGTGGCACTTTGTTTGTATAGCACTTAGTTCCCGGACAGTTACAGTTATCAATTAGACGCATTTCACAATTATCACGTAAATATTCGGTGAGTGAGGTTAATAACGTCTTTTGATTAAGTATGGAATATGGTTACTTATATTTGTGGCACGGTAATACGGGATAAGACTTGTATATAATTTGAAATACTCTCAAAAATTTATTAACGGTTTGTTGGGTTTAGGTCAGATATATTAAATGGGTAGGTTCGACGAAACGAAACGAGGGTTTTCTGAAATAGGTCGAAAGGACGTTTTTACCCTTAGGTTCAAGCCTAAGCGTTTGGAGTATGAAACGAAATCGGATGATTATGAAAATTTATGAAGAAGCCAAAATTACTTCCTCGACTCCAGACTTAAGGGAAAATTCAGAAATTTCTAGTTTGGGGACTGAATTTTCAGAAATTACGGTATTGCCCCAAAACTTAAGAAAATCGTTCCGAGGCTTATAGGGCTATGACTATAGCTCGGAATTTAACGAAATTTTACAAGATAACTGGTGATGAGTCTGGAAGTCCATATTTTTGAAAATTCCATAAAAATTCGGACTTGGTCCAGAATTTTTGTTTTCTTGCATTTTGACCCCCAAAATTATTTTAAATTTACAATTTGGACTAATAAGTTTAGATATCAAACTCCGAATCACTTGAAACTTTACGGACAGCCCATACATGATATAATATGTACTTTCCAAGGTCCAGAATATTTTATTTTTGTAAATTTCAGTTTAGTACCCAAATTTTGAGAAATTACGAATTATACCCAAAAGTTCCATTTACTTATTTCAAGTCCCGTTTTAGCCAAAAATAATTTATCCACATACCAAATCTTAGTCATATAACATAAGTTCCAGATTTTTGATTGAGTTTACAAGAAATTACGAAGAAGTCATGAAATTTTAATTTTTCACATAATCGGAATCCGACTACCAAATCGGATGTCATTTGAATTCACTAAAATCGTATTGCATGTTAATATAATCATATAATACATCTTTAAAACATGCATTCATATAATAAATTCAAATTAGTGCATGTCATAACTTTAGAATCATAGTTCATGAAGAAAACGATATATATGCATTTTTAATATAAATTTTATAGCATAAATTCTAACATGAAGTTTTTTCACAAATTTCTAAACATTAAATATAAAGAACTTTAAGATTTATAATATGCATCACAAGCAAAAACAAGAGTTATTAATTTAAAAGTTTGAAAGAGTTTCACCCACCTCGATCTTGCTGGATTTAGTCGATTCTAGGTCTCGGAAGTTGAAAGACTATCTTCCCCTTCACCACTACTAGGTTCAGCCGAAACATGCATCCAAGATATGTGTTTTGTTTGCATGTTTTAAGATTTAGTTAGATTAGGATGGTAGTAACTATAATTTACAAAAGGAAATGTGGGAAAAGAATTACCTATTTTTGCTTGAATTTTCTTCTTCTTCCTCCTTCCTATTTGGTTCGGCGCTATCCTCTCTCTCTCTAGTCTCTCAATGCAGATTTTTTGTTGTTGTTGAAAGTGTAAAGGGTGACTATTTCTAAGTGTGGGTGTTTAAAGTTAGTATAATGAGGGTTGGGAAGTGGAATGGGAACATGTGTCCAGAGTCTTGCATGAAGACTCTAGAATTCCTCCTCTTTTTTCCCCTTGGCCGCCCATATATATATATATATATGTGTGTGTGTGTGTGTGTGTGTGTGTGTGTGTATATCCTTTTTTTTTGTTAATTTGAGAGTATAATTATAATTGTAATAGTTGGTAATTTAATTAGTTGGGTTGGGATAGTTAGTTAGTTGGGCTTTAAATTGTATATTCAAGTCTTAGGAATTTTATTTAGCTGGGTAGAGTCCATTAGTTATTTTAGTATGTTATTTAATTAATTATGTGTGCTAAATATCTAATAAAATTTAAATTTGGGCGATTAACAATTAATCGATCGAAACATCAAGGGGTTCGTAACAAAATTTATTTATAACAATGAGATGATATCTTCCAACTATATATACTAAGTCTAACACTTACATGATTTTTTTTTGTTTCGTGGGGTTTTACAATATATGCTCAGAATGGATCTGGTTCTGTAAAGATAGAACCAACCTCTCTGATACCATTTGTAGGTCACAAGTCCTTAGGAATAAGTCTGGGGGGGGAGGGTGAATAGACTTATTAAACTCTTTCCTGAATCTCAGGTGAGTTTCTCAGTTGTGATTATCGACTGCAAACAGATAGTGCGGAAGACACAGCTGATAATAATACAGATAACAAGTATCTACTGCAGATAGCTTTCTAATGGAATAGTAAATATGTATGCAACAGTTATGTATGCTGTATAAAGCAGTAAATCACACAAGCACTTATAGTAGTTTCAGATGTGGGGTAATCCTCTACTAATCAACTTCTCTCCAAACCAGTTGGAGATAAATTAACTATAACTGTCAACCAGTGATAAAGGTTACAATGAATTTTTCCTTGTTACAACAACTTCCAACCAGTGGAAACCCGTGGCCGTTGCAACTCCCTTGACTGCCTAGAACCTCTTCATTGAAAACCGTGGATGCCTCAACAACTCTCGAGCTGTCTATCACCTTCCATTCAAGAACCCGTAGATGCCTTATCAGTCGCGAAACTGCTGAAACCTCGTTCACAAAAGTACCTCATACTCATCTTTTAATAGAAGAGTGTTTGTCTTCTCCAACATAAGAGCTTCTAAGAATATGATTGTTTAAGCTTTGCTCTTTCACGATGCTATAGATCTATTAGATAGCTTTGTCTACTTTGATTACTTTGTTCGCTTATAAGTATAGTTCGCATCATACTTTGGTCAATTCATATCTTCAGATATTTATAGTACGATTCTTTGAGCTTCCTTCATTGTCGTTGCATCACTGTAACAAATCCGTCCATTGGAGAGTGGACATCTTTGTTTATCTTATCATTTCGTTGCACGGCTTGATTCCTTTTTTATTTCTGATCATTTTAAAGACTTTCTTTGTTAGCGCCGTTAATAATCATTAGTCTTCAGAACGCGGATCTCAAGGAATATTTTATTCCAAGCTTTTCGGGAATCTTTCCAGTTTGTATCCTTATGTATGCATGTGGCTTTCCATTAATGTTGACTTTAAATGCTTGCTGACGTGGACTGAGTTACTTGAACTTGGATGGTATCTTGACTGAGAACTTGTCTGATATATCTTGGTCAAACCTGCCTGAAGTGCTGTAACGCCCCCAATACTTATTTAAATGCTATTTATTTTGCTAACAATCATGGATTTTGATTTTTTAATATTTACAGGTTGTCCGATACTTGGACCGATACGCTCCTAGCATATAATGAAAGATTTAAAAAGAAAATATTTCAAAATAAATTATAAGGATCATTTTTAGAATTTATGAAAGTGGTTTCGAAAAGTTCCGACGATTTTGATACGATAAAATTTCATTACAAAACACTTATATTGCAAAATTAATATTAAATTATTTTATTATTATCGAAAATCCGTTCCGAGCATATCGAAGATTTAACTCCGACGATTTCGGAACAGGTTGGAAAATCGAATTTGGACACCGGGAAGGGGTTGAACCGGCCGAGCCAAGTTGACGGACATCTGTCGGTCACCGCCGGACACGCCTACCGACCGACAACTGCCGGTCACGGCCAACAGAAGTTTCTCGGCGCTCTCCGGATAAAGCTGTCTGGATAAGGTCGGTCACGACCGACAGAAGCTTCTCGGCCAGCTGTCCGGATAAGGTCGCCCAAATTGTCCGGATCAGTCGGTCACGACCGATGAGCTTCGCCACCGTCTGGATAAGGCTTCCAGCTGTCCGGGTAATGTTGATTTTCAACCGACTTTGAGACCTTATTTATACATGTTACCGGACGTGTTTTTGTACATATCATATATCATTTTGAAGCTGTGAACCTCTACTTTAAAACGCCCGAAACATATTTTCCTTCCAAAATTTATAAAAGCCACAAAATTCCCGATCAAACAGATAGCTAAAATCTGGTAGTTTTTCAAGGTGTTTGATAACAGTCCTCAAAGAGATTTCAGATTTTACATCAAGAATTTATGGCCGGAAATATGAAAAAGTATTTTCAAGTGCTAGGAGAAGCGTATCCGGGATCCAAGAAGGACAACCGAGCTAAATTCAAAGGAAGATATTTCAAGATTTCAGCAAACGAGGTGAGGTTATACTGTTTTAATATGTTACGGTCATCGTTGTGTCGTGTAACATGACGACCCGAGAGGGGTCGAAAGAATGAAAGAAATCCGAGATGAGTCTCACGCAGATAAGAATGTTTTATGTGCATTACACAACATGATTTTGATGATTTATAAGGGTTTAATCTCACTGAGTATGCTCGCGTACTCACACCTCATCGATTATGTTTTTCAGGCTAAGGAATCGACGAACGGGACAAGCAGAAGATGAATACATATTCCCAACATGATGAAATTCTAAAGAATAAAAGATGTAATCGCCGTAATTGTTATTATTTTTACGAAACACGTGATGTTCTTCAACGAACGAAATTTCAACGGACTATGTCTGAATATTTGATTTCCCATGTACTGATGTTTGAATAAACAAGTTTTATTGAGGATTTACTGAATAAAACGCTTCCACAAATACTCCGAATTTATATAAAATTTTTAAGGAAAAAAAATGAGCTGTGTAACGTTCTTTTTAATTAAGAAAGCTAGGGCGTTATAGAATGGTATCGTAATTATTATTATTTTTACGAAACACTTGATGTTCTTCAACGAATATAATTTCAACGGACTATGTCCGAATATTTGATTTCCCATGTTTTTGTAAAATTGTACTGATGTTTGAATAAATGACTTTTATTGAAGATTTACTGACTGAAATGCTTCCGCAAATACTCCGAATTTATATATAAAAAAAAATTTAAGGAAAAATTGTGCTGTGTAACGTTCTTTTTTTTACGAAGCGCTCTCCGGATAAAGCTGTCTGGATAAGGTCGGTCACGACCGACAGAAGCTTCTCGGCCAGCTGTCCGGATAAGGCTGTCCAGCTGTCCGGATAAGGTCGGTCACGACCGTGACTTTCGCCACCGTCCGATAAGGCTTCCAGCTGTCCGGGTAATGTTGATTTTCAACCGACTTTGAGACCTTATTTATACATGTTACCGGACGTGTTTTTGTACATATCATATATCATTTTGAAGCTGTGAACCTCTACTTTAAAACTCCCGAAACATATTTTCCTTCCAAAATTTATAAAAGCCACAAAATTCCCGATCAAACAGATAGCTCAAATCTGGCAGTTTTTCAAGGTGTTTGATAAAAGTCCTCAAAGAGATTTCAGATTTTACATCAAGAATTTATGGCCGGAAATATGAAAAAGTATTTTCAAGTGCTAGGAGAAGCGTATCCGGGATCCAAGAAGGACAACCGAGCTAAATTCAAAGGAAGATATTTCAAGATTTCAGCAAACGAGGTGAGGTTATACTGTTTTAATATGTTACGGTCATCGTTGTGTCGTGTAACATGACGACCCGAGAGGGGTTGAAAGAATGAAAGAAAGCCGAGACGAGTCTCACACAGATAAGAATGTTTTATGTTCATTACACAACATGATTTTGACGATTTATAAGGGTTTAATCTCACTGGGTATGCTCGTGTACTCACACCTCATCGATTATGTTTTTCAGGCTAATGAATCGACGAACGGGACAAGAAAAAGATGAATACATATTGCCAACACGATTAAGTTCTAAAGAATAAAAGATGTTGTCGCCGTAATTGTTATTATTTTTACGAAACACTTGATGTTCTTCAATGAATATAATTGTTAGGAGTATGCCCTCGAATGCCACTCAGAGGTTGTTGAGTGAGGGCATTGTACTTGTAATTATGTAAACCATTTATATAAGGCAAATGAATGTTTCTTATTTACTGGTAGTTACTGGCATTCCTAACTCGTAAATAAACATATAGAAACTAGTCCGTGTATTTGAGAGCAAAACGTTCCACTCCTTATTGGATAAGGGGTCGACCTGGAAAGATTATAGCTCAAATACTTAATCGTTCGCAAGTCGATGAAACTTGGTAGGCGTTAAGTTTATGTGAAGACTTATATGACGTTTTCTTTGACATGGAGAGTGCCTGTCGAACACTAATGGTTAGTGGGAGCACACGTTATAGGTATGCTAATTGGATTAGTATACTCGAACCGACTCACCCTCGATTCGTCACATGGATTTCACTCCGGACGATCAATGACGGAATCGAAAGGTTGTGATAGGTATTCGTGAACCTTCGACTTGAGGATTTAGTAGGGATGTGCTTGTGACGTCAAGATTTTCATTAGAGTAGTTCGACCACCTAAACCGGAAGGCGGGGTCAACCTCGACGTGCATCTTGACGGGCAAGTAGCAGTCTGCTTCAATACCAAGATAGAATTCTTTCTCCCGTTAGTGAGCGGGTTATATGTCCTATGCGGTTATTGGCGGATGAGATCATAAGTCTTTGGCCAAAGCATTGGAGCTAGTTGTATTAGATACCACGGCGACTCGATGATCTCAATTTGCATTAACGCATGCATAGCGTCAAGTACAGATAGGGTTTGACTGACCGTGACCCTATAACTTGATCGGGACATTTGAAAGAAGGGTTTATACGTATACTGGTATTAACGACAGAATGGTTCTTGAATAATCCCAATCATTCGTTCTCAGTTGGGGTACAGTGTAGGCCGCCAGGCTGGCTAGGTGGTGCTACTACTCTTTGGTTCCTCCCATTGCTGACTGAGACGGACCTACCGAGTCGCGCATGAGGATTGACAACTGAATGAATCAAGCTAATTCTCTCATTATGAATATTAGATATTGGATATCTAAATTTAGGACATTAGATGTCTAAATCGATTTATTGGATAAATTGATTTACGGCCTAATGAATTAAATATATCACTGGGTGATTAATTTAATTCATGGATATAATTATTTCTTGGAGAAATTAATTATGTTATAATGTATTTGATATGTTTAATTAATTGGATTAATTAATCGATATAAATACATCGATATGGAATCGGAGTTTATCTGTTTGGACTCGCGGGAGTCCGAAACGAACCGAACTTGTCCGATTTCTACATGGGCCAAACCCCACACTTCCACCCACTTTCATATGGACCCATGTTCCATTCTTTATGGTTGATCATTGAGGTGGTGGGGCTTTGATTCTCATAATTATGAGATGTGCATGTGGAGAGTTGAATAAATGAAGATGAAGACATCTCTCACTTATCATTATTCCAAGCAATTTACATTTCCAACGTGAGGTTGAAGAGGAGAGAGAGATAGAAGTCTTCTTCATCATCTTCTTTATTCATCTTCTTCATTCATCTTCTTCACAACTTCTTAGAGAAATTTTGTGAGGAAATATTGAGAGAGATAGATATTCATACACTTAGAGTGATATTAATATCTATAACAAGCTTCATCACCTAGCTCTAGCCGTATCCTCGGAGGATAGCAAGGTGTTGTCATTCCGTTTGTTTTTCCGGCGCGTGGCAAGTAGAGACGCGGTGCTTTCGGCGTTGGATCGTTCAAGGGCTTGAGGCGGAATAGATTCGTAGAGATCAAGCAAAGCTTGGGGAATAGCTCAAGAGAAGGTTATCCATTTAATCAACGGACTACGAGGGTATGTTTCTTGTATCTCTTGTATTTCGTTTTTGATATTCGTATATACGTAGCTCGATCGATCCTCGTAGGGATTCGGATCGAATTAATTTTCATTTTACCGCTTCCGCTGGGCCTTCGTTTTAGGCACCAAATCCCAACAGTGGTATCGGAGCGTAGGTCTTGTGATCGTATATACGATATTGGCATTTGGAATGCTCGATTAGATGGTGAATGATTTGAAATCATTTTAGTCATAATCGTGGTATATGTTTTTCGTTCGTAATAATTGTATTTTTCGTAAGTTTATGTCTAAATATAAATCTTAAATTTCTGGGAAATATGATTTATATTGAAGATATGAAAGTCGGAAAATATTTATATTGGATATCCGGTCGAAAATCTAGCCCCGAATCGTCGTCGGACGATTTTTTGGACAAAAAGGGTAATCTGGCCGAGAGTGACTCGACCGTGTCCTGGGTGACACGGTCGTGTCCGGCAGTCTGGCCAAGTCACTGCCAGGCGACCCGACCGTGTCCTGGGACTCGGTCTTGTCCTGGCCGGCATCTTCCGAGCGTGATTCGGCCGTGCCAGGCCTGTCTTCCGGTAGGCTGCCGAGGGTGACTCGGTCATGCAAGCCAGTTTTCACCCCGGCTCGATTTTTTCGTGTATTCTTAAAAATTAATCTCCCGAATGTTAAATTGGATTTAATATGATTAAAATGATTTATAGTATTTCATTTTATAAGGGAAATATGATTAATTGGAATATTTATGGTCGACCGAATTATTTTGAACGTTATCAAATTACCGATTGTGTGAATCGATTGGATCGGTTCGTATTGTTGATTGGATCAATGTATCTCTACGCTTTCCATTTATATAGTATTTATTGGATGAATGCTTTTTGAATGGGGATGTGGTTCGTAGACTTAGATTTGAATCGTTCGTTTTATTCGATTGGGTTGTAAAGGCCATTTTAAGCCTATTTATTTTACTAGAAATGTTTGTATCTAGGATGCAATTTTCGATGTAAAATTTATATGTAATGACGAAGACCGGAGGAAGATCCATTTCGAGAAGACGAAGATTCAAGATGAAGACTTGTAATTAGATTACGGAGTTTTTGTTTTCTAGGAACGGTCCATGAACCACATGTTGGTAGCAACTAGGTTGTGAATGGTTGTTTCATATTGTATGAATGCCACAAACGCGCTTAAACGATTAATGTGCAAAGCGTAACGTTAATCGCGATAATTCTCCCACAACAAATAATTAAGTTTATAAGGTTTCAAAGTTTTTCCTTCCCTCCATCGAGTTTTCGGGAAATTGAAATCCAAACCGGATGTGCTATGCTTCCGAGTTATCGGGGTAGTCGTTCGGGGAGGATGGATAAATTACCGGAAGCGCATTGGATGCCTTCGGTTGGAGCAAATTTTATCCCTAGAAACCTGATAGGTTGCCGGATAAGATTTAATTGTGAAACTGATTTGCGTCGATGGTATAAACTTAACTTGTTCACGAACCATAGAAACCGTATAGGTTGAGGGGAGTGAACAAGGGGAAAAAGAAGATCGAATCATCCATTAGATGGGTTGGTGTTGGACACCACTTTATGAAAATTAATAGACTAGAAACTGTTCGGTTGCCCTCTATTAAGATTTATAAAGAACTCGATCACCACTATGAAGTAGAGCGACGATACTTAGGATTTCACATGGGAGTATGTTATTCCGATAAAATAGTGGGAGTGGGTAACAAGTATAGAAAAGACCTTAAATTCTATACTCGAACATAATTGAATGAGTCACTAATTAATCATTATACTTAATGCGGACAAATCTCAATATGACAATGAATCCACTCAATTCTACTCGAAAAGAACACCTTAATGGGACCTAACTTTGTGGATTGGCTCCATGATCGATGATTGTCCTCGTATAGAGGCACTGGGATACGTCTTGGAGACGGACATTCCGGCGCCTCCTATGCGGACTCGAGCCAATCAGGAAGAGATTGAAAACCACGAAAAGTGGGTTAAGGATGACGTGAAAGTCCGTGCTTATATGATGGCTTCCATGTCTAATGAGCTTCAGAGAGCTCATGAGAAAATGACTTCTGCTAGGCAGATTCTATCTCACTTAACCGAGCTTTATGGTGAGCACAGCAGAACTGCTAGATATGAGATATCCAAGCAACTGTTCGGTGCAAGGATGAAGGAAGGTGAGAAGGTTGGGGAACACGTCCTCAAAATGATATCTATGATCGAGAGATTGGAGGCTCTTGATTTTAAAATGGATACTTCTCTCCAAACCGACCTTATCCTACAGTCTCTCCCTGATTCCTTCTCACAGTTTGTTATGAACTTCAACTGCAATGAGATTGCATGTAACTTAGCTGGGCTAATGAACAAACTGGTGACCGCTCAGTCTCAGATGAAGACCCCGCGGATGAAGGAGTCTGCACTTGTGATTTCTTCTGGACTTCGTAAGTCTAAGAATAAGAAGAAAAAGACCAAGAAGCGGACTGGACCACAAGCTAAGGACCTTAAGGGAAAGGGCAAGGCCCCGATGGTTCCAAAGAACAAGAAGAAGAAGGATGCTTGTCTCAAGTGCGGTGAGCTGGGCCACTGGGCTAGAGACTGTCCGATTCTTCATGGCACTTAGTCTGTAACTTTTAGTTTTGGAAACAAATTGTTCGCTCTTTGTATTTTCTACTTCTGATATCGGATTCGTGCTAGTTCTCATATTTGTACCGTGAATCAGGATCTGGAACAAAGTAGGAAGCTTGGAGCTGGAGAAGTTATGATCACAGTCGGAAGCGGGCATAGTGTCGAGGCGACCGACATAAGATCACTTCTTTTGGGTTTAGAATCCGGCTTTGTTTTGACTTTAGAAGATGTACTTGTTTTGCCCAAGGGGAACAAAAACATTGTATCCATTCCGGTCATGGACCGAAAAGGCTTTTCATTTTTCATTGGTGATGGTTCCTGCAAAATTTATTTTAGAAATAAACTAGTGGGTACTGCTACATTGTTGAATGGATTGTATCATCTAAATTTCAGCAACAAAGTAGTTGTGAATACTATAACTAGAAAACGCGGTAGGGATGAAACCAATCAAGTTTTGAAATGGCATCTTAGACTTGGTCATGTTGGTCAGACCAAGGTTTACAAGATGGAAAAAGATGGACTTATGGGTCCATTGGGATCGGATCCCTTTCCTACTTGTGAATCTTGCCTTAAAGGCAAAATGACTAAGTCCCCTTCACAGGACATTTCGTAGAGCCGCTAATAAATCGGGATTAATCCATACCGACGTATGTGGTGCTTTGGAAGCAGACGTGACGGATATAAATATTTCATTACGTTTACAGATGATCATACTAGGTATGGTTATGTATACTTAATGAAACATAAATCCGAGGCCTTTGAGAAATTCCAGAATTCAAGGCCCTAGTCGAGAAACAAACCGGTAATCATATCAAAGCATTTCGGTCGGACCGAGGTGGCGAGTATATGAGTATGGAGTTTGACGAGTTCCTTAAGGAACATGGAATAGTTTCACAACTAACACCTCCAGTACTCCTCGGTTAAATGGTGTGTCGAAAGAAGGAACCGACCACATTGAACATGGTCCGTTCCATCTTGGGCTATCTTGACTTGCCGATTTACTCGGGGGTATGCACTCCTGATCGCCGCGTATATCTTGAACAGATGTCCTTCCAAATCCGTTCCTAAAACTCCACATGAGATGTGGGAAGGAAGGAAACCAAGTCTTAATCATATTAGGATTTGGGGATGTCCCGCTTATGTCAAGAAGACTAAGGTGGAAAAGTTGGAAGCTAGGTCTGCGAAGGGACGTTTCATTGGATTCCGTGCAGGACGATGGGATATCTATTCTACATGCCCGAAGATCGAAGGATCATTGTTGCTTTACAAGCACACTTCCTGGAAGATGAGTTCATTCAGGAAGGCGGAGCAGGTAGAAGTATTTCTTTAGAAGAATACAATGAAACTCCTCGAGAGACACCTGTGCAAGAAACTGGAACCGAACTTTCTGAAACACAAGTACAACCACCTTGTAGGTCTAGTAGGGTGTCTCATTTACCTGAGAGGTATGGGCTTGTGCACTTGGAGGAACTGGGTCTCCATGAGGTTCCAAGTGATAGCCAAGAGACCGACCCGACGACCTATGACCAAGCGATGGTGGATGTAGACTCCGCGAAATGGCGTGAAGCTATGGAAGCTGAGATAGACTCGATGCATGTCAATCAGGTCTGGACTCTAGTAGACCGCCCCAAGGGCATAGTGCCTATTGGGAACAAGTGGATCTACAAGAGAAAGACTGATGGTGATGTCAAGGTTGACGCCTATAAGGCCAGGCTTGTGGCAAAGGGTTATACCCAGAAGGAAGGGATCGATTACCATGATACCTTCTCGCCCGTAGCCATGATCAAGTCTATTCGCATGATGCTTGCTATAGCTGCCTACCACGATTATGAGATATGGCAAATGGACGTAAAGACGGCTTTCCTTAATGGATTCCTCGAGGAGGAAATCTATATGGAGCGACTAAAGGTTTTGTGTCTCAAGTCGATATTCAAAGTGTGCAAGCTTCAGCGTTCCATTTATGGACTGAAGCAAGCGTCGCGTAGTTGGAACCTTCGTTTTGACGAGGCAATCAAAGAGTTTGATTTCGTGCAAAATGAAGAGGAACCTTGTGTATACAATAGGGTTAGTGGGATCAAGATCGCATTCTTAGTACTATATGTAGATGACATTCTACTAATAGGAAATGATGTGGGAATGCTTAGTTCTGTGAAAGCTTGGCTTTCGAGTAATTTCTCCCTGAAAGACTTGGGAGAAGCAACCTATATTCTTGGTATTCGGCTCTACCGGGATAGAGCAAAGAGAACAATAGGCCTTTCCCAAGCCCTCTATATAGATAAGATCTTAAAGCGATTTAAGATGGATGATTCTAAAAGAGGGTTCCTACCGATGCAACATGGAATAAAACTCACCTTGAAGATGTGTCCTCAAAGTGAGGAACAACGCAAGAAAATGAGTAATATACCATATGCTTCGGCCGTGGGTAGCCTTATGTATGCTATGTTGTGTACAAGACCTGACATCGTGCATGTTGTAAGCGTGGTGAGTAGGTTTCAGGCAAACCCAGGTATGGAACATTGGACTGCTGTAAAGAACGTTCTCAAGTACTTGAGAAGAACTAGAGATATGGTTCTTATATATGGCAGTGGAGAATTGGATGTGGTGGGATTCACTGATTCGGACTTCCAAGGACTGAAGGACGACTCGATGTCCACTTCTGGCTACATATTTACTCTTAATGGAGGAGCAGTATCTTGGCGTAGTGCCAAGCAAAGCGCGACTGCTGATTCCACCTGTCAGGCTGAGTATCAAGCACCTCGGAGGCTTCCAAGGAAGGGTTACGTATTAAGAAGTTTCGGGAGAACTTCAAATGATACCATGTGCCGAGCCGCCTATTCCGCTGTCTGCGACAACGACGGAGCAGTAGCACAGTCAAGGAGCCGAGGTTTCACAACAGACCAAACATATTGAGAGGAAGTATCATCTCGTAAGAGAATTTGTTCGCAAGGGATACATTGTGCCGCACAGAGTAGACTCGGCCGACAACGTCACCGATCCACCGACCAAGCCACTTTCTCGGACTAGCTTGGAGCGTCATCTGGAGAACATGGGTATTAGATACCATAGTGTGTGGCATTGAGTGCAAGTGGGAGATTGTTAGGAGTATGCCCTCGAATGCCACTCGGAGGTTGTTGAGTGAGGGCATTGTACTTGTAATTATGTAAACCATTTATATAAGGCAAATGAATGTTTCTTATTTACCGGTAGTTACCGCATTCCTAACTCGTAAATAAACATATAGAAACTACTCCGTGTATTTGAGAGCAAAACGTTCCACTCCTTATTGGATAAGGGGGTCGCACCGGAAAGATTATAGCTCAAATACTTAATCGTTCGCAAGTCGATGAAACTTGAGGCGTTAAGTTTATGTGAAGACTTGTATGACGTGTTCTTTGACATGGAGAGTGCCTGTCGAACACTAATGGTTAGTGGGAGCACACGTTATAGGTATGCTAATTGGATTAGTATACTCGAACCGACTCACCCTCGATTCGTCACATGGATTTCACTCCGGGACAGTCAATGACGGAATCGAAAGGTTGTGATAGGTATTCGTGAACCTTCGACTTGAGGATTTAGTAGGGATGTGCTTGTGACGTCAAGATTTTCATTAGAGTAGTTCGACCCTGTAAATCGGAAGGCGGGGGTCAACCTCGACGTGCATCTTGACGGGCAAGTAGCAGGTCCTACTGAATACCAAGATAGAATTCTTTCTCCCGTTAGTGAGCGGGTTATATGTCCTATGCGGTTATTGGCAGATGAGATCATAAGTCTTTGGCCAAAGCATTGGAGCTAGTTGTATTAGATACACGACAACTCGATAATCTCGAATTGCATTAACGCATGCATAGCGTCAAGTACAGATAGGGTTTGACTGACCGTGACCCTATAACTTGATCGGGACATTTGAAAGAAGGGTTTATACGTATACTGGTATTCACGACAGAATGGTTCTTGAATGATCCCAATCATTCGTTCTCAGTTGGGGTACAGTGTAGGCCGCCAGGCTGGCTAGGTGGTGCTACTACTCTTTGGTTCCTCCCATTGCTGACTGAGACGGACCTACCGAGTCGCGCATGAGGATTGACAACGGAATGAATCAAGCTAATTCTCTCATTATGAAAATTAGATATTGGATATCTAAATTTAGGACATTAGATGTCTAAATCGATTTATTGGATAAATTGATTTACGGCCTAATGAATTAAATATATCACTGGGTGATTAATTTAATTCATGGATATAATTATTTCTTGGAGAAATTAATTATGTTATAATGTATTTGATATGTTTAATTAATTGGATTAATTAATCGATATAAATACATCGATATGGAATTGGAGTTTATCTGTTTGGACTCGCGGGAGTCCGAAACGAACCGAACTTGTCCGATTTCTACATGGGCCAAACCCCACACTTCCACCCACTTTCATATGGACCCATGTTCCATTCTTTATGGTTGATCATTGAGGTGGTGGGGCTTTGATTCTCATAATTATGAGATGTGCATGTGGAGAGTTGAATAAATGAAGATGAAGACATCTCTCACTTATCATTATTCCAAGCAATTTACATTTCCAACGTGAGGTTGAAGAGGAGAGAGAGATAGAAGTCTTCTTCATCATCTTCTTTATTCATCTTCTTCATTCATCTTCTTCACAACTTCTTAGAGAAATTTTGTGAGGAAATATTGAGAGAGATAGATATTCATACACTTAGAGTGATATTAATATCTATAACAAGCTTCATCACCTAGCTCTAGCCGTATCCTCGGAGGATAGCAAGGTGTTGTCATTCCGTTCGTTTTTCCGGCGCGTGGCAAGTAGAGACGCGGTGCTTTCGGCGTTGATTCGTTCAAGGGCTTGAAGCGGAATAGATTCGTAGAGATCAAGCAAAACTTGGGGAATAGCTCAGGAGAAGGTTATCCATTTAATCAACGGACTACGAGGGTATGTTTCTTGTATCTCTTGTATTTCATTTTTGATATTCGTATATACGTAGCTCGATCGATCCTCGTAGGGATTCGGATCGAATTAATTTTCGTTTTACCGCTTCCGCTGGGCCTTCGTTTTAGGCACCAAATCCCAACAATAATTTCAACGGACTATGTCCGAATATTTGATTTCCCATGTTTTTGTAAAATTGTACTGATGTTTGAATAAATGACTTTTATTGAAGATTTACTTACTAAAACGCTTCCGCAAATACTCCGGATTTATATAAAATTTTTAAGGAAAAATTGAGCCGTGTAACGTTCTTTTTTAATTAAGAAAGCCAGGGCGTTACAGAATGGTATCGGAGCAAGGCCTCTCTCAGTACGGTGAGATTTGGGGATGAACCAAGCGGAAGCTGGTGAACATGTGACACCCGGGGCCGACGAGGGCGGGGAGTGATCGTTGGTGCAATAGAAAAGGGCACGGACAATGAGCGGATCCGAGGAAGGGGAGTGATCGCCGGGGCAATAAGAAAAAGGGCACGGACTGTAACACCCCGAGATATTCGGAATAATTACAGCGCCGTAAACCCTTAAAATAAGGGTTTACAAGGCTAAATAAGAGAAATGTAAGTATAAGACATCAATACCACGAAAATTCAAGTTTACAAAACCGATTCAACTGGTTCAACGAGTAATTAATACAACCATATCGAAGTGGAATTAATAAGACACACGTACTCAAGTACTTAAATCAAACCAAGAAAATAAATCACCAACAACAACAAACATCACTAAACCCCTTCGTCGTCACATCGGTACTGTGGCTGTTTCCCTGCTCCTCGGCTACCTGAACATCAAAACAAATGTCCACCCCCGAAGGGGTTAGCAAAACGATGCTAGTACAAGTATCATTTAAACAATTTGAATATGCATCAACAATACATAACAAGATACACCACACGGACTTCCGCTACCGGAATCCAACAATGCGAATCCAAAAGATTCCATTAACACAACAAGGGTATTCCAATTATCCAGCGCCCTTAGCATAGATCCCAAGATGATCCCGTTGGACCAACACGAGGTGGAAATATCCCGTCCAATGATCCAGCGCCCTCAGCCTAGATCCCAAGATGATCCCGTCGGACCAACACGAGGTGGACATCCGATCCAGCGCCCTCAGCATAGATCGCACAACAAACACAAACACAACTCATGCATACATATATGCCAAATCGCCATGTCCATCAACATGAACATACAACACTAGATAACGAATATCATGACAATTCAACGAAATAAAACTCATGTTCGACAACATGAATAACCACACACATGCTCAAAATACCAATATTAACATACTATGATACTTGCCTCGAAGATGGCAAGAACGAAACACTTCAATGACCTCAACACACTCGAAGGCCGCCTCCTTCGGTCAACGTAGCAAGCTCGAACCTTAACAAAAGAAATGATATAGAATTCATCTCAGGTCGAAAGAATACCTATCAATCCGGTCTACGGCCAAAAAGCTCTAAATATGCAATCTGCCTGAACCACTTAGCGAACGCTACGTACTCTACATAATGTGCGCTAAGCCTGCCTGTTAACGTATGCTATCGTCTAAGTCTAGCGTACGCTAGCCACGTATTGCCAGTTCTCTCTGATCAGCCAACTGACTCGACTGATAACATAACGTACGTTACGTACCAAACGTAGCGTACGTTAACTTATTCCCGCTAGCGCACGTTAACTTACATGTGTTATCGTGCGCTAATCGTGCATGGCAGATTACTGCTGGCAGAAAGCTTGATCTAATGGTGATGAACTCATGAATTCTATGGTGATAATACATGTCATCCCCATGCACATCATGCTCATAAGGTGTGTGAACGATCTCTACGGATTAAACGACTACATGATACAAGGGTACGTATTATCATCAAAATTCATCTTGATCTAGAGAAAGTATCCTAAGTTCCCTTCGTCCTACGTTCCAAAACGCATGATTCCAATGTGAAAAACGTAACAACTTGGAAATTTCCATCTATTGGTCACAATTTGGTTTGAAGCTTCAGAATATGCTAGGAGTTCAAACACAAAAAGGTTCCATGGTATTATAAGATAAGTAAGTACCGAAACATCGAAATATCTTCCTAGCACATGATGTTCGACTACTACGAATTCAACTGACTAGGTAAACATGATTAAACGTCCTTCAGAATACTACTAATATTGGCGAAGAATCACCTACCTCAAAGTAGCGAAGAACACGAAGGAACTTGAAGAAATTCCAACACCGAGAGCTTGAACACCAATCCTCAATAATCTACAATCTTCAAACTCGAGCTAGGAGGATGATATGAGAGGTTTGACGAGGGAGGAAGTAATTCTCTGAGCTCAAAAATTCGGATTAGTGAAAGTGGAAATATCTGAAAAATGAAAAGTATGCTGTCCTATATATAGGAAATGGTTATTAGCGCGCGCTAGTCCCTATCCATAGCGTGCGATAACGGCCATACGAAGCTTACTGGCTTCACTGTACTCAGCCTTTAGCGTGCGCTACCCTCATGTGAGTAGCGTGCGCTAACGCGTTGACTTGGCTTTTTCCCGAAAGCCGTCCAGGTTCATCCCGACACAATCCGACAAGGATCCCCGGCCTGATCTCACCTACCACACGTCTCAATCATATTGACCCCGCATAGCGTGTGCTAAGGTTCCTCCACAGCGTGCGCTATGGATCCAACTTAGCGTACGCTATACTTAATCGGTAGCGTGCGCTACATGCGCAGAATCACAAATTTAAGTCACACTCGTGAAATCATACACTTAACAACACCGGACTATGAATTACGGAGAATAATACTCAGATCAAAGTGCAGCAATTACAATATTACAAGTTCTAAATACATAACAGAAATATCGGGTATTACATCCTTCCTCCCTAAAAAGAAGTTTCGTCCCGAAACTTAAGATGAAAACAACTCCGGATATCTAGTCTTCATACTATCCTCCGTTTCCCAAGTGGCCTCTTCAACTCCGTGTCGTGACCATTGTACTTTAACCAAGTGTATTGGTTTATTCCTCAACTGTTTGATCCGACTCTCAAGTATCTTGATTGGTCTCTCCTCGAAGGTGCCGTCATTAGCTATCTCGATCTCATCGAACTCAATGATATGACTGGGATCTGGTACATACCTCCGCAATTGGGATACATGAAACACATTGTGAACGTGACTCAGCGATGGCGGTAAGGCCAACCTGTATGCTAAATCTCCAACTCTCTCGAGGATCTCGAATGGTCCGATATATCTTGGACTTAGCTTGCCTTTCCTCCCAAAACGGAAAATTCCTCGTGTAAGAGACACCTTCAATAGTACATGGTCACCAGCATCGAACTCTAGAGGGCGACGACGTACGTCTGCATAAGACTTCTGTCGACTCTGGGCAGTCAACAGTTTTTCTCGAATCAAAGCTATATTCTCTTTAGTCTGAATTATCAATTCTGGTTCCGTCCCGATCAAGTCTGAGGAATCGTCCCAACACAAGGGTGATCGGCATCTTCTCCCATACAAAGCTTCAAATGGTGCCATCTTAATAGAAGCATGCCAACTATTGTTATAGGTGAATTCGATCAAGGGCAAGTGAACTTCCCAATCAGTTGACCAATCCAACGCACAAGCTCTAAGCATGTCATCTACTGTTTGAATAGTCCTTTCGGACTGACCGTCCGTTTGGGGATGATAAGCCGTACTAAAGTTGAGCTCAGTCCCTAAGGCCCTTGAACTGATTTTCCAGAAGTGCGACACGAAGCGACCATCTCGATCTGAAATAATGGTCTTCGACGTCCCATGCAATCTGACTATCTCCGCAACAAATACTCGCGCCAATCTCTCGGGTCCCTATGTGTCTTTAATTCCTAGGAAATGAGCCGACTTGGTTAGTCGATCAACTATAACCCAAATCATGTTCATTCCCGTTTTAGTCCTTGGCATAGTGGTGATGAAATCCATCGAGATATCCTCCCACTTCCACTCAGGGATCGGAAGCAGCTTTAACATTCCGGCAGGTCGCTGATGTTCAATCTTAACCTGCTGAAAAGTCAAACACTTCGAAACGTACTCTGCTACGTCCTTCTTCATATTCTCCCACCAGAAGTTTTGTTTTAAATCCTTATACATTTTACTGCTGCCCGGGTGGATAGAATAGGGCGCCCTGTGAGCTTCCTTTAGAATAGTCCGTCTCAATTCATCATTATCGGGAACGCAAAGTCGACTCTGAAATCTCAGAACTCCATCATCTTGTATCACGAATCCTGGGGCTTTTCCTTTCTTTACTTCATCACCTAACCGAAGGATCAGAGAATCGCTCAACTGCTTAGATTTGATCTCCTCGACTAGTGATGAAGTCAGTTCCATCACATATAGTTGCCCTTGGATTCCTGGTGCCCATACTTAAATCCCTTCGCGGATCAGTTCCCGTTGAATGCTGGTTTGGGACGTAAGTGCTTCCAACATTCGAAGAGAAACAAGTTTACGGCTTAAAGCATCGGCTACTACGTTTGCTTTCCCCGGATGATAGAGAATCTCCAAGTCGTAATCCTTGATCAATTCCAGCCACCTTCTCTGCCTCATGTTTAATTCTTTCTGACTTAAAATGTACTTGAGGCTCTTATGATCTGTAAAGATCTGACAATGAGTGTCGTACAAATAATGTCTCCAAATTTTCAATGCAAAGAATACAGCTGCTAGCTCCATATCATGAGTCGGGTAATTAACCTCGTATGGTTTCAACTGCCGAGAAGCATAGGCAATCACCTTATCTTTTTGCATCAACACACATCCCAGACCCGGATTTGAAGCGTCGTTGTACACCACGAATCCATTAGTTCCGTCTGGTAACGCTAATATAGGTGCTGTCGTCAGTCTCTTCTTAAGTTCATCAAAACCAGCCTGGCATTTCTCATCCCACTTAAACTTTTGAGTTTTCTGTAACAGCTGAGTGAGCGGACGAGCAATTCTGGAAAATCCCTCTACAAATCGGCGTTAATATCCAGCAAGTCCTAGGAAACTCCGGACTTCTTTCACGTTATTAGGAACTTCCCATTCCAAGATTGCTTCGACTTTCTTCGGGTCCACCTGAACTCCGTCAGCTGATATCACATGCCCAAGTAAAGTTACTTCCGTAAGCCAGAACTCGCATTTTGAAAGCTTTGCATACAACTGTTCCTTCCTCAAGGTGCTCAAAACCACACGCAAATGTTCGGCATGCTCCTCTGCGTCCTTCGAATATATCAAGATGTCATCAATGAAGACGACCACAAATTTATCCAAGTATTCCAAGAATACCCGATTCATCAATTGCAAGAATACTACAGGAGCATTGGTAAGTCCAAACGGCATCACTAAGAATTCATAATGCCCGTACCGGGACCTGAAAGCAGACTTTGGTATATCCGATTCCTTAATTCTCAACTGATGGTATCCTGATCGCAAGTCAATCTTCGAGAATACCCTTGCCCCTTGCAGTTGATCAAACAAGTCGTCGATCCGGGGTATAGGATACTTATTCTTGATCGTCAACTTGTTGGGCTCCCTGTAATCAATACACAGTCGGAGGGATCCATCTATCTTCCGGACAATGAGAACGGGCGCTCCCCAAGGAGAAACGCTAGGTTGAATATAACCCTTCTGTAACAATTCCTCCAGTTGCTTCTTGAGTTCATACATATCGGTTGGCGCCATGCTCTGGAAATAGGAGCTGGTCCAGGCTCTAATTCGATAGTGAACTCCACTTCTCTCTGCGGAGGTAACCCAGGTAGTTCGTCAGGAAATACATCTGAGAACTCATTCACAATTGGAATAGACGAGAGCTCTACTCCTTCCTCTTTCCTCATGGCATAGCACCAAAGTCCATGATATCCTTGCTTCAGTAATTTCACGGCTTTCATTTCTTTGATCAATTTTCCCGAGCTTCCCGGTCTCCATCCTCGGAATAAGTGTTCAGATACGTCATCAGCAATGATAGAAATGACTCTCTCTCGGTAATTTAGAATAGTTCCATAATGGTTGAGCCAATCGTCTCCGAGAATTAAATCGTCACCGTAGATGTCAACTACAATAAGATTCGATGGCCAATCTCTCCCTCCTATAGACACTGGAAAATTTCTAGCCTCTAGGGTTCCCACAATTCTCTCTCCACTCGGCAAACCCACAACATATGGTTCACAATCAAATAAGCACGAGATTTTTAAATGATTTACACAGTTCAATGATATGAAAGAATGTGTAGCTCCGGAATCGAATAAAACACTAACTGGATGCAAAAGGATCTGAATCGTACCTGATGCAACAGCAGTGTTCTGGTCGTCAGATTTCCTCATCTCGTACAGGTGCGGAGGAATGGACCCAGCACTGGATGTCTCTCTCTTCCCAATATTCTGCTGCTGAAATCCACTCTGTTGCGTCTGGTTCACACTTATCTCCTTCGGAACTGGCACTGGAGTGCGAGTACCAAAAGATCTAGTAGCAACTCCACAGAAAGACGCATGATGCCCTTCTTGCCCACAATCGTAACAAGTCACAGAAGATGCGGGGCAATCACGTCGAATATGCCCTGCTCGACCACAATTGTAACATTTCTTTGATGCGTCCGAAACTGCTGATGTAGTTCGGAACTTCTTCCCACCTTTAGAAGGATGTGGAGGCTTCCTAGCCGAATAAAAGGAAGACTGGCCCTTGCGGGGCCCACCGCTCTTGTTTTCTGAGAAGATGCCGGTCACTTTCTGCTTCTTTGCCTCCACTGATTTCTCCACCACCGCCTCTTTCATGTCGTAGGCCAGCGCTTTGTCTTGATACTGTCGCAACGTAGTACACTCGAATCCGGACATGTATTGCTGAATCTCTGGCTTCATCCGCATATCGAAATGAAAAATCTTTTCTGCCTCCGTTTTTACCAAGTGTCGCACACAAGTCAGCTGATGATTAAAAGTTTTGATTACATCTGTCACAGATGCTTCCGAACTATGTGGTGAGAAAAACTCTCGGATCTTTGCCTCTCTAACTGGACGAGGACAATACTGTGCTTCCATCATTAGTTTGAATTCCGTCCAATCCGCATTATGATTCTCGGGTCGAATAGCTTCCCACCAGTCAAAGGCCTCCCCAGTCAGAAAATACTGGGCAATGGGAACCTTCCGGTCCTCGGGACAGTTAAGACCCGCGAATATCTTCTCTAACTCCTTAAGCCAATGATCCCAAGTAAGTGCCTCAGCAGATCCGTCAAATTTTGGCGGGTGCAATTTGACCACCTCAGCAAGCCATCTGTCTCCCCGGTTATCCTCGTGGTGCGGTTGTCCCATTGCCGTCTGCATGCGGTCAACTACCTGAGCGAACTGGTTTATCTGCGCCACCACCTGTTGAAGCACTCCCGGTATGTTAGGATTTGCGTCGTCATTCGCTGATCCTTGCTGCCCTCCAGAATGGGAATCGGTTCTACTAGCCGATAATTCTGGGGTAGTTGTGGAGTCCTCCTGTCTCATATTTCCACGTCCGCGTCCACGACCACGTCCGCGTCCACGACCTCCTCTCAACATACTGAAAACACAATTTTTTTCAATATCCAGGACAAAATTTTCAAAAAATAAAGCCCGTCAATACTCACAAAACAGAATTAAGTAAAACGGTAGTACAAGAGATTAGGAGACTTACAACCACGGTCCACATGACGACTTTTGCGTAATGTTGATGTTACGAACGACTCGTAAATCAATAACGTAAACAGACCCAACTTAAAACCCGACTGCCAAGATATCCATGAATCTTAGCTCCGATACCATATTCTGTAACACCCCGAGATATTCGGAATAATTACAGCGCCGTAAACCCTTTAAATAAGGGTTTACAAGTCTAAATAAGATAAATGTAAGTATAAGACATCAATACCACGAAAATTCAAGTTTACAAAACCGATTCAACGAGTAATTAATACAACCATATCGAAGTGGAATTAATAAGACACACGTACTCGAGTACTTTAATCAAACCAAGAAAATAAATCACCAACAACAACAAACATCACTGAACCCCTTCGTCGTCACATCGGTACTGTGGTTGTTTCCCTGCTCCTGGCTACCTGAACATCAAAACAAATGTCCACCCCCGAAGGGGCTAGCAAAACGATGCTAGTACAAGTATCATTTAAACAATTCGAATATGCATCAACAATACATAACAAGATACACCACACGGACTTCCGCTACCGGAATCCGACAATGCGAATCCAAAAGATTCCATTAACACAGCAAGGGTATTCCAATGATCCAGCGCCCTCAGCATAGATCCCAAGATGATCCCGTCAGACCAACACGAGGTGGAAATATCCCGTCCAATGATCCAGCGCCCTCAGCCTAGATCCCAAGATGATCCCGTCGGACCAACACGAGGTGGACATCCGATCCAGCGCCCTCAGCATAGATCGCACAACAAACACAAACACAACTCATGCATACATATATGCCAAATCGCCATGTCCATCTATATGAACATACAACACTAGGTAACGAATATCATGACAATTCAACGAAATAAAACTCATGTTCGACAACATGAATAACCACACACATGCTCAAAATACCAATATTAACATACTATGATACTTGCCTCGAAGATGGCAAGAACGAAACACTTCAATGACCTCAACACACTCGAAGGCCGCCTCCTTCGATCAACGTAGCAAACTCGAACCTTAACAAAAGAAATGATATAGAATTCATCTCAGGTCGAACGAATACCTATCAATCCGGTCTACGGCCAAAAAGCTCTAAATATGCAATTTGCCTGAACCACTTAGCGTACGCTACGTACTCTACGTAACGTGCGCTAAGCCTGCCTGTTAACGTACGCTATCATCTAAGTCTAGCATACGCTAGCCACGTATTGCCAGTTCTCTCTGATCAGCCGACTGACTCGACTGATAACATAACATACATTACGTACCAAACGTAGCATACGTTAACTTATTCCCGCTAGCACACGTTAACTTACATGTGTTAGCGTGCGCTAAGCGTGCATGGCAGATTACTGCTGGCAGAAAGCTTGATCTAATGGTGATGAACTCATGAATTATATGGTGATAATACATGTCATCCCCGTGCACATCATGCTCATAAGTTGTGTGAACGATCTCTACGGATTAAATGACTACAAGATACAAGGGTACGTATTATCATCAAAATTCATCTTGATCTCGAGAAAGTATCCTAAGTTCCCTTCGTCCTACGTTCCAAAACGCATGATTCCAATGTGAAAAACATAACAACTTGGAAATTTCCATCTAGTGGTCACAATTTGGTTTGAAGCTTCAGAATATGCTAGGAGTTCAAACACAAAAAGGTTCCATGGTATTATACGATGAATAAGTACCGAAACATCGAAATATCTTCCTAGCACATGATGTTCGACTACTACGAATTCAACTGACTAGGTAAACATGATCAAACGTCCTTCAGAATACTACTAATAGTGGCGAAGAATCACCTACCTCAAAGTAGCGAAGAACACGAAGGAACTTGAAGAAAATCCAACACCGAGAGCTTGAACACCAATCCTCAATAATCTACAATCTTCAAACTCGAGCTAGGAGGATGATATGAGAGGTTTGAGGAGGGAGGAAGTAATTCTCTGAGCTCAAAAATTCGGATTAGGGAAAGTGGAAATATCTGAAAAATGAAAAGTATGCTGTCCTATATATAGGAAATGGTTATTAGCGTGCGCTAGTCCCTATCCATAGCGTGCGCTAACGGCCATACGAAGCTTACTGGCTTCACTGTACTCAGCCTTTAGCGTGCGCTACCCTCATGTGAGTAGCGTGCGCTAACGCGTTGACTTGGCTTTTTCCCGAAAGCCGTCCAGGTTCATCCCGACACAATCCGACAAGGATCCCCGGCCTGATCTCACCTACCACACGTCTCAATCATATTGACCCCGCATAGCATGCGCTGAGGTTCCTCCACAGCGTGCGCTATGGATCCAACTTAGTGTATGATATACTTAATCGGTAGCGTGCGCTACATGCGCAGAATCACAAATTTAAGTCACACTCGTGAAATCATACACTTAACAACACCGGACTATGAATTACGGAGAATAATACTCAGATCAAAGTGCAACAATTACAATATTACAAGTTCTAAATACATAACAGAAATCTCGGGTATTACACGGACAATGAGCGGCTCCTGACAAGGCTTCTAGGCAGAGGGGGACATGACTGAACCGAATTCTTACCAGAACGAGAGGTATTCCAAGACTGTATAGGTATGGGACTATATAGTTAAGGAGGTTTAAAAAGGTTTACTTATACAAAACAAGATATTTCAAAACTTTCTTATTTTTGAAAGTATAACGAATAATTACGGCATGATTATATTGTCAGGAGAATATGTGATTCATCGCTGCTGCCCAACGTCGACTCCGAGGTAATGTTTTCACGTATTCACTCTTTTATGAAAACTTAAAAATTATGGTATGAGTATAGAATGATTGTGTCGGCAAAAGATTTGAAAGGATATGTGAAAGTATAAATGTTGTCCGAAAGGGACAAAATATGATTTCAAAGAAAGGTTTCAAAGTGATTTTGCTGACACAATATTTTTAAAGTTATTGATGAAAATACTCATACAAAGTTTGATACAGATTTTCAAAGTTCTTTACAAAGCTCAATTTCGAGGACGAAATTTTTTAAAGGGGGGAGGATTGTAACGCCCCCAATACTTATTTAAATGCTATTTATTTTGCTAACGATCATGGATTTTGATTTTTTAATATTTACAGGTTGTCCGATACTTGGACCGATACGTTCCTAGCATAGAATGAAAGATTTAAAAAGAAAATATTTCAAAATAAATTATAAGGATCATATTTAGAATTTATGAAAGTGATTTCGAAAAGTTCCGACGATTTTGATACGATAAAATTTCATTACAAAACACTTATATTGCAAAAATAATATTAAATTATTTTATTATTATCGAAAATCCGTTCCGAGCATATCGAAGATTTAACTCCGACGAGTCCGGAACAGGTCGGAAAATCGAATTTGGACACCGGGAAGGGGTTGAACCGGCCGAGCCAAGTTGACGGACATCTGCCGGTCACCGCCAGACACGCCTACCGACAGCTGCCGGTCACGGCCGATAGAAGTTTCTAGGCGCTCTCCGGATAAAGCTGTCTGGATAAGGTCGGTCACGACCGACAGAAGCTTCTCGGCCAACTGTCCGGATAAGGCTGTCCAGCTGTCCGGATAAGGTCGGTCAGGACCGACAGAAGCTTCTGGCCAGCTGTCCGGATAAGGCTTCCAGCTGTCCGGGTAATGTTGATTTTCAACCGACTTTGAGACCTTATTTATACATGTTACCGGACGTGTTTTTGTAAATATCATATATCGTTTTGAAGCTGTGAACCTCTACTTTAAAACGCCCGAAACATATTTTCCTTCGAAAATTTATAAAAGCCACAAAATTCCCGATCAAACAGATAGCTCAAATCTAGTAGTTTTTCAAGGTGTTTGATAAAAGTCCTCAAAGAGATTTCAGATTTTACATCAAGAATTTATGGCCGGAAATATGAAAAAGTATTTTCAAGTGCTAGGAGAAGCGTATCCGGGATCCAAGAAGGACAACCGAGCTAAATTCAAAGGAAGATATTTCAAGATTTCAGCAAACGAGGTGAGGTTATACTATTTTAATATGTTACCGTCATCGTTGTGTCGTGTAACATGACGACCCGAGAGGGGTTGAAAGAATGAAAGAAAGCCGAGATGAGTCTCACACAGATAAGAATGTTTTATGTTCATTACACAACATGATTTTGACGATTTATAAGGGTTTAATCTCACTGAGTATGCTCGCGTACTCACACCTCATCGATTATGTTTTTCAGGCTAAGGAATCGACGAACGGGACAAGCAGAAGATGAATACATATTGACAACACAATTAAGTTCTAAAGAATAACAGATGTTGTCGCCGTAATTGTTATTATTTTTACGAAACACTTGATGTTCTTCAACGAATATAATTTCAACGAACTATGTCCGAATATTTGATTTCCCATGTTTTTGTAAAATTGTACTGATGTTTGAATAAATGACATTTATTGAAGATTTACTTACTAAAACGCTTCCGCAAATACTCCGGATTTATATAAAATTTTTAAGGAAAAATTGAGCCGTGTAACGTTCTTTTTAATTAAGAAAGCCAGGGCGTTACAAGTGCGGTCAACCTTCTTGATGTAAAATTCACTGATATATCTTGGTAGAAGTACTCTGAGATAAAGTTCTCTGCTCTGATGGCTGAAGTTCTCTGACCTGATCAATATTCTATGATCTGATGGTCAAACTTCAGCTGATATTGTGTTGACCAGATCTCGTCTGATAACTCGTCTGTAGATAGTTTTGGCCAAACCTCTCTGATATTCTGTGTTGACCAAAACTTGTCTGATGTATCGCCTTCTTCAGAGCTTAACTGCAGCTTGATTTTGGTCAAACCTCTCTCATGTTTTGCGTTGACCAAAACTTCTCTGATAATGAACTTGCCTGTAAACTTCTCTGATAAATTGCAGTTCTATATTTGGTCAATTTTCTACTGATCAACATTTGATCAAGACTTAGCCTAACTTTTTAAGGCCTATAGAAGATACTCATTTGTTTCTTCTTTACAATTCCAAGTATTAGAATATATATTTGAATAATTAACAATACAGGGATGACATCATCAAAATCTAAAAAGTATTCCTAACATCTAGGCGCACTGTACTGTTGGAAGTACTGCTGTACAGGCTTTTGATATTTCGATACAGCCTTCTTTCTGAATGGCTGTTGGCGCTTCTAATATGCTCGGGGAGCATGCTGTTGGTTACGCCTTATAGGTCTGGGAGGCTGAGGTTTCCGCTGTCTATGATATGAACATGGTGGAGGAATCACAGCCTTTGCCATACGCAGGGCAACTGTTACCTTTACGGGACTCGGGCTCTCTTCAGGAACAGGAATGGGTTCCACACCCCTTACGAACACCGTACTAGTTTTCCCTTTATTGGAGAATGAGTTGTATCCTAAGACACTTTTATCAAGAGCATGTTGCCCGGTGCTTAGAATTTCTTCCATTCGTTTAGAGGATTTCTCTAATGATTTCAAGATTATCTCTAGTTCTCCTTCTCATTTCTCGAGAGTTTTCACTTTGGCTTTGAGTAGAGCGAAATCATTTTTATTGCTCTAATTATAAGACTTAGTCTTATTTAGGTCATGGGCAAGTTGATGATTGCTCTCCATGAGTTTTTCAAGTGTGACTTTGCTGTTTTCACAATCGATGGACATATTTTCGTAGTTATTTTTCAGCAAGTCATTTTTTTCTTCCAGCTCTAAGTTAGAAACTTAGAGTTGTATGTTTTCTCGTTTCAACATCTCATGGGCATTTTGAATGCTTTTAAATTCATTCAACATGTTTTCAAAGCTATGAGATGCATTTATAGGAGTAGTTGATGATGAGCTTACCTCATCATTGCTGTCTTCGTCGTCCTATTTTCTTTGGTCATAAAGCACATATAGGCATTATCTTCCAGCTCTTCATCGTATGAGTCACTGTCAGTGACTGCCTGAAGACACCCCTTGGTCTTAGTTGATACGGACTAGGCTTCTGATTCACCAATCAGGGCCTTGAGATTGTTTTTCTAACCACGCCTCCTTTCATCCTTTTCTTGTTGTACGACTTCCGACAACTTTTGCACTTTCGGGTGCGGACATTTATTTGCATAATGTCCGGGTTCCTACAGTTGTAACACAGGTTAGAATCACCAAAAGGAGATTTGAAACTTACCTTGTGAAAAGGATTGGACTTGTAGGGAGTCTTTCCAGACTTTTGATGAACTTTTTGAATTTGTGCATAAGAAGGGCCGTTTCATCTTGTGACAGGATATCATCATCACTGCCAGTAGTCCTGTGGGCAAACTTGGATGTGTTGGGCGTGCTATGTCTCCTGTTAGATACAGCGGCTAGTGTTATAGTCTTAGCAGGTGACACTTCAGCCTTTTCTCTCCTGTCAATATCATACTCGAAAGCTTTGAGGTCAGAGAAGAGGTTAAAAGTAGAAATATCATTAAGATTACAGGACGCACGCATAGCTGTAGTCTTAATGTCCCATCAGGCAGAGAGTGATCTAAATATTTTCAACTTTTTCTCCTTTTGGGTATACACTTTACCCAATGCTTCAAGTTCACCGACAATGCTAGTGAATCTGACGTCAATCTCCTCAAGAGTTTCGATAGATTTTATTTCAAATGATTGAAATTTCTGAGTGAGTTTTGAAATCTTATTTTCTTTTGAGAGCTCAGTTCCCTCACAAACCGTCTTGAGTTTCTCCCAGATTTCCTTGGCTATCTTACAGCTCTTTACCTTCGAGAATGTGCCTTTGTCAAGAGTGACAAACAGCGCATTCTTAGCAACATTGTCGAGGTTCGCACGCTTGCGCTTGTCTGTTGTCCATTGCTCGCGCTCCTTCTCGAGCATTTCAGCATGAGGTTGTCCTTCTATCCTTGCGGCTAGATTAACCTTCATTATCTTATGGGGCCATTTGGATGATAAATATCATCTCCTCGTGCATGGTAGCAAGATGAGCTTCCATTCTAATTTTCCAGTCATCAAATTCATTAATAGAAAACATAGGAACCTTGTTTATCATTGAGGTATCCATAGAGAAAGTGGGAAAGATAAAACTGTTTTCAAAGATAAGTGATTTTTGGATCTCATTCAATTAAAAATACGACTAATTCTTTTTAGAATCAACCACTCCGATACCACTTGTTGGCCACTAAGTATATAGTATACAACTTGGAAAGTAATAGTACAACAAGCTATACGGTTTTCAAATATGAGAGCGTAGCGGAAGTTCGTTTAAGTGACTTGCTGTAAATACAGCAACTAGGCTTTCTCTTGTTTGCTTAGTATGTACAGGGTTTTGCAATGTATACTTGTATAAATCACATTAAAGAAAATAATAAAGGCAGAAGGTAAATAACAAAGAGTTTAAAGTGGTTCGAGGTAAACCCCTATACATCCACTGGTCCTCCACAGAGTAAAATGTTTATTATAATCACTACGTACACAACTACGTGACTATAACTAAACATGTCTCTGTATCGTTCACACATATTGATACAGGGACCGAAGCTTGGGGCCGTTCATACAGATTGGCTTGAGCTCTTTCTTGACTTGCTTCTCCACACATAGTTCGAAGATTCATCTACAAAGCTATTCTTCCCACACAGGTATGAATAAGCAAGGATCTTCAGTTCACACAGGGCTGATGGTTTTCTCAACAGTAAAGGTAGAATTATCTGAACAACAGCTTGATCTTTAAAACACGATTGCTGTATGTTGTGCTGTTCTTCGTTGAGGACTTAGTATATTTCTTCGCTTGAATATGCGCTATGTGCTCACGAAATATACTGCTTAATAATTGCTAGAATGTCAGAGTAAAATATCAGAGTTTTCGCGATATTGGATTGCTTTTGGTGTGTTGAGTCCTCAACTTGGGGGTATTTATAACATTTGGAAAATGCATCTGTTATAAATGTAGCCATTGCTGGTTGGTGAGATGTTTACGTCTGACACTTGATTGGCGGCTTGCTGAATATTTAAATTGAGGCAGATCGCATTTAATGCTTGACATCCTTTCTGTCTTTGCATTAAATGCTCTTCCGCATGTTCAGACTTGTCTCTCTCCAGCTGCATTAAATGTTTTCCTATCAGCAATAAATGATGCTTTAACCGTGAATACTTTATGAATAAACAAAGTGTATTTCACAATATTTTAAAGCATTTTTTAATCAGGCCTATCGGATGTGTTTTACTTTTCCTAAGTAAAATAGCTTACAGACTGGCTGCTGTATCTAACATATTAAGTCTTTTGCTATAGTTGTAGGCTATACTGTGAGATCTTCAATGTTGTATGGAAGGGCTGTATGGATGTTACAGATAGCTTTCATACTTAGTGGCATTTCGACTCTTTCGACTTCTTGAGACAACTTGTTGTATGTTGGCAGTTATCAAAACAGGATTGTTTATCCCAACAACTCTAGTTTGGGGAATTTTGGGGGTTTTCCTTTGATTCGTCCTTCTAATCCGTTTGAAGCTTGAAATCCTTGAGATTATGATTTATCTATCCCGCACCCATGTTTCCCTTATGATTATACGAATGATTTTGTGTATTACTTGAAGTGGAGAGGGTTTGGATGATTTCCAACCTCCATGTGAATACTTTGAAAGACTATAAATCGTAAAGAGGGGTTTCGGGAGTTTTTCTTGAGAATTTAGTATTGATGATTGATTATCGTAATTCCTTACAAATTGTTTAGGCCCGAAAGTGCGTTCTTGGACCTCCCGAGCTTGAATACCATTTTTGCTTCGATTCCAATGTCTCAAAAGAAAGTATATGTTTATGATTGTATGTTCTCGACTTTGAAAGTGAGGTATATGAATTGTGTGATTGTATATATTCACTCTAGGATGGACCGACGGGTCCTAGACTTTTGTGTGGTTCCATGGTTAATCATGTATGTATTGAAATTAAATGCTATGAGATTTAGTTATTCCAGAATACTAATCTTTAGTTGATGAAATGAGGATTATGTTTACTTTATTGTCGAGAAGTATTGTGTTTCATATTCGATATACTTGTATTAGCTATTCAATGGCTACCCCCTTTTGGGGGAAATACCTTTCATGTATTTCGGGATCCAGGAGAGTGGATAGGCATGTACCAGGTCGGCACGAAGATGATGGGCAAGAGTAATACTGTGTCTTGTCTCTGTCTGTATTTTGTACTTTATCCATTCAGTATTGTGGTAGTTGGAATGGTTATGAACACTCGAGTAGTGCTTCAGATGCTCTTGATGTTGTGGCCTGTGTTGCCCTGGATTTTAATTCCCGATGTATTGTATTCTGTCGAATGGATTTTACCTTGATGTCATTTTATTGCCTTCTATTGGATTATGTTTAGACCTTATCGGTCGAAATTCATGGTTCCACGTATGTATGCTTTGTGGATCCCACAGAGGGGCTTACGGCGCTGTAATATACCCTGAATAACTTGGGGGTGTTACAAAGTAAGCCCTAGAGTCAAACTCTAGTATTTGCTTAGTTGCCCCTCAATTTATTAAATAATACAATACATATAATATCTTATATTATGTATTACTTATTATTTAATCCTCTAAAAATATAATATCTAATATTATATTTATCTTTCTTAGTTGATATAATCAGTGTTCTAAAAATCCCCGCCTAGGCCGATTAATCCTCCGATTAATCCCTAGAAGGTCCTCTGCCGTTCCGATTATAGCCTAGGCGCTTGTACTGGGCGTTTGGGTGATTAATCGGTCGTCTAGGCTGGCTGGCGGGTGCCTATGAAGGCAAGTTAGGATACTATGGATACTATAGACTACTTTATACCTATATCAATGTTTCAAATTTCCTAACTACATGGGCGACTAGGTGGATGCCTAGACGGTTATACTTTTTGGTTTCTTTATTTTGTTCCAATAGTACTATAAATTCCTAAATTGAGATATTATGGATATTATGGACTCCTTGATATCTATATAAATATTTCAAATTTAATATATAATTGATTATATATACATTTAAATGATTAAATTTTAATTATTTTTAATTATTTTACATATATATAATTTTACATATATAAAATAATTAAAATAATAATAAAAAATAAATCCGCCTAGTCCGATTAATCCCCGATTAATCTCCGAATAATCCTCTGGGCGCTAGGCGTTAGCAATCCGAACGCCTAGCGCCTAGCGTTTTTCAGAACCATGGATATAATTAAATAATATAATATCTTATATTATATATTACTCATTATTTAATTTCCTTAATAAATATACTATCTAATATTGTATCTATTAATTATTCTTACTTGTCTTTAGTTGTCGTATGTATGACCCAAAAGGATTATATTATGTTGGTAATTATTTAATACCTTATTAAATAATAAGTCATAAGCAGTTTCTAGCAAGACATTATGACTACCTAAATAATATATGTTTGTAGTGCATTAAACCATTTAACATGTCAAATCCCTTTGTCGCGTGATATCGTATTTGAACTAAGTCATGGAAATTGTCATACTTATTATATTCAAATGATTTCTCGATCTTGAGTAGACTGGTTGAATCAAATGACTCTTCATTTGAGCATGACCATGCATTTCCTTCAGTCCTATTTATCGAGGGGGGCCCAGCAGATATCTCTCTCCCTAAAGAGAGGGACAAATCCCCATCTTGATTATTCATTGCCCTCTACATGACTCCCACTAATCCCGATCGCTAACCTTTATGATCACCATGTTTCAAATAATGTTGGATTACGTCAAGGCATAGCAGTTATCATGTTGGAATCTATGATAATCTTAGGTTCAAGGATTTATTGACATACTGTTATTTTGAAATTCACTTATGACATTTCCATGCAGTGATCTCAATACGGGTCTGTCCAGTATTGGTTCTCCAACTAATACCCATAAGTCTGATCCGCACCATACGCATAATCATCCGATGATTACCAATCAAATTTATACTAGTATATTAATCACCCGAGTCTCCACTCAATATGATTGGACCAGGGACATTTGAATAATCCTATTATTCATGTATTGTAGGTCACAAGTCGTCAGGAATAATTCTAGAGGGCGGTGAATAGACTTTTTAAACTCTTTTCCTGAATCTCAGGTGAGTAACTCAGCTGATATAATATGCAGCTAACAAACCTTAGCTGCAGATGAGTAATGCGGAAGCACAGCTGACGACAATGCAGATGACTATGTCGACTGCAGGTGACTTATGTCAACTGTAAAACTTAGTTATGTAGAAGATAGTTGACTGCTAAATGGAATAATAAATATGAATTCAGTAGATAAGTATGATGTAATGCAGTAAAACACACAAGCACTTGTAGTGGATTCAGAGGTGGGGTAATCCTCTACTAGTCCACTTTTCTCCAAACCAGTTGGAGATGAATTCACTATAACTTTCAACCAGTGATAAACGTTAAAATGATTCACACAGTTACAATAACTTCCAACCAGTAGAAACCCGTGGCCGTTGCAACTCCTTTTGACTGCGTAGCACCTCCTGATTGAAAACCCGTGAATGCCTCAACAACTCGCAAGCTGTCTATCACCTTATAATCAAGAACCCATGGATGCCTTATCAGCCTCGAAACTTCTGAAAAACCTCGTTCACAGAAGTACCCTTACTCAAACTCTAAAGATAAGAGTATTGTCTTCTCCAACTCAAGAGCTTCTCAGTATATGAACTTTGGAAACTCGCTCTTCACGATGCTATAGTTCGCTTTGATTGCTTCGATTGCTTTGAATGCTTTGTTTGCTTGTAAATGTTGTTTGCATCATACTTTGCTCAAATCTATCTTCATATATTTATAGTAAGAATCTTGAGCTTCTTCATAGCCGTTGCATCTCTTGTAACAAATCCGTTCGCTGGAGAGTAGACTTCTTTGTTTATTCCTTCATCTCTTTGCACGGCTTGTGTCTTTCTTCAAATCTGTCCATTTGAAGAATCTCCCCGTTGCGCCGCTTTTCTGGATTATTATATTTGGAAAGTCTTCCAGGAGCCAATCTCTAGGAATAAATTATTCCTTAACTTCTGGGAATCATTCACTTTGTATCCTTGAATTTATGTCCGCATGTTTTGCTGTTATTATTGACTTTTCAATGCTTGCTGACGTATACTGAGTTTCTTTTCTGATACTTATACTTGGAGTGTGGATATAGTTTGTTCAACCTCCTCTGATATTCTGTTTGACCGAAAACCTTGACTAATAAAGTACTTATCTGAAGTCAACCTAAAACTGATGTTCCTTTTGACCGAATATTGCCTGATAACTTATGTGATGATATCTCATTTGTGGTCAAACCTCAGCTGATTTTTGTGTTGACCAAACCTTCTCTAATAATAAGTCGTCTACGGTCAAACTTCTCTGATATACTCTGCTGACCAGAACTTGACTGATATGTCGGCTGATTATATCTTGTCTGTGGACAACCTTCTCGGATATGTTGAGTTGACCAAAACTCAGCTGAAGTTATATCGCCTGGTGATTACTTGTCTGAACCTCGGGTGCTACAGTGTTTTGGTCAAACCTCTATGTTATTACAGTTGACCAAAACTCGGTTGATAATTAACTTATCTGATATTTTGATAGTTCTATACTTAGCCGATTTCCTACTGATTAACTCTTGATCAAACTTAGCCTATTCAATGGCTTATAGAAGATACTCATTTGGTTCTTCTTTATGATGCCAAGTACTTAGAACATACATTTGAATAAATCATGAATACATGGATGACATCATCAAAATCTAACAAGTATTCTTAACAATTTCCCCCTATTTTGATGATGGCAAAACTTAAGCATTCAAATTTAAATAAGTCTGCACAAAGGTAAAGTGCAAGACAAAAATAAAACTCAGTCTTTTTAAGACAACTAGTGGTTGTCATTCAAGTTGACGGTTATAAACTTTCAGAGTTTTATATTACATTATAGTCCTTGAATGAAAAATACACGTAAATATAAAAATTACATGTACCAAAAAAATTACAAGTAAACTGAAAAATTACAAGTAATATTACAATGAAAATATTCATCTCCCTCCTCTGCCTCTTTCTCTGGTTCTTGCTGGAGGGAGTGTCTTCAAAGGTTTTGCTCCTATGGGTCTATTTGTAAATGGAGCTAACCCATACTTTTTCCTCACAATATCTGAGGAAAACTGATGTTCTTCTGGAGATGAAAAATTGTTTTCAATGAATACCTTTCTAATTTCTTCCTGAAGAGCAATTCATTCAGTTCTCCATTCATGAGAGTAGGTGCTTCTTCCAGTCTAAAGTTTGGAATCCTAGGGTATGCATTGAATTCCCTTTATGCATACTTCTTCAAAATCTCCCCAAGGTTGGGGAAATTCATCTCCATGAAGTTTATGAAATTTTTTTGTGGTGGACAGTCCTTGTCTTGAAGTATTTCCCAAAGGTAGTACTTCGCTATGAACTATTTTCTTGCTCTTTCCCACATAGGTTCTGCTTCAACAAGCAATAATTCCTCAACATATTGAAGCTCTTTTCCTTCCCATTGTAATGGTACAATAGGATCTTGCCTGGTTCTTTTCCTTTTGGCTGTAGGTTCTTCATATGGTGCAGCTGACTCTTTTCTCTTCAGGCTTTAGGTTCCTGCCTGAATCAGTGGAAGGTCTTGTTTCCTTTTCGCTCTTGCTTCTTCTTTCTCTTTCCCTTTATTCGTATCTTCCCCCTTTTTGCCAGCATCAATGACATTAGCTAGTTGTTCCTCCACTCTTAGGATTAAGTCAGTCACGACAAGAGGTATTCTTGAGTTTGTGGATGGTGGTGATGGTTCTTACCCATTGATCAGAATATCTATATTTCATTGATAGACCTCAGTTCTAGTTTGATATCAGTTGCCAACATTTTAGGAGCTGTCTCTTCAGCAATTCCTCTGACCAGGGCATTGAATTTCGGAGGCAGATGATATGCAGGAGATTGATCAACATTCTCTCCTGATCCCTCCTCTGCAGTTGGTCTTTTAGCAATGGATTTCTCAGATGAGAGTTGTCTGTCAACTGGTTGCTGATTAGATGGTGTTGGATCAGGGGTCCCTGATTTGTCTGAGAGGTCCTCATCTGCAGGTGACTTGCTCTTGTTCTTCTCTGCACAGGACTTCTTCTCTGCAGATGATTTCTTCTTGGAGGGGGTATCTTCAGGTTGTTCCCCCTGATGCTCTGCTTCCTCAGTTTCATCAAGATGTGATGAACTAGGGGCCTGATCAGGTGAGTTATGATCACGGTCCTTATCATCCTCTTTTATGTCTTCTTCCTTTCCTTCCTGCTTCTCTTCAACATTTTCTTCCTCTTCATTTTCAACTCCTTCTGCACTTTCTTCTTCTTTTTCAACTTCTTCAATGACAATTCCTTTCTCTTTCTCTCCTTCATTTTCCTCACCCAGGGTCTTTCCCCGTGCTACACCAATCATGACATCAGAAATGAACTTGTCCATGTTTTGTTTAAAATGACAGGTGAACCAATTCTCATGCAGCAACAACATCACATCTGTCTCCTGACAGAAGTGCATGTTGAGTTGATCTATGGCAATGGGGTGATCCCAGCTACACTTTTCAATAAATACTCTTAGCTGAGAGAAGTTAAAGGTCTTCAATTCCTTCCACTCTTCAGAGATATTGACAAAGGAAATTTCAGGGATTGCTGCTTTACCAGTTTCAGTTGCTCTGTGGTAAGATTAAGGGGATTATTTCCCTGAGATTGAAGGAGTATCCTGCTTCTGGTATTTCAATGGTTTCTTCTGCCTCCTCTTCTTCTGTAATACTTGGAAAAGTCAGACGAGAGGCCATTTCTGCTATCAGCTCTGGTTGTACAGACTGCTCTTCAATTGGTGATGGTGCAGGTACACGTGATATCACTATAATACTTGGTGGTGAATTCATTGATTATCATTCAGTAATTGTCACTTAGAAATTTTTGACTTAGTAATAATCATTCACCATTCATATTCATTCAATTGTGTTCACTGTTCGGCGTACTTTGGAATCGTGTATCAGTTGTTATTCGCCATTCATCACTGGTTGAGATCGAGATGAGAATATTATCATCATCATAATCATCATATTTGGTAGTATGTGTGTGAGGTAGCGCACGCTACATACTCTTGTTAGCGTGCGCTAATGGAGTACAGGTAGCGCATGTTATAGCTCAGTATTAGCGCACGCTAGCGCAAGTGAGGCCGACAATCCAGAAGGTGCTGGGCTGATTTGGGAAATTCGTAGCGCACACTACGAGTGGTAAGTAGCGCACACTAATTGTGCTGGCAACGCACTCTAAGGCATAAGAGTAGTGCACACTAATGCGAGCAAGGCAGAGGACAGTAGGTTCTGGACTCCAGGTACTGGGTATCAAACATCAATTAGCGCACGCTAACATTTTGGGTTAATGCACGCTATCGAAAGGCGTTAGCGTACGCTACCAAGTTCGTAGCGCACGCTAACGAAGCATCCAGACCTCACTGGACTGCCCAGTAACCTGCTAGCGCATCCTAAATATCAGGACATAGCACACGCTAAACTGGGATCAGTATAAATTGGACAGTTTAGTCCGGTTTCGTCATTTTCACTTCTCTCTTCCTCCTCCCATCGGTTTTGGGCGATTTTGGACTTTTGGTGAAGGGTTCTTCAATCTGGAATCACCTATCATCATTTTTCAAGCTTCTAAGTCGGGTTAATCATCATTCAATCCTTTCCAACTCACCAAATCAAGGTAAACATCTCTTGGATCTAGAATTTCGGAATTTGAGTGTTTTACTTCCGTTCTCTTCAAGTTAGCCTGATATTATGTTGGAATATGTTATATATGGATTATATACCTTGGATACATGTATTTCTATGGATTTATTGGTGTATATTTGGAATTTTTCAAGAACACCTTGGGTGTTGACTTTGGAATTTTGGGGGTTTTCGACTAGATGTTGTCGTAATCTCGAATGAAGTATTTTTATTGGATTATTAATGGTATTGATGAGGTTTTGTTGGATTGAATCTGTTGGCCACTTAAGTATACTGGATACAGTTTGGAAAATAGTTTAAACAACAAACTGTACGGAATCTAAATCTGAGTGCGTAGCGGAAGTCTTGGATACAGTTAGTTGCCGTGGATACAGCAACGAAGTATTTGGTGTATACTTAATATATCACAGTAATTTAAAACAGTAAAAGCTGAAGGTAAATGACACAGTAATTTAAGTGGTTCGAGGTAAACCCCTCTACGTCCACTGGTCCTCTACACAGGAGTAGAAAGTTTATTATAATTACTGCGTACACAACTACGTAATTATAAACAAACCTATCCTTGTATCGTTCACACAGATTGATACAAAGAATGTCACTTTCAACCGTTCACACAGATTGGTTAAAGCTTTCTTCTTGACTAGCTTCTTCACACACAGTTCCAAAGCTTCGTCCTTATTCGTCCCACACAGGTCAGAATAACTTGTTGAGTTCACACAGAGCTCGGTTTTTACACAGAGGTAAAAAGTAGGTAACCAGGTAAGAACAACGACTTTGAATATCAAGTTCTTGAGCTGATGATGGCTGTTCTTGATGTTGAGCACTGTATATCTCTTTCGTTCTAACTTGCAGTATGCTTTGGAGATATGTTTGCTCTGATGATAACTTTGATAGCTTGAGTGTTAGGTTACTTCGGTTGGTAACTGATCTTCAATGTCTTCAAGGATATATATAGTCTCTGAAGAAAGTATCCGTTGAGATGTATCCGTTTGAATAAGATTTCCTTCAACGGGAATATGACATGATCCGGATTTCGCGGGATTCTGAAGATCTGAAGACTGGCAGTATTTAAATACTTTATCCTTGAGTATTTAAATACTTCTTTGTTCAACGGGACTTGACTTGTGTTCTTTCTTGTCCTTTTGTGAACTGTATGGAAGATGACTGTGTTTAGGGTGTCGAGACAATTTCCATACTTGGTCCTTTTACAAGACTACTTGTTGTACTGAAGAGCTTCACTTATGCTGATTCGAGGCAGGTCTTCGATACAGGATAAAGCCTCAAAGCTTCGATACAGTTTCCTTTACTGTATTTGGCATATATGTCAAAACCTCTAAATAACATTCGATCTGAGGATTCGAGTATCCCATTTGTTTGATCTGGTGTTTGTTTTCCCAACAATTTCCCCCTTTTTGACAATTTGCCAAGACTAACTTACTTAACTCTTTGAGTCTTCTTGATGATGCCAAAACCTTCTTCATGAAGCATTCTTCTTTGATGACTTCTGGCAGATTTCTTGGTCTTTTGTCAAAAGGTCTGACTTAGTGACTTAGTCTACAATAATGAAGCCTTTCGCAGCACGTTCGATCTGATTTGAGATTTATTACAACTTAAGCCTATGATTGGCGCGAGCACAATCTTACAATGTATTCTAAGTTTACAATCAAATTATGAACTTCGTAGACTAGTTCAAATGCGACTTATTTTTCAATCAAGTTTATCTAACTTGAGATTCCTATCAAACAATTTAAGTAATCATACATAAACACAGTCGATTACGAGTTGTAATCTTTCAAGACAAACAAACTATTTTATTGATATTCAAAAATGATTGAGTACAAAGTTTGCTGTTTCGAATAGAAATTACAAAAACAAAAATAATATACATAAATTTCAGCTCTTCATCTTTAATCCGCATGCCTCCATGGTCTTTTTCCTTGTTCGTTCTCGGTGCCGCGCCACCAGTTTTGAAGTGAATCATTGCCTCGATCCTGGTAAATCGCTCTTCCTTCATATGAACGATCAAAGGCAAGTATCCAATCTTCTGGATGGGTGACCCGATCTCCTCTTCTATGTTTGGATTTCATTTCGATTTGGAGAGGGAGTTTACCTTCTTCTAGCATCTTCGTAAACTTATCTGCCGCTTCCGCTAACGTTTTATAATTTTTGAAGATGGCGGATTCCCTGATGAGTCTGACAAAATATCTCATCAGTTCATTCTTCCTCAAGTGCTTCACTTCGTCGGCAGTTGGGTTGCGGTTGGTCGGCAGACGTATTTCCGAAGGTCTTTGAATAAGAGTTTTCCAAGGGACATTTGGGTCATGGAATTCCGGTCTGGAGCCTGAATTTTAAAACTTTGGGATTGAGGTGCTAGCTTGTTCAATTCGGCAGTGATACTGTTCTGAGCAGCCTCAAATTCCCTTTCTTGTTGCAGCCTTATTCTCCTTGCAGCTTCTCGTGCCTCTTCCCCCTTTTTGGCTTCATCAAGACTTTGCAGGATTTCAAAAGCGGCGTCCTGTTTGGTCTCGATGCTGGTTATTCTTTCAACAAGGGAGGAAAGAGTCTGCGACATTTCTTGAATGCATTTGTCGTGAGCACGCATTTGAGAGCTGTTCTCAATCATTGCACAGGCGGTCTTGGCTTCAGCAATTCTTGTCTTTGTAGCTTCCTCCTTCAGCAGTTGCTCCTGCTTATCTTCCATGATCTTCAAGGCTTGCTTGAAAACTTCTGGCAAAAGGATGAATGCGTCGACAACTCGAGATACTTCGTGTTGAAGAGTGGTCATTTCTTCGACGGCAGAGGTGTGCATCCAATTCAGTGCCTTTTCAACGGAAGATAGAGCGTTTACTGCATCTTGGATAAATACAGTCTGAAGGCCAAGAGCTCGCAGGCGCTCTTTTCGTGCGGCGAAGATCGAAGAGTCTGGTTGGGCGAAGTCTGCAGCGTCGTTCAATCTTCTTACATTCACGGATGGACGTGAAGTAAGTTGGACATCCTCAGGTTCGGTACCGTCCTCGGATTCCATTGTTGAAGGGGCGGGAGCAGCTTCCTGTGGTACGGCGACAGTTGGTTCAGAAGCGTCCTGTGGCGAAGGTTCTTCGGCAGATATGGATGCAGGAGGGACTGAATCCTCCTGTTGGCTTGCAGGAATAGCTTCTTCGGTCGCAGCAGGCTCGGGTGCCTGTTCCAAAATTTCTTGAACTTCCTCGACTGGAGGGACTGATTCCTCTTGGTCGGGAATGTTCTCCGGCTGTGGCGAAGGGGGATTGGCTTGGGTAGAAGGCCCTTCGTCTTTTCTGGGTGGAGAGGCGTCTCGTGCTTCAGCCTCTTCACGGCTCATTCTCAGACCTGCTTGTAGAGCATCGTCGTCGTCGTCGTCTGAGTCATGATCGTCGTCATCTTTTGGATTAATGGGAGAATCCTCTGACTTCTTTCCTTTTCTTCTGGCGTCAGATTTGTGCAGCAGGTGGCTTTCAATGAGATCCTTGCAAGAAGCATTGTCCCATCGAAGCAGGGCCTCAATTTCAGTTGAGTCTGTTACTTCGGAGATGAATCGCTCTTCGTGGCTCCAATCACTCCAATTGTATAGTGTGTCGTACGGAGCTAGTCTATAGCCTTTCCATTGCAGGAATCTTCCGTACGCGTGTTCAATTTGAACCGAAAGAAGTGTTTGATTTATGATCGAGTCAGGGGAGGGACTTCGAATAACATGCAGGCCATTTGTTTGAGGATTCTGTGCGGGTATGGGATCCTGTACGGAAGATGGACTCCTTGCAGGGGATGGTGCCCCGAAGGATGATGGATCCTGCACGGGTGTGGGATCCCGCAGAGGAGAAGTAGCTTTTGGCTCCGAATGGAAGCCGACTCGCTAAAGTCTTGAGCGTTGGCAGATGTCTCTATATCCGTCGTAGCCGCCAAAGGCTCGGGATCTACTGTCGATGCAGTAGGGGACACCTCTTCCACAGGGGTTGGGCCCTGGGGTTCTTCATCAGTGGGTTGCGCCACGGGGGAGACATCCTCGGAGTGCTTGGCTTTGATTTTTGAGAGCCTCCTGAGTCTCTTCTTGGACTTCTCACCAGCAGAGTGTTTCTTGCTGTGAGATCGCTTTCGCTTCTTTGAAGATTCCATTTCTGGGACCTTCACGGTTTCATCTCTTGGGTTGGCAGAAATTGGCATGTGCCTGGTTCTCGGATGGTTGCAATGCATGGTGCTCTGGTTATACGCAGAGGGTTTGACACCTCCTAAGTATATCCTCGAGCTATTTTTCTTTGCATCGGCGGATTGCGTCAGTCCGCACTTCGTCAGAATGTAGTTCAGCATTAAACCAAAGGATTTCTTTTGGGTGGCAGGTTTGCACACCTCTTCTTGAAGACGTTTCAGAATGATTTGGCACCAATTGACCTTTTCACAGGTCAAAATAGCTACCATCATCCTGAACCTTAAATTCGTGCACATCTCGAACGCACCGGTTCGGTTTTCAATGATCCTGGAGCAAAAATCATGAAGATAAACGAAATGAAGAAGAAAATTTTTCTTGTGACAAGTGGTTGTCACCATATCCACCACTTTGGACCCTGTAAATAGTCCATAAAACTTGGTAATAAGCTCTTGAGACCCGAACGTCTCAAGTTGGTCCATGGTCAGGCCATCGGCGGGTAGCCTGTAGATTCTCTGGAGTAAATCGCGATTGATGCAGATTTCCACTCCCTGGACTGTTGCAGTGATGTCAGCAACATGTCCTCCCTGGGCTAGTGACAGAAAACGAACGGCAGCATTGAGGTAGAATTCCTCAACCAGATGGGCGTCGTATTTGTCGGCGGTTTTGCTCCCGAAGCGATAGAGACCTTGTTGTTCAAGACGAGTAATGATATACTCCATTGGTTCGGTGTCGTTGATTTCTGAGATAATACGCTCGATGATGACAGGTTTGGAGAAGATCCGGCCATCAATGATGTTGGAGGTTTTCTTCAGAACAGGGGAAGAAGATTGACTATCCATTGATTTCTTCTTAAAACAAAGGTGGAAGAAAACAGTCAAAATTCGCAGTGAATATGCAGAAAAATATGTAGGCTGTTTGCTTGAGAACTCTTGTAATTGCAGAAAGCGTAAAGAGTCTCTAATGGCAGATACAGTCCTTTTATACTTGGGCGGCGAAATAGGGTTTTGCAGAGTACGAATGGTCAGATTTTAAGGGATGGGAACCGATTTTGAAATCAACGGTTAGGATGGGTGAGTGTAAGCTGTACGCTAATCCATTAAAAGGTTTAAAAATAGAGCGGGTCCCACTTCGACATAGGTTGATACCTAAATGCCTAAACGGCGGTTTAAAAATAATAAATAATTTAAAAACATCGCGGCTTTTGAGATTCGATTGTCAGATGTCGTGTAAGGCATTTAATGAACATGACGTTTGACATAAAAAGCAGGCACGTGGACAAAAATTATTTTAAAAAGGAAATAATATTATATTATATCTTGAATCGAAATCTATAGCATGTCTTTGTTCTCGCGTCGTCTGACGTTCCCCCTTAAAAAGGTACTAATAGGTTTTAAATTCCATACAACAATATTTGGATTAATGCTGTATTCATGGGTCCTACAGTATTCCCCCTTAATTATTGCACACACCAGCTGTAGGATTCATATGCGTTCGCTCCTTACAGTACTGTATTGATGATTCTGAGTGTACAGATAATTAATGTTGGATACTGTATTCACGGGTCTTACAGCATTCCCCCTCAATTGTTGAGTAAAAACAGTAAATTACTTACAGGGAGTCTGGCTGTAGTATTCCCAATTCTGTTCTGAGCATGTTGAATCTTGCTGTGTCGAGAGGCTTGGTGAAAATGTCGGCCAGCTGGATGCCTATATGGACTTTTTCCAGGCGAACATCCTTGTTCTAGACATGATTCCTGATAAAATGATGCTTCATGTTGATATGCTTAGTGCGCGAGTGCAGCACAGGATTGTGCGTGATTGCAATTGCACTCGTGCTATCACACATGATTGGAGTCTCTCTAGCATCGATTCCATAATCTGACAGTTGTTGCTGCATCCAAAGGATCTGCATACAGCAGCTACCAGCAGCATAGTACTCTGATTCAGCCGTGGAAAGAGAGTTAGCCAATTGCTTCTTCGAACCAAGATACGAGTCTAGGTCCAGAAAGTGACAAGTTCCACTTGTACTCTTCCTATCTAGCTTGCGACCTCCGAGATCCGAGTCAGTATCCAACTAAATCGAATCCGCCTTCCTTAGGATACCACGATCTGCATCGACTGTTCCTTTAATGTACTTCAGATTCGTTTATTTGTATTGAAGTGTGATTCCTTAGGTGCAACTTGGTATCTCGCACACACTCCAACAAAGCTGGATATCGGGCACGCTAGCCGTTAGGTACGGAGAGCGAACCAATGAGCTTCTGTAGAGTGATTGGTCAAACGGCTTTCCGGCTTCATCAGCACTAATTTGCACGGAAGTGCTCATGGGGGTTGGCGAGGATTTGGAAGTGTTCATTCCAAATTTGTTGAGAAGTTCCTTGCTGTATTTCTCCTGGTTGATGAATATACATAGGCAAATCGCTTTACCTGCAATCCTAGGAAATAACTAAGTTCCCCCATCATACTCATTTCAAATTTGCTTTGCATGAGATGTGAGAACCTTTGACATAGAGCAAGGTTAGTTGAACCAAAAATAATATCATCGACATAGATTTGTACCATTAGAAGGTCATCACCTTCCTGTATCTTGAACAAGGTTTTGTCGACATCACCTTTCTCAAATCCGTTGTTGGTTAGATACTGGGACAGGGTTTCGTACCAGGCTCTAGGGGATTGTTTAAGTCCGTACAGAGCTTTCCTTAGCCTGTAAACTAGATCGATACCGTCTGTGTTGGCAAACCCTGGTGGTTGTTCAACATAAACTTCTTCTGCAAGCTCTCCATTCAGGAAAGCACTCTTGACGTCCATTTGGTATACGATAAAACTCTTATGGGCGGCAAAGGCTAAAAATATCCTAATGGCTTCTAGTCTCGCTACAGGGGCGAAGGTTTTATCATTGTCGATTCCTTCTTCCTGACAATAGCCTTGTGCTACTAGTCTGGATTTGTTCCTTATGATAAGTCCATTTCGATCCTTTTTGTTTCGAAATACCCATTTAGTTCCTATAACCGATTGGTGTGTCGGTCTGGGTACAAGATACCATACATTGTTTCTTTCGAAACCGTTAAGCTCTTCTTCCATAGATGTTATCCAATGAGAATTGTTAAGAGCGTCTATGGTCGAAACAGTTGGTGGGCTAAGAATACGGCGATAGTGAACATATTGAGTCTCCTAAGTTCGGATTGAGATTTCCATTCAGGAAACTGTGAAACTTCAGCATTAGATTCTTCTTGTGCACAAAGTACATTTCCTTGTTTACTCTGTATTCTCCTACGAGTAGAAACACCTGCATTAATATTTCCAATGATCAGCTCTTGCGGGTGATCTCTCAACCATCTTCGGTCGGGTTCTAGTTCAGGATCCCGTACTGTATCGAAAGTTTCTGTGGGTACAGCTTGACATGCAGCGTCAGCTTCATCCACATCGATTCTTACAGCTGCGGGGTTGATTTCTAAATCAACGACAGGTTCTATGGGTGTAGGTGGATCCAAGATAGATAGATGGTGAATGTCCTGAGTGATGTCATCTACTCCTGTAGGGTCATGGTGTGGTTCGTCGAACACTACATGAATTGATTCCTCGATCGTCAGCTTCCTTTTATTAAAGATTCTGAAAGCTTTGCTGACGGAAGAGTATCCTACGAATATTCCTTCATCTGATTTTTCATCAAAGGTTCTAATATGGTCCTTCCCATTGTTCAATACATAACACCTGCATCCAAAAATGTAAAAATACGAAACTAATGGAGTTTTGTTATTCCATACCTCATAAGCTGTTTTGTTGTGGTGCTTGTTGACGATACAGCGGTTTTGAGTGTAGCACACTGTATTGGTTGCTTCTCCCCATAAACGCTGCGGCAATTTGCTTGCGGCAATCATTGTCCGTGTTGCTTCTTTCAACGTCCTATTCTTTCGCTCGGCAACACCATTTTGTTGAGGTGTACGGGCAGCTGAGTATTCGTGCTGTATTCCATTCTCCGAACAGTATTGCTCTATAAAGCGGTTAGTAAATTCAGTACCTCTGTCGGAACGAATGCACACGATACTCGACGCTTTTTCATTTTGCAACTTCCTCAGGAGCTCGGGCAGCCTTGATGTTGTTTCCTTCTTCTTGCTAAGAAAGATCGTCCAAGCATACCTGGAATAATCATTAACAATGACCATGCAATATTTCTTACCTCCCAAACTTACTGGGTCTACAGGACCGTAGAGATCCATGTGTAGCATTTCCAACACTCTTTGGGTTGAAAGGTAGGATTTGCTTTTCAGGGTTGACTTGATTTGCTTGCCTTTCTGGCATGGTCCGCAGACGCTGTCCTTCTTGAATGACACATCTGGCAAACCTCTAACCATACCCTGTCTTGAAAGCTTGTTGATCATCTTGAAGTTGACGTGAGACATCCTCTTGTGCCATAACCAGCTAAGATCTGCAGTGCCTTTGGCAACAAAACATGGAATTGAGGAGCTCATAGGCTTCCAGTCAGCAATGTACATATTACCTGATCTGCTTCCTGTAAGCACAACTTCCTTGGTTTGGGTGTTCTTGACTCTACAACGATCTATATAGAACTTCACCGAGAACTGTTTATCACAGAACTGGCTAATACTAAGTAGATTATACTGTAAGCCTTCAATATATGCAACATCGGTGACCTTGAATTTTCCGACAAGTAGGTTTCCTTTCCCTCTTGTTCTTCCTTTAGACTTATCACCGAAGTGAACTTTTGGACCGCGACCTTCTACAAAATCAGATAGCTTGCTCCTATCTCCAGTCATGTGACGAGAGCATCCACTATCGAAGTACCAGGTATCCTCCTCTAGAATGTCCTGTAACAAAGAAATTAGGTAGATTTAGGTCCCCTTTGATTTTTGGGTCCATATATGTTAGTTCCTTTAGGTAACCAGATTTTCCTTACAGCAATTGGTTTACTGTAGGATGTACTCGGTACAGTATTGCGATATCTACGGGGGGCATATCCGTAGTTGTTATAATCATGATAATTACTATGCATGTAAAATTCAGGGTTATTATTATTATTCCAGTACGAGTGCCGTCTAGGAGGTGGAGCCATTTTCTTTGGCCTAACGACTTGTCTTACGGGTCTCGGTTGGATTCCCAATCTTTGTTGTTGATCCGCACCGGCATCTGCTGTCTTGAGGGATAACGGGCTCCTGTATCCGATTACAGGCGCATTGTGCGAGAATGCTGCCGTGCGGGCCTTTGGTGGTTGGATACCGCTTTCTTTCGTAATGACTTTCGGCTTTGATGATATGCTTGTGGAGCATCTTTGTAGATTACATATACGAGTGGTTGTTGGTTCCACTGTCTCGAATAGTAGAGTTGAGGCGGAATTGCGGCCTTCGGTTTTCTTGGTACAAAGGAGTTCCTTTATGGGACTAGGAGTATCTTCCGATTCTGGAATGTGTTCCACACTCTTGACGAACACAGTACTAGTTTTACCTTTATTCGAACATGAGCTGTATCCTAAGCCACTTTTATCATGAGCATGTTGCCCAGTGCTTAGAATTTCTTCCATTCTTTTGGACGATTTTTCAAAAGACTTCAGAATGGTCTCAAGTTCAGTTTCTCGCTTCTCGAGAGTTGTGATTTTGGTTTGTAGTAGAACCAAATCATTTGTCTTGCTCTCATTATGGGTTTTAACCTCATTTACTTCATGAGCAAGTTGATGATTGCTCTCCATGAGTTTTTCGAAATCGACCTTGCTGGTTTCACAATCAAGAGACATATTTTCATAATTTATTTTCAGCAAGTCATTTTCATCTTTCAGCTCTAGATTTGTTAATTGAAGCTGTATATTCTCAGTTTTTAGAGTCTCATGGGCCTTTTGAATGTTTTTAAACTCATTCATCATATTTTCGAAAGTATGAGATGCATTAGATGGAATAACTGAGGTTGAACTTACCTCATCGTCGCTGTCTTCACCTTCTGGAACATCTTTGGCCATAAAGCACATGTATGCTTTATCATCGAACTCATCGTCAGATGAATCACTTTCAGTGACCACCTGAAGACATTCTGCTGATTTGGATGGTGTGGGGGAGGCTTCTGATTCTCCAATCAGGGCCTTGAGCTTGTCTTTCCAAGCACGTCTTCTTTCATCTCTCTCTTGTTGCTCGGCCTCAGGCAATCTTTGGACTTTGGGATGAGGACATTTGTTTGCATAATGGCCTGGTTTCCTATGATTATAACACGAGTTAGCAACACCGGATGATGTTTCGGTACTTACCTTGTTGATGTGTTTGGGCACGTAGGGAGTCTTTCCAGACTGTTTGATGAACTTTTTGAATTTATGCATTAGAAGCGCCATTTCATCTTGTGACAGGATGTCGTCGTCACTGTCAGCATTCTTGTGACCGGGCTTCGACGAGCTAGGCATGCTGTGTCGACGGTTCGATACAGCGGCGAGAGCTGTGACCTTTGAAGGAGATTCTTCAGCTTTCTCTCTTCTGTCAATGTCATACTCAAAAGCTTTAAGGTCAGAGAAGAGATCAAAAGTGGATATTTCATTAAGATTACAGGATACACGCATAGCTGTGGTCTTAATGTCCCATCGGGCTGGGAGAGATCTGAAAATTTTTAAGTTCTTCTCCTTTTGGGTGTAAATCTTGCCCAACGCTTCAAGTTCACCAACAATACCAGTAAATCTGAGGTCAAGTTCCTCAAGTGTTTCCGTTGGTTTCATTTCAAAAGATTCAAATTGCTGAGTAAGTTTTGAAATCTTGTTTTCTTTTGAGAGCTCAGTTCCCTCACAAATTAACTTGAGTTTATCCCAGATTTATTTGGCTGTTTTGCAGCTCTTTACCTTTGAGAACGTGCCTTTGTCAAGAGTGACAAATAACGCGTTCTTAGCCACGTTGTCGAGATTGGCTCGCTTCCTTTCATCTATTGTCCATTGCTCGCGTTCTTTCTCGAGCATTTCAGCATGGGCTTGGCCCTCAATCCTTGCGGCTGGATTGACCTTCATGATCTTGATCGGACCATCCTGTATAACAAAAATCATCTCTTCGTGCATTGCTGCAAGATGAGCTTCCATTCTAATTCTCAAGTCGTCAAATTCGTTAATAGAGAACATAGGGACTTTGTTAATCATAGAAGTATCCATACTGATAATATAGGAATGAAAGAGACTGTTTTGAAAATAAGTGATTTGAATCTGATTTGGTTAAAAAGAAATACGACTGATTCTTTTTAGAATCAACCTCTCCGATACCACTTGTTGGCCACTTAAGTATACTGGATACAGTTTGGAAAATAGTTAAAACAACAAACTGTACGGAATCTAAATCTGAGTGCGTAGCGGAAGTCTTGGATACAGTTAGTTGCCGTGGATACAGCAACGAAGTATTTGGTGTATACTTAATATATCACAGTAATTTAAAACAGTAAAAGCTGAAGGTAAATGACACAGTAATTTAAGTGGTTCGAGGTAAACCCCTCTACGTCCACTGGTCCTCCACACAGGAGTAGAAAGTTTATTATAATTACTGCGTACACAGCTACGTAATTATAAACAAACCTATCCTTGTATCGTTCACACAGATTGATACAAAGAATGTCACTTTCAACCGTTCACACAGATTAGTTAAAGCTTTCTTCTTGACTAGCTTCTTCACACACAGTTCCAAAGCTTCGTCCTTATTCGTCCCACACAGGTCAGAATAACTTGTTGAGTTCACACAGAGCTCGGTTTTTACACAGAGGTAAAAAGTAGGTAACCAGGCAAGAACAGCAGCTTTGAATATCAAGTTCTTGAGCTGATGATGGCTGTTCTTGATGTTGAGCACTGTATATCTCTTTCGTTCTAACTTGCAGTATGCTTTGGAGATATGTTTGCTCTGATGATAACTTTGATAGCTTGAGTGTTAGGTTACTTCGGTTGGTAACTGATCTTCAATGTCTTCAAGGATATATATAGTCTCTGAAGAAAGTATCCGTTGAGATGTATCCGTTTGAATAAGATTTCCTTCAACGGGAATATGACATGATCCGGTTTGTGGGATTAGAAGATCGAAGATCGGTATTTAAATACTTTATCCTTGAGTATTTAAATACTTCTTTGTTCAACGGGACTTGACTTGTGTTCTTTCTTGTCCTTTTGTGAACTGTATGGAAGATGACTGTGTTTAGGGTGTCGAGACAGTTTCCATACTTGGTCTTTTTACAAGATTACTTGCTATACTGAAGAGCTTCACTTATGCTGATTCGAGGCAGGTCTTCGATACAGGATAAAGCCTCAAAGCTTCGATACAGTTTCCTTTACTGTATTTGGCATATATGTCAAAACCTCTAAATAACATTCGATACAGGGATTCGAGTATCCCGGCTGTTTCGATACAGGGTGTTTGTTTTCCCAACAGAATCATTCATTGGAAGTTGGTTTTCAGTATAATTTTGTTTTGGTTGTAAACAATTGGAGATTGTTTACAACGTGTTTGTTAGAATGCCCCAATGAGTTTTGGGTAGCATTGTATCTACTTTTGAGTTGGTTGTGTCCATGCTTGATCCGTATATTAAGCGTATTGCTGGTACTTGTGTTATTGAAGGTTGTTCGAGTGTCCGGTATTTCCATTAAGGACGTTGATCGTGGAAGGACTTACTTGCCGCCGGTTTAAGGCAAGTTTTATACTTGTACTAGTCAACGAGATTAATGTTATCATATATGTGTATGAATGTGTTGTATCATTCTAAGACTTAGTCTCTTCATGAATTCATTGATATTAGTGGATCGTTCGATACGATACTCTTCGGGAATTATGCCAAATGTTTATTATTGTTCATTAATGGCCGGTTCAAGTTATTGGAATACTCGTTGTTAATGTTAGTGTCGATAGCCAGTTCGCGGTATCGATGTATCGATTGTTGTTGTTAATATTGATGTCGATCTAAGACATTGTAGTAATCATTGTTATTAATGTTGGCGTCTTGTCATTCATGTTATATCGGCCGATTAAAGGTATTGGCGTATTCGTTCTCATCTTCGTCGTCGCTAACTGATTAAAGGTGCCGAGGCATTCATTGTATCATTATTATCGATTGGCCATTCTAAGGCAACCGAGGTGCTCAATCATTCATTGTATCATTATTATCGATTGGCCGTTCTAAGACAATCGAGGTGCTCAGTCATTCTTCATATCATTGTTATCGATTGGCCGTTCTAAGGCAATCGAAGTGTTTAATCATTCATGGTATCATTGTTATCGGTTGGCTGTTCTAAGGCAATCGAGGTATTGAATCATCCGTTGCATCTTTGTTATCGATTGGCCGTTCCAACACAATCGAGGTATTGAATTGGGATTATCACTGATAGTTCCCATCTGTTGTATCATTCTTATCGATTGGCCATTCTAAGGTAATCGAGGTATTAAATTGGTACCGCCGAGGATGGTGCCCATCCGTGAGTCATTGTTGTCGTGTTGGCCAACTCAAGGCAGCACCCTATCATTCTTGTGAATTCGGTAATCTTTGGATCGTTGTCGTTTGTGATTAATTGTGTTCTGGAGGCTAGTATGGGCTAGTGCTCATCATGGGTAAGTTTGGGGCTTGAACCTTCACGGTTGGTTCCCAACACCTACAACTCAGTAGGTCACGGTCATCGGGTGATTTCATTATGAATAAGTTTGGGGCTTGAACCTTCGCGGTTGGTTCCCAACACCTACAACTCAGTAGGTCACGGTCACTGGGTGATTTCATTATGGGTAAGCTTGGGGCTTGAATCATCGCGGTTGTTTCCCAACACCTACAGTTCAGTAGGTCACGACCATTAGATGGTTTCTTTGTGATACAGCTTCGTGTCATGGCTTTGGCCCTCATTAGGATACGGCTTCGTGCCGTGGATTCGGCCCTCATTGTGGTACGGCTTCGTGTCGTGGCTTCGGCCCTCATTGTGATACGGCTTCGTGCCGTGGCTGTTGGGATTCGGTGCCTAAAACGAAGGCCCAGCGGAAGCTGTAAAACGAAAATTAATTCGATCTGAATCCCTACGGGAATCGATCGAGCTACATATATACGAATATTAAACGAAACACAAGAGATATAGAAAGTCACCCTTGTAGTCCGTTGATTAAATGGATTCCTTCTCTTGAGCTATTCCCCAAGCTTTAGATTGCTTTCTCTATGATCTAATCCGCTCCAAGCTCTTGGATGATCCAACGCCGGAAGGACCGCATCTCTACTTGCCACACGCCGGAAGACGACCAGAATGACTACGCCTTACTATCCTCCAAGGATACGGCTAGAGTAAGTTTGCAGAAGCTTGTATATTAAGATTATTACACTCTAAGTGTTTTTAATCTTTTTTTCTCAATTAATGTCTTGATATTTCTCCAAGAAAATTCAAGATGAATGAAGAAGAAGTAGAATACTTGGAAAAACTATTTTTTCTCCTCTCTCTCTCAAACTCACCGTTGGAATAATGATTTGAAGAGTGATTATGTCTTCACATTAGTCTTCATTATATTCTTCTTATAAATCCCACAAAATCAACTTTTCCTTATTTTAAGAGATATTAAATCTCTAAGGTCATTAGTCTTCACCCACCAAACCAAGACTAAGACTAAAGGTAAGAGATCAAAAGTGGGTCGGCCTCTAGAAGCAATCGGACGAGTTTGGTTCGTTTTGGACTCCTGTGAGTCCAAACAGATAAACTCCGATTCCGTTCCAATGTATTTATATCGATTAATTAATCCAATTAATTAATCATATCAAATACATAATAACATAATTAATTTCTCCAAGAAATAATTATATCCATGAATTAAATTAATCACCCAGTAATTTATTTAATTCATTAGGCCGTAAATTAATTTATCCAATAAATCAATTTAGACATCCAATGTCCCAATAAATTAGATATCCAATATCTAATATTCATAATGAGAGAATAAGCTCGATTCATTCCATCGTCAATTTTATTGCGCGACTCGGTAGGTCCGTCTCAGTCAGCAATGGGAGGAACCAAAGAGTAGTAGCACCACCTAGCCAGTCTGGCGTCCTACACTGTACCCCAACTGAGAACGAATGATTGGGATCATTCAAGAACCATTCTGTTGTGAATACCAGTATACATATAAACCCTTCTCTCAAATGTCCCGATCAAGTTATAGGGTCACGGTCCGTCAAACCCTATATGTACTTGACGTTATGCATGCATTAATGCAAATCGAGATCATCGAGCTCTCGTCTATCCAATACAACTAGCTCCAATGCTTTGACCAAAGACTTATGATCCCATCTGCCAATAACCGCATTGGACATATAACCCGCTCACTAACGGGAGAAAGAATTCTATCTTGGTATTCAGTAGGACCTGCTACTTGCCCATCAAGATGCACATCGAGGTTGATCCCCGCCTTCCGGTTTATAGAGTCAAACTACTCTAATTAAAATATTGACGTCACAAGCACATCCCTACTAAATCCTCAAGTCAAGGGTTCACGAATACCTATCACAACCTTTCGATTCCGTCATTAACTGTCCCATAGTGAAATCCGTGTGACGAATCGAGGGTGAGTCGGTTCGAGTATACTAATCCAATTAGCATACCTATAACGTGTGCTCCTACTAATCATTAGTGTTCGAAAGGCACTCTTCATGTCAAAGAACACGTCATACAAGTCTTCACATAAACTTAATGCCCAGTCAAGTTTCATCGACTTGTGAACGATTAAGTATTTGAGCTATAAACCTTTCCAGTGCCGACCCCCTTATCCAATAAGGAGTGGAACGTTTGGCTCTCAAATACACGGACTTGTTTCTATATGTATATTTACGAGTCAGGAATGCCAGTAACTACCAGTAAATAAAGAAACATCCATTGCCTTATATTAATGATATACATAATAACAAGTACAATGCCCTCACTCAACATCCCCTGAGTGGCATTCGAGGGCATACTCCCAACAATCTCCCACGTGCACTCAATGCCACACACAATGGTATCTAATACCCATGTTCTCCATATGACGCTCTAAGCTAATCTGAGAAAATGGCTTGGTCAGTGGATCAGCGACGTAGTCGGCTGACTCTTCTCTATGCAGCACAATGTATCTCTTTGCGAACAAATTCTCTTACGAGATGATACTCTCTCTCAATATTTTTGGTACTGTTATGAAACCTCGGCTCCTAGGCCTGTGCTACCGCTCTGGAAGCGCAGCACAAGGTGTCATGTGAAGTTTACCGAGTAACTTCTAAATCCTTCCTTTGGAGGCCTCCGAGGCCGCTTTATACTCAGCTGTAGGTCACAAGTCGTCCAGGTACAAGTCTAGAGGGAGAGTGAATAGACTTGTAGAAACTCTTAAACTCTTTTTCACGAAGAGTGAGTTTCTTCAGCTGATAGGTAAACAAATGACTTGGAGTCGTTTGTTCTTTAATATATGCAGAAGTCAGCTGATGACGAATAGAAAGCAACTAATGAAACACTTAACAATGAATGCAGCAGTTAAAGTATGATGCAATAAAACAGTAAAGAACGCAGGCGATTATAGTGGTCTCAGAGGTGGGGTAATACTCTACTAATCCACTTTTCTCCAAACCAGTTGGAGATGAATTCACTATAATTCTCAACCAGTGATAAATATTACAGTGATTCAAACAAAACTACAACAACTTCCAACCAGTGGAAATCCGTGCCGTTGTACTACACTTGACTGCCTTGCACCTCTTGATCCTCGATTCTCGGATGCCTTTATAGTCTCTAACTTCAACCAGTGAAGTACCCCAAACTCAGGATTATAGACAAGAGTTTTTGTCTTCTCCAACTAAGAGCTTCTTTAAGTATGAACTTTTAGAACCGCTCTTTTCACGATGCTATAGATTGCTTTTTGATTGCTTGAATGCTTTGATCGCTTGAAAGTATGTTTGCAGGTGATTGCTCAGCTTCAAATCTTCGGATATATATAGGTCACGATCTCTGAGCTTTTTCCTTGTAGCCGTTGCAAATCTTTTGAACAAATCCGTCTGTTGGAGGGAGACTTCTTTGTTTAATATTTCTGAACGTTGCAAGGCTGGATTCCCATTATTTTAATCTATCTTCCGACCTTTGTGAAGACTCTGCATGTGATGCGCCGAATCTTTTGATTATAAAACGATTAAAGTCTTCAAGGTGGGTGTGGATAGATTTTTTAATTCATATCTCTTGCGGGAATCACTCCAATTTGTCTCTTCACGTTGCATGTGACTTTCCGTAATACTTGACTTTTCAACGCATGCTGACGTGGACTTGGAGTACTTGGCTGACTTCGACTAGGCTGATGAGCAGTTAACATCTCTGCAGTCTGGACCTCTCTGATGTTCACTGTTTGTGACTTATCTGATCAGGTGACTTGTCTGAGGTACCTTGGCTGCAGTCTGGTCAAACATCTCTGATAAAATTTGTTGACCAGAACTACTCTGTCTCGACTCGACTGATCCTCCTTGATGGACTTAGCTGTACTCAGTACTTAGCCGATTTTAGCCTAACTGTTTTTTGGCCTACAGAAGATACTCATTTGGTTCTTCTTTACATTTTGCCAAGTTTTATACTTAACATATTTGGCCTATGGAAGATACTCATTTGGTTCTTCCTTACATTTTTGCCAAGTAATGAACATTTGACATCATCAAAATCTAACGAGTATTCCTAACAAATTCCCCCTATTTTGATGATGGCAAAACTTTAAACAAGTAATCAAATGATCAAGTCTGCACTTAAGTGCAAGACACAAACTAAAGTTAGTCTAGTTTTTGAGACAACTGGGAATTGTCATTCAAAAAGACTGTTAAAAAATTAATTTTACAAGTACATGTCTGAATTTTACAAAAAAAATTTAAGTACATAAATCATTACAAGTACAAAAATAAGTGAAAATCATCTGCCTCTTCCTCTGCCTCTTCGAATAGGCTGTTTGGCAGGTCTGAAGGGTTTAGCTCCAATTGGTCTTATCTTGACTGGGGCAAGACCATACTTCCTTTTCACGACAAGTGCTGCGAAGGCTTGATCTTCTTGGGATGAAAATTTGTTCTCAATACATAGCTTCTTGATTTTCCTTTGTAGCGTAAGTTCATCCAACGCACCTCCTCTTTCCATAGTAGGAGGATCTTTGGCAGTGAATACAGGAATCCTGGGATAGGCATTTTGTTTCCCAGCATGTTTCTTCATAATAGCCCAGGGTTGTGGATGGGCTGCCTCCATGAAATTTATGAAGATTTGCTGTGGGGAGAGATTATCATCTTGGAGTATTTCCCAGATGTAGTAGTCTCTGATAAACTTCTTTCTTGCAGATCCCCATATTTCCAGAGCTTCATATGGAACAAAATCCTCCACAAACCACAACTCCTTTCCTTCCTACTCTAGAGTAGGCTCAAGACCTCCTCTAGTCCTCCTTTTCTTGCCTTCAGGCTGGTCAGCCTGTTCTGGATCTGATCCTCCTTTCCTTTTCAGGCTTGATGGTCCTTCAATTTGAAGGATATCTTGCCTCTTTTTTGTTCTTAGCTCTGCCCTTATCTCTCCTTGATTACTTCCTTCCCCCTAAACTCTATCTTCCCCCTTTTTGCCAACATCAACTAGGGTAGTCAATTGCTGCTCTATTCTGCTCATCCAATCAGACATGCCAAATGGCATTCTGTTGTTGGTAGGGGGAGGAGGCTGAGGAACTTTTCTCTGCAGCAAAGTGTCGATCTTTGCATTGATGGATTGAAGTTCAGGAGTGACCTGAGATGCCAGCAGCTCTCCAATTGTATCTTTCACTATCTGCCTGATCAGCTCAGTCATGGCTGGTGATATCTGAGCTGGTGGAGAGTGCTCTCCTGAGCCTTCTGCAATTGAACCACTGGACTGCAAGCTTCTGTCTGCAGCCGGTACTCCGGATGGGGTCTTCTCTGGGGTCCCTGATCTGGAGTCCTCAGCTAACTCCGCGTCTAGGCTGGTGTACCCGGCAGGTACCACAGTCCTATCTGCAACTTCTTGTGTCTGCTCTGGCTCCGGCTCCTTTTCTTCTTCTGCCTTCTCTTCCTCTTTCTCCTGTTCTTCTTCAATATTTTCCTTTTCTTTTTCCTCATCCTTTTCTTTTTCATTTTCTTTTTCAGCTCTTTCATCTCCTCCATCATCATCATCATCATCATCATCTTCATCATTATCTTCATCATTATTGTTATCATCCTTCCCATCTTTTTCTCCTTCATCATCATTCTCCTTTTCATCATCATCATCCTCCTTCTCTCCTTTATCTTGTTCTACTTCTTCTCCTTCTTCTTCTTCTTCTTCATTCAACTCTTCTGTCTTCTCCACTTCCTCAGGTTGATTTTCAGCTAAAATCTTTTCTTCTTCTCTGCTCTCCTCCTGCTCTTCTTCTTCATCGTCCAAAACAACTTCTTTATTTTCTTCTCCATCTACCTCCTCAATCCTAATTTCCTTTTCAACTACCTCCTCAACAACTTTCTCATAAGATCCATCAAAAATACTAAGCATAATGCAGTAGATGAACTGGTCCATGTTGGTTTTAAAATTGGACATGAACCAGTCCTCCTGAAGGATCAAAATTGTGTCTAATGTTTTAGAAAAATCTATCAGCACATCCTCCGTGGCTTGGGGAGAGTCCCAACCACAAGTGTTAATAAAAGATTGAAGTTTGACAAAAGATAGGGATTTCAAAAATTTCCTTTCTTGAAAAACATCAAGGAACGATTGTTTTAAGGCTAGAGGTTTAACAAGTTGTAGTTGTTCGATGGATAGATTGAAAGTATTATTTTCTAAGAGGTTAAAGATATAGTTAGCTTCAGGGATAGAAATTATTAGACCTGCTTCTTCTTCCTCAGAGATGTAGGCTGGGGTGAGTACAGCCACAATTTGAGTCTCGAGGCTGCTTGGGGCAGGCTGGTCTTCCAGGTGAGTTGGTGACCTGGCTGAGGGGCTGGCAAGATGACCTGTCTGCTCTTCCTCACTAAACTGCAGTCTCCTGGGCCTCTTGGGAGAGGGTTCTGGTGATGACTGCATGATATAAGGTCCTTCAGGGGCTGGTCCCCTTCTCTTAAATCGGACTGCTATGGGAGTGTCGTCGGACTCAGTGTCTGACTCGACTGCAGTTGGGATGTCGGCTGCAGGTTGCTCCGACTCTCCTAACGAATAATATCTCGGATATGGCCTTGTGTCAGGTAGGTCCTTCAGCATCTGGGCTGCTCTCCTTGTGCCTCCCAATTTTCTCAGCGTCTCTTGGTCCAGATGACCAAGTCTTTTGTTGGGATGGAAGGGGTCAGTGCTTCCCTTCGCCATGCCTATCTTTTCCAGCATCCAACTCAGTTGCGTTCCAAACGCCAGCTTTGTTTTAAATCTCTTCTCATCAACAAGCCATTCGGCTTTGTTGACCTCTCGAACGAGTTGCCTGAATATGTAATCTGCCCAGTCAATTTCTTCAACCTGAATTAGTGCTGCCAGCACCATAAATTTCACCGACGACAGTTGATCATAACTGCCGGCCATCCCCATGATTATTTTGTTGGTTATGTCCAACGCAAAATGATAAACTCTCTTAATCTCACTCCTCTTGGCAGTGAGTTTCAGTTTTTCCGGCAAATTCTCCACCTTAATCTTCTTACAGGTTTCGGCAGAAGACTGAGTGCTTCGACGGCTATGCCGTGGTGCTTCATACCGAAAACAGTACGGATCGACTCTCGAGATATGTCGACCTGATTTCCACCGACTGTGCTCCGAATTCCATCTTGAATTATACAGGCTTCGCGATAGAACGCGTTAACATCCTCCTTGTACAGATATTGAGGGTTGATGTCTAGGAATGGGTAGATCCCATTGAGCTTCATCGCGCGGATTAGGTCAAGCACATCGTAATCCTCCAGATTAGCTTCCAATAAACCTTCAAAATCGATGACCAGCGAGAAAATAATCTGGTCCTTGACCGCCTTCAGGTTGACACCTTCGAAGTAGGATGCCATTTCTGCAAACAAAAGATTTTAGTGTATTTGGTGTTCAAGGAATTTTTGCTCTGAAAAATCTAGGGTTTTTGGTAAGCGTAAAAGGGTAAAGTAAAGGGTTTTCTTTCCTTATAAAGAAGATGAAAAGACGTATGGATTTATTTATAATATATTTGAAACGGTGGTACGCCTTTTGAGATTCTTTTGAATTTCAAATTTGAATCGGTGGTCCATTTTAAAATTTGACGGTTGGTTTGATTGGCCACAGTGGAGGTCGATTTAATAAGCAATTGACGCGTGTATTAAAATGCCACTTGTAGATCGAAAATATATATTTAAATGCCATTTGTTAACCAAAATTAATATAATAATATTATAAATATGGCAGATAATAATTAAATATTCAAAGGTCGGTTTAGAAAACTTAGCTGGTCTGATTTGTTGACTGTTGACCGTTCTGCATCAGGTGAGTTGACTTCTCGCCTGATATTCTGATCAGCTAGGTTGCTTTATCCGTCCTTCGTATTCTTGCCTGCATCAGCTAGGATCTGATTCTTCAGCTGGGTCCGTCCTTCCTCTGAAATGCTTCAGCTTGCTTCAGTACTAGATTCCCAATCTAGTAATCCAAGATATCAGCTCCAAAAATCTTTCTTCTGGCAAGGGTTTGGTAAAGATGTCAGCTATTTGATAGTCTGTGCCGACTCTTTCAACTCTAACCCTTTTGTTAAGCACATGGTCTCTGATGAAGTGGTGCTTAACATCAATGTGCTTCGTCCTTGAGTGCAAAACCGGATTGTTGGTTATTGCAATAGCACTATTGTTGTCACACCAGATAGGAACTTCATTGGCAATAATATTATAATCCCTTAGCTATTGTCTAATCCATAAAATCTGTGCACAAAAGCTACCTGCAGCTAGGTATTCTGACTCTATAGTGGAGATAGAGTTAGAAACCTACTTCTTACTAAACCAGGATATCAGTCTGGTTCCTAGGAATTGACATGTTCCACTAGTGCTCTTCCTGTTGATTTTGCATCCTGCGAAATCTGCATCTGAATATCCTGACAGCTCGACGTTATCATCCTTGGGATACCATAGTCCAACATTGATTGTAGACTTAAGGTATTTTATTATCCTCTTGGCTGCATCTAGATGTGATTGTTTCGGCTTGAACTGGAATCACGCACAAACTCCAACAGCATAGGATATGTTTGGCCTGCTTGCAGTGAGGTACAAAAGAGATCCAATGAGTCCTCTGTAGTGGGTTGAGTCCACTGATATGCCTGCCTCGTCTGCATCCAGGTGAGTACTTGTGCTCATAGGAATTCTTGCTGGCTTGGCTGATTCCATTCCATATCTCTTGATAAGGTCTTTGGTATACTTAGCTTGGTTGATGAAAATTCCTTTTTCCATCTGCTTAACTTTTAGTCCGAGAAAGAAGTTAAGCTTTCCCATCATACTCATCTCAAATTCTCCTTGCATGAGGTTGGAGAATTTCTCGCATAGCTCTAGATTGGTTGATCTGAATATGATGTCATCCACATATATCTGGACAATTAATATTTGGCCTTCGTGCTCCACTCTGAATAGGGTTTTGTCCACCTTCCCTTTGCAAAAACCATTTTTCTCAAGAAATACAGACAATGTTTCATACCACGCTCTAGGTGCTTGCTTAAGTCCATAGAGAGCCTTTAACAGCTTATAGACTTTGTCTCCTTTGACAAAACCTGGGGGTTGCTCTATATAGACTTCTTGTTCTAGGATTACATTTAGAAAAGCACTCTTTACATCCATCTGATATACTTCAAAATCCTTGAATGCAGCATATGCGAGGAATAGTCTGATGGCCTCTAATCTTGCAACAGGTGCATAGGTTTCATCAAAATATATTCCTTCACACTGTGCATAACCTTTTGCTACAAGTCTGGCCTTATTCCTAACAACAGTTCCGTCTTCATCACTCTTATTTTTGTACACCCATTTGGTGCCAATAACTTTCTTGTGATCAGTGCATGCATTAGTTCCCAAACTTTGTTTCTTTCCATCTGCTCCAATTCCTCTTGCATGGCATTTATCCAAGAGTAATCTTCTAGGGCTTGTTCTGTAGTTTTAAGTTCTATTTGTGACATAAAGCATGAGAACATAGCCATTCCTGCTGGTAGGGTTGACTGTCTTGTCTTAACTCCATCGATCGACTTTAGATGATTTGCTGGATTGGGTGATCTTTGAGCCACTTGGGGATGTCGTCCTCTTCTGGGTTTGTTCCCCCTGTTGGATTGCTCTGGTGGATTTCTGCATCAGTTGGGTTCTGGTCTGCAACTGGATCAGCTACCGTCTTGTCATCTGCAGGTTGGATCCGATCTGCAGGTGAGTCTTTATCAGCTACAGCTGGTTCTTCATCAGCGGCAACTGGATCAGATAGATTTGGTGATCCTATATGATCTGCAGTTGGGTCTTCAGCAGCTACAGTTGGGTCTTCAGGCTGGTCTGCAGGTGAGTCCACCATTCCAGTGTCATGTACAATGACTTCTTCAAGGGTTGCTGACTTGAGCTTGTTCTCAATTAGCTCAAGTTGCTTCCTGTACTCAACGGTAGATTCATCAAAATCAACATGGGGTGTTTCCTCCACAACTAAGGTTCTTTTATTAAAAACTCTATATGCCTTGCTTCTTTGTGAATATCCCATAAAGAGACCGTCATTAGTTTTAGCATCAAATGCATTTAGTTGTGTTTTACCGTTGTTGTGGATGAAACACTTACAACCAAAAACATGAAAGTAAGCAACAGTAGGAGTTCTATTATTCCAAACCTCATAGGGAGTTTTGCCATGTCTCCCTACTATCATACTCTGCTCAGGTGTGACAGTGTGTTGATAGCTTGACCCCGAACCTTTTAGGCGAGTCCATACGCAATCATGGACCTTCTTTGCTTCCTTCGAGTTCTGTTTCTTCTTTCAAGAACGCCATTCTGCCAGGCGTCACGCCGCAGAGAGCTCATCTTTGGATCCCATTCTGATCGCTCTAATCAGTTATCGCCTTGTTGAGAAACTCTCCTCCTCTAGCTGATCTGATCTTGATTATGGATAGGGATTTCTCATTCTGGATCCTTCTCAGTGACTCGTAGCTTAGTCAAGGTTTCACTTTTCTTATATAGGAAGATAATCCAAGTATACCTTGAATAATCATCTACTATTACAAGTGCATGCTTTCGGCCGCTCAGAGTCCTTGGCTTGATAGGACCAAATAGATCCATGTGGAGTAGATCTAAGATCCTTGTTGTGAGAGTTGCAGGCTGGACTGGCTTGAACGATGCTCTGGTCTGCTTTCCCTTCTGACATGCATCACAAAGCGCTTCCTTTTTGAATGCTTCATTTGGAAGTCCTCTGACCAGCTTCTGAGAACTGATCTTGTTGATGGATTTGAAGTTCCGGTGACATAATCTTTTGTGCCACAACCATCCATTCTCAGCTACTGTCTTGGATAGAAAATATGAGTTAGGTGTTCCTGTGTTCCAATCAATCATATAGACATCTCTCATTCTGAAACCTTGTAGCTTTACTTCTCCAGATAATATATCTATCACCATACATTTCCAGATGGTGAAGACTACTAGGTTCTTTTCGTCACAGAACTGGCTTATGCTCAGGAGGTTGTATTTGAGTCCTTTGACATAGTGAACTTTGGATATCACAATATTTCCTCGGTGCAGCTCTCCAAATCCTTTTGTTTGTCCTCTAGAGCTATCTCCAAAGGTTACATCGGGACCTCTTTCTTTGGTGTATTTGGACAGCATCTTCTTGTTCCTGGTCATATGCCTCGAGCATCCAGAATCTACAAACCATTCTTCACCTCCAAAATTTGAGCTTGTGGGGATGTGGTTGTAGTCCATCCACCTTTTCTGCAATCAGACAAGCAGAGATTTAGGTACCCAAATTCGTGTGGGTCCTTTGGGGTTAGCTGGTTTCCTGGAGAATTGATTTCTCCTTGGATTGTGAAAGTAGTTATTATTATTATAACCCTCATAAGGTTTGTAAGTTCGAGGTCTGAATCTCCTGTTGGGATTGTATACTGGATATTCCTCAAAATTTTGATAGTGTGGGCCATTTCTAAATCTTGGCTGAGACCATTTATTAAATCTTTGAGGTCTCCACACTTGTTCATTTTGGAAATTGGGATAACCTTGAGCTTTCCATCTGCCCCTCCCATTTTGAAATCTATTTTTAGGGAGTTGTTGGTAATAGTAGGCATGTTGTCTGGGCTGCTGCTTTTGCCTGGGCCATTGTCTAGTCGCCTGTCTAGGTGGCTGCCTTGTGTAGCCTGACTGCAGCCTAGACATGTGACTTGGCTGTTGCCTATTTTTAAATATCGATTTATATGTAGGCTCAACAGTCGAGACAATTGTTTCTCCCTTGATAAACTTTCTTTTAGAACTAGAGGGAGTGTGAGGATCATATCCAAGGCCTGATTTGGAATATAGTGGCCTTTTATTGGTACACAATTCTTCCAGGGTTGAAGATGCCTTCAGGGAGGTTATTTCCTGCGCCTGAGTCTTATTTACCTGTGTCAGCTTAGTAAACTCAGCTTTGGCATGAGCAAGTGCAGCTGATTTTTCTTTAAGTAAAATGGTTAGTCGGTTTATCTCAGCTGTATTAACATCAGCCTGGTTTTTAAAGTCGATTGCGATTATCTCAACCTTATTCATTCTAGGTGAGTTTTTCGAAATCATTTTTCACCGCCTATTCTCATCTTGCAGTGAGTCTTCTCTCTGATACTTTGGTGTGCAGATTTGAGTGTTTCAAAATCTTTAAATAACTAATTTACCGATTCGTGCAGATCCATATCTTGTGACATGGCTGAGCTATTATTTGCACCGGTGGGTTTAGAAGTTACCTCTTCATCAGCTAGGTTTGCCATCAGGCAGTCATACTCTTCATCTTCATCAGAAAAGAATCCGCTGCTTGATTCGACATGCTCCTGGTCTTCTCCGATGAGGGCCTTTCTTGTATCTTCTTTTCTGCCCATCTCCTTCTTTCTTTCGTCCTTCTTGAGCTCAGGACAGTCCATTTGGATGTGTCCTGTCTTGTGACAATTGTAGCATTCTACTTTCCAGCTTCCAGCTTTCTGGTTCCTTCTTGGATTCTCCTTATAATTTTTCTTGTATTTGGAGTAGTTCTTTCTAAAGTTGCTGAACCTTTGCATTATGAACGCCATTTCTTCCTCAAAATCTAGTGGATTTGGAGGCTTTACATCAGATAGGCTCTTGGCAGGGGACAAGGCTGCAAAGGCTATTCCCTTCTCTGCAGGCTCAGTTGAGGATGAACTTGGAAGCTCGAACTCATAAGCCTTCAGATCAGAGAACAGCTCTTGAATATTTATTTTATTCAGGTCCTTGCACTCTCTCATGGCCACGGCCTTCATGCTCCATTCAGGGTTGAGAGATCTGAGAACCTTCAGTGCCATTTCCCTGTTGCCATAGGTTTTGCCGAGGGAGTTGATCTCATTAATAATCTCAGTGAACCTTGTGTCCACTTGATCTATAGATTCGCCGTTCTTCATTTTGAAATTGTCAAACTTTTGAATAGCGATTGACAATTTATTTTCTTTGATTAGCTCCGTTCCCTCACACATTAAAGCTAATGTGTCCCAGATTTCCTTGGCATTCTTGCAGTTCTTTATCTTGACCATGGTGGATTTGTCAAGAGTTTGATATAACACATCTCTGGCCCGGTTATCAAGATTTGCCAGCTTTCTTTCTTTGGGAGTCAGCTCTGTCCTCTTCTTAGGAATCTTCTCTGGCTTCCCTGCTGCGATCTCCTCTGCTGTGTTGTCCTTCTCAAAGATGAATGGACCATCCTCGATGATGCACCACATGTCATCATGGATAGAAGATAAGTGTGCCTGCATCCTTATCTTCCAAAGATCATACTCGTCAACTACAAACACAGGGAGTCTAGAATGCATTTGTTCCATTATAAAATGAGAGTAAAGATATATATCTAATATAGATCTGGTTCATGAAATAAATGAACCAACCGCTCTGATACCACTTGTAGGTCACAAGTCGTCCAGGTACAAGTCTAGAGGGAGGGGGGGTGAATAGACTTGTAGAAACTTTTAAACTCTTTTTCACGAAGAGTGAGTTTCTTCAGCTGATAGGTAAACAAATGACTTGGAGTCGTTTGTTCTTTAATATATGCGGAAGTCAGCTAATGACGAATAGAAAGCAACCAATGAAACACTTAACAATGAATGCAGCAGTTAAAGTATGATGCAATAAAACAGTAAAGAACGTAGGCGATTATAGTGGTCTCAGAGGTGGGGTAATCCTCTACTAATCTACTTTTCTCCAAACCAGTTGGAGATGAATTCACTATAATTCTCAACCAGTGATAAATATTACAGTGATTCAAACAAAACTACAACAGCTTACAACCAATGGAAATCCGTGCTGTTGTACCACACTTGACTGCCTTGCACCTCTTGATCCTCGATCCTCAGATGCATTTACAGTCTCTATCTTCAACCAGTGAAGTACCCCGAACTCAGGATTATAGACAAGAGTTTTTGTCTTCTCCAACTAAGAGCTTCTTTAAGTATGAACTTTTAGAACCGCTCTTTTCACGATGCTATAGATTGCTTTTTGATGGCTTGAATGCTTTGATCGCTTGAAAGTATGTTCGCACCGGTGATTGCTCAGCTTCAAATCTTCGTATATATATAGGTCATGATCTCTGAGCTTTTTCCTTGTAGCCGTTGCAAATCTTTTGAACAAATCCGTTCGTTGGAGGGAGACTTCTTTGTTTAATCTTTCTGAACGTTGCAAGGCTGGTTCCCATTATTTTAATCTATCTTCCGACCGTTGTGAAGACTCTGCATGTGATGCGCCGAATCTTTTGATTATAAAACGATTAAAGTCTTCCAGGTGGGTCTGGATAGCTTTTTTAATTCATATCTCTTGCGGGAATCACTCCAATTTGTCTCTTCACGTTGCATGTGACTTTCCGTAATAATTGACTTTTCAACGCATGCTGACGTGGACTTGGAGTACTTGGCTGACTTCGACTAGGCTGATGAGCAGTTAAGATCTCTGCAGTCTGGACCTCTCTGATGTTCACTGTTTGTGACTTATCTGATCAGGTGACTTGTGTGAGGTACCTTGGATGCAGTCTGGTCAAACATCTCTGATAAAATTTGTTGACCAGAACTACTCTGACTCGACTCGACTGATCCTCCCTGATGGACTTAGCTGTACTCAGTACTTAGCCGATTTTAGCCTAACTAATTTTTGGCCAACAGAAGATACTCATTTGGTTCTTCTTTACATTTTGCCATGTTTTATACTTAACATATTTGGCCTATGGAAGATACTCATTTGGTTCTTCCTTACATTTTTGCCAAGTAATAAACATTTGACATCATCAAAATCTAACAAGTATTCCTAACATCAGCCTAATAGGTGGAATTAGCAGTCGCGCTATACTTGGCACTATGCCAAGATACTGTTCCTCCATTAAGAGTAAATGTAGACAGAAGTAGACATGGAATCGTCTTTCTGTCCTTGGAAGTCCAATACAGTGAATCCCACCACATTCTGTTCTCCACCACCATATTTAAGAACCATATCTCTAGTCCTTCTAAAGTACTTGAGAACGTTCTTTACGGCGGTCTAATGTTCCCTAACTGGGTTAGCACGAAACCTACTTACCACGCTCCCAGCATGCGCATTGTCAGGTCTCGTACACAATAAAGTATATATAAGGCTACCCACAGCCGATGCATATGGTATATTACCGTAACACCCCCAATCCGCTCAGGGATATTACACGCCGTAGAACCTTTCCTCAAGGATCTACCAGGCTAGTAACAACATGAAATATATCGACAATGCCTTTAAGGCTAAAATGACTCAGTAGACCGATTTGGTCTTTCAATAAATGCATACAACTCAATTCCAAACACTGTAATACCCGGTTGTAATTCAGTCATTATCATTCAGTAATTTCATTCGGTGATTGTCACTCAGTGGATTTTCACTCATTTATAATCATTCATCAATCATGTTCATTCACCCGTGTTCACCGTTCGGAGAAACTTCGAGTTGTGTATCGTTATTGTCCATTGTTCAACTTTCCGCATATGAGTTCGACTTTGTTAGAGCACCATTAATTTTTGGTAACTCCAAAAATTCTGAATCTTTGCAATATTATAGAGCATCGAGTTATCTTTCTAATGGTTCAAACGGTGAGTCAATCGGAGTCCGAACGAGAGAGTTATGGTCATTTTAGCTCACCCGCTCATTTTTCAGTTATTGGCCGATCACTGCCGACCGAACTCGGCCGTGTCGTCCGACACGGCCCGTGTTGTACTCGTCCGGAAATGCCGAAGTCTCTGCCCACAGGACTTGACCGTGTCGCCTGGCACGGCCGAGTCGAACTCTTCCGGATAAGCCAGAACCCGGCGCGGGCCTTGGCCGTGTTCCAGGACACGGTCGAGTCATGCCGAGTCGCTGTCGGACGGGTCACTATCGGAAGGCCCCTCCGCGCCGCGACCATGTCAAGAAGGGCATGGTCGAGTCCCTGCCGGCCAGTTGCGCGCCGCGACCGTGCCGATCGGCACGGGCCGTGTCCGACAGGGTAGTCAACCCCTATAAATTCGTTTTTTGAGCATTTCAGCCCATTCCTTCCATTTCTTCCACCTTCATACGAGAGAGAGAGGCTTGAGGGAGAAAATTATCTTCACCTATCACTTGAGTGTGGTTTTTAATCATTTTCATTCGGTTGTGAAGCTTGGATACTCGATTAAACTCGTGTTCTTCGGATCGAAGTGGTTGGATCTTCTAGAGGTAATTTCTTCAACATCTTGGATTTCGATTTTGTGTTGAGATACGATGTTTGGACGTTATAATCATGTTATATGAAGGGATATGTATATGATTATGAGTTTTTATAAGGATTCATTGGATTATTGAGGGATTATTCAAGAACACTTTGAATATCGAGTTGGATTTGGGGATTTTCGACTAATTGTTGTTATAATCACGTTTTTGGATATTCATAACGGATTATATCGTATTGGAGATGTTTTGTCGGTTTGAAACACTTCTTGGGGATTTGAGGTTGGTATTGTTGAGGTTTAGTTGTAATCAATCGAAGTTGCCTCAAAGTGTTCGATATAATGCCCCAATGAACTTGGTTTAATCGTATCGACGTTTTGAGTTCGTTATATTCGTGTTTAATTCGTATATTGAACGGATTGTTGGTAATTGTATTTATTCAAGGTTGTTCGAGCGACCGATATCTCAACTAGGACGTTGTTCGTGGAAGGATAATTATCACCGGTGTTGTGTAAGTTAATTCTTACTCGGTTAAAAGGATATTCATACCTTTTGTTGTTGATCATTCATAATCATAACTCATTCATCATTGTATTAATCATATTGAGACTTGTAATTGTTGAACAATCACTTCATTAACGGGAACGGAGGTTCCAACCATTCCATTGAAACTATCCATCACTTCATTATTACTCTCATCTCGGTGAGTCATTCTTAACTTTGTCAGATTATTATTTATTCATTGATATTCATTACGGTCATTCTCGTTCATATGACCTTCTGGGTTCATATGGCGTGGCCGGGTGCGGATGTGTGGAATTTTTAGTCGGGCACGTTATGGCTATGTATTGGGAGTGATACATTGGACTGTGCACACGGTAACAGATTACCTCCGTGAGACTAATTAGGTACAAGGACGGGTGTGTCCGGTCATTCGTCTTGTACACTTGCACAGAACACTACGGGCGTACTATGATACCCCTCTTCAGCGTAATTCATAACTAAGGATATTTCATAACTTCAGTTAAATCATGATTGTGTATTTTCAACCCTTGAGGATTGTTGTTCTGTTTAATCGACCCTACCGGGATTTTGTTTTTCAGGTCATGGAAAGGCAAACGCACGGGAATAGCATGTTGATGTCGAGGAGTCCTAGTGATACTAGTAGGGGGGCCCTATCTTTCAGTTATTCATATTATTGTCATTTATCTTCCGCTGCAGATTTTCATTTGGATACTCCGTTTCATTCAGTGTTGTGTATTTTATCTTCATATAAAATACACTAGTATTCGGTATTGTCCTGGTGTGTTGTAATTAAACTCCTCATCGGAGTAATTACTGTTGTAATGTGGTTCGGTACTACATTTATCCTGTGTAATTCATTCATTTTCATTTGCCTGGTGGGTCCCAGTCGGGGATCCACGTCACTGTAATATCCGCCTAGTTTGGGGTGTTACAGAGTTGGTATCGGAGCGTGGTTTTGAATACTACCTTCCGAGTCATGTCTCATTTGAAATCATCGTCATCAGACTAGTATCATTGGACTTTCGCGTCACGTGTGACCTGTGCAAATGCCGAGCCAATCGAATAGGAAGAATCGTAAGATTTCTAACGCCATGGTATAATTTCTGGCAATAGTCATTCATTCATCATTCATCAATTAACAATCCTCAAACATCATCATTCATTGTGATCAGAACGATCATATTAACTCATTAATCACTTAATTCATTTCATTACTCGGTTAATGATCAGGACGATCATATTAACTTATTAATCACTTAATTCATTTCATTACTCAGTTAATGATCAGGACGATCATATTAACTCATTAATCACTCAATTCATTTCATTACTCAGTTGTCGATCTGGATGATCATATTATTAATCTTGTTAAGTTATTAAAAATAATCATTTCAAGAATTTCATCAGATAATCATGTCACTTCAGTAAATCATTCATATAATCACTAAGTTAGAGCATGTATACTAATTTTCATCATCTCATAACGTAATCATAAGGTGATAATCATGCGGGAAATATAATCATTATGCGACCTTCCTACTTCAGTATGGAGAGAGCTGTCAGGGGATGCACGGGAAGAGGCCGCGGTGCGGGCCGAAACCCGGGAAATAATCACTCGCTGTCGGGAAATCGTGCCCAGGACTCGGCTCGATCAGGAGATGTTCGGGTTGATCCACTCACTTTTATGCAGGCCATGATGACCCATGTGCAGTTGCTCAATCATCATTGCGCCACTCTGGCCGGATTAATCGAGCGAACTCTCCCGTATGAGACAGCTGCTAAGGAAAGTGCTAAAGAACAACCTTCATCTGTCAGCAAGAAATCAATGAAGCGTAATCAACCCGAAGACGGTCAGTCAACCTTCAAGAAGCCTCGTGTGAGTCCTATCGTTTCTGAGCGACCTCCTACGGCGCATAATCGTGCGGGATCTCAGTCCCGAGCGGCCAGTTCGGCCATCACCTATTTCAATTGTGGAACGCCGGGTCAATTCAGCACTGATTGTCTGAAACCGTCTATCACGTGCTATAATTGTGGTAATTTTGGGCATAAGGCCCGTTTTTTCCGAAAGGACTCCAAGTCGGCTCCGGCGGCATCTCAGGCCCCGAAGCAATCAGCATTTCAGAATCAGACTGCTTTGTCAACATCGTTTAAGACAATGGAAGCAAATAGAGTTGGAGCTCGTATTTATCAGACGGGAGCGTCCGGTTCGGGGGCCGGCAAGTCCCAGATTCATGTGATGAGGAGGATCGACGATCCAGTGGCCTGAATGACCTCAGGTAAACTCGTAATTTTATTTCAACCTGTGTGTACCTTTTTGGATACTGGTGCACCGCATTCATTCATTTTCGAATCATGTTTGAATAGACTTATTTTGGGATAATCCTATTGCTTATGGACCTAATACCATCGATCTACCTGACGATGGAAGATTTTTTTCGGAAATCATACCGAATTAAGCTTAATGACCGCGATTGGTTGGTGGACCTAATCGTGGTGAATTTATCTTAGGACGATACAATTTTCGGTATTAGTTGGTTTAATCGTCTTGATACTATCCTCAGTGTTTGTTAGCGTTTGGTCGCTATTTTTCCGTCGTTGGTTGTCGAATGTGTGCTTCAGGGAAGTAATCCCCGTTGTTCCAGTAGAATTATTGTTATGATGAAAGCAGAGAAATTCCGCAATCGAACTATTCAATCATTCATTGTATCATTTTCATCGATTGGCCTTTCTAAGGCAATCGAGTTATTCAATCATTCATTGTATTATTTTCATCGATTGGCCTTTCTAAGGCAATCGAGTTATTCAATCATTCCTTGTATCATTTCCATCGATTGACCTTTCTAAGGCAATCGAGTTATTCAATCATTCATTGTATCATTTTCATCAATTGGCCTTTCTAGGGCAATTGAGTTATTCAATCATTCATTGTATCATCTTCATCGATTGGCCTTTCTAAGGCAATCGAGTTGTTCAATCATTATTGGTATCTCTTTTTATCGATTGACCATTCTAGGGCAATCGAAATGTTCAATCATTCGTGGTATCATTGTCATCGATTGACGGTGTATTTCCAGACGAGTTATCTGGTTGCCTTCACATAGAGTAGGGGGAATTCAGGAGTGAGTTGGAGCCGGTACGTCCCCTTTATCGAAGGCACCGTATCGGATGGCCCCGACCAGAATGCAGGAGTTGAAGATTCAACTTGAGGAGTAGTTCTAGAAAGGTTATCTCCGACCGATTGCGTCCCCGTGAGGAGCACCAGTGTGATCTGTCAAGGAGAAGGATGGCTCGTCTCGTGTGTGTATTAATTACCAGGAGTTGAATAGGGTGATAATCAAGATTAGTATCCCTTACCCCATATTGATGATCTTATAGATCAACTTCAGGGAGCTTCAGTATTTTCCAAGATCGACTTAAGATCTGGATATCACCAGTTGCGGATTCGAGAGTCGGATATCGCAAGCACAGCGTTTCGTACATGTTATGGTCATTATGAGTTCGTAGTTATGCCGTTCGGGCTAACTAATGCACCTGCGGTATTCATGGAGTTAATGAATCGGGTTTTCATTGACTTTTTGGATCAGTTTGTTGTTGTCTCCATCGATGACATTTTGATTTATTCTCGTGATCGAGAGGAACACGAGGTACGTCTTCATCAGGTTCTCGACGTGTTAAGACGCGAGCAATTTTATGGAAAGTTTTCTTAATGTGAGTTCTGGATGTCCGAAGTGATTTTTCTCGGGCATGTAATTTCATCTGTCAGAGTTCGTGTCGACCCTCAGAAGATGGAGGCTATCCGAGATTGGCAACCTCCGAAAGATGTTAAGGAAATCCGAAGTTTCCTCGGATTAGCTGGTTAATTATCCGACCCACGACCTGGAGCTAGCAGCCGTGGTTTTCGCGTTGGAAATTTGGCGTCGTTACCTTTATGGCGTCACCTGTCAGATCTTCACTGATCACAATAGTTGAAGTATATATTTACTCAGAAGGAGTTAAATATGCGACAAAGACGGTGGTTGGAACTACTCAAAGATTATGATATCGAGATCCTTTACCACCCGGGCAAGACGAATATTGTCACCGACGCCTTGAGTCGTAAGACCGTTCAGGAGCAGATGCGTGCTCGTTTATCAGTTCAGAAGGAGCTCTAACAGGAATTCCTTAGACCCGAGATCGAGGTCTGGCTTCAGCGAGTTCAGGGACAACTTTGTATGTTAGAGATTTCATCATCTCTTGAGGATGCAATCAGGGAGAATCAGGGTTCAGACCCAGCATTGTTGCACATTCGTGAGGATGTGGCACAGGGGAAAGCCCCTGGATTTGTGGTCCACAAGGATGGACTCTTGAGCTTTAAGAATCAGTTGTGCGTACCGACGAATGACGAGTTGAAAAACTCGATCTTGAGAGAAGCTCATGCTACCCCTTATCCGATTCATCCGGGGTCTAGCAAGATGTACAAGGACTTGAAACAAAATTTCTGGTGGAGTAATATGAAGCGAGAAGTCGCGGAATTTATTTCGAGATGTTTAGCCTATCAGCAACTCAAGATGGAACATCAGCGACCGGCGGGTATGCTGAAACCTCTCCCTATTCCAGAGTGGAAGTGGGAAGACATTTCTATGGATTTCATCACGAGTTTGCCGACGAGTCTTCGTGACATGAATACGATCTGGGTGATTGAGGACCGCTTAACTAAATCAGCTCATTTCCTTGAGATCAAGGATACGTGGGGTCCCGAGAGACTGGATCAGTTGTTCATCAAGGTGATAGTGAGACTGCACGGTACTCCTCAGAGTATCGTTTCCGATCGTGACGGACGATTTATATCCCATTTTTGGAAATCAGTTCATCGTGCTATGGGAACTCAGCTCAATCTCAGTACCGCCTTTCATCCTCAGTCCGACGGACAATCAGAGAGGACTATTCAGACATTAGAGGACATGTTGAGGGCATGCGTCCTCGATTGGAAGGACGATTGGGAAGCCCAACTGCCATTGATCGAGTTCACGTATTATAATAGTTGGCATGCCTCCATTAAGATGGCACCTTATGAGGCGTTGTACGGTCGTCGTTGTCGATCTCCTTTGTGTTGGGATGACTTGTCAGAATCAATCGGCACCGATCCCGATATGCTTATAGCCGCCCGTGAGAAGGTAGCTTTGATCAGGAGTCATTTGTTGACCGCTCAGAGTCGACAGAAATCATATACAGATAATCGCCGACGACCATTCATATGAGGACACGAGTCTTAGAGCGGCGAATCAAACAGTTGAGGAATAAGGCGATTCCTTTGGTCAAGATTCAGTGGTCTAGACACGGAGTCGAAGAGGCTACTTGGGAAACCGAGGATGGTATGCGGGAGAGTTATCCCGAGTTGTTTGACCCTTAGTTTCGGGGACGAAACTCTTTTAAGGGGGGGTGTATGTAATACCCGGTTGTAATTCAGTCATTATCATTCAGTAATTTCATTTGGTGATTGTCACTCAGTGGATTTTCACTCATTTATAATCATTCATCAATCATGTTCATTCACCCGTGTTCACCGTTCTTAGAAACTTCGAGTTGTCTATCGTTATTGTCCATTGTTCAACTTTCCGCATATGAGTTCGACTTTGTTAGAGCACCATTAATTTTTGGTAACTCCAAAAATTCTGAATCTTTGCAATATTATAGAGAATCGAGTTAGCTTTCCAATGGTTCAAACGGTGAGTCAATCGGAGTCCGGACGAGAGAGTTATGGTCGTTTTAACTCACCCGCTCATTTTTCAGTTATTGGCCGATCACTGCCGACCGAACTCGGCCGTGTCGTCCGACACGGCCCGTGCTGTACTCGTCCGGAAATGCCGAAGTCTCTGCCCACAGGACTCGACCGTGTCGCCTGGCACGGCCAAGTCGAACTCTTCCGGATAAGCCAGAACCGACTACCCAGACGCCCGACCGTGTTCCAGGACACGGTCGAGTCATGCCGAGTCGCTGTCGGACGGGTCACTATCGGAAGGCCCCTCCGCACTGCGACCGTGTCAAGCAGGACACGGTCGAGTCCCTGCCGGCCAGTTGCGCGCCGCGACCGTGCCGATCGGCACGGGCCGTGTCCGACAGGGCAGTCAACCCCTATAAATTCGTTTTTTGAGCATTTCAGCCCATTCCTTCCATTTCTTCCACCTTCATACGAGAGAGAGAGGCTTGAGGGAGAAAATTATCTTCATCTATCACTTGAGTGTGGTTTTTAATCATTTTCATTCGGTTGTGAAGCTTGGATACTCGATTAAACTCGTGTTCTTCGGATCGAAGTGGTTGGATCTTCTAGAGGTAATTTCTTCAACATCTTGGATTTCGATTTTGTGTTGAGATATGATGTTTTGGACATTATAATCATGTTATATGAAGGGATATGTATATGATTATGAGTTTGTATAAGGATTCATTGGATTATTGAGGGATTATTCAAGAACACTTTGAATATCGAGTTGGATTTGGGGATTTTCGACTAATTGTTGTTATAATCACGTTTTTGGATATTCATAACGGATTATTGATCGTATTGGAGATGTTTTGTTGGTTTGAAACACTTATTGGGGATTTGAGGTTGGTATTGTTGAGGTTTAGTTGTAATCAATCGAAGTTGGCCTCAAAGTGTTCGATATAATGCCCCAATGAACTTGGTTTAATCGTATCGACGTTTTGAGTTCGTTATATTCGTGTTTAATTCGTATATTGAATGGATTGTTGGTAATTGTATTTATTCAAGGTTGTTCGAGCGACCGATATCTCAACTAGGACGTTGTTCGTGGAAGGATAATTATCACCGGTGTTGTGTAAGTTAATTCTTACTCGGTTAAAAGGATATTCATACCTTTTGTTGTTGATCATTCATAATCATAACTCATTCATCATTGTATTAATCATATTGAGACTTGTAATTGTTGAACAATCACTTCATTAATGGGAACGGCGGTTCCAACCATTTCATTGAAACTATCCATCACTTCATTATTACTCTCATCTCGGTGAGTCATTCTTAACTTTGTCAGATTATTATTTATTCATTGATATTCATTACGGTCATTCTCGTTCATATGACCTTCTGGGTTCATATTGCGTGGCCGGGTGCGGATGTGTAGAATTTTTAGTCGGGCACGTTATGGCCATGTATTGGGAGTGATACATTGGACTGTGCACACGGTAACAGATTACCTCCGTGAGACTAATTGGGTACAAGGACGGGTGTGTCCGGTCATTCGTCTTGTACACTTGCACAGAACACTACGGGCGTACTATGATACCCCTCTTCAGCGTAATTCATAACTAAGGATATTTCATAACTTCAGTTAAATCATGATTGTGTATTTTCAACCCTTGAGGATTGTTGTTCTGTTTAACTGACCCCGGCTGGGGATTTTGTTTTTCAGGTCATGGCAAGGCAAACGCACGGGAATAGCATGTTGATGTCGAGGAGTCCTAGTGATACTAGTAGGGGGCCCCGATCTTTCAGTTATTCATATTATTGTCATTTATCTTCCGCTGCAGATTTTCATTTGGATACTCCGTTTCATTCAGTGTTGTGTATTTGATCTTCATATAAAATACACTAGTATTCGGTATTGTCCTGGTGTGTTGTAATCAAACTCCTCATCGGAGTAATTACTGTTGTAATGTGGTTCGGTACTACATTTATCCTGTGTAATTCATTCATTTTCATTTGCCTGGTGGGTCCCAGTCGGGGATCTACGGCACTGTAATATCCGCCTAGTTTGGGGTGTTACAAACACATACCCACGCAGGGGTCAAAATATAATAAACTCCCGCATAATGGGGAAAAGATACTGCTGCGGAAAAAGAAAACACAACTAAACCAAAACGACATCAACGGATCCTCGTGTGATTAGTATCGTTCATCTTTCATCTTCCTTCGTGCCGACCCTGTGCTATGCTCCAAAACCTGAATGCAAAAATAGACATCCACCCCCCGAATACTCGGGGGTTAGCAAAACTCCACTGTTTTGCTAGTTGAAGAACAAAGTGCAAATACGAGCCATACAATTCACATTCCACGAATAACAATAACCAGGAATCCTCAAAAATCCAAAAGTAACGAAAAGTACTTCCCGAGGCATGAGTTTGGGTAAAACATTTCAAAAACCGAAAGATCACAAATCAAGGGAAAACAATTTATAAAACGGTTTAAAATGCCATCGAGAGTTTTATTAGAAAACAATTTAGGATTATCAAATCCTTATCTTTCCAAAATCAACAGGGGTCACAGCCCAAAGGTTTTGTTTTCGCAAATAGAAAACCGACATCAATTCACAGGGCCGGAGCCCAACATCACGTGTCCTCGACGGACATAAAATCAACAAAACATAATCGCACACGCGCATCGCCTAGGACCGGGACGAAGCCACAAATCCCACTCGAGGCCTCGAAGGACCCTCCCGAGCTGGCTAGCGAAACAAATCACACACATCTCACGGTTGGATCAATCGCTTGTTGCATCCTGGCTACATGATCGCATGCCATGTGCCACCGTAGATTATCTCAGGCTCTCACGGTTGGATCAATCACTTGTTGCATCATGACCACATGATCACGTGCCATGTGTCACCGTAGACCTTCAACCATATCCACACATTCACACAAATAACATATCACATCAAGGATATTCAAACAATTCGCAAGAGGCATCAAACACTTAGCAAAACACCACGTCAATCCACAACGCACCGAAATGAAATAATATACGCCCACACGCAATACCAAGTGCAACATCAACACCAAACATATCCATAGAGTTCACATAGTCATTCTCAAACCACACCATTTACAAAACACACGCATTTTGAAAGCAAGCCTTTAACAAGGCTAAACCGAATCTTTTGAAAGTTCGAAACACACGATCAAATAAACACATAGAGACGGTTACTAATTATCATATCCACAAAACAAGAATTGTATGTACAAGGTGTTGTTGCCCAAAATATTTATCCGAAGATTAATACTGCTAGAAGACGGACAACAAACAACAATTGCGGGAGCACTTCCGTGAGAAAGATAAATAATACAAGATTTGCCGGGTTTGTTAGGCCCGGGCTTGAATGCTCTCGCGAGATGATATTAATACAAATATTCGTGGATACAAGTAATAATGAGAGAAATCTAAATACAATGAGTGTAAAAAGACTCTGTTAATCCGGCTCTTGAGCGAAGCTCGGTGTTCTTCGTCCCCGCCGATCGTCTGCCTGATGAGAGAGGCCGGGAGAAGTAAGACCGAATGATAGTTGTTGCCAAGAGTTGGAGATAGCCAAGTGCTGGGTGTTTTGCTTCTGTATTGCGTGAAATCCGAAGGAAGTTGAAGAAGAATCCAAGTGCAGGGAGCCTTGTATATATAGTGGCAGCCGGGTCTTGTCCTTTGGTGGGCGATCGCCTTCCGGCCATTATAATAATGGGGCGATCGCCCGCCGGCCAATATTATAATGCGGCGATCACCCGGGATGTCGGGCTAAATTCCAAGGAAGAGTATGGAAGTCTGCCTAAAGTCCAAAGCTCAAGCAGGCAACCAGCTGGGCGGTCCAATGAGGGGCCAGCACGCGTCCGGAGTCAGTCACATGTGTAATACCCGTAATTTTTGTTCCCCGGAAATTTTCTATTTTTGGCGGAAGTCTATTTTGGCGACTTGCTTGGGACCGTTTCGTAATCCTGAGAATGATTAATTCTACACTTTTTGTCATCCGAGTTCGCTTTGCACTGCTCGTTGAATTCCGTGTTCTTTAGCGACTTTTCCACGTATGAGTTCGACTTTGTTAAATCACCATAAATTCTTGGAAGCTCCAAAAATTCTAAATCTTTGCAATATTATAGAGCATCGAGTTAGATTTCCAATGGTTCGAACGGTTAGTCAATCGGAGTCCGTACGAGAGAGTTATGGTCGTTTTAGCTCACCCGCTCGTTATTGGCCGATCACTGTCGGCCGAACCCGGCCGTGTCGTCCGACACGGCCCGTGCCGTACTCGTCCGGAAATGACGGAGTCTCTGCCTCAGGACACGACTGTGTCGTCCGACACGGCCCGTGCCGAACCCTTCCAGATAAGCCAGAATCGTCTGCCCAGCACGCCCGACCGTGTCGCCTCGCACGGCCGAGTCATGCCGAAGTCGCCGTCGGACGGGTCACTATCGGAAGGCCCTCGCGCGCGACCGTGTCAAGCAGACACGGTCGAGTCCCCGCGGCCAGCTGTGCGACACGACCGCTCCGATCGGGCACGGGCCGTGTCCCGGCAGACACCAACCCCTATAAAAGGCCCTGTAGACGTTTTTCTTGCCATTTTTCACCTTCTTCGTCTCCTCTTCCGCAGCTGGGCGTGTTCTAAGCTTGAAGCCATGTTGTTTAACAACATATCCATGGAGTCTTGGAGCTCATATCATCAATCATCCATCCTATAACATCCTTTGATCGAGCGAATCAGCCGATTTTCCGTAAATCTAATTTTGGGGATTTTGGGTATTTTGTTCGATTTCGTCCGTTTAATCCGATTTAACTTAGGATTGTGATGGATTGATGATTATTTAGATGTATTGTATCATTTCCCTTGTTATCCCATGGTTGGATCGTATCGATTCATTGTTTTGGTCGAGTTCTTGACCGACGCCTTGAAGGTGTCCGGTAAAATGTCATAGAGGGGTTTTCGGGCGTTCTACGATTATTCTTCCTCGTATGATCGATGATTTATTGAATTTATGTTGTTAGGGTCGAATTCTTGTGAAGAACTCGAGTCGAAACCCTTCTGTTCGTTGTCTTCTTCGTGGTTCAAGCTTCCTGGTCGAACCGTGTTCTTCGGGATCTACGGTAACGTTTATTAAGGCAAGTATACATTTATGATTGTACGTTCTCGACTTTGAAAGTATGAAATATTGATGGTATGATTAATTCTAGCCACTCCGGGACGGGCCTATGGTCCTCTGAGGGTTTCGTAGCCTCTGGTGCGATTCCATGGTTGATATGAACGAACCGTTTCTACGGCATTCATATGAAATAATGTTGGCATGTAATGAACGAACCGTTTTGACGGCATTCCTACATGTAACGGCGTATGATATGAACGAACCGTTTCTACGGCATTCACATACGTCTTGAGATTTTAGTTATTCCGGAATACTAGTCTTACATTGGTGAATTGACGGATATTGATGAATTGACGGATTACATTTACTTTATTGTCGAGGAGTATTATGTTTCATATTGTTATACTTGCACTAGCTATTCGACGGCTAACCCCTTTATGGGGGAAATACGTTTCATGTATTTCAGGTTCCAGGAGAGCAGACAGACGGGTACCGGGTCGGCATGAAGATGATGGGCAAGTGTGATACTGTGTCTTGTCTCCGGTTATTTTCTTGGATTCCTCCATTCAGTGTTGTTATACTGGAATGGATTTTTAAATACTCGAGTATTATATTTCAGTTTCCTTGATGTTCCGGCCTGTGTTGCCGAGGTATTGATTTGTGAAGTGATGTATATGTTTTCGTTGGTTATGGTTTTGAATATCAGTTGTATCGTCTTCCTTTCTTTTGTATGTAGACCTTATCGGTCAAGTTTATAGTTCCGCGTATGTTTAGCCTTGTGGGTCCCACGGCGGGGCTCACGGCGCTGTAATATACCCTGAATAACTTGGGGGTGTTACAGAATATGGTATCAGAGCTTAGGTTTATGGATACCTAGGCTGTCGGTCTTTTGGGTCAATTGAGTCGGCATTTGCCCACAGTATCACTACTCTGCCATCATCACCGTGCGACCGGTACTTGTAAGTCCTCTCACTCTTCTCGTATTTTTTCTTAATCGTTTCGTTTATAGCTTGGTATTCTTGGGAATTGGTCACTTCGAGAATGTGCGATTCGGATTATACTTACGCACGTGTGTGCCCTTCAGAATGTTGGCTGAAAGTAGGAAGAATCGTGGCTGTGATCACGGACGTGAACCCTTCCTTGAGATTTTGTTAAATTGCTAATTGCGATATTGGTGTGTAAAGGTATTATGTTGAGACTTTGTTTAGGAGTCGCATGCGAGTATCACGGGAGATCTTCGTCTTCACAGACCTGTAAGTATGTTGTTCGGATTATTCGAAAATTCTTGGTTATCTTGGTGATTTTGGATTTTCCGTTGAAATGTTTGTGCGAGTGATTGCAAGTTTCGAGGACGAAACTTATTTTTAAGGGGGGTAGAGTGTAATACCCCGATTTTTCGGATATATTTTTTTCGTTTATATATTGGATATCGTGGATGGTTAATTATGCTCGAGGACGTTGTGAACGTTTGAAAATGTTATTGAATTGAGTATATGTATTGATTTTGCCGTATGCTCGTATTTGGTATGTCATGACTTTGGACAGAATTGTTGAAATTGGCTAAGTATGGAATTATTACGACGTTAATAAGGTGAGATTACGACGTAAGATTGGCATGGTTACGTACGTCAAGGCTAAGGTATTACGTACGTAACGAAGGCATCGACGTAACCGAGTCCCGTGAGGCGTGGGATCCTCGCCGCAACTTTCGGCGGAGGATGTTGACAGTGAGTCAACGACGTGTGTTACGACGTTATACAGGACGTGTTACGTACGTAACACAACCATTGTACTGTAGCAAGTCAACAGGTATATTACGTACGTTATATGGTATGGGTTACGTACGTAATGGACTGCACGGAATGAGACAGTTAGATGGTTACGTACGTTATGGATTTTGGATTACGCACGTTAAAGTTGTTACGTACGTTGAGAAAGGACACCTACGTACGTAATGAGAGTGCAATTTATATATTGAAGTGTTGCCTTTCATTTCTCTCACGATCCTTTGAGATATTTCTCTCCAAAACTCGTCCCTCTTCACTTTTAAGAGTGTTCTAAACACTTTTAACATGATTGTGAGCTTGGAATCATGGAATTAGAGCTTGGTTATGGAACTATTGTTGATTCTTGAAGTGATTTCTTGTGTTATCCACATTCTATGAGGTTTATGTTGAAGGAATATAATGATATTCTTTGAATATGTTGATTATGATTATGGAATCATAGAGATCTTGATGTTCTTGAGGCCATATGATGACTATGATGATTTAATGATTCTTGGAATGGAGTTCAAATTATTCTTTCTTCGTGGTTCGTCCATGCAAGGTAATCCTCGTATCCCTTTGATAGTGGCTCATTTTTTTTTTTTGGGTTACTACTTGGGAGGGAGTACATTGGGAATCGTGTATTTTGATGTTCGTCTTATTTCAATGAAAATGCATAAATTGGACTGTACTTTTATCCGCTGCGTGAGTATTTTTGAAATGGATTTTGGTATTTTGCCAACTGAAATTTTATTTTGTAAAACCGATTCCCTAAATTGAGTTTTTGGCATTTTAACCTTGATCGTTTTGACGGTATTTGGAAAATGATTTTTTTTAGTATTTGAAAAATATTACCGTCATCGGTCTTTTTGACATTTTTGGAATGACGTGGAAATTGTGCTTAGCCTGGTAAATCCTTGTGAGAAGGGTTTACGGCGTGTAATATTCCCAGGAGGATCTGGGGTGTTACAATTATGGTATCATGTGATAATGTTATACGAGATTTATTGGAATTGTAATAAGAGATTTCGGATGTTGATATGATCATTGAGATCTTCTTCATATGGTGATAAGGGTTTTGTTGCGATTCTTGAGATTGTATGAATGACATGATGAAGAAAATGGTAACATGGAGATATATACCTCGGATATGTTGTTCTGAACGTGATTTCGGATATTTCATGTTCTTGAAGAACTCTTGAATTATACGAGGTGATGAAAAATTTTTTTAGAAGTGTTGATGTTTTGAAAATGAATATGGAATATTCATATCTAGAGCTAAACTATGTCTTGGAAATAATATTCGTATAGGAATACGAATGTGATTATGAGTTTGATGAGACTATTATTCATCTCTGAATTTGGAAGCCCATACGTATGGAGCAAATATTCAAATCGAATGATTGGATTGTTTGATAACCTTTTTAATATGATTATCTATTGTTTTGAACCAGTCGGATGATTCGAATTGATGACGGTTATAAGTAAATTTTAACGATGGATTTACGAGAAGGGAACCTTGTCAATTCGTATTTAAGAATTGAGTTTGGAACATTTAGACCCTTATTATTGGTCCGAATTGGTTGCTGATATGATCATCATATTTCGACTCGTATTGTGGACAGGATTTGTAAGTGTCTGAGTTGGATTGTTCAGACTGTGATTAGTCGAGATATGGTAAAACGATTGAGTTCGTGGTTTGGTGGTATTGATATTGGTCGTCATCGAACCGGTTGATTATCAGTCCTTCGTTTTACAATAAGGTATGGTGTTTGATCGTGAATTATGACTGTTGTGTTGCGGTTAAGGTTGAAGGGTTCGTCGATTAACTTGGTCGAGACAAGTTTTATACTCGTACTAATCAATGAGACTAATGTTATCGTGTAGGCGTATGATTGTGTGTATCATTTTGGGACTTGGCCTCTTTATGATTGTATTGATGTCAAGGGATTGGTTGACACGACGCCGTCGGAAAATTATGCCAAATGTTACTGTTGTTTGTAAATGGCCGGTTCAAGGCATTACGATACTTGTTGGTAAAGTTGCTATCGATATCCGGTTCGCGGTATCGATGTATCGATTATTATTATTCGCGATTAATGTCGTTCTGAGACATCGTTGAATCTTTGTCATCGAATTGGATATGTTGCTATGATGTTGCGTTAACCGATTGGGGACATTTGATATATCCTTTTGTCATCTCCGTTTTGGTGGTCGGTTTAAGACACCGGGACATCTATTCTATCGTATCATTGATTATCGATTGACCGTTCTAGGGTAATCGAGGTATTGAAATGGGATTATCAAAGATAATTCCCATCCGTTGTCGAAGATACTCTCATCCGTTGTATCGTTGTTATCGATTGGCCATTCTACGGTAATCGAAGTATTGAATTGGGATTATCAACGATAATTCCCATCCGTTGAATTATTATTGTCGTGTTGACCGATTCAAGGAAGCACACTATTATTCTTGTGAACTCGGTAATTTTGTAATCGTTGAAGGTTGAGGATTTTCCCGAATCTGTGTTGTGATCGTTGTTCGTGTTAATCGGTCCTTAGGAATTCGATCCCGTGATGGTTGTTTTGAATATCGTTGGTCGTGTCGATCTTTCATTATTCGTGTGTCATCGCTCACTTGGTGAGTCGTATGATCCGTATTGGATGTTTGATCCCTTGAGTTTCGTTGTCATGTTGTATCGTGGCATATCTCGGAATCATGTCTGCGTGCCGATTGGTTATGTGTAAGATTTTTAGCCGTGCACCCGATGGTCATGCGTGGATATTTCCGCATTGGACTGCACGCGAGACGTAGTTCTTGAGGCTAATTAGGTACATTGTCACACGTATATTCTGGATTCCGTATACGGGGTGGACATGTGCACGAACACATTTCCGGATCGGGCGTCTTGTGATGTCCTCTTGAGCTTTATTGATTGATCGCTCGTAGTCCATGTTGTATTGGATATGTCCGACGATTTGCGATCGTTGTTCATACGCCGAGGGGTATGTCCGATATCAGTTTGCTTCTTTGAGATCTGTATTGTGATGATTTACTGACTTTGGGTTGTTCGGCTTTCGTGCCATTGTGATGTATCGGTATTTCCGCTGGAGCCTTCGGGCATTGTGAATTCGTATCTTTTCGGCATTGGTTTGGTTTACCTTCTGTAATGTATTGTTATGTTCTATATTGATGATTCGCCGCTTGGGCGTATGTTTCGATTCTTGTGCATCTCGTTGAGTTTTCCGCGAAATATTTCTTCCCCTACTGCTTTAAGTTTCGGACGAAACTTCTTTTAAGGAGGGTAGAATGTAATACCCGTAATTTTTGTTCCCCGGAAATTTTCTATTTTTGGCGGAAGTCTATTTTGACGACTTGCTTGGGACTGTTTCGTCATCCTGAGAATGATTAATTCTACACTTTTTGTCATCCGAGTTCGTTTCGGTATCGTTCTGTTGAATTCCGTGTTCTTTAGCGACTTTTCCACGTATGAGTTCGACTTTGTTAAATCACCATAAATTCTTGGAAGCTCCAAAAATTCTAAATCTTTTCAATATTATAGAGCATCGAGTTAGCTTTCCAATGGTTCGAACGGTGAGTCAATCGGAGTCCGGACGAGAGAGTTATGGTCGTTTTAGCTCACCCGCTCGTTATTGGCGATCACGCGGCCGAACCCGGCCGTGTCGTCCGACACGGCCCGTGCTGCACTCGTCCGGAAATGCCGGAGTCTCGCCTCGAGACCCGACCATGTCGTCCGACACGGCCGTGCGAACCCTTCCGGATAAGACAGACTGTCAAAGACGCCCGGCCGCCCGGCACGGCCGATGCAGCGCGACGAGTCATCGAAGTCATTGTCGGACGGTCACCGTCGGAAGGCCCTCGCGCGCGACCGTGTCAAGCAGGACACGGTCGAGTCCCTGTCGGCCAGCTGTGCGACACGACCGTGCCGATCGGCACGGGCCGTGTCCGGCAGGACAGTCAACCCCTATAAAAGGCCCTGCAGACGTTTTTCTTGCCATTTTTCACCTTCTTCGTCTCCTCTTCCGCAGCTGGGAGTGTTCTAATCTTGAAGCCATGTTGTTTAACAACATATACATGGAGGCTTGGAGCTCATATCATCAATTATCCATCCTATAACATCCTTTGATCGAGCGAATCAGGTCAGATTTTCCAGAAATCTAATTTTGGGGATTTTGGGTATTTTGTTCGATTTCGTCCGTTTAATCCGATTTAACTTAGGATTGTGATGGATTGATGATTATTTAGATGTATTGTATCATTTCCCTTGTTATCCCATGGTTGGATCGTATCGATTCGTTGTTTTGGTCGAGTTCTTGATCGACGCCTTGAAGGTGTCCGGTAAAATGTCATAGAGGGGTTTTCGGGCGTTCTACGATTATTCTTCCTCGTATGATCGATGATTTATTGAATTTATGTTGTTAGGGTCGAATTCTTGTGAAGAACTCGAGTCGAAACCCTTCCGTTCGTAGTCTTCTTCGTGGATCAAGCTTCCTACGAACCGTGTTCTTCGGGATCTTCGGTAACGTTTATTAAGGCAAGTATACATTTATGATTGTACGTTCTCGACTTTGAAAGTATGAAATATTGATGGTATGATTATTTCTAGCCACTCCGGGACGGGCCTATGGTCCTCTGAGGGTTTCGTAGCCTCTGGTGCGATTCCATGGTTGATATGAACGAACCGTTTCTACGGCATTCATATGAAATAATGTTGGCATGTAATGAACGAACCGTTTTGACGGCATTCCTACATGTAACGGCGTATGATATGAACGAACCGTTTCTACGGCATTCACATACGTCTTGAGATTTTAGTTATTCCGGAATACTAGTCTTACATTGGTGAATTGACGGATATTGATGAATTGACGGATTACATTTACTTTATTGTCGAGGATATTATGTTTCATATTGTTATACTTGCAATAGCTATTCGACGGCTAACCCCTTTATGGGGGAAATACGTTTCATGTATTTCAGGTTCCAGTAGAGCGGACAGACGGGTACCGGGTCGGCATGAAGATGATGGGCAAGTGTGATACTGTGTCTTGTCTCCGGTTATTTTCTTGGATTCCTCCATTCAGTGTTGTTGTACTGGAATGGATTTTTAAATACTCGAGTATTGTATTTCAGTTTCCTTGATGTTCCGGCCTGTGTTGCCGAGGTATTGATTTGTGAAGTGATGTATATGTTTTCGTTGGTTATGGTTTTGAATATCAGTTGTATCGTCTTCCTTTCTTTTGTATGTAGACCTTATCGGTCAAGTTTATAGTTCCGCGTATGTTTAGCCTTGTGGGTCCCACGGCGGGGCTCACGGCGCTGTAATATACCCTGAATAACTTGGGGGTGTTACAACATGCGGCCCTACTGACAACTTTCGGCGGCTTGTCGGCTGGTGGAAAGATTCTGCCAGGCTGTGGTCAATGCCCCGTGATTCGCGGATCTTGTCTCGGCTCTTGCACGTGGTGCCAGTCTTGAGGCTCGGCCTTTGCCGACTGGATGGCCATCGGCCATGATTGACATGAGGCGGTCGTCTTCAGCTGGTCATCAGAGGTCGCCATCGACCAGTCACTGAGGGTCGGCAATGGTCGGTCACCAAGGGTCGGTCGGCAGGTGCCGAGAGGGTATCGCCTTCAATTGGTCGCAGGAGTCGGTCGCCAAGGGTCGGTCGGCAGGTGCAGAGGGATGGTCGTCCGTTTGTCGGTCGCCAGGAGTCGGTCGCCGTGTACCGAGAGGCGATCGTATTTGATGTCGATCGCTCGGCACCGGGACTGGTCCTGGGACCTTCGGTCGGTCGATGTAGCTTGTCCGCTGGGTTAAGGCTCGGCCGCCTGGTCGCTGATCGGCAGTTCTGCCTCGGCTGCTCGGTAGTGACTCGGTCTCCCGACCTCCGAGGCGATCGCCGGTCGGAAAGTGTTAATTCTTGACACAACACAAGGTACTTGCCTAGAAATCGGCACGCAAGTATCCCGACGAACACGGCTCAACCGGAAAGCATCAAAACGCCCGATGCTTTCGAAAAGGAAAGCGACAACGAACGGAAGGGTTCAACTTGGTTTCTTCGCAAGAAACTCGACCCTAACAACATATAATTAATAAATCAATGATCATACGATGAGGAATAATTGTAGAACGCCCGAAAACCCCTCTAAGACATTTTACCGGACACCTTCAAGGCGTTGACTAAGAACTCGACCAAAACAACGAATCGAAACGATCCAACCATGGAATAATAAAGGAAATGATATAATACATCTAAATATTCATCAATCCATCATAATCCTAAGTTAAATCGGATTAATCGGACGAAAACAACCAAAATACCCAAATTCCCCAAAACTAGATTTCTAGGAAATCTGACCTGATTCGGTAGATCGGAGGATGTTATAGGATTGATGATTGATGATATGAACTCCAAGACTTCATGGATTTATTGTCCAACAACATCTCTCTATGATCAATACACCCCCAGCCGCGGAAGAGAAGAAAACCGAGTGAAAATGGCTGAAGAAAACGTCTGCAGGGCCATAAATAGGCTGCACAGTGTGCCGCGGCCCAGCGGGAGTGTGCCGCGGCACAGGCCCAAAAATGGCTCCCAGTGGTCGGCAGTGTGCTGCGGCTCGGCTGGCATGTGCCGCGGCACCCGGTACAGTCGGTTTGGCCGAAAAATGCCACAGAGTGTGCCGCGGCCCTGCCAGCATGTGCCGCGGCCCACGGTGCGGCCTGCTCGGCCGGAATCTGCCGATCACTGTCGGCCGTGACTCGGCCAGAAGCTGCCGAGCACTACCGGCCGTGACTCGGCCAGTGCAGGCCTGGGCCCAGATTGCCCGGCCATGACTCGGCCGGGGCCAACTCCGACGGCCCGAACGACGTACTCGCAAAGACGAATCTAAGAGCTAATAGAACACACAATTTCGACCACCCGAAGGCTCGGAATTCAACAACGGAAGTAATTACCCAAAACTTTGGGAAATTACGAAAATGGCCCAAAACGTCCGAAAATCACGATACGCGATCGAAACACCAAACCAAAGCTCGCAACATGAATAATAACATTAAATGAACTTACGAGAAACTCGAAACAACAGTTTCGGACGAGATTCGCAAGAATCGAACTCAAGTGCGGAAAAGTCGCTAAAAAGCTCGGAACTCAACAAAACGATACCGAAACGAACTCGGATGACAAAAAGTGCAGAATTAATCATTCTCGAAATGACGAAACGGTCATGAGTGAGTCTTCAAAATGGACTCCGGCCGAAAAAAGAAATTTACCGAAAATCGAAAATTGCGGATATTACATTCTACCCTCCTTAAAAGAAGTTTCGTCCCGAAACTTAAAACAAGTAGGGAGAACCAATATCCCGCCAGGAAAACTCAACGAGATACGCAAGGAAACGCGTAACTTACGCACATCGGCGAAATGTTACAAGGAACGCAAAGGGATATACAGCGTGAAAACACGCTCCACGACGACCAACACAACGTCGCCGTTAGGGATATAATAAAACCAACAAGTGACAAGCGTCATCAAATGGATAATACAATCAAGTCAATTATCCGAAAAATCACAAACACAACGAACGAAAATCAATATGATTGACCAACCCAACGGTTCATCAATCCAAACGCGAGCCAAACGCTGAAGAAATACGGAATTCCACCGCCCAAGGGTTGGAAGATCGAAAACGAGACTAATTTCCCGAACTTAAGGAAATTAGGAAGGAGCCTGAATGCTCAACAATCACGAAACGAGGACAAAAATCGAACAAACAAATGACTGAGACAACAAAAATCGAACAATCATGTCCGAAACACGAAGGATAATAAAATTCAAACAACAACTCCCACGATGATCTGGTGAGAACTACAAGACATGCATTCCCATAAGATCCACCGTAAAGGGAATAGCGATTGAAAAGTCACAACGACAAACGAGTTATTCCGAAACAACACCACCCTCGTTCGATCAACAAAAGCAAGGGATAGGGAAAGTTCAGAAAATGTCAACGAACATAAACGAGTCGACAGAGTCGAAAACATAGGAGTTCCAAATCCGATCCACTTCGAATAAAGGAACTAATAGATCCATATGATGTCACTTGCGAACAAGGTTTATAAGAATCGAACCGAACTCGAAAAAAAATCACAGCGATAACCAGATTGACCCAAAAGAAGATCACAGCTCGTCCGATCGATGAAACCGAAATACAAAACAAGTTCAGTAAGTATCAACGAATACGAGCGAGTCGATAGAATTGATAAAGAGAAAATGCAGAGGCCAAAAAATAATACGGGTATTATATTTGACCCCTTCTAAAAGAAGTGTCATTCCCGAAACTTACAACACTAAATCAAGGTGACAACACAACAAGCAACTGACAGAAACATCCTTCAAAGGCCTCTCAAAGCCGATTCTGATGACTGTGCTGAAGCGCGAACTCCGAAAGTCTCGGTAGCCAATTCGCAAAACTGAATTCGGTGTCCCTCGAGTCCGCACTTGAAACGCGTTACTGACGAGGAGGACAATTTACACGTGCACGCCCCGGCACATCACGGTTGAAACGCCTCGACTCGGTATACCGAAAATACAAATGCTAGATACAATGGGGCATAACGTCGTAAAACAACATAACGGAGATGCCAACTCAGCACAACGAAGAATCATAACACATACCGAATACAACGATTACCATCGTAAAGTAATACACACACACACAAACACTACAGCAACGTCGGTATCGTTCGGCGACCTCAACGGTCCGAACAATAACCAGCACATAATTACAAACATCATGAAACAATCACACATGTACACAAACATACAAACCCAAGCTTTAACAGCTCACACAGGTGCGATAACACGCAAGCCACCACGAAATGGCAACATTAAAGATCGTCATCACACCTCCCACGAAGGGCTAACAAAACATATGCGTGGCGAACGACTCAACGTTCACACCACTAATTCAATCACAATTCGGAGGACTAACACCCTAACAACAATACCAACATCATACACACCTTCTCCGACCACAAGCATGAAATGATGGGTTTTAAAAACGAAAACCACCTTTTAAAAATAGTTTAGAAACACCAGTTGATCTTGAGTATCACTTTACAAAAAATAGTGCAAACATTGTTATCGAAACTTTGAAAATCATCTTGCGGTTGAACACCAATGAGGACACCTTCTCTTAGTGAAAAAATTTCAGAATATTCGACACTTGGGTCTAAGCAATTGCATTTCTAAAAGTAATTGAAAATATCTCAAAATATTTTGGTCCTCAATTGGAATAATTTTGAAACATATTGCGGCACTAGAAGGCACCTTGAAAGTACCGCGAGAGAATAATTCATTTTAAAAGTACGTCTCGAAATTTATTTTCTAAGATACTCAAGTTTTTCAAGGATAATTCAATGGGCTAGAATGCCCAAAAATTTCAGGTAAATACACGGAACATTATAGCGCTGTGGGTCTGCTACGAACCCACCAGGATAAAAATCATTTACAAAAACGCCAAAAAGGCCGATGACGGTAATATTTCAAAAACTCACAAAAGCCATTTACAAAATACTAAATACCGTCTTAAGAATTTCGCCAAAATGATCAAGGCCATAATGCCAAAAACTCGGTTAAGGGAATCGGTTTTCGAAATAAAACTCAGTCGATAAAATACCGAAAGCCATTACAAAAGAACTCACGCAGCGGATAAAAGAAATACAGTCTAACATGCACAATCCAGCAACACTACTCCTCACATGAACGAAATATGAGAGTCAAATAGTCATGTATCAAGAAATCAAAATCCATAAGAGGATTCCGTCACTTAACAAATAATCATAAAAAAATAGCTCGTGTCACACGAGGCACAACACAAAGAAGGGAGACTTACATCCACAAGTCCCACGATACTAATCACGACCAACAAACTCAGACGACGCGTCGCGACACGACTTAGTCAGACAAAATCCGACGAGACAAAGACTCAACAGACACCACTGACCCGACAGCCTAGGTTTCCACAACCTAAGCTCTGATACCATTTATGTAACACCCCCAATCCGCTCAGGGATATTACACGCCGTAGAACCTTTCCTCAAGGATCTACCAGGCTAGTAACAACATGAAATATATCGACAATGCCTTTAAGGCTAAAATGACTCAGTAGACTGATTTGGTCTTTCAATAAATACATACAACTCAATTCCAAACACATACCCACGCAGGGGTCAAAATACAATAAACTCCCGTACAATGGGGAAAAGATACTGCAGCGGAAAAAGAAAACACAACTAAACCAAAACGACATCAACGGATCCTCGTGTGATTAGTATCATTCATGTTTCATCATCCTTCGTGCCGACCCTGTGCTATGCTCCAAAACCTGAATGCAAAAATAGACATCCACCCCCCGAATACTCGGGGGTTAGCAAAACTCCACTGTTTTGCTAGTGCAAGAACAAAGTGCAAATACGAGCCATACAATTCACATTCCACGAATAACAATAACCAGGAATCCTTAAAAATCCAAAAGTAACGAAAAGTACTTCCCGAGGCATGAGTTTGGGTAAAACATTTCAAAAACCGAAAGATCACAAATCAAGGGAAAACAATTTATAAAACGATTTAAAATGCCATCGAGAGTTTTATTAGAAAACAATTTAGGATTATCAAATCCTTATCTTTTCAAAATCAACAGGGGTCACAGCCCAAAGGTTTTGTTTTCGCAAATAGAAAATCGACATCAATTCACAGGGCCAGAGCCCAACATCACGTGTCCTCGACGGACATAAAATCAACAAAACATAATCGCACATGCGCATCGCCTAGGACCGGGACGAAGCCACAAATACCACTCGAGGCCTCGAAGGACCCTCCCGAGCTGGCTAGCGAAACAAATCACACACATCTCACGGTTGTAACACCCCAAACTAGGCGGATATTACAGTGACGTGGACCCCCGACTGGGACCCACCACGCAAATGAAAAAGGATGAATTACACAGGGTAAATGTAGTACCGAACCACATTACAACATCAATTACTCCGATTAGGAGTTTCATACAACACACCCAGGATAATATAGAATACATGTGTATCTTATGTGACGATAAAATACACGACACTGAATGAAATGAGTATTCGAACGGAATGTCTGCAGCGGAATAAATAAAGAAAACATAAATGACTGAATAAATGACTGAAAGGACTGGGGCCCCCTTCTAGTATCACTGGGACTCCCCGCCGTCAACGTGCTCTCCCTGCGCCTTTGCCTTGCCATGACCTGAAAAACAATATCCCCAAACGGGGTCAGTTATACAGAACAACAATCCTCAAGGGTTGAAATTACACAATCAATATATATCTGAAGTTATGAAAAATCCTTAGTTATGAATTACGCTGAAGAGGAGTACCATAGTACGCCCGTAGTGTTCTGTGCAAGTGTACAAGACGGATGACCGGACACACCCGTCCTTGTACCTAATTAGTCTCACGGAGGTAAACGTTACCGTGTGCACAGTCCAATGTATCACTCCCAATACATGGCCATCATGTGCCCGACTAAAAATTCCACACATCCGCACCCGACCATGCAATATGAACCCAGAAGGTCATATGAACGAGAATGACCATAATGAATATCAATGAATAATAATAACCTGACAACGTCAAGAATGACTTACCGAGATGAAAGTGATAATGAAGTGATTGATAGTTTCAATGAAATGATTGGAACCGCCGTTCCTCGTTAATAAAGTGATTATTCGACAATTACAAGTCTCAATATGATTAATACAATGATGAATGAGTTATGATTATGAACGATCAACAACAAAAGGAATGAATATCCTTTTAACCGAGTAAGAATCAACTTACTTAATACCGATGAAGAATGTCCTTCCACGAACAAATGTCCTAAATGAAGTGTCGGTCGCTCGAACAACCTTAATTCAATACAATTACCAACAATCCGTTCAATATACGAATTAAACACGAATATAACGAACTCATAACGTCGATACGATTAAACCAAGTTCATTGGGGCATTATATCGAACACTTTGAGGCCAACTTCGATTGATTACAACTAAACCTCAATAATACCAACCTCAAATCCCCAAGAAGTGTTTCAAACCAACAAAATATCTTCAATACGATCAATAATCCGTTATGAATATCCAAAAACGTGATTATAACAACAACTGATCGAAAATCCCCAAATCCAACTCGATATTCAAAGTGTTCTTGAATAATCCCTCACTAATCCAATGAATCCTTATACAAACTCATAATCATATACATATCCGTTTATATAACATGATTATAACGTCCAAAACATCATATCTCAACACAAAATTGAAATCCAAGGTGTTGAAGAAATTACCTCCTGTAGATCCAACCACTTCGATCTGAAGAACACGAGTTTAATCGAGTAACCAAGCTTCCCAAATGATTGAAGATGATGAAAAATACACACTCAAATGATTGATGATGGCAAAATCTCTCCCTCAACCCTCTCTCTCGGATAAAGATGGAAAAACGAAGAAATGAGGAAAGATGTCCCGGCCAAGTCCTTAAATACTGCAGGAAGTTACGGCCGTAACTCGGCCCTCTTACGGCTGTAACATTCCAGGTCAACGGCCTTACGGCCGTAACCGGCCAACTCGTACGGCCGTAACTCGGCTTCGTCCGAAAGCCTGCCGACAGACTTACGGTCGTAACCGCTCCTGAGTTACGGGCGTAACCCGCCTTCGTCAAAAACATCCGCCGACACCCTTACGGCCGTACCCGCACACCTTACGGCCGTAACTCGGATGATACGGCCGTATCCGGCCAAACTTATGGGCGTAAGCCCTCTTCGCCCAACGACTGTGCACCTTGCGTGCAGGCAGACGGCCAGAATCGCCAAGCCTTACGGCCGTACCTTCCTCGACTTACGGCCGTATGCCGCAACCCTTACGGCCTTAAGTCACCCTTGGTCGACAACACCTAAAATTTACGAACACCACTTACGGCCGTATCCTCCCCTTCTTACGGCCGTAACTCGCCCTCGGCCAAAAATGCCTCGGTAGTCTGCTGGACGCGTACGGCCGTAACCGGCCAGCCTTACGGCCGTACCTGCTCAACTTACGGTCGTATCACAAGACCTTACGGCCGTAAGTCCCTTTTGTCCAAATGGCCTGAAAACACGAACCCTTGTTACGGCCGTAACCCAAAGTCCTTACGGCCGTAACTCGATGCTGGCCAAGTTGAAAAATCCGATAACTCCGATTCCTTGCTACGACTGATGAATGATCCGACATAACATACGAATGTGAAAATGAACAAGTCTAACACAAGCCAAAGATGATACTCCCAGTACAAGGCTATCAATCACAATGAAAATGGTAATACTCCCGTCTCGGTCTCTAAACGGAGATGAAATGACAATCGGTAACTGATATACGATCACAACATGCCAACAGTGAACGCAAATGAATGAATCCTGAATGATGAGTGATTATTAATGAGTGAGAATTACTGAGTGACAATTACAGACTGATAATTACTGAATGAAAATGAATGAATTACAACCGGGTATTACATACTCCCCCCTTAAAAAGAGTTTCGTCCCCGAAACTAAGGGTCAAACAACTCGGAATAACTCTCCCGCATATTCTCCTCAGTTTCCCAAGTGGCCTCTTCGACTCCGTGTCTGGACCACTGAATCTTGACCAAAGGGATCGTCTTGTTCCTCAACTGTTTGATTCGCCGCTCCAACACTCGTACAGGACGCTCCTCGTACGAATGATCATCCGCGATCTCGATTTCGTCAAACTGAAGTATGTGGCTCGGGTCGGCAACATACTTCCGCAACTGAGAGATGTGAAACACATTATGAATTCGGCTCAATGCCGGAGGTAAGGCCAATCGATAAGCTAACTCTCCTACTCGATCCAAAATTTCAAACGGTCCAATGAATCTCGGACTCAACTTCCCTCGTTTTCCGAAATGGAAAATACCTCGACTCGGGGATACCTTGACCAAAACGTGGTCACCCGTCTCGAACTCTAGTGGTCGACGATGATTATCTGCATAGGATTTCTGTCGACTCTGAGCTGTCAACATACGACTCTTGATTAAAGCTACCTTCTCCCGGGCGGCTATAAGCATATCGGGCTCGGTGCCGATTTATTCTGACAAGTCATCCCAACACAAAGGAGATCGACAACGACGACCGTACAAGGCCTCGTAAGGTGCCATCTTAATGGAAGCATGCCAGCTATTATTATACGTGAACTCGATCAATGGTAGTTGGGCTTCCCAATCGTCCTTCCAATCGAGGACGCATGCCCTCAACATGTCCTCTAATGTCTGAATAGTCCTCTCTGATTGTCCGTCGGACTGAGGATGAAAGGCGGTACTGAGATTGAGCTGAGTTCCCATAGCACGATGAACTGATTTCCAAAAATGAGACACAAATCGTCCGTCACGATCGGAAACGATACTCTTAGGAGTACCGTGCAGTCTCACTATTTCCTTGATGAACAACTGAGCCAGTCTCTCGAGACCCCACGTATCCTTGATCTCAAGGAAATGAGCTGATTTAGTTAAGCGGTCCACAATCACCCAGATCGTATTCATGCCACGACGACTCTTCGGCAAACTCGTGATGAAATCCATAGAAATGTCTTCCCACTTCCACTCTGGAATAGGGAGAGGTTTCAACATACCCGCTGGTCGCTGATGTTCAATCTTGACTTGTTGACAGGTTAAGCATCTCGAAACAAATTCTGCGACTTCTCGCTTCATATTACTCCACCAGTAATTTTGTTTCAAGTCCTTGTACATCTTGCTGGACCCCGAATGAACAGAATAAGGGGTAGCATGAGCTTCTCTCAAAATAGAGTTTTTCAACTCGACATTCGCCGGTACGCACAACCGATTCTTAAATCTCAAAAGTCCATCCTCGTGGACCACGAATCCAGGGGCTTTCCCCTGAGCCACATCCTCACGGATGCGCAACAATGCTGGGTGTGAACCTTGATTCACCCTGATATACTCCACAAGTGACGATGAAATCTCTAACATACAAAGCTGTCCCTGAACTCGCCGGACCTCGATCTCGGTCTAAGGAATTCTCGCCAAGCTCCTTCGAATCTGTTAAACGAGCAAGCATCTGTTTCTGCACGGACTTACGATTCAAGGCGTCGGCGACAACGTTCGCCTTGCCCGGGTGGTAAAGGATCTCGATATCATAATCTTTGATTAATTCCAACCACCGTCTCTGTCGCATATTTAACTCCTTCTGAGTAAATATATACTTTAAACTCTTATGATCGGTGAATATCTGACAAGTGACGCCATAAAGATAATGACGCCAAATCTTCAATGCGAACACCACGGCTGCTAGCTCCAGGTCGTGAGTCGGATAGTTAACCTCGTAAGGTCTCAATTGCCGAGAAGCATAAGCAATAACCTTCCCATTCTGCATGAGTACACATCCGAGACCCTGTCCGGATGCATCACTAAAAACCACGAATCCCTCCGTCCCCTGCGGCAAGGAAAGTACAGGTGCTGACATTAACCGGCTCTTGAGTTCCTAGAAACTCCGGTGACACGCGTCGGACCACGTGTATTTCTTATCCTTTCGCAAAAGGTTCGTCAAGGGTTGAGCGATTCTAGAAAATCCCTCCACAAATCGCAGATAATAGCCCGCTAATCCGAGAAAACTTCGTATTTCCTTAACATTCTTCGGAGGTAACCAGTCTCGGATAGCCTCCGTCTTTTGAGGGTCGACACGAACTCCGTCTGATGAAATTACATGTCCGAGAAAAGTCACTTCGGACATCCAGAACTCGCATTTGGAAAACTTTCCAAACAGTTGCTCTCGTCTCAACACGTCGAGAACCTGATGAAGATGAACCTCGTGATCCTCTCGGCTATGAGAATAAATCAAAATATCATCGATGAAAACAACAACAAACTGATCTAAAAAGTCGATGAAAACCCGATTCATTAACTCCATGAATACCGCAGGTGCATTAGTTAGCCCGAACGGCATAACGACGAACTCATAATGACCGTAGCGTGTTCGGAACGCCGTCCTCGCGATATCCGACTCTCGAATACGCAACTGGTGATATCCAGACCTTAAGTCGATCTTGGAAAATACTGAAGCTCCCTGAAGTTGATCTAAAAGATCATCAATACGGGGTAAGGGATACTTATTCTTGATTGTCACTCTGTTCAACTCCCGATAATCAATACACAAACGAAATGAACCATCCTTCTTCTTGACAAACAACACTGGTGCTCCCCACGGAGACGCACTCGGTCGGATATAACCCTTCTCGAACAACTCCTCAAGTTGGTTCTTTAATTCCTGCATTTCAGTCGGGGCCATCCGGTACGGTGCCTTCGATAACGGAGACGTACCAGGCTCCAACTCAATCGTTAATTCCACATCCCTCTGTGGAGGCAAACCAGGTAACTCGTCTTGAAAAACGTCGGCATACTCCCTCACTACCGGAATATCCGTCAACATTACTGATGACTTCTCGGTTTTGGTCATGTAGCACCAATAACCAACACATCCCTGACTGAGTAATCGCACTGCTTTCATCAAATTAATGACCTTACCCGAACAGCCGGGATTACCTCCTTGAAATACACATTCGACCCCATCGTCTGAAATGATAGTGATCATACGCTTACGGACACTAATGATGGCATCATGACGATCCATCCAATCAATACCCAAGATGACGTCGTCCCTCGGCAAATCTACTACGATTAGGTCCGCTGGCCATGCACGACCATGAAACTGAATTGGACAATTCTGAATCTCACGATTACCGATAATTCGTCTACCATTAGGTAGGCCAATGACATAAGGCTCACAACTAGTAGCACTACCTAGACGTAGTCTACTCAAACATGACTCGGAAATGAATGAATGCGATGCACCAGTATCAAAAAGGGTACACACAGGTTGAGATATAATATCGAGTGTACCTGAAATCATTCGGGCCTCGGGATCATCGGTCTTCTTCATCTCATTAATCCGGGGCTTGCTAGTCCCGGCACCGGACGCTCCCGTCTGCTGGCTATAGGCTCCACCTTTAGTCGCTCCTGTTGTTTTAAACGACGCTGATTGAGTGGCCTAATTCTGAACGGCTGACTGCTTAGGGGCTTGAGATGACATCTGAATAGGTTTGGAGTCCCTACGGCAAAAACGGGACTTATGCCCAACAATTCCAAAGTTATGACACGTGACAGACTGTCTCGGACACTTGGTGCTGACATGGCCAAGATCCCCAGAGTTATAACAGGTGATGGCCGAACTGGCCGCTCGTGACTGAGATTCCGCGGGTTTAGACGTCGCAGGAGGTCGCTCAGAAAAAGCAGAGCCCGCACGAGGTTTCTTGAAAGTGGCACACCGCCGCCGATCGACACGGTTCTTAGACTTCTTGCTAGCGTATGAAGGTTGCTGCTTAGCAATCTCCTTAGCAGTAAGCTCATAGGTAAGAGCTTTCTCAATGAATTCAGCCAACGTGGTGCAATTATGATTAAGCAACTGTAGTCTCATACGGGGTTTCAGCCTCTTGCTGAAATACTTAATCTTATCTGCCTCGGAATGAATGATAGATGAGGCGAACGGCAGAAGTTCCTGAAATTTCTCGGCAATGGCGAGAACATCCTCGTCTGATGAGGGATCGGGAGTGAGTAACTCTGACAGCTTGGCCTCTCTTAGTGGGGCCGGATAATACCTCTCCATCATGAGAGTTTTGAACTGATCCCATGTACATGATCCTTCGGTGGGCTTCAACGACAACCACCAAGAATGCGCGCTCTTGCCCAAGTAGTAAGCTGCAACAGAAACTTTGTGTCCTTCGGGACACTCTACCATAGCAAACAACTTCTCGAAATGTTCGAGCCAATGAATAATATCTGCCGGCTCAGACGAGCCCTCGAAAGTCGGTGGCCTCTGGAGAGAGATGTCGCCGATGATATTGCTCACATTCCTCTCTTGCCTCTGAGGTGGCGGCGGAGGAGCCTGTTGATTTTGATTGACGGAGTTATGCATCGTCTCCATCAGCTGTGCCATCTGGGTCATTTGGGCCATCATGCCCTGCATAAAAGCGAGTGGGTCAACCTGCACACCTTCTCGATCGAGCCGTGTCCCGCACGACTTCGTTAGTGAATGATCGCGTCTGTGTGAATGAGTGGCGGCTGGCCGCTCGATGAATTAGCATTATTCCTCGCGCTTGCACGTGTATTCACACGAGCTCTCGATTCGCCCGCCCACGGCCTCGCCCTTCTCGCCCTTCTCGCCGGCTCTTTCCATACCAAGTAGGAAAGTCACGTGATGATTATATTTCCCGCATGAATATCACGTTATGATTATGACATGAGATGATGAAAATGAGCATACGCGCTCTAACACAGTGATTACGTGAATGATTAACTGAGGTGACATGATTATCTTGAACAAGTTAACATAATTGATGATTTGATCTTCCTGATCAACAACTGAATAATGAAATGAATTGAGTGATTAACGAGTTAACATGACCGTCCTGGTCAAATGAAAATGATAGTTGATGATTGTTAACTGATGAATTATGAATGAATGATTCTTGCCAGAAATTATACCATGGCGTTAGAAATCTTACAGTTCTTGGTCTGATTGGCTCGGCATTTGCACAGGTCACACGTGACGCGAAAGTCCAATGATACTAGTCCGATGACGATGATTTCAAATGAGACATGACTTGGAGGGTAGTATTCAAAACCACTCTCCGATACCAACTCTGTAACACCCCAAACTAGGCGGATATTACAGTGCCGTGGACCCCCGATTGGGACCCACCAGGCGAATGAAAAAGGATGAATTAAACAGGGTAAATGTAGTACCGAACCACATTACAACATCAATTACTCCGATTAGGAGTTTCATACAACACACCCAGGATAATATAGAATACATGTGTATCTTATGTGACGATAAAATACACGGCACTGAATGAAATGAGTATTCGAACGGAATGTCTGCAGCGGAATAAATAAAGAAAACATAAATGACTAAATAAATGACTGAAAGGACTGGGGCCCCCTTCTAGTATCACTGGGACTCCCCGCCGTCAACGTGCTCTCCCTGCGCCTTTGCCTTGCCATGACCTGAAAAACAATATCCCCAAACGGGCCGGGCGATTATACGTAACAACAATCCTCAAGGGTGGAAATTACACAATCAATATATCTCAAGTTATGAAAAATCCTTAGTTATGAATTACGTCAAGAGGAGTACCATAGTACGCCCGTAGTGTTCTGTGCAAGTGTACAAGACGGATGACCGGACACACCCGTCCTTGTACCTAATTAGTCTCACGGAGGTAAACGTTACCGTGTGCACAGTCCAATGTATCACTCCCAATACATGGCCATCATGTGCCCGACTAAAAAATCCACACATCCGCACCCGACCACGCAATATGAACCCAGAAGGTCATATGAACGAGAATGACCATAATGAATATCAATGAATAATAATAACCTGACAACGTCAAGAATGACTTACCGAGATGAAAGTGATAATGAAGTGATTGATAGTTTCAATGAAATGATTGGAACCGCCGTTCCTCGTTAATGAAGTGATTATTCGACCATTACAAGTCTCAATATGATTAATACAATGATGAATGAGTTATGATTATGAACGATCAACAACAAAAGGAATGAATATCCTTTTAACCGAGTAAGAATCAACTTACTTAATACCGATGAAGAATGTCCTTCCATGAACAAATGTCCTAAATGAAGTGTCGGTCGCTCGAACAACCTTAATTTAATACAATTACCAACAATCCGTTCAATATACGAATTAAACAAGAATATAACGAACTCAAAACGTTGATACGATTAAACCAAGTTCATTGGGGCATTATATCGAACACTTTGAGGCCAACTTCGATTGATTACAACTAAACCTCAATAATACCAACCTCAAATCCCCAAGAAGTGTTTCAAACCAACAAAACATCTTCAATACGATCAATAATCCGTTATGAATATCCAAAAACGTGATTATAACAACAACTGATCGAAAATCCCCAAATCCAACTCGATATTCAAAGTGTTCTTGAATAATCCCTCAATAATCCAATGAATCCATATACAAACTCATAATCATATACATATCCCTTCATATAACATGATTATAACGTCCAAAACATCATATCTCAACACAAAATTGAAATTCAAGGTGTTGAAGAAATTACCTCTTGAAGATCCAACCACTTCGATCCGAAGAACACGAGTTTAATCGAGTAACCAAACTTCCCAAATGATTGAAGATGATGAAAAATACACACTCAAATGATTGATGATGGCAAAATCTCTCCCTCAACCCTCTCTCTCGGATAAAGATGGAAAAATGAAGAAATGAGGAAAGATGTCCCGGCCAAGTCCTTAATATCGCCGGTTACGGCCGTAACTCGCCCTCTTACGGCCATAACATTCCGTGTCAACGGCCTTACGGCCAGTAATCGCCAACTCAGACGGCCGTAACTCGGCTTCGACCGAAAGCCTGCCGACAGACTTACGGCCGTAACCGCTCCTGAGTTACGGGCGTAACCCGCCTTCGTCAAAAACATCCGCCGACACCCTTACGGCCGTACCCGCACACCTTACGGTCGTAACTCGGATTATACGGCCATATCCGGCCAAACTTACGGGCGTAAGCCCTCTTCGTCGAAAACGACCACGCACCTTGCCTGCAGCGTACGGCCATAACCGGCCAAGCCTTACGGCCGTACCTTCCTCGACTTACGGCCGTATGCCGCAACCCTTACGGCCGTAAGTCACCCTTGGTCGACAACACCTAAAATTTACGAACACCACTTACGGCCGTATCCTCCCCTTCTTACGGCCGTAACTCGCCCTCGGCCAAAAATGCCTCGGTAGTCTGCTGACGCAGACGGCCAGAATCGGCCAGCCTTACGGCCGTACCTGCTCAACTTACGGCCGTATCACAAGACCTTACGGCCGTAAGTCCCTTTCGTCCAAATGGCCTGAAAACACGAACCCTTGTTACGGCCGTAACTCAAAGTCCTTACGTCCGTAACTCGATGCTAGCCAAGTTGAAAAATCCGATAACTCCGATTCCTCGCTACGACTGATGAATGATCCGACATAATATACGAATGTGAAAATGAACAAGTCTAACACAAGCCAAAGATGATACTCCCAGTACAAGGCTATCAATCACAATGAAAATGGTAATACTCCCGTCTCGGTCTCTAAACGGAGATGAAATGACAATCGGTAACTGATATACGATCACAACATGCCAACAGTGAACGCAAATGAATGAATCCTGAATGATGAGTGATTATTAATGAGTGAGAATTACTGTGACAATTGTTGGGATTCGGTGCCTAAAACGAAGGCCCAACGGAAGCGGTAAAACGAAAATTAATTCGATCTGAATCCCTACGAGGATCGATCGAGCTACATATATACGAATATCAAAACGAATAACAAGAGATATAGAAACTCACCCTTGTAGTCCGTTGATTAGATGGATAACCTTCTCTTGAGCTATTCCCCAAGCTTTGCTTGATCTCTACGAATCTATTCCGCTTCAAGCCCTTGAACGATCCAACGCCGAAAGCACCGCGTCTCTACTTGCCACGTGCCGGAAAACGAACGGAATGACAACACTTTGCTATCCTCCGAGGATATGTCTAGAGGTAAATGATGAAGCTATATATGTAAAGATTACTACACTCTAAGTGTTTTAATCTCACTCTCTCTATATGATTTTCTCTCAATTTTTCTCCAAGAAAAATGAAGAAGAAATGAATGAAGAAGATGAAGATAATTGAGAAAATAGTTTTTCTCTCTCTCTCTCAATCTTACTCACGTTGAAAGTGGCTTGGAATTCACTAGTGAGAGATGTCTTCATCTTCATTTTTTCAACTCTCCACATGCACATCTCATAATTATGAGAATCAAAGCCCCACCACTTCAATGATCAAAATATTAAAGAACGGAACAAGGGTCCATATGAAAGTGGGTGGAAATGAGGGGGGCGGCCCATGTAGAAATCGGACAAGTTCGGTTCGTTTCGGACTCCCGCGAGTCCAAACAGATAAACCCTGATTCCGTTCCAATGTATTTGTGTCGTTTAATTAATCCAATTAATTAAACATATCAAATACAAAATAACATAATTAATTTCTCCAAGAAATAATTATATTCATGAATTAAATTAATCACCCAGTGAAATATTTAATTCATTAGGCCGTAAATCAATTTATCCAATAAATCGATTTAGACATCCAATGTCCCAAATTAGATATCCAATATCTAATATTCATAATGAGAGAATTAGCTTAATTCATTCCATCGTCAATCCTAATGTGCGACTCGGTAGGTCCGTCTCAGTCAGCAATGGGGGGAACCAAAGAGTAGTAGCACCACCTAGCCAGCCTGGCGGCCTACACTGTACCCCAACTGAGAACGAATGATTGGGATCATTCAAGAACCATTCTGTCGTGAATACCAGTATGCGTATAAACCCTTCTTTCAAATGTCCCGATCAAGTTATAGAGTCACGGTCAGTCAAACCCTATCTGTACTTGACGCTATGCATGCGTTATTGCAAATTGAGATCATCGAGCTGTCGTGTATCTAATACAACTAGCTCCAATGCTTTCGCCAAAGACTTATGATCTCATCTTCCAATAACCGCATTGGACATATAACCCACTCACTAACGGGAGAAAGAATTCTATTTTGGTATTCAGTAGGACCTGCTACTTGCCCGTCAAGATGCACGTCGAGGTTGACCCCTTCCTTCCGGTTTACAGGGTCGAACTACTCTAATGAAAATCTTGACGTCACAAGCACATCCCTACTAAATCCTCAAGTCTAAGGTTCACGAATACCTATCACAACCTTTCGGTTCTGTCATTGACTGTCCCAGAGTGAAATCTGTGTGACGAATCGAGGGTGAGTCGGTTCGAGTATACTAATCCAATTAGCATACCTATAACGTGTGCTCCCACTAACCATTAGTGTTCGACAAGCACTCTCCATGTCAAAGAACACGTCATACAAGTCTTCACATAAACTTAACGCCCAGTCAAGTTTCATCGACTTGCGAACGATTAAGTATTTGAGCTATAACCTTTCCAGTGCCAACCCCCTTATCCAATAAGGAGTGGAACGTTTTGCTCTCAAATACACGGACTAGTTTCTATATGTTTATTTACAAGTTAGGAATGCCAGTAACTACCAGTAAATAAAGAAACATTCATTTGCCTTATATAAATGGTTTACATAATTACAAGTGCAATGCCCTCACTCAACAACCTCTGAGTGGCATTCGAGGGCATACTCCTAACAATCTCCCACTTGCACTCAATGCCACACACTATGGTATCTAATACCATATGTTCTCCAGATGACGCTCTAAGCTAATCTGAGAAGATGGCTAGGTCAGTGGATCAGCGATGTAGTCGGCTGACTCGCAGCACAATGTATCTCTTTGTGAACGAATGCTCTTACGAGATGATACTCTCTCTCAATATGTTTGGTACTATTATGAAACCTTGGCTCCTAGGCTCAGGCACGCTCAGCGCAAAGCACTGCATGTCATGTTAAGTTTACCCAGTAACTTCTAAATTCTTCCTTTGGAGGCCTCCGAGGCCGCTTTATACTCAGCCTAACAGGTGGAATTAGCAGTCGCGCTATTCTTGGCACTATGCCAAGATACTGCTCCTCCATTAAGAGTAAATGCAGCCAGAAGTAGACATAGAATCGTCTTTCTGTCCTTGGAAGTCCAATACAGTGAATCCCATCACATGCAGGTCTCCTCCACCATATATAAGAACCAGATCTCTAGTCCTTCTAAATTACTTGAGAACATTCTTTATGGCGGTCTAATGTTCCTGAACTTGGTTAGCCCGAAACCTACTTACCACGCTTCCAGCATGCGCAATGTCAGGTCTCGTACACAATAAAGCATATGTGAGGCTGCCCACTGCCGAATCATATGGTATATAACTCATTTCCTTTCATTGTTCCTCACTTTGAGGACACATCTTCAAGGTGAGTTTTATTCCATGTCGCATCGGTAGGAACCCTCTTTTAGAATCATCCATCTTAAATCGCTTTAAGATCTTATTTATATAGAGGGCTTGGGAAAGACCTATTGTTCTCTTCGCTCTATCTCGGTAGAGTCGAATACCAAGAATATAGGTAGCTTCTCCCAAGTCTTTCATGGAGAAATTACTCGAAAGCCAAGCTTTCCCAGAACTGAGCATTCCCACGTCATTTCCTATTAGTAGAATGTCATATACATATAGTACTTAGAATGTGATCTTTCTCCCACTAACCCTTTTGTATACACAATATTCCTCTTCATTTTGCACGAAGTCAAACTCTTTGACCGTCTCATCAAAATAAAGGTCCCAACTACATGAAGACTGCTACAGTCCATTTCATGGAGTCTACATCCACCATTGCTAGGTCATTGGTCGTGGGTCGGTCTCTTGTTTATCACTTGGAACCTCGAGGAAACCCAGTTCCTCCAAGTGCATAAAACTATACCTCTCAGGTAAATGAGCCACCCTACTAGACATATGAGGTGGTTGTACTTGTGTTTCAGAAGGTTCGGTTCCAATTTCTTGCGCAGGTGTCTCCTTAGGAGTTTCATTGTATTCTTCCAAAGAAATACTTCTACCTGTTCCGCCTTCCTGAATGAACTCATCTTCCAGGAAGTGTGCTTGTAAAGCAACAACGATCCTTCGATCTTCGGGCATGTAGAATAGATATCCCATCGTCCCAGACGGGAATCCAATGAAACGTCCCTTCGCAGACCTAGCTTCCAACTTTTCCACCTTAGTCTTCTTGACATAGGCGGGACATCCCCAAATCCTAATATGATTAAGACTTGGTTTCCTTCCTTCCCACATCTCATGTGGAGTTTTAGGAACGGATTTGGAATGACATCTGTTCAAGATATACGCGGCAGTCAGGAGTGCATACCCCTACAGGTAAATCGGCAAGTCAGTATAGCCTAACATGGAACGGACCATGTTCAACAGGGTCCGGTTCCTTCTTTCTGACACACCATTTAACTGAGGAGTACCTGGAGGTGTTAGTTGTGAAACTATTCCATGTTCCTTAAGGAACTCGTCAAACTCCGTACTCATATACTCGCCACCTTGGTCCGACCGAAGTGCTTTGATATGATTACCAGTTTGTTTCTCGACTAGGGCCTTGAATTCCTGGAATTTCTCAAAAGCCTCGGATTTATGTTTCATTAAGTATACATAACCATACCTAGTATGATAATCTGTAAACGTAATAAAATATTGATATCCGTCACGTGCTGCTTCCAAAGCACCACAAACATCAGTATGGATTAATCTCAGTTTATCAGCGGCTCTTTCAAAAGTCCCTGTGAAGGGGGACTTAGTCATTTTGCCTTTAAGGCAAGATTCACAAGTAGGAAAGGGATCCGATCCCAATGGACCCATAAGTCCATCCTTTTCCATCTTATAAACCTTGGTCTGACCAACATGACCAAGTCTTAGATGCCATTTTAAAACTTGATTGGCTTCATCCCTACCACGTTTTCTAGTCATAGTATTCACAACTACTTTGTTGTTGAGATTTAGATGATACAATCCATTTAACAATGTAGCAGTACCCACTAGTTTATTTCTAAAATAAATTTTGCAGGAACCATCACCAATGAAAAATGAAAAACCTTTTCGCTCCATGACCGGAATCGATACAATGTTTTTGTGCCCCTTGGGCAAAACAAGTACATCTTCTAAAGTCAAAACAAAGCCGGATTCTAAACCCAAAAGAAGTGATCCTATGTCGGTCGCCTCAACACTATGCCCGCTTCCGACTGTGATCATAACTTCTCCAGCTCCAAACTTCCTAGCTTGTTCCAGATCCTGATTCACGGTACAAATATGAGAACTAGAACCAGAATCCAGTATCCAAGAAGTAGAAAATACAGTAGCAGAACAATTTGTTTCCAAAACTAAAAGTTCTGTACCTGAAGTGCCATGAAGAATCGGACAGTCTCTAGCCCAGTGGCCCAACTCACCGCACTTGAGACAAGCATCCTTCTTCTTCTTGTTCTTCAGAACCATCGGGGCCTTGCCCTTACCCTTAAGGTCCTTAGCTTGTGGTCCAGTTTGCTTCTTGGTCTTTTTCTTCTTGTTCTTAGACCTCCGAGGTCCAGAAGAAATCACAAGAGCAGACTCCTTCATCCGCGGAGTCTTCATCTGTGACTGAGCGGTCACAAGTTTGTTCATTAGCCCAGCTAAATTGCATACAATCTCATTGCGCTTGAAGTTCATAACAAATCGTGAGAAGGAATCGTGGAGAGACTGTAGGATAAGGTCGGTTTGGAGAGAAGTATCCATTTTAAAATCAAGAGCCTCTAATCTCTCGATCATGGATATCATTTTGAGGACGTGTTCCCAACCTTCTCACCTTCCTTCATCCTTGCACCGAACAGCTTGCTTGGATATCTCATATCTAGCAATTCTGCGTGCTCACCATAAAGTTCGGTTAAGTGAGATAGAATCGCCAGCGTAAGTCATTTTCTCATGAGCTCTCAAGCTCATTAGACATAGAAGCCATCATGTATGCACGGACTTTTACGTCATCCTTAACCCACTTTTCGTGGTTTTCGATCTCTTCCCGATTTGCTCGTCCGCACAGAGGTGCCGGAATGTCCGTCTCTAAGACGTATCCCAAGCCTCTATACCGAGGACTATCATCGATTGCGGAGCCACCCACAAAATTAGGTCCAATCAGTGGTGTTCTTTTCGAGTTGCACTGCGAGTGGATTCATTGTCATATTGAGATTTGAGTCTGCATTAAGTACGATAGATTAATTAGTGACTCATTCAATTATGTTCGAGTATAGAATTAAGGTCTTTTCTATTCTTGTTACCCACCTCCCACTATTTTTATCGAATAACACACTCCCATGTGAAATCCTAAGTATCGTCTCTACTTCATAGTGGTGATCGAGTTCTTTATAAATCTTAATAGAGGGCAACCGAATGTGTTTCTAGTCTATTAATTTTCATAAAGTGGTGTCCAACACCAACCCATCTAATGGATGATTCGATCTTCTTTTTCCCCTTGTTCACTCCCCTCAACCTATACGGTTTCTATGGTTCGTGAACAAGTTAAGTTTATACCATCGACGTAAATCAGTTTCACAATGAATCTTATCCTAGCAACCTATCGTGTTTCTAGGGATAAAATTTGCTCCAACCGAAGGCATCCAATGCGCTCCCGGTAATTTATCCGTCCTCCCCGAACGACTACCCCGATAACTCGGAAGCATAGCACATCCGGTTTGGATTTCAATTTCCCGAAAACTCGATGGAGGGAAGGAAAACTTTGAAACCTTATAAACTTAATTATTTATTGTGGGAGAATTATCGCGATTAACGTTACACTTTGCACATTAATCATTTAAGCGCGTTTGTGGCATTCATACAATATGAAACAACCATTCACAACCTAGTTGCTACCAACATGTGGTTCATGGACCGTTCCTAGAAAACAAAAACTCCGTAATCTAATTACAAGTCTTCGTCTTGAATCTTCGTCTTCTCGAAATGGATCTTCCTCCGGTCTTCGTCATTACATATAAATTTTACATTGAAAATTGCATCCTAGATACAAGCATTTCTAGTAAAATAAATAGGCTCAAAACGGCCTTTACAACCCAATCGAATAAAACGAACGATTCAAAACTAAGTCCACGAACCACATCCCCATTCAAAAGCATTCATCCAATAAATACTATATAAATGAAAAGCGTATAGATACATTGATCCAATCAACAATACGAACCGATCAAATCGATTCACACAATCGGTAATATGATAACATTCAAAATAATTCGGTCGACCATAAATATTCCAATTAATCAAATTTCCCTTATAAAATGAAATACCATAAATCATTTTAATCATATTAAATCCAATTTAACATGCGGGAGATTAATTTTCAAAATACACGAAAAATCGAGCCGGGCAAAAAGGGTCGCTGGCCGAGTCACCACTGGCAGCCTTTCCTACAGACTAGCTGGCATGGCCGAGTCACGCCGGCTTCCGCCGCACGGCCCGTGTCTCCAAACGGTCGGGTGCTCGCGCAGGGCTGGGATCGCTGGACACGGCCCGTGTCACCAGACACGGCCGAGTCACCCTGGCAGCTTCCTGCCCTTTGTCCGAAAAGTCGTCCGACGACGATTCGGAGCTCGATTTTCGACCGGATATCCAATATAAATATTTTTCAACATTCATATCTTCAATATAAATCATATTTCCAAGAAATTAAGATTTATATTTAGACATAAACTTACGAAAAATATAACTACAACGAACGTAAAAATATATACCACGATTTTGACTAAAATGATTCCAAATCATTCACCATCTAATCAAGCATTCCAAATGCCAATATCGTATATATGATCGCAAGACCTACGCTCCGATACCACTGTTGGGATTCGGTGCCTAAAACGAAGGCCCAGCGGAAGCGGTAAAACAAAAATTAATTCGATCTGAATCCCTACGAGGATCGATCGAGCTACGTATATACGAATATCAAAACGAATAACAAGAGATATAGAAACTCACCCTTGTAGTCCGTTGATTAGATGGATAACCTTCTCTTGAGCTATTCCCCAAGCTTTGCTTGATCTCTACGAATCTATTCCGCTTCAAGCCCTTGAACGATCCAACGCCAAAAGCACCGCGTCTCTACTTGCCACGCGCCGGAAAACGAACGGAATGACAACACTTTGCTATCCTCCGAGGATACGGCTAGAGCTAAATGATGAAGCTATATATGTAAAGATTACTACACTCTAAGTGTTTTAATCTCACTCTCTCTATATGATTTTCTCTCAATTTTTCTCCAAGAAAAATGAAGAAGAAATGAATGAAGAAGATGAAGATAATTGAGAAAATAGTTTTTCTCTCTCTCTCTCTCAATCTTACTCACGTTGAAAGTGGCTTGGAATTCACTAGTGAGAGATGTCTTCATCTTCATTTTTTCAACTCTCCACATGCAGATCTCATAATTATGAGAATCAAAGCCCCACCACTTCAATGATCAAAACATTAAAGAATGGAACAAGGGTCCATATGAAAGTGGGTGGAAATGAGGGGGGCGGCCCATGTAGAAATCGGACAAGTTCGGTTCATTTCGGACTCCCGCGAGTCCAAACAGATAAACTCCGATTCTGTTCCGATGTATTTGTGTCGTTTAATTAATCCAATTAATTAAACATATCAAATACAAAATAACATAATTAATTTCTCCAAGAAATAAATATATTCATGAATTAAATTAATCACCCAGTGAAATATTTAATTCATTAGGCTGTAAATCAATTTATCCAATAAATCGGTTTAGACATCCAATGTCCCAAATTAGATATCCAATATCTAATATTCATAATGAGAGAATTAGCTTAATTCATTCCATCGTCAATCCTAATGCGCGACTCGGTAGGTCCGTCTCAGTCAGCAATGGGAGGAACCAAAGAGTAGTAGCACCACCTAGCCAGCCTGGCGGCCTACACTGCACTTAACCGAGAACGAATGATTGGGATCATTCAAGAACCATTCTTTCGTGAATACCAGTATACGTATAAACCCTTCTTTCAAATGTCCCGATCAAGTTATAGAGTCACGGTCAGTCAAACCCTATCTGTACTTGACGCTATGCATGCGTTAATGCAAATCGAGATCATCGAGCTGTCGTGTATCTAATACAACTAGCTCCAATGCTTTGGCCAAAGACTTATGATCTCATTTGCCAATAACCGCATAGGACATATAACCCACTTGTAATATCCATGTATTTTAGTATTCGTGTGTGTGTTGTTTCAGACGTATTTAGTTGAGAATTTATTCGTAATTTCCATGTTGAATTATGGTTATTTGGAACCGTGTGTTTTGACGATCGGAATTGGAATGTTTATGGTTGGTAATTGTCAAGTTTTGTGATTTCCGGAGTATGTTTGCTTTGGACGGAATGTAGAAGTGGTGACTCGAGAGTTATGGCTGTAAGATATGAATGTATTACCAAAAGGGTGTTAATAGAATAAGAGTAGATATTTCCGAATTGTGATTTACACAAGGGCTGAATTCGATCGATCACCATAAATTCTACAAAAATCAAAAAATTATAAAATTTTACAGGATTGTAGAGAATTGAGTTAGCTTTCCGATGGTTCAAACGGTGAGTCAATCGGAGTCCGGACGAAGGAGTTATGGTCGAAATAGCGGACCCTGGTGCAGTGACACGGCCGTGTCATTTGACGCGGGCGTGTCGAGCTATTACGGTTAAGCAAAAACGTTCTGGATGGGTGACACGACCCCTGACTCGACCGTGTCATTTGACACGACCGGAAGTGTAGAAATGATGAAAAACCCATTTCGGGAGCTATATATATCCTTTGGTCGATTTTTTGGGCATTCTAGCACCTTCCATTCATCCTCCACCTAGAATCCTCCATCTTAAACTCCAAAATCAAGCCATAAACATGTTCCAAACACTATAAAATCAAGATATCAAGTTCATTATTGAAGAATTATCCATCTCTTGGTTGAATTAAGGTATGTGGTTGAAGTGCTTCAAGTTATTTGAAATAATTTTGGGGTTTGTTGGGAATTCTTGATTCAAGTTCGTTTTGGATTTGGATTATGTTAGATAATGATATTGTAATCATGTTCCTTTGTTTTCCCTCAAAGTTTATGGATTAAATTCCGAGTTTTTAATCCGTTCTTGGGTTCGACCTTTGTCGCCTCCGTAGTGTTCGATTAAATGTCTCTAAGGGTATACTTAGGGTGAATCTTTCCATTTCCGTGGTGTTGTGTTTTGATTCGGTATTTCGATGTGTTAGGATCGAATCGTTGAAGTAAATTCGGACCGTACATTCATCCGTTCGCCGTTTCTCGTGTCGTTCAAATTGAGGCAAGTACTTTGATTGTGTTTAATGTACTTCGTGTGAATATGTAAAAATGGAATTTGTGCCAATTGTTGATCGAGTGTGTGTGAGCCGAGTAAAACCAGTGAGGGTCCCCTGGGGTCCGGTAGGCTGCGTATCCCTACGGATCACTCGGTTGGGCTATACACCAGGGAGGGCCTGACGAGGTGTCTCTGGGGTGTGTATCTTGCTTGAGAGGTACAGGGCCAGTATAGCTCGGGAGGTTGTTTTGTGATGATAACTGTGATGTGGTATTCCGGAATATCTGTGATGGCAGTATGATTTCTGTGATTTTTGTTGATTATTCACTTGTTGTACATATTCTAGAATCATTGTACTTGCACCGGCTTCTTGCTGACCCCTTCTGGGGTGGATATACTTTTGTGTATTCAGGTACAGGTCCAGTGGGAGGACTAGCACAGGACGGACACGAGCTTGGTGGGCAGCATTGATATCGTACATCATTTTGAGTTGGTGGTCGTATGGTCATGGTCAAAGTCGTGTTTTAGTTTTGTACTCGCGCGGGTACTGTCCAGTGTTGTATGTCATGTCATTATTAATGGTTAATGATGTTGTTGTATTCCCGTGGTGAACGGTCATATTGGTTATGATTCCTCGGGATGATATGTTGTTTGGTATTGTGCTGTATGTCATGTTGAAATTGAAGTTGGTTTTGAATGTATGAACATTTATGTTTGTCGTATTTAATGTGTTTTATTTGGGTCTAAGCCTGGTAGGTTCTCCAAAAAGGATCTACGGCGCTGTAATATCTCCGTAAATCATGGGGGTGTTACAGAATATGGTATCAGAGCCTAGGTTTATGGATACCTAGGCTGTCGGTGTTTTGGGTCTGTTAAATTGAGTCAGTTGTTGTCTACGATATCATTAGCATGCTACCACCCCGTGTTGCCTGTGCTGGAAGACTCTTCGGATGTTGGTTATTTCTTCCCTTCGGAAATAATTACCTTAATATTGTGCAATCTATTATTGTAATCGTTTCCTTGTTGAACCATTCTTATTCTTCAGTATGCCGAGAGGTAGAGCTTTCCGTCAACGCGGTCGTGGTCGAGGTCGTGGCAGAGTAGTAGTGTCCGAGTCCGAGAGGTCCGTTTCAGAATCGGCATCTCGTTCTGCGACTAGGTCGGACCCGATCCCTTCGGGAGGTTCAGATGGAGACTCGGAGGCCGAAGTGCCTAACGTTCTTCAACAAGTTGTAACACAAGTGCACCAATTGGCACAAGTGGTGCAGAATATTAATACTAGCAGAACGGTTGAGGATCGATGGCTTCAAGAGGTTATGAAAATGAACCCTCCCAGATTCGATGGTTCCGGTGATGCGAACAATTGGCATCATTGGTTAGTTGAGCTGGAGAAGATCTTTGACGGTATTGGTTGTCCTGAAGCCAAGAGAGTCCCGATTGCTCAATATCTGACAGTTGATGACGCTTCGGACTGGTGGCGAGCTGTTAAGCCCAAGGACCGTGATGTCACTTGGGAAGAATTTAAAGAATTGATGGAAGCTCAATATTGTCCAGCGCCGGTACAATTAGCAAGAGTCAGTGAGTTCTTCAGAGCCCAACCCGAAGATGTTCCTATTTCTGAAGCAATCAAGGCATACAACAAGCAGTTAGTGTATGTCCAAGATCGAGTTAAGGATGAGATAGACAAAATACTTCATTTCGATGCAAGGATGAAACCGGAGGTCCGAAAGTATATGGCGGGCCTTGGGTGTACTACTTTGAGAGAATATCAGGATAGAGCACTTGCTTATGAGATGGTGTCAGTTCCGGTTCCTGCAGTTTCGAGCTCGAAGAAACCAAAATTTTCTGGTAGTTTCCGAGGCAGTGGATCGCGTAGGCCTCAATCTTCTGTGCAATCTTCTGTTGGTTCCCCTCAACCTAGTGGAGGAGTGCCCAGAGTTTGTTTTAATTGTGGAAATCCGGGACATGTCAGTTCTCGTTGCACTTCTCGCCCCATTGATTGTTTTAAGTGTGGGAAGCAGGGTTATCGCGCATTATATTGTGAGTCAGTAGGCAAAATCTTCTCTAAACAGTCCCCTACTCCGCCGGCACAAGCATGGTCAGCCAACTCCGAGTGTTGGACGTGGCAGCGGCAGAGGTAAAACCGAGCATAAGGATGCATCTAGCATTGGATCAGCCCCACCCCGATTGTATGAGATGAGGAGGACTGATGACGTAGGGACTGCCACTACGTCAGGTATTGTTTATATTTTGATGCACCCGGTAGATGTATTGTTTGATTCTGGAGCTATGCATTCTTTTATATCATTATCTTGTGTGAATTGTTTGGGCCTAGACGGTCTCTCTTCATGTGAACCTTTTATTGTTGGGCTGCCAAGTGGGGAAAGGATAGTTGGTGATCAAGAGATTGCCAATTGTCCTGTAACCATTGGCAGTAAAGATTGGTCATCCGATTTGATTGTGATCGATATGATAGGAGAGGATTTAATCCTCGGTGATGATTGGTTAAATCGGCATGGAGCGATAGTAGATTATCGTCGGAAAATAATTTCGATAGTCGCGCCGGATGGTACTGAACACGTTTTTGAAGGGCAGAAACCTGGTCCTTCTGGGAAGATTATTCGAGTCATGAAAGCGATGAAATTATTGCGACAAGGTTGTACCAGTTATTGGTGTTACGCGTTGAAGTCGGAAGTTAGCGAGGTACAATTATCCTCTGTTCCAGTTGTGAATGAATTTCTAGACATATTTCCGGATGATTTGCCGGGATTGCCACCACATCGTGAAGTAGAGTTCGTCATCGAACTAGAGCCCAATGCGGCGCCAATATCCAAGGCACCGTACAGAATGGCCCCATCGGAAATGTTAGAATTGAAGAAACAATTGGGTGAATTGTTGGACAAAGGTTATATTCGGCCTAGTATGTCTCCATGGGGTGCACCGGTATTGTTTGTACGAAAGAAAGATGGGTCCTTACGGCTATGTATTGACTATCGTGAGTTGAATAAACTCACTATTAAGAACAAGTATCCGTTGCCAAGAATCGATGATCTATTTGATCAATTACAAGGGGCTACGGTTTTCCAAGATTGATTTGAGGTCGATATTACCAATCGCGAATTTGAGATTGGATATCCTGTGTCAAGATTTCGAACGAGGTATGGGCATTACGAATTCGTAGTTATGCCATTCGGTTTAACAAATGCTCCGTGGCCTTTATGCAGCTTATGAACAAAACTTTTATCGAATATCTCGATAAATTTGTAGTGGTGTTTATCGACGATATATTAATCTATTCCAAAAGTGAGACGGAACATGCCGAACACTTGAGGATCGCGTTGAGTATTTTGAGGGCTAATAAGCTTTATGCTAAATTTTCTAAGTGCGAGTTCTGGCTTAGAGAGGTCTCTTTTCTGGGACACATCATCTCAGCCGATGGTATTCGAGTAGACCCTCAAAAGGTTGAAGCAGTCTTAGCTTGGGAGCCTCCACGGAATGTTAAGGAAGTTCGGAGTTTTCTAGGATTAGCGGGCTATTATCGTCGATTTGTTGAAGGATTCTCGAAAATTGCTCGACCGCTCACCTTATTATTGCTGAAGACACAGAAATTTGAGTGGAGTGATAAGTGTCAGAAGAGTTTCGACGAGTTGAAAAAAACGTTTGACTACGTCTCCGATCCCAGCCTTACCACAAGGAATGGAAGGTTTCGTTATTTATAGTGATGCTTCTAAACAAGGATTGGGATGTGTATTGATGCAAAATGAGAGAGTAGTGGCTTATGCATCTCGACAATTAAAGCCATACGAGATGAATTATCCTACGCATGATCTTGAGTTAGCCGCTGTGGTGTTTGCGTTGAAAATTTGGAGACATTACTTGTATGGTTCTTCTTGTCGAGTGTATACGGATCATAAGAGCTTGAGGTACATATTTACGCAGAAGGAGCTAAATATGCGTCAGCGGCGATGGTTGGAACTGCTTAAAGATTATGATCTTGACATTCTTTACCATCCACGTAAAGCGAACGTCGTTGCCGATGCGTTAAGCCGCAAGTCAGTCGTGCTGCAGAAGTTGGAACTACTTACCATTCAACGGAAGCTTAGACGAGAGTTGATTGATATGGAAATTGAAGTTTGGCCTCACAGAACTCAAGGACAGTTGCGTTTCCTTGAGATTACGTCCTCCGTGATGGAAGATATTAAGTCCAAACAATTAGATGATCTCTCAATTGTGCAGCTTGGAAGACAAGCATAGAGGAAAAGCTCCTGGATTCTTAATCGATGAAGACGGAGTTCTTCAATTCCGAGGTAGAACTTGTGTACCTAATCGGGATGATCTCAAACAGGTAATTTTGAATGAAGCACATTCTACTCCGTACTCGATTCATCCGGGTATGAGTAAAATGTATAAGGACTTGAAGAAAAAATTTTGGTGGCCGAACATGAAGAAAGATGTAACGGAATTCGTGTCAAAATGCTTGACTTGTCAGCGGATTAAAGCGGAGCATCAGAGACCTGCGGGTAAATTGCAACCGCTACCAATTCCGGAATGGAAGTGGGAAGATATAGCGATGGATTTTATTGTGGGAATGCCAAAGACGCGAACTGGAGTGAATATGATTTGGGTAATCGTTGATCGGCTAACCAAATCCGCACACTTTCTGGGCATTAGAGATACTTGGGGACCAAAGAGGTTGGCTCGGTTATTTATTGCGGAAATTGTGAAACTCCATGGTACACCGAAAAGTATAGTGTTTGATCGCGATAGGCGTTTTGTGTCGCATTTCTGGCAAGCAGTACATCGAGCAATCGGTACCAAATTGAATTTCAGCACCGCTTATCATCCCTGCATGCATTTGACAATGGAGAGGACGATCCAAACACTGGAAGATATGTTGAGGGCTTGTGCGTTAGACTGGAAAGAAGATTGGGAGACTCGTTTACCATTGATTGAATTTGCGTACAATAACAGTTGGCATAGTTCGATTGGGATGGCTCCGTTTGAAGCATTATATGGAAGACGGTGTAGATCGCCAATCTGTTGGGACGAGCCGTACGAGTTACTTGGAGTAGAACCGGACTTGGTGGTTCAAACACGGGAAAAAGTCGCAATTATTCGGCAAGGGTTGTTGATCGCTCGAGTCGACAAAGTCATATGCCGACGTCGTCGCCGACTGCTAGAGTTCCAGGCGGGAGACCATGTGTTGTTGAAAGTATCGCCGACTCGTGGAGTTCTTCGGTTTGGTAAGAAGGGGAAGCTTAGTCCTCGTTATATTGGCCCCTTCGAGATCCTGGACAAGGTAAGCGATGTAGCTTATCGACTAGCGTTGCCTCCAACGCTTAGCCATGTTCATGATGTATTCCATGTTTCGCAACTACGCAAGTATGTTCCCGATCCCAGCCATGTTATTGACTATCAAGAGATTGAAGTTAATGAAGATGTTACGTATGAAGAACAACCGGTAACCATACTAGAGCGACGAGTGAAACAATTGCGACGGAAAGTGATTCCGTTAGTAAAGGTCCAATGGTCTAAGCATGGAATTGAGGAGGCCACGTGGGAGACCGAGGATAGTATGCGTGCCCGATACCCCGAACTTTTTGTATCTTAAGTTTCGGGACGAAACTTCTTTTTAGGGGGTAAGGGTGTAATATCCGTGTATTTTAGTATTCGTGTGTGTGTTGTTTCGGACGTATTTAGTTGAGAATTTATTCGTAATTTCCATGTTGAATTATGGTTATTTGGAACCGTGTGTTTTGACGATCGGAATTGGAATGTTTATGGTTGGTAATTGTCAAGTTTTGTGATTTCCGGAGTATGTTTACTTTGGATGGAATGTAGAAGTGGTGACTCGAGAGTTATGGCCGTAAGATATGAATGTATTACCAAAAGGGTGTTAATAGAATAAGAGTAGATATTTCCGAATTGTGATTTACACAAGGGCTGAATTCGATCGATCACCATAAATTCTACAAAAATCAAAAAATTATAAAATTTTACAGGATTGTAGAGAATTGAGTTAGCTTTCCAATGGTTCAAACGGTGAGTCAATCGGAGTCCGGACAAAGGAGTTATGGTCGAAATACCGGACCCTGGTGCAGTGACATGGCCGTGTCATTTGACGCGGGCGTGTCGAGCTATTACGGTTAAGCAAAAACATTCTGGATGGGTGACACGACCCCTGACTCGACCGTGTCATTTGACACGACCGGAAGTGCAGAAATGATGAAAAACCCATTTCGGGAGCTATATATATCCTTTGGTCGATTTTTTGGGCATTCTAGCACCTTCCCTTCATCCTCCACCTAGAATCCTCCATCTTAAACTCCAAAATCAAGCCATAAACATGTTCCAAACACTATAGAATCAAGATATCAAGTTCATCATTGAAGAATTATCCATCTCTTGGTTGAATTAAGGTATGTGGTTGAAGTGCTTCAAGTTATTTGAAAGAATTTTGGGGTTTGTTGGGAATTCTTGATTCAAGTTCGTTTTGGATTTGGATTATGTTAGATAATGATATTGTAATCATGTTCCTTTGTTTTCCCTCAAAGTTTATGGATTAAATTCCGAGTTTTTAATCCGTTCTTGGGTTCGACCTTTGTCGCCTCCGTAGTGTTCGATTAAATGTCTCTAAGGGTAGAACTTAGGGTGAATCTTTCCATTTCCGTGGTGTTGTGTTTTGATTCGGTATTTCGATGTGTTAGGATCGAATCGTTGAAGGAAATTCGGACGGTACATTCATCCGTTCGCCGTTTCTCGTGTCGTTCAAATTGAGGCAAGTACTTTGATTGTGTTTAATGTACTTCGTGTGAATATGTAAAAATGGAATTTGTGCCAATTGTTGATCGAGTGTGTGTGAGCCGAGTAAAACCAGTGAGGGTCCCCTAGGGTCCTAGAGTCGCGTATCCCTACGGATCACTCGGTTGGGCTATACACCGTGGAGGGCCCGACGAGGTGTCTCCGGGGTGTGTATCTTGCTTGAGAGGTATAGGGCCGATAGCTCGGGAGGTTGTTTTGTGATAATAATGTGATGTGGTATTCGGAATATCTCGTGATGGCACTATGATTTCGTGATTTTTGTTGATTATTCACTTGTTGTACATATTCTAGAATCATTGTACTTGCACTGCTTCTTGCCGACTTCTCGGGGTGGATATACTTTTGTGTATTCGTGCACAGTGTCCAGTGGGAGGACTAGCACAGACGGACACGAGCTTGGTGGGCGTGATTGATATCGTACATCATTTTGAGTTGGTGGTCGTATGGTCATGGTCAAAGTCGTGTTTTAGTTTTGTACTCGCTGGTACTTGTCCAAAGGTTGTATGTCATGTCATTATTAATGGTTAATGATGTTGTTGTATTCCCGTGGTGAATGGTCATATTGGTTATGATTCCTCGGGATGATATGTTGTTTGGTATTGTGTTGTATGTCATGTTGAAATTGAAGTTGGTTTTGAATGTATGAACATTTATGTTTGTCGTATTTAATGTGTTTTATTTGTGTCTAAGCCTGGTAGGTTCTCCAAAAAGGATCTACGGCGCTGTAATATCTCCGTAAATCATGGGGGTGTTACACCACTCACTAACGGGAGAAAGAATTCTATCTTGGTATTCAGTAGGACCTGCTACTTGCCCGTCAAGATGCACGTCGAGGTTGACCCCCGCCTTCCGGTTTACAGGGTCGAACTACTCTAATGAAAATCTTGACGTCACAAGCACATCCCTACTAAATCCTCAAGACGAAGGTTCACGAATACCTATCACAACCTTTCGATTCTGTCATTGGATCGTCCGAGCGAAATCATGTGACGTATCGAGGGTGTGTCGGTTCGAGTATACTAATCTAATTAGCATACCTATAACGTGTGCTCCCACTAACCATTAGTGTTCGACAAGCACTCTCCATGTCAAAGAACACGTCATACAAGTCTTCACATAAACATAACGCCCAGTCAAGTTTCATCGACTTGCGAACGATTAAGTATTTGAGCTATAACCTTTCCAGTGCCGACCCCCTTATCCAATAAGGAGTGGAACGTTTTGCTCTCAAATACACGGACTAGTTTCTATATGTTTATTTACGAGTTAGGAATGCCAGTAACTACCAGTAAATAAAGAAACATTCATTTGCCTTATATAAATGGTTTACATAATTACAAGTACAATGCCCTCACTCAACAACCTCTGAGTGGCATTCGAGGGCATACTCCTAACAACAATTACAGACTGATAATTACTGAATGAAAATGAATGAATTACAACCGGGTATTACAACGGTTGGATCAATCGCTTGTTGCATCCTGTCCACATGATCGCATGCCATGTGCCACCGTAGATTATCTCAGGCTCTCACGGTTGGATCAATCACTTGTTGCATCCTGACCACATGATCACGTGCCATGTGTCACCGTAGACCTTCAACCATATCCACACATTCACACAAATAACATATCACATCAAGGATATTCAAACAATTCGCAAGAGGCATCAAACACTTAGCAAAACACCACGTCAAACCACAACGCACCGAAATGAAATAATATACGCCCACACGCAATACCAAGTGCAACATCAACACCAAACATATCCATAGAGTTCACATAGTCATTCTCAAACCACACCATTTACAAAACACACGCGTTTTGAAAGCAAGCCTTTAACAAGGCTAAACCGAATCTTTTGAAAGTTCGAAACACACGATCAAATAAATACATAGAGATGGTTACTAATTATCATATCCACAAAACAAGAATTGTATGTACAAGGTACTTGCCAAGAAATCGACACACAAGTATCTCGACGAACACGGCTCAACCGGAAAGCTTCGAAACGCCCGATGCTTTCGAAAAGGAAAACGACAACGAACGGAAGGGTTCAACTTGGTTTCTTCACAAGAAACTCGACCCTAACAACATATCATTAATAAATCAATGATCATACGATGAGGAATAATTGTAGAACGCCCGAAAACCCCTCTAAGACATTTTACCGGACACCTTCAAGGCGTTGACTAAGAACTCGACCAAAACAACGAATCGAAACGATCCAACCATGGAATAATAAAGGAAATGATATAATACATCTAAATATTCATCAATACATCATAATCCTAACTTAAATCGGATTAATCGGACGAAAACAACCAAAATACCCAAATTCCCCAAAACTAGATTTCTAGGAAATCTGACCTGATTCGGTAGATCGGAGGATGTTATAGGATTGATGATTGATGATATGAACTCCAAGACTTCATGGATATATTGTACAACAACATCTCTCTATGACCAATACACCCCCAGCCGAGGAAGAGAAGAAAACCGAGTGAAAATGGCTGAAGAAAACGTCTGCAGGGCCATAAATAAGTGCCGGTGCCGCAGCCGCGGCCCAAGAGTGTGCCGCGGCACAGGCCCAAAAATGGCTCCCAGTGGTCGGCAGTGTGCCGCGGCTCGGCCGGCGTGTGCCGCGGCACCCGGTATAGTCGGTTTGGCCGAAAAATGCCACAGAGTGTGCCGCGGCCCTGCCAACATGTGCCGCGGCCCACGGTGCGGCCTGCTCGGCCGGAAGCTATAGATCACTGCCGGCCGTGACTCGGCCAGAAGTTGCCGAGCACTACCGGCCGTGACTCGGCCAGTGCCGGCCTGGGCCCAGATTGCCCGGCCATGACTCGGCCGGGGCCAACTCCGACGGCCCGAACGACCCCGAAACCCGAACCTGAATACGAATCGATGATACGGTTACGACGTACTTGCAAAGACGAATCTAAGAGCTAAGAGAACACACAATTCCGACCACCCGAAGGCTCGGAATTCAACAACGGAAGTAATTACCTAAAACTTTGGGAAATTACGAAAATGGCCCAAAACGTCCGAAAATCACGATACGCGATCGAAACACTAAACCAAAGCTCGCAACATGAATAATAACATTAAATGAACTTACGAGAAACTCGAAACAATAATTTCGGATGAGATTCGCAAGAATCGAACTCAAGTGCGGAAAAGTCGCTAAAAAGCTCGGAACTCAATAAAACGATACCGAAACGAACTCGGATGACAAAAAGTACAGAATTAATCATTCTCGAAATGACGAAACGGTCATGAGCGAGTCATCAAAACGGACTCTAGCCAAAAAAAGAAATTTACCGAAAATCGAAAATTGCGGATATTACAATTACTCATATCCTTTCGTTTTTCCTCACTATGAGGAGACATATTCGAGGAGAGTTTTATTCCATGTCGCATCGGAAGGAACCCTTTTTTAGAATAATCCATCTTAAATTGCTTTAAGATATTATCTATATAGAGGGCTTGGGAAAGACCTATTGTTCTCTTCGCTCTATCCCGATGGAGCTGAATACCAAGAAGGTTGCTTCTCCCAAGTCTTTCATGGAGAAATTACTCGAAAGACAAGCTTTCACAGAACTGAGCATTCCCACATCATTTCCTATCAGTAGAATGTCATCTACATATAGTAATAAGAATGCGATTTTGCTCCCACTAACCCTCTTGTATACACAAGGTTCCTCTTCATTTTGCACGAAGTCAAACTCTTTGACTGCCTCATCAAAACGAAGGTCCCAACTACATGAAGACTGCTACAGTCTATTTCATGGAGTCTACATCCACCATTGCTTGGTCATTGGTCGCGGGTCGGTTTCTTGTTTATCACCTGGAACCTCGTGGAAACCCAGTTCCTCTAAATGCATAAAACTATACCTATTAGGTAATTGAGACACCCTACTAGACCTACGAGGTGGTTGTACTTGTGTTTTAGAAGGTTCGGTTCCAATTTCTTACACAGATGTCTCCTAAGGAGTTTCATTGTATTCTTCCAAAGAAATATTTCTACTTGCTCCGCCTTCCTGAATGAACTCTTCTTCCAGGAAGTGTGCATGTAAAACAACAACGATCTTTTGATCTTTAGGAATGTGGAATAGATAACCCATCGTCTCAGATGGTAATCCAATGAAACGTCTCCTCACGGACCTTGCTTTTATTTTGTCTACATTAGTCTTATTGACATAGGCGGGACATCCCCAAAGCCTAATATGATTAAGACTTGGTTTACTGTCCTCCCACATCTCATGTGGAGTTTTAAGAATGGATTTGGAAGGAAATTTGTTCAAGATATATGCAGCAGTTAGGAGTGTATACCCCCACAGGTAAATCGGTAAGTCAGTATTGCCTAGCATGGAACGGACCATGTCCAACAAGGCCTGGTTCCTTCTTTCTGACACACCATTTAACTGAGGAGTGTTAGGAATATGCCCTCGAATGCCACTCAGAGGATGAGAGAGTGAGAGCAATTGTATTGTAATTATGAATATTATATTTAATAAGGCAATTATTATTTCTATATTATTGTATATCACTGGCATTGTGATTTGGTATATAGAATAGTAGTCCTTGCATTTGAGAGTGAACATTCTACTCCTTATAGAGATAAGGAGATAGGCACTAGAAGTGTTTAGAGCTCGAATGCTTAACTAGTTCGCAAGTCGATAAAACTTAACAGACATTAAGTTTTAATAAGACTTGTATAATCGATGCTAGGACGTGTGCACGTCTTGATAGCATAGTTATAAGTATATTGGTGGGACCAAGATACTCGAACATGACTCATACTCGATCTACCACACGGTATTCACTCTGAGAGTCGATGACGAATCGAAAGGTTGTGATAGTATACGTGGACCTTTGACTTGAGGGTTCGAGAAGATGTGTCTGTGACGTTTAGTTTGTCATTAGAGTAGTTAGACTCATTTGCTTAATTGCTGAGTCGACCTCGAAGTGCGGACTATACGGGCAGGTAGCAGTCTTTGTTGTACGCCAAGAAAGGATTCTATCTCCTGTTAGTGAGCAGGCGAATGTCCTATATGGTTAATGGCAAATAAGATCATAAGTCTTTGGCCAAAGCATTCTGATATAGTCGTATTAGATACACTATTAATCAGTCGGTCTTGATTTGCATTAACACATGTATAGAGTTTAGTCAACAGTAGGGTTTGACTTTACCGTGACCCGAAGACTTGACCGGGACATCTGATGAAGGGTCTATACGTATATAGTATTCACGACATAATGGTTCTGGAATGACTCGTTCATTCATTCTCAGTCGGGGTTTACAGTGCGGCCCGCTAGGCTGGCTAAGTGCTGCCCGCACTCATTGGTTCCTCCGAATGCCGGCTGAGACGAACCTACGGAGTTGCGCAATAGGATCATTGATGGATAAATGTGAATTTATAATCTCTCTTATAATATTAGATATTAGATATCTAATTTTGATTTATCGGATAAATCAAATAGCGGTCTTATGAATTGTAAGTAGGTTACTAGGTGATTACTTTAATTCATAAATTATATTTCTTAGAGAAATATATATTTGTGTTTGATATAATTAATTAATTGGATTAATTAATTAGTCCAAACACATTGGAAATAAAACGGATTCGTTTGACGAACATCCGTACACGAGGGATTCGTTTTGACGAACATCCAAGATTACGAGCCGAGTAAATTCGACCCGTCTTCTTGGAAATTTCCCTTAAGGCCGCCCCCCCTCCATCTCTTGTCTCTTATATACTTATTTTATGTCACTAGGTAACATATGTGAGGTGTATTTGATACCCTCAATCATGTGTTAAAGGTAGACTTTCATTTTTTTATAAATAAAAGTCTTTAAAAAGGAGTGAGGACAACTTCTTCTTGCTTTAACTCATAATCACGAATTTGAGAGAGAGAGAGAGTAAGGTTGAAAACTTCATCTTGATCTTAGAGACAAGATATAATAAGAATACATTGAGAGAGAAAATTCCTACAAGCTTCCCTAGCCGCATTCTTGAAGAAAGGAAGCTTGTCGATTTTTCCATCAAGTTCCGGCGTGTGAAGTAGAGGCATCTTGCTTTAGGTGCTTGGAACGAAGGTCTCTTCATCATCATCATCATCATACGAAGGTTTTTCAGAGACATCATAGGTATGGGACTTTGATTCCTTGATCTTCGTATTTTTCTTTTCGTATATACGTTACTTGATCGATCCTCTTAGGGATTCCGTTTATTCTTCCGTTGCATTTATTTTCTGTGGAATCCCAACAGTGGTATCGGAGCGAGGTCAAATATATCGTATATACGATCATCTTTGCATTTGGAATGTTATTTGATGATGTTTATGATTTAGAATCATAATAGATATAATCGAAGAAATTTAATCGTTCGTAGTAAGTCACGTTTCGACTATTTTATGTGAATTATAAATCTGAAAAATTTGATTTTTTTTTATTTATAAGTTCTTCATGAAGTTAAGAAACTTTTTCGTTTTGGAAGCGAGTCGAAAAAATGAGAAAAACGCGGGTTAAACACGAATACCGCACGAAGACGCAGCTGCCGGCAGCTTATCGATCGCCGCTCGCCGCCGAGAGTGACTCGGTAGGCTATCGTAGCTGCTCGGCCTGCCAGCGATGGCCGAGAGTGACTCGGTCCGGGCGGTTTTTAGTTTTCGGCCCGATTTTGAATCGGGCCGTAATGGGTGACATCGATTTTCCGACTCCATTTTTGTATTTATATTTCGTTGTAATAATTTCCGAAATTTAAATTGGATTTAATTAGATTTAATAAAATATTTGGAATATTTTTTTAAGGGAAATTATTAGACGAGAATATTGTTTTGGCCGGATTACTTTGAACGGATTAAGATGACGATTATAAATATTAATTTGATTAATATTGTAGAAATTAAATAAATTAATTTTTTATATTAATTGGATTAATATATTAATTGATTATTTAATTTCATTTACCGTTACATGTTGTATGGAATGTCTTATGTGATGGTGATATAGCTCGTGGACTTAGTTGTTGATTTGTTCGATTCGATATGGTTGTAAAGACCATTTTGAGCCTATTTATTTTTACTAGAAAATATGTATAAAAGAACGTATTGTTCAATGATGTAATTATTCATATGGCTATGACGAAGACCGAAGACGACCGACTGGAAGACGAAGAATCAATACTGTATTTTTCTTTTCGTTATTTGGCTTGGCCCAATACTTAAGAAAAAGTCCATGAGCTATATGTTGGTAGTAACTAGGTTGCTATTTATTGTTTTTCATTTTGAATAATTGACAAACCACAAACCGCGCTTATAAATGGATTAATGTGCAAAGTGTAACATATAATTGCGTTAATACTCCCACTTACAAACACTAAGTTATAAAGGTTACGAGGTTTCCTACCCTCCGTCAAACTCATGGAAAATTGAAATCTAAACCGGAATATTATTCTTCCGAGTATGTCGGGGTAATATTTTTGGGGAAAGTTGATAAATTCCTAGAGTGCATTAGATGCCTTTGGTTGTGACAAATCAAACCCCTATAAACCGTATGGGTTGCCGGGTAAGATTCAATTGTCAGACTAATAGGAGTTGACGGTTTAAATTTAGATAGTTCAGCGAGCCAAAGAAACCGAATGGGTTGAGGGCAAGTGAACTAGGGGTAAAAGAAGATCGAATCATCCATTAGATGGGTTGGTATTAGACACCACTTTATAAAGAATAATAGAATATTAATCGTATGGGTTGCCCTCTAATAAACTTTGTAAAGAAATCGATCACCACTATGAAGTCACCCAAGACTTCCGGATTTAACATGGGAGTGTGTAAATGCCGATAAAATAGTGGGAGCCGAGTTATGAATAAAGAAAGTCCTTAAATTCTTTACTCGGATCATAATTAAACAATCACTAACGAATCTCAAATTATTCTCTGCAGTTAACAAAACTCTCAATATGACAATGAACCCACTCGCTATACTACTTGAAAAGAACGTCTGATCGTCCGAACTATGTGGGTGGCCGGAACTTGAGGATTGTCCTAACTATGGAAATGCTGGGATACGTCTTGGAGGCGGACATCCCAGCGGCTCCTGCAAGAACCCGAGCCAATCAGGAAGATGTCGATGCCCATGAGAAATGTAAAAGACGACATAAGAGTGCGAGGGTACATGTTAGGCTCAATGAACAATGAGCTTCAACGTGCCCATGAAAAGATGACGTCTTCACGAGCCATCTTAGCGCACCTGGCTGAGCTCTATGGAGAGCATAGCCGAACTGCTAGATATGAGATATCAAAGCAATTATTCGACGCCAGGATGAAGGAAGGAGAGAAGGTTGGGGACCATGTCCTCAAGATGATCTCGATGATTGAGAGATTGGAAGCTCTTGATTTTCAGATGCATGCATCTCTCCAAACTAACCTTATCCTGCAGTCACTTCCTGACTCCTTTTCCCAATTTGTCATGAACTTCAACTGCAATGAGATTGCATGTAACTTAGCTGGGCTAATGAATAAACTGACGACCGCCTACCTCGAGATGAAGACAAAGGAAAGGAAGTCAAGATTGTGATTTCTTCTAATACTTGGAAGTCCAAGAATAAGAAGAAAAAGAACAAGCGATTATGTCCGATAGCCAAGATCGACAAGGGAAGGGCAAGGCCCCAATGGTTCAAAAGAGCAAAGGGGCCAAGAAAACGGATGTATGCCTCAATCATGCGGTGAGCTAGGCCACTGGAAGAGGTATTGTCCAAAGCTTGACCGTAATGCGCCTTCAGTGCGGAACTATTGGTTTTAGAAACAAATTGTTCAGAATCGTATATTCTACTTCTTGGATACTTGATTCCGGTGCGAGTTCTCACATTTGTACAATGAATCGGGATCTGGAACGAAGTAGGAAGGCTGGATTCGGGGAGGTGATGGTCACCGTCGGAAGTGGGCATAGTGTCGAGGCTTCGATATCGGATCCCTTATGTTGGATTTAGAATCGGTTTTATTCTCACTTTAGATGATGTACTTGTTTTGCCCAAGGGCACAAGAATATTGTATCAATTCGGTCATGGACCGAAAGGGATTTCACTTCTTTATTGGAGATGGGTCTGTCGTATTTATTTCGAAATAAATTGGTTGGTATCATACATTATTAAATGGTTTATACCATTTAAATTTAAAGAATAAGACAATGTGAACACTATAACTAGGAAGCGTGGTAGGGATGAAACGAACCAAGCACTTAAGTGGCATCTTAGACTTGGTCATATCGGTCGGACCAAGGTTCATAAAATGGAGAAAGATGGGCTTACGGGTCCATTGGGATCAGATCCCTATCCAACTTGTGAATCTTGCCTTCAAGGCAAAATGACTAAGTTACCCTTCGCAGGACTTTTGAAAGAGCTGCTGAAAAACTGGATTGATCCATACCGACGTCTGTGGCCCTTTTGAAGTGGCACGAGACGGCTTTCGATTTCATTACATTCACCGATGACCATACCTGTATGGATTCGTGTACTTAATGAAACATAAGTCTGAAGCTTTTGATAAATTCAAGGAATTTAAAGCCCTAGTTGAAAATCAAACAGTTAAACGAGTTAAGACTCTTCGGTCATACCGGGGTGGTGAGTACATGAGTACCGAATTTGATGAGTTCTTAAAAGAACTAGGAATAGTGTCACAATTCACTCCTCCAGCTACTCCACAATTAAATGGTGTATCAGAAAGAAGGAACCGAACCTTGTTGGACATGGTTCGCTCCATGCTTAACTATACTGATCTACCGATTTATCTGTGGGGTTACGCGCTCCTTACTGCTGTGCATATCTTGAACAGATGTCCTTCCAAATCCGTTCCTAAGACTCCCCATGAGATGTGGAGAGGTAGGAAACCAAGTCTTAATCACATTAGGATTTGGGGTTGCCCTGCTTATGTCAAGAAGACTAAAGTAGAGAAATTGGAAACTAGGTCTGTGAAAGGTCGTTTCATAGGATATCCAGGGGATTCCATGGGATATCTATTCTACATGCACGAAGATCATAGGATTATCGTTGCTATACAAGCACACTTCCTGGAAGATCAGTTTATTCAGGAAGGAGGGGCAGGTAGAAATATTTCTTTGGAAGAAATAAAAGAAACACCAAATGAGACACCTATGCAAGATATAAGAACCGAACCTTCTGAAATACAAATACAACCTCGCAAGTCTAGTAGAATTTCTCAATTACCAGAGAGGTATGGCTATCTGCATCAAGAGGAACGGGTGTCCATGAGATGACAGAAGTAGTCAAGAGAATGATCCTTCTACATACGACCAAGCGATGGTAGACGTTGACTCCACGAAGTGGCAAGAAGCTATGGAAGCCGAGATAGACTCAATGCATGCTAATCAGTGCGGACTTTAGTAGATCGTCCTAAAGGCATAGTGCCTATTGGAAACAAATGGATCTATAAGAGAAAGACGATGGAGATGGCAAGGTTGATACCTATAAGGCCGTGCTTGTGGCAAAGGGTTATTCCCAAAGAGAAGGAATCGATTACTTGAGACCTTCTCGCCCGTAGCTATTATTAAGTCTATTCGCATGATGCTTGCTATAGCACCACTTAGATTATGAAATATGGCAAATGGATGTGAAAACGGTATTCTAAATGGATTCCTCGAGGAGGAGATTTATATGGAGCGACTAAGGGATTCATATCTCAAACCAATATTCATAAAGTATGCAAACTTGAGCGTGCCATTTATGGATCAAGCAAGCTTCACGGAGTTGGAATCTTCGTTTTAACGAGACAGTCAAAGAGTTTGATTTTGTCCAAAAGCGAAGAAGAGCCTGTATTTACAAGAAGGTTAGTGGGAGCAAAATTGCGTTCTTAATACTATATGTAGATGACATTCTACTTATAGGAAACGACGTAGAATGCTCGATTACGTGAAAGCTTGGCTTTCTAAAGAGTTCTCAATGAAAGACTTGGGAGAAGCTACCTATATTCAGGTATTCGTCTCTCTGGGATATAGCGAAAAGAATGTTAGGTCTTTCCCAAGCCCTCTACATAGAAAAGATCCTGAAGCGATTTAGGATGGAAGATTCTAAAGAGGGTTTCTACCTATGCAACATGGTGCAAAACTTTCCTTAGAGATGTGTCCTCAAAGTGAGGAAGATAGAAAGGAAATGAGCAAGGTACCTTATGCTTCAGATGAGGTAGCCTTACGTATGCATTGATTTGGTCTAGACCGGACATTGAGTATGCTGTGAGCGTTGTAAGTCGGTTTTGATCAAATCCAGGCAGAACATTGGACTCGTAAAGAACATTCTTAAGTACCTAAGGAGGACTAAAGACTTGGTTTTACATACGGCGGTGGAGAACTAAGAGTGATGGGTTATACAGACTCGCATTTTCGGGGACATGGATGCTCGGATGTCCACATCGGGGTATATCTTTACTCGAATGGTGGGGCGATTTCTTGGAGAAGTGCCAAGCAAAGTTCGAGTGCTATCTCCACATGTCAAGCCGAATATCAGCAAACACGGAGGTCGCTAAAGAAGCTTTTTGGATAAAGAAGTTCACTGAGGAACTTCAAATGGTTCCTAACGCAGAGAAGCCCGTGACACTGTTTTGTGACAACGACGGAGCTGTTGCACAGGCTAAGGAGCCTAGGGCTCACCACAACACCAAACATATTGCGAGAAAATATCATTTTGTTAGAGAAATGGTTCGGGATGGGAATGTTACACTGCAGAGTAGACACAAGAAATAACGTTCGATCCGCTTACCAAGCCACTATCTCAGAAGGTCTTAGAGAGACATCTGGAGAGTATGGGTATTAGATACCATAGTTTGTGGCATTGAGTGCAAGTGGGAGATTGTTAGGAATATGCCCTCGAATGCCACTCAGAGGGTGAGAGAGTGAGAGTAATTGTATTGTAATTATGAATATTATATTTAATAAGGCAATTATTATTTCTATATTATTGTATATCACTGGCATTGTGATTTGGTATATAGAATAGTAGTCCTTGCATTTGAGAGTGAACATTCTACTCCTTATAGAGATAAGGAGATAGGCACTAGAAGTGTTTAGAGCTCGAATGCTTAACTAGTTCGCAAGTCGATAAAACTTAACAGGACATTAAGTTTTAATAAGACTTGTATAACTGATGCTAGGACGTGTGCACGTCTTGATAGCATAGTTATAAGTATATTGGTGGGACCAGTATACTCGAACATGACTCATACTCGATTCAGTCACACGGTATTCACTCTCGGAGAGTCGATGACGAATCGAAAGGTTGTGATAGTATACGTGGACCTTTGACTTGAGGGTTCGGTAGAAGATGTGTCCGTGACGTTTAGTTTGTCATTAGAGTAGTTAGACTCATTTGCTTAATTCTTTGAGTCGACCTCGAAGTGCGGACTATACGGGCGAGTAGCGATCTTTCAGACGCCAAGAAAGGATTCTATCTCTGTTAGTGAGCGTACGAATGTCCTATACGGTTAATGGCAAATAATATCATAAGTCTTTGGCCAAAGCATTACGATATAGTCGTATTAGATACACTATTAATCGATCGGTCTTGATTTGCATTAACACATGTATAGAGTTTAGTCAACATAGGGTTTGACTTTACCGTGACCGAAGACTTGACCGGGACATCGATGAAGGGTCTATACGTATATAGTATTCACGACATAATGGTTCCGGAATGGTTCGTTCATTCGTTCTCGATCGGGGTTTACAGTGCGGCCCGCTAAGGCTAAGTCTTGCCCGCACTCATTAGTTCCTCCCAATGCTACCGAGACGAACCTACGGAGTCGCGCAATAGGATCATTGATGGATAAATGTGAATTAATAATCTCTCTTATAATATTAGATATTAGATATCTAATTTTGATTTATCGGATAAATCAAATAGCGGTCTTATGAATTGTAAGTAGGTTACTGGGTGATTACTTTAATTCATAAATTATATTTCTTAGAGAAATATATATTTGTGTTTGATATAATTAATTAATTGGATTAATTAATTAGTCCAAACACATTGGAAATAAAACGGATTCGTTTGACGAACATCCGGTACACGAGGGATTCGTTTTGACGAACATCCAGTACACGAGCCGAGTAAATTCGACCCGTCTTCTTCGAAATTTCCCTTAAGGCCGCCCCCCCTCCATCTATTGTCTCTTATATACTTATTTTATGTCACTAGGTGACATATGTGAGGTGTATTTGATACCCTCAATCATGTGTTAAAAGTAGACTTTCATTTTTTTATAAATAAAAGTCTTTAAAAAGGAGTGAGGACAACTTCTTCTTGCTTTAACTCATAATCACGAATTTGAGAGAGAGAGAGAGTAAGGTTGAAAACTTCATCTTGATCTTAGAGACAAGATATAATAAGAATACATTGAGAGAGAAAATTCCTACAAGCTTCCCTAGCCACATTCTTGAAGAAAGGAAGCTTGTCGATTTTTCCATCAAGTTCCGGCGTGTGAAGTAGAGGCATCTTGCTTTAGGTGCTTGGAACGAAGGGCTCTTCATCATCATCATCATCATCATACGAAGGTTTTTCAGATACATCATAGGTATGGGACTTTGATTCCTTGATCTTCGTATTTTTCTTTTCGTATATACGTTACTTGATCGATCATCTTAGGGATTCCGTTTATTCTTCCGTTGCGTTTATTTTCTGTGGAATCCCAATAAGGAGTGCCTGGAGGTGTTAGTTGTGATATTATTCCATGTTCCTTAAGGAACTTTTCAAACTCCATACTCATAGACTTGCCACCTCGGTCCGACCGAAGTGCTTTGATATGATTTCCAATTTGTTTCTCGACTAGGGCCTTAACTTCCTGGAATTTCTCAAAGGCCTCGGATTTATGTTTCATTAAGTATACATAAACATACCTAGTATGATCATCTGTAAACGTAATGAAGTACTGATATCTGTCACGTGCTGCTTCCAAAGCACCACATACGTTGGTATGGATTAATCCTACTTTATCAGCGGCTCTTTCAAAAGTCTCTGTGAAGGGGGACTTAGTCGTTTTGCCTTTAAGGCAAGATTCACAAGTACGAAAGGGATCCGATCCCAATGGACCCATAAGTCTATCCTTTTGCATTTTGTAAACCTTGGTCTGACCAACATGACCAAGTCTAAGATGCTATTTCAAAACTTGATTGGTTTCATCCCTACCACGCTTCCTAGTCATAGTATTAACAATGACTTTGTTACTGAGAATTAGATGATACAATCCAGTTAACAATGTAGCAGTGCCCACGAGTTTATTTCTATTATAAATTTTGTAGGAACCATCACCAATGAAAAATGAAAAGCCTTTTCGGTCGATGACCGGAATGGATACAATATTTTTATGCCCCTTGGGCAGAACAAGTACATCTTCTAAAGTCGAAACAAAGCCGGATTCTAAACCCAAAAGAAGTGATCCTATGTCGGTTGCCTCGACACTATGCCCGCTTCCGACAAATATGAGAACTAGCACCAGAATCCAGTATCCAGGTAGTAGAAATTACAGTAGCAGAACAATTTGTTTCCAAAACTAAAATTTCTGTACCTGAAGCGCCATGAAGAATCAGACAGTCTCTTGCCTAGTGACCCAGCTCACCGCACTTGAGACAAGTGTCCTTCTTCTTGCTCTTTCGAACCATCAGGGCCTTGCCCCTACCCTTAAGGTCCTCGACTTGTCGTCCCGTCCACTTCTTGGTCTGTTTCTTCTTATTCTTGGACCTCCGAGATCCAGAAGAAATCATAAGGGCAGACTCCTTCATCCGCGGAGTCTTCATCTGAGACTGAGTGGTCACATAGTGTTCATTAGCCCAGCTAATTTACATGCAATCTCATTGTAGTTGAAATTCATAACAAACTGTGAGAAGGAATCAGGGAGAGACTGTAGGATAAGGTCGGTTTGAAGAGAAGTATCCGTCTTAAAATCAAGAGCCTCCAATCTCTCGATCATGGATATAATTTTGAGGAGGTGGTCCCCAACCTTCTCATCTTCCTTCATCCTTGCACCGAACAGTTGCTTGGATATCTCATATCTAGCAGTTCGACTGTGCTCACCATAAAGCTCGATTAAGTGAGATAGAATCTGCCTAGCAGAAGTCATTTTCTCATGAGCTCTCTGAAGCTCATTAGACAGAAGCCATCTTGTAAGCACGGACTTTTACGTCATCCTTAACCCACTTTTGGTGGTTTTCAATCTCTTCCTGATTGGCTCTTGTCCGCACCGGAGGCGCCAGAATATCCATCTCCAAGACGTATCTCAGTGCCTCTATACTGAGGACTATCATCAGATTGCAGAGCCAATCCACAAAGTTAGGTCTGTTCAAGGTGTTCTTTTCGAGTAGAATTGCGAGTGGATTCATTGTCATATTGAGAGTTATGTCTGCATTAAGTACGACAGATTAATTAGTGACTCGTTTAATTATGATCTGAGTATAGAATTAAGGACTTTTCTATTCTTGTTACTCAGCTCCCACTATTTTTATTGGAACAACACACTCCCATGTGAAATCCGGAAGTATCGTCGCTCTACTTCATAGTGGTGATCGAGTTCTTTATAAATCTTAATAGAGGGCAACCGAACAGGTTTCTAGTCTATTAATTTTCATTAAGTGGTGTCCAACACCAACCCATCTAATGGATGATTCGATCTTCTTTTTCCCCTTGTTCGTGAACAAGTTAAGTTTACACCATCGACGCAAATCGGTTTCACAATTGAATCTTATCCGGCAACCTATCAGGTTTCTAGGGATAAAACTTGCTCCAACCGAAGGCATCCAATGCGCTCCCGGTAATTTATCCGTCCTCCCTGAACGACTTGTAACACCCCCAAAATCGACCGGGAATATTACAGCGTCGTAGGCCCAATATTGGAACCCACAAGGCTAAAATCATTTTCGCAAACGTTTAAAAACGCCAAAAGGCCAATGACGGTAATGTTTTAAAATACTCAAATATTTTTAAAAACGTTGTTCCCATTTACCGTCAGAAAATATCATTTGAAAGCACAAGGCTGTAATATCCGTGTTTTCTATTTTTAGTAATTTCTATTTTTAGTGTATATTCGTTTCGGATAACTCGCTTGGCACTATTTTGGAATTCTGAACCTATTTTGTTCTTGGAGTTTCTCCGCTTAGACGGGTCTCGATGATGTTTTTACGTAATTTCATCTTGTGTTATATTTTGTCTCATGTGTATTCGATTCTCGTTAAACTCGTTTGATTTCGTCATTTTCTTACTTCCATGAGTTCGTATGATTGAGTAGAGCATGTTGTGAGTTTCGGATTGTTAATCCGACGTTGTGTCGTGATTTTCGGATGCTTGGGCCGTTTTTGTAATTTCCTAGAAATTTAGGGAATTTGTTCCTTGTTCGACTTTGGTTGTGTACCTCAGATCGTTTTGGGGTACCGTACTTCCATTTCGTGTTATTATTTCCCAAATATCGATTCCTATTGCTTTTATTCTCTTTCCGGATCACTTATCGTCATTTCGGAACCCGAGGGGGGGTGTGGGCCGCGGCACAAGGATTGTGCGCCGCGGCACACACATTACCCAGTTGTTGGCCGAGCAGGCTGTACCGTGTGCCGCGGCAAAAGGATTGTGCGATGCGGCACACAGCCGAGTCAGTGCCGCGGCACACTTGTCCGGGCCGCGGCACACCCGTGTGGCACTTGCCGGCTAAAACCTCTCACAGCGTGCCGCGCACGCCCGGCAGGCCGCGGCACATGCCGAGTCCGAGCCGCGGCACACTTCAATGAGCCGCGGCACAACGAGCGGTCACCAACACTGGCACACTTGGCCATGTGCCGCGTACGCTTTAGCCGAGACGCAGACACATGGCCGCGCTATATCTATGTTTTATTCAGCGAAAGTCACTCATTTTTTCCTCCCTTCTGGTTGTGTGTTTTTCTTCATCTTCCTTCGATCGTGTAGCTCGGATTGTGGATCTAGCACGTGTTCTTCGGATTATAGGGCTTGAATCTTCAAGAGGTGAGAACTCCTTTAACCCTAGTATGATTTTGGGGAGGGTTTGGTGGTGATCTTGTGTTTTAATCCGAATTAACCGATGTTGTTATTAGATTTTGATAGTATTCACGTGACCCTTGGTTTTCTTGTTATTGGTTGGGATGAAATCCCGTTGTTACACCGTTGACCGATTTCATTTCCTTATGCACTCTTGGTGTCCGATGAATTATCCCAACGGGTAGAATTAGGATTAATTCTTACCTTTTCACATTATTGAGACTTGTTGTATACCTTTATTGTGTTAGGAGTGGATTTGGGAGGATTGTTCGGACCAAAACCTATTCCTTTGTGTTTCCCTTGTTTCATCGTGTTCAAGGCAAGTACATGTATTACATTTCGTTATGTATGTTGTGATTTTCGAAATGAATGATGAATGGTGATTTTTGGGTGCGTGAGTTGTGTTCCTTCCACCCGGAGTGTCCGAAGGGATGTCTGGGGGTCGATACTAAGGGGTACGGCCACGGAAGTGGACTTGGGTGCGTGTGTGATTGAACTTCCACCCGGAGTGTCCGACGGGATGTCTGGGGGTCGATACTAAGGGGTACGGCCGCGGAAGTGGTATCCCACCCGGAGTGTTCGACGGGATGTCTGGGGGTCGATACTAAGGGGTACGGCCACGGGATACCAGTTGTGATTTTGTGATATCATGATGATTGAAAACTGATTTGATTGCCAATGTAGTATTCCGGAATATTTATGGCAAATGATTTCTGATTGAGACGATTGCATAAAACCATTTTGTATATAATGTTGTGTAATTGTGTACTTGCACTAGCTATTCGAATGCTAACCCCTTAAATGGGGGAAATGCGTCTTATGCATTTCAGGTACCGGGAGGGCTGAGGAGCAGGCACGGGACACGCACGCAAAGGATGGGCTGGCTTGATGATGTGGCTCGAGTCTGCATTTTTACGTTTTGTCATTGCATTGTCGAGTATTGAAGTTAGACTGTCTATTTTGAAACTTGGTTCAAGTCCCCTGCGTGGGCAATGAATTGGTATTTAACGTCTGTTCATGTATTACGTTAAAAATGTTTTGGCCGAGGCCACGTCCTTATTTACTTTTGAGTGCATCATTCGGGATTACATCGTGGTTTATATGTCATGTGTTAGCCTGGTAGACCTCACGAGGGTTCTACGGCGTGTAATGTCCCAGTTGTGAATTGGGGTGTTACATTTATGGTATCAGAGCCTTAGGTTTTGAATACCTAGGCTGTCGGTGAATTTTGGGTCTGTCAGTTACGTCATTAGAGCCAGTCGTTGAGCCTAATATCATCATGCTACCGTCTTTTCGTGCGACCCGTGGATGTAAGTCTCCTCGAACTCTTATATTTCTGTAATTCGTTTTCTTGCGCTGTTCGAAATCGTGACTTGTGTTACCAACCTTGTGAATCGTGAATCTTTCTGATCTTGTTCTTTTCTTATTTTCCTTCAGTATGTTGAGAGGTCGTGGTTGACCGGCTAGGGGACGCGGCCGAGGCCGTGGTCGGGGTGTTGATAATGAGGAGGGCTCACTTTCTCAGTCCTCTTCGGACTCAGCCTCTCACTCAGTGCCGTCGGGTAATAATGTCGACGCCGGGGCTACTGCCGTACTTCATCAGTTGGTAGCCCAACTTACTCAGATAGCTCAGGGTGGATGCCAGAATCCGCCCCCGACACCGGAAGAGGAGGCTAGTAAGTGGCTTCAGACGGTGACTAAGATGCACCCTTCTCGTTTCTCCGGATCCTCTGACTCCCTCGGTTGGGAGAATTGGCTCTTTTAGTTGTCCAAGACCTTTGATGCCGTAGCCTGTCCTGAGGACAGGAGGGTACATATTGCCCAGTACCTCCTGGATAAGGAAGCTGCGGAATGGGGGGAGGCCGTTGTGCCCAGAGACCGTCGAGCTACTTGGGAGGAATTCAAGGCTGCTATGGAAGCAGAGTATTGTCCGCCGCTAGTCAAGGAGCGCAGAATTGTGGAATTCTTCGCCGCTACACCTCAGGATGTGCCTATTTCTCAGGCCATCATTTCATACAATCAGCAGTTGGGTTTCGTAAGAGATCAAGTAAGAACGGAGGCTGATAAAATCCGTTACTTCAATATGCGAATGAAGCCGCATATTAGGCAGTGTATGGCACCGCTCATGTGTGCCACTTTGAAGGAATACCAGGATCGCGCCCTAGCGATCGAGATGGCGGTTCCGGAATCAGAGTCGGTTTCGGAAGCTAAGAAGCAGAAAACTACTGGTGGAGTCTCGACCGAAGGGGGCCGGGCCGAGGTCTCGTTCTGCTCCCATACCGGGGAAGAGGCCGTTCCATCAGGCCGGTGGATCTCAGAGTAACCGTTCAGTTCAGTCTGTTGCTTCTGGTGGCAGGTTTTGTTTTAACTGCAACCAATATGAGCATTTGATGAAGGATTGTCCTTTTCCTCCAGTTACTTGCTACACTTGCGGGCAGACCGGGCATCGGGCGACTCATTGTGAGAGAGCCACCAGGGTCGCTAGAGTTCCGACTACCACTACCGATCAGAGGGATCACAATACTCCAGCTACTCAGGTTCCGCAAGGTTCGGGTCGCGGTAGAGGTCGGGGATAGCCGGATCGCCGCGCAGCCTCGAGTTCGGGTTCAGTCCACCCCCGATTGTACCAGATGAGGCGCACAGAGGAGGCGGACATACCGGTGGCGTCAGGTACCACTCAGATCCTTACTCATCCAGTTTCCATGCTTTTTGATTCGGGTGCTACCCATTCCTTTATTGCATCGGATTGTGTGAATCGTATTGGCTTTAACTACTTGTTTGAGTGTGAACCGTTTGTGGTGGGTACGCCTAGCGGGGATCGTATGGTTGGGGACCGGGAAGTTAGGGATTGCCCCGTGAGGATCCGGAGCCGAGACTGGCCCTCGAACCTCATTGTTATCGACCTCAAGGGTGAAGATTTAATCCTCGGGGACGATTGGTTAGAGCGTCACGGTGCTATCATGAACTATCGGACTCGTACTATCTCGATCGTGGCCGAGGATGGCACCGAGCATACTCGCCTACCGTAAGCCAGGTAGATCGGGGAGCGTGATTAGCGCCTTGAAGGCGATGAAACTTCTGAACCAGGGTTGTGTCGGCTACTGGTGTTATGCTCTGAAGGCGGAAGCTGGTGGAGTTGGCATGTCGACAATTCCAGTTGTTAGTGAGTATCCCGATGTTTTCCCAGACGACTTGCCGGGGTTACCACCGCAGCGAGAGGTGGAGTTTCCTATCGATATTGAGCCGAATGCAGCCCCTATTTCTCGAGCACCGTACCGTATGGCACCGTCGGAGATGATAGAGTTGAAGAACCAGTTGGGAGAATTGTTAGATAAAGGGTATATTCGACTGAGCGCATCGCCTTGGGGTGCGCCCGTACTTTTCGTTAAGAAGAAAGATGGGTCGCTTCGTTTATACATCGATTATCGAGAATTAAACAAGCTAACCATCAAAAATAAATACCCTTTGCCCAGGATTGACGATTTGTTTGATCAGCTTCAGGGGCGACAGTCTTTTCGAAGATTGATTTGCGATCGGGCTACTACCAGTTGAGGATTCGGGACGTCGATATTCCAAAAGCTGCCTTTCGGACGAGATATGGCCATTAAGAGTTTGTGGTTATGCCTTTCGGGCTAACCAATGCCCCAGAAGTGTTCATGCAGTTGATGAACAAGGTTTTTATTGAGTATCTGGACAAATTCGTAGTCATTTTATCGACGATATTCTTATCTATTCACGGAGTCGGGAGGAACACGCCTTACATCTCCGAATTGTATTAGACACTTTGAGGGCTGAGCAGTTGTACGCAAAGTTCTCTAAGTGTGAGTTTTGGCTAGAGGAGGTGACGTTCCTCGGGCATGTGATTTCAGCAGAGGGAGTCCGGGTAGATCCGCAGAAGATAGAGGCAGTGATGGCTTGGGAGCCGCCTAAGAATGTGAAGGAGGTGAGGAGTTTTCTGGGTCTTGCCGGCTATTACCGCAGATTCGTTGAGGGGTTTTCTAAGATCGCTAGACCACTCACTCAGTTGCTCCAGAAAACTCAGAAGTTCGAGTGGACTGCAGACAGGCAGTATGATATCAAGGCGAAGCAGTATGACGATCCATTTTTGGTCCAGTTGAGGGAGGATGTGAGGAAGGGGAAAGCACCTGGATTTGTGGTTCACGATGATGGAGTTTTGAGGTTTCGCGACAGGCTTTGTGTACTGAGTGATATTGAGCTGAGACAGAAGATCTTGAGTGAAGCTCATGCTACACCTTACTCCATACATCCTGGTACGAGTAAAATGTACAAGGATGTGAGGAGCAACTACTGGTGGAGTAATTTGAAGACAGATGTTAGCGAGTTTGTGTCGAGGTGTCTGACCTGTCAGCAGGTTAAGATCGAGCATCAGCGACCCGCGGGGCTATTGCGACCACTTCCTATCCCGGAGTGGAAATGGGAGGATATTTCAATGGATTTCATTACCGGTATGCCTAAGACTCGGACGGGAATGAACATGATTTGGTTCGTTGTTGATCGACTAACCAAATCAGCTCATTTTCTAAGTATTAAGGACACTTGGGGGCCGGAGAGGCTTGCACGAGTGTTTGTTGCGGAAATAGTGAGATTGCATGGGACCCCTAAGAGTATTGTTTCGGATCGTGATGGCCGATTCATATCACATTTTTGGCAGGCCGTTCATCGAGCTTTGGGGACTGAGTTGAGACTCAGTACGTCTTACCACCCTCAGACTGACGGACAGTCAGAGCGGACGATCCAGACATTGGAGGATATGTTGAGGGCATGTGCCTTAGATTGGAGGGATGATTGGGAGTCACACTTGCCATTAATCGAGTTCACGTACAACAATAGTTGGCACGCCTCGATTAAAATGGCACCATTTGAGGCATTATATGGGAGAAGGTGTAGATCGCCGTTGTGTTGGAATGATGCGTCCGAGCTGATTGGTACCGAGCCCGACATGATAGTTGAGACGAGAGAGAAGATTGCTCTGATTCGTGATAGATTGTTGACGGCCCAGAGTCGGCAGAAGTCTTATGCCGATACCCGTCGCCGACCGTTGGAGTTTGAGGTAGGAGACCATGTGTTGCTTAAGGTGTCGCCGACACGAGGAGTTTACCGCTTTGGTCGGAAGGGTAAACTTAGTCCGAGATTTATTGGACCGTTCGAAATTTTAGATAGAGTTGGAGAGCTTGCGTATCGGTTACGCTTGCCGCCGTCCCTGAGCAACGTGCATAACATATTTCATGTTTCCCAGCCTAGGAAGTACGTATCGGACCCTAGCCATATTATTGATTTTGGAGAGATCGAGTTGGGGCCCGACATTACCTTCAAGGAGAGGCCGATTCAGATCTTAGAGCATCGAGTGAAGCAACTTAGGCACAAAACCATTCCTTTGATCAAAGTGCAGTGGTCGAGGCATGAATCCGAGGAAGCCACGTGGGAAACAGAGGAGAGTATGAGGTCGAGATACCCCGAGCTATTCGTGTTGTAAGTTTCGGGATGAAACTTATTTTTAGGGGGAGATAATGTAATATCCGTGTTTTCTATTTTTAGTAATTTCTATTTTTAGTGTATATTCGTTTCGGATAACTCGCTTGCCACTGTTTTGGAATTCTGAACCTATTTTGTTCCTGGAGTTTCTCCGCTTAGACGGGTCTCGATGATGTTTTTACGTAATTTCATCTTGTGTTATATTTTGTCTCATGTGTATTCGATTCTCGTTAAACTCGTTTGATTTCGTCATTTTCTTACTTCCATGAGTTCGTATGATTGAGTAGAGCATGTTGTGAGTTTCGGATTGTTAATCCGACGTTGTGTCGTGATTTTCGGATGCTTGGGCCGTTTCTGTAATTTCCTAGAAATTTAGGGAATTTGCTCCTTGTTCGACTTTGGTTGTGTACCTCAGATCGTTTTGGGGTACCGTACTTCCATTTCGTGTTATTGTTGCCCAAATATCGATTCCTATTGCTTTTATTCTCTTTCCGGATCATTTTTCGTCATTTCGGGACCCGAGGGGGGTGTGGGCCGCGGCACAAGGATGGTGCGCCGCGGCACACACATTACCCAGTTGTTGGCCGAGCAGGCTGTACCGTGTGCCGCGGCATAAGGATTGTGCGCCGCGGCACCCAGCCGAGTCAGTGCCGCGGCACACTTGTCCGGGCCGCGGCACACCCGTGTGGCACTTGCCGGCCAAAACCTCGTGTACCGCGTGCCGCGGCACAGTCCGGCAGGGCCGCAGCACATGCCGAGTCTGAGCCGCGGCACACTTCGAATGAGCCGCGGCACAACGAGCGGTCAGCCGAACACTGGGCACAATTTTTGGCCCTGTGCCGCGGCACACAGCGTGGTCAGCGCTATATCTGTGTTTTTATTCAGCGAAAGTCACTCATTTTTTCCTCCCTTCCACCGTGCGCAAGAGAGAGAGGGTTGAGAGGGGGATTTTTTTCTCCATCTACCTTTTGGTTGTGTGTTTTTCTTCATCTTCCTTCGATCGTGTAGCTCGGATTGTGGATCTAGCACGTGTTCTTCGGATTATAGGGCTTGAATCTTCAAGAGGTGAGAACTCCTTTAACCCTAGTATGATTTTGGGGAGGGTTTGGTAGTGATCTTGTGTTTTAATCCGAATTAACCAATGTTGTTATTAGATTTTGATAGTATTCACGTGACCCTTGGTTTTCTTGTTATTGGTTGGGATGAAATCCCGTTGTTACACCGTTGACCGATTTCATTTCCTTATGCACTCTTGGTGTCCGATGAATTGTCCCAACGGGTAGAATTAGGATTAATTCTTACCTTTCCGCATTATTGAGACTTGTTGTATACCGTTATTGTGTTAGGAGCAGATTTGGGAGGATTGTTCGGACCAAAACCTATTCCTTCGTGTTTCCCTTGTTTCATCGTGTTCAAGGCAAGTACATGTATTACATTTCGTTATGTATGTTGTGATTTTCGAAATGAATGATGAATGGTGATTTTTGGGTGCGTGAGTTGTGTTCCTTCCACCCGGAGTGTCCGACGGGATGTCTGGGGGTCGATACTAAGGGGTACGGCCGCGGAAGTGGACGTGGGTGCGTGTGTGATTGAACTTCCACCCGGAGTGTCCGACGGGATGTCTGGGGGTCGATACTAAGGGGTACGGCCGCGGAAGTGGTATCCCACCCGGAGTGTTCGACGGGATGTCTGGGGGTCGATACTAAGGGGTATGGCCATGGGATACCAGTTGTGATTTTGTGATATCATGATGATTGAAAACTGATTTGATTGCCAATGTAGTATTCCGGAATATTTATGGTAAATGATTTCTGATTGAGACGATTGCATAAAACCATTTTGTATATAATGTTGTGTAATTGTGTACTTGCACTAGCTATTCGAATGCTAACCCCTTAAATGGGGGAAATGCGTCTTATGCATTTCAGGTACCGGGAGGGCTGAGGAGCAGGCACGGGACACGCACGCAAAGGATGGACTGGCTTGATGATGTGGCTCGAGTCTGCATTTTTACGTTTTGTAATTGCATTGTCGAGTATTGAAGTTAGACTGTCGATTTTGAAACTTGGTTCAAGTCCCCTGCGTGGGCAATGAATTGGTATTTAACCTCTGTTCATGTATTACGTTAAAAATGTTTTGGCCGAGGCCACGGCCTTATTTACTTTTGAGTGCATCATTCGGGATTACATCATGGTTTATATGTCATGTGTTAGCCTGGTAGACCTCACGAGGGTTCTACGGCGTGTAATGTCCCAGTTGTGAATTGGGGTGTTACAAAGGCAAAGACGACAAAAGGGCATTTAGAGAGTAAACACGAGTTGGAAAAATACTGAAGCCATTATAAAATTACACACGCAGCGAATAGAGACATAATTAAATACATTTGCAGCAGAATTATAAAAACCAGAAAGAACACTCGAATCCCAATAACCACGCCATAGCCAGTATCACCGGAAAGCTCATCCCTTCACGATCGCTACTAGCTCGAACTCCGAGTACCTAAAAGATAAAGCCCACGACGGGGTTAACCAAAATACTCAACAATGGTAACGATCACATCACATAAACAATTACATATCAATGTAATTTACAGAGTAAGAACATTTCCCACATAATCTTACCGAAATAACCTTACCAACCCGTTGCAATCCACATCAAATCAATTCTTACCATAATCCACGTCTCGCGTTCTTAAATGATGAATGAATTCAAAAGTAAACATTTGTATTGTATCCGAAACGATACCAAGATTCTCAAACATAAACATATCCCCAATATAGAATATTCTGGCCAAGTCTGACTCTGTCCGCTGGATCGCACAATCGTATCTCAATCCTGATAAAACTGATATCACATGGCACATCTGTAAACCAACTGTCCCGAGACAATGGCAAGTCCCGGATATCAATGCAAAACATGAATGTTCACACAATCAATAATGATAAACAATCAAAGAATCAAAACGGAATATCAATGACATGATAACTCCACACAAGATCAACAAAGGATCAACCACGAATGAGAATACCATGATGTGATAACTCCAACAAGATCACTGAAGGATTAACCACCGGGAATGCCAACAATACGGTAACTCCAACGAGATCAATAAAGGATCGACAACCAGAAATACCAATGGTACGATAAACTCCAATAAGGTCAATAAAGGGTCAACAACCGAGAATACTGACGACACAGTAAACTCTAACAAGATCAATAAGGACCAACAACCGGGAATACCAACGATACGGTAAACTCCAACAAGAGCAATAAGGGATCGACAACCGAGAATACCGACGACACGGTAAACTCCAATAGGGATAATAAGGGATCAACAACCGAGAATATCAACGACACGGTAAACTCCAATAACATCAATCAAGGACTAATAACCGAGAATACCAACGGTGAGACAACTCCCAAACAGAATCAATAAGGATCAATAACGAACGAGATTACCAATGACATGTGAACTCCAAACGATATTAATAAAGGATCGATATCAAATGAGTTGACCATCGATATGGTAACTCTGAACGAGATTAGTAAAGGTTCAACGGTGACAGATACACGAGGGAATAAAATCGTCGACCATATACGGATCATATATATGGGATTACAAAGACAACCCGAATTCAGAACAGATACGATTATACATGGACTGTGAACGACCAATCAATAAGACTCAAGATGGACATCACGATACGCCCGATCCGGACCAGTGTCCGTGTACAATCCAGCCACGGGTATTGATCAATACACGTCTGGTCTCGTACCTAATCAGCCTCATGAAGTACGTCTCGTGTTCATGGTTCAATATGAGGTCGAAACCAATATATGCCACACGTGCCTGTCCCGAAAATCCTACAGATGAACGATCAGAACGTATCTGACTCCAGATATGCCACGATACAACATGACAACAAATCTCGAAGAAACGCATATCCAACAAGGATTAGAAGATTTTCCAAGAGGGGAACTGTAACACGCCCAAGTTATTCAGGGTATATTACAGCGCCGTGAGCCCCTCCATGGGACCAACAAGGCTAATCATACGTAGAACTATAAAACTCGACCGAGAAGGTCCAAATACAATAAAATGAAGGACAACACAAAGGGTATTCATAACATATCCAATGTACCCAAATACCTCACAACACAAAATCAATACCTCGGCAACACAGGCCGGAACATTAAAGAACTCGAGTATTCAATAACCATTCCAGTACAACAACACTGAATGGAGGAACACAAAACATAACCGGAGACAAGACACAGTATCACGCTTGCCCATCATCTTCATGCCGACCCAATACCTGCATGTCCGCTCTCCTGGAACCTGAAATACATAAAAAGTATTTCCCGCATAAAGGGGTTAGCCGTCGAATAGCTAGTGCAAGTATGAAATACAATACTCCTCGACAGTAAAGTAAAGGTAACCGTCAATTCATCAATTCAAGATTTAGTATTCCGGAATAACTAAATCTCATAGCATCACATCAATACATTCATGATCAACCGCGTAACCGCACCAGAGGCTACGGAACCCTCAGAGGACTCGTCGGTCCATCCCAGAGTGGTTAACTTATATTATCCGTGGAATCGCACCAGAGGCTACGAAACCCTCATAGGACCCATCGGCACATCCCAGAGTGGATATAAATAAACATGCCATTCATATATATTACTTTCAAAGTCGAGAATGTACAATCATAAATATATACTTGCCTTTGAGATATCGAAAAATCGAACGGAAAAGAGTATGAGTTCGGTAGATCCAAGAATGCACTTCTGGTACCTAAACGATTCATAGGGGATATGATAATCAATAATACATACTCATAATTCACGAAGAAACTCCCGAAACCCATCTACGATTCACGAAAATACAAGGGTAAACAACTAGAGGTTGGAAAATCACCCAAACCCTCACAAGTCCGAACACGGCACGAACCAATCCATAAAATCGTAGGAAAAGTATGTATACGGGGTAGATATATCATAATCTCAAGATTCTCAAGCTTCAAACTGGATAAATCGAACGAATCTAAGAAAAACCCCCAAATTCCCAAAAATAGGGTTCTAAGGATTTTTACCTTGATTTGGACGGTAGAATGGATTAGATGTAACACCCCAAACTAGGCGGATATTACAATGCCGTAGATCCCCAACTGGGACCCACCAGGCAAATGAAAATGAATGAATTACACAGGATAAATCTAGTACCGAACCACATTACAACAATAATTACTCCGATGAGGAGTTTAGTTACAACACACCAGGACAATACCGAATACTAGTGTATTTTATATGAAGATAAAATACACAACACTGAATGAAACGGAGTATCCAAATGAAAGTCTGCAGCGGAAAATAAAGGACAATAACATGAATAACTGAAAGATCGGGGGCCCCTACTAGTATCACTAGGACTCCTCGACATCAACATGCTATTCCCGTGCTTTTGCCTTGCCATGACCTGAAAAACAAAATCCTCAAATGGGTCGCCATACGTAACAACAATCCTCATGGGTTGAAAATACACAATCATGATTATATCTGAAGTTATGAAATATCCTGTCGAAACATACGCAATCAAACATGCTATATGAATCAACTAACAGTACGGCTCAAAGGGTGGTACCACACTACGCCCGGGATGGAAATGTGTTCGTGCACAAGCCACCAACGAGTATCGATCGAATACACGTGTGGTCTTGTACCTAATCAATCTCACGAGACAATATGACTCATGTGCACAGTCCAATGTGAGGCCAACAACCAACACACGACTTAAACGTGCCCGACATGAAAATCCAACACATACCAACTGCACGCCAAGATGACCGGAATGCCACGATATAACAAAAGTGACATCGAAAATGAATAATGACTCACCGAGGTGGAATGGTAGCGAAATAAATGACACCAATGAAAAGATTGGAACCGCTGCTCCTTATGATCAAGTGATTAATTGACAATAACAAGTTTGATATGGTTAATACACTGATGAATGAGTTATGATTATGAATGAACAACAACAAAAGGGATGAATATCCTTTTAACCGAGTAAGAATTAACTTACACAACACCGGTGACAATTATCCTTCCACGAACAACGTCCTAATAGAGATATCAGTCGCTCGAACAACCTTGAATAACACAACAACCAACAATCCGTTCAACATACGTAACAAACATGAATATAACGAACTCAACACGTCGATACGACTAAACCAAGTCCATTGAGGCATTAAATCAAACACGTTGCGTCCGAACTCCGATTGTTTACAATCAAACCTCAATATACCAATATCAAATCCCCCAAGAAGTGTTTCAAACCAACAAAACATCTTCAATACGATTAATAATCCAAAACGAATATCCAAAAACATGATTATAATGACAATTAATCGAAAACCCCCAATTTCAACTCGATAATCAAAGTGTTCTTGAATAATCCCTCAATAATCCAATGAATCCTTATACAAACTCATAATCATATACATATCCCTTCATATAACATGATTATAACGTCCAAAACATCATATCTCAACACAAGATCGAAATCTAAGGTGTTGAAGAATTTACCTCTTGAAGATCCAACCACTTCGATCCAATGAAAACGTGTTAAATCGACTATCCAAGCTTCCCAACAAAATAAGATGATGAAATCCGAATACACAAGTGATTGATGATGTCAAAATATCTCCCTCAAGCTCTCTCTCTCGGACAAGATGAAGGAAATGAGAAAAATGAGGAAAAGTGTCCCGGCCGAGTCCTTAAATACTGCCGGAAGTTACGGCCGTAACTCGGCCCTCTTACGGCCGTAACATTCCAAGTCAACGTCCTTACGGCCATAACCGGCCAACTCATACGGCCGTAACTCGGCTTCATCCGAAAGCCTGCCGAAAGACTTACGGCCGTAACCACTCGGTCTAACCAGAATTCACACTTTTTAAATTTAGCATATAATTGTTTCTGTTTTAAGACTTCTAAAACTTTCCTTAGATGCACTGTATGGTCTTCTTTGGTCTTCGAATATATGAGAATATCATCAATAAACACGATAACAAACTTATCCAGGAAGTCTTTAAACACTCTATTCATTAAATCCATAAATCTCACTTGGGGCATTTGTTAGGCAAACGGCATCACCAAAACTCATAGTGTCCGTACCTCGCATCAATGCTGTTTTTGGGATGTCCTCTTCCTTTATCTTCAATTGATGGTACCACGATCGCATCAATTTTGGAAAAGATAGATGCGCCTTGAAGTTGATCAAACAAGTCATCAATTCGAGGTAAAGGTTACTTGTTCTTGATCGTAACTTTGTTGAGCTCTCGATAGTCTATACACATCCTCAAGGAACCATCCTTCTTACGAACAAACAATATTGGCGCTCCCCATGGTGAATAACTAGGCCTAATGAGGCCTTTGTCTAACAACTCTTGCAACTGGGTCTTTAATTCCTTTAATTCAGTGGTGCCATTCAGTATGGTGACTTTGATATTGGTGCCGTTCCCGGTGACGTTAATCACAAACTCTATTTCACGATCCGTGGCGATCCGGTAGATCATCGAAACACTTCAGGTATTGTTTCACCACCGGTACTTCATTGATGTTCGAGAAATCTTGTTTTTCAATGCTCATTACACTAACTACATAGCCTTCACAACCACTATTTAATAAACGTTGTGCCTTCATTGCCGAGATTACTTGAAATCTTAAATTCTTACTAACCCCGACAAAATAAAAAGGTTCTTCCCCATGTGGTTGTAGTGTCACAATCTTTCTCCGACAATCAACGGTAGCATGATATTTTGATAACCAATCCATACCCAAGATTATGTCATAGTCATTCATATCCAACACGATTAAATCAAAGATAGAGTTCCCTATTTTCGATAGGAATACTACACGCTCGTATGATCTTATTTGTTTGTTTTGGATCTCCAGAGGGGGTAACTACATTATAACCTACCTCAATTGTTTCAGTACTCTACCCACCTTCTCACATACTCGGTAGATGCAAATGAATGTGTAGCACCAGGATCAAATAATACCGATGCTTTGAAATACCAAAGATAAGAAGGTTACCTGTGATAATAGATGGATGAGCTTCAGCATCTTCTCTGGTTATAGTGTAAACTCTAGCCGGTACCCTTTCCTGCGCTTTAGCTTTTGTCTTGTTTGGGCAAACGTCGCCATATGTCCAAGTTGTCCACAAGAAAAGCATACATTAAAACCCAATAAGCAAACTCCACTATGTTGTTTTCCACAATTAGGGCATGCCGTAATGGTACAAAGGGTCTACCCTCTTCGACTTCATGCGCTTACTTGGTCCTCCTTGTTCCGGCCCTTTTAGATGGAAAATCAGCCTGGATTCTCGCGATTGAGGTGGCCTCTTCTTTTCATTCTTAAACCAAATGCTGACCTTGTCGTTGGGCAAATTGCCGCCGAACCTCTTGTGCTTGTCGAATCCTCGCCCGCCTGCTGCGACCAATGCTCTCTCAAAGAATTATTGAATAAGTCGTCCCTTGAATTCCCGCCATGCTGACATCTCTGTATAGCTCGGTCTCAAGCCTTCAAGGAACCTCTCCACTTTCAAGCCTGCATAACCATATGCTCAAAGAAACCTAGACAAAGATTTCGAACTTACAGATGTAGTCTGAAACCGTCATGCTTCCTTGTTTCAACTGTATAAATTCGTTCATCTTCATTGCACGAACAGGAGCTGTAAAGTACTTATTTCTGAAGAGTTCCTTGAACTTAGCCCAAGTCATTGTTGCCACATTTTCAATAGCGCTTATCGTATCCCACCAATGACCTGCACTGCCCCGTAACATGAAGGATGCACAAAGTACCTTGTTCTCTTCAGAGACCTTACTATACTGGAACATGTTTTTGTTAGGAGTATGCCCTCGAATGCCACTCAGAGGTTGTTGAGTGAGGGCATTGTACTTGTAATTATGTAAACCATTTATATAAGGCAAATGATTGTTTCTTTATTTACTGGTAGTTACTGGCATTCCTAACTCGTAAATAAACATATAGAAACTAGTCCGTGTATTTGAGAGCAAAACGTTCCACTCCTTATTGGATAAGGGGTCGCACCGGACAGGTTTATAGCTCAAATACTTAATCGTTCGCAAGTCGATGAAACTTGACTGGGCGTTAAGTTTATGTAAAGACTTGTATGACGTGTTCTTTGACATGGAGAGTGCCTGTCGAACACTAATAGTTAGTGGGAGCACACGTTATAGGTATGCTAATTAGATTAGTATACTCGAACCGACTCACCCTCGATTCGTCACATGGATTTCACTCCGGACGGTCAATGACGGAATCGAAAGGTTGTGATAGGTATTCGTGAACCTTCGACTTGAGGATTTAGTAGGGATGTGCTTGTGACGTCAAGATTTTCATTAGAGTAGTTCGACTCGTAAACCTAAGGCGGGGTCAACCTCGACGTGCATCTTGACGGCAAGTAGCAGTCCTATCAATACCAAGATAGAATTCTTTCTCCCGTTAGTGAGCGGGTTATATGTCCTATGTCATATTGAGATGAGATCATAAGTCTTTGGCCAAAGCATTGGAGCCGGTTGTATTAGATACACGATTTCGATGATCTCGATTTGCATTAACGCATGCATAGCGTCAAGTACAGATAGGGTTTGATCGACCGTGACCCTAAAACTTGATCGGGACATTTGAAAGAAGGGTTTATACGTTCTTGGTATTCACGACAGAATGGTTCTTGAATGATCCCAATCATTCGTTCTCGATGGGGTACAGTGTAGCCGCCAGCCGCTAGGTGGTGCTACTACTCTTTGGTTCCTCCCATTGCCGATCGAGACGGACCTACCGAGTCGCGCATTAGGATTGACGACGGAATGAATTAAGCTAATTCTCTCATTATGAATATTAGATATTGGATATCTAATTTGGGACATTGGATGTTTAAATCAATTTATCGGATAAATTGATTTACGCCTAATGAATTAAATATTTCACCGGGTGATTAATTTAATTCATGAATATAATTATTTCTTGGAGAAATTAATTATGTTATTTTGTATTTGATATGTTTAAATAATTGGATTAATTAAACGACACAAATACATCGGAGCGGAATCGGAGTTTATCTGTTTGGACTCGTGGAGTCCGAAACGAACCGAACTTGTCCGATTTCTACATGGGCCGCCCCACATTTCCACCCACTTTCATATGGACCCGTGTCCCTTTCTTTATGTTTTGATAATTGAGGTGGTGGGGCTTGGATTCTCATAATAATGAGATGTAACATGTGAAGAGTTGAATAAATGAAGAAGAAGACATCTCTCACTCATTCATTCCAAGTTGCCAACCGTGAGATACATTGAGAGAGAGAGAAAGTGAGACTTTGAGTTCAAACACTTATCTTCATCTTCTTCTTCAACTTGTTCTTGGTGATTCTTGGAGAAAAATCAAGAAATAAATGAGAGTTGTGAGTTATACACTTAGAGTGTGATAATCTCATATTGGAAGCTTCATCACTTAGCTCTAGCCGTATCCTCGGAGGATAGCAAGGTGATCATCGCCCGTTCGTTTCTCCGGCGCGTGGCAAGTAGAGACGCGGTACTTTCGGCGTTGGATCGTTCAAGAGCTTGGGGAATAGCTCAAGAGAAGGTTTCCATTTAATCAACGGACTTCGAGGGTTAGTTTCTTATGACTCTTGTTTTTCGTTTATATATTCGTATATACGTAGCTCGATCGATCCTCGTAGGGATTCGGATCGAATTAATTTTCGCTTTATCGCCTACTGGCCTCGTTTTAGGCACCGAATCCCAACAAAGGGTATCGAGCGTAGGTCTTGCGATCGTATATACGATATTGGCATTTGGAATGCTCGATTAAATGGTGAATGATTTGGAATCATTTTAGTCATAATCGTGGTATATGTTTTTCGTTCGTAATAATTGTATTTTTCGTAAGTTTATGTCTAAATATAAATCTTAAATTTCGTGGAAATATGATTTATATTGAAGATATGAAAGTCGGAAAATATTGATATTGGATATCCGGTCGAAAATCTAGCCCCGAATCGTCGTCGGACGACTTTTTGGACAAAAAGGGTAATTTGGCCGAGGATGACTCGACCGTGTCCTGGGTGACACGGTCGTGTCCGGCAAGGCTGGCCAGCCACGCTGGAGACCCGACCGTGTCCGAGACACGGCGTGTCTGCCGAAAGTGACTCGGCCGTGTCCTGGGTGACACGGCCGTGTCCGGCATCTGCCAAGTCATCGCTGAGCGACCCGACCGTGTCCTGTGTGACTCGGTCGTGTCCCGCCGCATCTTCCGAGGGTGACTCGCCAAGCCGGAGTGATCGCCGGTAGTCGCCGAGGGTGACTCGGTCATGCTGGCCCGTTTTCACCCCGGCTCGATTTTTCCGTGTATTCTTGAAAATTAATCTCCCGCATGTTAAATTGGATTTAATATGATTAAAATGATTTATGGTATTTCATTTTATAAGGGAAATTTGATTAATTGGAATATTTATGGTCGATCAATTATTTTGAACGTTATTACATTACCGATTGTGTGAATCGATTGGATCGGTTCGTATTGTTGATTGGATCAATGTATCTCTACGCTTTCCATTTATTTAGTATTTATTGGATGAATGCTTTTGAATGGGGATGTGGTTCGTGGACTTAGTTTTGAATAGTTCGTTTTATTCGATTGGGTTTTAAAGGCCGTTTGAGCCTATTTATTTTACTAGAAAAATTTGTATCTAGGATGCAATTTTCAATGTAAAATTTATATGTAATGACGAAGACCGGAGGAAGATCCATTTCGAGAAGACGAAGATTCAAGACGAAGACTTGTAATTAGATTACGGAGTTTTTGTTTTCTAGGAACGGTCCATGAACCACATGTTGGTAGCAACTAGGTTGTGAATGGTTTTTTCATATTGTATGAATGCCTCAAACGCGCTAATATGATTAATGTGCAAAGTGTAACGTTAATCGCGAAAATTCTCCCACTATAAATTATTAAGTTTATAAGGTTTCAAGGTTTTCCTTCCTCCATCGAAGTTTTCGAAATTGAAATCCAAACCGGATGTGCTATGCTTCCGAGTTATCGGGTAGTCGTTCGGGAGGACGGATAAATTACCGGAGCGCATTGGATGCCTTCGGTTGGAGCAAATTTTATCCCTAGAAACACGATAGGTTGCCGGATAAGATTCAATTGTGAAACTGATTTGCGTCGATGGTATAAACTTAACTTGTTCACGAACCATAGAAACCGTATAGGTTGAGGGGAGTGAACAAGGGGAAAAAGAAGATCGAATCATCCATTAGATGGGTTGGTGTTGGACACCACTTTATGAAAATTAATAGACTAGAAAACTGTTCGGTTGCCCTCTATTAAGATTTATAAAGAACTCGATCACCACTATGAAGTAGAGCGACGATACTTCCGGATTTCACATGGGAGTGTGTTATTCCGATAAAAATAGTGGGAGCTGGGTAACAAGAATAGAAAGGACCTTAATTCTATACTCAGATCATAATATAACAAGTCACTAATTAATCTGTTATACTTAATGTAGACATAACTCAATATGACAATGAATCCACTCGCAATTCTACTCGAAAAGAACACCTTAATGGGACCTAACTTTGTGGATTGGCTCCGCAATCTGATGATTGTCCTCAGTATAGAGGCACTGGGATACGTCTTGGAGACGGACATTCCGGCGCCTCCTATGCGGACTCGAGCCAATCAGGAAGAGATTGAAAACCACGAAAAGTGGGTTAAGGATGACGTGAAAGTCCGTGTTTATATGATGGCTTCCATGTCTAATGAGCTTCAGAGAGCTCATGAGAAAATGACTTCTGCTAGGCAGATTCTATCTCACTTAACCGAGCTTTATGGTGAGCACAGCAGAACTGCTAGATATGAGATATCCAAGCAAATCGCTCGGTGCAAGGATGAAGGAAGGTGAGAAGGTTGGGGAACACGTCCTCAAAATGATATCCATGATCGAGAGATTGGAGGCTCTTGATTTTAAAATGGATACTTCTCTCCAAACCGACCTTATCCTACGGCCTCTCCCCGATTCCTTCTCACGCTTGTTATGAACTTCAACCGCAATGAGATTGCATGTAATTTAGTGGGCTAATGAACAAACTTGTGACCGCTCGCCTCAAATGAAGACTCGCGGATGAAGGAGTCTGCTCTTGTGATTTCTTCGGACCTCGGAGGTCTAAGAATAAGAAGAAAAAGACCAAGAAGCGGTCGACCACAAGCTAAGGACCTTAAGGGTAAGGGCAAGGCCCCAATGGTTCCAAGAACAAGAAGAAAAAGGATACTTGTCTCAAGTGCGGTGAGTCGGGCCACCGGGCTAGAGACTGTCCGATTCTTCATGGCAATTCTGTGCATGTAACTTTTAGTTTTGGAAACAAATTGTTCTCATTGTATTTTCTACTTCCTAGATACCGGATTCTCGTGCTAGTTCTCATATTTGTACCGTGAATCGGGATCTGAACAAAGTAGGAAGCTTGAGTCGAGAAGTTATGATCACGGTAAGCGGGCATAGTGTCGAGGCGACCGACATAGGATCATTTCCTTTGGGTTTAGAATCCGGCTTTGTTTTGACTTTAGAAGATGTACTTGTTTTGCCCAAGGGGCACAAAACATTGTATCCATTCCGGTCATGGACCGAAAAGGCTTTTCATTTTTCATTGGTGATGGTTCCCAAAATTTATTTTAGAAATAAACTAGTGGGTACTGCTACATTGTTGAATGGATTGTATCATCTAAATCTCAAGAACAAAGTAGTTGTGAATACTATGACTAGAAAACGTGGTAGGGATGAAACCAATCAAGTTTTGAAATGGCATCTTAGACTTGGTCATGTTGGTCGACCAAGGTTTACAAGATGGAAAAAGATGGACTTATGGGTCCATTGGGATCGGATCCCTTTCCTACTTGTGAATCTTGCCTTAAAGGCAAAATGACTAAGTCCCCTTCACGGGGACTTTTGAAAGAGCCGATAAATCGGGATTAATCCATACCGACGTATGTGGTGCTTTAGAAGCAGCACGTGACGGATATCAATATTTCATTACGTTTACAGATGATCATACTAGGTATGGTTATGTATACTTAATGAAACATAAATCCGAGGCCTTTGAGAAATTCCAGGAATTCAAGGCCCTAGTCGAGAAACAAACTGGTAATCATATCAAAGCACTTCGGTCGGACCGAGGTGGCGAGTATATGAGTACAGAGTTTGACGAGTTCCTTAAGGAACATGGAATAGTTTCACAACTAACACCTCCAGGTACTCCTCAGTTAAATGGTGTGTCAGAAAGAAGGAACCGGACCCTGTTGAACATGGTCCGTTCCATGCTGGGCTATACTGACTTGCCGATTTACCTGTGGGGTATGCACTGATCGCCGCGTATATCTTGAATAGATGTCCTTCCAAATCCGTTTCCTAAAACTCCACATGAGATGTGGGAGGGAAGGAAACCAAGTCTTAATCATATTAGATTTGGGGATGTCCCGCCTATGTCAAGAAGACTACGGTGGAAAAGTTGGAAGCTAGGTCCATAAGGGACGTTTCATTGGATTCTGCCTGGGACGATGGGATATCTATTCTACATGCCCGAGGATCGAAGGATCATTGTTGCTTTACAAGCACACTTCTGGAAGATGAGTTCATTCAGAAGGCGGAGCAGTAGAAGTATTTCTTTAGAAGAATACAATGAAACTCCTCGAGAGACACTGCAAGAAATCTGAACCGAACTTTCAAACACAAGTACAACCACCTCGTAGGTCTAGTAGGGTGTCTCATTTACTCGAGAGGTATGGGCTTGTGCACTTGGAGGAGCCGGGTCTCCATGAGGTTCCAAGTGATAGCCAAGAGACCGACCCGACGACCTATGACCAAGCGATGGTGGATGTAGACTCCGCGAAATGGCGTGAAGCTATGGAAGCCGAGATAGACTCGATGCATGTCAATCAGTCTGGACTCTAGTAGACCGCCCCAAGGGCATAGTGCCTATTGGGAACAAGTGGATCTACAAGAGAAAGACCGATGGTGATGGCAAGGTTGACGCCTATAAGGCCAAAGCTAGTGGCAAAGGGTTATACCTGAAGGAAGGAATCGACCACGATACCTTCTCGCCCGTAGCCATGATCAAGTCTATTCGCATGATGCTTGCTATAGCCGCCTACCACGATTATGAGATATGGCAAATGGACGTAAAGACGGCTTTCCTTAATGGATTCCTCGAGGAGGAAATCTATATGGAGCACCCTAAAGGCTTTGTATCCGAAGTCGATATTCGAAAGTGTGCAAGCTTCATTGCTCCATTTATGGATCAAGCAAGCGTCACAGTAGTTGGAATCTTCGTTTTGACGAGGCAACAAAGAGTTTGACTTCGTGCAAAATGAAGAGGAACCTTGTGTATACAAGAGGGTTAGTGGGAGCAAGATCGCATTCTTAGTACTATATGTAGATGACATTCTACTAATAGGAAATGATGTGGGAATGCTCGCCCGTGAAAGCTTGGCTTTCGAGTAATTTCTCCATGAAAGACTTGGGAGAAGCTACCTATATTCTTGGTATTCGACTCACCGGATAGAGCGAAGAGAACAATAGGTCTTTCCCAAGCCCTCTATATAGACAAAATCTTAAAGCGATTTAAGATGGATGATTCTAAAAGAGGGTTCCTACCGATGCGACATGGAATAAAACTCACCTTGAAGATGTGTCCTCAAAGTGAGGAACAACGAAAGGAAATGAGTAATATACCATATGCTTCGGCCGTGGGTAGCCTTATGTATGCTATGTTGTGTACAAGACCGACATCGCGCATGCCGTAAGCGTGGTGAGTAGGTTTCAGCAAACCTGTAGGGAACATTGATCCCAGAAAGAACGTTCTCAAGTACTTGAGAAGGACTAGAGATATGGTTCTCGATGTATGGAGGTGGAGAATTGGATGTGGTGGGATTCACCGATTCGGACTTCCAAGGACTCAAGGACGACTCGATGTCCACTGCCTACATATTTACTCTTAATGGAGGAGCAGATTCTTGGCGTAGTGCCAAGCAAAGCGCGATCACGATTCCACCGTCAGCCGAGTATCAAGCACTTCTGAGGCTTCCAAGGAAGGGTTCGGATTAAGAAGTTTCGGGAGAACTTCAAGTGATACCATGTGCCGAGCCGCCTGTCTACTGCATCGCGACAACGACGGAGTCAGAGCGCAGCCAAGGAGCCGAGGTTTCACAACAGACCAAACATATTGAGAGGAAGTATCATCTCGTAAGAGAATTTGTTCGCAAGGGATACATTGTCCGCATAGAGTAGACTCGGCCGACAACGTCGCCGATCCACCGACTAAGCCACTATCTCGACTAGCTTGGAGCGTCATCCTGAGAACATGGGTATTAGATACCATAGTGTGTGGCATTGAGTGCAAGTGGGAGATTGTTAGGAGTATGCCCTCGAATGCCACTCAGAGGTTGTTGAGTGAGGGCATTGTACTTGTAATTATGTAAACCATTTATATAAGGCAATGATTGTTTCTTTATTTACCGTAGTTACCGGCATTCCTAACTCGTAAATAAACATATAGAAACTAGTCCGTGTATTTGAGAGCAAAACGTTCCACTCCTTATTGGATAAGGGGTCGGCACCGGAAAGGTTTATAGCTCAAATACTTAATCGTCAAGTCGATGAAACTTGATCGGGCGTTAAGTTTATGTAAAGACTTGTATGACGTGTTCTTTGACATGGAGAGTGCCTCCGAACACTAATAGTTAGTGGGAGCACACGTTATAGGTATGCTAATTAGATTAGTATACTGAACCGACTCACCCTCGATTCGTCAAATGGATTTCACTCCGGACACCAATGACGGAATCGAAAGGTTGTGATAGGTATTCGTGAACCTTCGACTTGAGGATTTAGTAGGGATGTGCTTGTGACGTCAAGATTTTCATTAGAGTAGTTCGACCTCGTAAACCTAAGGCGGGGTCAACCTCGACGTGCATCTTGACGGCAAGTAGCAGTCCTATCAATACCAAGATAGAATTCTTTCTCCCGTTAGTGAGCGGGTTATATGTCCTATGCGGTTATTGGCGATGAGATCATAAGTCTTTGGCCAAAGCATTGGAGCCAGTTGTATTAGATACACGAGCTCGATGATCTCGATTTGCATTAACGCATGCATAGCGTCAAGTACATGTAGGGTTTGACCGACCGTGACCCTAAAACTTGATCGGGACATTTGAAAGAAGGGTTTATACGCCATCGGTATTCACGATGAATGGTTCTTGAATGATCCCAATCATTCGTTCTCGATTAAGTAGTGTAAGCCGCCAGCCGGCTAGGTGGTGCTACTACTCTTTGGTTCCTCCCATTGCTGACTGAGACGGACCTACCGAGTCGCGCATTAGGATTGACGACGGAATGAATTAAGCTAATTCTCTCATTATGAATATTAGATATTGGATATCTAATTTGGGACATTGGATGTTTAAATCAATTTATCGGATAAATTGATTTACGGCCTAATGAATTAAATATTTCACTGGGTGATTAATTTAATTCATGAATATAATTATTTCTTGGAGAAATTAATTATGTTATTTTGTATTTGATATGTTTAAATAATTGGATTAATTAAACGACACAAATACATCGGAACGGAATCGGAGTTTATCTGTTTGGACTCGTGGGAGTCCGAAACGAACCGAACTTGTCCGATTTCTACATGGGCCGCCCCCCACATTTCCACCCACTTTCATATGGACCCTTGTCCCATTCTTTATGTTTTGATCATTGAGGTGGTGGGGCTTGGATTCTCATAATAATGAGATGTAACATGTGAAGAGTTGAATAAATGAAGAAGAAGACATCTCTCACTCATTCATTCCAAGTTGCCAACCGTGAGATACATTGAGAGAGAGAGAAAGTGAGACTTTGAGTTCAAACACTTATCTTCATCTTCTTCTTCAACTTGTTCTTGGTGATTCTTGGAGAAAAATCAAGAAATAAATGAGAGTTGTGAGTTATACACTTAGAGTGTGATAATCTCATATTGGAAGCTTCATCACTTAGCTCTAGCCGTATCCTCGGAGGATAGCAAGGTGATCATCGTTCCGTTCGTTTCTCCGGCGCGTGGCAAGTAGAGACGCGGTACTTTCGGCGTTGGATCGTTCAAGAGCTTGGGGAATAGCTCAAGAGAAGGTTTCCATTTAATCAACGGACTTCGAGGGTTAGTTTCTTATGACTCTTGTTTTTCGTTTATATATTCGTATATACGTAGCTCGATCGATCCTCGTAGGGATTCGGATCGAATTAATTTTCGTTTTACCGCTTCCGCTGGGCCTTCGTTTTAGGCACCGAATCCCAACAGTTTTCTATAGTCCTTAGCCAATCTTCTGCTTCTGTAGGATCCACTGCGCTCTCAAATGTCGGTGGATTCAACTTCCTGAACCTTCCTCCATCTAATTCAACTTGTTCTACTCGAGGTGGCGGTCGATTCCTGTCATCTCCCTGCTGTCCTCGCATGTCTCTTTGTTGGATGAGTTGTTGGATTTGTTGAGATTGCCTTTCTACTAGTTCAGTCAATCGACCAATGATCAGATCACGATCAGAACTTGTGGATGTCATTTCTGGGTCTTGTGTTCTACCCCCATCACTGCCTTCATTTCTTGTTCTCGGCATTATTCTCTATTTATGACTGAGCCCTATATCATATGGTCAATATAATTCATGAAATATGAGTGCACACAAATAAAATAACACTTACTGGATTTGTTGTGCTCCACATGCTCTGAGCTCGTGTACATGGACAGTCTACAGGGCACAAACCGGGCTCCGATACCAACTGTAACACACCCGCACTAACTGCCTAACTTACACTATCTTATATCATATTAGTACTTATAAATTATGGTGAAATTTCGACAGAGTTTCCCCTAAACTAGTACCTATCCCAAACCTGTGACATAAAAACAAACACAAGTACCATACAGAGACATCTAGTCTCAATCCGAATCAAACTCATGACATCAATATCCCCGTAGCTCTAACTACAAGAGATTAGTAAACCACAAAACTTCGAGCTTCTAAAATTACTTATTTATTTTACATTACGATATTTAAAAAACCTCACAGGTTAAACAAACATACTAAGTGAACTTAAAGTACCCATCACACCATCAATGACACTCGAACCTATGAGTACATTACTGCAATACATATTTATAAAGTAAGGTTCACAAACAAGAACGAAAATATGTTAAGCCCATGGTTAAGCCCGACAGGTCGTGATCCCTATACGTCGACCCTCAGCAACAGTGGAACTCCAACTCATCCAGCGAGGGAACATACTCAAGCATCAGAATTACCTACAATGCATAAACTACGTGAGCTAAAGCCCAATAAGTAGAAATCATGCATGTTATGTATCATGTCTGATACAACATATGACATATGATTATCAATGAAAATCTCTCAAAATCATTTTCTTATCCTTGGGCCCGTTGAACCACGTACTAAGCACCGGAATGAACTCAACATCATATCATATCATGAGGCATGCATCTACCATGCCAGACATATAAGGCATGCATCTACCACACCAAATATATCGTGAGAACACGCATCTACCATGTCTCACACATGATATAAGCACGCATCTACTGTGCTAAACATATCGTAAAAGCATGCATCTACCATGCCTCGGTGCTCTAGCAGTGGCCAACAAAACATTTTTCTTTTCTTTCTTTCCATGATCGTACCATGCATGCAGACACTAGTGAGTATCCTGTTATGCATGCATGTGAAGATGATAATGGATGTTATGATCATGTAAGGTGCAACCAAACACTTTAATCATAGTACAGATCAATCATCCAATACAATACACTCTCAAGATATCATCAAGTTTACAAACAATACTATGTTTATGCATTGTAGTTGCAGATGGATTTTTACTTACCTTGATTGGGTAATACCCTTACGTTTATACCAATAGGGGGTGGTTGGGATGATATATCTTCAGAACCTGTTTCAAGGAATGTGTTTCAAGGATTTACATACCACACGCAAGGTTTAACTCTCTCTATATATCGAAAGGGTTTACCACTTCGCATAACCGGTGTTCTATGTACTTTATGTCGGTTTATCGATGTATACCAGCCCATTAACCAATCAATTTTGGACTTATAATTCCTTAATAAATCTATTAGTCTCTGTTTATAAAGTTCATTCAACTCTCACAACTTAAAATTTCAAGGTTTTATAACAAACACTTGATTAAGAGAGTTTATCAAAGTCTTGTCATAATCAGATTTTGTTTTGCTTATAACCACTATAATATAAGTTGAATTTGCACCAATTTTTGACATAATATCCCTAAGATACTTAAGAATAAGTATACTGAAACTCCTGACCCTGAAATATACGGATCAAGTAACATATACTATTAATTCCAAAAGGTGGCAGAATTGGTTCCTTTATTGCCTTAGTGAGTTTTAAGACTCATAAATCCATATTTAACACAAGGGTTTGCCATGGATGAATTCTTAACATCATTATAACATGTATAACAACATATTCAAGCTCTCACACCTTCGAAATAGCTAAGAAACATAGCAAGAATAAGGAACAAACAAAGGAAACTCACCTTGATTGTCAAAGGAATTGAGGTGTTGATGTTTTTGATGATTTCTTCTTGAATATTTGGTGATTTTTCGAAGTGTGAAGCTTCTTGATAATGTTAAGACTGTAAATGAGGGTTGAGGGTCGGATTTATCCATCAACCAAGTGTCTTAAGTCGGTTATGAAGGTGAAATCTCCAAAATACCCTCGAATGACTACTAGAGACTAGGTTTGAAATAATTGATCGGTTCAAGTAGTTATGATCCGGTTCTTGGAGTGTTTGAACCGGTTCCCAGTAGATATTGGCCTCATTTAGGGTATGGATGATCTTTAAAATGGTTTAGTAGAAGTTTAGGGTGTATTTTTATTGCTTAAACTCGATTACCACTGCGAACAATGTTGAAAATGCTAGTGAAGGACTTTATTGTCAAACTTTCTAAAACTTCACAAATGAGACACTGTGGGTAAGAATGGAAGAAATCATTTATAAAAATATAATTAATATGATAAACTATAAGATAAGTTCAATTCCTACCGCAGTTGGAACGAATGAGGTATAGACAGATCACAGTATTTTACAAACGTTATCAGATACAATCATAAATTGTATCCTATTAGGTATTGACAAGAGTCAAAGGCACTTGACGCGTGTTAGTTTATTGAATGATGGTTATCCACTTGAATCTTCAATTTAAAGTGACCCACTACACGCGCCGACTAAAATCTCGAGGTAAACTAGTTAACCTCCGATAGACACGTCAGTGACACCTTTATAACTTCTAGGCTTACCACGTGTACTTAGAGTTTTATAAGATCTTTACACATATTTTATTTTTGTATTATAAATACTATGAATAACATAACTTAGTCCCGTAACATATACCACGATTGTGTTTTAGACATGAGTTCAAATGTTTAGCACATTCCTATGTGTGGAATTAACTATAAGATCAAATGAACCATGAAACATCAAGTAATCCAAATAACACATAATTAACAGGTTATGCATGAATCATATTGACCAAGTGAGTAATGTTAGGCTCGGGTATCACATCCTCCCCTCCTTATAAAAATTTCGTCCCCGAAATTTAACTTACCTGAAAAGATCAGGGTATTTAGCCCTCATTTCATCTTCTCTCTCCCAAGTGGCTTCTTCTACGAGTTGATTTCTCCACAACACTTTGACTAGTGGCACCTCTTTATTTCTGAGTTTCTTTACTTCTCTTAGTAAGATTTGTACCGGTATCTCCTTGTAACTCAAATCTGCCTCCATCTCAACTGGTTCATTCTTGAGAATGTGGGATGGATTCGCAATGTATTTTCTTAGTAGAGAAACGTGAAATACATTGTGTATCTGAGACATTGATGATGGCAACTCTAGTCGATAAGCCACTTCACCAACCCGCTCAGTAATAGGAAATGGCCCAATGTATCTTGGACTCAGTTCCTTTCTTACCAAATCTCATTATTCTTTTCATTGGAGAAACCTTCAGGAATACACGATCACCCACGGCAAATTCCAGTGCTCTCCTTCTGGTATCTGTATAACTCTTTTGTCTGCTTTGAGCTGTTCTCATTCTTTCTCTGATTAGTGAAACTGCTTCTGTCATTTCTTGAATCATATCAGGACCTAAAACTCTTCTTTCACCAACCTCATCCCAATGTACTGGTGATCGACACTTCCGGTCATACAAAGCTTCATAAGGAGCCATTCCAATTGTACTCTGATAACTGTTATTGTAGGAGAATTCAATTAGGGGTAAATGTTTGATCCACTGTCCTTGAAAGTCCATAACACAGGATCTGAGCATATCTTCAAGAGTTTGTATAGTTCTTTTCTGATTGCCCATCCGACTGTGGATGATAAGCAGTGCTGAAAGACAAGTGGGTACCCAATGCTCTATGCAGGCTCTTCCAAAAAGCTGATACAAATCGTGAATCTCTGTCTGATACAATAGATAATGGAACCCCATGTAGCCTCACTATTTCCTGTATATAGAGTTGAGCATAACGATCAATGGAGTATGTCGTACAAACTGGGAGAAAGTGAGCATATTTTGTCAATCTATCAACTATAACCCAGATAGAATTGTGTCCTTTAACTGTTCTTGGTAAACCTATCACAAAATCCATCGTAATGTCCTCCCACTTCCATTTTGGAACAAATAAAGGTTTCAAGGTTCCTGCTAGTCTTTGATGCTCAGCTTTTACCTGTTGACATGTTAGGCATTGCTCCACATATTGTGCAATATTTTCTTTCATACCTGGCCACCAATAGTGTAGTTTCAAGTCTCTATACATTTTGGTTGCTCCTGGATGTACTGAATATGGTGTTGAGTGCGCCTCTAGTAATATTTCTTTGCGAACATCTTCAAAATTAGGAACACATAAATGATTTCTAAATCGAATAATACCATCTTCTGACAATTGGAAATCTAACGAGGTTCCTAATTTAATGTTCTTCTTTATTTTCTCTAACTCTTGATCCTCTTTCTGGCCTTGCTGAATTCTATCTATTAAAGTAGGTCGAAGGGTTAGTGCTGACAATTTTGCTTCTAGCCATCCATGTTGGATAATTTCCACATCCATATTCATCAAATCGTGTAATTCTGGCTTCTGGATCAAGGTCATGGCCGCAATAGATTGTGCTGATTTTCTGCTTAGGGCATCTGCTACGACATTAGCTTTACCAGGGTGGTAGTTGATGACACAATCATAGTCTTTAACAAGTTCCAACCATCTCCGCTGTCTCATATTTAATTCTTTACGAGTGAAGAAATATTTCGTGCTCTTGTGATCGGTATAAATTTCACAACGTTCTCCATATAGGTAATGCCTCCATATTTTAAGTGCAAACACCATCTGCAGCAAGTTCTAAATCATGTGTCGGGTAGTTCTTTTCATACTCCTTGATTGTCTAGATGCATATGCTATTACTTTACCATTACGCATTAATACACAACCCGGACCATTCTTTGAAGCATCACCGTAGACTTTAAAACCTCCGTTCCCATTGGAATGGTCAAGATCGGTGCCGATGTCAGCCGCCTCTTCAATTCTTGAAAGCTTTGCTCGCATGATTCTGTCCACTTGAAGGGAACATTCTTTCTAGTCAGTTGTGTTAATGGAGAGGCAATCTTGGAGAATCCCTCTACGAATCGACGGTAATATCCAGCTAGACCAAGAAAGCTGCGTACTTCTGTAGAATTTGTGGGTTGCGGCCAGTTATTGATTGCTTCAACTTTGCTTGGGTCTACTGAAATCCCTGCTCCGGATATAACATGCCCCAAGAATACCACTCGGTCTAACCAGAATTCACACTTTTTAAACTTAGCATATAATTGTTTCTGTTTTAAGACTTCTAAAACTTTCCTTAGATGCACTGTATGGTCTTCTTTGGTCTTCGAATATATGAGAATATCATCAATAAACACGATAACAAACTTATCCAGGAAGTCTTTAAACACTCTATTCATTAAATCCATAAATGCCGCTGGGGCATTTGTTAGGCCAAACGGCATCACCAAAAACTCATATTGTCAGTACCTGCATCTTGAATGCCGTTTTGGGATGTCCTCTTCCTTTATCTTCAATTGATGGTACCGATCTCAGATCAATTTTGGAAAAGATAGATGCGCCTTGAAGTTGATCAAACAAGTCATCAATTCGAGGTAAAGGATACTTGTTCTTGATCGTAACTTTGTTGAGCTCTCGATAGTCTATACACATCCTCAAGGAACCATCCTTCTTACGAACAAACAATATTGGCGCTCCCCATGGTGAATAACTAGGCCTAATGAGGCCTTTGTCTAACAACTCTTGCAACTGGGTCTTTAATTCCTTTAATTCAGCTGGTGCCATTCTGTATGGTGACTTTGATATTGGTGCCGTTCCCGGCTGTACGTTAATCACAAACTCTATTTCACGATCTGGTGGCGTCGGTAGATCATCGAAACACTTCAGTGTATTGTTTCAACACAGTTACTTCATTGAATTTTTATAAATATTGTTTTTCAATGATCATTACACTAACTACATAGACTTAAAAACAACTGTTTAATAAACGTTGTGCCTTCATTGCCGAGATTACTGAAATCTTAAATTCTTACTAACCCCGACAAAATAAAAAGGTTCTTCCCCATGTGGTTGTAGTGTCACAATCTTTCTCCGACAATCAACGGTAGCATGATATTTTGATAACCAATCCATACCCAAGATTATGTCATAGTCATTCATGTCCAACACGATTAAATCAGCATAGAGTTCCCTATTTTCGATAGAATCTTGCGCTCGTATGATCTTATTTGTTTGTTTTGGATCTCCGGAGGGTAACTACATTATAACCTACCTCAATTGTTTCGGTACTCTACCCACCTTCTCACATACTCGGTAGATGCAAATGAATGTGTAGCACCGGGATCAAATAATACCGATCTTTGAAATACCAAAGATAAGAAGGTTACCTGTGATAATAGACGGATTAGCTTCAAAGATCTTCTCTGGTTATAGTGTAAACTCTAGCTGGTACCCTTTCCTGCGCTTTAGCTTTTGTCTTGTTTGGGCAAACGTTCGCCATATGTCCAGGTTGTCCACATGAAAAGCATACTTTAGAACCCAATAAGCAAACTCCACTATGTTGATTTCCACAATTAGGGCATGCCGGTAATGGTACAAAGGGTCTACCCTCTTCAGACTTCATGCACTTACTTGGTCCTCCTTGTTCCGGCCCCTTTTTAGATGGAAAATCAGCCTCTGGATTCTGCGATTGAGGTGGCCTCTTCTTTTCATTCTTAAACCAGCGTTGACCTTGTCGTTGGGCAAATTGCCGCCGAACCTCTTGTGCTTGTCGAATCCTCAGTTCTGCGTGTTCTGTGACCAATGCTCTCTCAGCAATTATTGAATAGGTCGTCCCTTGAATTCCTGCCATGCTGACATCTCTGTATAGCTCTGGTCTCAAGCCTTCATGGAACCTCTCCACTTTCAGTGCTTCCGTGCTAACCATATGCTCAGCAAACCTAGACAGCATTTCAAACTTACAGATGTAGTCTGAAACCGTCATGCTTCCTTGTTTCAACTGTATAAATTCGTTCATCTTCATTGCACGAACAGGAGCTGTAAAGTACTTATTTCTGAAGAGTTCCTTGAACTTAGCCCAAGTCATTGTTGCCACATTTTCAATAGCGCTTATCGTATCCCACCAATGACCTGCACTGCCCCGTAACATGAAGGATGCACAAAGTACCTTGTTCTCTTCAGAGACCTTACTATACTGGAACATGTTTTCTATAGTCCTTAGCCAATCTTACATACCTTAGGATCCACTGCGCTCTCAAATGTCGGTGGATTCAACTTCCTGAACCTTCCTCCATCTAATTCAACTTGTTCTACTCGAGGTGGCGGTCGATTCCTGTCATCTCCCTGCTGTCCTCGCATGTCTCTTTGTTAGATGAGTTGTTGGATTTGTTGAGATTGCCTTTCTACTAGTTCAGTCAATCGACCAATGATCAGATCACGATCAGAACTTGTGGATGTCATTTCTGGGTCTTGTGTTCTACCCCCATCACTGCCTTCATTTCTTGTTCTCGGCATTATTCTCTATTTATGACTGAGCCCTATATCATATGGTCAATATAATTCATGAAATATGAGTGCACACAAATAAAATAACACTTACTGGATTTGTTGTGCTCCACATGCTCGAGCTCGTGTACATGGACAGCCAGTGGCACAAACCGGCTCCGATACCAATCAGAACTAATCGCCTAACTTACACTATCTTATATCATATTAGTACTTATAAATTATGGTGAAATTTCGACAGAGTTTCCCCTAAACTAGTACCTATCCCAAACCTGTGACATAAAAACAAACACAAGTACCATACAGAGACATCTAGTCTCAATCCGAATCAAACTCATGACATCAATATCCCCGTAGCTATAACTACAAGAGATTAGTAAACCACAAAACTTCGAGCTTCTCAAATTACTTATTTATTTTACATTACGATATTTAAACAACCTCACAAGTTAAACAAACATACTAAGTGAACTTAAAGTACCCATCACACCATCAATGACACTCGAACCTATGAGTACATTACTGCAATACATATTTATAAAGTAAGGTTCACAAACAATAACGAAAATATGTTAAGCCCATGGTTAAGCCCGACAGGTCGTCATCCATGTACGTCGACCCTCAGCAACAGTGGAACTCCAACTCATCCAGCGAGGGAACATACTCAAGTTCAGAATTACCTACAATGCATAAACTACGTGAGCTAAAGCCCAATAAGTAGAAATCATGCATGTTATGTATCATGTCTGATGCAACATATGACATATGATTATCAATGAAAATCTCTCAAAATCATTTTCTTATCCTCGGGCCCGTTGAACCACGTACTAAGCACCGGAATGAACTCAACATCATATCATATCATGAGGCATGCATCTACCATGCCAAACATATAAGGCATGCATCTACCACACCAAATATATCGTGAGAACACGCATCTACCATGTCTCACACACGATATAAGCACGCATCTACCATGCTAAACATATCGTAAAAGCATGCATCTACCATGCCTCGGTGCTCTAGCAGCGGCCAACAAAAAATTTTTCTTTTCTTTCTTTCCATGATCGTACCATGCATGCAGACACTAGTGAGTATACTGTTATGCATGCATGTGAAGATGATAATGGATGTTATGATCATGTAAGGTGCAACCAAACACTTTAATCATAGTACAGATCAATCATCCAATACAATACACTCTCAAGATATCATCAAGTTTACAAACAATACTATGTTTATGCATTGTAGTTGCAGATGGATTTTTACTTACCTTGATCGGGTAATACCCTTACGTTTATACCAATAGGGGGTGGTTGGGATGATATATCTTCAGAACCTGTTTCAAGGAATGTGTTTCAAGGATTTACATACCACACGCAAGGTTTAACTCTCTCTATATATCGAAAGGGTTTACCACTTCGCATAACCGGTGTTCTATGTATTTTATGTCGGTTTATCGATGTATACCATCCCATTAACCAAAAAATTTTGGACTTATAATTCCTTAATAAATCTATTAGTCTCTGTTTATAAAGTTCATTCAACTCTCACAACTTAAAATTTCAAGGTTTTATAACAAACACTTGATTAAGAGAGTTTATCAAAGTCTTGTCATAATCAGATTTTGTTTTGCTTATAACCACTATAATATAAGTTGAATTTGCACCAATTTTTGACATAATATCCCTAAGATACTTAAGAATAAGTATACTGAAACTCCTGACCCTGAAATATACGGATCAAGTAACATATACTATTAATTCCAAAAGGTGGCAGAATTGGTTCCTTTATTGCCTTAGTGAGTTTTAAGACTCATAAATCCATATTTAACACAAGGGTTTGCCATGGATGAATTCTTAACATCATTATAACATGTATAAGAACATATACAAGCTCTCACACCTTCGAAATAGCTAATAAACATAGCAAGAATAAGGAAGAAACAAAGGAAACTCACCTTGATTGTCAAAGGAATTGAGGTGTTGATGTTTTTGATGATTTCTTCTTGAATATTTGGTGATTTTTCGAAGTGTGAATCTTATTGATAATGTTAAGACTGTAAATGAGGGTTGAGGGTCGGATTTATCCATCAACCAAGTGTCTTAAGTCGGTTATGAAGGTGAAATGTCCAAAATACCCTCCAATGACTACTAGAGACTAGGTTTGAAATAATTGATCGGTTCAAGTAGTTATGATCCGGTTCTTGGAGTGTTTGAACCGGTTCCTAGTAGATATTGACCTAATTTAGGGTATGGATGATCTTTAAAATGGTTTAGTAGAAGTTTAGGGTGTATTTTTATTGCTTAAACTCGATTACCACTGCGAACAATGTTGAAAATGCTAGTGAAGGACTTTATTGTCAAACTTTCTAAAACTTCACAAATGAGACACTGTGGGTAAGAATGGAAGAAATCATTTATAAAAATATAATTAATATGATAAACTAAAAGATAAGTTCAATTCCTACCGCAGTTGGAACGAATGAGGTATAGACAGATCACAGTATTTTACAAACGTTATCAGATACAATCATAAATTGTATCCTATTAGGTATTGACAAGAGTCAAAGGCACTTGACGCGTGTTAGTTTATTGAATGATGGTTATCCACTTGAATCTTCAATTTAAAGTGACCCACTACACGCGCCGACTAAAATCTCGAGGTAAACTAGTTAACCTCCGATAGACACGTCAGTGACACCTTTATAACTTCTAGGCTTACCACGTGTACTTAGAGTTTTATAAGATCTTTACACATATTTTATTTTTGTTATAAATACTATGAATAACATAACTTAGTCCCGTAACATATACCACGATTGTGTTTTAGACATGAGTTCAAATGTTTAGCACATTCCTATGTGTGGAATTAACTATAAGATCAACTGAACCATGAAACATCAAGTAATCCAAATAACACATAATTAACAGGTTATGCATGAATCATATTGACCAAGTGAGTAATGTTAGGCTCGGGTATCACAGCCGTAACTCGGCTTCGTCCGAAAGCCTGCCGACAGACTTACGGCCGTAACCGCTCCTGAGTTACGGGCGTAACCCGCCTTCGTCAAAAACATCCGCCGACATCCTTACGGCCGTACCCGCACACCTTCCGGCCATAACTCGGATGATACGGCCGTATCCGGCCAAACTAACGGGCGTAACCCGCCTTCGTCAAAAATGGCCAGGCATCCTGCCTGCAGCGTACGGCCGTATCCAGCCAAGCCTTACGGCCGTACCTGCCTCGACTTACGGGCGTATGCCGCAACCCTTACGGCCGTAAGTCACCCTTGGTCGACAACACGTGAAATTTACGAACCCCACTAACGGCCGTATCCAACCCTCCTTACGGCCGTAACTCGCCTTCGGCCAAAATGCCTGGCTAGCCTGCTAGACCACGTACGGCCGTAACCGGCCAGCCTTATGGCCGTACCCGCTGAACTTACGGCCGAATCCCGGAACCTTACGACCGTAACTCAATGCTGGCCAAGGTGAATAAATCCGATAACTCCGATTCCTCGCTACGACTGATGAATGATCCGACATACCATACGAATGTGAAAGTAAACAAGTCTAACACGAGCCAAAGATGATACTCCCAGTACAAGGCTATCAATCACAATGAAAATGATAATACTCCCGTCTCGATCTAAAAACGGAGATAGAATGACGATCGGTAACTGATATTCGATTACAACATGCCAACAGTGAACGCAAATGAGTGATTCATGAATGATGAGTGATTATTAATGAGTGAAAATTACTGAGTGACAATTACAGACTGATAATTACTGAATGAAAATGAATGAATTACAACCGGGTATTACATACTCCCCCCCTTAAAAAGAGTTTCGTCCCCGAAACTAAGGGTCAAACAACTCGGGATAACTCTCCCGCATACTCTTTTCGGTTTCCCAAGTGGCCTCTTCGACTCCGTGTCTGGACCACTGAATCTTGACCAAAGGGATCGTCTTGTTCCTCAACTGTTTGATTCGCCGCTCCAACACTCGTACAGGACGCTTCTCGTACGAATGATCATCCGCGATCTCGATTTCATCGAACTGAAGTATGTGACTCGGGTCGGCAACATACTTCCGCAACTGAGAGACGTGAAACACATTATGAATTCGGCTCAATGCCGGAGGTAAATCCAATCGATAAGCTAACTCGCCTACTCGATCCAAAATTTCAAACGGTCCAATGAATCTCGGACTCAACTTCCCCCGTTTTCCGAAACGGAAAATACCTCGACTCGGGGATACCTTGGCCAAAACGTGGTCACCCGTCTCGAACTCTAGTGGTCAACAACGATTATCTGCATATAATTTCTGTTGACTCTGAGCTGTCAACATACGACTCTTGATCAAAGCTACCTTCTCCCGGGCGGCTATAAGCATATTGGGCTCGGTGCCGATTGATTCTGACAAGTCATCCCAACACAAAGGAGATCGACAACGACGACCGTACAAGGCCTCGTAAGGTGCCATCTTAATGGAGGCATGCCAACTATTATTATACGTGAACTCGATCAGTGGTAGTTGGGCTTCCCAATCGTCCTTCCAATCGAGGACGCATGCCCTCAACATGTCCTCTAATGTCTGTATAGTCCTCTCTGATTGTCCGTCGGACTGAGGATGAAAGGCGGTACTGAGATTGAGCTGAGTTCCCATAGCACGATGAACTGATTTCCAAAAATGAGACACAAATCGTCCGTCACGATCGGAAACGATACTCTTAGGAGTACCGTGCAGTCTCACTACCTCCTTGATGAACAACTGAGCCAGTCTCTCGGGACCCCACGTATCCTTGATCTCAAGGAAATTAGCTGATTTAGTTAAGCGGTCCACAATCACCCAGATCGTATTCATGCCACGACGACTCGTCGGAAAACTCGTGATGAAATCCATAGAAATGTCTTCCCACTTCCACTCCGGAATAGGGAGAGGTTTCAGCATACCCGCCGGTCGCTGATGTTCAATCTTAACTTGTTGACAGGTTAAGCATCTCGAAACAAATTCTGCGACTTCTCGCTTCATATTACTCCACCAGTAATTTTGTTTCAAGTCCTTGTACATTTCTTGGACCGGATGAATAGAATAAGGGGTAGCATGAGCTTCTCTCAAAATCGAGTTTTTCAACTCGTCATTCGCCGGTACGCACAACCGATTCTTAAATCTCAAAAGTCCATCCTCGTGGACCACGAATCCAGGGGCTTTCCCCTGAGCTACATCCTCACGGATGCGCAACAATGCTGGGTCTGAACCCTGATTTTCCCTGATTTTCTCCTCAAGGGACGATGAAATCTCTAACAAACAAAGCTGTCCCTGAATTCGCTGAAGCCAGACCTCGATCTCGGGTCTAAGGAATTCCGTTGAAGCTCCTTCTGAACTGTTAAACGAGCAAGCATCTGCTCTTGCACGGACTTACGACTCAAGGCGTCGGCGACAACGTTCGCCTTGCCCGGGTGGTAAAGGATCTCGATATCATAATCTTTGATTAATTCTAACCACCGTCTCTGTCGCATATTTAACTCCTTCTGAGTAAATATATACTTTAAACTCTTATGATCGGTGAATATCTTACAGGTAACGCCATAAAGGTAATGACGCCAAATTTTCAAAGCGAACACCACGGCTGCTAGCTCCAGGTCGTGGGTCGGATAATTAACTTCGTAAGGTCTCAATTGCCGTGAGGCATAGGCAATAACCTTTCCATTCTGCATGAGTACACATCCGAGACCCTGTCCGGACGCATCACTATAAACCACAAATCCCTCCGTCCCTTGTGGCACGGAAAGTACAGGTGCTGACATTAACCGGCTCTTGAGTTCCTCAAAACTCCATTGACACGCGTCAGACCACGTGTATTTCTTATCCTTTCGCAAAAGGTTCGTCAAGGGTTGAGCGATTTTAGGAAATCCTTCCACAAACCGCCGATAATAACCCGCTAATCCGAGAAAACTTCGGATTTCCTTAACATTATTCGGAGGTAACCAATCTCGGATAGCCTCCGTCTTCTGAGGGTCGACACGAACTCCATCTGATGAAATTACATGTCCGAGAAAAGTCACTTCGGACATCCAGAACTCACATTTGGAAAACTTTCCATAAAGTTGCTCCCGTCTCAACACGTCGAGAACCTGATGAAGATGAACCTCGTGTTCCTCTCGGGGACGCAATCGGTCCGAGATAACCTTTCTCGAACTATTCCTCAAGTTGAATCTTCAACTCTTGCATTCTGGTCGGGGCCATCCGATATGGTGCCTTCGATAAAGGGGATGTACCGGCTCCAACTCACTCCTGAATTCCACTACTCTATGTGAAGGCAACCAGATAACTCGTCTGGAAATACATCGTCAATCGATGACAATAATACCACAAATGATTGAACATTTCGATTGCCCTAGAATGGTCAATCGATAAAAAGTGATACCATGAATGATTGAACATCTTGATTGCCTTAGAAAGGCCAATCGATGAAAATGGTACAATGAATGTTTGAATAACTCGATTGCCATAGAAAGGCCAATCGATGAAAATGATACAATGAATGATTGAATAGCTCGATTGCCTTAGAAAGGCGAATCGATGAAAATGGTGCAATGAAGGATTGAATAACTCGATTGCCTTAGGAAGGTCAATCGATGAAAATAATACAATGAATGATTGAATGACTCGATTGCCTTAGAAAGGCCAATCGATGAAAATGATGCAATGAATGATTGAATAACTCGATTGCCTTAGAAAGGTCAATCGATGAAAATGATACAATGAATGATTGAATGACTCGATTGCCTTAGAAAGGCCAATCGATGAAACTGGTGCAATGAATGATTGAATAGCTCGATTTGGAATTTCTTCGCTCCGCCATAATAATAATTCTACTGGAACAACGGGATTACTTCCTGAAGCACACATTCGACAACCAACGACGGAAAGATAGCGACCAAACGCTAACAAACACTGAGGATAGTATCAAGACGATTAAACCAACTAATACCGAAAATTACATCGTCCTAAGATAAATTCACCACGATTAGGTCCACCAACCAATCGCGGTCACTAAGCTTACTTCGGTATGATTCCGAAAATTCTTCCATCGTCAGGTAGACCGATGGTATGAGGTCCACAAGCAATAGGACTATCCCGAAATAAGTCTATTCAAGCATGATTCGATAATGAATGAATGCGGTGTACCAGCATCAAAAGGTACACACAGGTTGAAATAAAATTACGAGTATACCTTAAATCATTCGGGCCACTGGATCGTCGATCCTCCTCATCACATGAATCTGGGACTTGCCGTCCCCCAAACCGGACGCTCCCGTCTGATAAATACGAGCTCCAACTCTATTTGCTTCCATTGTCTTAAACGACATTGACAAAGCAGTCTGATTCTGAAATGCTGATTGCTTCGGGGCCTGAGATGCCGCCGGAGCCGACTTGGAGTCCTTTCGGCAAAAAACGGGCCTTATGCCCAAAATTCCCACAATTATAGCACGTGATAGGCGGTTTCAGACACTCTGTGCTGTAATGACCTGGCGTTCCACAATTGAAACAGGTGATGGCCGAACAGGCCGCTCGGGACTGAGATCCCGCACGATTTTGTGCCGTAGGAGGTCGCTCAGAAACGATAGGACTCACACGAGGCTTCTTGAAGGTTGACTGACCGCCTTCGGATTGATTACGCTTCGTTGATTTCTTGCTGACAGATGAAGGTTGTTGTTCAGCACTTTCCTTAGCAGCTGGCTCATACGGGAGAGTTCTCTCGATTAATCCGGCCAGAGTGGCGCAATGATGATTGAGCAACTGCACATGGGTCATCATGGCCTGCATAAAAGTGAGTGGATCAACCCGAACATCTTCTGATCGAGCCGAGTCCTGGGCACGATTTCCCGGCAGCGAGTGATTATTTCTCGGGTTTCGGCCCGCACCGCGGCCTCTTCCCGTGCATCCCCTGACAGCTCTCTCCATACTGAAGTAGGAAGGTCGCATAATGATTATATTTCCCGCATGATTATCACGTTATGATTACGTCATGAGATGATGAAAATGAGTATACATGCTCTAACTTAGTGATTATATGAATGATTTACTGAAGTGACATGATTATCTGATGAAATTCTTGAAATGATTATCTTGAATAACTTAACAAGATTAATAATATGATCATCCAGATCGACAACTGAGTAATGAAATGAATTGAGTAATTAATGAATTAACATGATCGTCCTGATCATTAACTGAGTAATGAAATGAATTAAGTGATTAATGAGTTAACATGATCGTCCTAATCACAATGAATGATGATGTTTGAGGATTGTTGAATGATGAATGATGAATGAATGACTATTGCCAGAAATTATACCATGGCGTTAGAAATCTTACAGTTCTTCCGGTCTGATTGGCTCGGCATTTGCACAGGTCACACGTGACGCGAAAGTCCAATGATACTAGTCTGATGACGATGATTTCAAATGAGACATGACTCGGAAGGTAGTATTCAAAACCACGCTCCGATACCAACTCTGTAACACCCCAAACTAGGCGGATATTACAGTGCCGTAGATCCCCAACTGGGACCCACCAGGCAAATGAAAATGAATGAATTACACAGGATAAATGTAGTACCGAACCACATTACAACAATAATTACTCCGATGAGGAGTTTAGTTACAACGCACCAGGACAATACCGAATACTATTGTATTTTATATGAAGATAAAATACACAACACTGAATGAAACGGAGTATCCAAATGAAAGTCTGCAGCGGAAAATAAAGGACAATAGCATGAATAACTGAAAGATCGGGGCCCCCTACTAGTATCACTGGGACTCCTCGACATCAACATGCTATTCCCGTGCTTTTGCCTTGCCATGACCTGAAAAACAAAATCCCCAGCCGGGGTCAGTTACACAGAACAACAATCCTCATGGGTTGAAAATACACAATCATGATTATATCTGAAGTTATGAAATATCCTGTCGAAACATACGCAATCAAACATGCTATATGAATCAACTAACAGTACGGCTCAAAGGGTGGTACCACACTACGCCCGGGATGGAAATGTGTCCGTGCACAAGCCACCAACGAGTATCGATCGAATACACGTGTGGTCTTGTACCTAATCAATCTCACGAGACAATATGACTCGTGTGCACAGTCCAATGTGAGACCAACAACCAACACACGACTTAAACGTTCCCGACATGAAAATCCAACACATACCAACCGGCACGCCAGTATGACCCAGAATGCCACGATATAACAAAAGTGACATCGAAAATGAATAATGACTTACCGAGGTGGAATGGTAGCGAAATAAATGACAGCTCAATGAAAAGATTGGAACTGTCGTTCCTTATGACTGAAGTGATTAATTGATAATAACAAGTTTGATACGGTTAATACACTGATGAATGAGTTATGATTATGAATGAACAACAACAAAAGGGATGAATATCCTTTTAACCGAGTAAGAATTAACTTACACAACACCGGTGATAATTATCCTTCCACGAACAACGTCCTAATAGAGATATCGGTCGCTCGAACAACCTTGAATAACACAACAACCAACAATCCGTTCAACATACGTAACAAACATGAATATAACGAACTCAACACGTCGATACGACTAAACCAAGTCCATTGAGGCATTAAATCAAACACGTTGCGTCCGAACTCCGATTGTTTACAATCAAACCTCAATATACCAATATCAAATCCCCCAAGAAGTGTTTCAAACCAACAAAACATCTTCAATACGATTAATAATCCAGAACGAATATCCAAAAACGTGATTATAATGACAATTAATCGAAAACCCCCAATTTCAACTCGATAATCAAAGTGTTCTTGAATAATCCCTCAATAATCCAATGAATCCTTATACAAACTTATAATCATATACATATCCCTTCATATAACATGATTATAACGTCCAAAACATCATATCTCAACACAAGATCGAAATCCAAGGTGTTGAAGAATTTACCTCTTGAAGATCCAACAACTTCGATCCAATGAAAACGTGTTAAATCGACTATCCAAGCTTCCCAACAAAATAAGATGATGAAATCCGAATACACAAGTGATTGATGATGTCAAAATATCTCCCTCAAGCTCTCTCTCTCGGACAAGATGAAGGAAATGAGAAAAATGAGGAAAAGTGTCCCGGCCGAGTCCTTAAATACTGCCGGAAGTTACGGCCGTAACTCGGCCCTCTTACGGACGTAACATTCCAAGTCAACGGCCTTGCGGCCATAACCGGCCAACTCATACGGCCGTAACTCGGCTTCATCCGAAAGCCTGCCGACAGACTTACAGCCGTAACCGCTCCTGAGTTACGGGCGTAACCCGCCTTCGTCAAGAACATCCGCCGACATCCTTACGGCCGTACCCGCACATCTTACGGCCGTAACTCGGATGATACGGCCGTATCCGGCCAAACTTAAGGGCGTAACCCGCCTTCGTCAAAAATGGCTGCATCTCGCTGCACAGACGGCCGTATCCGGCCAAGCCTTACGGCCGTACCTGCCTCGACTTACGGCCGTATGCCGCAACCCTTACTGCCGTAAGTCATCCTTGGTCGACAACACCTGAAATTTACGAACCCCACTTACGGCCGTATCCAACCCTCCTTACGGCCGTAACTCGCCTTCGGCCAAAATGCCTGGGTAGCCTGCTGGACCACGTACCGCCGTAACCGGCCAGCCTTACGGACGTACCCGCTGAACTTACGGCCGTATCCCGGAACCTTACGGCCGTAACTCAATGCTGGCCAAGGTGAATAAATCCGATAACTCTGATTCCTCGCTACGACTGATGAATGATCCGACATACCATACGAATGTGAAAGTGAACAAGTCTAACACGAGCCAAAGATGATACTCCCAGTACAAGGCTATCAATCACAATGAAAATGATAATACTCCCGTCTCGATCTAAAAACGGAGATAGAATGACGATCGGTAACTGATATTCGATTACAACATGCCAACAGTGAACACAAATGAGTGATTCATGAATGATGAGTGATTATTAATGAGTGAAAATTACTGAGTGACAATTACAGACTGATAATTACTGAATGAAAATGAATGAATTACAACCGGGTATTACATTAGATGTTAAATCCTTGTTCTCCAATCAAAGATGTTGATATATGAAGAAGGATCGTCTTCGAACTCTCCAAATCGTCGAAACCCGCTGCTCTCGATCGAAAAAGTGAGAAAGATGATAAAAATGGCGAAATGGAAGTCAACTGTCCAATATATACTCGCCCAGTCTAGCGCACGCTACGCCTCTAATATTAGCGTGCGCTAGTGGGGTCACCGGGTAGTCCGGTGGCTTCTGCTGGCCCCGTTGGCGTGCGCTAATTGCCTTCCTTTAGCGTGCGCTAGCCGAAAATGGTGTCCAGAAATCGGAGTCCAGAACCTACTGTCCTCTGCCCTGCTCAAGTCTTAGCGTACGATACTGCGATAGCTTAGCATGCGCTACGCAGCCCTTATAGCGTGCGCTAGCTAAAGCCTAGCATATGTTACCTGATAGTTCAGACAACCTGACAACCTCACTGCCTCTGCCGACCAACCCGTTAGCGTGCGCTATGGACGGATGTTAGCATGCGCTACTGATCACGAATAGCGTGCGCTAACGAACTTCTAGCGCGCGTTAACTGCCAGTCCAGAAAGCAGGATGAGTTACTGGTCCTGACCTGACTGGTCCCTTAGCGCGCGCTACAGCTCAAAGCTAGCGTGCGCTACTCAAGGAGAATTAGCGTGCGTTAGCCTAGGCCTAGCGTGCGTTATTTCTCTGACCCAGAACACTTCCGCAAGGTCTAAACAACACAATCGTGATCCAAACAAGGTACCAAACTCTATAACAATATCGACAACATCACAGAGAGTTTACAGAGCGACTAAATAGGAAGAACGACGAAGTCAAACAGTCAATAAAAAGTACCGGTATTACATTCTCCCCCTCTAAAAAGAAGTTTCGTCCCGAAACTTAAGAAATAAAAAGTTCGGGGTACTCCGACCGCATCTTCTATTCTGTTTCCCAAGTCGCCTCCTCGACTCCATGTCTCGACCATTGCACTTTAACCAGTGGAATGGTCTTATGCCGAAGTTGTTTCTCACGACGCTCAAGGATCTTCACGGGTCTCTCCGGAAAGGTAATATCCTCGGCTACGTCAATCTCACTATAGTCGATAACATGGCTCGGATCCGGCACGTAATTTCTCAACTGAGACACATTAAAAACACTATGGATGTGACTCAAAGATGGAGGCACGCCAAGCGATAAGCTAAATCTCCAACCCTGTCCAAAATCTCGAAAGGCCCGATATACCTCGGACTAAGTTTCCCCTTTTTCCCAAAGCAGAAAACCCCTCTGGTCGGTGACACCTTGAGTGAGACATGATCCCCCACTTCGAACTCCAAGGGCCGACGACGAGTATCATCATAAGATTTATGACGGCTCTCGGCAGTCAGCAACCGGTCCTGGATGATAGAAATCTTTTCCTTAGTCTCCATCAACATGTCCGGCTCCATTCCGATTAGCTCCGAAGCTTCGTCCCAACATAATGGCGACCTACATCGCCTACCATAAAGTGCCTCGAATGGTTCCATTTTGATAGACGCATGCCAACTATTATTGTAGGCAAACTCGATCAACGACAAGTGAAGCTCCCAATCATTACTCCAATCTAGGGCACAAGCCCGCAACATGTCCTCCAATGTCTGAATCGCCCTCTCCATCTGACCGTCTGACTGAGGGTGAAAGGACGTGCTGAATCTCAACTCAGTACCCAAAGCCTGATAAACGGCCTGCGAAAAATGCGATATGAAACGACCATCTTGATCAGAAACAATGGTCTTGGGGGCACTATGCAATATTACGATCTCAGCTATAAAAGTTCGAGCCAACCTCTCCGGTCCCCAAGTATCCTTAATACCTAAGAAGTGTGCAGACTTGGTCAACTGGTCGACGATTACCTAAATCATATTCATTCCGGCCCTAGTTCTCGGCATGCCAGTGATAAAGTCCATAGAAATGTCTTCCCACTTCCACTCGGGAATGGGAAGCGGCTTCAACAACCCCGCTGGTCGTTGATGTTCGATCTTGACTTGCTGACACATCAAGCACCGCAATACAACTTCCATGACATCCTTCTTCATGTTATTCCACCAAAAATTGCGCTTCAAGTCTTTGTACATCTTACTCGTTCCGGGGTGGATTGAGTAAGATGTAGCATGAGCTTATCGGAGAATTATCTGCCTCAACTCTAGATCATTCGGAACACAAATCCTGCCTTGAAATCTCAAGATAATATCCTCGTGAACCATAAAGCCAGGAGCTTTTCCTTTAATTACATCATCCTTCAGTTGAGAGATCATCAGGTCACTCCATTGTTTCCCTTTGATGTCGTCAACCAAGGACGAAGTAATTTCGAGAGTACACAACTGTCCTTGTACTCGTTGAAGCCAAACTTCTATTCCTTGCTCGATTAAATCCTGCCGAATCTTTGTCTGAGAAGTAAGAACCTCGAGCATCTGGAGAGATGCCGATTTGCCACTCAAAGCATCCGCGACAACATTGGCTTTACCCGAGTGGTAAAGAATTTCTAAATCGTGATACTTTATCAACTCTAACCAACGTCTCTATCTCATGTTCATCTCTTTCTAACTGAAAATATACTTCAGGCTCTTGTGATCGGTATAAATCCGACATGGAGAACCATACAAATAATGCCGCCAAATCTTGAGTGCGAAGACAATTGAATCCAACTCCAAATCGTGAGCAGGATAATTCATCTCGTACGGCTCAGTTGTCATGATGCAAAAGATATCGTCTTATCATGCTGCATATGCACCCAGCCAAGACCTTGACCCGAAGCGTCACTATAAACCGCAAATCCCTCACTACCATGTGGTAAAGTTAAAATCGGCGCTGAAGTCAAATGTCTCTTTAGCTTATCGAAGCTCTGTTGTCTCTCTTCCGTCTAAACAAACTTTTCTGTCTTCTGGAGTAATTTCGTAAGCGGCCGAGTGAGTCTAGAGAACCTCTCAACAAACCGACGGTAATACCCAGCAAGGCCCAAAAAGCTACGAACTTCCATAACATTTTTAGGTGGTGCCCAACCTAGCACTGCCTCAATCTTATGCGGGTCTACACGAACCCCTTCGGCCGAAATCACATGGCCGAGAAACATAACTTCTTCCAACCAGAATTTGCATTTCGAGAATTTTGCATAGAGGTGCTCGGTTCTCAAAATATCTAGTACCAAACGCATGTGTCGGGCATGTTCCTCTTTATCTCGAGAATAAATCAAAATGTCGTCAATAAAGACGGCTACACACCTGTCGAGGTACTCGATGAATATCTTGTTCATTAACTGCATGAATACTGCTGGTGCATTAGGCAAACCAAAAGGCATGACTACAAATTCATAATGCCCATATCTCGTCCGAAATGCAGTCTTCGGAACGTAAGACTCTTTCACCCTGAGTTGATAGTACCCTGATCTCAAATCAATTTTCGAGAAAACTGCAGCCCCCTGCAACTGATCAAATAAATTGTCCATACGAGGCAAAAGATACTTGTTCTTGATGGTCACTTTGTTCAGCTCACGGTAGTCGATGCACAAACGTAGTGAACCATCCTTCTTTCTCACAAAAAGGACAGGCGCGCCCCAAGGAGAAGCGCTCGGTCTGATGTACCATTTCTCCAGAAGCTCTCCCAACTGATTCTTTAATTCTTGTATCTCGGAAGGTGCCATCCGATAAGTGCCTTAGAAATCGAGGCCGCATCAGGCTCTAAATCCACAGAAAATTCTATGTCTCGATCTGGTGGTAATCCCAGGAGGTCGTCCAGAAAAACATCGGAATACTCATTAACAACCGGAATCGAAGAGAATTCGACTTCGTTCCCTTTCGTCTTCAAGGCATAACACAAATTGCCCGTACAACCTTTATTCAAAAGTTTTACGGCCTTCATGGCACTCATAAGTAACTTGGATTGGCCCAACTTACATCCAAAAAATGAGTACTCGGATCCATCTTTAGTCATCATGGTGATAACCTTAGTACAGTAATTCATAATCGCTTGGTGACTATCAAGTCAATCCTCACCGAGGATCACGTCCTCGCCTTCTATATCAACTACAATCAGATTCGATACCCAATCCATACTGGATATAATCAAAGGAAAATCTTTAATCTCCCGGTTCCCCACAATTCTATCCCCGCTAGGTAGTTTCACAATGAAGGGATCACAAGCAATCATACAAGTTATATTCAAACAGCGTACACACTCCAAGAAAATGAAAGAATGGGTAGCACCCGTATCAAAAAGTACATGAACTGGATGAGATAAAATATGAATGGTACCTGAGGCCACCGCTGCATCGGGTTCGTCTGTTCGACGCATCTCGTACACTCGTGGTTGTACCGAACCGATGCTAGAGTTTCCCCCTCCAGCGTTCTGACCCCATCCCCGGCCCCTGCCGTAATTCTGTTGAGGCTCACCAAAAGATTGCCGCTGATTCGAGCCTTGATCAAGTGGCGCTGGGGCAGAAGCGCGAGTGTCCAAAGTCTGATTTGGTTCGGAATAATAAGCCACCCTATGTCCCATCTGTCCGCAGGTGTGACACTTCAAAGGTGGGAAATTGCATTCCAAATTAACGTGGCCCGGACGACCACAATTATAGCAAGTCAGCGTGCGAGCTGAGGTTCCCGGAGCAGAACAGAAACATCTCTTTCCTTTAGTAGAACGTGACGACTGTCCAGCGGAACGGTTAGTCGTCTGTGACCTCTGGAAGTTGCCACTCTTAGAACCAGAGATATTTCCCGCGATCTTCTGCTTCTTTTATTCTTCAGTGGTATCGTTGTCGGGGCTTAACATGTCATGGGCTAAAGCTCTGTCTTGATATTCCTTCAATGTGGTACAAGCAAATCCGGCCATGTACCGCCGTAAGTCCATATTCATCCGCATATCAAAATAACGGATCTTATCACGCTCGTTCCGCACTTGTTGCTTCACGTGGATCAATTGTTGGTTGTACTCCACGATTGCCTGCGAAACGGGAATATTCTTCGGTTTAGCCTCGAAAAAGGCTTGAATTCGGCCTTCTCGCACCGGCCAAGGACAAAACTCGGCCTCCGAAAGTTCTTTAAACTCATCCCACGTAGCAACACGATCTTGTGGCTTGATGACTTTCCACCACGTAGCAGCCTCCTTGGTGAGGAAATACTGAGCAATCGGTGCTTTCCTCGCTTCGGGACAATCAACTGCTTCAAAAAAATTTTCCAACTCCGCTAGCCAATCTTCCCATCCTAACGGGTCTGTGGCACCGCCAAACTGAGGAGGGTGCATACGGATAACATTCTGAAGCAAGACATCCGTGTTCGGGTTCGGATTATTCAGCTGAACAGTTTGGGCTAAAATGGTCATCTGGTTAGCCAATTGTTGAAGTACATTCGCAACTCCAACGTCCGCGCTGTTCCCCTGGCCAGTCGACTGGTCGTGCTGAATTTCGGTGTCAAGATGCACCGAGTTAGATAGGGCAGGGTTGGTCGATCCCACAACGGAACTGAGGGAAGCGGCCACGCCACGTCATCATCCACGTCCATGGCCTCATCCCCTACCAGCTTACATGCTGAATAACACACAAGGCACGCAAGTACAATTAAATCGCATATAACCGAAGTGACCGATTCTCAAAAATACCAACAATAGAAGCAAAACGATTAAGGAAACGCCATAAGAGTAAGAGGTCTTACAAGTACCGGTCGCACTGTGATGATGGCAAAGTAGTGATACCGTAGACAAACGATGACTCAATCGACCCAAAAGACTGACAGCCTAGGTATCCATAGACCTAAGCTTCGATACCATATTCTGTAACACCCCCAAGTTATTCAGGGTATATTACATCGCCGTGAGCCCCTCCATGAGACCCACAAAGCTAATCATACGTGGAACTATAAAACTCGACCGAGAAGGTCCAAATACAATAAAATGAAGGACAACACAAAGGGTATTCAAAACATATCCAATGTACCCAAATACCTCACAACACAAAATCAATACCACGGCAACACAGGCCGGAACATTAAGGAAACTGAAAAACAATACTCGAGTATTCAATAACCATTCCAGTACAACAACACTCAATGGAGGAACACAAAACATAACCGGAGACAAGACACAGTATCACGCTTGCCCATCATCTTCATGCCGACCCGATACCTGCATGTCCGCTCTCATGGAACCTGAAATACATAAAAAGTATTTCCCCCATAAAGGGGTTAGCCGTCGAATAGCTAGTGCAAGTATATCAAGTATGAAATACAATACTCCTCGACAGTAAAGTAAAGGTAACCGTCAATTCATCAATTCAAGATTTAGTATTCCGGAATGACTAAATCTCATAGCATCACATCAATACATTCATGATCAACCGTGGAACTGCACCAGAGGATACGGAACCCTCAGAGGACTCGTCGGTCCATCCCAGAGTGGTTAACTCATATTATCCATGGAATCGCACCACAGGCTACGAAACCCTCATAGGACCCGTTGACCCATCCCATAGTGGATATAAATAAACATGCCATTCATATATCTTACTTTCAAAGTCGAGAACGTACAATCATAAATATATTCTTGCCTTTGAGACATTGAGAAATTGAACGGAAAAGAGTATGAGTTCGATAGATCCAAGAACGCACTTATGGTACCTAAACGATTCGTAGGGGATATGATAATCAATAATCCATACTCATAATTCACGAAGAAACTCCCGAAACCCATCTACGATTCACGAAAATAGAAGGGTAAACAACTAGAGGTTGGAAAATCACCCAAACCATCACAAGTACGAACACGGCACAAACCAATCCGTAAAATCATAGGAAAAGCATGTATACGGGGTATATATATCATAATATCAAGATTCTCAAGCTTCAATCCGGATAAATCGAACGAATCTAAGAAAAACCCCCAAATTCCCAAAAATAGGGTTCTAAGGATTTTTGCCTTGATTTGGACGATAGAATGGATTAGATGTTGTTAAATCCTTGTTCTCCAACCAAAGTTGTTGATATCTTAATAAGGATCGTCTTCGAACTCTCCAAAACGCCGAAACTCGCTGCTCTCGATTGGAAAAGTGAGAAAGATGAGAAAAATGGCGAATGGAAGTCAACTGTCCAATATATACTCGCCCAGTCTAGCGCATGCTACTCCTCTAATATTAACGTGCGCTAGCGGGGTCACCGGGTAGTCCAGTGTCTTCTTTCGGCCCCGTTAGCGTGCGCTAATCGCCTTCCTTTAGCGTGCGCTAGCCGAAAATGGTGTCCAGAAATCGGAGTCCAGAACCTACTGTCCTCTGCCCTGCTCAAGTCTTAGCGTGCCCTACCGCGATAGCTTAGCGTGCGCTACGCAGCCCTTATAGCGTGCGCTAGCCGAAGCCTAGCGTACGTTACCTAATAGTCCAGACAGCCTGACAACCTCATTGCCTCTGCCGACCAGCCCGTTATCGTGCACTACGGATGGATGTTAGTGCGCGCTACTGACAACGAATAGCGTGAGCTAATGAACTCCTAGCGCGCGTTAACTGCCAATCTAAAAAGCAAGATGGGTTACTGGTCCTGACCTGACTGGTCCCTTAGCGCACGCTACGGCTCAAAGCTAGCGTGCGCTACTCAAGGAGAATTCGCGTGCGTTAGCCTAGGCCTAGCGTTCGTTATTTCTCTGACCCAGAACACTTCCGCAAGGTCTAAACAACACAATCGTGATCCAAACAAGTTAAAAAACTCTATAACGATATCGACAACATCACAAAGAGTTTATAGAGCGACAAAATAAGAAGAACGGCGAAGTCAAATAGTCAATAATAAGTACGGGTATTACAGCAACAATAACTCGATCATGAAAGACCGACACAACCACAATGTCGTATTCTGTCAGACAACAGTGTTGTGCGGCAATTAATACGCCTCGATAGGCGATCGACATCACGATCAGAGAAGCCAACCATAGAAGACATACTCTGGGCAAACGCCCAGCGATCGGCACAATACGGCGACCGTCTTTTGGTACCCAGCGATCGTCTTTCGATATCTGGCGATCATTTTTAATGAGCGAACCAGAGGCGATCGTCTCGTGCCACGTATGGATCCAACATCCGTCAAAGTCGTCAAAGACCGAATCTTGGATGGTGGCCCACGTGCAGATCCACAGAGGGCACCGACAGATAGGACCGTTGACCCCAGCCTATCACCTACCTCACCTACCGACAGGGCCGACGAAAGGTACAATGTGGGCCCTCCCCGGACAGCGACCTAAGACGCGTGCTGGCTTCCTATTGGCTCACACGGCTGGCCACCAGCAGCAGCCCCAGACTTTAAAGAAACAGCCCACGTGACGGGACGATCGGCCATCTTATTATAATATAGAAAACGGCGGTCGCCTGCGATCACCTGAGGGATCCCAACTACCCTTGTCTCCTATAAATAGGGAACTCACTACAGTGGCAAAGGGATGCGAATATACAAGCGAATTTGCAGGCAATTACATATACATTCTCAGTGATACTCATACACACATATCATACATCCCAAGCAAGAACTCACAGATCTACATATCTGGTTCTTCCGGCAATCTACACGCTCCACAGCTTAGATAACTAGAAGTCTTTACACTCATTGTATTAGATTCTAACATTAATATTTGTACTCGACAGTATATTTATTAATAACATCTCGCGAGAGCATTCAAGCCCGGGATTAACAACCCCGGTAAATCTTGTGTCGTTTCTTTTCTCACGGAAGTGTTCTCGCATTTGTTTGTTACTCGATCATTCCAGTAATACTATCTCCGGATAATATTTTGGGTAACAACAATTGGCGCTAGAGGAAGGGGTTTCTAAACCTTCATTTTTATTCCTACCGTCTCGAAGAACACTCACTGTTCTCCGAACATAAACTTGAAGAAACACTCACTGTTCTTCAATAGAAAAGCCTTCAGAAAAATGACGTCTGCTACGACTTCCAAGAGAGCCACCCTAAGATCTGCCGGAAATCTCATTCCGGCCCGGACCGAATCCCATCCCACGGCGGAAGGCGACCGTGGCGATGCTAGAATCTCACTCCCGCCCCCGAGGGACGGTTCTAGCCTCTCACTCGATCAGTTCTAGACCGCGGAACAGATTGAGGAGGCTATAGCCTTCCTCAGGGAGCGACGGAAGGCCTATGACTCTCCCACCATCACTCCGTCGGCCATCCGCCGGGCAGGCAAGCGGAAGCTCAAGGGGGTCTATGTTGAGAAATCGACAGAAAGCCTCGAGCCACAGGAGAAGGCTCTCGTGAGGTGGGACGATTCCGTCTTCAGCCGCCTCGGGAGCGATCCCTCATGGCGAGCCGGGCACTCAGGCCCCAGCCAAGAGACATCGGAATCCGAATCCTTTACCAGGAGTTCGGCATATCCGACTCCCAGGAGACAAGTCGGTCAGCGAGCCCCTGCTCGCCCAAGGAATGAACCCACTGGCAGGGAGCTCGTTATTCACCACAGGGCTAGGGGATCAGTACACGATCGCCTTGGTTCGCGCTCTGAGAGCCAATCGGCGATCAGTCAGGCGACGGCGATGGCCGCCATGCAACGCCAGCTCGACGAGATGAAGACGCTCCTGGAAAATGGGGCAGGCGCCAGGAGATCGATCGTTGGGCCAAGCGAACCACTCATGGTTCAGATCAAGCTCGCCCCAGTCCAACCAACGATCAATCCCCCACAAACACCTCTATATGAGGGGAGATCGGATCCGGAAACCCACTTGAGCAAATTCCGGATCCACATGACCGGATGCGGAGCATCAGATGCGACCAAGTGCCGAATGTTCCCATTAACACTGGGCGACCTCGCCCACAGGTGGTACATCTCACTACCACCTCGCTCAATCAATTGCTTTGAGAAGCTGGCGAAAGACTTCACGTCGTACTTCGCCGCCAAATTCGCTCGCCCTGAAGGCCCCCACCGCATGATGAAAATCAGGCAGGGGAAGGACGAATCAGATGAAAATTACATCGACCAGGTAGATAAGATAGTCCTCACCGGCGAGCCCATCAGCGACGAGCTCTCCCTCTACTCAGTCCTGGGTGGATTCTGCGGGCACTCACCCATGTTCAGGCACCTCACCAAAGACATCCCTCCGACCTACTCGGTCTTCCGCGTCAGAGCCACCGACTTCTTGGCCAGGCAGAGGATGCTCTCCCTCCGCTTAGACGAGGGACCGTCTGGAGAAGGAAATGCGCCATCCCATGTCCAGAAGAAGGCGGTCGCCAAGCCCAGAAAGGCGGTCGCCAAGCCGCCTGGCGAGTTCAAAGCCTTCGAGGATGTAGAGGTCCACCTTCTACACAACCTCAACTTATCTCTGGCCCACATCTTCAACGCAATCAAGGGTCGCGAGTGGATCTCCAAACCAAAGCCGATAAGGGACCACGGTCATCTATACCGTAGCAAATTCTGTGCCTACCACAAGAGTCCCGGCCACAAAACCAGTGAATGCCGCGACCTCCTCAGACAACTCTGGTGACTGTTTGAGGAAGGCAAACTGGACAACTTGGTCACCAAGCCAGAACCTAGGACGGAAAGGACCGGAGGGCGCGAGTGCCGACAACACGAGAGAACTCCTCCCAATTCGGTCGCCAGAATCGAGCATGAGCCGGAGTACTCTGATGAGTCGGTCCCTCCGATCAACCCTGGCGGTCGGATCAACATGCTTCAAGCAGGAGGTGGAAACCTCGGGGGCCTTTCCCCGGTTTCCACCATGTCAAACAGGAAGCGAAAGGCCGAGCTGAGGGCGTTCGCCAGGGTCCATGTCGTGGTACCTCCGGATCCAATCATCTCTAGAGACGCACTCATCACCTTCTCCAACAAAGATAGGGAGGGAGTGCAATGCCCCAAAGAGAATGCACTGGTGATCTCCGCTTGTATCCTTGGGAAGACGGTCGATCGCATGCTGGTCGACAATAGGAGTTTCTGCAACATCATATTCAAATCCGCCCTAGACCAACTCGGCAACTTAATCAAATTCATCAAGCCGTTCGACACCGTGCTCCAAGGGTTCGGCGACAACACAGTCCAAGCCTACGGAAGGATCAAGCTCTCCGTCGAGCTAATATGCTTTTATGATCCCAAGGTTAGGATTACTAGGAACCTAAGTTTTGTAATCATAGATAGGCCCAACATCTATAATGGGTTCCTAGGTCGCCCCTTTTTAGAAACCTTTGAGGCGGTCGCCTCATCTATCTTTTACTGTATCAAATTCCCCACTGCCGATGGGACGGTCGGTACTGTAAAAGGAGATCAGCTAATGGCAAAAAGATGTTTGAATTACTCCTATGTCGTTACTACTTTCAATGATTCCCATAATATGTGTAACATTGAAACGATCGATGATCAACCCATGGAGATCGACGAGCCAAGCACATCATACCAACCCGACTCAAGGGACGCCATCTCTCATCAATTAACGGACGACATCGAGCCAATGATCGGTTTCGAGCCAAGTCTCGACATCGATCCAAGGATTGAGTCTAGAGATCGTTCCAAACGAGAGGCGACCGTCCCCGTCGAAGAGTTGGAAGGCATTACGATGGATCCGGATCATCCAGAACGGGAAGTACAGATCGGCGCAAGCATCGACCGCCAACTAAAAGGGGATCTGATCAATTTGCTACGTAAGAACATCAGAGTCTTTGCCTGGTCGCATCAAGATATGGTCGGCATAAGTCCTGAGCATGCTTGCCACTATCTAAAGATCGACCCGGCAATGAAGCCTGTTCACCAAAAATGTAGGAAATTCGGTCCCGAAAAATACGCGACGCTCGACGTAGAAGTCCAAAAATTACTCAACAACAAATTAATCTTGGTAGCTACAGACGAACCACAATGGGTCGCCAACGCGGTACTCGTCAAGAAGCCAACTGGTTCCTGGAGGTTATGCATCGACTTCACCGACCTCAATGCGGCATGTCCAAAAGATCACTTTCCGATGCCTCATATTGATCACTTGGTCGATAGCACAGCAGGATGCGAAATGATGTCGTTTATGGATGCCTTCGCCGGACATCATCAAATCCCAATGGAGGAGAAATACATAAAACACACATCTTTCCACACAGAAAAAGACATATACTTTTGGGTCCGAATGCCGTTCGGCTTGAAAAACGCAGGGGCAACCTACCAGCGACTAGTCAACAGAATGTTCGCCAATCAGATCGGCAAGACCATGGAGGTCTACATTGACGACATCGTGGTCAAAAGCCTCAAGAAGGAAGATCACCTCAATGATCTCGCCGAGACGTTCGCCATCCTTCAAAAATTCAACATGAAGCTAAACCCCAAGAAATGCAACTTCGGGGTGGGCTCCGAGAAGTTCCTGGGGCACATTGTGAGACAAAGGGGGATCGAGGCGAACCCCACCAAGATACAGGCGATCCTTGACATGCATGAGCCGCGAAACATCAAGCAGGCACAACGCCTCACAGGTTGTCTAGCCGCCCTCAACCGTTTCATATCTCGACTTGGCGATAAAAGCAAGCCTTTCTTCACGACCATCAAGAACAAGAAGTTCGCATGGACGAAGGAAAGTCAGATAGCGTTCGCCAAAATAAAGGAATATCTATCTATCCCCCAGATCCTGGCTAAGCTGATCCCCGGTGAGAGTTTATTCCTTTACCTAGCGGCCTCCGGGGTCGCGCTGAGTGCCGTCTTGGTGCGAGCGGAGGGACAAGTCTACTTGCCGATCTACTATGTTAGTCAAGCGCTCCACGACGCTGAAACACGCTATACACCATTGGAGAAGATCGCCTATGCCCTTGTCATGAGTATTCGTAAGGTAAGGGCTTATTTCTTCGAACATCAAGTGGAAGTCCTGACAACTCTACCTCTAAGGCAAGTTCTACATCGACCGGACACCAACAGGCGACCCCTCAAGTAGTCGCTGGAGATCGCCCAATACGGTATCACATACGCCCCTCGCACGGCGATCAAAGGCCAAGCTGTGGCAGACTTCGTGGTGGAATTAACTTTCCCTCACGGTCAGGCCGAATCGGACGACACACTGAAGTTATATGTGGATGGCTCGGCGACCAATTCACGAGCAGGGGCAGGGATTGTCCTCATCAGTCCCGACGGATAAAGTTTCACTAACGCTATGCGTTTCAGTTTTCGTGCGACCAACAATGAAGCCGAATACAAAGCCTTGGTAGGCGGGCTCGATCTAGCCCTCGCCCTAGATGTTCGTCGCCTCCATATCTTCATGGACTCCCTTTTGGTCGTGAACCAATTCAAGGGAGAATATGAGGCGCGCAGCGAACAAATGGTCAAATACCAAGAGCTGGTCGCCGAAATGTGCACAAAATTTGAAGAAGTGCTAATCGAACAAATCCCGAGAGAGCACAACTCCCAGGCCGATGCCCTTTCCAAATTAGCATCATCGGATGGGGCAGCCGACTTCTCCAATATCCATATCACAAAGTTAGCAAGGCCGGCGATCGACAGAAGGCTGGTTACCACGGTTGCCATCGCCGAGGAGAACTGGATGACTCCGTTCATCAAATACTTAAAGGACGGAACGGTCCCTGACGACCGTGTTAAAGCTCGCCAACTCCAGCTCTGTGCGACCAGATATACCCTATTGGACGACCGGCTTTACAAGCAAGCCTTCAACCTTCCCCTCCTCAAGTGTATTACACCGGAGGAAGGTCGGCTAGTTTTAGCCGAGATCCATGACGGGATTTGCGGAAACCATGCGGGCGGGCGAGCTCTCATCCATAAGACAACCAGGCAAGGTTTTTTCTGGCCATCACTTCAGAAGGATGCGATCGCCTATGCCAGATCGTGTCATAGGTGTCAAATAATGGGCCCCAACATTAAACTATCCCCCGAACATCTCACCTCTATGTATAGCCCTTGTCCATTTGCGCAATGGGGCATCGACCTTATAGGTCCCTTGCCGACGGCTCCAGGGGGCTGTAAGTTCGCCATCGTAGGGGTCGACTATTTCACCAAATGGGCTGAGGCCGAACCGCTCAACAAGATCGGCCAAGAGCAAGTGATCAAGTTTATCTGGAGAAACATCATATGCCGATTCGGTCTGCCCCAGGCCATCATCTCCGACAACGGAAAGCAGTTCGACGGCTTAGAAGTCATGCAATTCTGTGAGAAATGGGGAATCAAAATATTGTTTTCAGCACCCTATCACCCTCAGACGAACGGACAGGTAGAGGCTGTGAACAAGATCCTCAAACACACAATTAAAGCGCGACTCGAATCCAGGCAAGGGCGATGGGCGAGCGAGCTCCCAGACGTTTTGTGGTCTTATCGAACGACGACCCGTAATTCAACCGGCGAAACCCCATTCGCCCTCGCCTTCGGAACTGAAGCGGTGATTCCTTCAGAGATCGCCGTCCTCAGCCATCGAACCGAACAAGAGATGACGACCGACAATGATATGGCCCGATGAATCGACCTAGATATGCTCGAAGAACGACGGCTGACCTCAGAAATGAAGAACACAATCCACAAAAGGAGAGCCGAGAAGTTCTTCAATTCAAAGGTCAAAGAAAGAAGGTTTCAAGTGGGCGATCTCGTCCTCAAGAAGATCCAAACCCACACAGTCGTTTTTGGTCCGAACTGGGAAGGACCTTTCAGGATATCTAAATGGCTAACTGAGGGAGCCTACGAACTGGAACATCCTGACGGTACCCCGGATCAATATCCCTGGAACGCCGTGCATCTGAAGAAATACTACCAGTGAAAAACTTTGTAGTCAGTTTCTACTATCCTATGTACAAGGAATATAATGAGATTTTTTTGCTATCCCATATATTTTGACGATCGCCCCACCGAGCATTTCGCATACCGGCAAGGATCGTCGTCCATACATGACGATCCGAGGTAGAAGCTATGCAGCCATGGTCCTGGAGGTCGATGGAACCGACAGCTTCGCCCATGCAAGGTTCCTTTGGGCTGAGATCGCCCGCCCTTCGTTTAAATACGAGGTCGGCATAGCCGAAGGACCCTCCAAAATAATAAGTTGACACGTTCGCACGCCCTCAAGGTTCATCATCTGGACATGCTGAACCCGGACAATGAGACGTGCCACTACCCCTGTCTCAACGTACACCGTCGAGGGTCGCCATCTTCATGGTGGGCCGAGGTGGAAGCCGAGCAAACGAGCCACGAGCGTGGAGTCGAATAAACCGACGACGCCCCGTGCAAGGACTCCTCCAGACCAAGATCGCCCGTCTTTCGTTTAAATACAAGGCAGGCGTAGCCTAGTGGAGGACCCTCACAATAAAGTGAGTCGCGGGATAGGCAATATCCCTCGCACACAAAGACACGGTTGTGGAGGTCGGTCCATCGAACTCCGCGATCGTGCACGATTCCCCAAAGTCGGCAAAACTGAGGATAGCTCACCGAACATATTAGTTTTGCTCCCTTACTTACAATAAGTAAACAAAAACAAGGGGCAAAGAAGGGGATCTAGTCCAAAATGCAATCGAAAGAAAGGAACCGCACCCGATCGGCTTCGCTCAAATACACGCAGGACGATCGGCATTGTTCAAACAATATCTAAAAGTAAGAATTTCGATTCGAAACATGTCAATCATACACATACATGTAAAAATTGAACGCAAACATTCAAGGGCGATCGTACATAAAAAAGACACAGTGCGAAAAAGCAAAATTTCATTCATTATCAAAAGGAGTTCGTACAAAATGAAGCCCGAAGGCATTACAAAGAGAAAGCAGAAAAATTACAAGATACAAGGAAAACAAAAACATCTCTCAAGGTCCTGTCGGCTGGTCTTCGCCCTCAGGAGGCGGATCGGCATGCGCCCCCCCATCGGCCTCAAGATGAATGAGTTTACCAGGATACCAACTCAAGTCGATCCCGAAGTCGATGAGGTCAAGGATCGGCAAAGAGAACTCCGGGTGCAGAGGGTGCTCGAGTGCATAGGATTTGAAGCTCTCCATCAAGGGACCGATCTCGATCCCTGCCTTTTTGGCGGCTCGAACGGCGTCGGCGTAGGCCATGTAATAGGCGACTCGCCGACGAGCACAACATTGAGGTAGGGATCAGTCTCGATCGCCTTGAGCTGCCCTCTCAACTCCACGGCCATCTTCTCAGCCTCCGCCAACTCGACCACCTTGGTGGCATTTTCTCCTTTGGCCTTCTCCAGCTCTCTCCTCGCCGCCTCCAGCTCGCCGCTGAGCCGATCCACCGTCGCCTTCAGCCCGGCCGCCTCCTCTTGAGAGGCCGCATGTTTCTGGCGAGCCTCTTTCTCCTGATCACGGAACCGGTCGGCCGCTTCCTTGGAGCGGCTCAGCTCTTGCTTCAGTCGGTCGACGTCCTATTTAGCTCGTTTGGCCGTCTCTATGTACTCCTTCTCCATAGAATGGATCCGGTTGGCGTATTATATGTTTGTGTTCCGGGCGGCCTCGAGGTCGCAATGGAGGCGAGCAGTAGAGGGTCGCCCCTCAAAATCCTTGGCAGCTTGGATGGCTATATTCTCCGTCTGGAGAGCCAGGGCAATGGTCGCCTGCATGGTGTCTCCAGATCGCTGACGAGCGATCGCGTCGAGATCGGTCGTCCAAGCCTTGGGCAGTGAGGTGATGGCCGTCTGGACGTAAGTAGCGATTTCGAGGGAATTTTTCGGAGTCTTACTCGACAAGAAATCCAGCACCATAGGAGCGATGTCCGGGTTAGCAAGACGGACCCTGCAGCGCAAACAAAAGAGACAAAGGAGTTAGTCTATATCTCACCCAAAATGCTTAACACGGAAAGTTCGATTCAATCTTACCTGTTGACCAGCTCGGGATCGCGGCCAAAATAAGGCTTTCCCCGAGAAGTTTCCGCCTCAGCGATCGCCACCTTCTTCGAGGAACCGCCCGATGACCTGGAGCCGGAAGCCAAGGGCCTAGAGCCTGATCTTTCCACCATCGTAATGGCGGAGATAGGAGCTGCAGCAACCGGAGGCTCCAGAATAGACACGTCTGCATCAGTGGTCGGCAGGGACTCCTCCGGCCTCTACCTCTTGCGGCGCTGGAGTTGTGTCTCTTCTTGAGTTTCCGGCTCGGCGACCGGCACCTCAGCGGGCCTCACCACCGGAGCAGGGCGAGACGACGTCGTAGGAATGCGACCAGTCTTCTTACCCAGGTGAAGGCGATCGACGAGTCCTGGGTTTGACATGGCGATCTCTGGTGGTGGCTCGGCAAGTAGGGGAAAATGAATCTCTGTCAAAGAAGAAGTACAAACAAGTTAGACAGCAACTTAAACGCTGCGACCTCCTGGAGATGATCGTCAAGCAAGGAAGCACCACTTAAGTTCGTACCTGAAACTCTCAAGTGACGAGGGAAGCGAAACAATCGAGCCCCCAACCGGTGAAGTTCGTTACCGAGCGAGCGAACGTCAATGAAGGAATCCGGCAAGGCACGAATCCGTTCCCAAACGATCAAGAAATCGAAAGGGAGATCGCCGATCGCTGGAACGAGAGGCCCTGCAAAAAGAAAACGAAATTAGATCAGTCCAAGACAAGCTCGATCAAAGGGAGAGTTAAAATCCTTACTCGGATTCCTCTCCCGAAAATTGGTAGGAATATCCAACTCCTCCTCCGGCCTGTCACTCGATGCCGATCGCCACGCTCCGCCGACCCAGCACCATTTTTCCAGGTCGCCCCGGGACTTGTTCGGCACACCTAGGACCACTCTTCCCATTCGGCCTTGGATATGATTACCGCCGATCCACCCTTTATTCGCAGCTAGTTTAAACAAATAGTTCATCTCCATCGCAGAAAGGAGGCGGAACAACTGGTGACCGCCAAACAGTGTCAAAGCGCAGATGACCTGTAGCCAAAGCATTCGGCGTCAGTTAGAGCGGCGCCAAATTCCAGGCGATCAACAAGTAGGAGACGGTGAATGGGAGAGGGAATTGCAGACCGGCCTCCATGATTATCTCACTAACGGTGACCATTCCCTCGGGCGGTTGATCGGCATGTTCATTTTCCGATGGCACGTGCAGGGAGACGTCAGAGGGAATATGATATTTCGCCCTCCAGCGATTCACGTCTTTCCGGGTCGCTGAACTCTGGATCTTACCAAGGGTCCACTGAGACGGGTCGGCGGCCCGAAACACCGTCCGTTTCACATGTTCATAAGGATGAGCGGCGGAGTAGGCTTCGAAGTGAAATTCCGAACAGGGTCCGGCGATCCCCTCCATAATCTTGGCGAAAGCCATATAGGCGGGGCCAAATACACTCTGCCGTTCCCAAGTTAACCACTCCAGTTCATCCTCATCCGCCGGCGAGCCCCCCTGCTCCGCCGTCGCCGCCGTCCTCGCCACTGCGGCCTCGTTGAAAAGCTCTTCGAGTTGTGCGGGTGCAATCCCCGCACGAATGGCCTCAATGGCCGTTTCCATGTCGACTCCAATGGGAATCTCCTCCCGGTCAGGCGAAGCCGCGGCGGCAGAAGAACTTCCGGTCTCGAAGGTCTTGGATCCTCCCGACATTTTATAAAAAGTAAAGGGAGAAAGAAGATTGATTTTTCTTACCTAAAGAAAGGAAGACGATCGGCACAAGAAGCTCCGGAAAATTCTGCAGAGTTTCGGCTAAGGATGCAAGGATGCGTGAAGGGTGAAAATGAAGAAGCCCTAGCCCCTTTTATAGATGGAGGCGGGGGCCTCTATGCAAATAGGCGAAAGTCTGAGGGCTGAATAGCAACCATCAGTGAGGGGATGCATTAAATGCTGCCCTCGAATCCTGCGTGCGCGTCTTTTTGAGGGCACGCCAGGCGGCAAGTCTGATAAACCGTCGGACTCCCCCAACAATAGCGCGACGCGTGTCCTTGCAACGTTTCGAGAGCCCGCCTTCATTTCCCGCTACTCCCAGTGCAAAAGGAGATCGTCCAAAGTTGAAAGCAAATCGCCTGATCGTCTAAACATCGGCGATCGCCAACAGTGCCACCTCACCCCGTGTTTTCAACATCGAGGCGAGCTGGGGGGCAATTGTTGTGCGGCGATTAATACGCCTCGATAGGCGATCGGCATCACGATCAGAGAAGCCAACCATAGAAGACATACTCTGGGCAAACGCCCAACGATCGGCACAATACGGCGACCGTCTTCTGGTACCCAGCGATCGTCTTTCGATATCTGGCGATCGTCTTTAATGAACGAACCAGAGGTGATCGTCTCGTGCCACGTATGGATCCAACATCCGTCAAAGTCGTCAAAGACCGAATCTTGGACGGTGGCCCACGTGCAGATCCACAGAGGGCGCCGACAGATAGGACCGTTGACCCCAGCCTGTCACCTACCTCACCTACCGATAGGGCCGCCGAAAGGTACAAAGTGGGTCCTCCCCGGACAGCAACCCAAGACGCGTGCTGGCTTCCCATTGGCTCGCACAGCTGGCCACCAGCAGCAGCCCCAGACTTTAAGGAAACAACCCACGTGACGGGACGATCGGCCATCTTATTATAATATAGAAAACGGCGGTCGCCCGCGATCGCCTGAGGGATCCCAACTACCTTGTCTCCTATAAATAGGGAACTCACTACAGTGGCAAAGGGATGCGAATATACACATGAATTTGCAGGCAATTACATATACATTCTCAGTGATACTCATACACACATATCATACATCCCAAGCAAGAACTCACAAATCTACATATCTGGTTCTTCCGGCAATCTACACGCTCTACAACTTAGATAACTAGAAGTCTTTACACTCATTGTAATAGATTCTAACATTAATATTTGTACTCGACAATATATTTATTAATAACATCTCGCGAGAGCATTCAAGCCCGGGATTAACAACCCCGGTAAATCTTCTGTCGTTTCTTTTCTAACGGAAGTGTTCTCGCATTTGTTTGTTACTCGATCATTCCAGTAATACTATCTCCGGATAATATTTTGGGTAACAACAAACAGTTCACAGCATGCTCAACAATGCGTATGACAATAGCACATAAACTCCCAAGGCAGCAGCCAAGGGTTACGGAAGCATCTACTCAGGAATACTCTGGGCAATATCACATAAACTCCCAAGGCAGCAGTCAAGGGTCACGGAAGCATCTACTCAGGAATACTCTGGACATATGTGCCATTTAGGTCTTATCCCCTAACACATCGGCCCAACAGATTACAGCTCAAAGAAAGAGCACATCACAAAACGTAACAAATGATGGTGCACACTCACCACATGAAATATCAACACACACATGTAATAATGCAACATTATGATTATCATAATCTAGCAACATTAATTTACCTCGAGCTGGAGACGCTAACGTTTCCACGATCAACATCCCTGAACGAATACACGGTTATCCAAATAATCCAAAATGAAGTACAGTCCATAACTAATACCAAACCACCACCTCGAGTTCAATGTTGACATGATAACTAACCTTGATATCTAATCTCTCACACAATAGACTAAATATAATTCACGTCTCCGTTTCCACTAGACATCTTTAAAATCATATACATTATGATTTACCTTCGTCCAAGCATAATATACATACCATCATCCCGACAATTCATATTCCATGATACCATTGCTATATGAATCATAAATGAAATGAAAATGAAATCATTTATTAAACATTATTAACTGAGCAAGCATAACTTGCCTTGATACCGATACGATGAAGTTGTTACCAATCCCGTCGTCTTCATCTATAAGCTCCGCAGCCCCGACCAAGAGCAATCTAGGAATTCTTCGGCCTCAACCGCAACACAACGGTCATAACCCATGATCAAACATATCCACCTATTGAAGTAATCAATCAATAACACTCCAATAGCAATCAATAACCGATATGACCAACCAAATCAAACTCGACGGTTCAATGACATCTCGATCATACGAAACCAAACCATTACAATTCATACAACTTCAAGATTCACAAAAACAACACCATAATCATCATTACACGAAGAACAACGTCAACTACAATGTCAAAATCCGAATCGAAGAGAGGAGTTATCCGACATATCTCTTAGAAGATGAAATACACAAGTAAACATTTCCCTTGATTAACACGGTGCAAAGAAATCGACGAAAGGAGAGAGTTCCGACCCAACCTCCTTCAAAAGTTCATTCCTAAATAACAATGATATCAATTTAATCACAATTCTACGAGAACAAATAGAATTTCCCAAGTTCTACCCATTGAAGAATTTTATCGGACACTTTGAGGGCATAGTCTAATTTAATCGATTAACGGATAAATTCTCGAATTTGTTCCACAAAACTTCAAGAGTAACGAATGATTCCGAGATTACAACAAAGTTCCATCAATAATCTGAATTAAAACGAAAGAAATCGGCCCAAACATCATGAAACCTCAAAAATTCCCAAAACCAAGAGTTCAAGCGTTCTTACCTTCGATCCGGTCAAAAGATGATGTTAGGCATGAATCAAACTTCCAAACTATGTTGCTCCATGATGTTCTCAATCAAATCCATCAATTTCTGTTGAAGAAATCGCGAAGAAACGAAGAAAAAAGATGAAAATGGCCAAGTGACCCGGTCCAGGCCTTAAATAGGCGAGACCTGTTGGTACCTTACGGCCGTAACCGGCCATGGCTTACGGCCGTAACCGGCCATGGCTACCCCGCCTGTCCAATTTGGCCGATAGCCTTACGGCCGTGACCGGCACCAGCTTACATACGTAATAGGCCCTTACGGCCATACCCGGCCACAACCTTACGCCCAGGGAGTCACTGCCGATCGTGATCGGCCATCCATGCGAGTCACTGCCGACCATGATCGGCCATCCAGCGAGTCCTCGGCCATAATTCGGCCAACTGCTTTCTAACGTATGTAACACTTAATCCATTGCGTATGTAATACGTACGTTGACTTGCTATAGTAATATACTCGTATTACGTACGTAAACCCATCTGTTGACTCACCTGTCCACATCCACGCCGAAAGCTGCCGACACAGGGCCCCACCTGCCGACCATAGCTCGGACCTATCCAATTCCTCTTGTTACGTACGTAATGCCTTATGCATAACGTACGTAAATCGTAGAAAAAAGCGTATGTAAGTCTTTAAAGCTAGCGTACGTAATGGCCTTCTATACTTGGCCAAAATCAAACTGTTCCTGTCCGTCTCGACATATTTCATATACAAATGTCAACCAAGTACGACAATTTACAAATACTCCTACAGTATATCCGACATCCAAAAACATAACAAGCATGTAATATCCTAGAATTAAAGTAACCTCGATAGACATGCTGGCACAACTGTCACAGTTCCCAAAATTATTTATCCACACTGAATCAGTCCCACTCCGTACAATACAACTCAGATAAAATAATGCGAAGAATCATAGCGAAATTCTGGATATTACACGACTCCCGATAACTCGAAAGCATAGCACATCCGGTTTAGATTTTAATTTCCTGAAAGCTCGATGAAGGGAAGGAAAACCTTGAAACCTTATAAACTTAATAATTTGTCGTGGGAGAATTTTCACGATTAACGTTACACTTTTCACATTAATCATTTAAGCGCATTTCTGGCATCCATACAATATGAAACAACCATTCACAACCTAGTTACTACCAACATGTGGTTCATGGACCGTTCCTAGAAAACAAAAACTCTGTAACCTAATTACAAGTCTTCGTCTTGGATCTTCGTCTTCTCGAAACGGATCTTCCTCCGCTTTTCGTCATTACATATAAATTATACATTGAAAAATTGCAACCTTGATACAAATATTTCTAGTAAAATAAATAGGCTCAAAATGGCCTTTACAACCCAATCGAATAAAAAACTGAACGATTCAAAACTAAGTCCATGAACCACATCCCGATTCAAAAGCATTCATCCAATAAATACTATATAAACGGGAAGCGTAGAGATACATTGATCCAATCAACAATGCGAACCGATCCAATCGATTCACACAACCGGTAATATGAAAAACGTTCAAATAATTCGGTCACCCATAAATATTCCAATTAATCAAATTTCCCTTATAAAATGAAATACAATAAATCATTTTAATCATATTAAATCCAATTTAACATGCGGGAGATTAATTTTCAAGAATACACGAAAAAATCGAGCCAGGACAAAACTGGCCTGCCATGGCCGAGACACTACCGGCAGTGTCCTAGACCTTCCTGCCAGACACGGCCATGTCAAATGACACGGTCGAGTCACCACCGGAAGCCTTCCGGCCAGACACGGCACGTGTCACCAGACACGGCCGGGTCATCCTGCCTGGCACGGCCCGTGTCACCAGACATGGCCGGGTCTGCCTGGCAGACTGCGGGAAACGGCCGTGTCACCCAGGACACGGCTGAGTCACCCTCGGGCAGATTTGACCTTTTGTCCAAAAAGACGTGCGACGACGATTCGGGGCTAGATTTCGACCGGATATCCAATATCTATATTTTCCGACTTTCATATCTTCAATATAAATCATATTTCCCATAAATTTAAGATTTATATTTAGACATAAACTTATGAAAAATACAACTATTACGAACGAAAAACATATACCACGATTATGACTAAAATGATTCCAAATCATTCACCATCTAATCGAGCATTCTAAATGCCAATATCGTATATACGATCGCAAAACCTGGCTCTGATACCACTGTTGGGATTCGGTGCCTAAAACAAAGACCCAGTGGAAGCGGTAAAATGAAAATTAATTCGATCTGAATCCCTACGAGGATCGATCGAGGTACGTATATACGAATATTATACGAAACACAAGCGATATAGAAACTCACCCTTGTAGTCCGTTGATTAAATGGATTACTTCTCTTGAGATATTCCCCAAGCTTTAGATTGCTTTCCCTACGATCCAATCCGCTCCAAGCTCTTAGATGATCTAACGCTGAAAGGACCGCATCTCTACTTGCCACGTGCCGGAAGACGATCGGAACGACTACGCCTTGCTATCCTCCAAGGATACGGCTAGAGAAAGTTTGTAGAAGCTTGTATATTAAGATTTTTACACTCTAAGTATTTTTAATCTTTTTCTCTCAATTAATGTCTTGATATTTCTCCAAGAAAATTCAAGATGAATGAAAAAGAAGTAGAAGACTTGGAAAAACTATTTTTCCTTTTCTCTCTCTCAAACTCACCGTTGGAATAATGATTTGAAGAGTGATTATGTCTTCACATTAGTCTTCATTATATTCTTCTTATAAATCCCACAAAATCAACTTTTCCTTATTTTAAGAGATATCAAATCTCTAAGGTCATTAGTCTTCACCCACCAAAGCAAGACTAAGACTAAAGGTAAGAGATCAAAAGTGGGGCGGCCTCTAGAAGGAATCAGATGAGTTCGGTTCGTTTCGGACTCCCGTGAGTCCAAACAGATAAACTCCGATTCCGTTCCGATGTATTTATATCGATTAATTAATCATATCAAATACATAATAACATAATTAATTTCTCCAAGAAATAATTATATTCATGAATTAAATTAATCACCAAGTAATTTATTTAATTCATTAGGCCGTAAATTAATTTATCCAATAAATCAATTTAGACATCCAATATCCTAATAAATTAGATATCTAATATCTAATATTCATAATGAGAGAATAAGCTCGATTCATTCCGTCGCCAATCCTATTGCGCGACTCGGTAGGTCCGTCTCAGCCAGCAATGGGAGAAACCAAAGAGTAGTAGAACAACCTAGCCAGCCTGGCGGCCTACACTGTACCCCAACTGAGAACGAATGATTGGGATCATTCAAGAACCATTCTGTCGTGAATACCAGTATACGTATAAACCCTTCTCTCAAATGTCCCGATCAAGTTATAGGGTCACGGTCAGTCAAACCATATCTGTACTTGACGATATGCATGCGTTAATGCAAATCGAGATCATCGAGCTCTCGTGTATCCAATACAACTAGCTCCAATGCTTTGGCCAAAGACTTATGATTTCATCTGCCAATAACCGCATAGGACATATAACCCGCTCACTAACGGGAGAAAGAATTCTATCTTTGTATTCAGTAGGACCTGCTACTTGCCCATCAAGATGCACGTCGAGGTTGACCCCCACCTTCCGGTTTACAGGGTCGAACTACTCTAATGGAAATCTTGACGTCACAAGCACATCCCTACTAAATCCTCAAGTCGAAGGTTCACGAGTACCTATCATAACCTTTTGATTCTGTCATTGACTGTCCCAGAGAGAAATCCATGTGACGAATCGAGGGTGAGTAGGTTCAAGTATATTAATCCAATTAGTATACCTATAACGTGTGCTCCCACTAACCATTAGTGTTCGACAGGCACTCTCCATGTCAAAGAACACATCATACAAGTCTTCACATAAACTTAACGCCTAGTCAAGTTTCATTGACTTGCGAACGATTAAGTATTTGAGCTATAAACCTTTCCAGTGCCGACCCCCTTATCCAATAAGGAGTGGAACGTTTTGCTCTCAAATACACAAACTGGTTTCTATATGTATATTTACGAGTCAGGAACGCTAGTAACTACCAGTAAATAAAGAAACACCCATTGCCTTATATTAATGATATACATAATAACAAGTACAATACCCTCACTCAACATCCTCTGAGTGGCATTCGAGGGCATACTCCCAACAGTGGCTTCGGCCCTTATTGGTACAGCTTCGGGCTATTTTGGCTTCAGGTGATTGTGTTGATTGACAGCTTTGGATGAGTGGCCTTCAGGCCTTTGTGATGTCTTGGTAATTTCATTGGAGCCTTCGGGCATTGTGATTCATAATTAATTCAGTTCTGGTTTGGTTCATGTCGTGTAATTCTTTGTGGTGGTATATAATTGTGATTCGCCGTTGGACACTTATGATCTAACATGTTGAGCATGTATTAATAGTATGCCGTGGGCATAGTGTTTCATGAATGCTTGGTTCTTACATTGGTTTGTGAGCATCTCGTATTATTATTATCATTGTACCGTTTCATTCTGCCTTTGGATGCATATCATGTTATACATGTATTTGATGTTCATTATCTGGATGACTGACCCCGAGGGGGCAGAAAATATTTTCATGTTTTAGGTGCTTGCGAGGAGAGAGTTGAGACACAGGGGCATGATGATGGCGACGAGACATTCGAGCGATACTATTCCGAGTTGTTCATGTTGGTATGTAAGTTGGAGTGTTCTCTAGTTTGTCAGTCATTGTCATTATGTATTACCTGAGCAGATGCTCGTGGATGTTGTTGTATTTTTATTTTGGCCATGTAGGCCCATCGTCGTCGTTGAAATTCCTTATCGGAATATTCTGTCGGATATCATGGTAGGGACTGTGATCTCCCTTGTTGGTTAATTTAATGTATTTTAGTCATGTTCGCCTGGTGGATCTCCGGGTGTGGGTTCCACGGCACTGTAATAACCCAATGGGATTTGGGGGTTTTACAATCACGATCTGCATTCCTTCTTTTATTAAATACTCAATATGCCTTGCTTATTTGTGAGTATCCCATAAAGAGACCATCATCAGTTTTAGCATCAAAGGCATTCAGTTGGGTTTTACCATTGTTGTGGATGAAACATTTACAACCAAAAATATGAAAGTATGCAACAGTTGGTGTTCTGTCATTCCAAACCTCATAGGGAGTTTTGCCATGTATCCTTACTATCATACTCCTATTCTGAGTATGGCATGACGTGTTGACAGCTTCAGCCCAGAACCTCTTGGGCAAGTCAGCTTCTGCAATCATTGGCCTGGCTGCTTCCTCCAGGGTTCTATTTCTTCTTTTAGCTACACCATTTTGCTGTGGTGTTCTTGCTGCAGAGACTTCATGCTGAATTCCATTCTGATCACTGTATTCAGTAATTGCCTTGTTGAGAAATTCTCCTCCTCTATCTGATCTGATCTTTATGATTGAGAGAGATTTCTCATTCTAAATTTTCCTCAGCAGTTTAGGTAGCTTTGTTCACGTTTCACTCTTTTTATAGAGAAAAACAACACATGTATATCTGGAGTAGTCATATACTACTAAAGCATGCTTCCTTCCACTCTATGTTCTTGGCTTGATGGGGCCAAAGAGATCCATATGAAGTAGATCCAAGATTCTGGTGGTGAGAGTGGTAGGCTGAACTGGTTTGAAAGATGCTCTGCTTTGCTTTCCCTTATAGCATGCATCACAGATACTTTCCTTCTTGAATGCTTCTGCTGGAAGCCCTCTGATCAACTTTTGAGAGCTGATTTTGTTGATGGCTTTGAAATTCAGGTGACATAATATTTTGTGCCATAGCCATCCATTCGCAACAATTGTTTTTGATAGAAAATAGGTGTTTAGAGTGCCTATATTCCAGTATATCATGTAAAAACGTCTCTTATTCTGAATCCCTATTGTTTCACTTCTCCAGATAGGATATCAATCACCATGCATTTCCAAATAGTGAAAACTACTAAGTTCTTTTCATCACAAAATTGACTTATGCTCAATAGGTTGTATTCGAGCCCTTTGACATACTGCACTTTTGATATGATTATGTTTCCTCTGTGCAGCTCCCCATATCCATTTGCCTGACCTCGAGAGCTATCTTCAATGGTTGCATCTGGACCTCTTTCTTTGATATAGTTTGTCAGCACCTTCTTGTTTCCTTTCATGTTCCTTGAGCATCCTGAGTCCACAAACCATTCTTCACCTCCTACTCTTGAATTTGAGGTGACATATTGGCAGTCCTTCCACCTTTTCTGCAATCAGGAAAGCAGAGATTTAGGTACCCAAATTTGAGTGGGTTCTTTAGGGTTTGTGGGTGTAACACCCCCAAATCCTATTGGGTTATTACAGTGCTGTAGACCCCACACCCGGAGATCCACCAGGCGAACATGACTAAAATACATTAAAATTAACCAACAAGGGAGATCACAGTCCCTACTATGATATCCGACACAATATTCCGATTAGGAATTTCAACGACAACGATGGGCCTACATGGCTAAAAATAAAAATACAACAACATCCACGAGCATCTGCTCGGGTAATACATAATGACAATGACTGGCAAATTGGAGAACACTCCAACTGACTGACCAACATGAACAACTGGGACTAGTATCGCTCGAATGCCTCGTCGCCATCATCATTCCCCTGTGTCTCAACTCTCTCCTCGCAATCACCTAAAACATGAAAACATGTTCCGCCCCCACGGGGCCAGTCATCCAGATAATGAACATCAAATACATGTATAACATGATATGCATCCAAAGGCAGAATGAAACGGTACAATGATAATAATAATACGAGATGCTCACAAACCAAGGTAAGAACCGAGCATTCGTGAAACACTATCCCCACGGCATACTATTAATACCTGTTCAATAGGTTAGAACATAAATGCCCAACGGCGAATCATAATTATAGAACACCACAATGAATTACACGAATATGAACCAAACCAGAACTGAATTAATTATGAATCACAATGCCCGAAAGCTCCAATGAAATTATCAAAACATCACAAAGGCCTTAAAGCCATTCAGCCGAAGCTGTCAAATATCACAATCACCTGAAGCCAAAATAGCCCGAAGCTGTATCAATGAGGGCCGAAGCCACGGCACGAAGCCGTATCAGAATGAGACCATCCAATGGTCGTGACCTACTGAATTGTAGGTGTTGGGAAACCAATCGCAAAGGTTCAAGCCTCAAATTTACCCATAATGAGATCATAAGGATGACCGTGACCTACTGAGTTGTAGGTGTTGGGAAACCAACCGAGAAGGTTCAAGCCCCAAGCTTACCCATAATAAGATCACCCAGTCACCGTGACCTGCTGAATTGCAGGTGCTGGGAAACCAACCGCAAAGTTTCAAGCCTCAGACTTACCCATAATGAGATCATAAACATGATCGTGACCTACTGAGTTGTAGGTGTTGGGAAACCAAACGCGAAGGTTCAAGCCCCAAGCTTACCCATAATAACATGATAAACACAATTAACCACAAACGGCAACAATTCAAAGATTACTGGATTCACAGAAATGATAGTGTGCTGCCTTGAGTCGGCCAACACGACGAAAGTAACTCACGGATGGGAACTATCCTCGACAGTCCCAATTCAATACCTCGATTGCCTTAGAATGGCCAACCGATAACAATGATACAATGAATGACTCAATATCTCGACAGTTCCAATTCAATGATGCAGCGGATGATTTAATAACTCGATTGCCTTAGAATGGCTAATCGATAACAATGATACAATGAATGACTCAATACCTCGATTGCCTTAGAAAGGCCAATCGATAACAATGATACAATGAATGACTCAATACCTCGATTGCCTTAGAATGACCAATCGATAACAATGATGCAATGAATGATTGAACTCCTCGATTGCCTTTGAACGGCCAATCGATAACAATGATACAATGGATGTTTAAACTCCTAGATTGCCTTAGAATGGCCAATCGATAACAATGATACAATGAATGCCTCGGCACCTTTAATCGGCTACCGACGACGAAGATGAGAACGAATACGACAATGCCTTCAATCGGCCAATACAACATGAATGGCAGGACGCCAACATTAATAACAATGATTACAATAATGTATTATATCGACATCAATATTAACAACAACAATCGATACATCGATACCGCGAACCGAATATCGACAATAACATTAACAATGAGTACCCCAATGCCTAGAACCGGCCATTAATGAACAATAATAAACATTTGGCATAATTGCCGAAGAGTATCGTATCGAACGATCCCTTAATATCAATGAACTCATGAAGAAACTAAGTCTCGGAATGATACAACACATTCATACACATATATGATAGCATTAATCTCATTGACTAGTACAAGTATAAAACTTGCCTCAACCGAAGGCGATGAAATCCTTCCACGAACAACGAACGGCATCCTCCGATAAACATAAGTACTCGAACAACCTTGAATGAAATACAATCCATTCAATAACAAAATATCAATCGAAATCAACACAACGACTGAAAGAAACTCTTTGAGACATTTAATCGAACACTAAATGTTCAAAGTTCCTCAAGAACCTAAGAATCATCAACCGGGTTGAACGAATCGAAGATATGAATATACAATCCATAGAACACGATTAATAATGTTCACTAGCACCAACCGATTCATCAAATTCGGACGAACAATGAAAATCAAGAATAAATCCGGAAAATCAAATTCAAGGAGATTTCAAGAAATTACCTCGATCCTGTAATACCCGTAATTTCGATTTCCGGTAATTTCTTTTTTTTTCGGCAGAATTCCACTTTGACGACTCGATCATGACCATTTCGTCATTCTGAGAATGATTAATTCTACACTTTTTGACATCCGAGTTCGTTTCGGTGTCATTTTGTTGAGTTCCGTGCTTTTAGCGACTTTTCCGCACTTGAGTTTGATTCTTGCGAATATCGTTCGAAACTTTCTGTTTCGAGTTTCCCATAAGTCCGTTCAACTTTGTTAGACGTATTGTGAACTTTGGTTTGGTTATTCGATCACGTATCGTAATTGGCGTTTTGGGTCATTTTGTAATTTACCCAAAGTTATGGGTATCCATATCTGTATTTGTTGTCTCGACCCTTTTCTTGGTCCCGTATGATTAATTATTACATTATGTTTTCATTTCGGGTCGATGATGTTGTCCGCGAGATTTTCGTCGTGTTCGTTCCGTACGTTTTAGGAAATCAAGTCGTCGGATCATGACGGCTGAGCACTGGCCGGACAGGTGCGGCAGGCACGGTTGGAAGTGCTGTGCACTGGCCGGGCAGGCACGGCCAGAACCGGCATAGCACACGCTATGGCTGGAAGGCTGCGCGCGCTAACCGGCAGGTTTAGCGCACGCTATCGGCTGGCCCAGCTTACGCTGTCGGGCTGGGCAGAGGGGTTACTGGAATATTGGACTCGGGGATGATCGGCAGGTAGCGCACGCTACTGTCGGGCATTGCGCACGCTACGATCGGCAGGTAGCGCGCGCTATGGCTGGAAGGCTGCGCACGCTACCTGGCCGAGTGAGTAGGGCAGTGGGGGCTCTGGATTGCGGCCTGGGCCGATAGCGCACGCTAGCTCGGCAGCCTAGCGCACGCTAGTCCGGCCCAGTATAAATGTGACAGGGCAGTCCAGTTTCGGTCATTTTTTCCATTTCTCTCTTTCTCTTCCGCGGCTGGAGCCTTGGGGATATTGAAGCCATGTTGTTGAACAACAAATCCATGAAGTTCTTGAGTTCGTAACATTGATTGAGCATCCTATATCATCCTTTGATCCAGCGAATCAAGGTAATCTCTTCTTAGAACCCTAGTTTCTTGAATTTTGGGGTTTGTGCATTTTTATCCGATTTGTGTTGACTCAAAATGTATTTTGATGATTATTACATTCAAAACATTTAATTAGATCAATCTCGGCTCAATAATATTTTGAAGGAGCAAAATAGAGCTAGCGCACGCTACTCATCACATCGTAGCGCACGCTATCGGGACATTCATATACAGACCAGTCAAGTCAGCTGTAGCCGAGTGAAGTCGCCTGATCGATAGCGCACGCAAGCTATACAATGTTAGCGAACGCTAAGAACCTTCAGTTAGCGCACGCTATACAATAAAAATATCGCACGCTATCGAAATTCTCCAGAGGACAGTGAAGTCTGGAAGGAAATCAGAACTGGATGTTGCGCACGCTACACATATAATATTACGTACGCTAAAGCAAGGACATAGCGCACGTTACTTATCATCTCTAGCGCACATTACAAATATTATGGTTAGTAGTCCAGTAGCTACTGGACTCAATTCGTTAAGACTTTTACGTACGCTACACAAGGTAACATACGTTAATGAAAGAACTCAGTAGCGCACGCTAAGGTAAAGGCATTAGCGCACGCTAACAAGGAGTCTGCATATTACCGTTTGAATTTCAACCGTTGGAAGGCAAGAGTCAATGCAGATCCGGGAAATCTGGAAAAGTTGGATTTAATTAATGCTAGCGCACGCTATGCATACTTGCTAGCGCACGCTAATCATAAATTTAGCCGTTGGATAAAGAGTCGTTGGAGAGAAAATCAGACATTGTCAAAGTCAAGATCGAAGACTAGTTGACCAGGGGTTAACGCACGCTACCACTACATTACTAGCGGACGCTAGACATGGTATTTTACCGTTGCAACAGTCTTTGTGACCGTTCAGAGATTTCAAGTCAAAAACCGTTAACGCACGCTACAAGGCACTATTAGCGCACGCTAATAATATGTTTTTCAGAATTTGAAGGATGTCTCACACCTATAAATACTCGAAGGACTTGAGTATCATACACACAACTTCAAGCATTCAAGCATACAAGCAATCAAAGCATTCTTGAGCTCAGATTTATATATTTTATTGCATTACAAGTTGTGAGAAAAGAAAGATACAAGAGCGATTTTAATTGTAATATCTATTATTCTTTGTATTCTTTCATTTGGTTGTAAGTGTTGCATCACTTACACTTGAGCGTAAAAGAAACGAATCAAGAGTCACTAATACGGTGTTATTAGGATCTTTGATCCGGCATTGTTAGGATTATACTCCCATATTCGTATAGTGAGGATTATCTAGTTCCTATAGAACACTAGATAAACAATCATCTATATTGAGGGAAAGGTTGAGCTTGGACCGATAGAAGACAAGCGGATTGTAACGGTTGTAAACTCGGACCGATTGAAGACGAGTTAAGTTTGTGGTTTTTCTTAAGCCAATAGAAAAAGAAAGTCGGAGAGAGGACGTAGGCAAGTTGCCGAACCTCTATAAATTCTTGAGTCTTTAAATTCCGCACTATTTTCTTTTTTCTCGCAAGAAATTTCGGTATTCCGCATCACCACTATTCAACCCCCCTTCTAGTGGTGAATTTATCTCTTCAGTTGGTATCAGAGAGGGTCTCTTTTTAAAGGTTTAACCACCTAAGAGAAAAAGATCCGCAAATGGCACTTCTTGGCCAAATTGAAGGAAATGCTCTCAACCGTCCTCCTTTCTTCGACGGTTCCAATTTCATGACGTGGAAAGAGAAGATGGCAATCTTCGTTCAAGCCTACGATATTGAAATCTGGAAAGTTATTGCTCTTGGTCCTAAACTTGCTAAGAAAGAAGATGGATCGTTGAAAAAGATCGAAGAATTCAACGATGAGGATTGGAGAAACACTCATGTCAACTCACGAGCTACTCAACTACTCTATTGCGCTCTCAATCCCGAAGAACTCAATAGGATATCGTCCTATGAAAGTGCAAAAGAAATTTGGGAAATTCTCGAAGTCACTCACGAGGAACCACCCAAGTCAAGGAGACCAAAATTAATATGTTACTCCATGACTACGAATTATTTTCCATGAAAGACGAGGAAACGATCACAAATATGTTGGATCGATTTTCGGCTATAACAAACGGTCTTGCATCTTTCGGAAAGCCTATATCGAGCAGCGACAAAGCCAAGAAAATTCTTCGATCGTTGCCACGAGAATGGGATGCCACGGTCACCGCGATCATGGAATCCAAGGATCTCAACAAGCTCGAATTTAGTGCCCTCATCGGGTCACTCATCAATTATGAGATCGTTCTCAAGTCTAGAGGCACAAAACCAAAGCCTCGGGAAAGAGTAGTCGCATTCAATGTTGATAGCGACGTTGAGGAAGATGTTGCCGAAGATGAAGACGACGAGGAACTCGCTCTTTATGCCAAAAACTTTAGAAGGTACAAAAACCTAATTCAAAAGAGGCGAAGTTTTCTTGGTCGGGATGGCAAACCGGAGCAAAAGAAGAGTGGCTACACTCCTATCAAGAAGTTCGACAATAATTGTCGGAAATGTGGTCAAGCCGGTCATTATGCCAAAGAATGCCGAGGATCCTCTTCAAAACCTCAAATGGAAAGATTCAAAAAGAAGGAGGTTCTAATCGCTTCTTGGAGTGATGACGAGGAGGAGATTGAAAGATCTCTAGACGCAAATCTTGCATTCATGGCCCTCGACTCCGAAAGTAATATCGAGGTAAGCTCTAAACTCAATGATGATGAATATGACTCTTTTGATTTTTGTGATTCACAAGAAGTTCATCAAGATGATGAGTTGTTGAGTGCGTTTAAATCATTAAATACGGAGTATGACGAGATGGTCAAATTAAATATATCTTTAAAGAGAAAAATAAAATCTCTAGAACTCGAAAACTCCTCTCTTCAAAACAAGGGCAAACTATTGAGATCGACCATACATCATGTCTTGAAAAAGAAAATGTTTTGAAAATCGAGTTAACAAAAACTCAAAAGGAGCTAAAATATATTTTGAACAAATTTACTCTTGGAAATGAGAAATTCGAAAGGCTCCTATCTATTCAAAAATCGCCCTTGCTCAAACACGGTCTTGGTTTCGACCCTTTTAAACGGGAACAATCCCTTATCAACCTTGACAAAATAAAGAAAACCGAAACCGAGAACTCAAAAGATCCGTTCAAACGAGTTCACAATGTTAATATTCATTCAAAGTTAAGAACTATCAAAGTTAAGCAAATATGGGTTCCGAAAGGGACGATTGTTCCGAATGCTATAAGCATAGTTAACTTTGGAGGACCCAAACGGGCTTGGGTACCGAAACAACCGAGAAATTCTACTTTTGTAGGTACCGGCACCAAGGAAAAACAAGTGGTACATTGATAGCGGATGCTCAAGGCACATGTGCGGTTCCGAGGACTTATTTGAAGACCTCGAATATCAAGATCAAGGACATGTGACCTTTGGAGATAATCAAAAGGGAAAAATCAAAGGAATCGGCAAAGTCGGTAAGGAACCTTCTCCTTCTATCAACAAAGTACTATTTGTTGAAGGTTTACATCATAACCTCCTTAGCGTTTCGCAACTTTGTGATGAAGGTTTTAAAATTCTATTTGAGCAAACGCATTGCACGGCATTTAGAAATAATAAAATTGCATTCATTGGTTTGAGATGTGGAAACATTTATATTGTTGATCTTAATGATAAGAGTTCATTCAATGAAAAATGCCTTATTACCTTGGATGACAATACATATTTATGGCATCGAAAATTGGGGCATACTTCTCTACCTATTATTTCTATTTTATCTAGACACGACCTTGTTCGTGGATTGCCCAAACTCAAGTTTGATAGAAAACATTTGTGTGAATCATGCATAAAAGGGAAACATACTCGAGAATCGTTTAAACCAAAATTCGAGGTTTCCACTAGTCGAGTTCTTGAACTCATGCATATGGATTTGATTGGACCATCTAGACATGTTAGTTTAAATGGTAAACTTTATACTTTGGTTATTGTTGATGATTTCTCTCGATTTACTTGGGTTAGATTTTTAGCTCATAAAGATGATGCATTTTCCGAGTTTTCTAAATGGTGTCGTTTGGTATCAAACGAGAAAAACCTCTCCATAATTTCTATTCGCACCGACCACGGAGGTGAATTTGATTGCACCCCGTTTGAACTTTTATGTGATAAATACGGTATTAATCACAATTTTTCGGCTCCTAGAACGCCTCAACAAAATGGAGTTGTTGAAAGGAAAAACCGATCTTTGGAAGAAATGTCGAGGACAATGCTAAATGAATACTCTCTTCCACGATACTTTTGGGCCGGAGCAATTTTTACGGCATGCTATGTGATTAACCGAGTTCACGTCCGTAGAACTCATCTTAAAACCCCGTATGAATTATGGAAGGGCAAAAAGCCCAATATTGCTTATTTTCATCCTTTTGGCTGCAATGTATTCATTTTGAACAATGGCAAGGATAACTTGGGCAAGTTTGATGCCAAATCCGACTCCGGAATATTTCTTGGCTATTGTACTAATAGTAAAGCATATCGTGTGTATAATATTAGAACGAATAAAGTTGAAGAGTCCATACATGTTAAATTCAATGATATGATCTCACCCCCGAGAAAGGTAGAATATTTTGATGATGCAGGTACCTTTCCGGATCCCTCACCCGAAGTGAAGAAAATTTCGGAAATCGAAACGAACACAATCGTTGATTTACCGAAAGATTGGAGGCACATCAAAGACCATCCGAAGGATCTCGTGATCGGAAACATTGAAGACGGTGTTCAAACCCGAAGGAGGACCACCGAATTTATGGCTCATTGTGCTTTTGTATCCGAAATAGTTCCCAAGAATATATCCGAAGCTCTCGATGATGAAAGTTGGGTGATGGCAATGCAAGAGGAGCTTGTGCAATTCAAGCACAATAATGTATGGAATTTAGTTCCCGTACCTAAAGATAAAACAATTATTGGAACTAAATGGGTGCATAAAATCAAGAGTGACGAAGACGGCTATCCTATTCGAAATAAATCTCGTTTGGTCGCTCAAGGATATAATCAAGAAGAAGGTCTTTATTACGAAGAAAGTTTTGCTCCTGTGGCTCGACTCGAAGCCATTCGCTTGCTTTGTGCATTTGCCGCTCATAAGAAGATTAAACTATTTCAAATGGATGTCAAAAGTGCATTCTTGAATGGTTTCATTCAAGAAGAAATCTATGTCAAGCAACCTCCCGGTTTTGAAGACCATCATTTTCCGGATCATGTCTACAAGCTCAACAAGGCACTCTACGGGTTGAATCAAGCACCCCGAGCATGGTATGATCGTTTAAGTCAATTTTTAATTGCAAATGACTATAAAAGAGGCAAATTCGATAATATCTTGTTTGTTAAAATACTAAATGATGATATACTTGTTTGCCAAATTTACGTTGATGACATTGTATTTGGAGCTACTAATGAATCCTTGTGCCAATATTTTTCTAATCTTATGAAAGGAGAATTCGAAATGAGTATGATGGGAGAATTAACGTTCTTCCTCGGGCTTCAAATCAAACAATGCGAAGATGGAATTTTTATCCATCAAACGAAGTACTCAAACGACCTCCTCAAGAAATTCAATATGGAAAATAGCAAGGTGATATCTACGCCAATGTCGTCATCATTAAAGCTCGAGAAAGATGAAAATGGCAAATCCGTAGATCAAAAATTATATCGAGGTATGATCGGATCTTTGCTATATTTGACTGCATCTAGGCCAGATATAATATTTGCTACATGTCTATGTGCTCGATTCCAAGCTAATCCCAAGGAATCACATTTAATTGCTTGTAAACGCATTTTTCGCTACTTGAAAGGAACTATTGGACTAGGTCTATGGTATCCTTCTTGCTTGGACTTTAATTTAATTGCCTATAGTGACGCCGATTTCGGCGGATGCAAAATTGACAAAAAGAGTACTAGTGGTAGATGTCATTTTGTTGGATCTTGTTTAATATCTTGGGGAAGTAAAAAGCAAACCAGCGTAGCATTGTCTACAGCTGAGGCCGAATATGTCGCTGCAGGGAGCGCCTGTGCTCAAGTGCTATGGATTAAAAATCAACTACGCGACTACGGCATTCATTTTGAAAATACTCCTATCCTATGTGATAACACTAGTGCAATTAATTTGAGCAAAAATCCTGTTTTGCACAGTAGAACCAAACATATAGATATTAGACATCATTTTTTGCGTGATCATGTTCAGAAAAAAGACATCTGTTTAATTTTTGTAGGGACGAAGGATCAACTTGGTGACATCTTTACAAAACCTCTTCCCTAAGAATCTTTTAACTCCATTCGTTTACAACTTGGCATGGGACATGTAGACAACTTTTGAAATAAGCTTACTACTCAAAACATCAAAATCCCTGATTCAGATCACTCGCTAGCGCGCGCTAGCTTCATTTTTTTTAACGCGCGCTAAACACTTCCTTCGATAGCGTACGCTAAACCCTACCTTCTTGCGTACGCTAATTAAAATTTTTCGAATTCCACTCTAGCTACTGGACAGTCCAGTAAGCCTCTCTTTTCTGCCTAACGTACGCTAATCCTATAAACCCTAGCGTACGCTAACTTAAAGATCGTTGACTATATATATGCCGTACAACCCTAAAACACAACACACTCTCTAACGCACGCAATCGACTGAAAATTCTCATCTTGCCAAAAACCCTAGCCGCTAATCGAAATCTCCAAACTTTAATTCCTTCTCCGATCAATGTCGAGCAAGAACCGCACAGCCATGGGAAAACAATACAACAACCTCAAACGACCTCTCAACGCCCAATTTGATGCGAATCGTTTCATCTCCGCCACCGCCTCGAGAGTTTTCTTTGACATTCTTACTCAAGAGCACATCACCGACTGTTACTTCTTCAATCTCTCAAGTCTAGAACGGGTAAACGTTGATATTTCCAATTTCTTCTCCTCGCTTGGTATTTCTCGTTTTGTCGAATGCAAAAACCCTATCTTCCCTGAACTCGTCTGAGAGTTTTATGCCAACCTTCATATGGCCGAAAGTGAAGGGTCTTCGTCCCTTGTGTTAGGTAGTCTTGTCGGAGGAACTCGGGTGAAAGTTTCTTCAGATGTTTTGTATCAGATTTTTGGTTTACCCTGTGATGGTTTTGTTTGTACTGGAAAATCTCTGGCCGATGATAATGAAGTCGGTGAAATAGATGTGAAAGAGTTTCTGAGCTCAAAGGCCGTTATTGACATAACGGACGACTTTTTCGAAAACAACGACTTTGGGGTCAATATTCGCCTGCTTTTGGTAGCTCTCACGAAATGCCTAATGCCGAAGGTTAATTCCCAGCACAAACTAGTGGGAGTGGACAACCAAGTGGTGTACCGCGTTCTCAACGACGATAAAGTTAATTTCTCCGACATCATCATCAGTTGGATGAAGGTGAAGGGAGACTTGTTTCGGTCGAAAAACTACGCCTCTCGTTCTCGCAAAGCTGGAATGCCTTATGGCTCAATCCTTTCGGCCATTTTCAGTTTTCATCAAGTCGACTTGTCGAAGGACAAGGCAGTCCCCGTCTCCCTCGGACATGAGATCTCGGACGCTTCGCTTAAAGCTATGCACTACGTCCGGACGTCCAACAGAAGCTGGATCCTTTTTCCGTACCTACGCGACGATGACCAAGTAGAGAAAGGGTCACGGATGCCTACTGCAGAAGAAAAGATCACTCGTCGGGGACCTCATACCCTTCGAGAAATGCAGACTGGGGAATTCGTAAGGAAGCCTACGTCGAAAGGAAAACACCCAATGAGAGATGTGGTGACGGAAGAAGAGGAAAGTGATCTCTGTGCTCGGATGCGGGGCATCGAGACCTCACAGGCTGAGATACGAGAGGATGTTCGGGCTCTGCGATCAGAAGTCCGGGAAGTGCGTGGGCTGATATCCGAGTTCATTCCTTTCACACACCCCTCGTTCCCTTTCCCTTCGTCTTCCTCCGATCCTTAGATTTGATGATCTTTGATGTTTGATGTAGAATCTTGTTGTTCGAACAATCTATATGTCTTTTGCCATGAAAACTCGTTGTATTCCTTGCATTTTATCTTAATGAAATTCGCATTTCTTCATTTGGCATTTGTTACTTGCAAGTACTGTTGTTTACTAGTATTGTTGATTGCACCTTGAATAATGGTAATTTTCGTTAATTAATAATGCAACAATTCAGGGGAAGTTCCTTTTTGTTTATGTCAAAAAGGGGGAGAATACTCCAAAAACTACTAATATATCGAACAAGTTTACCTTGATTCGAATAATTTCAAAATGTTTTTGCAGGTATTAATTAAATGTTTTGACATCATCAAAAAGGGGGAGATTGTTGACTCAAAATGTATTTTGATGATTATTACATTCAAAACATTTAATTAGATCAATCTCGGCTCAATAATATTTTGAAGGAGCAAAATTGAGCTAGCGCACGCTACTCATCACATCGTAGCGCACGCTATCGGGACATTCATATACAGACCAGTCAAGTCAGCTGCAGCCGAGTGAAGTCGCCTGATCGATAGCGCACGCAAGCTATACAATGTTAGCGCACGCTAAGAACCTTCAGTTAGCGCACGCTATACAATAAAAATATCGCACGCTATCGAAATTCTCCAGAGGACAGTGAAGTCTGGAAGGAAATCAGAACTGGATGTTGCGCACGCTACACATATAATCTTACGTACGCTAAAGCAAGGACATAGCGCACGTTACTTATCATCTCCAGCGCACGCTACAAATATTATGGTTAGTAGTCCAGTAGCTACTGGACTCAATTCGTTAAGACTTTTACATACGCTACACAAGGTAACGTACGTTAATGAAAGAACTCAGTAGCGCACGCTAAGGTAAAGGCATTAGCGCACGCTAACAAGGAGTCTGCATATTACCTTTTGAATTTCAACCGTTGGAAGGCAAGAGTCAATGCAGATCCGGGAAATCTGGAAAAGTTGGATTTAATTAATGCTAGCGCACGCTATGCATACTTGCTAGCGCACGCTAATCATAAATTTAGCCGTTGGATAAAGAGTCGTTGGAGAGAAAATCAGACATTGTCAAAGTCAAGATCGAAGACTAGTTGACCAGGGGTTAACGCACGCTACCACTACATTACTAGCGCACGCTAGACATGGTATTTTACCGTTGCAACAGTCTTTGTGACCGTTCAGAGATTTCAAGTCAAAAACCGTTAACGCACGCTACAAGGCACTATTAGCGCACGCTAATAATATGTTTTTCAGAATTTGAAGGATGTCTCACACCTATAAATACTCGAAGGACTTGAGTATCATACACACAACTTCAAGCATTCAAGCATACAAGCAATCAAAGCATTCTTGAGCTCAGATTTATATATTTTATTGCATTACAAGTTGTGAGAAAAGAAAGATACAAGAGCGATTTCAATTGTAATATCTATTATTCTTTGTATTCTTTCATTTGGTTGTAAGTGTTGCATCACTTACACTTGAGCGTAAAAGAAACGAATCAAGAGTCACTAATCCGGTGTTATTAGGATCTTTGATCCGGCATTGTTAGGATTATACTCTCATATTCGTATAGTGAGGATTATCTAGTTCTTATAGAACACTAGATAAACAATCATCTATATTGAGGGAAAGGTTGAGCTTGGACCGATAGAAGACAAGCGGATTGTAACGTTTGTAAACTCGGACCGATTGAAGAAGAGTTAAGTTTGTGGTTTTTCTTAAGCCAATAGAAAAAGAAAGTCGGAGAGAGGACGTAGGCAAGTTGCCGAACCTCTATAAATTCTTGAGTCTTTAAATTCCGCACTATTTTCTTTTTTCTCGCAAGAAATTTCGGTATTCCGCATCACCACTATTCAACCCCCCTTCTAGTGGTGAATTTATCTCTTCAATTTGTTCCGTGTTGTTGATTAAATCATGATGGGGATGATTAATCTTGGTAGTATTCTTGTGTTTAACATCATTTAATCCATTTTTCTTCGTCGAATCGAAGTATATTTCTTGATTTCCTTCGAATCGACTTTTTGGGGGATTTGTTCTCGATCTCATTTTCCATCGGTTTTTGTTGGATCGATTGTGGTTAAATGATGTTGTTAAACATATTCTATGGATTGTATATCCATATTTCGACATGAAATTCCATTTTCGTGTTTTGTCGGGACGAATCGTGGTCTTGGCCGTTTTGGGGAAAACACTTGAACTTTCGTCATTCGTTCTTTGAATTCAATGGCTTTGAGTCGTGCTATGGAATTCATTTCATTGTTGTTATTTTCCTTCGTAGTTTATGAATGCGAGTTGGCAATCGGTGGAGTCGGCGGGTTCGTAGTCGGTTCGTGTCAACCTACTTCGGTCGATTCTCCGCGTTGTTTTTATTCGAGGCAAGTACCTTGTTCATACGCTTCTCGTTTTGTGGATATGATTGATCAGTGGTCGTCTTGGTGTATTTGTTTGGTTATTTCAAAATAAACTTCCAAAAGATTTGTTTTAGCCTTGTTAAAGGCTCTCTTTCAAAATGTGTTTGTGTTTTGTGAACGGTGTGTTTTGGGAATTGATTATGATTTGATTATTTTGAACGTTGAAGGCTTTGATGATACCCCTGTTGTTTAAAGTATGGAATCGTGTATTCCGTGATTGATCTTGTTATTGTGTTTTGAAGAGTTTGATAATGGTGTCGGATAAGTGGCCATCCCTAGTAAGTATTCTTAATGAACTTACATTCTCAGCATGTTAGTATTGCATGAGTAACGTGTGTGTGTGTATGCTCACTACAGGTTAGATCCAACGGGGTCTCGGTAGGGCTCCACGAATCCGTGGAACCGCGAACTTGCTTTTAACCACTGCAGGTTAGATCCGACGTGGTCTCGGTAGGGGTCCACGAAGCTGTTGGTCCGTGGTTAATTGTGGTGCATTTTACAATGTGATTTGGATTATTGTCATTTCCGGAAATGAGTATTTTGATCGGTTTTCATGATTACATGCATCGACTAAGTGTGTAAGAGGTAAGTTGTTCGTTTGGCTTACTTGGCTAGGATGGCACTAGAGTATTCTTCGTCTGTGTTTAAACCTTGGGTTGTGAATTTTAATGTTGAAAGACGAACCTTGTTGTCGTTCTCATGTACTGTGAGTTGATGAGATTTGGGGCTAAAATCCCAACGGTTTGGTAAAGGTCATTTTACGGAAAGTAATCCTTTGGGGTGGTGACCCCTTTCGTCTTTTGGGTTTTGAAAAGTGGGATGTGATAATCCTAAATTGTTTTTCTATTAAAACTCTCGATAGCATTCTAAACTGTTTTATAAATTATTTCCATTGATTTGTGATCTTTCGGTTTTGGAATATTTTTCTCAAACTCTTGCCTCGGGAAGTACTTTTCGTTTCGTATGGATCTTTGAGGATTCTTGGTTATTGTTATTCGTGGAATGTGAATTGTATGACTCGTATTTTTACAATTGAACTTGCACTAGCAAAACAGTGGAGTTTTGCTAACCCTTGAGTATTCGGGGGGTGGATGTTTGTATTGCATTCAGGTTTTGGAGCATAGCACAGGGTCGGCATGAAGGATGATGAAAGATGAACGATACTAATCACACTAGGACCGTTTGATGTTATATTGGTTTAGTTGTATTTTATTTCTGATGCAGTATTCTTTCCCCGTTGTACGGGAGTGTGTTGTATTCGACCCCTGCGTGGGCAAGTATTGTAATCGAGTTGTATGTTTTTATTGAAAGACCAAATCGGTCTACTGAGTCATTTTAGGCTTAAAGGCATTGTTGAGATGTTCTATGTTGTTACCAGCCTGGTAGATCCTTGAGGAAGGTTCTACGGCGTGTAATATCCCTGAGCTGATTGGGGGTGTTACATAAATGGTATCGGAGTTTAGGTTGTGGAAACCTAGGCTGTCGGGTCAAGTCGTGTTGTTTGAGTCTTGTTTCGTCGGATTTTATCTGACTGGGTCGTGTCGCGACGCGTCGTCTGAGTTGGTTGGTCGTGATTAGTATCGTGGGGCGATCATCACCTTCGTGCGACCTGTGGATGTAAGTCTCCCTTCTTTGTGTTTGTGCCTCGTCTGATGCGAGCTATTTTTATGATTATTTGTTAAGTGACGGAATCCTCTTATGGATTTTTATTTCTTAATATGCGGTTATTTGACCCTCATATTTCGTTCATATGAGGAGTAGTGTTGCTGGATTGTGCATGTTTGACTTTATTTCTTTTATCCGCTGCGTGAGTTCTTTTGTAATGGCTTTCGGTATTTTACCGACTGAGTTTTATTTCGAAAACTGATTCCCTTAACCGAGTTTTTGGCATTATGGCCTTGATCGTTTTGGCGAAATTCTTATGACACTATTTAGTATTTTGTAAATGGCTTTTGTGAGTTTTTGAAATATTACCGTCATCGGCCTTTTTGGCGTTTTTGTAAATGGTTTTTAGCCTGGTGGGTTCCGGCGCGGGACCCACGGCGCTATAAAGTTTTGTGTAATTACCTGAAATTTTTGGGCATTCTAGCCCATTGAATTATCTTTGAAAACCATGAGTATCTTAGAAAATAAATTTCGAGACGTACTTTTAAAATGAATTATTTTCTCGTGGTACATCCAAGGTGCCCCAACATGTTTCAAAATTCTTCTACCTCGAGGACCGAAATGTTTTGAGATATTTTCGATGTTTAGAAACACTTATACATAGACCCGAGAGTCGAATATTCTGAAAGTTTTTCACGAAAAGGGAAGTGTCCTCATTTTTTTCAAACGCAGGATGGTCTTCAAAAGTCTCGATAATGGTGTTTGTACTACTTTTTGTAAGGTTATACTCAAGATCTATCGGTGTTCCAAATTGTTTTCAAGAGGTGGGTTTCGTTTTTCTTTTAAAACCCATCATTTCATGCTTGTGGTCGGAGAGGTTGGGTATGATTGTGTACATACGTGCTTGTTTCGTGATGTTCAGTAATTATATGCTGGTTATCATTTGGGCCATTGTAATCGTCGAACGATGCCGTGGTTGTTGTGATTTTAGTATGTGTTGATATGTTATGCCAAGTTGGCATCTCCGGTTTGTTGTTTTGCGACGTTATATTCCATTGTGCCTAGCAGTTGTATATTCGGTATGTCGAGCCGAGGTGTTTCAACCGTGGTGTGCCGGGGGCATGCACGTACCAATTATCCTTCTCGTCAGTAACGCATTTCAAGTGTAGACCCGAGAGGCACAGGATCCAATGTTGCGAGTTGGGTTCCGAGTCTTTCGGGGCACGAACTTCAGTACAGATATCAAGATCGGCTCTAAGAGGCCCATGGGAAATGTTTCCGTCAACTGCTTTTGTGTTGTTGTCTTGTTTCCGTTATTGTGAGTTGCGGGGACGACCTTCTTTTATAAGAGGTCGAATGTAATACCCGTATTGTTTTTGGACTTCTGCATTTCCTCTTTCTCAATTCTATCGACTCGCTCGTGTTCGTTGATAGTTTCTGAACTTGTTCTGTATTTCAGTTTCATCATTCGAACGAGCTATGATCTTGTTTTGGGTCGATCTGGTTATCGCTGTGACTTTTCCGAGTTCGGTTCGATTCTTGTGAACCTTGTTCGGAAGTAACATCCTTTGGTTCTACTAGTTCTTTTATTCGAAGTGGTTCGGATTTTGAACTTCTGTATTTTCGACTCTATCGACTCGTTTATGTTCGTTGACATTTCTGAGCTTGTCCTGCCCCTTGCTTTTGTTGATCGAACGAGTGTGGTATTGTTTCGGAATAACTCGTTTGTCGTTGTGACTTTTCAATTGCTATTCCCTTTCTTGTGGATCTTATGTGATTACACATCTCGTTGTTTTCACCGGATCATATATATTGTCTCGAGTCGAGATGTGAACCTTGGAGTTGTTGATTGAATTTTATTGTTCTTTGTGATTCGAACATGATTGTTCGATTTTTGTTGTCTCGATCGTTGTGGTTCGATCATTTGATTGTTCGGTTTTTGTTGATCTCGTTTCGTGATCGTTGAACGTTCAGACTCCTTCGTAATTCCATTAAGTTCGGGAAATTAGTCTCGTTTTCGATCTTCCAGCCCTTGGGCGGTGGAATTCTGTATTTGTTCAGCGATTGGCTCACGTTTTGATTGATGTACCGTTGGGTTGATCAATCATATTGCTTTTCATTCGTTGTGTTTTGTGATTGTTCGGATAATTGACTCGATTGTTTTGTCTGTTTGATGACGCTTGTCACTTGTTGATTTTATTATGTCTCTACAGGTGGCGTTGTGTTAGTCGCCGTGGAGCGTATTTTCACGCCGTAGGTCTCTTTGCGTTTCTTGCAGCATTTCGCCGTCGGGTGCGAGTTTTCGGTTTTTGTGTATCTCGTCGAGTTTTCCTGGAAGGTGATATTGCTTTATCCTACTTATTTTAAGTTTCGGGACGAAACTTCTTTTAAGGAGGGTAGAATGTAATACCCGTAATTTCGATTTCCGGTAATCTCTTTTTTTCGGCAGAAGTCCATTTTGATGACTCTCTCATGACCGTTTCGTCATTCTGAGAATGATTAATTCTACACTTTTTGACATCCGAGTTCGTTTCGGTGTTGTTTTGTTGAGTTCCGTGCTTTTTAGCGACTTTTCCCCACTTGAGTTCAATTCTTGCGAATATCGTTCGAAACTGTTGTTTCGAGTTTTTCTTAAGTCCTTTTAACTTTGTTAGACGTATTGTGAACTTCAGTTTGGTTATTCGATCACGTATCGTGATTTTCGGGCGTTTTGGGCCATTTTGTAATTTACCCAAAGTTATGGGTATCCGTATTTGTATTTGTTGTCTCGACCCTTTTCTTGGTGGCGTATGATTAATTATTGCATTATGTTTTCATTTCGGGTCGATGATGTTGCCCACGAGCTTTTCATCGTGTTCGTTCCGTACGATTTCGGAAATCGAGTCGTCGGATCATGACGGCTGAGCACTGGCCAAACAGGGGCGGCAGGCATGGTCGGAAGTGCTGGGCACTGGCCGGGCAGGCACGGCCGGAATCGGCGTAGCGCACGCTACGGCCGGAAGGCTGCGCGCGCTAACCGGCAGGTTTAGCGCACGCTATCGGCTGGCCCAGCGTACGCTGTCGGGCTGGGCAGAGGGGTTACTGGAGTACTGGACTCGGGGACGATCGGCAGGTAGCGCACGCTACTGTCGGGCATTGCGCACGCTACGACCGGCAGGTAGCGCGCGCTACGGCCGGAAGGCTGCACACGCTACCTGGCCGAGTCAGTAGGGCAGTGGGGGCTCTGGATTGCGGCCTGGGCCGATAGCGCACGCTAGCTCGGCAGCCTAGCGCACGCTAGTCCGGCCCAGTATAAATGTGACAGAGCAGTCCAGTTTCGGTCATTTTTCCCATTTCTCTCTTTCTCTTCCGCGGCTGGAGCCTTGGGGATCTCGAAGCCATGTTGTTGAACAACAAATCCATGAAGTTCTTGAGTTCATAACATTGATTTAGCATCCTATATCATCCTTTGATCCAGTGAATCAAGGTAATCTCTTCTTCGAACCCTAGTTTCTTAAATTTTGGGGTTTGTGCATTTTTGTCCGATTCGTTCCGCGTTGTTGATTAATTCATGATGGGTGTGATTAATCTTGGTAGTATTCTTGTGTTTAACATTATTTAATCCATTGTTCTTCGTCGAATCGAAGTATATGTCTTGATTTCCTTCGAATAGACTTTTTGGGGGATTTGTTCTCGATCTCGTTTTCCATCCATTTTTGTTGGATCGATTGTGGTTAAATGATGTTGTTAAACATATTCTATGGATTGTATATCCATATTTCGACTTGGAATTCTGTTTACGTGTTTTGTCGGGACGAATCGTGTTCTTGGCCGTTTTGGGGAAAACACTTGAACTTTCGTCATTCGTTCTTTGAATTCAATGGCTTTGAGTCATGCTATGGAATTCATTTCATTGTTGTTATTGTCCTTCGTAGTTTATGAATGCGAGTTGGCGATCGGTGGAGTCGGCGGGTTCGTAGTCGGTTCGTCTCAACCTACTTCGGTCGATTCTCCGCGTTGTTTTTATTCGAGGCAAGTACCTTGTTCAAACGCTTCTCGTTTTGAGGATATGATTGATTGGTGGTCATCTTGGTGTGTTTGTTTGGTTATTTTAAAATGAATTTCCAAAAGATTTGTTTTAGCCTTGTTAAAGGCTCTCTTTCAAAATGCGTGTGTGTTTTGCGAATGGTGTGTTTTGGGAATTGATTATGATTTGATTATTTTGAACGTTGAAGGCTTTGATGATACCCCTGTTGTTTAAGGTATGGAATCGTGTATTCCGTGTTTGATCTTGTTATTGTGTTTTGAAGAGTTTGATAATGATGTTGGATAAGTGGCCTTCCCTAGTAAGTATTCTTGATGAACTTACATTCTTAGCATGTTAGTATTGCATGAGTAACGTGTGTGTGTGTGTATGCTCACTACGGGTTAGATCCGACGGGGTCTCGGTAGGGCTCCATGAAGTTGCGGAACCGCGAGCTTGCTTTTAACCACTGCGGGTTAGATCCGACGGGGTCTCGGTAGGGGTCCACGAAGCTGTGGAACCGCGAGCTTGCTTTTAACCACTGCAGGTTAGATCCGACGGGGTCTCGATAGGGTCCACGAAGCTGTTGGTCCGCGGTTAATTGTGGTGCATTTTACAATGTGATTTGGATTATTGTCGTTTCCGGAGACGAGTATTTTGATCGGTTTTCATGATTGCATGCATCGACTAAGTGTGTAAGAGGTAAGTTGTTCGTTTGGCTTACTTGGCTAGGATGGCACTAGAGTATTCGTCATCTGTGCTTAAACCTTGGGTTGTGAATTTTAATGTTGGAAGACGAACCTTGTTGTCGTTCTCATGTACTGTGAGTTGATGAGATTTGGGGCTAAAATCCCAACGGTTTGGTAAAGGTCATTTTACGGAAAGTAATCCTTTGGGGCGGTGACCCCTTTCATCTTTTGGGTTTTGAAAAGTGGGATTTGATAATCCTAAATTGTTTTTCTATTAAAACTCTCGATGGCATTCTAAACTGTTTTATAAATTATTTCCATTGATTTGTGATCTTTTGGTTTTGGAATATTTTTCTCAAACTCTTGCCTCGGGAAGTACTTTTCGTTTCGTTTGGATCTTTAGGATTCCTGGTTATTGTTATTCGTGGAATGTGAATTGTATGACTCATATTATTACACTTGTACTTGCACTATCAAAACAGTGGAGTTTTGCTAACCCTCGAGTATTCGAGGGGTGGATGTTTGTATTGCATTCAGGTTTTGGAGCATAGCACAAGGTCGGCATGAAGGATGATGAAAGATGAACGATACTAATCACACGGGGACCGTTTGATGTTATATTGGTTTAGTTGTATTTTATTTCCACTGCAGTATTCTTTCCCCGTTGTACGAGAGTGTGTTGTATTCGACCCCTGCGTGGGCAAGTATTGTAATCGAGTTGTATGTTTTTATTGAAAGACCAAATCGGTCTACTGAGTCATTTTAGCCTTAAAGGCATTGTTGAGATGTTCTATGTTGTTACCAGCCTGGTAGATCCTTGAGGAAGGTTCTACGGCGTGTAATATCCCTGAGCTGATTGGGGGTGTTACATAAATGGTATCGGAGTTTAGGTTGTGGAAACCTAGGCTGTCGGGTCAAGTCGTGTTGTTTGAGTCTTGTTTCGTCGGATTTTATCTGACTGGGTCGTGTCGCGACGCGTCGTCTGAGTTGGTTGGTCGTGATTAGTATCGTGGGGCGATCATCACCTTCGTGCGACCTGTGGATGTAAGTCTCCCTTCTTTGTGTTTGTGCCTCGTCTGATGCGAGCTATTTTTATGATTATTTGTTAAGTGACGGAATCCTCTTATGGATTTTTATTTCTTAATATGCGGTTATTTGACCCTCATATTTCGTTCATATGAGGAGTAGTGTTCCGGATTGTGCATGTTTGACTTTATTTCTTTTATCCGCTGCGTGAGTTCTTTTGTAATGGCTTTCGGTATTTTACCGCGAGTTTTATTTCAAACCGATTCCCTTAACCGAGTTTTGGCATTATGGCCTTGATCGTTTTGGCGAAATTCTTATGACACTATTTAGTATTTTGTAAATGGCTTTTGTGAGTTTTTGAAATATTACCGTCATCGGCCTTTTTGGCGTTTTTGTAAATGGTTTTTAGCACAGTGGGTTCCTAGCGGGACCCACGCGCTATAAAGTTTTGTGTAATTACCTGAAATTTTTGGGCATTCTAGCCCATTGAATTATCTTTGAAAACCATGAGTATCTTAGAAAATAAATTTCGAGACGTACTTTTAAAATGAATTATTTTCTCGTGGTACATCCAAGGTGCCCCAACATGTTTCAAAATTCTTCTACCTCGAGGACCGAAATGTTTTGAGATATTTTCGATGTTTAGAAACACTTATACATAGACCCGAGAGTCGAATATTCTGAAAGTTTTTCACGAAAAGGGAAGTGTCCTCATTTTGTTCAAACGCAAGATGGTCTTCAAAAGTCTCGATAATGGTGTTTGTACTACTTTTTGTAAGGTGATACTCAACATCTATCGGTATTCCAAATTGTTTTCAAGAGGTGGGTTTCGTTTTTCTTTTAAAACCCATCATTTCCTGCTTGTGGTCGGAGAGGTTGGGTATGATTGTGTACATACGTGCTTGTTTCGTGATGTTTAGTAATTATATGCTGGTTATCATTCGGGCCGTTGTAATCGTCGAACGATGTCGTGGTTGCTGTGATTTTAGTATGTGTTGATATCTTATGCCACGTTGTCATCTCCGGTTTGTTGTTTTGCGACGTTATATTCCATTGTGCCTAGCAGATGTATATTCGGTATGCCGAGCCGAGGTGTTTCAACCGTGGTGTGCCGGGGGCATGCACGTACCAATTGTCCTTCTTGCCAGTAACGCATTTCAAGTGTGGACCCGAGAGGTACAGGATCTAGTGTTGCGAGTTGGGTTCCGAGTCTTTTGGGGCACGAACTTCAGTACAGATATCAAGATCGGCTCTAAGAGGCCCATGGGAAATGTTTCCATCAACTGCTTTTGTGTTGTTGCCTTGTTTCCGTTATTATGAGTTGCGGGGACGACCTTCTTTTATAAGAGGTCGAATGTAATACCCGTATTGTTTTTGGACTTCTGCATTTCCTCTTTCTCAATTCTATCGACTCGCTCGTGTTCTTTGGTAGTTTCTGAACTTGTTCTATATTTCAGTTTCATCATTCGAACGAGCTATGATCTTGTTTTGGGTCGATCTGGTTATCGCTGTGACTTTTCCGAGTTCGGTTCGATTCTTGTGAACCTTGTTCGGAAGTAACATCTTTTGGTTCTACTAGTTCTTTTATTCAAAGTGGATCGGATTTTGAACTTCTGTATTTTCGACTCTATCGAATCGTTTATGTTCGTTGACATTTCTGAGCTTGTCCTGCCCCTTGCTTTTGTTGATCGAACGAGTGTGGTATTGTTTCGGAATAACTCGTTTGTCGTTGTGACTTTTCAATTGCTATTCCCTTTCCTGTGGATCTTATGTGATTACACATCTCGTTGTTTTCACCGGATCATATATATTGTCTCGAGTCGAGATGTGAACCTTGGAGTTGTTGATTGAATTTTATTGTTCTTTGTGATTCGAACATGATTGTTTGATTTTTGTTGTCTCGATCGTTGTGGTTCGATCATTTGATTGTTCGGTTTTTGTTGATCTCGTTTCGTGATCGTTGAACGTTCAGACTCCTTCGTAATTCCCTAAAGTTCAGGAAATTAGTCTCGTTTTCGATCTTCCAGCCCTTGGGCGGTGGAATTCCGTATTTGTTCAGCGATTGGCTCGCGTTTTGATTGATGTACCGTTGGGTTGATCAATCATATTGCTTTTCGTTCGTTGTGTTTTGTGATTGTTCGGATAATTGACTCGATTATTTTGTCTGTTTGATGACGTTTGTCACTTGTTGAATTTATTATGTCTCTACCGGTGGTGTTGTGTTAGTCGCTGTGGAGCGTATTTTCACGCCGTATGTCTCTTTGCGTTTCTTGCAGCGTTTCGCCGTTGGGTGCGAGTTTTCGGTTTTTGTGTATCTCGTCGAGTTTTCCTGGAAGGTGATATTGCTTCACCCTACTTATTTTAAGTTTCGGGACGAAACTTCTTTTAAGGATGGTAGAATGTAATACCCGTAATTTCGATTTCCGGTAATTTCTTTTTTTCGGCGGAAGTCCATTTTGATGACTCGCTCATGACCGTTTCGTCATTCTGAGAATGATTAATTCTACACTTTTTGACATCCGAGTTTGTTTCGGTTTCGTTTTGTTGAGTTTCGTGCTTTTTAGCGACTTTTCCGCACTTGAGTTCGATTCTTGCGAATATCGTTCGAAACTGCGGTTTCAAGTTTTCATAAGCCCGTTTAACTTTGTTAGACGTATTGTGAATTTTGGTTTGGTTATTCGATCACGTATCGTGATTTTCGGGCATTTTGGGCCATTTTGTAATTTACCCAAAGTTATGGGTATCCGTATCTGTATTTGTTGTCTCGACCCTTTTCTTGGTGGATCCTTGGGGATCCTTAGGGATCTCGAAGCCATGTTGTTGAACAACAAATCCATGAAGTTCTTGAGTTCATAACATTGATTGAGCATCCTATATCATCCTTTGATCCAGCGAATCAAGGTAATCTCTTCTTAGAACCGTAGTTTCTTGAATTAAGGGGTTTGTGCGTTTTTGTCCGATTCGTTACGTGTTGTTGATTAATTCATGATGGATATGATTAATCTTGGTAGTATTCTTGTGTTTAACATCATTTAGTCCATTGTTCTTCGTCGAATCGAAGTATATTTCTTGATTTCCTTCGAATCGACTTTTTGGGGATTTGTTCTCGATCTCGTTTTCCATCCGTTTTTGTTGGATCGATTGTGGTGAAATGATGTTGTTAAACATATTCTATGGATTGTATATCCATATTTCGACTTGGAATTCCGTTTTCGTGTTTTGTCGGGACGAATCGTGTTCTTGGCCGTTTTGGGGAAAACACTTGAACTTTCGTCATTCGTTCTTTGAATTCAACGGCTTTGAGTCGTGCTATGGAATTCATTTCATTGTTGTTATTGTCCTTTGTAGTTTATGAATGCGAGTTGGCGATCGGTGGAGTCGGCGGGTTCGTAGTCGGTTCGTGTCAACCTACTTCGGTTGATTCTCCGCGTTGTTTTTATTCGAGGCAAGTACCTTGTTCATACGCTTCTCGTTTTGTGGATATGATTGATCGGTGGTCGTCTTGGTGTGTTTGTTTTGTTATTTTAAAATGAATTTCCAAAAGATTTGGTTTAGCCTTGTTAAAGGCTCTCTTTCAAAATGCGTGTGTGTTTTGTGAACGGTGTGTTTTGGGAATTGATTATGATTTGATTATTTTGAACGTTGAAGGCTTTGATGATACCCCTGTTGTTTAAGGTATGGAATCGTGTATTCCGTGTTTGATCTTGTTATTGTGTTTTGAAGAGTTTGATAATGATGTCGGATAAGTGGCCATCCCTAGTAAGTATTCTTGATGAACTTACATTCTTAGCATGTTAGTATTGCATGAGTAACGTGTATGTGTGTATGCTCACTATGGGTTAGATCCGACGGGGTCTCGGTAGGGCTCCACGAAGCTGTGGAACCGCGAGCTTGCTTTTAACCACTGCGGGTTAAATCCGACGGGGTCTCGGTAGGGGTCCACGAAGCTGTGGGTCCGCGGTTAATTGTGGTGCATTTTACAATGTGATTTGGATTATTGTCGTTTCCGGAAACGAGTATTTTGATCGGTTTTCATGATTGCATGCATCGACTAAGTGTGTAAGAGGTAAGTTGTTCGTTTGGCTTACTTGGCTAGGATGGCACTAGAGTATTCATCGTCTGTGTTTAAACCTTGGGTTGTGAATTTTAAAGTTGGAAGACGAACCTTGTTGTCGTTCTCGTGTACTGTGAGTTGATGAGATTTGGGGCTAAAATCCCAACGGTTTGGTAAAGGTCATTTTACGGAAAGTAAACCTTTGGGGCGGTGACCCCTTTCGTCTTTTGGGTTTTGAAAAGTGGGATTTGATAATCCTAAATTGTTTTTCTATTAAAACTCTCGATGTCATTCTAAACTGTTTTATAAATTATTTCCAATGATTTGTGATCTTTCGGTTTTGGAATATTTTTCTCAAACTCTTGCCTCGGGAAGTACTTTTCGTTTCGTTTGGATCTTTGAGGATTCCTGGTTATTGTTATTCGTGGAATGTGAATTGTATGACTCGTATTTTTGCACTTGTACTTGCACTAGAAAAACAGTGGAGTTTTGCTAACCCCCGAGTATTCGGGGGGTGGATGTTTGTATTGCATTCAGGTTTTGGAGCATAGCACAGGGTCGGCATGAAGGATGATGAAAGATGAACGATACTAATCACATGAGGACCGTTTGATGTTATATTGATTTAGTTGTATTTTATTTCCGCTGCAGTATTCTTTCCCCGTTGTACGGGAGTGTGGTGTATTCAACCCCTGCATGGGCAAGTATTGTAATCGAGTTGTATGTTTTTATTGAAAGACCAAATCGGTCTACTGAGTCATTTTAGCCTTAAAGGCATTGTTGAGATGTTCTGTGTTGTTACCAGCCCGGTAGATCCTTGAGGAATGTTCTACGGCGTGTAATATCCCTGAGCGGATTGGGGGTGTTACAGATCCGAGGAAGAACAAGGATTTGATGTTGATATAATCGATAAGAATCCTCAAAAATGCTTAGAAATCGACCAAAAACTCCACTCCCCGATTTTCCCGTCGCCAGCCGCCACCCGGGTGAAGAAATGTGATAAAAATGAGGTCTGGCCGGTCATAGCCTATATATGGCCGACACGGTTACGGCCGTAACCGGCAGGGCCTTACGGCCGTAACCGGTATTCGTCCGGAAGCTGTCTGGCGCCCGTACGGCCGTAACTCTCGGCCCTTACGGCCGTAACCTTTATTCGTCCGGAAGCTTCCTGGCGCCCGTACGGCCGTAACTCTCAGCCCTTACGGCCGTAACCGGTGTTGGTCAGGCCATGCCTGCCGATCACTTACAGCCGTAACCGGCATCTTACGGTCGTAACTCGGCCAGGCCAGGCCAGCTCCAAACTGTGCGGCCGTAGCTCGGCCGTGGCCACTCCGACGGTCCGAACGACGCCGAAACCCGAACATGAATATGAATCGAAGATACGGTTCTGAAGTACTCGCAAAGACGAATCCAAGCGCTAAGAGAACACACGATTCCGACCACCCGAAGGCTTGAAATTCGACAACGGAAAGTAATTACCCCAAACTTTGGGAAATTACGAAAATGGCCCAAAACGTCCGAAATACACGATACACGATCAAAACACCAAGCCAAAGCTCTCAACATGAATAATAACATGAAATGAACTTACGAGAAACTCGAAACAACATTTTCGGACGAGATTAGCAAGAATCGAGCTCAAGTGCGGAAAAGCCGTTTAAGAACACGGAACTCCACAAAACGATACCGAAACGAAATCGGATGACAAAAAGTGCAGAATTAAATATTCTCGGAATGACGAAACGGTCACAACAGAGTCTCTAAGATGGACTTCCGCCAAAAAAAAGAAAATTACCGGAAAATCGAAATTGCGGATATTACATACTACTCTCCTTAAAAGAAGTTTCGTCCCGAAACTAAGGGTAAACAACTCGGGATATGAACTATCCATTAGAATTTGAAAACGACATCTCCAGGAATACTCCTTAACGTGAACCACTTCGCCTGCAAAACTGGGCCAACCCCCATATAAGCACTGACTCACGCCTTAAAAGAAAACCAACAACGCACATATAGTCCTCGGGACCATATCAATCGCACGCCCAAGTCCTCATGACTTGACGTCTCGAATCACAATGAACAACTACCCAGATTATCACAAAGAAGAAATGCGGATCGTGATTGTAACACCCCCAAATCCCATTGGGTTATTACCGTGGACCCCACACCCGGAGATCCACCAGGCGAACAAGACTAAAATACATTAAAATTAACCAACAAGGGAGATCACAGTCCCTACTATGATATCCGACACAATATTCCGATAAGGAACTTCAACGACAACGATGGGCCTACATGGCCAAAAATAAAAATACAACAACATCCACGAGCATCTGCTCGGGTAATACATAATGACAATGACTGACAAACTGGAGAACACTCCAACTGACTGACCAACATGAACAACTCGGACTAGTATCGCTCGAATGCCTCGTCGCCATCATCATGCCCCTGTGTCTCAACTCTCTCCTCGCAGGCACCTAAAACATGAAAACATCTTCCGCCCCCACGGGGTCAGTCATTCAGATAATGAACATCAAATACATGTATAACATGATATGCATCCAAAGGCAGAATGAAATGGTACAATGATAATAATAATATGAGATGCTCACAAATCAAGGTAAGAACCGAGCATTCGTGAAACACTATGCCCACGGCATACTATTAATACCTGTTCAACAGTTAGACATAAATGCCCAACGACGAATCATAATTATAGAACACCACAATGAATTACACGAATATTAACCAAACCAGAACTGAATTAATTATGAATCACAATGCCCAAAAGCTCCAATAAAATTACCAAAACATCACAAAGGCCTGAAAGCCATTCAGCCGAAGTCTGTCAAATTTCACAATCACCTGAAGCCAAAACAGCCTGAAGCTGTATCAATGAGGGCCGAAGCCACGGCACGAAGCCGTATCATAATGAGACCATCCAATGGTCGTGACCTACTGAATTGTAGGTGTTGGGAAGCCAACCGCGAAGGTTCAAGCCCCAAATTTACCCATAATGAGATCATAAGCATGACCGTGACCTACTGAGTTGTAGGTGTTGGGAAACCAACCGCGAAGGTTCAAGCCCCAAGCTTACCCATAATGAGATCACCCAGTGACCGTGACCTGCTGAATTGCAGGTGCTGGGAAACCAACAGTGAATGTTCAAGCCTCAGACTTACCCATAATGAGATCATAAACATGATCGTGACTTACTGAGTTGTAGGTGTTGGGAAACCAACCGCGAAGGTTCAAGCCCCAAGCTTACCCATAATAAGATGATAAACACAATTAACCACAAACGGCAACAATTCAAAGATTACTGGATTCACAGAAATGATAGTGTGCTGCCTTGAGTCGGCCAACACGACGAAAGTAACTCACGGATGGGAACTATCCTCGACAGTCCCAATTCAATACCTCGATTGCCTTAGAATGGCCAACCGATAACAACGATACAATGAATGACTCAATATCTTGACACTCCCAATTCAATGATGCAGCGGATGATTTAATAACTCGATTGCCTTAGAACGGCCAATCGATAACAATGATACAATGAATGACTCAATACCTCGATTGCCTTAGAATGGCCAATCGATAACAATAATACAATGAATGACTCAATACCTCGATTACCTTAGAATGACCAATCGATGACAATGATACAATGAATGATTGAACTCCTCGATTGCCTTAGAACGGCCAATCGATAATAATGATACAATAAATGCCTCGGCACCTTTAATCGGCTACCGACGACGAAGATGAGAACGAATACGACAATGCCTTCAATCGGCCAATATAACATGAATGATGGGACGCCAACATTAATAACAATGATTACAACAATGTCTTATATCGGCATCAATATTAACAACAACAATCGATACATCGATACCGCGAACCGGATATCGACAATAACATTAACAACGAGTACCTCAATGCCTTGAACCGGCCATTAATGAACAATAATAAACATTTGGCATAATTGCCAAAGAGTATCGTATCGAACGATCCCTTAATATCAATGAACTCATGAAGAAATAAGTCTCGGAATGATACAACACATTCATACACATATATTATAGCATTAATCTCATTGACTAGTACAAGTATAAAACTTGCCTCAACCGAAGGCGATGAAATCCTTCCATGAACAACGAATGGCATCCTCTGATAAACACAGGTACTCGAATAACCTTGAATGAAATACAATCCATTCAATAACACAATATCAATCGAAATCAACACAACGACTGAAAGAAACTCTTTGAGACATTTAATCAAACACCTAATGTTCAAAGTTCCTCAAGAACCTAAGAATCATCAACCGGGTTGAACGAATCGAAGATATGAATATACAATCCACAGAACCCGATTAATAATGTTCACTAGCACCAACCGATTCATCAAATTTGGATGAACAACGAAAATCAAGAAGAAATCCCGAAAATCAAATTCTAGGAGATTTCAAGAAACTACCTCGATCCGACGAAGAACAAGGATTTTATGTTGATATAATCGATAAGAATCCTCAAAAACGCTTAGAAATCGAGTGGAATTGACCAAAAACTCCACTCCCTGATTTTCCCATCGCCAGCCGCCACCCGGGTGAAGAAATGTGATAAAATTGAGGTCTGGCCAGTCACAGCATATATATGGCCGACAGGGTTACGGCCGTAACCGGCAGGGCCTTACGGCCATAACCCGCATTCATCCGGAAGCTGCCTGGCGCCCGTACAGTCGTAACTCTCGGCCCTTACGGCCATAACCGGCATTCGTCCGGAAGCTGCCTGGCGCCCGTACGGCCGTAACTCTCGGCCCTTACGGCCGTAACCATCATTCGTCAGGCCATGCTTGCCGATCACTTATGGCCGTAACCGGCACCTTATGTCCGTAACTCATCCAGGCCAGGCCAGCTCCAAACTGTGCGGCCGTGGCTCGGCAATGGGATTTCTGTGAATGACTCATGCAGTCGTATAAATATCATGACTCACAAAACCCGACTGTCCAGATTGTCATAACGTGACAGTCCCACTACTACCGTATCGGTAGAGCCACATAACTCACATATCAGGGTATCTTACAACCCAAATCTCTGATACCATCTTCTGTAACACCCCCAAATCCCATTGGTTATTATAGTGCCGCGGACCCCACACCCGGATATCCACCAGGCGAACAATACTAAAATACATTAAAATTAACCAACAAAGAAGATCATAGTCCCTACTATGATATCCGACAAAATATTCCGATAAGGAATTTCAATGACAACGATGGGCCTACATGGCCAAAAATAAAAATACAACAACATCCACGAGCATATGCTCGGGTAATACATAATGACAATGACTGACAAACTGGAGACCACTCCAACTGACTGACCAACATGAACAACTCGGACTAGTATCGCTCGAATGCCTCGTCGCCATCGTCATGCCCCTGTGTCTCAACTCTCTCCTCACAACCACCTAAAACATGAAAACATGTTCCGCCCTCATGGGGTCAGTCATCCGGATAATGAACATCAAATACATGTATAACATAATATGCATCCAAAGGCAGAATAAAACGGTACAATGATAATAATAATACGAGATGCTCACAAACCAAGGTAAGAACCGAGCATTCGTGAAACACTACGCCCACGGCATACTATTAATACCTGTTCAACAGGTTAGAACATAAATGCCCAATGGCGAATCATAATTATAGAACACCACAATGAATTACACGAATATGAACCAAACCATAACTAAATTAATTATGAATCACAATGCCCAAAATCTCCAATGAAATTACCAAAACATCACAAAGTCCTGAAAGCCATTCAGCCGAAGCTGTCAAATATCACAATCACATGAAGCCAAAGCAGCCCCAAGCTGTATCAATGAGGGCCGAAGCCACGGCACGAAGCCGTATCACAATGAGACCATCCAATGGCCGTGACCTATTGAATTGTAGGTGTTGGGAAACCAACCGCGAAGGTTCAAGCCCCAAACTTACCCATAATGAGATCATAAGCATGATCGTGACCTACTGAGTTGTAGGTGTTGGGAAACCAACCGCGAAGGTTCAAGCCCCAAGCTTACCCATAATGAGATCACCTAGTGACCATGACCTGCTGAATTGCAGGTGCTGGGAACCAACCGCGAAGGTTCAAGCCCCATGCTTACCCATAATAAGATCATAAACACAATTAACCACAAACGGCAACGATTCAAAGATTATCGGATTCACAGAAATGATAGTGTGCTGCCTTGTGTCGGCCAACACGACGACAGTAACTCACGGATGGGAACTATCCTCGACAGTCCCAATTCAATACCTCGATTACCTTAGAATGGCCAACCGATAACAATGATACAATGAATGACTCAATACCTCGACAGTCCCAATTCAATGATGCAGCAGATGAATTATTAACTCAATTGCCTTAGAACGGCCAATCGATAACAATGATACAATGAATGACTCAATACCTCAATTGCCTTAGAATGGCCAATCGATAACAATGATACAATGAATGACTCAATACCTCGATTGCCTTAGAATGGAAAATCGATAACAATGATACAATGAATGATTGAACTCCTCGATTGCCTTAGAACGGCCAATCGATAACAATGATACAATGAATAATTGAACTCCTCGATTTCCTTAGAACGTCCAATCGATAACAATGATACAATGAATGCCTCGGCACCTTTAATCGGCTACCGACGACGAAGATGAGAATGAATACGACAATGCCTTTAATCGGCCAATACAACATGAATGACAGGACGCCAACATTAATAACAATGATTACAACAATGTCTTAGATCAACATCAATATTAACAACAACAATCGATACATCGATACCGCGAACCGGCTATCGACAATAACATTAACAACGAGTACCCCAATGCCTTGAACCGGCCATTAATGAACAATAATAAACATTTGGCATAATTTCCGAAGAGTATCGTATCGAACGATCTCTTAAAATCAATGAACTCCCGAAGAGATTAAGTCTCGGAATGATACAACACATTCATACACATATATGATAGCATTAATCTCATTGATTAGTACAAGTATAAAACTTGCCTCAACCGAAGGCGATGAAATCCTTCCATGAACAACGAACGGCGTCCTCCGAAAAACACAAGTACTCGAACAACCTTCAATGAAATACAATTCATTCAATAATACAATATCAATCGAAATCAACACAACGACTGAAAGAAACTCTTTGAGACATTTAATCGAACACTAAATGTTCAAAGTTCCTCAAGAACCTAAGAATCATCAACCAGGTTGAACGAATCAAAGATATGAATATACAATCCATAGAACATGATGAATAATGTTCACTAGCACCAACTGATTCATCAAATTCGGCCGAACAATGAAAATCAAGAAGAAATCCCGAAAGTCAAATTCTAGGAGATTTCAAGAAATTACCTCGATCCGACGAAGAACAAGGATTTGCTGTTGATATAATCGATAAGAATAATAAAAAAATGCTTAGAAATCTAGTGGAATCGACCAAAAACTCTACTCCCCGATTTTCTCGTCGCCAGGCGCCACCCGGGTGAAGAAATGTGATAAAAATGAGGTCTGGCCGGTCACAGCCTATATATAGCCGACAGGGTTACGGCCGTAACTGGCAGGGCCTTACGGCCGTAACTGGCATTCGTCCGGAAGCTGCCTGGGGCCCGTACGGCCGTAACTCTCGGCCCTTACGGTCGTAACCGGCATTCGTCCGGAAGCTACCTGGCGCCCGTATGGCCGTAACTCTCGGCCCTTACGGCCATAACCGGCATTCGTCAGGCCATGCCTGCCGATCACTTATGGCCGTAACCGGCACCTTACGGCCGTAACTCGTCCAGGCCAGGCCAGTTCCAAACTGTGCGGCCGTGGCTCGGTCGTGGCCACTCCGACGGTCCGAACGATGCCGAAACCCGAACCTGAATATGAATCAAAGAAATGGTTACGAAGTACTCGCAAAGAATAATCCAAGCGCGAAGAGAACACACGATTTCGACCACCCGAAGGCTTGAAATTCGACAACGGAAAGTAATTACCCCAAACTTTGGGAAATTACAAAAATGGCCCAAAACGTCCGAAATACACGATACACGATCGAAACACAAAGCCAAAGCTCGCAACATGAATAATAATATTAAATGAACTTACGAGAAACTCGAAACAGCAGTTTCGGATGAGATTCGCAAGAATCGAGCTCAAGTGCGGAAAAGCCGTTTAAGAACACGGAACTCCACAAAACGATACTGAAAAGAACTCGGATGACAAAAAGTATAGAATTAAATATTCTCGGAATGATGAAATGGTCACAAAAGAGTCACTAATATGGACTTCCGCCAAAAAAAAAATTACCGGAAAATCGAAATTGCGGATATTATAGTGGCCTTCCTGGAGAATTGGTTTCTCCTGGTGTTTCGAAAATTATGTTGGATATTCCTAGGGAGTGCATGGTGTCTTAGTCAATATCCTTGATTTGGTATGTATATAGGATATGACTGAAAATGGTTTTGGTGTGGGCCATTTCTAAATCTTGGCTGAGACCATTTACTAAAGCTTTGGGGTCTCCACACCCGTTCATTTTGAAAATTTGGATAACCTTGAGGTTTCCATTTACCTCTCCCATTTTGAAATCTGTTTTTGGGGATTCTTTGGTGATAAGCAGAATAATGTTTTGACCGGTATTTCTACCTTGGCCATTGCCTAGTCTCTTGTCTAGGTAGCTGCTTTGTAAACCTAGGCTGCTGCCTAAACTTTTGATTAGACTAATGCCTATTTTGAAATACATGTTTGTTTATAGGCTCAGCAGTCTGGACATAAGTTTCTCCCTTGATAAAAGTGGTTTTTGAACTAGAGGGAGTGTTGGGGTCATATCCAAGGCCTGATTTTAAATAAAGTGGCCTCTTGTTTATACACAAACCATCAAGAGTTATGGATGCTTTCAGAGATGTTATCTCTTTAGCTTGTGCACTGTTTATCTGTTTCAACTTACAGAGCTCAGTTTTGATAAGTGCAACTGTATTTTCACTGTTTAAAACAGTCAGCTTATGAACCTCAACTGTGGTATTTTCGGCTGAGTTTTTGAAAGTATTTTCACCTTGTTTTTCAAACTCAGATATAATGTTTTTAAATATTGCCGACTCTTAGATGAGTTTGTCAAAATCATTTTCCAGCTGGACTTTCTCATTCTCAGCTATGCATTCTCAGTTATAACAGTTAGGTGAGCTGATTTTAAGGTTTCAAAATCTTTTAGCAACTGATTTACAGATTCGTGAAGATCCATATCTTCAGACATGTCAGAGCTGAAACCTTCTGTAGTTTGAGGTTAGATGTTACCTCTTCACCAGCTAGATTAGCCATCAAGCAGTTGTAATCATCATCATCTAAGAAAAAACCATTGCTTGACTCAATTCTCTCCTGGTCTTTACCGATGAGAGCTTTCCTCTTGTCTTCTCTTCTGCCCAAGTCCTTCTTTCTTTCATCCTTCTTGAGTTCAAGGCAGTCAAACTGTATGTGCCCTGTTTTGTGGCAGTTGTAGCATTCCACTTTCCAGTTTCCAGCTCTTTGATTCTTCCCTAGGTTCTCTTTGAAGTTTTTCTTGTACTTTGAATAGTTTTTTCTGAAATTGCTGAGCCTCTGCATGATGAATGCCATATCTTCTTCAAAATTCAAAGGGCTGGAGGGACAGACTTTAATTTGACTCATTGCAGGTGATTCTACTGCAAAAGCTATTCCTTTCTCAGCTTGATCATTAGATGATGAGTAGGGCAGCTCAAACTTGAATGCTTTGAGGTCTGAGAAAATTTATTGGATATTTATCTTGTTAAGATCCTTAGATTCCCTCATAGCAATGACCTTCGTGCTCCATTCTGGGGTAAGAGATCTTAGAACCTTCAGAGCCATTTATCGGTTGCTATATGTCTTTCCAATGGAGTTTATTTCATTAATGATCTCTGTAAATCTTGTATCCACCTGGTCAATTGTTTCACCATTCTTCATTTTGAAGTTATCGAACTTCTGCGTGGCAATTGACAGCTTGTTTTCTTTGATCAGCTCGGTTCCTTCACACATTATAGCTAATGTGTCCCATATTTCCTTGGCATTCTTGCAGTTTTTGATTTTAACTATGATTGCTTTGTCAAGGGTCTGATATAATACATCTACGGCCCAGTTGTCAAGATTGGCCAGCTTCCTTTCTTCAGGTGACATTTTAGTTCTCTTCTTGGGAATCTTCTCTGGCTTCCCAGCTGTAATTTCTTCTGGTGTGTTTTCCTTCAGGAAGATGAATGGTCCATCCTCAATTATACACCACATGTCATCATGGATGGATGACAGATGAGCCTGCATTCTTATTTTCTAGAGGTCATATTCATTGACAGAAAATACAGGTAATCTAGAGTGCATGTGTTGCATGTGTTCCATTATAATGAGAGATTTGTATATGCTCATATATATGGATCTGGTTCTATAAGATTGAACCAACCTCTCCGATATCACTTGTAGGTCACAAGTCATCAGGAATAAGTCTAGATGGGGGTGAATAGACTTAATAAACTCTTTTCCTGAATCTCAGGTGAGTAACTCAGCTGATATAATATGTAGCTAACAAACCTTAGCTGCAGATGAGTAATGCGGAAGCACAGCTGATGACAATGCAGGTGACTTATGTCAACTGTAAAACTTAGTTATGCGGAAGATAGTTGACTGCTAAGTGGAACAGTAAATATGAATGCAGAAGATAAGCATGATGTAGTGCAATAAAACACACAAGCACTTATAGTGGTTTTAGAGGTGGGGTAATCCTCTACTAGTCCACTTTTCTCCAAACTAGTTGGAGATGAATTCACTATAACTTTGAACGAGTGATAAATGTTACAATGATTCACACAGTTACAACATCTTCCAACTAGTGGAAACCCATGGCCATTGCAACTCCATTTGACTGCCTAGCACCTCCTGATTGAAAACCCATGGATGCCTCAACAACTCGCAAGCTGTCTATCAGCTTCCAATCAAGAACCCGTGGATACCTTATCAGCCTCCAAACTTCTGAAAAACCTTGTTCACAGAAGTACCCCTTACTCAAACTTTAATGACAAGAGTATTGTCTTCTCCAACAAGCTTCTCAGTATATAAACTTTGAAACTGGCTCTTCACGATGCTATAGTTCGCTTTGATTACTTAGATTGCTTTGAATGCTTTGTTCGATTGTAAGGGTTGCTTGCATCGTAATTTGCTCAAATATGTCTTCAGATACTTATAGTACGAATCTTGAGCTTCTTCATAGTCGTTGCATCTCTTGTAACAAATCCGTCCGCTGGAGAGTAAACTTCTTTGTTTATTCGTTCATCTCTTTGCACGGCTTGTCTCTTTCTTCAAATCTGTCTGTTTGAAGAATCTTCCCACTGCACTGCCTTTCTGTATAATTATATTTGGAAAGTCTTTCGGGTGCCAATCTCTAGGAATAAATTATTCTTTAGCTTCCGGGAATCATCTTTGTCTCCTTAAATTTACTCCGCATGTTTTGCCGTTATTGTTTACTTTTCAATGCTTGCTGATGTAGACTGAGATTCTTTTCTGATACTCATACTTGTCTTGCATATATAGTTTGGCCAACCTCCTCTGATATTCTGTTTGACCGAAAACCTTGACTGATAAAGTACTTATCTGAAGTCAACCTACAACTGATGTTTCTTTTGACAGAATCTTGCTTGATAACTTGTCTGATGATATCTCATCTGTGGTCAAATCTCAGATGATGTTTTGCGTTGACCAGACCTTATCTGATAATAAGTCGTATGCGGTCAAACTTCTCTGATATACTCTGTTGACCAGAACTTTCCTGATATGTCGCCTGATTATATCTCGTCTGTGGTCAACCTTATCTGATCTGTTGAGTGGGCCAAAACTCGACTGAAGTTATCTCGCCTGATGATTACTTGATGAACCTCGGCTGCTATAGTGTTTTGGTCATACCTCTCTGTTATTACAGTTGACCAAAACTCAGCTGATTATTAACTTATTTGATATTTTGACAGTTCTATACTTAGCCAATTTTCGACTGATCAACTCTTGATCAAACTTAGCATATTCAATGGCGTATAGAAGATACTCATTTGGTTCTTCTTTACAGTGCCAAGTACTTAGTGCATACATTTGAATAAATCATGAATACAATGATGACATCATCAAAATTTAAAAAGTATTCTTAACATGAATAACTATTATTCGATTATTATAATATCAAAACATGCACACATTATAATAATCAACGAGAAATAAATGATATTAAATAACTTTCTTTAAATGTGACAATTACAAATCTAGGCACATAGAATGTCCTAGGGCACTATTTCCAACATAAATATCGACATGAATTACTTGGATATGCAGGTGCCGGGTATCTATCTGACCCGCACAAATCTAAATCTCAACTGGATACGTATTTAATTATGGTGGAACAGTGGTATCCTCGAGATCCACTAAACATATATTAACAACCACCTCTCCAAATCATGGTGAGATATTGACAATTCATGAAGCAAGCCGAGAATGTGTTTGGTTCAGAGCAATGACCCATTATATCGAGAAGAATTGTGGATTAATATCTAAAATTGATAATCCTCCAACAATGTTATATGAATATAGTGCATCTTGTATAGCTCAATTAAAAGGAGGATATATAAAAGGAGATAGAAGAAAATATATTTCACCTACATTTTTCTTTACACATGATCTATAAAAGAATGGTGAAATATACGTGCAACAAATCATATCTGATGACAACTTGGCAGATTTATTAACCAAGGCACTCTCAACTGCCATATTTGAAAATCTGGTGAATAAATTTGGGATGCGCGGCTGAAGGATCTCAATTGATATTAAGATCAGGCGGAACAATTTTTGAAGAATTCGCTAGAATTTTTTTCCCACATGTTTTTTTTATAGTAAGATGTTAACGGGGCGTATTCTCAATACAATTAACACCAAGGGGGGAGTGTTATGACACATCATGGTTATGTGTCATGAATCGGTTGAACTATGAATTAGGTGTCAGTTACTTGTTAAATGTTAAACTTAGTCTTGCCGCATGTCTTGGTGTGATTATTAACCATTTGTCATGATGCCTATAAATAGGCTAATCCCATGTATTGTACAAAGACACAATAACTTGTTGAATACCAGAGATTTTCGTTTCTCTCTCCCTTGGCTCATTATATATAAACACACATGCACAAACACACTATATAAATAACCATAAAATATACACAACACCTCCTTCAATACTATTTAATACATGGCTTCGTAAACTAGTTTAAAAAAAATCCTTGTATATATATATATATAATATACACAACCCCTCCTTCAATACTATTTAATGCATGGCTTCATAGACTAGTTTGAAAAAAATATAATGGGAGAAAATTCCTAATTATTTGTATTGTAATTTGTGGAGATCATATTTTATTGCATCATGAAGTTGCTAGGAGAACCTTGAGGTTAAAATCTGAGTAATCTGTAGTCATAAATTTTCTTCCCCTTATATTGATCATTCTTGTATGAATATTCTTGCGCCGCTTCAGTAAAACCACCGACTACAACCCTCGTCCTTTCTCCGGGCTTGGGTGTAACAGCCCAAAAACAGTGGCTATTACAGTGCCGTGGACCCCTACCGGGACCCATCAGGCGATATCACAATATACATTTATAATCTGACAACGTGGCACCGTACCACAATATTTATCAAAACCCCGGTGTGGAGTATGAGTTATTCATGTCTTTAAATACGAGCAAACATACACAGGATCCAAATTCGGTACAGACCATATGACGATGGGCAGTACCTAACAAATTTTAGTACATTCATCCGACACAAAATAAAATGAAAGTCACAATAAAACATAACCGAACAACCAAAAGACTCGGGCCCCCCCGAAATAGCATACTTCAGAATCCTCCGTCGCCATTGTGCTCCTCCTGTGCCTTGCCCTTTCCTCGCCCTGAAATATAAGTATTTCGCCCCAAACCACAGGGTCAGATATACATGATAATAATTCTCATGACATTATACAATTCATATATACTGATCTCAAAGAAAACCACCGACTACTGAATATACCCCGAAGGCGTATAAACAATCAGTCCCAACTGTCGAACATAACCAAATATACGAACGACCATATAATATGGCTCAAGACAGACATCACAGTACGCCCGATCGGGAAATGTGTCCGTGCACATGTCCACCCCGTATACGGAATCCATAATATACGTGGGACGATGTACCTAATTAGCCTCACGAACTACGTCTCGTGTGCACGATCTAAATGCGGAAAACATCCATGCATGATCATCAAGTGCCCGGCTAAAAATCCTACACATAACCAATCGGCGCGCAGATATGACTCCAGAGATGTCACGATACAACATGACAACGAAACTCAACGAATTACACTTTTACCAAGGAATCGAACAACTCACCGAAGTGTCAACAAAGCTCAAAAGGACTAACGGTAACAAGGACAGTAATTTCGGGTATATCATCCCCAACACCATGACAATACGATCAAGGGTATCACCATATCACGAATCATAGATTATCAGAACATTTCATACACACGAAACGCATAATAATCACAAGAATTCAACCATCATTATAACCAAGCAAGATAACTTGCCTCAATTCCGTAGATGAATAATCCTTCTTTGAATGGTCAAACGAACCGTATCCTCGTCTAACAATACTCACGTGAACAAGCAACCTTGAATGAAATGTAATTCATTCAACAACACATTCGTACGATAACGGTATTATTACATAAATAATATTCGTAAATTTACTTGAATAAATCAATTATCCTATTGATCATTTTAATGTTCTTATTACAAATCATCGTATGTTTATCATGTTCATTCACATATTCTAACCTTAATGTCAAATACTTGATGTCTAGTTTATTATCAATGTAATATCGTGAAAATATCTTTTCAAATCATCGACACTTCCAATTACGATATAAGTTTGTGTTTAATTACGTTCTTCATTATTTTACCAACAATTACATTCAAAACTTGATTACTATATGAAACATAAGTTTAACTTTTTAGTGAACTAAGAACATCATCTTAATTTACGTCTCTTAACACGCACGGATTAATGAAATGGAATTCGGCTTCTCATCTACCGCATTTGTATCATCATATTCAACACAATCCTCTTAAGAACATTATCAACCTATTAATGTAGTGATTAACACCCTTTAACGAAATCGATTAATTTGAACATATAAAGATTACAACTTCCTTCTATCAACATCCATTGTTTTACTTTGAAGAATTTATTAAAAGCCTAGTTATATCATTGGATACTTGAAATTTTTGAAGTAACTTCATCCCATATAGCGAAGATCATCTTCAAAGGGTTAACATAATCTTTCCAATAATTTTATTACAAAGGTTTTAGAGGCCAAAAATCATGGTTCCATATTACCTTCAAGAATCCATTGAATGTTCAAGACAAATTTAACATTTCTCACCTTTAATCATTAAGGATATCATCCCTAACATGTTCCTAGTGTTGAGACTATAATCAACTTCCGATTATCATGTTATACATCAGGTTTTATGTATATCATTATCAACGCAATCACATTATGAAGTTATTTACATCAAGAAGTAACACTAATACCTTCAATGTTAATCTTCACTTAGTTTGAGCATGATTCAATTAACTTATCATGTTTGCACTAGTTTTAACTAACATTATGTGAAGTATTTATCTACTAACATCATCATAAGCATGGAATTGATATGAGTTAAAGAAAGACCAACCTTAAAATGAAGAACAACACCAACACTTCAAGGGATACACTTCAATCTCTAACTCTCCAAGTCACCAATCAAGTGCTGAAGCTCCAACACAAGTTAGAAAGGCTTAGAAACGAAGTTGGAAGGGAAAGGAATCGTTTCTCAGTTGGGAGGTTGAAAGGGTCGAGTAGGAAATGAATGGCAAGTCATACTTTTATAATCTGAACTCGGCATTACGTACGTTAACGAAAGTGGTTAACGTACGTTATATCCCTTACGTACGTAATCTTATGATCATTACGTACGTAACCATTTTCATCAGATCTTTCTTCCTCAAAACACGCAATTCGTTACGTACGTAACTATATAGCTATTACGTACGTAATAGATGTTGACTTGGCTGTCGCGATCGACTCCCGACCACCTACCCCCGCTCGGCCCCACCCGCCGAAAGGTGGACTGCTGGAGGATCTCCCGCATTACGTACGTTAACGTATTGATGTTACGTACGTAAGGCGACATACATAGCGTATGTTATGAAGATAGGTTAACGTACGTTAAGTACTATAACAATCATAAATGGAATTCTCCCAGTATCACCCAACAACTAATATAGAATGAATGACCATGATTCCAACTTAACATAATTCGTCGATACTTGCTACAACATCACAGATATGGTGCGAAAATACATAGCTTAAATCATAAAATACAATATTAAAGGCGAGGGTATTACATACTCCCCCCCTTAAAAGGAGTTTCGTCCCCGAAACTAAGGGGTAAACAGTTCGGGGTATTTCTCTCGCATGCTATCTTCAGTCTCCCACGTAGCTTCCTCGACTCCATGTATCGACCACTAAATTTTTAATAAGGGAATCGTCTTGTTCCTCAGCTGTTTAATTCTTCTCTCGAGTATCTGCACAGGTCGTTCTTCATACGAATGGTCATCGGCTATTTCGACCTCGTCGAAATGAATAACGTGACTTGGATCAGCAACATACTTCCTTAACTGAGATACATGGAATACGTTGTGAATCCGGCTCAAAGCTGGTGGTAATGCTAAACGATAGGCTAGGTCGCCTACTCGTTCCAGGATCTCAAACGGACCAATATACCTTGGGCTCAATTTGCCTCTCTTCCCGAATCGGAAAACACCTCTAGTAGGAGATACTTTGACTAGTACATGGTCACCAACCTCAAACTCGAGTGGTCGTCGACAATTATCTGCCTATGATTTCTGGCGGCTTTGGTCCGTTAATAGACAACTCTTGATCAGGGAAATCTTCTCGCGGGCTGCCAATAACATATCAGGTTCTGTACCAATAGATTCAGATAATTCGTCCCAGCACAAAGGGGACCTACAATGACAACCATACAATGCCTCATAAGGTGTCATCATGATCGAGGCGTGCCAGCTGTTATTATATGTGAATTCTACCAACGATAGTTGGGCTTCCCAGTCAGGCTTCCAATCGAGAGCACATGCCCTCAACATATCCTCTAGAGTTTGAATTGTCCTCTCAGACTGACCGTCGGTCTGAGGATGAAAAGCCGTACTGAAGTTCAAATGTGTACCCATAACACGATGAACCGCCTTCCAGAAGTGCGACACGAACCGTCCGTCCCGATCTGATACAATACTCTTAGGGGTGCCATGCAGTCTCACAATCTCTTTGATGAATAATTGGGCCAATCTCTCAGGGCCCTAAGTATCCTTGATCTCCAAGAAGTGGTCTGATTTAGTCAATCGATCCACAATCACCCAAATCGTATTCATGCCTCGACGGCTCGTCGGCAAGCTAGTGATAAAATCCATCGATATGTCTTCCCACTTCCACTCGGGAATTGGAAGCGGTTTCATCATGCCAGCTGGTCGTTGATGCTCAATCTTGACCTGCTGACAGGTCAATCATTTCGAAACGAATTCGGCAACCTCCCGTTTCATGTTACCCCACCAATAATACGGCTTCAAATCCTTATACATTTTGTTCGATCCCGGGTGTATGGAATACAGGGTAGCATGAGCCTCCTTCAGAATAGTATTCCTCAACTCTTCGTCTGCTGGTACACATACTCGATTTTTAAAGCATATCAGTCCATCCTCGTGAACCACAAATCCAGGGGCCTTCCCTTGATCGATTTCTCCTCAAACTCTGGATAAGAATGGGTCCGTCATCTATTTCGTCCTGATCGTCTCATCAAGGGACGGTGAAATCTCAAGCGTGAACAGTTGTCCCTGAATGCGTTGTAACCAGACCTCAATCTCTGGTCTCATGAACTCTAATTGCAACTCACTCGGGGCGGTCAAACGAGCTAGTATCTGTTCCTGCACCGTCTTGCGGCTCAAGGCATCGGCAACCACATTTGCCTTGCCTGGATGATAAAGGATCTCGATATCATAGTCTTTGATTAGCTCTAACCACCTCCTTTGTCTCATATTCAACTCTTTCTGGGTAAAAATATACTTCAGGCTCTTGTGGTCCGTAAAAATCTGGCAGGTAACTCCATACAGATAGTGGCGCTAGATTTTTAAAGCAAACACTACGACAGCTAACTCCAAGTCATGAGTCAGGTAGTTGACCTCGTAAGGACGCAACTGTCTGGACGCATAGGCGATCACTTTCCCGTCCTGCATTAATACGCAGCCAAGGCCCTGTCTCGATGCATCGCTATATACCACGAATCCTTCCGTTCCTCTAGGTAGTACCAAAACAGGTGCTGAAATTAATCGACCTTTGAGTTCATCAAAACTTTGCTGACATGGTTCCGACCACAAGTACTTCTTATCTTTTCTCAACAGATTAGTCATCGGTTGAGCAATTTTGGAAAATCCTTCCACGAATCGTCTGTAATAGCCTGCTAGACCCAGAAAACTACGAACTTCCTTCACGTTCTTCGGGGGTAGCCAGTCTCGGATAGCTTCCGTCTTCTGTGGGTATACTCTTACTCCCTCTGCTGATATCACATGTCCCATAAAAATAACTTCAGACATCCAGAATTCACACTTAGAAAATTTTCCATAGAGTTGTTCTCGCCTTAATGCATCGAGAACCTGGCGGAGGTGACACTCATGCTCCTCATGATCACAAGAGTAGACCAAGATGTCGTCAATAAAAACGACTACAAAATGATCCAGATAATTAATAAAAACCCGATTCATCAATTCCATGAACACTGCAGGTGCATTAGTCAGCCCGAATGGCATGACAACGAACTCATAATGCCCATAGCGAGTGCGAAAAGCTGTCTTCGGGACGTCAGACTCTCGAATCCGCAATTGGTGGTACCCGAACCTCAAGTCAATCTTGGAAAATACAGCGGCTCCCTGGAGCTGATCTAATAGATCATCGATGCGAGGTAAAGGATATTTGTTCTTAATTGTTACTTTGTTCAGCTCCCGGTAATCAATACACAAACGCAGCGATCCGTCCTTCTTCCGCATTTAATAACACCGGCGCTCCCCAAGGGGATGCACTGGGTCGAACATATCCTTTCTCAGTTAATTCTTCGAGTTGTCTTTTCAACTCCTGCATCTCAGTCGGGGCCATACGATATGGTGCTTTCGAAAGCGGGGACGTCCCTGGCTCCAACTCAATGGTGAATTCTACCTCTCGCTGTGGGGGTATTCCTGGAAGCTCTTCTGGAAATACATCTGGATAATCTCGAAATACTGGAATATCAATCAATTTGACTGGCCGGTCAGTTGTCTTGGTCATGTAACACCAATAACCAATGCATCCCTGGTTCAGTAATCTCATAGCCTTCATAGCGCTGATGACTCTCCCAGAATGATTGGGATTATCACCCCGAAAAATACACTCGACGCCATCATCCGATGTGAGGTCACCATTCACTTACGGACGCTAAGCACGGCATCGTGACGATCCATCCAGTCGATACCCATGATTACATCATCTTTAGGTAAATCAACCACAATCAAGTCGGACAACCACTCACGGTTGTTCATGCTAATCGGACAGTTCTGTACTTCACGACTCCCAATAATTCTTCTACCATCGGGTAGACCAATTACATAAGGTTCACAATCGGTAACATGATTCAAATGCAAACGACTCAAACAAGAACTAGACAAAAAGGAGTGTGAAGCACTAGTATAAAAAAGAACACAAACGGGCTGAGAGTGGATCTCGAGAGTACCTGCAATCATGCTGGCTTCGGGATCATCGGCTTTCTTCATCTCGTATACTCTGGGTTTTGCAACCCCGGAAGCAGGTGTACCAGATTGATTTCCGCAGCCCATCCCTTTGTTCGCCTCGGTAGTCTGGTAAGAAGCGGATGGAGGAACACGTTCCTGAACAGAAGACTGTACTGGAGCAAGAGATGCTACTGGAGCACGCCCGAGTCCACCCCGGCAATAGCGAGCACGATGACCGTTCTTCCCGCAAGTGTGACAGGCAACGGCCGGCTTCGGACACTTGGAGCTGATATGCCCCTGGTCCCCACAGTTATAACACACGACAGGTGAGCTGATTGCCCGAGAGTGCGTTCCTGCCGGTTTCAGTGCCATAGGTGGCCGCTCAGAAGGATTTGGTATAGGCTGGGGTTTCTTGAATACCCCCCGGTTATTGTCTCCTTGGTTCTGGTTCCTGGATCTCTTGTTGGAAAACTGAGGCTGCTTCATAGAAATCTCCTTCGCAGTAAGTTCATACTCCAAAGCCTTCTCAATAAACTCCGGTAAGGTCGTACAGTGGTGATTGAGTAATTGCATCCTCATTCGGGGTTTAAGCCTCTTGAGGAAATATTTGATCTTATCAGCTTCCGAACGGACAACTGACGTAGCAAAAGGGAGAAGTGCTTGGAATTTCTCGGCAATCGCTAAGACATCCTCGTCTTCCGATGGGTCGGGGTTTAGTAATTCGGACAATTTGGCTTCACGGAGGGGTGCAGGATAGTAACGATCTAGCATAAGATTCTTGAATTCCTCCCAAGTACTCGCGCCTTTGGCAGGCCTCACAGAAAGCCACCAAGTATGGGCACTCTTACTAAGGTAGTAGGCTACCACAGCAACTCGATTTTCCTCTGGGCACTCCACCATCTCGAACATTTTCTCGAAATGCTCTATCCAGTGTACAATGTCAGTAGGCTCAGATGAGCCTTCAAAATTCGGAGGTCGCTGTCGTGATATGTCGCTAATAATCTGGCTCACGATCCCACCAGGCACCAGAGGCGGAGGCTGTTGCCCCTGCTATTGACCAGTAGTATTCCTCTGCATAGCTTCCATCAGCTGACCCATTTGGGTCATCTGGGCCATCATGCCCTGCATCACGGTGTAAGGATCGACACGTGCATTCTCTCCGGTGTGGTGTGATTGGTCCCTAGAAGGCGAATCACTGCCTGCGGAACTCTGTTCCACATTCGCGCGTCTGTTGGCTCGTGGTATTAGAATTCGGCCTCTTCCGCGGCCTCGTCCCCCTCTGCCACGGCCTCTCGGATTCCTTTCCATACTGAAAGAATCAAGTCACAAGTATAGTTCGATTTATCAATCATAATTCATGCTACGTTAATAGAAACAGGGAATTTCCTATCCAACAAAGCAGTTTGTAAAGAATCACTGGCACTACAGGTGTTACACACTCAATATCATATCAACATCAAGTCGAAACAATTCCAATCACATAATTAATTTAGGTTCACATCAAACAGATGAATTTTACCTCATGTTAGCAAGATGCCAAGATAAGTAAGGAGACCAATACATCGTCAATATCATGCCAGTAATCAAATTATGGTTCATGAGAACATACCGTATTTGACGGGTCAGGCGCTTGCATATGTTACACGTGGCACGAAGGTTTCTTGATGCTATTTCGATTCTACAATGACTCAAAATAAAAACACACTCTCCGATACCATCTTCTGTAACAGCCCAAAAACAGTGGCTATTACAAAGGCCGTGGACTTCTACCGACCCATCAGGCGATATCACAATATACATTTATAATCTGACAACGTGGCACCGTACCACAATATTTATCAAAACCCCGGTGTGGAGTATGAGTTATTCATGTCTTTAAATACGAGCAAACATACACAGGATCCAAATTAGGTACAGACCATATGACGATGGGCAGTACCTAATAAATTTTAGTACATTCATCCGACACAAAATAAAAAGAAAGTCACAATAAAACATAACCGAACAACCAAAAGACTCGCCCCCCCCCCCCCGAAATAGCATACTTCAGAATCCTCCGTCGCCATTGTGCTCCTCCTGTGCCTTGCCCTTTCCTCGCCCTGAAATACAAGTATTTCGTCCCAAACCACAGGGTCAGATATACATGATAATAATTCTCATGACATTATACAATTCATATATACTGATCTCAAGGAAAACCACCGACTACTGAATATACCCCGAAGGCGTATAAACAATCAGTCCCAACTGTCGAACATAACCAAATATACGAACGACCATATAATATGGCTCAAGACGGACGTCACAGTACGCCCGATCCGGAAATGTGTCCGTGCACATGTCCACCCCGTATACGGAATCCAGAATATACGTGGGACGATGTACCTAATTAGCCTCACGAACTACGTCTTGTGTGCACGATCTAAATGCGGAAAACATCCACGCATGATCATCAAGTGCCCGGCTAAAAATCCTACACATAACCAATCGGCGCGCAGATATGACTCCAGAGATGTCACGATACAACATGACAACGAAACTCAACGAATTACACTTTTACCAAGGAATCGAACAACTCACAGAAGTGTCAACAAAGCTCAAAAGGACTAACGGTAACAAGGACGGTAATTTCGGGTATATCATCCCCAACACCATGACAATACGATCAAGGGTATCACCATATCACGAATCATAGATTATCAGAACATTTCATACACACGAAACGCATAATAATCACAAGAATTCAACCATCATTATAACCAAGCAAGATAACTTGCCTCAATTCCGTAGATGAATAATCCTTCTTTGAATGGTCAAACGAACGGTATCCTCGTCTAACAATACTCACGTGAACAAGCAACCTTGAATGAAATGTAATTCATTCAACAACACATTCGTACGATAACGGTATTGTTACATAAATAATATTCGTAAATTTACTTGAATAAATCAATTATCCTATTGATCATTTTAATGTTCTTATTACAAATCATCGTATGTTTATCATGTTCATTCACATATTCTAACCTTAATGTCAAATACTTGATGTCTAGTTTATTATCAATGTAATATCGTGAAAATATCTTTTCAAATCATCGACACTTTCAATTACGATATAAGTTTGTGTTTAATTACGTTCTTCATTATTTTACCAACGATTACATTCAAAACTTCATTACTATATGAAACATAAGTTTAAGTTTTTAGTGAACTAAGAACATCATCTTAATTTACGTCTCTTAACACGCACGGATTAATGAAATGGAATTCGGCTACTTATCTACCGCATTTGTATCATCATATTCAACACAATCCTCTTAAGAACATTATCAACCTATTAATGTAGTGATTAACACCCTTTAACAAAATCGATTAATTTGAACATATAAAGATTACAACTTCCTTCTATCAACATCCATTGTTTTACTTTGAAGAATTTATTAAAAGCCTAGTTATATCATTGGATACTTGAAAATTTTGAAGTAACTTCATCCCATCTAGCAAAGATCATCTTCAAAGGGTTAACATAATCTTTCCAATAATTTTATTACAAAGGTTTTAGAGGCCAAAAATCATGTTTCCATATTACCTTCAAGAATCAATTGAATGTTCAAGACAAATTTAACATTTCTCACCTTTAATCATTAAGGATATCATCCCTAACATGTTCCTAGTGTTGAGACTATAATCAACTTCAGATTATCATGTTATACAACAGGTTTTATGTATATCATTATCAACACAATCACATTATGAAGTTATTTACATCAAGAAGTAACACTAATACCTTCAATGTTAATCTTCACTTAGTTTGAGCATGATTCAATTAACTTATCATGTTTGCACTAGTTGAAACTAACATTATGTGAAGTATTTATCTACTAACATCATCATAAGCATGGAATTGATATGAGTTAAAGAAAGACCAACCTTAAAATGAAGAACAACACCAACTGTAATATCCGCAATTTCGAATTTCGGTAATTTTCTTTTTTTGGCGGTAGTCCATTTTGACGGCTCGCTCATGACCGTTTCGTCATTCCAAGAATGATTAATTCTGAACTTTTTGTCATCCGAGTTCGTTTCGGTGTCGTTTTGTTGAGTTCCGTGCTTTTTAGCGACTTTTCCGCACTTGAGCTCGATTCTTGTGAATCTCGTCCGAAACTATTGTTTCGAGTTTCTCGCAAGTTCATTTAATGTTATTATTCATGTTGCGAGCTTTGGTTCGGTGTTTCGATCACGTATCGTGATTTTCGGACGTTTTGGGCCATTTTTGTAATTTCCCAAAGTTTGGGGTAATTACTTCCATTGTCAAATTCCGACACTTCGGATGGTGTAGTATGATGTTATTAATCGTGTTCTATGGGTCGTATATCCATATATCGAGTTTGTTTAACTCGATTGACGATTCGAGCGTTCTTGGGAATTATTGAACATTTAGTGTTCGATTAAATGTCCCAATGAGTTTCCCTTCGATAGTTTGTTGGGATTTCCGTTGTTTTGGCCTTGATTCTCGTCGTAACCATGTGTTATTGTTATTTCCGGAGGTTTATAGGTGTTCGAGGATTCCGATGTTGAATTCCGTTTGGTGATTGATGATTCGTGTGGTGTTATTCTCGTGATACTCGTGGTGCTATCGCGTTCTTGATATTGTTCGGGGGTTCGGAGCTATTCGACCGCGTCCTATCCGTCATCTTGTTGCGACTGTAGTTTTGAGGCAAGTATCTTGCCCATACATTTCATGTTTTGTTGATATAATTCTTGATAAATGATTTTATGCGAAATCCAATATTTAATGAACGTAAAAAGGGATTGGTATGCTCTCGATAAATGTTGTCTTTCAACGATAATTCGTATACTTCGTGAATATGTGTTCTCAGAATATGTGTGTTGGTTTTGTATGTTTAAAGATAATATGACCACTTCGAGTGAGTTTGATAGACCGTAATCCTTTGCCGGGGATTACGTATTGTTATTGTGTACTTGTTCGGTAAGAACGTAATGTGTGTGATATTAGTTGTTACTCCTTGAAAGGAGGTTGTGATACTTAATGTTGTTTGGCTTGACAAGTGATTATTGTTGTGTGCTTGATGTATGTGATGTGCCTCCGGGTAGGATTGTTGAATCTCCGGGATCCATACTTGCTAGTATGGGTCGGGCGTGACCGTAGGGTTATCCAATCCGGGTATGTCTTGCGGGGACTCCGAGGTTCGTGGCTTGTTAGCCCGATGCCGAGATAACTTGTGGGGTTATCATCGGGTATGTCTTGCGGGGACTCCGAGGTTCGTGGCTTGTTAGCGCGATGCCGGGATTACTTATGGTTGTGGTTTGTTTATGCACGTATTTGTGCTTGTAGTCGCGTGATCGCGGTTACGGTGACATGTGATTTGATATAGTTTCCCTGTGGGTTATTCACTCGGGTTTGTTCTACGGGAGCATCTGAGGTCCGTGGCTTGCTAGCACGGGACGCGAATAATCTGTGGAAACAGGTTATTATGGTATGATCGGGTCATGGACCCTATTTGTTGTTATCGAATTCATGTTTTGAAAAAAAAATGATTTTTGGGCTGTGTCCCTAAAGGTTTTTTTGAAAGGTTTGAGAAATTCTTAAATCCCAATGTATTCAAAACTCCCGAGGTTGTAAAATGTTTTTTTTTACAGATGTATATCGGGTTTACCCTATCTTTCGATTTAATCATTTGATTAAGTGAATAACCTCGGGAAGTATGTTTATGATTAACATGTTTCGTGGAGTATGATATGTATGGCTCGTTTTCGTATTTTATACTTGCACTAGCAAAACATTGGAGTTTTGCTAACCCCCGAGTATTCGGGGGGTGGATGTCTATTTTTGCATTCAGGTTTTGGAGCATAGCACAGATTCGGCACGAAGGATGATGAAAGATGAACGATACTAATCACACGAGGACCCGTTGATGTCGTACTGGTCTAGTTGTATTTTCTTTTCCGCTGCAGTATCTTTTCCCCGTTGTACGGGAGTTTATTGTATTTTGACCCCTGCGTGGGTATGTGTTTGGAATTGAGTTGTATGTATTTATTGAAAGACCAAATCGGTCTACTGAGTCATTTTGCCTTGAAGGCATTGTCGAGATGTAAAATGTTGTTACCAGCCAGGTAGATCCTCGAGGAGAGGGTCTACGGCGTGTAATATCCCTGAGTGGATTGGGGGTGTTACAGAATGGTATCGGAGCTTAGGTTGTGGAAACCTAGGGTGTCGGGTCAGTGGTGTCTATTGAGTTTTTGTCTCGTCGGATTTTATCTGACTGAGTCATGTCGCGACGCATCGTCTGAGTTGGTTGGTCGTGATTAGTATCGTGGGCGATCATCATCTACGTGCGACCTGTGAATGTAAGTCTCCCTTCTTGGTGTTGTGCCTCGTGTGACACGAGCTATTTTTATGATTATTTGTTAAGTGACGGAATCCTCTTATGGATTTTGATTTCGTGATATGTAGTTATTCGACTCTCATATTTCGTTCATATGAAGAGTAATGTTGCTGGATTGTGCATGTTGAACTGTATTTCTTTTATCCGCTGCGTGAGTTCTTTTGTAATGACTTTCGATATTTTTCCGACCGAGTTTTATTTCGAAAATCGATTCCCTTAACCGAGTTTTTGGCATTGTGGCCTTGATCATTTTGGCGAATTCTTATGACGGTATTTAGTATTTTGTAAATGGCTTTTGTGAGTTTTTGAAATATTACCGTCATCGACCTTTTTGGCGTTTTTGTAAATGGTTTTATCCTGGTGGGTTCCGGCGCGAGACCCACGGCGCTATAATGTTCCGTGTAATTACCTGAATTTTTTTTGGGCATTCTAGCCCATTGAATTATTTTCGAAAACCTTGAGTATCTTAGAAAATAAATTTCGAGAAGTACGTTTAAAATGAATTATTTTCTCGTGGTACATCCAAGGTGCCACAATATGTTTCAAAATTCTTCTACCTCGAGGACCCAAAATGTTTTGAGATATTTTCAATGTTTTATAAACACTTTTACTTAGACCCGAGGTCGAATATTCTGAAAGTTTTTCACTAAGAAAAGATGTCCTCATTTTTGCAAGATGATTTTCAAGGTCTCGATAACAATGTTTACACTACTTTTTGTAAAGTGATACTCAAGATCAACTGGTGTTTCCAAACTATTTTCAAAAGTAGGTTTTCGTTTTTAAAACCTATCCATTCCCGTTTGAGGGGTGGGTATGTATGCATGATGTTCGCGTTGTCGTTATGATGTTAGCTTCTGAGTATGATCGAGTTGGTGGCATGAACGTTGAGGCGTTGCCACGCAATTGTTATACTAGCCCTCTGTGAGAGGTGTGAACTGATAATTACTGTTTATCGCCTCGTGGTGATTTGCGTGTTGACACACGAGTGTGAGCTGTTGAAGCTTGGGTTGGTACGTTCGTGTATATGTGTGATTATTCCATGATGTTTTGTGATTATGTGCTGGTTATCGTTCGGGCCGTCGAGATTGCTGAACGATACCGTCGTTGCTATGATTTTAGTATGCCTGTTGCTTTACGATGGAAATCATTGTATGTGATATGTGTTATGATTTTTCTGTTGTGCTGTGTAATTACTTATTCAGTATGCCGAGGGGCCGAGGTCGTGGTCGTGGCAATCAGACGCGTAGTCGAGATCATGCTGCCGGTGATGATGCCGGTATTGGTGTCGCTACTATTTTACAGCAGGTAGCTACACAGATGACTCAGTTGACTCAGGCAGTTCAGCGCATTACAGATGTGACTCAGAACACTGGTGCAAACCAGTGGCTTCGGGAGGTAATTCGTATGAATCCCCCTCGATTCGCCGGTGTTGCGGATGCGTTGGGCTGGGATGGTTGGCTTTTCCAGTTGGGAAAGATATTTGAGGCTGTTGATTGTCCTGAAGAACGGAAGGTACCTATTGCGCAGTACCTTCTTGACAAAGATGCCGCTAATTGGTGGGAGGCTGTTAAGCCTCATGATCGTGATGTCACGTGGGCAGAGTTCCAGGCATTCATGGAAGCTGAGTTCTGTCCGAAACCGATTAGAGAGCAGAGGATTCACGAATTTTATTCGGCAGAACCACAAGGTGTTTCAGTGTCACAGGCTATCATCGACTATAGCAAACAACTCAGTTATGTGCGAGATCGGGTGAGAACCGAGGAAGAGAGGATCTTTCATTTTGACAGACGAATGAAGCCAGAGATTCGCGTGTATATGTCGGGACTCACTTGCACTTCGTTGAGGGACTACCAAGATCGAGCCTTGGCCCGTGAACTAGCTTCTTTATAGTCTGATCGTGTGCAAGAGTAGATGCAGCATAGGAAGTCCAATGACACAGTGGATAGTGCAGAGTTGGTGTTTCTAGTTCGCAACGTCGTAGTCTTTGGTGTGAAGCTCGCCGCTCGTTGCGTGGGACCGAGAGTTCCAAGTCTTCGCTTTGACTCCTGGTAAAGCCAGGAGGTGTTTTAACTGCAATGTGGCAGGGCATGTCCGTGCACATTGTCCTTCTCCGCCAGTAATGTGTTACAAGTGCGGGCTTGAGGGACACCGAGTTTAGTTTTGCGAGTTGGTCACCGAGCCTTCCGAGGCACGGATTTGAGCACTGAAATCAGGACCGACTCCGAGGAATCCCTGAGGGGCGTGGTCTATCAGTTGAATGTTATGTTATTTCCTTACCCAGTTGTTTCGAATCTCGGAGATTAAGTTCTTTTATTCGAAGTGGATCGCTTTTGTGTTTATTTTTCGTTTTCTCATTGTACGGTGCTTAGTGTTTTGTGATTGTTCGGATAATTGACTTGATTGTATTATCTACTTGATGACGTGTGTCACTTGTTGATTTTATCATGTCTCTACCGGTGACGTTGTGTTAGTCGTCGTGGAGCGTGTTTTCACGCCGTATATTCCCTTGCGTTGCTTGTAACGTTTCGCCGATGGGCGTAAGTTACGCGTTTCTTGTGTATATCGTTGATTTTTCCTGGCGGGATATTGCTTCTCCCTACTTATTTTAAGTTTCGGGACGAAACTTCTTTTAAGGAGGGTAGAATGTAATATCCGCAATTTCGAATTTCGGTAATTTTCTTTTTTTGGCGGAAGTCCGTTTTGACGGCTCGCTCATGACCCGTTTCGTCATTCCAAGAATGATTAATTCTGAACTTTTTGTCATCCGAGTTCGTTTCGGTGTCGTTTTGTTGAGTTCCGTGCTTTTTAGCGACTTTTCCGCACTTGAGCTCGATTCTTGCGAATCTCGTCCGAAACTATTGTTTCGAGTTTCTCGCAAGTTCATTTAATGTTATTATTCATGTTGCGAGCTTTGGTTCGGTGTTTCGATCACGTATCGTGATTTTCGGACGTTTTGGGCCATTTTTGTAATTTCCCAAAGTTTGGGGTAATTACTTCCATTGTCAAATTCCGACACTTCGGATGGTCGGAATCGTGTGTTCTCTTAGTGCTTGGATTCGTCTTTGCGAGTACTTTGTAACCGTATCTTCGATTTTTACTCGTGTTCGGGTTTCGGGGTCGTCAAGACGTCGGAGTGGCCACGGCCGAGTCACGGCCGGAGCGGTGGCCTGCCTAGCCGAGTTACGGCGTAAGGTGCGATTACGGCCGTAAGGTGTCGAGTTACGTGTAAGCGTGATCGAATGCGGCCGTCTGGCGGGCGGATTTTGACGGCCGGTTACGGCCGTAAGGTGTGAGTTACTGGTAGTAAGTGTCATTTGTCTTTTTTGACGAATGCGCTACGGCCGTAAGGCTCGCCGAGTATGGCCGTAAGGTGTCCGAGTTACGGCCGTAAGGCTGCCGATACGGCCAGTAACCCTGCCGGCTATATATAGCCTGGCTCGGCGATTCACTTCCTACGCGATTTTTTCTTCCTTTTCGGCGTCTGGCGACGGGAGGCTCGGGAAATCGAGTTCTTGGCCGATTCTAATCATTTCCAAGGCATTTTGGAAGATCCTTGTTGATTATATCAACATCTAATCCGTGTATTTCGTCGAATCAAGGTATATTTCTTGATTATCCTTCAAGTTGACTTTTTGGAGAAATTGTTCTTGATTTCGTTTATAATCCGATTTTGATACATCGGTTGGTGTAGTATGATGTTATTAATCGTGTTCTATGGGTCGTATATCCATATATCGAGTTTGTTTAACTCGATTGACGATTCGAGCGTTCTTGGGAATTATTAAACATTTAGTGTTCGATTAAATGTCCCAATGAGTTTCCCTTCGATAGTTTGTTGGGATTTCCGTTGTTTTGGCCTTGATTCTCGTCGTAACCATGTGTTATTGTTATTTCCGGAGGTTTATAGGTGTTCGAGGATTCCGATGTTGAATTCCGTTTGGTGATTGATGATTCGTGTGGTGTTATTCTCGTGATACTCGTGGTGCTATCGCGTTCTTGATATTGTTCGGGGGTTCGGAGCTATTCGACCGCGTCCTATCCGTCATCTTGTTGCGACTGTAGTTTTGAGGCAAGTATCTTGCCCATACATTTCATGTTTCGTTGATATAATTCTTGATAAATGATTTTATGCGAAATCCAATATTTAATGAACGTAAAAAGGGATTGGTATGTTCTCGATAAATGTTGTCTTTCAACGATAATTCGTATACTTCGTGAATATGTGTTCTCGGAATATGTGTGTTGGTTTTGTATGTTTAAAGATAATATGACCACTTCGAGTGAGTTTGATAGACCGTAATCCTTTGCCGGGGATTACGTATTGTTATTGTGTACTTGTTCGGTAAGAACGTAATGTGTGTGATATTAGTTGTTACTCCTTGAAAGGAGGTTGTGATACTTAATGTTGTTTGGCTTGACAAGTGATTATTGTTGTGTGCTTGATGTATGTGATGTGCCTTCGGGTAGGATTGTTGAATCTCCGGGATCCATACTTGCTAGTATGGGTCGGGCATGACCGTAGGGTTATCCAATCTGGGTATGTCTTGCGGGGACTCCGAGGTTCGTGGCTTGTTAGCCCGATGCCGAGATAACTTGTGGGGTTATTATCGGGTATGTCTTGCGGGGACTCCGAGGTTCGTGGCTTGTTAGCGCGATGCCGGGATAACTTAAGGTTGTGGTTTGATTATGCACGTATATGTGCTTGTAGTCGCGTGACTGCGGTTACGGTGACATGTGATTTGATATAGTTTCCCTGTGGGTTATTCACTCGGGTTTGTTCTACGGGAGCATCTGAGGTCCGTGGCTTGCTAGCACGGGACGCGAATAATCTGTGGAAACAGGTTATTATGGTATGATCGGGTCATGGACCCCATTTGTTGTTATCGAATTCATGTTTTGAAAAAAAAATGATTTTTGGGCTGTGTCCCTAAAGGTTTTTTTGAAAGGTTTGAGAAATTCTTAAATCCCAATGTATTCAAAACTCCCGAGGTTGTAAAATGTTTTTTTACAGATGTATATCGGGTTTACCCTATCTTTCGATTTAATCATTTGATTAAGTGAATCACCTCGGGAAGTATGTTTATGATTAACATGTTTCGTGGAGTATGATATGTATGGCTCGTTTTCGTATTTTATACTTGCACTAGCAAAACAAAGGAGTTTTGCTAACCCCAGTATTCGGGGTGGATGTCTATTTTGCATTCGGTTTTGGAGCATAGCACGAGTCGGCACAAAGGATGATGAAAGATGAACGATACTAATCACACGAGGACCCGTTGATGTCGATCGTCTAGTTGTATTTTCTTTTCCGCCGCAAGATCTTTTCCCGTTGTACGGGAGTTTATTGTATTTTGACCCCTGCGTGGGTATGTGTTTGGAATTGAGTTGTATGTATTTATTGAAAGACCAAATCGGTCTACTGAGTCATTTTGCCTTGAAGGCATTGTCGAGATGTAAAATGTTGTTACCAGCCTGGTAGATCCTCGAGGAGAGGGTCTACGGCGTGTAATATCCCTGAGTGGATTGGGGGTGTTACACCAACACTTCAAGGGATACACTTCAATCTCTAACTCTCCAAGTCACCAATCAAGTGCTGAAGCTCCAACACAAGTTAGAAAGGCTTAGAAATGAATTTGGAAGGGAAAGGAATCGTTTCTCAGTTGGGAGGTTGAAAGGGTCGAGTAGGAAATGAATGGCAAGTCATACTTTTATAATCTGAACTCGGCATTACGTACGTTAATGAAAGTGGTTAACGTATGTTATATCCCTTACGTACGTAATATTATGATCATTACGTACGTAACCAATTTCATCAGATCTTTCTGCCTCAAAACACGCAATTCGTTATGTACGTAACTATATAGCTATTACGTACATAATAGCCGTTGACTTGGCTGTCGCGATCGACTCCCGACCACCTACCCCCGCTCGGCCCCAACCACCGAAAGGCAGACTGTTGGAGGATCTCCCGCATTATGTACGTTATGTTGTGTCAAGAATTAACACCTTCCGACTGGCGATCGCCTAGGAGGTCAGGCGACCAAGTCGCTGCCGAGCGTCCGAGGAAGAGCTGCCGACCAGCGACCAGGCGACCTAGCCTTAGCCCGGCAGACAAGCATGAATCGCCCAGCCAAAGGTCCCACGAGAAGTCCCGGTGCCGAGCGATCGACCTCAGATACGATCGCCTCTCGGTACTCGGCGACCGACTTCTGGCGACCGACTTATGGACGATCATCTCTCAGCGCTTTGCCGACCGACCCTTGGTGACCGACCATTGCCGACCTTCGGTGACTGGCCGAGAACGATCCTCGCTGTCCACCTAGAGACGACCGCATCATGACGATCTGGGCCGATGGCCATCCAGTCGGCCAAGGCCGAGCAAACAGGACAGCACCCACGTGCAGATCCACAAAAGGCGCTGACAAACCTGTCACCTACCTCACCTACCAACAGGGCCCAGACCTGCGAAAGGAGCTGACGGACAAGACTGGTGACCACAGCCTGTCACCTACCCTGACAAAGTCCGCCGAAAGTAACAAAGTGGGACCTCCTGTGACAGTACTTCCGGACGCGTGCTGGATCCTCATTGGACCGCACAGCTGGCCACCAGCTGTAGCTTTAGACTTTTGGCAGGCAGCCCATGTGACCTTTAGGACGATCGCCCCATTACATTAAAGGCCGAAAGGCGATCGCCCACTAGGGGACAAGGCACCTCAACCCCTATATAAAGGAGGCAGCCTGCACTCGGTTTCACGCTCTCTCTAGCTGGCATTCCCGCATTTCACACCATACAGAAGCAAAATACTTGCACTTGGCAAAACATCCAACTCTTGGCAACAGTTATCTTTTGGTCTTACTTCTCCCGGCCTATCTCATCCAGCAGATTATCGGCGGGGACGAAGAACACCGAGCTTCGCTCAAGAGCCGGATTAACAGAGTCTTTTTACACTCATGGTATTTAGATTTCTCTCATTAATACTTATATCCACGAATATTCGTATTAATAACATCTCGCGAGAGCATTCAAGCCCGGGCCTAACAAACCCGGCAAATCTTGTATTATTTATTTACTCTCGGAAGTGCTCCCGCAATTGTTGTTTGTTGTCCGTCTTCCAGCAGTATTAATCTTCGGATAAATATTTTGGGAAACAACAATTGGCGCTAGAAGAAGGGTATCCAACCCTCGATTTTTATACCTACCGTCCCGAAGAACACTCATTGTTCTCGGGGCAGATACTTGAAGTGACACTTACTGCACTTCAAAGAAATCCTTCAGAAATCATGTCTTCCGCCTCCGCGTCGAAGAAATCCGCTGACCAGCCGGCCAAACCCCCTGTTCCGTCCCAGTCCGAGCCACAGCCGATGGTGGAAGGTAGTCGCCGCGGTCAGAGACGCTCGATCCCGTCCCTGTACGGCGGCCCAAGCCTCTCGCTCGATCGGTTCCAAACCAAGGAACAGATCGAAGGGGCCCTGGCCGTCCTACAGGAGCGACGGAGTGCTCTCAACGCGCCTCCTGCTATCGCCCCCTCGGCCGTCCGCCGGAAGTCCAAACGGAAGCTCAAGGCGTGACTGGCCGAGCGATCGCTGAGGCTCCCGTCCCGCAGAAGAGGCGCTCGCCCGGGCACCTCTGTCTTCGATCGCACAGGCGGTGACCCGACTGCTCACGGGCGCCCGCCTCAGCCTACGAGACGACGGAGTTTGAGTCCGTCACCAGGAGCTCGGCCTACCCTATTCCCAGAAGGCAGCCTAGCCGTCTGGCTCCCCCTCGCCGAATTGCCGAGGTCGGCGGCAGCGGAGCCCGGAGATCGGTACACGATCGCCTCGGCTCCTGCTCCCAAAGCCGATCGGCAAGCGACCAAGCCACGGCGATGGCTGCAATGCAACGTCAACTTAACGACATGAAGGCGCTCCTGGAATCCAGGGCAGGCGCCAAGAAGACGATCGCCGGGCCAAGCGAGCCGCTCACGATCGACATCGAGCTCGCCCCCGTGCAGCATAAGATCGCTCCCCCGCAAACGCCCATGTACGAGGGGCGATCGGACCCCCAAGTGCACCTGAGGAAGTTCAACATCTACATGACCGGGTGCGGGGCATCTGACGCGACCAGGTGCCGAATGTTCCCTCTGACGCTGGACGACCTCGCCCACCGGTGGTACACTTCATTGCCGCCTCGGTCCATTGGCTCCTTTAACGAGCTGGCGCACGTCTTCACTGAGTACTTCGCCACCAGGGTCGTCCGGCCCGAAGGTCCCCTTCGCATGATGCAAATCAAGCAGGGAGAAGAAGAGTCCGACTCGGACTACATCGACCGGGTAGACGTAATCATCCTCAATGGCGAGCCCATAAGCGATGAGACTGCCCTCTACACGGTCCTAGGAGGATTTCAGGGTTTTTCGCCTATGTTCAGGCATCTCACGAAGACCCAACCTACGACCTACGCAGCCTTCCGGGATAGAGCCGCAGATTTTCTGGCCAGGCAAAGGTTTCTTCTTAGCCTGTGAGCAGCGCGATCGGCACCCGGACGACGATCTCCCGCCCGATCGCCAATATCGACCTACGAATAAGCGATCGGCAGCCGAGCGACGATCGCCAGTCTTCCGGCCCGATCGCCGATCATCACGCTACATCATCCGCAACCCGGAGGACACGATCGCCATCTACAGTCCAGCATATAACATGACGAACTAAGGCATAAGATCGCCTCCACCGCACATCATAAAGCCATGGTCCTGGCAGTCGATGGAACCGGCTGCTTCGGCCATGCAAGGTCCCTTTCGGCCAAGATCGCCCGCCCTTCGTTTAAATACGAGGTCGGCGTAGTCTGAGGGCTCTCCAACATTAATAAGTGGACACATACCACAATCCCCGTCTCAACGTACACCGTCGAGGTCGGCCATCTCCATGGCTGGCGAGGTGGAAGCAGAGCTAACAAGCCGCGGGCGTGGAGTTGATTCATCCGACGCTGCCCCGCGCAAGGACTCCTCTAGACCAAGACCGCACGCCCTTCGTTTAAATACGAGGCGAGGCGCAGCATAACAGAGGACCCTCATAATAAAGTGAGTCACGAGACACTCATTGTCTTCGTGCACCAAGACACGGTCATGGGGTCGGTCCATCGATCTCCGCGACTGTGCACGATTCCTCAAACAAAGCGAAACCACCAAGTTTCCATGGGGGATCGGCCAATGTTGTTTTTGCAGGTACAAGACCGAAAGATAGCTAAATCCAATCGACCGTGATAGCCCAAGTCCGAAATCATAAGTCAGCTCAGCAAAATCGCCCGTCCTCATCCTTACACGATCGCCAGCAAGAGCCACCTCGCCCCATGTCTTCAACATAGGAGCAAGCTGGGGGGCAATTGTTGTGTCAAGAATTAACACCTTCCGACTGGCGATCGCCTAGGAGGTCGGGCGACCAAGTCGCTGCCGAGCGTCCGAGGAAGAGCTGCCGACCAGCGACCAGGCGACCTAGCCTTAGCCCGGCAGACAAGCATGAATCGCCCAGCCAAAGGTCCCAGGACAAGTCCCGGTGCCGAGCGATCGACCTCAGATACGATCGCCTCTCGGTACTCGGCGACCGACTTCTGGCGACCGACTTATGGACGATCATCTCTCAGCGCTTTGCCGACCGACCCTTGGTGACCGACCATTGCCGACCTTCGGTGACTGGCCGAGAACGATCCTCGGTGTCCAGCTAGAGACGACCGCATCATGACGATCTGGGCCGATGGCCATCCAGTCGGCCAAGGCCGAGCAAACAGGACAGCACCCACGTGCAGATCCACAAAAGGCGCTGTCAATCCTGTCACCTTCCTCACCTACCAACAGGCCTGGACACTGCGAAAGGAGCCGACGGACAAGGCGGTGACCGAGCACATCACCTACCCCGACAAAGTCCGCCGAAAGTAACAAAGTGGGACCTCTGTGATGTACTTAGGACGCGTCTTTGGATCCTCATTGGACCGCACACCGCCACCACCGTAGCTTTAGACTTTTGGCAGGCAGCCCATGTGACCTTTAGGACGATCGCCCCATTACATTAAAGGCCGAAAGGCGATCGCCCACTAGGGGACAAGGCACCTCAACCCCTATATAAAGGAGGCAGCCTGCACTCGGTTTCACGCTCTCTCTGGCTGGCATTCCCGCATTTCACACCATACAGAAGCAAAATACTTGCACTTGGCAAAACATCCAACTCTTGGCAACAGTTATCTTTCGGTCTTACTTCTCCCGGCCTATCTCATCCAGCAGATTATCGGCGGGGACGAAGAACACCGAGCTTCGCTCAAGAGCCGGATTAACAGAGTCTTTTTACACTCATTGTATTTAGATTTCTCTCATTAATACTTGTATCCACGAATATTCGTATTAATAACATCTCGCGAGAGCATTCAAGCCCGGGCCTAACAAACCCGGCAAATCTTGTATTATTTATTTACTCTCGGAAGTGCTCCCGCAATTGTTGTTTGTTGTCCGTCTTCCAGCAGTATTAATCTTCGGATAAATATTTTGGGCAACAACACGTTAACGTATTGATGTTACGTACGTAAGGCGACATACATAGCGTACGTTATGAAGATAGGTTAACGTACGTTATGAAGATAGGTTAACGTACGTTAAGTACTATAACAAGCATAAATGGAATTCTCCCAATATCACCCAACAACTAATATAGTATGAATGACCATGATTCCAACTTAACATAATTCGTCGATACTTGCTACAACATCACAGATATGGTGCGAAAATACTTAGCTTAAATCATAAAATACAATATTAAAGGCGAGGGTATTACATTGGGAACGGCAGTGAATGTCATAACGACACTCACAGGCCGACTCCATAGCATTTTGCGACTAAGGCTCTGACGTTGTTGTCGTTGTATGATTTGTAGGAGTATCCATCCACTACCTCATTAAAATCTTATCAAACAAGCCCTACGGAGAAAAACTAGATCGAATGAAAACAATACGACTACTTTTTCTGATTTTAAATCTTGACGAATAGTATTGATATTTGTAGTGCCCTTTATGCTATGAATATGCATCGTTAATTAATTACGGAAAAACTCGGTGGGGAAAATCCTAATGCTGCAAAAAAACTTAATTATTCATATTAATACGCCATCTTAGTCGCCTTTTTAGCAACATTTCTAGGAAAATCCAATGGGACAAAACTTTAATCAAGTGAAAAAGCTTGCAATGCATATTTTTATATAAATATGCTTCTGACATTAAAAAAAATAAGATCTTCGTGAATCAGTATAAGTATCATAATCAATGTAGTTTGCAATCTCGAAATCATATTCTTACAACATTATGATATATGCCAAAATATCTTCCAAAGATTCCATATTTTTTTATGATTAAACTTCCTCGTAAAAAATATTGTTTGCAAAAAAACTTTAAGATAAAAATCTCAATCAAGTAAAAGGGTACAATGTATAAATTTCTAGTAAAAATATTTTATCTTTTAGCAATAAACAATAAACGAGACAAGTTCCCTACTTTCTTAGACTGTGATTAACATGCTCCTCCGGATTTTAATATTCTCATTTCACAAATCATGAATTTCAATATCATCATCTCATTCATAGCACTATTCTATTATAATGTATTGACACCTTTCATTTAATTCCCATAACGACATAAGTTGTCGAGATTATTGAAAATAAAATACAACAGGAGCATGATTTGGGAAAATGCTTTCTAAAATGATCACAAGCACAATATATCTTTAAACTTGTTTATTAATTAATTACCTCATTAATGAGTAATTTACATAATATAATATTTACGTAGTACATATTAGTAATTTGAATCAATTCTAACCTAGATCTTAAGATTATAGAATTTATTACTCTTGAAGCGTACTCGTGATCTTTGATCTTTACCACAAGATCTTTTATAGTATTCCCGTCTTGCTCCGGATGTAGTGTGGGCAACAGACTACCGGATCTCCTTCATCTCATAATATGAAATGGTGGAAACAACTCAACAAGCACCTCTTGGTTTATTTAATTTTTCTGAATATTGTGGTATGTTTGAAGAATTGATGTGTTACCTAAATTATAGACATAAAGACAGTTCAAGATCTATAATTAAATATAGTAGAAGGAAATTTAATTTCACTGTTATACAGCATAATTCGACCGACACCTACAGTGTATTTATAGGTATCTTGGGCTACCCTACGGGCGTAATGTGACGTCCATGTTGAGCCATATCGATTGATCGTTCATACTCCATGTATGATTGGGTATGTTCGATGGGTTGCGACTGGTTGTTCATACGCTCGAGGGGTATGTTCGATTGTCGGGTTTGTTTCTTTGAGATCCATTGTATGTGATTTGAATATCGTTTTGAGAATTTTATTCTCTCGTATATTTGTCCCTGTGGTTTCTTGTTGATCTTGTTTGGAGTTTATCATGTTGATGATATTCTCGATTGTGTTTTAACCTTTGATTGATCGTATTGGAGTTTGTCATGTTGATGACATTCTCGGTTGATGTATTGGTTGATCGTGGTTATTGATCGTCTGAGCGTTCGGACTTTGTGTTGGTGTTTGTAGACTTGTTGCCATTGATCTATAGATGTATTGTGTATTACTGGTTTTCATCAGGATTGGTATTTGATTGTGCGATCCGATGGACAGGATTTGGCATGAATGGTTTACTCCACACTTTTGAGTTATGATGGTGTTTTGAGGATTCTTGGTACTATTTGAATACAGTACAGATGGTTGTAGTTGAGTTCATTTCGTCATTTGAGAATGCGAAATATGGATTATCGTAAGGTTTGATTTGGTATGGATTGCTATGGGTTGGTAAGGTTATGACGGTAAGATTACATGGGTAGTACTCTTACTATGTTATTACATTGGTATGTAATTGTTTATGATGCTGTAATCGTTATCATTGTTGAGTATTGTGGTTGACCCAATTGTGGGCTTTATTTTTAGGTACTCAGAGATAAAGCTAGTAACGGTCTTGATGAGGTGAGCTTCCCAGGTGATACTGGCTGTGGCATGTATTTGAGAATCGAGTATTTTCCTGGCTGTTATGATTCCACTGCAAATGTATTTTTAACTATGTTTATATCCGCTGCGTGTGTATTTTAAAATGGCTTTCCGATATTTTACCAACTTGTGTACACTTTTACAATGGCCTTTTTGGTATTTTTCAAACTTGGGTTTATTTCGTTAAACCTCTTTCCTTAAACTATCTTATCGGTACGTGTAAGCTGTGACTTAAGGTACGTTTTGAAACTGTCGAGATTTAGCATTTCGCCTTGTACTTTCAAATGGAACTTTATGACGGTAATTTGAAAAATAGATTCTTAGAGACTATTTGAGTATTTGAAAGATATTACCGTCATCGGCCTTTTTGGCGTATTTGAAATGATTATGAAAATGATTTTAGCCTGGTGGGTTCCGACGTAGGGACCACGGCGCTGTAATATTCTCGGATGGTTTTGGGGGTGTTACACATAGTACATATTGGTAATATGAATCAATTCTAACCTAGATCTCAAGATTATAGAATTTATTACTCTTGAAGCGTAGTTTTGATCTTTGATCTTTACCACAAGATCTTTTATAGCATTCCCATCTTGCTCCGGATGTAGTGTGGGCAACAAGCTACCGGACCTAATTCATCTCATAATATGAAACGGCAGAAACAACTCAACAAGCACCTCTTGTTTTTTATTTAATTTTTCTTAATATTGTGGTATGTTTGAAGAATTGATGTGTTACCTAAATTATGGAATTAAAAACGGTTCAAGATCCATAATTAAATATAGTAGAGAAAAATTGATTGCACTGTTATACATCATAATTCGACCGACACCTATAGTGTATTTATAGGCATCTTGGGCTACCCTACGGATTTTATGGAGGAATAGAGCAAGACTCCTATCAGCTTTCCATATTAAGCATTTGTTAATATAATTGAGCGCACTAATATTAATTCAGTCTACTAAAAGATTAATATTGCACTTTCTTCCCAAATCCAAATTTACGAAATCGGGCAATTTTTTTATCCAAGAGTAGTGCCATTTAAACATTATTATTATATCGGAAATAATCCATCTACATGGTTTAATGTAGTAATACTTTTGAGTTTCTCAAGGGGACATCATCAACCCAGACGAGTCGCTACATGATTTTAGCTATAATATTAATTGTAATATAAATAATTAATTGCCCAAAGTATCGAGCATATTGAGCAAATCAATATGACTTTCATCCGTGATAAATCAAAGCAATAAATAGTATAAACACATAATTAAATATTATACACTATAATTAAGAAATAATAATTATCTAGGATCTTCGTTTCCACTTATTTAGTATAGAAGAAACTATCTCACCGTGATCTAGTTCAATATATATAAATACAAATGTATATTAATAGTCAAGACCAACTAATCTCAAGCATACACTAGAACCTGTCACATATTATATAGGTTGTGAACTATTCATGTATATTTTATAAGGCACTGATAATAATATCTTCCGTTTGACACCAACACATCATATTATCTACAACAGAAAATAAGTAGATGATATTTACATAATCATGACGCGAATTAATATGCATAATATGTGATGAAAATGTATATAATAATCTCATAGATAAAATAGTAAAATAAATGTAATACAAGCATAAAGTATGCTTTGCAGTATACTATCCTAACAATCTCACACTTATACTTATTGGGCTTCGGTCCAGCATACTGCATGCATAAACATAAAAATATGTGAGGCGCGGCTTGTGATTCGACCCATGAGATATGTACTAGGAAGTGGTTAAATAAATTGATATGGACTACTCATACCAACAAGAAACATCTTCTTTTTTTGGTACTCATCTCATAGAAACTCCAAAATTAAGGCTTGGCTTGGTGTAGTTATGGGATGGGTGACACCTGGATGTTTCTAAGGGTGCTCGTGACTGAGGACAAAGATAGCTAGAAAAGACTCATGTTTGTACAGGGAGGACAATCTTCATCATTATAGCGACCAATAATTTATATCAGAGCAGCTCAGTGGTACGAATTCCCTAAGAGTATGCTATAGAGGCTGCCATAGCATTTGAGGTGGGGGGGCATGCAGCAGAAGTTGCATGTTGGTCGGAACTGAGATGCTGGGGCAGTGGAGGTTGTCAGGTGCTCGATGGCTAAGTGATCCAATATCCATGCTGGAACTCAGATACTATCACAAGGGAGGTAAACGGAGCTAGAACAAATGCTTATGTCAGGTGTTTGAGGGTTGTGTGAACAAATCTAATTGCTAGAGGGGTGTGGTCAAATCTTCTACATAGAGGTCTACAGGCTCTAGGACTAAGATGCTGGCTAGCACTGGGAGGGGATTTTTGGGCTTCAATCCAGCATCCTGCCTGCATAGGCTTAAAAATGTATGAGGTGCGGCTTGTGTTTCGACTCATGAGATCTGTATTGGGAAGTGCTTAAATGAAATGGTTTGGACTACTCATACCAACAAGAAGCATCTCATTTTCTAGTAGTCATCTCATTTAAACTCCAAAGTCAAACATGCTTGAGTGAGGATAAAGCGCTAGAAAAGATTTATGTACAGATAGGACAATCTTCATCATTCTGGGACCAACAATTAATATCAGAGCAGGCCACGAGCACGGATTCCCTTGGAGTATGCTACATCGGAGGCTGCCAGAGCATTAGAACTGAGAGGAGGGCATGCAGCAGAATTTTCCAGTTCGTCAGAACTGAGATGCTCGCATAATAGAGGTTGTTAGTATTAGGAATATGCTCTCGGATGCCACTCAGAGGCTGATAGAGCGAGAGCATTATACTTGTAGTTATAAATTTAGATCTTTAAGATCAAAAGACAAATGAATATTTCTTTATTTACTGTAGGCCATTGGCATTCCTGACTTAATAAATATAAATGTAGAAATGTAGACCTTGCATATGAGAGTGAATGTTTTGCTCTAATTAGATTAGGGGATCTCCACAAAAAGTGTCTAGAGCTCAAGTGCTTAATCAGTTCGAAAGTTGATAAAACTTAACTGCGTGTTGAGTTTAGGCAAGACTTGTGTAACATTTTCATTGATATGTAGAGTGCCTGAACTCACTAATAGTTAGTGATAGCACATGTTATACGTATTTAATTAGATTAGTATACTCGAATGACTCATCTTGATTCTTCATATAGATTTCACTTCGAGGTAGTCAACAAATGCATCGAAAGATTATGATATGTATACGTGAACATTAGCTTTTAGTGTAATACCCGATTGTAAATTCATTCATTATCATTCAGTAAATTGTCACTCAGTAAATTTTTTCAATCATTGATAGTCATTCATCATTCATGTTCGTTCATTGTGTTCACCGCTTGGCGTATTTGGAACCTTGGATCAGTTATCATTCGCCGTTCATCATTGTTTGAGATTAGAGTCGAGAATATTATCATTATCGTCATTGTTGGCAGCCTGTGTGTGTTGAGTAGCGCACGCTACATACTATTTATAGCACGAGCTAATTATGTACAGGTAGCGCACGCTATCGGACTTCATTAGCGCACGCTACTAGTGTATTTGTGGCAGGCAGTCTAGTAGGCACTGGACTGAGTTGGAGAATTGTAGCGCATGCTATGAGTGTGAATTAGCGTATGCTAGTTGTAGGTTGTAGCGCACGCTATCGCTTCATCAGCGCATGCTAATGTTCTGGAGACAGGCAGTCCAGTAGGTACTGGACTGAAATGAGAAAATGTTAGCACATGCTAAGCAATCCGTGTAGCGCGTGCTAAGGGCTCGATCAAACTTTAGACAGTAGGTTCTGGACTCCAGTTGTTGAGTATCAAACATCAGTTAACGCACGCTAATTTTGGGTAACGCACGCTAAGAGGAGGGCGTTAGCGCATGCTCCAAGTTCGTATCGCATGCTAACGAGGCAGGCAGAACTTACTGGTCTACCCGGTACACCCGCTAGCGCACGCTAATGTTAGGAGCTAGCGTGCGCTAAGCTGGGTTTAGTATAAATAGGACATTTTAGGCCTATTTCGTCATTTCTTCATTTCTCCTCCTTCCTTGGGCGACTTTGGGCGATTTTGGATGATTTGAGAAGATCTTTTCGAGCTGCAATCATCTAGAATCATCTTCAAGCTTCTAATCTGGACTAATCATCATTTAATACTCTCCATTTCACTAAATCAAGGTAAACATTTCTTGAATCTTGAATTTTGGGATTTGAGTGTTTTCCTTCCGATCTCTTCAAGTTAGCTTGCTATTATGTTGGAATATGTTGAATATGGATTATCTACCTTGGATAGATATGATTCCTACGGATTTGTTGATATTTTTCGGAATTGTCGAGTATTTGGGGAATTATTCAAGAACCCTTGATGGTTGACTTTGGTAATTTTGGGGGTTTCCGATTTGATGTTGTCGTAATCCCGAGTTGTGCATTCCTATTGGATTATTGATGTCATTGAAGATGTTTTGTTGGATTAGATCACTCATTGGGAGGTTGGTGTTAGATATAATTGAGATTAGTCGTAAACAATTGTGGGTTGTTTTCAACGTAGTTGTTAGAATGCCCCAATGAGTTTGAATATTGTTGCATCGACTTTTGTGTTGGTTGTAATCATGCTTGATTCGTATATTAAGCGAATTGTGGTAATTATGTTATTCAAGGTTATTCGAGCGACCGATATTTCCACTTAGGATGTTTGTTCGAGGAAGGACTTTTTCTTCACCTGTATTTGTGTAAGTTAATTCTTACTCGGTTAAAATGATACTCATTCCTTTCGTTGTTGTTCATTCATAAATATAATTCATTCATAGTATATCAATCATGTTGAGACTTATAATTCTAAAACTAAACATTCAATTCACGAGGAATAATGGTTCCAATCATTTCATTTGAAGCTATCACTCATTGCGTCATTATTTCACATCAGTGAGTCATTCTTGACCCTTGTCGGATTTCTATTCATTATTCTTCATCATGGTCACTTTTGTCCGTGTGACCTTTCAGGATTGTATTGCGTTCCGTGTCGTATATGTGTGGAATTTTTAGTCGAGCACACTAACGTCATTGTGTTTGTAGGGATCCGGACACATTGGACTGTGCACACGGTAACGTGCCTCCGTGAGACTAATTAGGCCAAGTTTTGCGTGTGTTTATGCGGGACGCTGGGCACTCGGCAAGCTTGTGCACTTGCACATCCCATTCATGGCGTACTATGATGCCCATCATTCAACTTGATTTCGTAACCCATTCATGTGATTATTGTACTTTGTTCAACTCTTGAGGATTGTTGTTCTGTGTAACTGACCCCATTTGGGGATGTTGTTTTCAGGCCATGGCATGGCAAAGGCACGGGAAGAGAACGTTGATGGCGAGGAGTCCCAGTGATACTAGTAGGGGGCCCCAGTCTATCCATTTGTCCATGCTTCTTGATTTGTATTTTCCGCTGCAGTTCCGTTTGGATTTCATTTTATTCAGTGTTGTATATTTTATCTTCATATGAAATATACATGTATTCTGTATTTCCTGGGTGTGTAGTATTTGAAACTCCTCATCGGAGTAATTGGTAATATAATGTGATTCAGTACTACAGTTATATTAACTAATTCATTAATTTTCATTCGCCTGGTGGGTCCCAGTTTGGGATTCACGGCACTGTAATATCCTCCTAGTTTGGGGTGTTACGGAGTTGGTATCGGAGTGTGGTTTTGAATACTACCTTCCGAGTCATGTCTCATTGAAATCATCATTCATCAGACTAGTATCATTGGACTTTCGCGTCACGTGTGACCTGTGCAAGCACCGAGCCCCTCAGACCAAAGAAACAGTAAGATTTCTGACGCCATGGTATAATTTCTGGCAGTAAGAATCACTCATTCATCATTCATTAGTCAACAATCCTCATTCATCATTTTCTTGTAGATCTTGCCGATTCATGTTAATTCATTAACCACTCAGTCAATCTCATTATTCAGTTGTTGTTAACTTGTTCAAGATGATCATTTCAATAATTTCATCAGATAATCATGTCACCTCAGTAGATCCTTCATGTAATCATTGTGTTAGAGCGCGTATGCTCATTATTTTTATTTCATAACATAATCATAATGCGATATTCATGAAAGATCTATAATTATCATGTGACTTTCCTACTTCAGTATGGATAGAGCTGTCAGAGGACGTAGGGGAAGAGGCCGCGGTGCGGGCCGAAACCCGAAAGCACGAGTGAATACCCATGCGAACGCGAGGAATAATGTCAATTTAACTAGCAGCGACGCTGTCACTCATTCACCTGGAAATAATCATTCACCGTCAGGAATCCGTACCCGAGATACAGCTCAATCAGAAGGTGTTCGGGTTGATCCACTCGCTTTTATGCAGGGCATGATGGCCCAAATGACCCAGATGGCACGTCTGATGGAGACGATGCAGAACTCAACCACTCAGAATCAACAGGCTCCTCCACCGCTACCTCAAAGGCAAGAGAGGAGTGTGAGTAGTATAATTGACGATATCTCTCGCCAGAGACCACCTACTTTTGAGGTCTAATTTGAGCCGGCAGATATTATTCACTGACTTGAACATTTTGACAAGTTGTTTGCTATGGTGGAGTGTCCCGAAGGGCATAAAGTTTCAGTCGCGGCTTACTATCTGGGTAAGAGCGCTCACTCTTGGTGGCTATCTCTGAAGCCCACCGATGGATCTTATACTTGGTACCAGTTCAAGACCCTCATGATGGAAAGGTATTATCTGGCCCCACTCAGGGAGGCCAAGTTATCGGAGTTACTCAGTCCCGACCCCTCAGCAGAAGATGATGTTCTCGCCATTGCCGAGAAGTTCCAGGAGCTACTTCCATTCGCCTCATCCATTATCCACTCCGAGGTGGATAAGATCAAGTATTTTAGTAAGAGGTTGAAACCCCGTATGCGGATGCAGCTGCTTAATCATCATTGCACCACACTGGCCGAATTCATCGAGAAAGCTCTTACTTATGAGCTTACTACTAAGGAAATTGCTAACCAACAAACTTCATTCTCTGGCAAGAAATCGAAGAATCGCAATCAGTCCAAAGGCAGTCAGGCTACCTTCAAGAAGCCTCGTGTAGGCCCTTCTTTTTCTAAGTGACCTCCTATGGCGCCTAAACCTGCGGAATCTCAGTCCCGAGTGGCCAGTTCGGCCATCACCTGTTTCAACTGTGGAGAACAGGGTCATTTCAGTACCAAGTGTCCGAGGCAGACTATCACGTGTAACAACTATGGAATTGCCGGGCATAAGGCCCATTTCTTCCGAAGAGATTCCAAACTTACTCCGGCGGCATCTCAGGCCCCGAAACAGTCAGCAGTTCAGAATCAGGCCACTCATTCCACGTCGTTTAAGACGATGGGACTGAATAAAGGCGTAGCCCACAGCTATCAGATAGGAGCATCCGGTGCAGGGACTAGCAAGCCCTGAATTTATGAGCTGAAGAGAGCTGACGATCCGTAGGCCCTAATGATCTTAGGTACACTCGAAATTTTATCTCAACCTGTATGTACCCTTTTGGATACTAGCGCATCATATTCATTCATTTCCGAGTCATGCTTGAGTATACTTCACCTGGATAGTGCTACTAGTTGTGAACCTTATATCATTGGTCTACCTGACGGTAGAAGAATTATCGGAGATCGTGAGATTAACAATTATCCGATTCAGCTTAATGGCCGAGTTTGGTTGGCAGACCTGATCATGGTAGATTTACCTAGAGATGATGTTATTTTGGGTATTGATTGGATGGATCGTCACGATGGCGTCCTAAGTGTCCTTAAGCGTCTGGTCACTATAATTTCAGATGATAGAGTCGAGTGTGTATTTCAGGGGGGTAACCCCAGCCATTCCGGAAAAGTTATTAATATGATGAAGGCAGTGAAGTTAATCAATCAGGGGTGTGTAGGTTATTGGTGCTATATGACCAAGACCGAGAAATCGTCAGCGATGTTGGCGGATATTCATGTAGTGAGAGAATATGCCGATGTATTTCCAAATGAGTTACTTGGTTTACCTCCACAGAGAGATGTGGAATTCACGATTGAGTTGGAGCTTGGTATATATCCAATATCAAAAGCACGATATCGTATGGCCCCGACTGAAATGCAGGAATTGAAGAATCAACTGGAGGAATTGACCGATAAGGGTTATATCCGACAGAGTGCATCTCCGTGGGGAGCACCAGTATTATTTGTCAAGAAGAAGGATGGCTCTTTTCGCTTGTGCATTGATTATCGAGAGCTTAACAGGGTGACGATCAAGAATAAATATCCCCTACCCCACATCAATGATATCTTGGATCAACTTCAGGGAGCTTCAGTATTTTCCAAGATCGATTTGAGATCTGGGTATCATTAGTTGCTAATTCGAGAGTCAGATATCGCTAGAACGGTATTTCGAACACGCTATGGACATTACGAGTTTGTGGTGAGGCCGTTTGGGTTAACTAACGCACCTGTTGTATTCATAGAGTTGATGAACCGAGTTTTCATCGACTATTTATACCGGTTCATGGTTGTTTTCATAGACGACATTTTGATTTATTCTCATGACTAAGAGGAGCACGAACTTCACCTTCATCAGGTTCTCGACGTGTTGAGACGAGAGCAACTCTATGTAAAAATTTCCAAATGTGTGTTCTGGATATTCAAGGTGACGTTTCTCGAGCATGTGATTTCATGAGACAGAGTATGTGTCGACCCTCAGAAGATGGAGGCTATCCGAGATTGGCAACCTCCGAAGAATGTTAAGGAAATCCGAAGTTTGCTCGGATTATCATGCTATTACCAGCGATTTGTGGAGGCATTTTATAAAATCGCTCAACCTATGACGAACCTTTTGTGGTAGGATAAGAAATACACGTGGTCTGACTCGTGTCAGCAGAGTTTTGAGGAGCTCAAGAGTCGTTTAATTTCAGCACCTGTCCTTTCTTTACCGCAAGGGACGGAAGGATTCGTGATTTATAGTGACGCGTCCAGACAAGGTCTCGGATGTGTATTAATGCAGCACGGGAAAGTGATTGCCTATGCTTCACGGAAATTGAGGCCTTACAAGGTCAGCTATCCGACACACGACATGGAGCTAGCAGCCGTGGTATTCGCGTTGAAGATTTGGTGTCATTATGTTTATGGCGTCACCTGTCATATTTTCATCAATCATAAGAGTTTGAAGTATATATTTACTCAGAAGGAGTTAAATATGCGACAGAAATGGTGGTTGGAACTGATTAAAGATTATGATATTGAGATACAATACCACCCGGGTAAGGCGAACGTTGTCGCCGATGCCTTGAGCCGTAAGTTCATTCAGGAGCAAATGCTTGCTCGTTTAACTGCTCAAAAGGAACTTCAGCAGGAATTCCTAAGGCATGAGATCGAGGTTTGGTTACAGCATGTACAAGGGCAGCTTTGTATGCTGGAGATTTCATCGCCACTTGAGGAGGCGATCGGAGTGACAAGGTTCAGACCCATTTTTGTTGTGCATTCGAGATGATGTGGCTCAGGAGAAAGCCCCTGGATTTGTGGTTCACAAGGATGGACTTTTGCGATTTAAGAACCGGTTATGCGTTCCGGTGGATGACGAGTTGAAAAGCTCTATTTTGAGAGAAGTCATGCTACCCCTTATTCTATTCATCCGAGGTCTAGCAAAATGTACAAGGACTTGAAACAAAATTATTGGTGGAGCAATATGAAGCGAGAAGTCGCAGAATTTGTTTCGAGATGTTTAACCTGTCAGAAAGTCAAGATAGAACATCAGTGTCCAGCGGGTATGCTGAAACCGCTCCCTATTCCAGAGTGGAAGTGGGAGGATATCTCAATGGACTTCATCAAGAGTTTTCCAACGAGTCGTCGTGGCATGAATACAATTTGGGTAATTGTGGACCGTTTAACTAAGTCAGCTCATTTACTTGAGATTAAGGATACGTGGGGTCCTGAGAGACTTGCCCAGTTATTCATTAAAGAGATCGTGAGATTGCACGGTACCCCTAAGAGTATCATTTTGGATCGTGACGGCGATTCGTGTCGCATTTTTAGAAATCTGTTCATCGTGCCATGGGAACTCATCTAAATTTTAGCACAGCTTTTCACCCTCAGTCCGACGGACAATCAGAGATAACTATTCAGACGTTGGAGAACATGTTGAGAGCATGTGTTCTCGATTGGAAAGATGATTGGGAAGCCCAACTACCGTTGATTGAGTTAACGTACAAAAATAGTTGGCATGCTTCGATTAAGATGGCAACTTTCGAGGCCTTATACGATCGTCATCGTCGATCTCCCTTATGTTGGGATGACTTATCAGAATCAATCAGCACCGAGCTTGATATGCTTATAGCCGCCCGCGATAAGGTAGCTTTGATCAGGAGTCGTTTGTTGACCGCTCAGAGTCGACAAAAATCATATGAAGATAATCGTCGTCGACCATTAGAGTTCGAGGCAGGTGACCATGTTTTGGTCAAGGTATCCCCTAGCCGAGGTATTTTCCGTTTCGGGAAGAGAGGAAAGTTGAGTCTGAGATTCATTGGACCATTTGAGATTTTGAATCGAGTAGGCGATCTGGCTTATTGGTTGGCTATACCTCCAGCCTTGAGCCGAATTCATAACGTATTTCATCTCTCTCAGTTGCGGAAGTATGTTTCCGACCCTAGTAACATACTTTAGTTTGATGAAATCGAGATTGTGGATGATCATACGTACGAGGAGCGTCCTGTACGAATCTTAGAGCGGCAAATCAAACAGTTGAGGAACAAGACGATTCCTTCGGTTAAGGTTCAGTGGTCTAGACATGGAGTCGAAGAGGCTACTTAGGAAACCGAGGATAGTATGCGGGAGAGTTATCTCGATTTGTTTGACCCTTAGTTTCAAGGACGAAACTCTTTTTAAGGGGGGAGTATGTAATACCCGAATGTAAATTCATTCATTATCATTCAGTAAATTTTCACTCAGTAAATTTTTTCACTCATTGATAGTCATTCATCATTCATGTTCGTTCATTATGTTCACCGTTTGGCGTATTTGGAACCTTGGATCAGTTATCATTCGCCTTTCATCATTGTTTGAGATTTGAGTCGAGAATTGGCAACCTGTGTGTGATGAGTAGAGCACGCTACTTACTATTTATAGCGCGTGCTAATTGTGTACTGGTAGCGCACGCTACCGGACTTCATTAGCGCACGCTACTAGTGTATTTGTTGCAGGCAGTCTAGTAGGCACTGGACTGAGTTGGAGAATTGTAGCGCACGCTAAGAGTGGGAATTAGCGTACGCTAGTTGTGGGTTGTAGCGCACGCTATCACTTCATTAGTGCACACTAACATTTTCGAGACAGGCAGTCCAGTAGGTACTGGACTGAAATGAGAAAATGTTAGCGCACGCTAAGTAATCTGTCTAGCGCGTGCTAAGGGCTCGATCAGACTTTGGACAGTAAGTTCTGGACTCCAGTTGTTGGGTATCAAACATAAGTTAGCGCACGCTAATTTTGGGTAACGCGCGCTAAGAGGAGGGCGTTAGCGCATGCTACCAAGTTCATAGCGCACGCTAACGAGGCAGGCAAAACTCACTGGTCTACCCGGTACACCCGCTAGCGCATGCTAATGTCAAGAGTTGGCGCGCGCTAAGCTGGGTCTAGTATAAATAGGACAGTTTAGCCCCATTTCATCATTTCTTAATCTCTCCTCCTTCATTGGGCGACTTTGGGCGATTTTGGACGATTTGAGAAGATCTTTTCAAGCTGTAATCATCTAGCATCATCTTGAAGCTTCTAGTCCGGATTAATCATCATTTAATCCTCTCCATCTCACCAAATCAAGGTAAACATTTCTTGAATATAGAATTTCGGGATTTGAGTGTTTCCCTTCCGATCTCTTCAAGTTAGCTTGCTATTATGTTGGAATATGTTGAATATGGATTATCTACCTTGGATAGATATGATTCCTATGGATTTGTTGGTATTTTTCGAAATTTTTGAGTATTTGGGGAATTATTCAAGAACCCTTGATGGTTGACTTTGGTAATTTTCGGGTTTTATGATTTGATGTTGTCGTAATCCCGAGTTGTGTGTTCATATTGAATTATTGATTTCATTGAAGATGTTTTGTTGGATTAGATCACTCGTTGGGAGGTTGGTGTTAGATATAATTGAGATTAGTCGTAAACAATTGGGGGTTGTTTCCAACGTATTTGTTAGAATGCCCCAATGAGTTTGGATATTGTTGTATCGACTTTTGTGTTGGTTGTAATCATGCTTGATTCGTATATTAAGTGAATTGTGGTAATTGTGTTATTCAAGGTTATTCGATCGACCGAAAATTCCACTTAGGACATTTGTTCGAGGAAGGACTTTTTCTTCACCGGTATTTGTGTAAGTTAATTCTTACTCAGTTAAAAGGATACTCATTCCTTCCGTTGTTGTTCATTCATACATATAATTCATTCATAGTATATCAATCATGTTGAGACTTAATTATCAAACTAAACATTCAGTTCACGAGGAACAATGGTTCCAATCATTTCATTTGAAGCTCTCACTCATTGTGTCATTATTTCACATCGGTGAGTCATTCTTGACCCTTATCGTATTTCTATTCATTATTCTTTATTATGGTCGCTTTTGTTCGTGTGACCTTCCGGGATTGTATTTCGTTCCAGGTGGTATATGTGTGGAATTTTTAGTCGGGCACATTAAGTTCATTGTGTTTGTAGGGTTCCGGACACATTGGACTGTGTACACGGTAATGTGTCTCCGTGAGACTAATTAGGCCAAGTTTTGCGGGTGTTTATGCGGGACGCCGGGTACTCGGCAGGCTTGTGCACTGGCACATCCCATTCGTGGCGTACTCTGATGCCCATCATTCAACTTGATTTCATAACTCATTCATGTGATTATTATATTTTGTTCAACTCTTGAGGATTGTTGTTCTGTGTAACTGACCCTGTTGGGGGATGTTGTTTTCAGGTCATGGAAAGGTAAAGGCGCAGAAGAGAACGTTGACGGCGAGGAGTCCCAGTGATACTAGTAGGGGCCCCCAGTCTATCCATTTGTTCATGCTTCTTGATTTGTATTTTCCGCTGCAGTTCCGTTTGGATTTCATTTTATTCAGTATTGTATATTTTATCTTCATATGAAATATACATGTATTCTGTATTTCCTGGGTGTGTTGTATTTGAAACTCCTCACAGGAGTAATTGGTAATATAATGTGGTTCGGTAGTACAGTTATATTAACTAATCCATTAATTTTCATTCGCCTGGTGGGTCCCAGTTGGGAGTTCACGGCACTGTAATATCCGCCTAGTTTGGGTGTTACATTTAGGGTTCAGTAGGAGTGCTTGTGACAATTATTTATTTATTAGAGTAGTTTGAACCAATCATCAATCGATGGGGTCAACCTCAAAGTGCAATGCAATGGACAAGTAGTAGTCTCTACTGAATACCAAGAAAGGATTCTCTCCCCTGTAAGTGAGTAGGTGAATTCTTATGTGATTATTGGCAAATGAGATCATAAGCCTTTGGCCAAAGCATATGAGCTAGTTATATTTGGTACACAATAGCTCAGTGATCTTGATTTGCTTTAGATCATGCATAGAATCAAGTAACGATAGGATTTGACTTACCATGACCCCAGAAGTTGATCGGGACGTCTAAGAAAAATGTTTATACATATACTGTACTCATGATAGGAAAGGTTTGGAATGATCCATATCATTCGTTCTCAGTTAGGATTACATTGTGAGCCACTTAACTGGCTAGGTGTTACCCACACTCTTTGGATTCTCTCATTGCTGACTGAGACGAACCTACAGTGTAGCGACCACTTTTCTAAAGAAATTTTCTAATATAATTTCAAGGGAGATAAATATCCTTAAAAAAATAATTGAGTAATCGTAGTGGAAATTGAAATAAAGTTGACCATTTCGCAAATAACTATATAATAATTTCCCAGCATTTCAAAACATCCATAATATCCAACCATGACATTGAAGCCAAAGTCAAAATTTTAAATAAACGAAATAAATGAAGAAGTAGATAGATATTATTATCACGCCGCGCCTTTGCCCACCACGTCAGTCTCCTCAACCTGAAAGGTTTAAATAATGGGGTGAGCTTTCAACTCGCTTAGTGAGGAGGGAACGTTTTGTTAAATTTAAATACATACATGTTGTCAAGTAGATATGACATGCCTGAACCTGGTGGTTTCCCGAGGGCCATTAATATGCAAACTTTGTGCGTACTATGCCTACTACTCATTGGAGGCTACAACGTAATTAACATGCAAACTTTGAGCGCATTATGCCCACTACTGATTGAAGGCTACAACGTAAATAATATGCAAATTTTGTCCATACAAATATTTGGCAAGAAACAATCATATATATACAAGTAACATCATGCGTTAAATAAAACAAACTTAAAGTCCCCACCTCGAAATACGGTGATTATCTTTGAAACTTTGAGATGCGAATGCAGTTCAAGTCTCGTTTCATAAAATAATAATTAAGATTCAATATTGACATTGAGCCCATAATAAATTAATATAGATTATTTGATTTATAATTTAAAGCTTTAAGATTCTTAATTTACTTTCATTGGAATGAGTCTATATTTAAAAAAAATTATCTAATTATTAAATTAAATAATAACAATCCAGAATAATATTATTTATAATCCAACATTACTTTTATGTCATAATCAAAGTAAATAACTAAAAATAAGTAGGATCAAAATAATTAAGGCTTGAGTCCAAAAATGGCAAATTTGAAATATTTGAAAATTGGATGGGGTCCAAATTGAAGAATTTGAACTTTAGGCTGAGATTGAATTTGATTAAGGCTTGGGAAATAAAAGTCCCTTCCTTCTCGTGAATGACGACAGAAGGCTCTCTTCTCCCTCAAAGTTCTACTGTACAAATTCTCACTCATAAACGCCATTTTTCTCATTGCCAATTTCTCTCCCCCTCCCTCTCAATTTTCTCTCTCTCTAAAACACACACACATACATCGATACAGGTACACACTCTACACCGCCCAAACCACGATGGACAAAAACAAAGGAAAGGGTACGACGGGTCGCGGCCGGATTAGGGGTTTCGGTTTGGGGATGGCTCGTGGTGATAGGTTCTGGTTCAGAACTGGAGTGGAGGATTTCAATTTGGGTTTGGATCTGAAATTTTTTTCTTCCAACTAAACTATGAGTTCTGACGGGATTTGGTTTGGATGAACTGGTTTTGATGAATTTTGGAGTTTAACTGGGTTGATGAATTTATCGTGTGAACTTATATTTTGATCAAAGCCTATATCAGAAAGAAGCACTCCAAATGAAGATTCTATGCGCTTTAAAAAGACAGGCTAAGTATTGATCACGCTGATCAAGAGAAATTTACAAGTATAATGCGCCTATTATTAGCCGAGGTTTGGTCAACGCAAGATATCAGATAGATTTGACCGATAAAACATCAGGTGAGTTTTTATCAGGTGAGGTTTGGTCAAAACAAGATATCATCTGAGGTTGACCAAGGGAATATCAGCCAATTTTCTAAAGATAGATATCAGACAACCTTTATCCAGACAGAACATCAGAGAGGTTTGACCAACTCAATAGAAAGGTTTTACCAACATAACAGAGAGGTTTAGCCAAAGAAAATATCAGATGAGTTTACCTGAGACAAGATATCAGCCAAGTTTTGGATATCAACTGTCCACGTCAGCAAATGTTAAAAAGTCAATAATAACGGCTAGACACATGCTGACATAAAAGCCAAGGGACAAAGTGATTGATTCCCTAAAGTTAAGGAATATATTATTCCTAGAGATTCGCGCCCTGGATACTTTCTAATTATATCAATCAAGAAAAGCGGTGCAACGGGAGAATACATCTTCAAACTGTCAAATTTGAAGAAAAAGACAAAGCCTTGCAAAGAGATAAAATGATAAACAATGAAGTCCACTTTTCAACAGACATGATTGTAGCAAATCTATAGCATCGTGAAGAGCTACTTTCTAAAGTCATATACAGAGAAGCTACTAAGTTGGAGAAGACAACACTCTTGTCTTAAAGTTTGAGTAAGGGTTACTTTCTTGAACGAGGTCCTTGAAAGTGAGAGGTTGTAAAAACATCCACGGGTTCTTGATTGGAAGGTGATAGGCAGCTTGCGAGTTGTTGAGGCATCCACGGGTTTCCGATCATCAGGGGTTAAGCACCCAAGGGAAAGAGTTACAACGTCCATGGGTTTCCACTGGTTGGAAGCTGTTGTAACAGGATTCATTGTAACATTAATTTCACTCGTTGAAAGTTAGAGTGAACTCATCTCCAACTGATTTGGAGAGAAGTGGATTAGTAGAGGATTACCCCACCTCTGAAACCACTATAAAAGTGTTTTGTGATTTACTGCTTTAATAATTATACTTAACTGCTGCATACATACTTACTGTTCCATTCATAGTCAGTATTCGCTCAAAATGTACTTGTAAATAAAATAGCGACTCACTAGTATACGAGGCGTTTGTAGTTGATGAGTTTACCTAGGTCGTTTCACTTGAGGATCGTTTTTGTTTGTTAAAATTATAATAATTATGAATTCACAAAAAAAATTCCTAAACATTTTAAATAATAAGGGTTTTTGATTTTAGCTACTTTGTAGGAATACAAATACAGAAAATAAATTCTAAATAAGAACCTTAATTACAATAGTTTAAATAAGACAAAGTAGTAAGGATAAAAATGTCTTAATGCAGAATTATGCTATTTTTGATAATAAATATTCTAGGGATTCGGGTTATTAAATAAATAATTCGAGCATATGTCAATTTATTAACTGTGAGATTTAATAATTTGATAAATATTATATCTTCAGGAACAATGATTTGATAACTTTCGTATTCAAAAATCATTTTAACAGTAGTTTATATTTAAATATTCTAATTAGTTCATCCAACTAAATAATACCTCTCGGATTCATATTTAGTTCCTTGAGCTAAATAGTACCTTTCGGATTAGTAATTAGCCTTTTTAATTAAATTTATGTTTGCAAAAATATTTCCTTCCAGTCTCTATTTTTGCATTTGTGACTTATATCAATTTAAATTAAAGAAGGCACATTAATAGATTTAATATAAGCTCGAGTAATTTACTTTAAGTCATCCTAACCCTAGAATATAAAATTTAGCTCAAATTGATATTGACGGGTAAATATAAGAGGCAGATAAATATTAACATATTCAGAATAAATATAGCAGAAATTAAAAGAACTTACTTGATGTAGATATATTAAATTGAAAGAAAAATGTTGAAACTTGTAGAGAGAGACTTATCCCAATACGCCACTTGACCCAAGCAGCTTAAATGTAATGTATGAACTTAAATAATTATATAATTATAATAATAAATAAAACTATAAAAGTGGATTTTATCGGATAAAAATAATATTAACTGAAATTTATTTGGAATATAATTTGGGGTGCAATATTTATTCCTGTGTATTACAGTATAATTACATAAAACATAAATACAGAAAATAAATGCCAGAAACTAAAATATAAAAGCTGTTACGTAGCTGCGTAAAATTGTGTCTTTGTGTGTGTTGAGAGTACTGCTATTTATAGTAGTCCATCAACAGCATCTTGATAAATTATGGAAGCATTGTTATAATTGCAGGATGCTGCTCAAATGAATTATTGCAGCATCTTCTTATCGCTTGCAATAATGTAATCTCTTCAGCAGTGCAAAGGAAGTGCAAAGGAAATGGCCATCTTCAATGTAATCTGATCCACCATGTCATCTCTGATGTGGCAAAATTCTTCACCCGCGCGTGAGATTCACGCGCCAAACGGACGGTTCTAGGTTGGCGCATGTAACTCACGCGCTGGCTATGCGACTGGGCTTCGACTGCCATGGTGGACGGGCTTGTGTCTGGCGTGTGCCATGTTGACGTGGCCTGACATGTGGCATCATATTATTGGTTCTTGTTTGACAGCCGTATGCCGTGCTGACATGACGTGACATGTGGCAGTTTCTTATTGGATCGTCCTTACACATGTATACTGACGTGGAGAACGGTTGGCATGTGCTGGCATAATGGTGACGTCATGATGGCGTAGTTCTGACGAATCTGGTTCCGCCACTTGCCCCTGTAATACCCATGATATTGGCGTCCGGATATCTTGAATTATTTACTGATTCAAGATGATATGTGGTGCCTGTGTTTATGTGATCATATGTCGTGCCTTGTTATTTGATTGTTTTTTATTTGGATCATTGGTGTTTTCCGTTAGTGTTTCATTGCATGTTGAAGGATCAATGTTTTGTCAAGGAGTATCATTGTTGTGAATTTAAGTTGACTTTGTTAGATCACCACCAGCACTCATGAAATCTAAAAATTTTGAAACTTTATAGTGTTGAAGGTTATCAAGTTAACTTCCCAATGGTTCAAGCGGTGAGTCAATCGGAGTCCGGCCGAAGGATTTATAGCCGAAATAACAAAGACTACACAGTGTATAATTAGCGCACGCTAAACGCATCTATTAGCGCGCGCGAACGGAGTCTGGCAGGAGGTTCTGGACTGCATTTTGCAGCCAATAGCGCACACGCTACACATGCCGTAGCGCGCGCTAACTCTTGACAGTATATGTAGGACTGCAGAGGTCAACTTTCTTCATTTCTTCCTCCCCTTTCTTCCTTCCGACGATCTGGGCGATCCTGAGGGTGTGTAAGCGTCGATTTTGGCCTGATATCATCACCCATCAACATCTTTGAGTTTCTAGTACGGATTTAACAACATCCCAACATCTTTCACCATTTTAATCGAAGTATTTTCTTCTTAGAACCCTAGTTGTGTAATTTTGGGGGTTTTGTTCTTGACTTTGATTTCAATCCATTTTTGATAAATCAGCTAGTGTTAAATGATGTTGTTAAACATGTTCTATGGATTGTATATCCATTCCTTGATTCTTTCAACCCGATTGATGATTCGATTGTTCTTGAGGAACCGTGAACATTTATTGTTCGATTAAATGTTCATATGAGTTTTCCTTTGTTGATTTGAGGCGTTTCCCATTAGTTTTGGTCTTGCTCCTCGTTGTGATCGTATTTTCATTATTTCTTACGGAAGTTGTCGGTGTTCGAGGTTTTTCGGTTGAGCCGTGTTCTCCGGAGAATTCGCGTGTTAATTTTTGAGGCAAGTATCTTTCCTATACACTTCATGTTTCGTAGCTGTAATAGTTAGTAATTGACTATGTGTGCGATCGGGATTTTTTTAATGAACTTACAAAAGAATCGGTATATTCTCGATAAAAGCTTTCACAATGATCTACTGTTGTGCGTTGGAATGCCTTATTTGCGTATGGTACCCTTGTGTCATTACATCGTTAGTGAAACTTAAAGATTATGTCTTTTTGGCAAGAGGTGTGTGTGTGTGGATATGTGTGTTTATTGATGAGTATGTGATGTTGTTTAATATTGGTTGTGAGTATGTGTCGGATAAAGTGGTCATTCCTAGCAATTACCTTGATTTACATTTGACGTACTTCGGAGGAATGTGTTTTTGGTGAAATGTGATTTATGCCATGTGGTTATTGAGTTGTCTGCGAGCCGAGTAAAACCAGCGAGGGTCCCCTGGGATCTGTTAGATTACGAGTTCTCTGGATCACTCGGTTGGGTTGTACGCCGGGGAGGGCTTGACGAGGACTCTCTGGGGTGTGTATCCCATGTGGGTACAGGGCCAGTACAACTCGGGAGGTTGTTTCGTGATGAGGATTGTGGTATTATGTTGTTTTCGATAATTGTGATATGTCCGGAATATCACAACGTTTTCATTCTCGATTTGAGATAAGTCATATGTAGGGTCTTGGCACTTGGTTAGAATGGCACCAGTATAAGTGTCGTATATGATTCGTTTCTTGGTTGTGATATCTTTCGCATAGGGATGTGGGCCCTGTGATTGTTTCCGTGAATTGTGATTTGGTTGTGTATCGAGTTTGACCATTGGATTATTCACTCGAGTATGTGATGTGGATGATTGGGTCTTGGACCCCGAGTTTTGTGACTGGATTTGCATTCTTGAAAAAACAATACTTGGGGAGTGTCCCTATGTGGTTTTCGATAAGTTGAGGATTCTTTAATCCAAAAATGTATTTCCAAAACTCCCGAGAATCTTAAAATGCTTTTAAAAAATTGCCTATTTGTATCCTTCCAACTTTTTACAGTTTGAACTATTTTATCCAAGTGAAACATCTCGGAAGTCTTTTGTTAGGTTGATTTGTGGAATTAATCAAGTTATTATATTCTTGGAGTATGTTGTGTATAGCTCGTAATTGCACTTTATACTTACACTAGCAAAACAGTTGAGTTTTGCTAACCCCCGAGTAATCGGGGGGTGGATGTCTGTATTGCGTCCTGGCACATGCAGGTTCTAGGGGAGCAAAACACAGGACCGGTATGAGGGATGATGGAAGACAAATGATACTAATCACATGAAGGTCAGTTCTGAGTGTAGTTAGTCGGGGATTAGTGTATTGTTCTTTCCGCTGTCTTAATTTCTGTGGTGTGAGTCTGTGAGTGTTTTTGACCCCTGTGTGGGTATGAGTTTTGAAAGAGAGATGTAATTGACGTTTTAAGTTGTTGTTGTGATGAAAGGCCAAATCGGCCTAATAGTTCGTTATTTAGCCATGTCGGCATGTAATGTGATGTGTTGTTTCTATTTTTAGCCTGGTAGATCCTCACGGAGAGGGTCTGCGGCGCTGTAATATTCCCGAGGGGATCGGGAGTGTTACAGAATATGATATCAGAGCTTAGGTTGCAGAAACCTAGGCTGTCGGGTCTAGTCGTGTATTGTCGAGTCTTGTCTTGTCGGATTATGTCTGATTGAGTCGTGTTGCGACGCATCGACTGTGATGTCGGTCGTGATTAGTATCAAGGTGCATCCATCATCTTCGTGCGATATGTGGATGTAAGTCTCCCTACTATATATTGTGCGTCGTGTTATCGGAGTCTGCATGATTCTTTGTTATGAAGTGGAGTTTGAATGCGAATTGTGAGTATTTGACATATATTTGTTGATTATCGTATTGTGTTTAAATGAAGAGTGGTGCAGGGTGTATATCTATGTATAAACCGTATTTACATGACTAATGACCTAAGAATTTTAAGGCTTTGAACGTTTTTGGAGAGTTACTTAATTTTATCTTAAAACGTCTTTCAAGGGAGAATTTTGAATTTCGTATGATAACCCCAAGGCCGAAAATGTTTGGGAATTCAAACTATCGATATTTTATTTTTAGCTTGTACTATACTTTTTTCAAAACATGATTTTTAAACTCAAATGAGGTCTACCAAAATTACTCGAGACGTGACTCTCGCTTTTAACTTTTCGGTTTTATGATTGTCAGTCAGGAAGTATGTGATGATGATACTGTTGTTTGGGTAATAGTGCTCAGGATTGTGATTAAGTTGGTGGAACGTTAAGTCGTTCTGTATGCACTCGTTGTGATAACCCTCTTTGCTGAGAGGTGGGATTTCAATTTTGATGTTAATTGTCTTTTGATGGTTGCTTGAGTGGTACTGTAATTATGTGGACAGATGGTGTCGACGTGTGATTGAATTTAGTGTTCATTGTAATACCCGGTTGTGAATTCATTTATCATCACTCAGTAACTGTCACTCAGATTTTTTTCACTCAGTAATACCCATTCATCATTCATGTTCATTCAGTCGTGACCATTGTTCGGCGTACTTTGGAATCGCATATCAGTTGCTATTCGTCATTCTTCACTGTTTGAGATCGAGCCGAGATTATTGTCATCATCATCATCATCATGTTTTAATTTTCAGTTTGAGAGGTAGCGCACGCTACACATTCTGGTTAGCGCGCTAATGGGGTGCAGATAACGCACGCTATGATTCAGTATTAGCGTACGCTAGCGCAAGTGGGGCAGACAATCCAGAAGGTACTGGGATGATTTGGGAAATTTGTAGCCCACGCTACGAGTGGTAAGTAGCGTACGCTAATTGTGCTGGTAACGCACGCTAAGTCACATTAGTAGCGCACGCTAACGCGTGCAAGGCAGAGGACAGTAGGTTCTGGACTTCAGTTTTTGAATATCAGACATCAGTTAGCACATGCTAATAATATGGGATAACCCACGCTATCGGTAAGGTGTTAGCGCACGCTACCAAGTCGTAGCGCACGCTAACGAGGAATTTCAAAGCTCACTGGACTGCCCAGTAAACCGCTAGCGCACGCTAAATATCAGGTCATAGCGTGCGCTAAGCTGGGACAGTATAAATAAGACAGTTCAGTCCAACCTTCGTCATTTCTTCATTTCTCAACCATTTCGGACGAGCTTGGGCGATTTGGAAATATCTTTTCGAGCTGCAATCATCTAGCATCATCTTCAAGCTCTTAAGTTGGATTAATCATCATCTAATCAGTTTCATCACTCCAAATCAAGTTAATTTTTCATTTAATCTTGAATTTCGGGATTTGAAGGTTTTATCCCCGATCTCTTTGAGTTAGCTTGCTTTCATGTTGGATTATGTTAGATATGGAATATCTATCTTGGATACATGTATTCTTATGGATTCTTTGATGTAATTTTCGGAAATTATGAATCATTGAGGAATTTTTCAAGAACACCTTGGTGTTGACTTTGGAATTTGGGGGTTTTCGACTAAAAGCGGTTATAATCCCGATTTAAGTATTCCTGTTGGATTATTGATAATATTCATGAGGTTTTGTTGGATTGAATCATTTATTGGAAGTTGGTTTCGGATGTAATTGAGTTTTAGTTGTAAAAAATTGGAGATTGATTACAACGCGTTTGTTTAAATGCCCCAATGAGTTTCGGGTATTGTAGTATCGACTTTTGAGTAGGTTGTGATCATGCTTGATTCGTGTATTGAGAGAATTGTTGGTATTTGTTTTGTTCAATGTTGTTCGAGCGGCCGATAATTTCATTAAGGATGTTGATCGTTGAAGTACCTTCTCGCCTTCGGTTGGAGGCAAGTTTTATACTTGTACTAGTCAATGAGATTAATGTCATCATATATGTGTATGAATGTGTTGTATCATTCCGAGACTTAGTCTCTTCATGAATTCATTGATATTAAGATATCGTTTGATACGATACCTTTCGGCAACTATGCCAAATGTTTACTATTGTTCGTTAATGGCCGATTCAAGGCATTGCGATACTCGTTATTAATGTCTTTGTCGATAGCCCGTTCGCGGTATCGATGTATCGATTGTTGTTAATATTGATGTCAATCTAAGACATAGTTGAGATCATTGTTATTCCTGTTGGGGTTGTCATTAAAACTGTATTGGCCGATTAAAGGCATTGGTGTATTCATTTCTCATATTCGTCGTCGGTCACCGATTAAAGGTGTCGAGGCATCCTTCGTATCATTGTTATCGATTGGACATTCTCAGGCAAATCGAAATGTTCAATCATTCACTATATCATTGTTATCGATTGACCATTCTAAGGCAATCAAGGTATTCAATCATTCATCGTATCATTCGTATCGATAGGCCATTCTAAGTTAATCGAAGCGCTCAATCATTCATGGAATCATCCGCTGCATCATTGTTATCGGTTGGCCATTCTAAGGCAATCGAGGTGTTGAATTGGGACTGTCGAGCACGGTGCCTATTCGTGTATTACTGTCATCGTGTTGGCCGACTCAAGGCAGCACATTATCATTAAATGTGATACGGCTTCGTGCCGTGGCTTCGGCCCTAATTGTGATGCGGCTTCGTGCCGTGGCTTCAGCCCTAATTGTGATATGGCTTCATGCCGTAGCTTCGGCCCTAATTGTGATACGGTTTCGTGCCGTGGCTTCGGCCCTAATTGTGATACGGCTTCGTGCAGTGGCTTCGGCCCTAATCGATACAGCTTCGGGCTGTTTTGGCTTCAGGCGATTGTGATATTTGACATCTTCGTCTGAGTGGCTTTCAGGCCTTTATGATTGTCTCGATAATTTCATTGGAGCCTTCGGGCATTGTGATTCATAATTAATTTAGTTCTGGTTTGGCTCATATTCGTGTAATTCATTGTGGTGTTCCATAATTATGATTCGCCGTTGGGCATTTACGTTCTAACCTGTCGAACATGTATTAATAGTATGCCGTGGGCAGAGTGTTTCACGAATGCTCGTTTCTTACATTGGGTTGTGAGCATCTCGTATTATTATTATTATTATCATTGTACCGTTTCATTATGCCTTTGGATGCATATCATGTTATACGTGTATTTGATGTTCATTATCTGGATGACTGACCCCGTGGGGGCGGAACATGTTTTCATGTTTTAGGTGCTTGGGAGGAGAGAGTTGAGACACAGGGCTACGAGGCATTCGAGCGATACTAGTCCGAGTTGTTCATGTTGGTCAGTCAGTTGGAGTGCTCTCCAGTTTGTCAGTCATTGTCATTATGTATTACCCGAGCACATGCTCGTGGATGTTGTTGTATTTTTATTTTGGCTATATAGGCCCATCGTTGTCGTTAAAATTCCTTATCGGAATATTGTGTCGGATATCATGGTAGGGACTGTGATCTCCCTTGTTGGTTAATTTTAATGTATTTAGTCATGTTCGCCTGGTGGATCTCCGGGTGTGGGGTCCACGGCATTGTATTATTTTGCGATGTTGTGTTTCATCGTATTGAGTGAGTATCCACTCACTATGCCGAGGGGCAGAGGTCGAGGTCGTGACCGTGGTACAGATGTAACGCCCCGATTTCGCATATATATTTATTATGAATTATAAAAAACATGTCCAATTTTATTAAATTAATGCCGGAATAATTTTATCATTTAATCCAGTTTTATTTCATGATCATGCAAATCCATTTACGTCATTTTAATTCATGTCAAGTCATGCGATTCGTTCGTTTCATTTCTCATTTTATTTCATGGTTTCATCTCGTCATTTCTAGGCCCGAGTCAAATTTTAAATAATATTAATTATGCCCAAAATATATTTAGCTGATTACTATAATAATTGTTATTATGAATAATAATATTTATATTATTATAGTTATCATTATTATTTTAGTTTTATGTAAGCCAACTATTTAATTAGTCCAATATTATTATTATTCTTATTATTAATATTAATATTATTGTATATTAATTTAATGGCCCAAGTCTTTTCTTAGCCCAATTCAGATTTTCAGTTCTAAACCTAAGCCCACACAACTTTTCTACCCTAAACCTAATTTTGTAGACAATATAAATACCATATTGTATACACAGAACACACAAATATATTATTTTTCCTCCTCTCCTGCAAGTCAGCCGATCTGTCCCCATTTCTCTATTCCTGCAGGTAATCAAAATATTTTTCTCATGTCCCTCCCCTGTATCTTCAGTTTGATGTTTACGTTTAAGAAGAATCTTCAACTTTTCATGACAAATCTCCCAAAGACTATACTATTGATTCAATCACACATAATACCAGCCCCAGTTTTTGTCATAATCACCTTCATCATCCTTATCGTCCTGAACCGAACCATCATCCCCAACTCACTGCCCCTTTTATGTTTCCGGAATACCATCCCGTCGCCGTTGCAAGCCATCACCACCAAGAAGAAAAAAAAAGAGAAAAACGATTGAAATCATCAAACCCCAAACATGAAACTGAAATTTCAAGCTAACCGAACAAAAATCTCAGCCACAATCCAACCCGCGACCGAACTTCATGGACGGAACCAAACCCACAGCCCGAACCCAAATTAATTCCGGCCAGACCCTTGTAATACCCGAGATTTCTGATGTGTAATTGATCCTTGTGATATTGTATTTGTTGCATTTGATCTGAGTATTATTCTTCGTATTTCACGGTCCGGTGTTGTTGAGCGCATGACTGCATGAATGTGTTCTAAGTTTTGATTTTTGCAGATATAGCGCACGCTATAGACTTAGCGTAGCGTACAATAAAACTGGATTCGTAGCGCACGCTACTTATGTACCTTAGCGCACGCTATACGTAGTCAGCACAATTAAGACAGGGTGGTAGGTGAGATCAGCCGCAGATCTTGGTCGGATTACGTCGGGATGAACCTGGACGTCTTTCGGGAATAGCCAAGTCAACGCGGTAGCGTACGCTAATGACATGAGGATAGCGCATGCCAAATGCTTAGTATAGTGAAGTCAGTTAGCGCACGCTATGGATAAGGACTAGCGCGCGCTAATAACCCTTTTCTATATATAAGACATCTCACTTTTCATTTTTTCAGATCTTTTCACTTCCCTAATCCGAATTTTGAGCTTAAAGAGTTACTTCTTCCATTCTCAACCTCTCTTATCATCCTCCTATCACGAGTTTGAAGATTGTAGATCATTGGAGATTGGTGTTCAAGCCCTCGGTCTTGGATTTATTCAAGCTCCTCCTTGTTCTTCATTACCTCGAGGTAGGTGATTCTTCACCAAGTTAAGTAACATTCTGAAGGATGTTTTGATCATGATTTGGGATCATCTAGTTAGTTAAATTAGTAAGTAGTCGAACATCATGGGTAGAAGAGTATTTTCGATGTTTCGGTACTTCTTTATTGTAGAAACCATTGAGCCTTTTAGTGTTTGAACTCCTAGCATATTCATGAAGCTTATAACCGATTATGACCAGTTTATGGAGATTATCAAGTTATTATGTTTTTATACAATGGAATCATTCGTTTTGGGACATAGAATAAATGGAACTTAGGATACTTTCTTGAAGATCAAGATGAATTGTGGTGTTGTGATGATTATAAGTATCCTTGTATCTCGTAGTCGTTTAATCCGTATAGATCTTTCGCAAACCGTATGAGCATGATATGCACGGAGATGACATGTATGAACACTGAAGATTTCATGAGTTTCATCACCATTAGATTAAGACTACTGCCCAGTAGTAAACTGCTATGCACGGTTAGCGCACACTTAAATAGGCATATTAACGTGCGCTATCGGGAATGAGTAACGCACGCTACGTTTGGTACATAACGTACGTTATGTCATCAGGCAGGTCAGTCGACTGATCAGAGAGGACTGTCAGTACATAATTAGCGTACACTAGACTTCGTCGTTTACATACGCTAATGGGCAGGCTTAGAGCACGTTACGTAGAGTACGTAGCGCGCGCCAAGTAGTTCAGGCAGATTACATTTTTAGAGCTTTCGGCCGTAGACCGGATTGTTAGACATTCGTACGAATTGAGATGAATTCTATATTATTCTTTTGTTAAGGTTCGAGCTTGCTACGTTGATCGAAGGAGGCAGCCTTCGAGTGTGTTGAGATCATCGGAGTGATTAGTTCTTGCCATCTTTGAGGCAAGTATCGTAAATTGTTAATATTGGTATTTTGAGCGTACATGTGGTTTGTTCATGTTGTTGAACATGGGATTTACTTCGTTGAATTGTCATGATATTCGTTATCTAGTGTTTGTATGTTCATGTTGATGGACATAGCGATTTTGCATATATCTATGCATGAGTTGTGTTTGTGTATGTTGTACGATCTATGCCGAGGGCGCTGGATCGGATGTCCACCTTATGTTGGTCCGACGGGATCATCTTAAGATCTAGGCTGAGGGCGCTGGATCATTTGACGGGTTTTTGCACCTCGTGTTGGTCCGATGGGATCATCTTGGGATCTATGCCGAGTGCACTGGATCATTGGAATACCCATGATGTGTTGATGGAATCTTGTGGATTCGCATTGTCGGATTCCAGTAGCGGAAGTCCGTGTGGTGTATCTTGTTATGTATTATTGATGTATATTCGATTTGTTTAAAATGATACTTGTACTAGCATCGTTTTGCTAACCCCTTCGGGGGTGGATATTTGTTTAATGTTCAGGTAGCCGAGGAGCGGGGAAACAGCCACAGTACCGACGTGATGACGATGGGGCTCAGTGATGTTTGTTGTTTCTTTTTATTGTCTTATTGGTTCATTTTCAGTACTCGAGTACGTGTGTATTATTAATATCATTTCGATATGGTTATATTAATTAACTCGTTGGATCAGTTGGAACCGGTTTTGTAATTTGAATGTCTGTGGTATTGTTGGATTATTTTCACATTTCTTTTAATTAGCCTTGTAAATCCTTACTTAAAGGGTTTACGGCGCTGTAATTATTCCGAATATCTCGGGGTGTTACAAGATGATGGAGTTCTGAGATTTCAGAGTCGACTTTGCGTTCCCGATAATGATGATTTGAGACGGACAATTCTGAAGGAAGCTCACAGCGCCCCCTATTCTATTCACCCGGGCAGCAGTAAGATGTATAAAGATCTAAAACAAAACTTCTGGTGGGGAAATATGAAGAAGGACGTAGAAGAATACGTTTCGAAATGTTTGACTTGTCAGCAGGTTAAGATTGAACATCAGCGACCTGCCGGAATGTTAAAGCCACATTCGATCCCTGAGTGGAAGTGGGAGGATATCTCGATGGATTTCATCACCAATATGCCAAGGACCAAGACGAGAATGAACATGATTTGGATTATAGTTGATCGACTAACCAATTCGGCTCATTTCCTAGGAATTAAAGACACGTGGGGACCCGAGAAATTGGCACGAGTATTTATTGCAGAGATAGTCAGATTGCACGGGACGCCGAAGACCATTATTTCAGATCGAGATGGTCGCTTCGTGTCGCATTTCTGGAAGGCAGTTCACAGGGCTCTGGGGACCGAGCTGAACTTTAGCATGGCTTATCATCCTCAAACTGACGGTCAGTCCGAAAGGACTATACAAACCGTAGAAGACATGGTTAGAGCTTGTGCTTTGGATTGGTCAACTGATTGGGAAGTTCATTTACCCTTGATTGAATTCACCTAGAACAATAGTTGGCATGCTTCTATTAGGATGGCACCATTTTAAGCTTTGTATGGGAGAAGATGCCGATCACCCCTGTGGTGGGATGATTCTTCGGACTTGATCGGGACGGAACCGGAATTGATAATTCAGACTCAAGAGAAGATAGCTTTGATTCGGGAAAGACTGTTGACTGCCCAGAGTCGACATAAGTCTTATGCAGACGTGCGTCGTCGCCCTCTAGAATTCGACATTGGGGACCACGTACTATTGAAGGTGTCTCCTACACGAGGAATTTTCCGTTTTTGGAAAAAAGGTAAGCTAAGTCCGAGATATATCGGACCATTTGAGATCCTCGAGAGAGTTGGGGCTTTAACATACCAGTTGGCCTTACCGCCATCGCTGAGTCACGTTCACAATGTGTTTCACGTATCCCAATTGCGAAAATATGTAACATATCCCAGTCATATCATTGAGTTCGATGAGATCGAGATAGCTAATGATGGCACCTTCGAAGAGAGACGAATCAAGATACTTGAGAGTCGAATCAAACAATTGAGAAATAAACCAATACCCTTGGTTAAAGTACAATGGTCACGACACGGAGTTGAAGAGGCCACTTGGGAAACAGAGGACAATATGAAGACTAGGTATCCGGAGTTATTTTCATCTTAAGTTTCGGGACGAGACTTCTTTTTAGGGAGAAAGGATGTAATACCCGAGATTTCTGATGTGTAATTGATCCTTGTGATATTGTATTTGTTGCATTTGATCTGAGTATTATTCTCCGTATTTCACGATCCGATGTTGTTGAGCGCATGATTGCATGAATGTGTTCTAAGTGTTGATTTTTACACATATAGCGCACGCTATAGACTTAGCGTAGCGTACGCTAAACTGGATTTGTAGCGCACACTACTTATGTACCTTAGCGCACGCTATACGTAGTCAGCACGATTAAGACAGGGTGGTAGGTGAGATCAGCAGCGGATCTTGGTCGGATTATGACGGGATGAACCTGGATGGCTTTCGGGAAAAGCCAAGTCAACGCGGTAGCACACGCTAATGATATGAGGATAGCGCACGCTAAATGCTCAGTACAGTGAATTCAGTAAGCTTCGTACGAACGTTAGCGCACGCTATGGATAGGGACTAGCGCGCGTTAATAACCCTTTTCTATATATAAGACAGCTCACTTTTCATTTTTTCAGATATTTTCACTTCCCTAATCCGAATTTTGAGCTTAAAGAGTTACTTCTTCCATCCTCAACCTCTCTTATCATCCTCCTAGCACGAGTTTGAAGATTATAGATCATTGGAGATTGGTGTTCAAGCCCCCGGTGTTGGATTTATTCAAGCTCTTCCTCGTTCTTCATTACCTTGAGGTAGGTGATTCTTCACCAAGTTAAGTAACATTCTGAAGGATGTTTTGATCATAATTTGGGATCATCTAGTCAGTTAAATTAGTAAGTAGCCGAACATCATGTGTAGAAGAGTATTTTCGATGTTTCAATACTTCTTCGTTGTACAAACTATTGAGCCTTTTAGTGTTTGAACTCCTAGCATATTCATGAAGCTTATAACCGATTATGACCAGTTTATGGAGATTATCAAGTTCTTATGTTTTTATACAATGGAATCATTCGTTTTGGGACATAGAATAAATGGAACTTAGGATACTTTCTTGAAGATCAAGATGAATTGTGGTGTTGTGATGATTATAAGTATCCTTGTATCTCGTAGTCATTTAATCCGTATAGATCTTTCGCAAACCGTATGAGCATGATATGCACGGAGATGACATGTATGAACACTGAAGATTTCATGAGTTTCATCACCATTAGATTAAGTCTACTGCCCAGTAGTAAACTTCCATGCACGATTACCACACGCTAAGATAGGCATATTAACGTGCGCTATCGGGAATGAGTAACGCAGGGTACGTTTGGTACGTAACGTACATTATGTCATCAGGCAGGTCAGTCGGCTGATCATAGAGGACTGTCAGTACATAGTTAGCGTATGCTAGACTTCGTTGTTTACGTATGCTAACAGGCAGGCTTAGCGCACGTTACGTAGAGTACGTTGCGCGCGCTAAGTAGTTCAGGCAGATTACATTTTTTTTAGAGCTTTCGTCCGTAGACCGGATTGTTAGACATTCATACGACTTGAGATGAATTCTATATTATTCTTTTATTAAGGTTCGAGCTTGCTATGTTGGGTACCAAATCGGATATTTGCGCCGTTTGTGCGGAAGCGTAAATAAAATTGCGGAAAATAAATCACACAAGGATTTATAGAGGTTCGGCTATTAACGAAGCCTACGTCCTCTCTCGATGTATCTTTTTCCTTAGGCTTAAGATCAAAACCTCTACGCCTCTCTTCTATCGGTCGAGGGATTACCGTTACAAGCTCGTCTTCTATCGGTCCGAGTAAAACCATTTTTCCTTTTCTATTGGATAAGGAATCAACCACTCTAGCTTTCTATGGGTACTAGATAAACCTCACTTAGATATCGATTGAGATTCTAACAATGCCGGATACTTGATCCTAATAACACCGAATCCAATCGATTCTTTTCTTTTACCTCTCTTGTATAATGTTGAATGTATAAACACTCAAACTAACAATATAAGCTCAATATTACAACAACAATGTAAGTATATGATTCTCAGATGTATATCTCGTTTGCTTGAAGTTGTTGTACTCAAACAATACCATAGGGATGGTATTTATAGGCATTTCCCATAAACTAGCCGTTGCTGGCTGTTTTGACTTGCTAGCGTGCACTAGCCTTCTTTTGTAGCGTGCGCTAGATATTTCGATTTGATCAAGAGCTTCGTTTCTTCTTTAGCGTACGTTATGCCTCCTTCCTTACGTACGTTATTTCACTTACTTAGCGTACGTTAACCATGATTGAGTAGCATGTGTTAACGTAATATATCCGTTGCCTTTCCTTGTCAAACTATCCATTTGATGCTTGACTTTGACTTCCTTTTCCCAACGTTCGGATTGACTAGATTCAAACAAATTAGCGTGCGCTAATCATACTGTGTAGCGTGCGCTAATGATGACTTCATTGCATACGTTATTCTGTGTTTGAATTCTTCCACAACAGTAACGTGGCTCGATAACGTGCGTTAATACTTATGTGTAGCGTGCGCTATCGTTCAGCTTTTCTTCACTACAGCTTACTTCGAAACTTGGCTGGGATGCAACTTACTCCGCGTTAGCATGCGCTAACTAATATGCCTTAGCGTGCGCTAATGCAGTCCAGATTGTAACTTTTTGCGACTTCGTCTGCTTCGTTGTTTTGCTTCGCCTCGATGTTGTTTTGTAGTTTAGCAACTTTAATCATCAAAACATAAATTAAATAATGTGTGGAATAAATATTCCAACAATCTCCCCCTTTTTGATGATTACAAAACAACTCTTGAATTGGATAATCTGTAAAAAATAATATATATATATTTCTACGAATCAAAGTTTTCGACTTTGATCGCTTCGTTAGTTTCTCCAATCCTTTTCTTTTTCGACTTCTTCATTTTTCAATTTTTCAACTCCTTCCTTCGTTTTAACTCCCCCTTTTTGTATACTTTCTTTTTCTTTTCGACTTCTTCGATTTTTCTCATTTTTATCTCAATTCATATCTTTCTCCCCCTTTTTGTTTTCATCAAAAAAATAACAAAAAATATAAAGGATACCAAATGAAATAAATATGCATGATACCAATTTATGCATTAATAAGGGTATAAACTCCCCCTGAAAATATTATTTCCTTCTCCCCCTTTGTAAATTATCATTTGTTAAAATTTATTTTTGGGGATCCAACCGATAGTTGGTTTTTCTTTTGAGACATAGACGATGTTTGAAACGTTTGTTCCTTTAGGAACCCAAATCCTTTTAGTTTTTATCGTCCGTCTTGGGCTTTTGCAGTTGGAAACATGATGCCCGATTTTTAAACACTTTTCGCAATGAGGTATATTGAAATTAACGGATTCGTTTTTCGAACGAGATTTGAATCCTAACCCCTCTTTATTTAGAGTATATTTTTGAACACATAACATTTGTTCAAATTTATCGTTGCCGCACGAAAATTTCTTTGTCAAAATTTTTAGTTCATCTTGAACTTTTAAAAGATCATTTTTCAAAATATTTTCATTTTCAAGGCATTTCGAATGATCAATTTCGACAAATTTCCCTTTTTCAAGTATTTTGGAATTTTCAATTTCCAAAGTTTTATATTTAAACTTGAGGGACTTAATTTCATTTAAAGCATTTTGATAGTCCGTATGTAATAATTCGAATGCTTCAAAAAGTTCGTCGTAGGAGTTACTTACTTGGCTTTCGACGTCGCTATCGTCGAATGAACTCCGGGCCATGAGCGCGAGATTATTTTGTTCAAGAAAATCTTCATCGGGATCTTCGTCGCTCCATGTTGCGATTAGAACCTCCTTTTGCTTTACTCGACAGTTCTTAGCAAAGTGGCCTGGTTTACCACATAATCGACAAGTGTTGTCGAATTTCTTAGGTTCGCCCGCTTGAATGTCCTTCTTTCTCCGGTTTAATAAGTGTTGGAACTTATTAATATTTTTGGCATAATATGCCATTTCTTCATCGCTTTCGTCCATCGGGGTTTCTTCTTACTTTTTCGACATTTTAGCCTTGAAGGCTATCGACCTCTCCTTCGGTTTCGGTTTGGCATTCCGAGATTTTAGAACAATCTCGTAGTTGATAAGAGAACCAACGAGAGCACTAAAATCGAGAGTATTTAAATCTTTGGATTCCATTATTGCCGTAACTGCACTGGCCCCATTCTCGAGGTAGTGATCGGAGAATTTTCTTTACTTTCTCACTACTCGAAAGTGGTTTTCCAAAACATGCTAATCCATTAGTGATGAACGAAAATCGGTCGAGCATAATCGAGATGGATTCGTCGTCCTTCATTTGGAATAATTCATAATCGTGAAGGAGCATGTTTATCTTCGTCTCCTTGACTTGAGACGTACCTTCGTGTGTTACCTCAAGCATTTTCCAGATTTCTTTGGCACTATCACACGATGATATCCGGTTGTGTTCTTCCGGATTTAAGGCACAATAAAGAAGTTGAGTTGCCTTACAATTGAAATGGTCGTTTTCCAATCGAGTCGTCATATTCTTCAAAATTTTTGCCGCATCGTTGGAATTCATTGGGATTTTTGGGCCAAGACAAATAACTTTCCAAAGTTCGATGTCGTAAGCTCGAATGAATATCGACATCTTCTTCTTCCAAGTCATGAAGTTCGCGCCATCAAAAAATGGTGGTCGGTTGAGAGCAAGGCCTTCGGCTGGAGAGATTTGAAACGCCATTTTGGATCTTCTCCTCGGATGTTAAGCCGCGTATTGGAGAACCGCTCCGATACCAATTGTTGGGTACCAAATCGGATATTTGCGCCGTTTGTGCGGAAGCGTAAATAAAATTGCGGAAAATAAATCACACAAGGATTTATAGAGGTTCGGCTATTAACGAAGCCTACGTCCTCTCTCGATGTATCTTTTTCCTTAGGCTTAAGATCAAAACCTCTACGCCTCTCTTCTATCGGTCGAGGGATTACCGTTACAAGCTCGTCTTCTATCGGTCCGAGTAAAACCGTTTTTCCTTTTCTATTGGATAAGGAATCAACCACTCTAGCTTTCTATGGGTACTAGATAAACCTCACTTAGATATCGATTGAGATTCTAACAATTCCGGATACTTGATCCTAATAACACCGAATCCAATCGATTCTTTTCTTTTACCTCTCTTGTATAATGTTGAATGTATAAACACTCAAACTAACAATATAAGCTCAATATTACAACAACAATGTAAGTATATGATTCTCAGATGTATATCTCGTTTGCTTGAAGTTGTTGTACTCAAACAATACCATAGGGATGGTATTTATAGGCATTTCCCATAAACTAGCCGTTGCTGGCTGTTTTGACTTGCTAGCGTGCGCTAGCCTTCTTTTGTAGCGTGCGCTAGATATTTCCGCCATCCAAGAGCTTCGTTTCTTTTTTAGCGTACGTTATGCCTCCTTCCTTACGTACGTTATTTCACTTACTTAGCGTACGTTAACCATGATTGAGTAGCGTGCGTTAACGTAATATATCCGTTGCCTTTCCTTGTCAAACTATCCGTTTGATGCTTGACTTTGACTTCCTTTTCCCAACGTTCGGATTGACTAGATTCAAACAACTTAGCGTGCGCTAATCATACTGTGTAGCGTGCGCTAATGATGACTTCATTGCATACGTTATTCTGTGTTTGAATTCTTCCACAACAGTAACGTGGCTCGATAACGTGCGTTAATACTTATGTGTAGCGTGCGCTATCGTTCAGCTTTTCTTCACTGCAGCTTACTTCGAAACTTGGCTGGGATGCAACTTACTCCGCGTTAGCGTGCGCTAACTAATATGCCTTAGCGTGCGCTAATGCAGTCCAGATTGTAACTTTTTGCGACTTCGTCTGCTTCGTTGTTTTGCTTCGCCTCGATGTTGTTTTGTAGTTTAGCAACTTTAATCATCAAAACATAAATTAAATAATGTGTGGAATAAATATTCCAACATGCTATGTTTATCGAAGGAGGCGGCCTTCGAGTGGTTGAGATCATCGGAGTGATTAGTTCTTGCCATCTTTGAGGCAAGTATCGTAAATTGTTAATATTGGTATTTTGAGCATACATGTGGTTTGTTCATGTTGTTGAACATGGGATTTACTTCGTTGAATTGTCATGATATTCGTTATCTAGTGTTTGTATGTTCATGTTGATGGACATAGCGATTTTGCATATATCTATGCATGAGTTGTGTTTGTGTATGTTGTACGATCTATGCTGAGGGCGCTGCATCGGATGTCCACCTCGTGTTGGTCCGACGGGATCATCTTGGGATCTAGGCTGAGGGTGCTGGATCATTGGACGGGTTTTTCCACCTCATGTTGGTCCGACGGGATCATCTTGAGATCTATGCTAAGGGAGCTGGATCATTGGAATATCCATGATGTGTTGATGGAATCTTTGGATTCGCATTGTCGGATTCCGGTAGCGGAAGTCCATGTGGTGTATCTTGTTATGTATTATTGATGCATATTCGATTTGTTTAATATGATACTTGTACTAGCATCGTTTTGCTAACCCCTTCGGGGGTGGACATTTGTTTAATGTCCAGGTAGCCGAGGAGCGGGGAAACAGCCACAGTACCGACGTGATGACGATGGGGCTCAATGATGTTTGTTGTTTCTTTTTATTGTCTTATTGGTTCATTTTCAGTACTCGAGTACACGTGTATTATTAATAGCATTTCGATATGGTTGTATTAATTAACTCGTTGGATCAGTTGGAACTGGTTTTGTAATTTGAATTTCTGTGGTATTGTTGGATTATTTTCACATTTCTTTTAATTAGCCTTGTAAATCCTTACTTAAAGGGTTTATGCCGCTGTAATTATTCCGAATATCTCGGGGTGTTACAACCCTGACCCCCAAAACCATAACCGCGACCGAACCGGTCTCAGTCCACCCACCTTCGCCGCGCTGGCAATAGCCATGCGCTGCAATCGCCGCTACCGCCGAGGCCTCTGCCTTTTCCACCGAATTGGTGGGTGTGTGTGAATTTGAGTGTCTCTGTGTGTGTGTGTGTGTATGCATGTGTGTGTGTGTGTAAGGTGTTTGTGTGGAATCGGTATGTGTGTGTGCTTGTGTGTTAGAGAGAGAGTTTTAGAGAGAGGCTTGAGAACAGTAGAGAGAGAGTTGAGAATAGAAGAAGAACGTTAGTGCAATTGAGAGTGTCGGCCGATCGGTTGGGCAAAGGTTTTTTATACCCAATTTCTTTTAAGGTTCTTCAATTTAATCCCCAAGTTTCAGACCCTCTCAAATTGACCCCAAATCAGTTTTCAGGGTATACTAATTTCAGCCTCTAATTTTCAGTCTCTTCATTCTTGCCCATCGTTATAATTATTCCGATTAGCCCCAAGCTGCACTACAATTTCTACAATTTCAGTCTCTTTCGGCCAAGCTTTTAACTTGTTGACATTTTTAATTACTATTATTATTCACTTACAATTTAATTGCTCAGTCATATAATAATAATAATTTTCTATTATTATTAATTGTAGATAATAACAAGAATTTACGGGGCCTAGAATTGTCGATTCAAGCATTTCATCACATTCAAGTTCAGAACTGCAATTTTATCCAGGTGTGGGGATTTATTACGCTTTTGTTTATTTTAATTGCTTTATATATTGTCTCGTATGTGCACGTGAAATCAGTCAGAAGCACTTAAATATGCAACCAGTCAGAAGCACTTAAATGTGCAACCAGTCAGAAGCACTTAAATGTGCAATCAGTTAGAAGCACTTAAATGTGCAAACCAGTCAAAAACACTTAATTGTGCATAAAGCCTTCGGGCTAGCCGACGGGCTTCAGAATTTATCAGTCATGTTATTTATACTTGCTAATATATTTAGTAATTAACGTAAACATATTGCGTACTCTCCACACTGAGCGAGTTGGAAGCTCACCCCACTATTTACCCCCTTTCAGGTTGAGGAGCTCGATGTGACATGCGCTTGAGTGTGGGATTATCATGCTGATGATCAAACATTTATTTGTTAAATGTTATTTCTCTAAGATTATATTTTTGAACAATGTTCGACTTGTTTTAATTTCACTTCGAAGTATGTTTTTATTTAATGGTGACTTGGGATTATTACTTGCGATTATTAAGTTCGTCTTTTTTTTTTAAAATGCATTTCCGCTGCAAAAAAAATTCCCATTTATTCTTCCTAAAATTAGAAGAATTTTATATTTTAGAAAAGTGGTCGCTACATAAGTGGTATCGGAGCGGGTCTAAGGTTTTGTAGACTCGTTAAAATAGTTTCTTTTTATAAACTGAAATTTCATTTTCGCAAGTAGTCAAATATTTTTAGCAATTATGATCATCCACCTGTACCGCTCCACGTCGACTCCAAGGTACATTAAGTTATGATTATTCATTATGTGATAAATGCAGTTTTCCAGATGAACCATGACTCATGTATTACAGATGCATTTTCAGTCTATTTTGTACATAAGAATTTTAAGATAAAGTATTTGGGCATGAAATTATTTTCTTATAAATTCATAAGTATATGTGTGACATGCGTAAATCATCATTGCTAGAAATATTTGGTTCTCAACCTATAGATGCAATGTAACTCCCCATCCTATTTTCTCCCTCTCGTTGGGTAAGTACTGAAGGATCATTGCGTGTGGTATACCTTAGGATAATGGCAACTCGTGGACGTGGACGCCCAACTAACTGAGGTGCAGATAATATCGGTGGTCAGAATGCCAACCTTAGTGGTGGTGACGGAGGTCAGGATAACCACAACAATAACGTGCCAGCTCCTAATCAGGCACAAGTTGTGCAACAGTTCCGGCGTTTCACCCCACCAACATTCAACGGTCGAGAAGGACCTGCTTTTGTTGACGAATGGTTCATGTCGCTCGAGCGCACCTTTGAACTCATTGGGTGCACTGATGCGCAAAGAATTCTTTGCGGCCAATACCAAATGGTGGAGGATGCTGGACACTAGTGGATAAGTTATTGGCATTTGAGGCCGGCAGCTGAGCGTGCTGCATTGACTTGGGATCGATTCAAGGAAATAGTGATGGAATAGTACTACCCACAACATTACCGAGAGAAGATGGAGAGAGAGTTTTGGAATCTCGAACAATGAGGGATGACGGTTGAAGAATATGAGAGGAAATTCAACCAAATAAGCTTCTTTGTGGAGCACATGGTGGATACAGACCGGAAGAGGGCCCTTAAGTTCCGGAGTGGTTTACGCCCGAGTATTCGTCACATCGTGGCTGGTCATGGGATTCTACCGTATATGGAGACAGTGTTTCGAGCTCAAGAGGTTGAGGCTAGTCACAATTTGGATCATCAACAGTCAACTAAGCCTAGTACCGGTAAGAGGCATTGGAATGGGAACCAAAATAAGGTCGTGGTTTCTAATAAACAAGCAAAGGTTGATCAAAGGTTGCGACCGAAGCCTCAAACCAGTAAGCCAGAGTGCTCGAAGTGTGGTAAGAATCATGGCGGGGAGTGTTGTATGGAAAAGGTGTCTGCTACAGATGCAAGGAGCTAGGACATGCATCTTCAAACTGTCATCTCCAAAGGGCCAAAGGTGAAGGTTCTGGAGGAAAATCTCGTATTTATTCTTTGACCCAAAACGACGCAGATGAAAATCCCAGTACGGTGTCAGGTATGCTTATGATCTCTAATGTGCCTGCTTTCGCTTTATTTGACACTGGTGCCACACATACCTTTATGTCTGCAAAGTTTTATCATGCTATTGTTCATAGAAGCATTAGAAGTGTTGAGTCTCTTGAGGTTAGCTTACCTTCAGGAAATACGATCATCACTAATACAATGATTGACAAGAATATTGAGATAGGAGGTAGAGAATTTGACGCTAGCCTGTATTTAATTAACTCGATGGATTTTGACGTGATCCTTGGTATGGACTGGCTCGATAGATATGATGCCGATATAAGATGCCGTGAGAAGAAGGTAACATTGAGGTGTTCGGAAGGCGAGTCGATCACCTTTTATGGTACTAAGAGTAGGATAGTACCCAAAGTAATCAGTGCTATGAAAGCACTAAGAAGTCTAAAGAAGGAGCAATGTCAGAGTTACTTGGTGAGTTTGGTCGACACCCGTACTAATGAGGTGTCCCCTACAGACGTACCTATAGTACGGGAGTTTTTGGATGTGTTTCCAGAAGATTTACCGGGAGTCCCACCCGACCGACAAGTGGAGTTTAGTATTGATTTGGTCCCTGGGGCGGCCCCAACATCCAAAGCGCCATATAGAATGGCTCCGAGGGAACTTCAAGAATTGAAGATCCAAATTCAAGAGTTGCTGGAGCTCCGATTTGTTTGTCCTAGTGTGTCACCGTGGAGTGCACCAGTGCTGTTTGTAAGAAAGAAGGATGGGTCACTTCAGATGTGTATAGATTACCGAGAGTTGAATCGACTCACGGTGAAGAATAAATACTCGCTGCCTAGAATCGAGGATCTATTCGATCAGTTGAGGGGAGACGGGACCTTTCCGAAGATCGATTTGCGGTCGGGGTACCACCAATTGAAGATTAGGGAGTGTGACATTCCCAAGACGGCTTTCAGGACCCGTTATGGACATTTTGAATTTGTAGTGATGCCATTTGGTCTGAGTAATGCACCAGCAGTCTTTATGGATTTGATGAACAGGGTATTCCAACCTTACTTAGATAAGTTCGTGATCATCTTCATAGATGATATCTTGGTGTATTCCAAGGACAAGGAACAACACCAAGAGCATTTGAGGGTTACATTGGAGATACTTCGCAAAGAGAAGTTGTATGCCAAGTTCAAGAAATGTTAGTTTTGGTTAAACAGAGTTGGATTCCTTGGACATGTGGTGACCTCAAAAGGAATTGAGGTAGATCCCGATAAGGTTGTAATAGTGAGTAGTTGGGGAGTACCCAAGAATGCGAGCGAAGTTCGTAGCTTTCTGGGCCTAGCTGGCTATTATAGAAGATTTATTGAAGGATTTTCTAAAATCGCCACTCCTATGACCCAATTAACAAGGAAGGGCGTGAGGTTTGAATGGAGTGAGAGGTGCGAGGAAAGTTTTCAAGAGTTGAAAAGGAGACTAACCTCGGCACCAGTATTAACGATTGCTGATCCGACGGATGACTTTGTTATTTATAATGATGCTTCAAAGCAGGGTTTGGGTTGTGTTTTGATGCAACATGGTAAAGTAGTAGCCTATGCATCGAGACAGCTTAAACCGCATAAGTTGAACTATCCGACGCATGATCTGGAGTTGGCTGCTGTAGTACATGCGCTGGATATTTGGCGTCACTATCTCTATGGGGGAAAGTGTGAGATATATACGGACCATAAAAGTTTGAAGTATCTTTTCACACAGAAGGATCTTAAAATGAGATAAAGGCAATGGTTAGAACTAGTGAAGGACTATGATTGTACCATTCATTACCATTCGGGTAAGGCTAATGTGGTAGCCGATGCCTTGAGTCGAAAGACTAGGGGCGAGTTAGCTTGCTTGACCGATCAGGAGAGTTTGATAAAGGAGTTCTCCGAGTTGAGGATTGAGGTAGTTGAGTCTCCAAAGAGTGCAAAAGCAATCTTATCATCTTTGGTCTTGCAACCAAACTTGAGGGATAAGATTAAGGAGGCTCAACCATGTGATAAGTTCTTGTGCAAGATGAAAGATCGGGCACAAGATGGGAGTATTGAGAAATTTGTCGTTGCTTCAGACGATGTTTTGCCTTATGATGGGAGGTTATGTGTTCCTAAGGATCCATCCCTTAGGAAGCAAAATCTTGAAGAAGCTCACAGTGCACCATACTCCGCTCACCCAGGAGGTACAAAGATGTACCACGACCTGAAGAAGTTCTTTTGGTGGAGAGGAATGAAACGGGACATTGGTGTATTTGTAGAAAGGTGTATGATATGTCAGCAGGTGAAGGCAGAACACCAACGGCAAGGAGGTTTACTCCAACCATTGAAAATCCCATAATGGAAATGGGAGCATATCACAATAGATTTTGTGGTTGGTTTGCCACGAACAGTGAGGAAGAACGATGCTATCTAGGTGATAGTAGATCGCTTGACGAAGTCATCTCAATTTCTACCTGTGAGGATGACTTATAGTATGGAACAATATGCACAGATTTATATTCGGGAGATTTTGTGGCAAGATGGTGTTCCAGTGTCAATCATATCGAATAGAAATCCGTAATTTACGTCAAAATTTTGGAAGAGCCTTCAGAGTGCATTAGGCACTAAGTTGAATTTCAGTAGTGCATATCATCCGCAAACCGACGGTCAATCTGAACGGACTATCAAGACACTTGAAGATTTGTTGAGGGCATGTGTTCTTGATACTGGTGAGAATTGGGAGAATATTTTGCCGTTAGTAGAGTTTGCTTATAACAATAGTTACCAAGCGACTATACAAATGGCCTCGTACGAGGCTCTCTACGGAAGGAAATGTCGATCGCCTCTTTATTGGAGTGGGGTTGGAGAAGGAAAGATTTTGGGTCCAAAATTGATCGAGCAGACTGTAGAGAAGATAGCCGAGATCAGAAGCAGAATTAAGACTGCCCAGGATCGTCAGAAGTCTTATGCTGATAAGCGAAGGAATGATATCCAATTTGAGATTGGAGAGAAGGTGTTCTTGAAGGTAGTGCCGATGAAGGGAGTGATACGATTCGGTAAAAAGGGAAAGCTACAGCCTCGTTATATCGGACCTTTTGAGATTTTGGGTCGTGTTGGTGACCTTGCTTATCGTTTGGCACTGCCGTTGGAGTTATCAGGAGTGCACAATGTCTTTCACGTCTTTATGCTGAGAAAGTAGATACATGATCCTGATCACATATGCAATTTCAAAGAGTTGCACATAGTCAAGAACCTGAATTACACTACACCATATATGGCTTTCAACAACATTTTTTTTGATGTTACAAGCAAAAGTGTAGCCTTAGATGCCTTAAAATTGGTCAAATTTGATTTAAGGCTACATATTTTTCTAACGTTATTATTGATATAAATTAGTGTTACCGTAGACCAAATTGAATATCTACGCTAACATAAAATTTGGTGTAGCCGTTGCTATTTAGAAGAAGTGTAACTAAACACTAAAAGAAATAGGCGGACTTGCTAAAATATTTTAGGCGGTCCAAATAAATTATTTTCAACTATAACGACCTAATTTTTAAGGTATTTTATGAATCGTCCTAATAGGAGGGAGTAATGTAAGAGAGATGAGCATTAAATAAAAGGAAATATTGGTACTTTGATCATTAAATTGGAGAAATAATTATCTTTCTTAAAACATGTGAATAGTCAAAAAGCGACAGTTATTTTGGACCAGATTGAGTAATTATTTATTTTAGCTCCTTTTCTATATGAACATATCTAGCTAATTATTATGTTATCATTAGAAATATATCATTCTTTGATTAGGGAGATGGCGGCTCATGATTTCTACACGAGTGAGGAACCGGTTCATGATTGGAAAGCCCAATCCCCAACTACTAAATTGCCTGACAACACTAGTATAATAAACATCACAGACTTCGGTACAATTTACTTCAGTTGTGTATATTAGTGAAGTAAAAAACAAAAAAACAACTTCGCTTTCAATTTACTGAAGTAAAACACCCACGTTGACTTCAGTAAATGGTATCATACTAAAAAGCACTACTACAAAAACACCTTTTACTGACACTTTTGTTCGGACACTTTACCAAAAGTGTCAGTAACTTCCGACATTTAATCTATTTTTTGACTTTAATATAAATGTGTGAAAATTCACTGACACTAAAGTATTAGTAATTTAAATATCAAAATTGCTAATATTTTAATATCAAAAATTAAAAAAAAAAACGCTAAATCATGATTTGAAACTAAAAAAGACCATCTCATTTCATTCCTTACACATCTAAACCCTAGTAGTCGATTCTGCTCCTCATCCTGGTAGTCTCATTTCCTTTTCAGCACTCATTTCAGCTCGCCGACTACAACATCCAGAAGGAGTCGACTCTCCACCTCATCCTTCGCCTTCGCAGTGGCGCTAATAAGCGTAAGAAGAAGACCTACACCAAGCCGAAGAAGACTTCACCTCGTAGTTTCTAATTTTTTTCGCTCGCAGTATTTTCGAACGGAAGTCAGGTTGCCGGCCCTCTGGTGCCTGTCTGAGTGAGAGGCGCCTCTCTGGAGACTACTGGGAGTCCCGCGTCACTTTCCCCTCATTTTATTTTCGATTTACTGTTGTGAATTTTGTGTTTTTTTATTTTCCCTAAAAATAGGGTTCGTCGCCAGTTTCATATCTGATTTGTAGTCTTTGTGGTTGTGTGTTTTTAGGAGTTTCATTTGGCTTGTGATGGCTAACCCCACTGAGCTACCGGATTTGGTCCGCCGCCTAGTTCTGGGCCACCACCGGCCGAAGTCTCCAAAGCCATTGGACATCAAAATACGAAGAAGTGATGGCATCTCTAAGGTATGCTATATTTCCCTGCATCTACTTGACCATTGTTCTCCAAAGAGTTATATAGAGTCTCATCACGTAAATATGCAAAGTGATTTTTGATGGCTAAAGTATAGACAATAGTTGACATGTGATGGTGTTTATGACAAAGCTAAATATTTTTTTCCATTAATCATATTTTTTTATGCAGAATTTGATAAAGTGTTCCTTGTAGTCATGAAATCTATTGTTCTTTTTTCTGAAATTTTCGTTGATATATGATGATTTGTGAGTGTGCGAAGGTAGGCTCAAGCGTCTATTCTGCTCGTGAGGCCGCTGGACGACACGGCATTTTCGTTCAAATATAGTCCGGCCGTACTGTTTTCATTGATATATACACGAGATTTTCACTGTCATCATGAGAATCATTTTTTTGTAATCTGAGTTTGCATTTTTTTATTTAATTGAGAAAGAGAAAGAAAGATGAGTTTCAGAGAGGAGGGAGAAAATGAAAGGGCTGATATGAGGAAGCCATTTTTGCACACAGGAAGTTGGTACTGTATCGGTATGGGCTCCAGGCAGTCTAGTTTGACGAGCTCTGCTCAAGCCATTTGAGGTGGTTTTGGTGTTATTATTTGCTTGACAGAGGTTGATGTTTGTTGTATTTCGTGATTTGTCTGATAATATGTTTGAGGGAGACATACCCTTCTCTATCTCCAAGCTTAAGCAGCTTGAACTATTGTAGGTCGTAATTGTAGTAGTATTATTTAATATTTACTTTAGCCCCCTCAAAAATTCTAGAGAAGTTTAACTTATGTGTTGATAATGTTCCATCAGGAACTTGAAGAACAACCACCTGATCGGTCCGATCCCTTCTACACTAACATAAATTCCAAACCTGAAGACTCTGTAGGTACGATTCTGCATTATTATTATTATTATTATTATTATGATTTATGATTTATTTACTAATACAAGTTGAGTCGGTTGGTCTTATACTGATGTAACTTTTGGTTTCTTGTTTATGGCTCCATGTGATCTTGCTCGAAACCAGCTTATAGAGGAGATACCTAGACTGTTATACTGGAATGAAGTCCTGCAATATCTGAGTGAAACAAATTCATTAAATTGCCAATATATGGTAATTAGTAACAAAAATCCTTGTCATTTCTTACTTTAATAACATGTTGGTGCATTTATCATATTTCCCATCCTGCAGTGGTCTACAAGGAAATATGTTAACAGGAACACTGTCCCCTGATATGTGCCAACTGACTGGCCTTTGGTGTTTGTAATTGATCTTGCTTGTTTCTTCCGTGTAACTCGACTGTTTTTTTAACTGTGAATCCAATCGGGCAAGCTTTATATTCTCTCTGATTTTGCTCTGCAGTGATGTTAGGAGAATTAACCTTACTGGAACTATATCAGACAACATTGGAAACTGCACAGGCTTTGAGATATTGTAAGTCATTTAGGTACACCTTTTTTTCTTCACAATTCAGCTCTAAAATGTGAACATTTTGGTTTCAGGGATATTTCTTACAACCAAATAACCGGGGAGATACCATATAATATTGGCGTCTTACAAGTAGCTACTCTGTAAGTTTACTTTATCAATGGTTTAATCAACGCATGAATGTGTATGGTGAACCAAGTCTTGCAAACAGCCTAATATGTTTGCATTTACAACTCCAAAATTGTTTTAGCTTAATATTCTTTTAGTGTTGAGGAAGGGAATTGTTTTTGCCATAGGATGGTTTCGTTTGGACAGATCGTTACAAGGGAATATGTTAACTGGAAATATTCCTGAGGTGATTGGTCTAATGCAAGCCCTTGCTGTCCGGTAAGTAATGCATGTTCTTATTAAATATTTTGTTACTAGAGTGAATTCAGTATGTCTAAAAATCTTAAAAATTGTGTGCACTTTTGTGTTTTGTTCCCAGGGATTTAAGTGAAAATCATTTATTTTGCAATGGAGGATTATTTGGTTTCCTTAGTTCAAGCGACAGGATGACAATGAGTTGGGTCTGCTTGCAATCTCTAATGGGCATGATGTTTCCAGTTACTTACAGAAGCACCTGTTAGGCAACATCTTGAAAGAGGTAGCGTGCCCTTAAAATTTCTCTATTTCAAGATTACTACTAGAACGCCATTGCACAACATTATTTCATTGGAATGTTTTTTTATTTGAACTCTGAAAACATTTGTCATCCTTTGTGATTATGTTCACCTTATACTCTGTATAATTCACATGAAACAACCGGACTTTTGGACTGATACTGAGAGTGCAATTAAGAGGGCTTATGGAACAACTGATAACGATTTACTTGAACAATCTCTTCACTTGGGGAAAGGAGATTCCACTTTAGTTACTGCCAATCAATGGTCAAAACCTTTTTGTTGCAAATTTAGGAGATTCTCGAGCTGTCATAAGCAAAAGAGGTGTGGCTGAGCAGCTATCAGTTGATCACGAGCCGAGCAAGGAGAAGAAGATTAGTAAAAGCAAGGGCATTTTTGTTTAAAATCTGATAGGTATTATGATAAATGATTTTAGGAATGAACTTCTCAAGTTTATGAGTTTCCATAAATCTGAAGTTCTCATTTTCAATCGTTTTCTTCCTGCTTACGTTCTTGTTACAACCTCGAGGTGTGAAACCAATGCCAAGTTGAAAAAAGGGTATAGAACAAGCAGGGTCATTGAAAGTACAGAAAGATGTGGGGACGATTCTGGTTGGAGGTATGATGTTATATTATTTCTGATGTCGCTTTTTTTTAATTTAATTTAATGGGGTGGATGTAGTAGAACTATTCAACACAGTTAAGCTGGGTATGCAATTGAGATAACGTTATACACTTGATTTTGGCAGTGAAAAAGATTAGAATAGTACCAAGGCGAAAACTCAAGAGTACATATTCACAATGAAGTGCCATCTATTTAAGTACTATACCAACGTCTTTGATCATATTCAATAGGTTCCCTCTCTCTCTAGTGTCTTATTTAAGTAAATTCTACTTTTTATTTTCAATATTTTGGAGGGTGAAATTTGAGGATTTTCTGGTCAACTTATATTTGATTTTTAAACATAATACTACCCTCTCCATTCTATAAACTGAGTCTATAACAGATGAGGTATACCACAATGACTCCTTTGGCATATCAAAATCAAAGGAGATAAATGTTCAAGTAAGAACATATGTGAATATTTTGGGGCCCAACACTTGTTCTAGCTGCTCAACTTGGTTATCAGGTTTCAGGATTTCAGTTTTCTTTTTACCCATTCATATTGCCTGTAAGTTTTGAGTAATATGTATTCTTCGGTATACTAAGCAGTTTATTCTACCTTATGTAAATGCTCAGGGAGTCTATGCTACCATATGCAGAAAAGGTTTAACATTGATTTTGCAGTTTATCTTACCCTATACTTTATCATCTCTTTCTTATGAAATTCAACTATCTCCTTCTTAACATAATGTGACATATCCTCATTCTTCTTACCAGTGAGCGTATATATATAGTCAAGAAGAGTATATTACAGAGCAACCAAAATCGAAGTCTTCAGCATCACCATCCTTTCAAGTTGCTGATCAGTACATGGCGGACCTAACTGCTAAGATCAGGGCTCAACTTCAACAAGAGATGGATGAAAAACTTGACCAAAAAGTTCGAGAAATGATGAAAATGTTGGCCGAGAAGAATCCAGATTTGAACTTAAAGATTGATGACTTTCAGAAATCAGTCGAGGAGTCCTATGGCGGTGACAATGTCACTCCTTGACTGATCTAATCATTTTATATTATGCTAGCTAAGTGACTCAAGTAGTTTTGTTATATTTGTGGATTGCGATCGTAACTTGTTCTTAGCTATTATGGATTGAATATTAGTAGTCATGTATTTTGGATGTTGTTATGGTTGACATTGTTTTAATGGTATTGACTGTTTTATGGTAATATTTATTTCCAATATAACATTTTGGTTTTTAGCATGAAAAATGTTGGTAAAAACCTGCAAAAATGTAGACATAGACTGTAATTTATAATTCTTTCTGTTGGCAAAATATAAAAATTGTGTTGGCAAAGATTAAAAGTATGTTGGCAAAAGTTAGAACTGTTCATATATAAGTGTAGCCATAATATTAAAGTTGTTGGTAAAGATGTGAAAATGTTTCACAATTTTATGTTACATTAGACCTCATGAGTGTTGGCATAGGGCTACGGCTACACAAATCTTTGTGTCACCAAATATATAAAAGTGTGGCCTTAAGTCTACAACAACACAAAATCTAGTGTAGCCAGAGATAATAAAAGTGTTGGCATAGGGGTCTATTGCTACACTTTTTTAACGTGTTACCAAAAAAAAGAAAAGTGTTACCTTAGACCCCTATGGTTGCGGCCGTTTTTTTAACACTTTCGAATTTGGTCAAAGTGTAGCCATAGCTTGTTTTTCTACCTTCAGCAACACTTTTTAGACTTTTGAACATGGTTTTTCAGGTGTTGCTGAAACCCATATATGGTGTAGTGTTATGAGGAAGTACCTACAGCTGTTTTGGAGCGTAAGGTACATCAGTTACAAAATAAAGAGGTTAAATTGGTAAAAGTTCAGTGGAGTCGTCACGGACCAAATGAGGCAACTTGGGAACGTGAAGAAGAGATCCGTTCTAAGTATCCAACAATCATTTTCCAAGGTACGTAACTTAATTTTCGAGGACGAAAATTTGTTAAAGGGGGGTAGGTTGTAACGCCCCGATTTCGCATATACATTTATTATGAATTATAGAAAATATGTCCAATTTTATTAAATTAATGCCCGAGTAATTTTATCATTTAATCTAGTTTTATTTCATGATCATGCAAATCCATTTACGTCATTTTAATTCATGTCAAGTCATGCGATTCGTTCGTTTCATTTCTCATTTTATTTCATGGTTTCATCTCGTCATTTCTAGGCCCGAGTCAAATTTTAAATAATATTAATTATGCCCAAAATATATTTAGCTTATTACTATAATAATTATTATTGTGAATAATAATATTTCTATTATTATAGTTATCATTATTATTTTAGTTTCATGTAAGCCAACTATTTAATTAGTGCAATATTATTATTATTCTTATTATTAATATTAATATTATTGTCTATTAATTTAATGGCCCAAGTCTTTTCTTAGCCCAATTCAGATTTTCAGTCCTAAACCTAAGCCCACACAACTTTTCTACCCTAAACCTAATTTTGTATATAGTATAAATACCGTATTGTATACACAGAACACATAAATATATTATTTTTCATCCTCTCCTGCAAGTCGGCCGATCTGTCCCCATTTCTCCATTCCTGCAGGTAATCAAAATATTTTTCTCATGTCCCTCCCCTGTATCTTCACTTTGATGTTTACGTTTAAGAAGAATCTTCAACTTTTCATTACAAATCTCCCAAAGACTATACTATTGATTCAATCACACATAATACCAGCCCCAGTTTTTGTCATAATAAACTTCATTATCCTTATTGGCCTGAACCGAACCATCATCCCCGACTCACTGCCCATTTTATGTTTCAGGAATACCATCCCGTCGCCGCTGCAAGCCATCACCACCAAGAAAAAAAAGAGAAAAACGATTGAAATCATCAAACCCCAAACATGAAACTGAAATTTCAAGCTAACCGAACAAATATCTTAGCCACAATCCAACCTGCGGCCGAACTTCAAACCCGCAGCCCAAACCCAAATTAATTCCAGCCAGACCCTGACCCCCAAAACCAGTACCGCGACCGAACCCGTCTTAGTCCACCCACCTTCATCGCGCCGGCAACAGCCATGCGCTGCAATCACCGCCACCGCCGAGGCCTCTGCCTTTTCCACCGAATTGGTGGGTGTGTGTGAATTCGCGTGTCTCTGTGTGTGTGTGTGTATGCATTTGTGTGTGTGTGTGTTCAGTGTTTGTGTGGAATCGGTGTGTGTGTGTGTGTGTGTGTGTGTGTGTGTGTGTGTGTGTGTGTGTGTGTGTGCTTGTGTGTTAGAGAGAGAGTTTTAGAGAGAGGCTTGAGAACAGTAGAGAGAGAGAGAGAGATAGAGAGAGTTGAGAATAGAAGAAGAACGTTGGTGCAATTGAGAGTGTCGGTCGATCGGATGGGCAAAGGGTTTTTATACCCAATTTCTTTTAGAGTTCTTCAATTTAATCCCCAAGTTTCAGACCCTCTCAAATTGACCCCAAATCTGTTTTCAGGGTATACTAATTTTAGCCTCTAATTTTCAGTCTCTTCATTCTTGCCCCAGTATGGTTATAATTATTCCAGTTAGCCCCAAGCAGAATTATAATTTCTACAATTTCAGTCTCTTTCGGCCAAGCTTTTAACTTGTTGACATTTTTAATTACTATTATTATTCACTTACAATTTAATTGCTCAGTCATATAATAATAATTTTCTATTATTATTAATTGTAGATAATAACAAGAATTTACGGGGCCTAGAATTATCGAGTCAAGCATTTCATCACATTCAAGTTCAGAACTGCAATTTTATCCAGTGTGGGGATTTATTACGCTTTTGTTTATTTTAATTTCTTTATATATTGTCTCGTATGTGCACGTGAAATCAGTCAGAAGCACTTAAATGTGCAACCAGTTAGAAGCACTTAAATGTGCAACCAGTCAGAAGCACTTAAATGTGCAATCAGTCAGAAGCACTTAAATGTGCAAACCAGTCAGAAGCACTTAATTGTGCATAAAGCCTTCTGGATAGCCGACGGGCTTCAGAATTTATCAGTCATGTTGTTTATACTTGCTAATATATTTAGTAATTAACGTAGACATATTGCGTACTCTCCACACTCAGTGAGTTGGAAGCTCACCCCACTATTTACCCCTTTCAGGTTGAGGAGCTCGATGTGGCATGCGCTTGAGTGTGGGATGATCAAGCTGATGATCAAATATTTATTTGTTAAATGTTATTTCTCTAAGATTATATTTTTGAACAACGTTCGACTTGTATTAATTTCATGTCGAAGTATGTTTTTATTTAATGGCGACTTGGGATTATTACTTGTGATTATTAAGTTTGTCTTTTTTTTTTAAAATGCATTTCCGCTGCAAAAAAAATCCCATTTATTCTTCCTAAAATTATAATAATTTTATATTTTAGAAAAGTGGTCGCTACAATAGATGGTTGTGGAGATTATATGTGGGGCCAAGAGAATGTTACCAAGAATGGCGTCGATATCGGTATTGCTACTGTATTGCAACAAGTAGCGACACAGATGACTCAATTCAACCCAGACGGCTCAACGTAACACATATATGATTCAGAACGTCAAGGCAAATCTATGGCTCCGAGAAGTAGTCCGTATGAATCCCCCTCGATTTGCTGGTGCTGCGAATGCATTAGGTTAGGATGGTTGGATTTTTCAGTTGGGAGGGATATTCAAGATAGTTGATCGTTCCGAAGGTCAGAAGGTGCCTATCGCTCAGTACCTTCTTGACAAAGATGTTGTTTATTAGTTGGCTGCTATGCTAACACTTCATTCTCGTTGTTTTGGTTTCGGGGAAGAAACCTCTTTTAAAGGTGATATGGTGTAATACCAATATTTTTTTTGGCTTCCGTCTACTTATGACCTTGTGTTGTTTTTCGCCTTTGCCATTCGAGCGAGGTTTGATATTAGTCCGGATTAATTAGTTTATTGTTATGACTTTTCCGAGTTCGGTGCGATTCCCGTAAACCCTATGCGAATGAACATCTTGTAGTAAACTTCGGCGTTGTTGTTCAATCGTTGTTGCTTTGATCATTGTTCTTCGATCATAGTTGTTCGTTGCATTTTGTTGTCGCTCTAGCGTAGCGAATTTGGACTATAGCGGTTCTATAGTTCATGAGGTTTGTTGTGAGCTGTCATCAACAGATAACGGGTGTTATATAGGTTTATATATGTTTATTGTTTCATGTTTTATGTTTCGGGACGAAACTTATTTTTAGTGAGGTAGAGTGTAATACCCATGATTTTGGCGTCCGAATATCTTTAATTATTTACCGATTCGAGATGATATGTGGTGCCTGTATTTATGTGATCATATGTCGTGCCTTGTTATGTGATTGTTTTTTAGTTGGATCGTTGGTGTTGTCGAGGAGTATCATTGTTGTGCATTTAGGTCGACTTTGTAAGATCACTACCGGCACTCATAAAGTCTAAAATTTTGAAACTTTACAATGTTATTGTAATGTCCGGATAATTAATGTGTATTTTACCTATATTCGAACTTGTGACATTTGATTATGCGGTATGATTAATCGAAGTGTGTTTTCTCGTATTCGTATTCCTATGTTCATGAGTTTCCATACATGCATGCATGCATCTGCACTTCATAATTGTAATACCCGGAATTCCTACTACTGTTTTTTAATGTTATTTTATCCGAGTTATGCTATACAGCGTGGAATCTGTACAGTATGGATAAAATAAATGAAGGAATGAGACATCTGTATTAGTATAATTGTCGTACTTGGTCGACAATTGCATTTAAGGATATAGTGTGTCGTGTATACGTGTTCGGTATATTGAGACAACAAGCAAGATCTGTGTAAATGGCTAAAGCACATAGCCCTTAACGTACGTTAAGTTTAGAAGATAACATACACTAAAATGCTAAGTGTTGCGTACGCTATGTATAACGCATTACGTACGTAACGAGGGGAATCAGACAGGATCAGGCTATGGCCGACATGTGGGTCCCGTGGTCGGCAGCTTTCGGCGAAGAACGTGGGCGAGTCAACTAGGTATTATGTACGTTATAAAGAGCATATTATGTACATAATATGAGTATATACTGTAGCAAGTCAACGTACGTATTACGTATGCTATGGAACGAGTGTAACGTACGTAATCAATCGAACAAAACAAGTCAGTGAGTTTTGGAATGATGTTACGCATGCTATGAAGGACCGGTAGCGTATGCAAGGAAGCATTACGTACGTTAATGTTGATTGATAACGTACATAATGGCTGTGCAGATTATAAAATAAGGATTGGTTCCTCATTTCTTCACGAGAGAAAAACCATTCCTTCCTCCAAACTTCGTCCCTCTGTACATGAAAGTGAGATTTAACCTCTTCTAACTTGGTTATAAGCTTGGAAGCATGGATTTGAGGCTTGAATATGAAAATATTGATGATTCTTGAAGAGTTTAATTGTGTTATTTATGTTCTTGAGGTATGTTGATGAACTCTACACCTTGAATTCAGATTTTTATGCTATTATTGATGAATGATTCGTATGGAGATGATTATGGTGTTGTTGTTACAATTCTTGAGGTTATGTGAATTGTATGTTGAAGGATACGATGATTTATGTCTTCCGTTATGTTATTTGTTATAAACATGATTATGGAATCTTGGTGTTCTTGATGTTCTTGATGTTCTTGGTATATTTATCACATCAAAGAGGAAAATGTGATAGGATACATAATGGCTTTAAGTATAATCATGGATTTGAGGATTGAAACCAATGCTATGTTGATTGTAGTGGTAGAATTCGTATGTTCTTGATGAAATACGAATCACGATAACAATTTGGAATCCAGAAAGATTATGATTGATCATCGAATATGATTTCCATTACATTCGTATCCGTAATCGTATTGTGGTTGTGAATTCGTAATTGTTTGAGTTGGATTGTTCGGATTGGTGTTTAACCGAGATATTGTGAAATTGTTGGGTTTGTTGATCGGTTATATTGATTGTTAATAATGATTATCGGATTACGGTTTGTAGTGTGGAGATGAGTTCGTGATGGATTGAGTTATACTATTTGGTTTTGTATATGATCGAGGTGTCGATGAACTGTTGTGATTGATTAGTTGGGTATGTCGGTTATTGATTGTTAGTGAACTTGTTGTTTATCGAATTATGGTAATAGGTTGTGATTATTGATCAATGATTATAACCATATGTTGCGGTCGTGTTCGAGTATGTTCGTGAATTGCATTGGTCATGGCCGAGGAGCTCATAGACGAAGGCAATGAGAATGGTAGCGGCTTCATCATCCTCATATCGGTATCGAGGCAAGTTACTACTTGCTCAGTTATAATGTTTAATGAATGGTTTCAGTTTCATTTCGTTTATAATGCATATAACAATGATTATTGTTGTGAATTATGGAGATTTGGATTATATGTTGTTTTTCCGATTTTGGGAGTAAAATCATAATGTATATGATTTACTTTGGTTATTGGCATAATTGGGTATCGAGGATACATTATGGTAAAGACGAAGATACGAGTTATCTATAGTCCATGGTATGTTGGGATCGCCGAGCAGTGAGGATAATCGTTGGTGATGGTTTGACATCGAGATTGCTCCCGATGGACTCGGGGCAAGTATGATAATTTGATTTCGGTTTGGTGTTGATGCTGTTGATCATGCTTAATGTCATTCATGTTGTTGAACACGAGGTCGTCCTAGTTGTTTTGTCATAATGTCGTTCATGTTATTGAGTCATGTGTTGTTCATGTTGATGAACATATTGATTTGCATATGTGTATGCATAATTGTATTGTTTATGATGTGTTGATCCGATGGGATCGTGTGATCTATGCTGAGGGCGCTGGATCAGATGTCCACCTCATGTTGGTCCGACGGGATCATCTTGGGATCTATGCTGAGGGCGCTGGATCATTGGACGGGTTTTCCACCTCGTGTTGGTCCGACGGGATCATCTTGGGATCTATGATGAGGGTGCTGGATCATTGGATTACCCTATGTTGTGTTGATGGAATCATGTAGATTCGCATCATTGATTTTATCATGTGTTGTTGTGCATATGTATATTGTTAGTTATCCACCTCGTGTTGATCTAGTAGGATCATCATGGGATCTTTGCTGATGGGCGCTGGATCATGGAATTTCCATTGAGTATGCATTGTTGTTCTTGTTTTGAGCATATTGACGTTGTCATATGAGTATGCATTGGTAGTCTTGTGTTAGGACCATGTCCGTATGTGGTGTTGATCTGATCTTGGATTAGACTGACATGATTATCGTGGCATTTCATATCTTGAGGTATGTTCCGTATTTCCTTTGGTATTTGTCTTGTGATGGATAATCGGTTATCGTCTTGGGATTTGATGATGCTATCCGATGGATCGTATTAATCAGAGATGGTATATTTCCTTATCGTGATTTAGTGATGATAATTTGAGAATCTTGAGTATTGTCTGAGGTACAATACAGATATTATGTTGAGTTTATTGGTTAATCGAGATTACAAGATGTGAAATGTGATAATGGTTATTTTGATGAGAATTATTATGAGTTTGGTAAAGTTATGACGATAAGATTACATTGGTCGTATTCTTATTTTGTATTCTCATTAGTATGTAATTATTGATGTGATGTGATGGTTATCATTATTGAGTATTATGGATGACCCCATCGTGGGCTTTATTTTTAGGATATTGGATATCGAGCTTGTAGCGGTCGTGATGAGATGAGCTTCCCGGAGGATACTGGCTATGGCATGTGTTTGTGAATCGAGTATTCTGATTTGATGTTGTATTCCGCTGCTAGAGTATTTTTAATTGTTTGTCCTTTCCGCTGCGTGAGTATTCTCTAAACTATTGAGTTTCGGCTGTTTGGCCTTGTCCTTTCAAATGATATTTTATGATGGTTTTGATAAACGAATTTTTATATAGTTTTTCAAATGTTTTTAAAAGATAGTACGGTCGTTAGCCTCTTGGGCATTTGTAAATGTTTGCAAAAATATCTTTTAGCCTTGTGGGTTCCGTCTCGGGGCCCACGGCGATGTAATACTCCTGGATGGCTCTGGAGGTGTTACAGAATATGGTATCGGAGCTTAGGTTGAGAAAACCTAGGCAGTTGGGTCGAGTCGAGTCGTATTTTTATCACGTCATTCGAGTTGTCGATTGACGAATATTAGAGTCCTGGGTTTTTGTTGTTCACTCGGGCTTGTGTTTTGTGTGATTTACTAGTGTGGTACTGGGGTTGTTGTAAACTTTTCCAAATGGTGTTAACGTGTTTCTTCGGATAGAGCCGTGTTGTAACACCCCCAAATCCCATTGGGTTATTACAGTGCCGTGGACCCCACGCCAGGAGATCCACCAGGCGAACATGATTGAAATTACATTAAATTAAACAATAAGGGAAAATCATAGTCCCTACCATGATATCCGACACAATATTCCGATAAGGAATTTCAACGACAACGACGGGCCTACATGGCCAAAAGTAAAAATACAACAACATCCACGAGCATCTGCTCGGGTAATACATAATGAAAAAGACTGACAAACTGGAGAACACTCCAACTGACTGACCAATATGAACAACTCTGACTAGTATCGCTCGAATGCCTCGTCGCCATCATTATGCCCCAGTGTCTCAACTCTCTCCTCTCAAGCACCTAAAACATGAAAACATGTTCCGCCCCCACGGGGTCAGTCATCCAGATAATGAACATCAAATACACATATAACATGATATGCATCCAAAGGCAGAATGAAACGATACAATGATGATAATAATACGAGATGCTCACAAACCAATGTAAGAACCGAGCATTCGTGAAACATTATGCCCACGGCATACTATTAATACCTGTTCGACAGGTTAGAACATAAGTGCCCAACGGCGAATCATAATCACAGAATACCACAATGAATTACATGACATGAACCAACCCAGGACTGAATTAAATATGAATCACAATACCCGAAGGCTCCAATGAAATTATCAAGACAATCACAATGGCATGAAAGCCACTCAGCCGAAGCTGTCAACTATCACAATCACATGAAGCCAAAACAGCCCGAAGCTGCATCGATTAGGGCCGAAGCCACGGCACGAAGCCGTATCACCATTAGGGCTGAAGCTACGGCACGAAGCCGTATCACAATTAGGGCCGAAGCAACGGCACGAAGCCGTATCACAATTAGGGTCGAAGCCACGGCATGAAGCCGTATCACAATTAGGGCCGGAGCCACGACACGAAGACGTATCACAATTAGGCCATCCAATGGCCGTGACCTACTGAATTGTAGGTGTTGGAAACCCAACCATGAAGGTTCAAGCCCCAAACTTATCCATAATGAGCACTAGCCGAGACTAGCCTCCAAAATAAAATAATTAATCACAAACAACAGTGATCCGTAGATTATCGAATTCATGAGAATGATAGTGTGCTACCTTGAGTCGGCCAACACGATAATGATGACTCACGGATGGGCATCGTACTCGATAGTCCCAATTCAATACATTGATTACCTTAGAATGGTCAATCGATAACAACGACACAACAGATGGAAACTATCCTCGACAGCCCCAATTCAATACCTCGATTGCCTTAGAATGGCCAACCGATAACAATGATGCAGCAGATGATTCAATATCTCGATTGCCTTAAAACGGCCAATCGATAACAATGATACAACGAATGATTGAGCACCTCGATTGCCTTAGAACGGCTAATCGATGACAATGATACAATGAATGATTGAGCACCTCGATTGCCTTAGAATGGCTAATCGATGACAGTGAGACAATGAATGATTTAACTCCTCGATTGCCTTAGAACGGCCAATCGATAACAATGATATAATGAATGCCTCGGCACCTTTAATCGGCTACCGATGACGAAGATGAGAACGAAATACGACAATGCCTTCAATCGGCCAATACAACATGAATGACAGGACGCCAACATTAATAACAATGATTACAACGATGTCTTAGATCGACATCAATATTAGCAACAACAATCGATACATCGATACCGCGAACTGATGATCGATAATAACATTAACAACGAATATCTCAATGCCTTACCGGCCCTTAATGAATGATAATAAACATTTGGCATAATTTCCGAAGAGTATCAGATCGAACGATCCCCTAATGTCAATGAACTTATGAAGAGACTAAGTCTCGGAATGATACAACACATCCATACACATATATGATAACATTAATCTCATTGACTAGTACAAGTATAAAACTTGCCTCAACCGAAGGCGATGAAATCCTTCCACGAACAACGAACGGCGTTCTCCGATAAATACAAGTGCTCGAACAAACCTTGAATGAAATACAATTTATTCAATAACACAATATCAATCGAAATCAACATAACGACTGAAAGAAACTCTTTGAGACATTTAATCGAACACTAAATGTTCAAAGTTCCTCAAGAACCTAAGAATCATCAATCGGGTTGAATGAATCGAAAATATGGATATACAATCCATAGAACACGACTAATAATGTTTACTAACATCAGTCGATTCATCAAATTCGGATGGAAAATGAAATCAAAACCAAAACTCCCAAAATGGTCAATTCTAGGAAAAACAAGAGAATTACCTTGATTCGATGAAGAAGAAGGATTAGATGTTGATATGATCACCTAGAGCCTCCTCAAAACATGATTGGATGAAGTAGAATCGATCATAACCCCAAACCCTAGTCGAATCGCCCGACTACCGCGAGAAGAAGGAGAGAAAGTGTGAAATGAGGTGAAAACCCGTATGATCCCCCTTATATACTCCAGTGACGCACGACCAAAACGCACGACAAAATGTCCGTGTGTCTGGTCATGCGCCAGGCCACTACCCGGCCACTGATCTCACGCACGAGCAGCACGCACGAGCACCTGCTCGTGTGTCTTGCTCATGTGTCCCTGATGGTCGCCAAAGTGTACTGTCCAAACCTGATGCCACGCACGAGCAGCACGCACGAGCAGCTGCTCGTGTGTCATGCTCGTGCGTCCCTGTTGAGTGCCAAAATGACAAGGGAACACAAAAGTGACAGGACACGCATGCCTACATACGACCTGCACGTCTTACACGATAATAAGTCACGTCCAATCGGTAAAACGATCATGGAACTCCCAACACAAGCGACCAATCGTGATGATGATGAAAATATTCTCGTATCGATCCCCGAACAGAGATGAATGATGAATAAAAACTGATACACGACTCCAAGATATGCCGCAATATGAACACGAAATGAATGAATACGAATGATGAGTGATTATTACTGAGTGAAAAAAAATTCTGAGTGGCAATTACTGAATGATAATTAATGAATTCACAACCGGGTATTACATAATCCCCCCCTTAAAAAGAGTTTCATCCCCGAAACTAAGGGTAAACAAATCGGGATATGAACTATCCATCAGGATCTGAAAACAAGATCTCGAGGAATGCTCCGCAACGTGAAACACTTCGCCTGAACAACTGGGCCAACCCCCCATAAGTACTGACTCACGCCTCAAAAGGAAAGCGACAAGGCACAAATAGTCCTCGGGACCATCTCAATCACACGCCCAAGTCCCCATGACTTGACGTCTCGAATCACAATGAATAATTACCCAGATTATCACGAAATCTCAGGTACAGCACAAAAAGAATGCATCAAATGACCCAAATCTCAAGATTGTCAAATATGATCATTATAAAATAGATCAACGATAAATGATCCACAACCACGATACATTAATACGGATTAAGTTACACATTAATCCGGAAACAGAGAAAGGAAGATACAAAAATTAAGGCTACATCTCAAATGTACCCAACACCGATATCCTCCAGATAATCGATCTCCTGGATCTCATCAATTTAAGGAGACCCAAATCTGAACTCATTGCTCAATATGATCCAGGGAGGTCACAAGAACGAGAACGATCGCAATGAATGATAATGAATCGAAATCCAACAAGGATCAATAATGACTCACCGGGGTGAAATGATATCATAATGAGTGATAGATTCAATGAAATGATTGGAACCATTGTTCCCCGTGAAGTGAATGATTAGTTTGATAATTATAAGTCTCAACGTGATTGATATATAATGAGTGAATTATATGAATGAATGAACGACAATAAAATGAATGATCATACTATACCGAGCAAGAATTAACTTGCTCCAAATCGGTGATGAATATCCTTACCTCGGGCTCTCGAAGCCTGGTAGGTCCCCTTGGATGAAGCACGAGACGGAGTAACAAAGTCTCCCAAGGCCCTTGAGCTCTCTCGAGATCTACCGGCACTAGAACTCCTGTAGTATTTTCATAGGTGTCCCGGGTTCCCACACAGAAAACAGAGAATAGCTGGCACCGTACACCGAGTACTCACGTGCCCTGCTGAATCACAGTTAAAGAAAACAACAGTCGAACTCGTCGTCTGAGAGGAAGATGCTTTCTCAGCACGAAGACGACTGGAAAACGACCTCTTGGACATCGGAGCCCGATGTCCCTCAGAACGAACCGGTATCCTAGTCCTCTCATCCGAAGAAACTGAAGGATGCTTCTGAGTAAGCTCCCTGATCAACAGCTCTGCTCCAATAGCCTTCTCGATGAACTCACTAAGTGAATTACAATTGTGATTGAACAACTGCATCCTCAACTGCGGATTTAGCCTCTTGCTAAAATATTTGATCTTATCCGCCTTAGTACGGATAACTGACGAAGCAAAATGAAATAGTCCCTGAAACTTCTCAGCAATGACAATAACACCCTCGTCCTCGACGGATTCTGTAACACCCCAAATTAGGCGGATATTACAGTGCCGTGGATCCCCGACTGGGACCCACCAGGCGAAGGAAAACTGATGAGTTAAATAATATAATTGTAGTACCGAACCACATTATATTACCAAATACTCCGATGAGTTGTTTAAGTACAACACACCAGGAGAATACCGAATACTAGTATATTTTATATGAAGATAAAATACACAACACTGAATGAAACGGAGTATCCAAATGAAAATCTGCAGCGGAAAATAAATGACAACAACATGAATGACTGAAAAGATCGGGGGCCCCTACTAGTATCACTGGGACTCCTCGCCGTCAACATGCTCTTCCCGTGCCTTTGCCTTGCCGTGACCTGAAAACAAAATCCCCCAACGGGGTCAGTTACACAGAACAACAATCCTCAAGGGTTGAAAATACACAATCATGAGTTATCTTTAGTTATGAAATATCCTTAGTTATGAATTGAGATGAAGAGGAGTATCATAGTACGCCCGTAATGTTCTGTGCAAGTGTACAAGACGAATTACCGGACACACCCGTCCTTGTACCTAATTAGTCTCACGGAGGTAATCGTTACCGTGTGCACAGTCCAATGTATCGATCCCAATACATGACCATCGCGTGCTCGACTAAAAATTCCACACATCCGTACCCAGCCACGCAATATGAACCCAGAAGGTCATATGAACGTGAATGACCATAATGAATACCAATGAATAATAATCTGACAAAGTAAAGAATGACTCACCGAGATGAAAATAATGGCAAAGTGAATGATAGTTCAATGAAATGATTAGAACCGCCGTTCCTCGTTAGTTAAGTGATTATTCGACAATTACAAGTCTCAATACGGTTAATACAATGATGAATGAGTTATGATTATGAATGAACAACAACAAAAGGAATGAATATCCTTTTAACCGAGTAAGAATTAACTTACAAAACACCGATGAAGAATGTATTTCCACGAACAACGTCCTAAATGAGATGTCGGTCGCTCGAAACAACCTTGAATAACACAATTACTAACAATCCGCTCAAAATACGAATCAAACACGATTATAACAAACTCAAAACGCCAATACGACTAAACCAAGTTCATTGGGGCATTATATCGAATACGTTGTGGCCAATCTTCGATTGATAACAACCAAACCTCAATTATACCAATATCAAAACCCCAAGAAGTGTTTCAAACCAACAAAACATCTTCAATATAATCAATAATCCAAAATGAATATCCAAATTCGATATTACAACAATAATTAATCGAAAACCCCCAAATCCAACTCAATATTCAAAGTATTCTTGAATAATCCTTCAATAATCCATTGAATAATCATACATATCCATAATCATGCGTACATCACTTCATACAACATGATTTTAATGTCCAAAACATCATATCTCAATACAAAATTGAAATCCAAGATGTTGAAGAAATTACCTCTTGAATATCCAACCACTTCGATCCTATGAACACGAGTTAAATCGAGTATCCAAGCTTCCCAAACGAATGAAGATGATGAAAATATAACACTCAAGTGATTGATGATGGAAAATCCCTCCCTCAAGCTCTCTCTCTCGGAACAAGGTGAAAGAAATGGTGAAAATGATGAAAAAATCCCGACCAACTCCTTATAAACTGCCGGAAGTTACGGCCGTAACTCGGCCTTCTTACGGCCGTAACATCCTAGGTCAACAGCCTTACGGCTGTAACCATCCAACTCGTACGGCCGTAACTCGGCTTCGTCCAATCACCTGCCGACAGATTTACGGCCGTATCCATACCTGACTTACGGGCTTAACTCGCCCTCGTCTAAAACACCTGCCGACATCCTTATGGCCATAACCGCACACCTTACGGGCGTAACTCGGACGATACGGCCATATCCGGCCAAACTAACGGGCGTAAGCCCCCTTTGTCGAAAATGACCAGGCACCCTGCCTATAACGTACGGCCATATCCGGCCAAGCCTTACAGCCGTACCTTCCTCGTCTTACGGCCGTATGCCGCAACCCTTACGGCCGTACGTCCCTCTCGTCCGACACATCCTGAAAAACATGAACACTCCTTACGGCCGTATCCTGCCCATCTTACGGCCGTAACTCGCCTTTGGCCAAAAATACCTGGGCACCCTGCTCGACACGTACGGCCGTAACCGGATAAGCCTTACGGCCGTACCTGCTCAACTTACAGCCGTATGCCGCAACCTTACGGCCGTAAGTCTCGTTCGTCCAAAATGGCCTGAAATCAACGAATGCCTGTTTAGGCCGTATCCGACAATCCTTACGGTCGTAACTCGTTGATGGACAAGGTGAAAATCCTATAACTCAGATTCCTCGCTACGATTGATGAATGATCCGACATACCATACGTATGTGAAAGTGAACAAGTCCAACACAAGCCAAAGATGATACTTCCAGTACAAGACTACCAATCATGATGAAAATGATAATACTCCCGTCTTGATCTATAAACAGAGATGAAATGACGATCGGTAACTGATATACGGTTACAACATGCCAATAGTGAACGCAAATGAATGAATCACGAATGATGAGTGATTAAAAATGAGTGAAAATTACTGAGTGATAATTACTGACTGATTAATACTGAATGAAAATGAATGAATTACAGCCGGGTATTACATACTCCCCCCTTAAAAAGAGTTTGGTCCTAGAAATTAAGGGTCAAACAACTCGGGATAATTCTCCCGCATACTCTCCTCGGTTTCCCAAGTAGCCTCTCCGACTCCATGTCTAGACCACTGAATCTTGACCAAAGGAACCATCTTGTTCCTCAACTGTTTGATTCGCTGCTCTAGAACTCGTATAAGACGCTCCTCATACGAATGATCATCTGCGATCTTGATTTCGTCGAACTGGAGTATGTGGCTCGGGTCGGCAACATACTTCCGCAATTGAGAGACGTGAAACACATTATGAATTCGGCTCAACGCCGGAGGTAAAGCCAATCGATAAGCTAACTCACCTACTCAATCTAAATTCTCAAACGGTCCAATGAATCTCGAACTCAACTTTCCCCGTTTTCCGAAACGGAAAATGCCTCGACTCGGGGATACCTTGACCAACACGTGGTCACCTGTCTCGAACTCTAGTGGTCGACGACGATTATCTGCATATGATTTCTGTCGACTCTGAGCGGTCAACAGACGACTCCTGATCAAAGCTACCTTCTCACGGGCAGCTATAAGCATATCGGGCTCGGTGCCGATTGACTCTGATAAGCCGTCCCAACACAAAAGAGATAGACAACGACGACCGTATAAGGCCTCGTAAGGTGCCATCTTAATCGAAGCATGCCAACTATTATTGTACGTGAACTCAATCAACGGTAATTGGGCTTCCCAATCGTCTTTCCAATCGAGGACGCAGGCCCTCAACATGTCCTCTAATGTCTGAATAGTCCTCTCTGATTGCCCGTCAGACTGAGGATGAAAAGTGGTACTGAGATTAAGCTGAGTTCCCATAACATAATGAACTGATTTCCAAAAATGAGACACGAATCGTCCGTCGCGATCGGAAACAATACTTTTAGGAGTATCGTGCAGTCTCACTATCTCTTTGATGAACAACTGGGCAAGTCTCTCGGGACCCCACGTATCCTTAATCTCAAGGAAATGAGCCGATTTAGTCAAACGGTCCACAATTACCTAGATTGTATTCATGCCACGATGACTCGTCGACAAACTCGTGATGAAATCCATCGAAACGTCTTCCCACTTCCACTCTGGAATAGGGAGAGGTTTCAGCATACCCGCCGGTCGCTGATGTTCAATCTTGACTTGCTGATAGGTTAAGCGTCTCGAAACAAATTCTGCGACTTCTCGCTTCATATTACTCCACCAGTAATTTTGTTTCAAGTCCTTGTACATCTTGCTAGACCCCGGATGAACAGAATAAGGGGTAGCATGAGCTTCTCTCAAAATTGAGTTTTTCAACTCGTCATTCGCCGGTACGCACAATCGATTCTTAAATCGCAAAAGTCCATCCTCGTGGACCACAAATCGAGGGGCTTTCCCCTGAGCCACATCCTCACGGATGCGCAACAATGATGGGTCTGAACCCTGATTCTCTCTGATTGCCTCCTCCAGTGGCGATGAAATCTCTAACATGCAAAGTTGCCCTTGCACTCGCTGAAGCCAGACCTCGATCTCGGGTCTAAGGAATTCCCGCTGAAGCTCCTTATGAACTGTTAAACGAGCAAGCATTTTCTTCTGAACGGACTTACGACTCAAGGCATCGGCAACCACGTTTGCCTTACCCGGGTGGTACAGGATCTCGATATCATAATCTTTGATTAGTTCCAAACACCATCTCTGTCGCATATTTAACTCTTTCTGAGTAAATATATACTTCAAACTCTTGTGATCGGTGAATATCTGATAGCTAATGCCATAAAGGTAATGACGCCAAATCTTCAACGCGAAAACCACGGATGCTAACTCCAGGTCGTGGGTCGGATAATTAACCTCGTAAGGTCTCAATTGCCGTGAAGCATAGGTAATAACCTTCCCATTTTGTATATATACACATCCGAGACCGTGTCCGGACGCATCATTATAAACCACAAATCCTTTCGTCCCTTGTGGCAAGGAAAGTACAGGTGCTGAAATTAACCAGCTCTTGAGTTCTTCAAAACTCCTTTGACACGTGTCGGACCACATGTATTTCTTATCCTTTCGCAAAAGGTTCGTCAAAGGTTGAGCAATTTTAGAAAATCCCTCCACAAACCGCCGATAATAACCGGCTAATCCGAGAAAGCTTCGGATTTCCTTAACATTCTTCGGAGGTAACCAATCTTGGATAGCCTCCGTCTTCTGAGGATCAACACGCACTCCATATGATTAAATTACATGCCCGAGAAATGTCACTTCGGACATCCAGAACTCATATTTGGAAAACTTTCCATAGAGTTGTTCTCGTCTCAATACATCGAGAACCTGATGAAGGTGAACCTCGTGCTCCTCTCGGTCACGAGAATAAATCAAAATGTCATCGATGAAGAGAACAACAAACTGATCCAAAAAGTCGATGAAAATCCGATTCATTAACTCCATGAATACCGCAGGTGCATTAGTTAACCCGAACGGCATTACCACAAACTCATAATGACCATAGCGTGTACGAAACGCTGTCCTTGCGATATCCGACTCTCGAATTCGCAACTGATGATATCCAGATCTTAGGTCGATCTTGGAAAATATTGAAGCTCCCTGAAGTTGATCTAAGAGATCATCAATACGGGTTAGAGGATACTTATTCTTGATCGTCACCCTGTTCAACTCCCGATAATCAATACATAAGAGAAATGAACCACCCTTCTTCTTGCCAAACAACACTAGTGCTCCCCACGGGGACGCACTCGGTCGTATATAACCTTTCTCGAACAATTCCTCAAGTTGATTCTTCAACTCCTGCATTTCGGTCGGGGCCATCCGGTACGGTGCCTTCGATATTGGAGACGTACCAGGCTCTAACGCAATCGTGAATTCCACATCTCTCTGTGGAGGCAAACCGGGTAACTCATCTGGAAATACATCGGCATATTCCCTCACTACCGGAATATCCGCCAACATTATTGGTGATTTCTCGGTTTTGGTCATATAGCACCAATAACCAACACACCCCTGACTGAGTAATTTCACTGCTTTCAGCAAGTTAATGACCTTACCAGAACAGCCGGGATTACCTCCCTGAAAGACACATTCGACCCCATCGTCTGAAATGATAATGACCATATGCTTACGGACACTAATGATGGCATCATGACGATCCATCCAATCAATACCCAAGATGACGTCGTCTCTCGGAAAGTCTACCACAATTAGGTCCGCTAGGCATACACGGCCATGAAGCTGAATCGGACAATTCTGAATCTAATGATTTTCAATAATTCTTCTACCATCAGGTAGACCAATGACATAAGGCTCACAACTAGTAGCACTACCCAGACGTAGTCTACTCAAACATGACTCGAAAATGAATGAATGCGATGCACCAGTATCAAAAAGAGTACACACAGGTTGAGATAGAATATCGAGCGTACCTGAGATCATCCGGGCCTCTGGATCGTCGGTCTTATTCATCTCATAAATTCGGGGCTTGCTAGTCCCGGCACCGGACGCTCCCGTCTAATGACTAAAGGCTCCACCTTTATTCGCTCCTATCGTCTTGAACGACGCATACTGAGTGGCCTGATTAAGAACAGCTGACTGCTTCGGGGCTTGAGATAACGCCGGAGTAGGTTTGGAGTCCCTTCGGCAAGAACGGGCCTTATGCCCAGCAATCCCACAGTTATGACACGTGACAGTCTGCCTCGGGCACTTGGTGCTGACATGACCACGATCCCCACAGTTAAAACAGGTGATGGCCGAACTGGCCGCTCTGGACTGCGATTCCACCGGTCTGGGCGCCACAGGAGGTCGCTCAGAGAAAGTAGTGCCCGCACGAGGCTTCTTGAAGGTTGTCTGACCGCCTTCAGACTGATTATGATTCTTCGATTTCTTGCTAGTAGATGAAGGTTGCTGCTTAGCAATCTCCTTAGCAGTGAGCTCATAAGTAAGAGCCTTCTCAATGAATTCGGCCAGAGTGGTGCAATTATGATTAAGTAACTGCATCTGCATACGGGGTTTCAGCCTCTTGCTGAAATACTTAATATTATCTGCCTCGGAGTGAATGATAGATGAGGCGAACGGAAGAAGTTCTTGAAATTTCTCGGCAATGGTGAGAACATCCTCGTCCGCTTAGGGGTCGGGAGTGAGTAATTCTGATAGCTTGGCCTCTTTGAGTGGGGCTGGATAATACCTCTCCATCATGAGAGTCTTGAATTGATCCCAAGTACATGATCCGTCAGTGGGCTTCAACGACAACCACCAAGAATGAGCGCTCTTACCCAGATAGTAAGCCGCAACTGAAACTTTGTGTCCTTCGGGACACTCTACCATAGCAAATAACTTCTCGAAATGCTCGACCCAATGAACAATATCCGCCGGCTTAGATGAGCCCTCAAATGTGGGTGGCCTTTGGCGAGAGATGTCGCCAATGATACTGCTCACACTCCTCTCTTGCCTCTGAGGTGGCGGCGGAGGAGCCTATTGATTTTGATTAGCTGAGTTATGCATCGTCTCGATTAGTGTGTCATCTGGGCCATCATGCCCTGCATAAAGGCGAGTAGATCAATCCGAACACCTTCTGACTAAGCTGTGTCCCAGGAACGACTCCCCGATAGTGAATGATCACGCCCAGGTGAATGAGTGGCAGCATCACTGCTAGATGAGTTAGCATTATTCCTCGCGTTCGCACGTGTATTAACGTGAGCTCTCGGGACTCGGCCCGCACCACGGCCTTGTCCTCCGCATCTTCTGCCTGCTCTCTCCATACTGAAGTAGGAAAGTCACATGATGATTATATCTCCCGCATGAATATCGCATTATGATTACGTCATGAAATGATGAAAATGAGCATACACGCTCTAGCACAGTGATTTCATGAATGATTAACTGAGGTGAAATGATTATCTGATAAAACTCTCGAAATGATTATCTTGAACAAGTTAACAAGATTAATGATATGATCCTCAATATCAACAACTGAACTGTGAAATGAACTGAGTGATTAATGAGTTAACATGATCGTCCTGATCAAAATGAATGATGATTGAGGATTGTTGACTAATGAATGATGAATGAATGATTCTTATTGCCAGAAATTATACCATGGCGTAAGAAATCTTACAGTTCTTAGTCTAATTGGCGCGGCATTTGCACAGGTCACACGTGATGCGAAATCCCAATGATACTAGTCCGATGACGATGATTTCCAATGAGACATGACTCGGAAGGTAGTATTTAAAACCACGCTCCGATACCAACTTTGTAACACCCCAAATTAGGCGGATATTACAGTGCCGTGGATCCCCGATTGGGACCCACCAGGCGAATGAAAACTGATGAGTTAAATAATATAATTTTAGTACCGAACCACGTTATATTACCAAATACTCTGATGAGGAGTTTAAGTACAACACACCAGGACAATACCGAATACTAGTATATTTTATATGAAGATAAAATACACAACACTGAATGAAACGGAGCAGCGGAAAATAAATGACAACAACATGAATGACTGAAAAGATCGGGGCCCCCTACTAGTATCACTGGGACTCCTCGCCATCAACATGCTCTTCCCGTGCCTTTGCCTTGCCGTGACCTGAAAATAAAATCCCCCAATGGGGTCAGTTACACATAACAACAATCCTCAAGGGTTGAAAATACACAATCATGAGTTATCTTTAGTTATGAAATATCCTTAGTTATGAATTGAGCTGAAGAGGAGTATCATAGTACGCCCGTAATGTTCTGTGCAAGTGTACAAGACGAATGACCGGACACACCCGTCCTTGTACCTAATTAGTCTCACGGAGGTAATCGTTACCGTGTGCACAGTCTAATGTATCGATCCTAATACATGACCATCGCGTGCTCGACTAAAAATTCCACACATCCGCACCCGGCCACGCAATATGAACCCAGAAGGTCATATGAACGAGAATGACCATAATGAATACCAATGAAGAATAATATGACAAAGTCAAGAATGACTCACCGAGATGAAAATAATGGTGAAGTGAATGATAGTTCAATGAAATGATTGGAACTGCCGTTCCTCGTTAGTGAAGTGATTATTCGACAATTACAAGTCTCATTACGGTTAATACAATGATGAATGAGTTATGATTATGAATGAACAACAACAAAAGGAACAAATATCCTTTTAACCGAGTAAGAATTAACTTACACAACACCGATGAAGAATGTCCTTCCACGAACAACGTCCTAAATGAGATGTCGGTCGCTCGAAACAACCTTGAATAACACAATTACCAACAATCCGCTCAAAATACGAATCAAACACGATTATAACAAACTCAAAACGTCAATACGACTAAACCAAGTTCATTGGGGCATTATATTGAATACGTTGTGCCCAATCTTCTATTGATAACAACCAAACCTCAATTATACCAATATCAAAACCCCAAGAAGTGTTTCAAACCAACAAAACATCTTCAATATGATCAATAATCCAAAATAAATATCCAAATTCGTGATTACAACAACAATTAATCGAAAACCCCCAAATCCAACTCAATATTCAAAGTGTTCTTGAATAATCCTTCAATAATCCATTGAATAATCATACATATCCATAATCATGCGTATATCACTTCATACAACATGATTTTAACGTCCAAAACATCATATCTCAATACAAAATTGAAATCCAAGATGTTGAAGAAATTACCTCTTGAAGACCTAACCACTTCGATCCGATGAACACGAGTTAAATCGAGTATCCAAGCTTCCCAAACGAATGAAGATGATGAAAATCTAACACTCAAGTGATTGATAATGGAAAATACCTCCCTCAAGCTCTCTCTCTCTCGGAACAAGGTGAAAGAAATGGTGAAAATGATGAAAAAGTCCCGGCCAACTCCTTATAAACAGCCGGAAGTTACGGCCGTAACTCGGCCATCTTACGGCCGTAACATCCCAGGTCAATGGCCTTACGTCCGTAATCATCCAACTCGTACGACCGTAACTCGGCTTCGTCCAATCACCTGCCGACAGCCTTACGGCCGTATCCGTACCTGACTTACGGGCGTAACTCGCCCTTGTCTAAAACATCTGCCGACATTCTTACGGTCGTACCCGCACACCTTACGGGTGTAACTCGGACGATACGGCCGTATTCGGCCAAACCTACGGGCGTAAGCCCCCTTCGTCGAAAATGACCAGACACCCTGCCTGTAACGTACGGCCGTACCTTCCTCGTCTTATGGCCATATGCCGCAACCCTTATGGCCGTAAGTCCCTCTCGTCCGACACATCCTGAAAAACACGAACACTCCTTACGGCCATATCCTGCCCATCTTACGGTCGTAACTCGCCTTCGGCCAAAAACTCCTGGGCACCCTGCTCGACACGTACGGCCGTAACCAGCCTAGCGTTACGGCCCTACCTGCTCAACTTACGGCCATATGCCGCAACCTTACGGCCATAAGTCCCATTCATCCAAAATGGCCTGAAATCAACGAATGCCTGTTACGGCCGTATCCGACAATCCTTACGGCCGTAACTCGTTGATGGACAAGGTGAAAATCCGACAACTCCGATTCCTCGCTACGATTGATGAATGATCCGACATACCATACGTATGTGAAAGTGAACAAGTCCAACACAAGCCAAAGATGATACTTTCAGTACAAGACTACCAATCACGATGAAAATGATAATACTCCCGTCTTGATCTATAAACGGAGATGAAATAAAGATCGGTAACTGATATACGGTTACAACATGCCAACAGTGAACGCAAATGAATGAATCACAAATGATGAGTGATTAAAAATGAGTGAAAATTACTGAGTGATAATTACTGACTGATTAATACTGAATGAAAATGAATGAATTACAATCGGGTATTACAGATTCGGGGTTCAAAACCTCTGACAACTTGGCTTCATGAGGTGGAGCCGGATAATACCTCTCTAACATGAGAGTCTTCAACTCACTCCAACCACAATCGCGATCGGCGGGTTTCACAGAAATCCACCACGAATAAGCACCCTTACTCAAGTAATAAGCCACTACTGCCACTTTACTCTCTTCCGGACACTGAACCATGTCGAAGAGTTTATCAAAATGTTCAAGCCAATGAACAATATCAGCTGGTTCCGACGAACCCTCAAAAGTAGGCGGCCTCTGACGAGAGATATCGCCAACAATCTGATTCACTCCTCCAGTCTATCCATGAAACGGCACCTGGAATCCCTGTTGCGGCGGACCACGAACCATCGAGGTCTGCATGGTCTCCACCATCTGCGTCATCTGAGCCATCTGGGCTATCATGCCCTGCATAAATATGAATGGGTCAACCCGAACACCTTCAGAGTTAGATGCCTCTCGGGTACGACTCCCTTAAAGTGAATGATTATCTGCTGATGAATGACTAGACTCGCTATTTGATGAATTAATGATATCCCTCGCGTTCGCGTGGGCATGCACACAAGATCCCGGGTTTCGTCCCGCACCGCGGCTTCTTCCCATGCGTCCTCTGACAGCTCTATCCATACTGAAGCAGGAAAGCCACATGATAATTATAGATCCCGCATGAATATCGCATTATGATCACGCGACGGAATGATAACAATGAGTATACACGCTATAACACAATGAATGCATTAATAATTTAATAAAATGTTCGTCAACATGACGCCGGAATATGATAAGATCGCATGAAAGATCGAATGAGGTAACATAATTACCTACTGGAATTCCTGAAACGATTACCTTGAACAAGTTAACAAGGTTGAAAATTCGATCCACAAGATCAACAACTGAACAATGAGATGGACTGGATGATTAATGAATTGACTGGGTAATGAGATTGAGTGAGTGATGAATGAACTAACTGAGTAATGAGATTGACTGGGTGATGAATGAATTAACTGAGTAATGATATTGAATGGGTGATGAATGAATTAACTGAACAATAAGGTTAACCGAGTGATGAATAAATTAACTGAATAATGAGGTTGACTGAGTGATGAATGAATTTAACATGATTAACAAGATTAAAATGATGATTGAGGATTATTAACTTATGAATGAGTTGATCCTTAACGCTTACACAAGTCACACGTGCTCCAAAACAATTAGTCAAGAAACAACCATAACACTAATATCACATATAGGTTTCAACAAAGCATGAATAATAAATGACATGATGAATCTATGAACATAAAGAGAATCGAGTCCTTACACAGGTCATACGAAGCTTCGAGGTCTCACGATACTAGTCTTCACAGACGACGACTCGATGAATGAATAACTCGTGCAGTCGTACTAATATTATGACTCACAAAACCCGACTGACTAGATTGTCATAACCTGACAGTCCCGCTACTACCGCGTTGGTAGAGCCACATAACTCACATATCAGGGTATCTCACAACCCAAAATCTCTGATACCATCTTCTGTAACACCCCCAAATCCTATTGGGTTATTACAGTGCCGTGGACACCACGCCAGGAGATCCACCAGGCGAACATGATTAAAATTATATTAAATTAAACAATAAGGGAAAATCATAGTCCCTACCCTGATATCCGACACAATATTCCGATAAGGAATTTCAACGACAACGATGGGCCTACATGGCCAAAAGTAAAAATACAACAACATCCACGAGCATCTGCTCGGGTAATACATAATGAAAAAGACTGACAAACTGGAGAACACTCCAACTGACAGACCAACATGAACAACTCTGACTAGTATCGCTCGAATGCCTCGTCGCCATAATTATGCCCCTGTGTCTCAACTCTCTCCTCGCAAGCACCTAAAACATGAAAACATGTTCCGCCCCCACGGGGTCAGTCATCCAGATAATGAACATCAAATACACGTATAACATGATATGCATCCAAAGGCAGAATGAAACGGTACAATAATGATAATAATATGAGATGCTCACAAACCAATGTAAGAACCGAGCATTCGTGAAACACTATGCCCACGGCATACTATTAATACCTATTCGACAGGTTAGAACATAAGTGCCCAACGACGAATCTTAATCACAGAATACCACAATGAATTACACGACATGAACCAACCCAGAACTGAATTAAATATGAATCACAATGACTGAAGGCTCCAATGAAATTATCAAGACAATCACAATGGCATGAAAGCCACTCATCCGAAGCTGTCAACTATCACAATCACATGAAGCCAAAACAACCCGAAGCTGTATCGATTAGGGCCGACGCCACGACACGAATACATATCACCATTAGGGCCGAAGCCACGTCATGAAGTCGTATCACAATTAGGTCCGAAGCCACGGCATGAAGCCGTATTATAGTTAGGGCCGAAGCCACGACACGAAGCCGTATCACAATTAGGGCCGAAGCCACGGCACGAAGCCGTATCACAATTAGGGTCGGAGCCACGGCACGAAGCCGTATCACAATTAGGCCATCCAATGGCCGTGACCTACTGAATTGTAGGGGTTGGAAACCCAACCATGAAGGTTCAAGCCCCAAACTTACCCATAATGAGCACTAGCCGAGACTAGCCTCCAAAATAAAATAATTAATCACAAATGACAGTGATCCATAGATTACCGAATTCACGAGAATGATAGTGTGCTACCTTGAGTCGGCCAACATGATAATGATGACTCACGGATGGGCATCATACTCGACAGTCCCAATTCAATACATCGATTACCTTAGAATGGTCAATTGATAACAACGACACAATGGATGGAAACTATCCTCGACAGCCCCAATTCAATACCTCGATTGCCTTAGAATGGCCAACTAATAACAATGATGCAGCGGATGATTTAATATCTCGATTGCCTTAAAACGGCCAATCGATAACAATGATACAACGAATGATTGAGCACCTCGATTGCCTTAGAACGGCTAATCGATGACAATGATACAATGAATGATTGAGCACCTCGATTGCCTTAGAACGGCTAATCGATGACAATGAGACAATGAATGACTTAACTCCTCGATTGCCTTAGAATGGCCAATCGATAACAATGATACAATGAATGCCTCGGCACCTTTAATCGGCTACCGACGACGAAGATGAGAACGAAATACGACAATGCCTTCAATCGGCCAATACAACATGAATGACAGGACGCCAACATTAATAACAATGATTACAACGACGTCTTAGATCGACATCAATATTAGCAACAACAACCGATACATCGATACTGCGAACCGGTGATCGATAATAACATTAACAACGAATATCTCAATGCCTTACTGGCCCTTAATGAATGATAATAAACATTTGGCATAATTGCCGAAGAGTATTGTATCGAACGATCCCCTAATGTCAATGAAATTATGAGGAGACTAAGTCTCGGAATGATACAACACATCCATACACATATATGATAACATTAATCTAATTTACTAGTACAAGTATAAAACTTGCCTCAACCGAAGGCGATGAAATCCTTCCACGAAAAATAAACGGCGTTCTCCGATAAATACAAGCGCTCGAACAAACCTTGAATGAAATACAATTAATTCTATAACACAATACCAATCGAAATCAACATAACGACCGAAAGAAACTCTTTGATACATTTAATCGAACACTAAATGTTCAAAGTTCCTCAAGAACCTAAGAATCATCAATCGGGTTGTATGAATCGAAAATATGGATATACAATCCATATAACACGATTAATAATGTTTACTAACATCAACCGATTCATCAAATTCAGATGGAAAATGAAATCGAAACCAAAACTCCCAAAATGGACAATTCTAGGAAAAACAAGAGAATTACCTTGATTCGACGAAGAAGGAGGATTAGATGTTGATATGATCACCTAGATACTCCTTAAAACATGATTGGATGAAGTAGAATCGATCATAACCCCAAACCCTAGTCGAATTGCCCGACTACCGCGAGAAGAAGGAGAGAAAGTGAGAAATGAGGTGAAAACCCGTCTGATCCCCCTTATATATTCCAGTGACGCACGACCAAAATGCACGACCAAATGTCCGTGTGTCTGGTCGTGTGCCAGGCCACTGCCCGGCCACTGATCTCACGCACGAGCAGCACGCACGAGCACCTGCTCGTGTGTCTTGCTCGTGTGTCCCTGATGGTCGCTAAAGTGTACTGTCCAAACCTGATGCCACGCACGAGCAGCTGCTCGTGTGTCATTCTCGTGCGTCCCTGTTGAGTGCCAAAATGACAAGGGAACACAAAAGTGATAGGACACGCATGCCTACATACGACCTGCACGTCTTACACGATAATAAGTCACGTCCAATCGGTAAAACGATCATGGAACTCCCAACACAAGCGACCAATCGTGATGATGATGAAAATATTCTCGTATCGATCCCCGAACAGAGATGAGTGATGAATAAAAATTGATACACGACTCTAAGATACGCCGCAATATGAACACGAAATGAATGAATACGAATGACGAATGATTATTACTGAGTGAAAAAAAAAATTATGAGTGGCAATTACTGAATGATAATTAATGAATTCACAACCGGGTATTACACGTGTTGTGTTCTCGAGTTGAGCTGAGTTTGCAAAATATGTGTTTTGAAATTATCGGTATCGAGTATTTTCTTGAGTCGATACATGTGCTAATATCACGGGGAATCGTCGGCTTCACGATCTGTAAGTATTTGGATTCTTGAATTGCATTGAGATTTATTGCCGTTCTAAGTTGATATGCTTTGAGATTCGGGAGAATATTATGCGTTACAGTATGAGATCACAGAGTTGAGACAGGATTGATGATCTTGAGAAGCTATGATTTTGGAAATCAATATGTCAGTTAAACTTTGGAACGGAGTTGTGCATTTGGGAGAAATGTTGTGGATGGTTAGGAAGAACATATAGTCATGTTAATTCATTTTGAGATATATGAACTGTTTTTGAGCATTTGAAAACGATACTTTTCAAAATGAATATTTCACGGATGTTTACGGAAAATGATTTTTGGGCCGAGAACCAATCGATTTTAAAATAGTTTTATAACTCAGGACTTGGAGTTCAAAAGGGCTTTCTACTTTTAAACTTCTTGTAATGAGGAACGGGATTTGGCTGAGACCCTAATGTTTCTAAAATACTTTTCTATTTTCAAAAGAACTCCCGAGATTTGTAAAACACTTTACCAATCCTTTATATATTTTATTACTGCCTTTTGGGGTTTTGGTTTACTTGTTCACATGAGACTTCTCGAGTATTCTTTCACTGTGTTTGATTTGGTGATTATTCAATGTTTTATCATCGCATAAGTTGAGGTAATCCAGGATGGGATAATGGTCGAGGTTGCGAGTCATATGTGTAAAAAGGAGTTTTTATCAGAGTCTATATATTGAAATTTTGGAACTCTATCGTGTGGTTTTCCTATGTAAGGTCAGTGGTTTTGGTGACAAGCCTAACTGGTTGTAATATCCGCAATTTTCGATTTTCGGTAAATTTCTTTTTTTGGTCGGAGTCTGTTTTGACGACTCTCTCATGACCGTTTCGTCATTCGGAGAATATTTAATTCTGCACTTTTGTCATCCGAGTTCGTTTCGGTGCTGCTTTGTTGAGTTCCGTGCTTTTTAGCAACTTTTCCGCGCTTGAGTTCGGTTCTTGCGAATCTCGTTTGAAATTGTCGTTTGGGGTTTTTCGTAAGTTCATTTAACGTTGTTATACGTGTTGTGAGCTTCGGTTTGATTATTCGTTGTCGTATGGTGATTTTCGGGCAGTTGGGCCATTTTCGTAATTTCCCAAAGTTTGGGGTAATTACCTTCCGTTGTCGAATTTCGAGCCTTCGGGTGGTCGGAATCGTGTGTTCTACTAGCTCTTAGATTCGTCTTTGTTAGTACTTCGTAACCGTATCTTCGGTTCGTATTCAGGCTCGGGTTTCGGTGTCGTTTTGTTGAATTCAGGATTACTAAACGACTTTTCTAAGTATGAGTTCGACTTTGTTAGATCACCATTAATTTTTGGTGACTCCAAAAATTATAAATCTTTGCAATATTATAGAACATCGAGTTAGCTTTCCAATGGTTCAAACGGTGAGTCAATCGGAGTCCGAACGAGAGAGTTATGGTCGTTTCAGTTTTTGGCCGATCACTTCCAGGAGCCTTTCGGCCGATAGGGGGGGTCGATAGACTCTACTGCCGGCATTCTGTATGGGTATCGGTTGGGCCTATCGGCCGATAGGCTGGCCGATAGGTTCTGCTGTGTTTCTCTATATTACACGGGATTTGGGGGAAGGACTTCATTTTCCTCTCGTTTTTCCCACTTCCTTCCTCCTCTTCCGCGGTTGGAGACTTATGGATCATGGAGGCATGTTGTCATACATCCAATCCATGAAGTTCTTGAGTTTATAGCATCAACCAATCATCCGGTAACCTCCTCCGATCTACCGAATCAAGGTTAGATTTCTTGAAATCTAGTTTTGGGGAATTTGGGTATTTTGGTTGATTTCGTCCGTTTAATCCGATTTAACTTAGGCTTATGATGGATTGATGATTATTTAGATGTTTTATATCTTTTACCTTGTTATTCCATGGTTGGATCGTATCGATTCGTTGTTTTGGTCGAGTTCTTGATCGACGTCTTGAAGGTGTCCGGTAGAATGTCATAGAGGGGTTTTCGGGCGTTCTACGATTATCCTTCCTCGTATGATTGTTGATTTATGGATTATATGTTGTTAGGGTCGAGTTTCTTGCGAAGAAACCAAGTTGAACCCTTCCGTTCGTTGTCGTTTTCCTTTTCGAAAACATCGGGCGTTTCGAAGCTTTCCGGTTGAGCCGTGTTCGTCGGAATACTTGCGTGCCGATTTCGAGGCAAGTACCTTGTCCATACTATTCTTGTTTTGTGAATATGATAATTGGTGATCGTCTTTATGTGGTTGTTTGATTATTTGAAATGAGTTTTCAAAAGATTCGGTTTAGCCTCGTTAAAGGCTTGCTTTCAAAACGCGTGTGTTTTGTGAATGGTGTGGTTTGAGAATGATTATGTGAACTCTATGGATATGTTTGGCGTTGATGTTGCACTTGGTATTTGCGTGTGGACGTATATTGTTTCATTTCGGTGCATTGTGGTTTGACGTGGTGTTTTGCTAAGTGTTTGATGCTCTGGGTGAATTGTTTGAATATCCTTGATGTGATATGTTATTTGTGTGAATGTGTGGATACGGTTGAAGGTCTACGGTGACACATGGCACGTGATCATGTGGTCAGGATGCAACAAGTGATTGATCCAACCGTGAGAGAGGGAGATAATCTAAGGTGGCAAATTGCATGCGATCATGTGGCCAGGATGCAACAAGCGATTGATCCAACCGTGAGATGTGTGTTATTTGTTTCGCTAGCCAGCTCGAGTGGGTCCTTAGAGGCCTGGGGTGGGTCGTCTGTTGTTTCGTCCCGGTCCTAGGCGATGCGCGTTCATGATTATGTTTCGTTGATTTTACGTCCGTTGAGGACACGTGATGTTGGGCTCTGACCCTGTAAATTGTTGGTGATTTCCTATTTGCGAAAACAAAACATTTGGGCTGTGACCCTATTGATCTTTTGGAAAGAGAAGGATTTTATAATCCTAAATTGTTTTCTATTAAAACTCTCGATGGCATTTTAAACTGTTTTGTAAATTGTTTCCCTTATTTGCGATCTTTCGGTTTTGGAAATGTTTACCCAAACTCTTGCCTCGGGAACTACTTTTCTTTACGTTTGGATCCTTGAGGATTCCTGATTATTATTGTTCTTGGAACTTGTATTGTATGGCTCGTATTTTTGCACTTGTACTTGCACTAGCAAAACAGTGGAGTTTTGCTAACCCCCGAGTATTCGGGGGGTGGATGTCTATTTTTGCATTCAGGTTTTGGAGCATAGCACAGGGTCGGCACGAAGGATGATGAAAGATGAACGATACTAATCACACGAGGTTCCGTTGATGTCGTATTGGTCCAGTTGTATTTTCTTTTCCGCTGCGGTATCTTTTCCCCGTTGTACGGGAGTTTATTTTATTTTGACCCCTGCGTGGGTATGTGTTTGGGAATGAGTTGTATGTTATTATTGAAAGACCAAGTCGGTCTACTGAGTCATTTTAGCCTTAAAGGCGATGTTTAGATGTTTGATTTTAGTTATCAGCCTGGTAGATCCTCGAGGAGAGGGTCTACGGCGTGTAATATCCCTGAGTGGATTGGGGGTGTTACATAAATGGTATCGGAGCTTAGGTTGTGGAAACCTAGGCTGTCGGGTCAGTGGTGTCTATCGAGTTTTTGTCTCGTCGGATTTTATCTGACTGAGTCGTGTCGCGACGCGTCGTCTGAGTTTGTTGGTCGTGATTAGTATCGTGGGGCGATCATCATCTTCGTGCGACCTGTGGCTGTAAGTCTCCCTTCTTTGTGTTGTGCCTCGTGTGACACGAGCTATTTTTATGATTTATTTGCTAAGTGACGGAATCCTCTTATGGATTTTGATTTCTTGATACGCGACTATTTGACTCTCATATTTCTTTCATGTGAGGAGTAGTTGCTGGATTGTGCATGTTGGACTGTATTTCTTTTTTTCCGCTGCGTGAGTTCCTTTGTAATGGCTTTCGGTATCTTACCGACTGAATTTTATTTCGAAAATCGATTCCTTTAACCGAGTTGTTGGCCTTGACCGTTTTGACGATAGTTGGGTGTTTTCAAATGATTTTGTGAGTCTTGATAAGTACTACCGTCATCGACCTTTTTGGGCATTCTAACCCATTGAATTATTTTTGAAAACCTTGAGTATCTTAGAAAATTGAAATTCGAGACGTACTTTTAAAGCGAATTATTTTCTTGCGGTGTTTTCAAGGTGTTTTCTAATGCCGCAATACATTTCAAAAATTTTCCGGTTGAGGACCAAAAATATTTTTGAGATATTTTCAAATGCAGTTGCTTAGACCCAAGGGTCGAATATTTTTGAAAGTTTTTCACTAAAGGAAAGGTGTCCTCATTTTTGTTCAAACGCAAGATGATTTTCAAAGTCTCGATAATGGTGTTTGTACTACTTTTTGTAAAATGATACTCAAGATCAACTGTTGTTTCCAAACTGTTTTCAAAAGGTGGTTTTCATTTTTAAAACCTATCATTCTGCTATGGACCGGAAATGCGTGTATGGTTTTCGAACTTTCGTTACGGTGTTAACCCCGAATTGTGGTTGAATTGGTGGTGTGAACGTTGAGTCGTTCGCCACGCATATGTTTTGTTAGCCCTCTGTGAGAGGTGTGAACTGGTGTTTACTGTTTATCGCCTCGTGGTGATTTGCGTGTTGACACGCGAGTGTGAGCTGTTGAAGCTTGGGTTGGTATGTTCGTGTATATGTGTGATTATTCCATGATGTTTTGTGATTATGTCTTTGGTTATCGTTCGGGCCGTTGAGATTGCTGAACGATACCGTCGTTGCTATGATTTTAGTATGCATGTTGCTTTACGATGGAAATTGTTGTATATGATATGTATTATGATTCCTTGTTGTGCTGAGTGGTTACTTATTTAGTATGCCGAGGGGCCGAGGTCGTGGTCGTGGCGATCGGACGCGTGGTCGAGAGCATGCCGCCGGTGATGGTATTGGTATTGGTGTTGCTACTATTTTGCAGCAGGTAGCCACTCATATGACTCGATTGACTCAGGCGGTTCGGCGTGTTACAGATGTGACCAGACACCGGTGCAAATCGGTGGCCGAGAAGTGATTCGTATGAATCCCCTCGATTCTCCTGTTGCGGATGCGTTGGGTAGGATGGTTGGCTTTTCCATTGGAAAAGATTTTCGAGATAGTTGATTGTCCGTAAGAACGTAAGGTTCCTAGCTCGATATCTTTTCGACAAAGATGCCGCTAGCGGGTGGGAGGCTACCAAGCCTCGAGATCGCGTTGTCACGTGGGCGAGTTCCGGAAATTCATGAGAGATGAGTTTTGTCCGAACCGATCAGAAATCGGAGGATTAATGAATTCTTTTCGCGAAACCAGGATGTACCCATTGTCTCAAGCTATTATTGATTTTAGCAAACAGCTCGGCTATGTGCAAAATCAAGTAAGGACAGAGGAGGACAAGATTTGTCATTTTAGTAGGCGGATGAAGCGGAGATTCGCCAAGACATGGCGAGTCTCGCTTGTACTTCCTTGAGAGATTATCAAAATAGGCGTTAGCCTATGAGCTATCCAGATTATCGACCGAGAGTATGTCTCGACTCAAGAAACAGAAACCGTTGGGAACTTTTCAGAAATCGGAGTGGGCCCCTTGAGGTTGGGACTTCGTCTCGTCATCCCAATATGGTTCCTAGATCGCGTGATCGAGGAGTAGTACCCCTGCAGTGAGTAATGTGAGCACTTCGAAGATATGTTATAACTGTAGTCGAGCGGGCCATACTGCGAAGAATTGTCGTTCACCGTTAGTCAGCTGTTTCGAGTGTGGCCAGGTGGGTCACCGATCCGTGCATTGTGAGACGGTAGCTGAGAGATTTGGGGATCGAGGTTGCGTCTCTGCTCCGAAAGGACACGGAGATGCCTAGGGTGGTTTTGAGGATTTCGGCGTAGTCCGAATTATTTATAATTACCCTTGTGGATCGTTTTGTGTTTATTCTCTGTTTTCTCGACTGTGCGTGTTTTCTTGTAACAAGTAATTTGTGTTTTGTGATTGATTGGATCATTGACTTGATTGTATTATCCATTTGATGACGCTTGTCATTTGTTGGTTTTATTATGTCTCTACCGGCGACGTTGTGTTGGTCGTCGTGGAGCGTGTTTTCACACCGTATACCCCTTTGCGTTGTTTGTAACATTTCGCCGTTGGGCGTTAGTTACGCATTCTTGTGTGTCTCGTTGAGTTTTTCCTGGCGGAATATTTCTTCCCCCTACTTGTTTTAAGTTTCGGACGAAACTTCTTTTAAGGAGGGTAGAATGTAATATCCGCAATTTTCGATTTTCGGTAAATTTCTTTTTGGTGAGTCTGTTTTGACGACTCTCTCATGACCGCTTCGTCATTCGGAGAATATTTAATTCGCACTTTTGTCATCCGAGTTCGTTTGGTCCGCTTTGTTGAGTTCCGTGCTTTTAGCGACTTTTCCACGCTTGAGTTCGGTTCTTGCGAATCTCGTTTGAAATTGTCGTTTGGGGTTTTTCGTAAGTTCATTTAACGTTGTTATACGTGTTGTGAGCTTCGGTTTGATTATTCGTTGTCGTATGGTGATTTTCGGCGGTTGGGCCATTTTCGTAATTTCCCAAAGTTTGGGGTAATTACCTTCCGTTGTCGAATTTCGAGCCTTCGGGTGGTCGGAATCGTGTGTTCTACTAGCTCTTAGATTCGTCTTTGTGAGTACTTCGTAACCGTATCTCTGTTCGTATTCGTGCTCGGGTTTCGGTGTCGTTTTGTTGAATTCGGGATTACTAAACGACTTTTCTAAGTATGAGTTCGACTTTGTTAGATCACCATTAATTTTTGGTGACTCCAAAAATTATAAATCTTTGCAATATTATAGAACATCGAGTTAGCTTTCCAATGGTTCAAACGGTGAGTCAATGAGTCCGAACGAGAGAGATATGGTCGTTTGATTTTGGCCGATCACTTCCAGAGCCTTTCGCCGATAGGGGGTCGATAGAATCTACCGGCATTCCGTATGGGTATCGGTTGGGCATCGGCCGATAGGCTGGCCGATAGGTTCTCGCTGTGTTTCTCTATATTACACGGGATTTGGGGGAAGGACTTCATTTTCCTCTCGTTTTTCCCACTTCCTTCCTCCTCTTCCGCGGTTGGAGACTTATGGATCATGGAGGCATGTTCTCATACATCCAATCCATGAAGTTCTTGAGTTTATAGCATCAACCAATCATCCGGTAACCTCCTCCGATCTACCGAATCAAGGTTAGATTTCTTGAAATCTAGTTTTGGGGAATTTGGGTATTTTGGTTGATTTCGTCCGTTTAATCCGATTTAACTTAGGATTATGATGGATTGATGATTATTTAGATGTTTTATATCTTTTACCTTGTTATTCCATGGTTGGATCGTATCGATTCGTTGTTTTGGTCGAGTTCTTGATCGACGTCTTGAAGGTGTCCGGTAGAATGTCATAGAGGGGTTTTCGGGCGTTCTACGATTATCCTTCCTCATATGATTGTTGATTTATGGATTATATGTTGTTAGGGTCGAGTTTCTTGCGAAGAAACCAAGTTGAACCCTTCCGTTCGTTGTCGTTTTCCTTTTCGAAAACATCGGGCGTTTCGAAGCTTTCCGGTTGAGCCGTGTTCGTCGGAATACTTGCGTGCCGATTTCGAGGCAAGTACCTTGTCCATACTATTCTTGTTTTGTGAATATGATAATTGGTGATCGTCTTTATGTGGTTGTTTGATTATTTGAAATGAGTTTTCAAAAGATTCGGTTTAGCCTCGTTAAAGGCTTGCTTTCAAAACGCGTGTGTTTTGTGAATGGTGTGGTTTGAGAATGATTATGTGAACTCTATGGATATGTTTGGCGTTGATGTTGCACTTGGTATTAGCGTGTGGACGTATATTGTTTCATTTCGGTGCATTGTGGTTTGACGTGGTGTTTTGCTAAGTGTTTGATGCTCTGGGTGAATTGTTTGAATATCCTTGATGTGATATGTTATTTGTGTGAATGTGTGGGTACGGTTGAAGGTCTACGGTGACACATGGCACGTGATCATGTGGTCAGGATGCAACAAGTGATTGATCCAACTGTGAGAGCCTGAGATAATCTACGGTGGCACATGGCATGCGATCATGTGGCGAGGATGCAACAAGCGATTGATCCAACCGTGAGATGTGTGTGATTTGTTTCGCTAGCCAGCTCGAGAGGGTCCTTCGAGGCCACGGGTGGGACGTCGGTGGTATCGTCCCGGTCCTAGGCGATGCGCGTGCATGATTATGTTTCGTTGATTTTACGTCTGTTGAGGACACGTGATGTTGGGCTCTGACCCTGTAAATTGTTGGTGATTTCCTATTTGCGAAAACAAAACATTTGGGCTGTGACCCTATTGATCTTTTGGAAAGAGAAGGATTTTATAATCCTAAATTGTTTTCTATTAAAACTCTCGATGGCATTTTAAACTGTTTTGTAAATTGTTTCCCTTATTTGCGATCTTTCGGTTTTGGAAATGTTTACCCAAACTCTTGCCTCGGGAAGTACTTTTCTTTACGTTTGGATCCTTGAGGATTCCTGATTATTATTGTTCTTGGAACTTGTATTGTATGGCTCGTATTTTGCACTTGTACTTGCACTAGCAAAACAGTGGAGTTTTGCTAACCCCCGAGTATTCGGGGTGGATGTCTATTTTGCATTCGGGTTTTGGAGCATAGAACAGTGTCGGCACGAAGGATGATGAAAGATGAACGATACTAATCACACGAGGTTCCGTTGATGTCGTATTGGTCCAGTTGTATTTTCTTTTCCGCTGCGGTATCTTTTCCCCGTTGTACGGGAGTTTATTTTATTTTGACCCCTGCGTGGGTATGTGTTTGGGAATGAGTTGTATGTTATTATTGAAAGACCAAGTCGGTCTACTGAGTCATTTTAGCCTTAAAGGCGATGTTTAGATGTTTGATTTTAGTTATCAGCCTGGTAGATCCTCGAGGAGAGGGTCTACGGCGTGTAATATCCCTGAGTGGATTGGGGGCGTTACACTGGTATACATGGGTATGGATGTGGGCAATCATTTGCATAATTTCGTTTTATTTAATCGTGTGTATTCGAAAATAATTGTCATCGAGAACTTGATGTAAGCAAGCCGATTTAGTTTTTAGAAAATCGATTTCATGGTCCTACGAAGATTTATGTTTTGAGTTTTGAAATTCTTGAAAGAACTTTCGAAAATTTGTCTTCTTGACAAGAGTATATGATTTCAAACTGGTTTTGAAAATGTGATTGATATACATACGCATTTAAGGCATAGTGCATGTCATGGTGAAGTTATGAGTGTGACTCACAAACTGGATTATACATCAGTATGGTACGATGAAAGGAAATTTGAACTTTAGTATGGCAGTTTGGTTATCCAAGGATGGTCGGTTGGTTGATCATATAAGAGAAATAGGTTGCGTGTTGTAGATTCATGTACAGGATATGATTTGGAGCTTGAGTTTTGTGAAACTGGGGCAATGTGCTATGTAGCCCTATTGGTGTGGTAGTAGCGCGATTTTTACCATAGTGATTTTTTGAATGATTCCTTTGTAAGTGTGGGTTTGGAGATGGTAACCCCAGGATGGTTGTTTTGGGTATTGATTGGTCGTTCCCACTCCCTATATGATTGGGTATGTTCGTCGGTTTGTGACTGGTTGTTCGTATGCCGAGGGGTATGTTCACCAGTCGGGTGTGTTTCTTTGAGATCCACTGCATGTGATTGGTGTAACGTTTTGAGAATTTTATTCGTCCGTATATCTGTCTTGGTGATTCTGTATTGATCATGTTGGAACTTACCGTGTGAGGGTATCCTCGATTATCGTTGATCGTTCGTTGATGATATTGGAATTTATCATATTGATGATATACTCGGTTGTGTTTTGACCTTTGGATGGTCATATTAGAGTTTATCATGTTGACGATATACTCAATTGTGTTTTGACCTTTGGATTGGTCGTATTGGAGTTTATCATGTCAATGGTATTCTCGGTTAATTTGTAGGTTGATCATTGTTAATGATCGTATGAGCATTCGAATTTTGTATCGATGTTTCAGGATTTGTGTCATTGTTTTGGCAGTTGTTTCATAGATGTATCGTGTATTATTCGTTTTATCGGAATTGGGACTTGACTGTATAATCAGACAAACAGTAATTGACATGGATAGATTATTTCATCCAAAGATGATATATTTTGTTGAGACTCACGGAATTGTGATTGTAAGCGTATTGAGGCTTTACGGTGGAGTCACTTGCTAGTATCTCAGGAGATCGTCGAATTGGCGCATATGTAAGTATACTGTTTTGGTTATTCATTAATGATGATGATTGATCGTTGTCGTGATGGTTTCAGAATATTTTGGTTGAATGGTCTGTTTATTTTTCTATGGCGGATTGCAAGTTTCGAGGACGAAACTTATTTTAAGTGGTGTAGTATGTAATACGCGGAATTTCTACTACTGTTGTTTAATGTTGATTTATCCGAATTATGTTATACAGCGTGGAATTTGTACAGTATGGATAAAATAAATGAAGGACTGAGACATCTGTATTGGTATAATTGTCGTACTTGGTCAATAATTACATTTAAGGATATAGTGTGTCGTGTATACGTATTCGGTATATTGAGACGATGAGAAAGATCAGTGTAAATGGCTAAAGAATAGAGCCCTTAACGTACGCTAAGTTTAGGTGATGACGTACGCTAAAATGCTAAGTGTTACGTACGCTATGTATAACGCATTACGTATGTAACGAGGGGAATCAGACAAGATCAGGCTATGGCCGTGGGTCCCGTGGTCGGCAGCTTTCGGTGAAGAACGTGCATGGGCGAGTCAACTAGGTATTACGTACGTTATGAAGAGCATATTATGTACGTAATATGAGTATATACTGTAGCAAGTTACATATGCTATGGAACGAGTGTTACGTACGTAATTAATTGAACGAAATAAGTCAGTGAGTTCTGGAATGATGTTACGTATGCTATGAAGGACCAGTAGCATACTTAAGGAAGCATTACGTAGTTAATGTTGATTCATAACGTACGTAATGGCTGTGCAGATTATAAAATAAGGATCGGTTCCTCATTTCTTCACGAGAGAAAAACCATTCCTTCCTCCAAACTTCGTCCCTCTGTACATGAAAGTGAGATTTAACCTCTTCTAACTTGGTTATAAGCTTGGAAGCATGGATTTGAGGCTTGAGTATGAAGAGATTGATGATTCTTGAAGAGTTTGATTGTGTTATTCATGTCCTTGAGGTATGTTGATGAACTCTACACCTTGCATTCGGATTTTTATGCTATTATTGATTAATGATTCGTATAAAGATGATTATGGTGTTGTTGTTACGATTCTTGAGGTTATGTGAATTGTATGTTGAAGGATACGATGATTTATGTCTTCAATTATGTTATTTGTTACAAACATGATTATGGAATCATGGTGTTCTTGATGTTCTTGATGTTCTTGGTATATTTATCATATCAAAGAGGAAAAATGTGATAGGATACATAATGAATGGTTTCAGTTTCATTTCCATTATAATGCATATAGCAATGATTATTATTGTGAATTCTGGAGATTTGGATTATATGTTGTTTTTCCGAATTTGGGAGTTAAATCATAATGTATATGATTTACTTTGGTTATTGGCATAATTGGGTATCGAGGATACATTGTGGTAAAGATGAAGATACGAGTTATCTATAGTCCGGGGTACGTTGGGATCGCCGAGCATTTAGGATAATCGTTGGTGATGATTTGACATCGAGATTGCTCCCGAAGGACTCAGGGCAAGTATCATAATTTGATTTCGGTTTGGTGTCGATGATGTTGATCATGCTTATTGTCATTAATGCTGTTGAACATGAGGTCATCCTAGTAGTTTTGTCATAATGCCGTTCATGTTATTGAGTCATGTGTTGTTCATGTTGATGAACATATTGATATGCATATGTGTATGCATAATTCTATTGTTTATGTTGTGTTGATCCGATGGGATCGTGTGATCTATGCTGAAGGCACTGCATCAGATGTCCACCTCGTGTTGGTCCGACGGGATCATCTTGGGATCTATGCTGAGGGCGCTGGATCATTGGATGGGTTTTCCACCTCGTGTTGGTCCGACGGGATCATCTTGGGATCTATGCTGAGGGCGCTGGATCATTGGATTACCTTGTGTTGTGTTGATGGAATCATGTGGATTCGCATCATTGATTTTATCATGTGTTGTTGTGCATATATCTATTTTTGGTTATCCATCTCGTGTTGATCTAGTAGCATCATCTTGGGATCTATGCTGATGGGCGCTGGATCATGGATTTCCATTGAGTATACATTATTGTTCTTGTTTGAGCATATTGATGTTGTCATATGAGTATGCATTGGTAGGTCTTGTGTTAGGACCATGTACGTATGTGGTGTTGATCTGATCTTGGATTAGACTGACATGATTGTCGTGGTATTTCATATCTTGAGGTATGTTCTGGTATTTGTCTTCTGATGGACATTCGGTTATCGTCTCGGGATTTGATGATGCTATCCGATGGATCATATTGGTCAGAGCTGGTATATTTTCGTATCGTGAGTTAGTGATGATAGTTTTAGAATCTTGAGTATTGTCTGAGGTACAATACAGATATTATGTTGAGTTTATTTGTTAATCGAGATTACGAGATGTGAAATGTGATAATGGTTATTTTGAGGAGAATTATTATGAGTTTGGTAAAGTTATGACGATAAGGTTACATTGGTCGTATTCTTATTTTGTATTCTCATTGGTATGTAATGATTGATGTGATATGACGGTTATCATTGTTGAGTATTATGGCCGACCCCGTCGTGGGCTTTATTTTTAGGATATTGGATATCGAGCTTGTAGCGGTCGTGAAGAGATGAGCTTCCCATAGGATACTGGATATGGCATGTGTTTGTGAATCGAGTATTCTGATTTGATGTTGTATTCCGCTGCTAGAGTATTTTTAATTGTTTGTCCTTTCCGCTGCGTGAGTATTCTTAAATGCCCTTTTGGTTTTTGGCAACTTGAGTTATTTTGGAAAAATCGTTTTCTAAACTATTGAGTTTCGGCTGTTTGGCCTTGTCCATTCAAATGAAATTTTACGACGGTTTTGATAACCGAATTTTATATAGTTTTTCAAATGTTTTTAAAAGATAGTACCATCGTTAGCCTCTTGGGCATTTGTAAATGTTTGCGAAAATGTCTTTTAGCCTTATGAGTTCCGTCTCGGGGCCCACGGCGCTATAATACTCCTGGATGGCTCTGGGGGTGTTACAATAATGTACGCTAGATGTTGAGCGTAACATACGTTAAGTGTTGAATAAAACATACATTATAATCGTAGCGTAGCGTACGTAAGCATCAGTCAAAGGCAGAACAGATAAGGTCGGCATGTGGAGCTAGAGGGAGATTCGTTGGACTTTCCCCACGTGAACATGGATGGCTTTTCAATAAAGCAGGTCAACGAGGATTAACATACGTTAGATATGGGTGATAATGTGCACTATGTTCATAGTGTTACGTACGTAAAGGTTTTGGATAGCGTATGCAGGAGAAGCCAGAATCGAGGCAGTGAGCTACTGTCGGACGCTAACATATGCTAAGGATTGAGAATAGCGTACGCTTAGGCGACAACGTACGTAATGCTTTGCTCTTAACGTACGTAATGTGTAAAATTCTATTTATAGACCTCAACCTCTTTTTCATTTCCTCCTCACTCCTTGGCCGATTTCTGCAACTTGAGAACTCCCCAACCCCATAAATCTCTTATATCATCATCCCAGCTTGGTTTAGAAGATCGTAGACCCTTGTGGATTGGTGTTCAAGCTTCCGGTGTTGAATTTCACCAAGTGTTTCGTCGTTCTTATCTATAGTAAGGTATGTTGATCCTTCACCAACTAGAATACATGTTCTTAATGACGTTTTGAATCTGTTTTTGATATTACAAAGTTTGTTATTATCATCAGGAGTCGAACACCATGTTTTAAGAAGAATAGATTCAGTTATACTTCGGTTCTCCTTCGTCGTTAAGAGTACTAATCGAACCTTGTTGGGATAGAACCCTAGGATGTAGTTTTCCTGAGATTGTTATGGATTTTTAACATGATTTCGAATAAGTTTTCTGAGATTACTAAGGTATTTCACCGAGGATAGTTCATGTTTTAATAGAGGTGCTTGAATTAACAATCTTTTTCATATTCTTGGGTAAATGAATTGACTATGTTGTTAGAATCAACCCAGAACACCGTTGTATCGTCTCCTCTTCATAGTATGCTTTGGTATACTTATATCTTGAATCATACCTTTGATATGAATTGTAAGATTAGCTGAACCATGTATTTATTGGTAGTCGAAATAAAGATTTAGGTTTGGAATGTGGTTACATGTATATCCATGAATCCGTAGACGTCGACATTTCATCTCCAATATGGTCATTCGATTTGTATGAAGTATGTCATTATTTCTGGCTTAGCTTTCATCGAGTTGATAAATCGTGAACCGGCTTTACGTTAATGTTAACTCGGATATAACTTAAGGCTCTAGATGTTCGTACGTTAGATTTTTGAAGTAAATTGAACCCTTTGTTATTTGTTTTGAATAAGGTCCGAGCCTTGCAAGGTGATTGATCGAAGAGGCGACCTTCGAGCGTATTGACAGTCGTTGAAGTAATTTAATTCTTGCCATCTTTCTAAGGCAAGTATCGTAATTTGACTATTGGTTTAATGTTGATGATTTTTATCATGCATATTGTCATTCATGTTGTTGAACATGAGATCATCCAAGTTGAATTGTCATAATGTCGTTCAGGTTATTGATTTATATGTTGTTGATGTTGATGAACATATTGATTTGCATATGTGTATGCATAGTTGTATTGTATATGTTGTATTGATCCAAAGAGATCGTGTGATCTATGCTGAGGGCGCTGGATCAGTTGTCCACCTCGTGTTGGTCCGACGGGATCATCTTGGGATCTATGCTGAGGGTGCTGGATCATTGGACGGGTTTTCCACCTCGTGTTGGTCCGATGGGATCATCTTGGGCTATATGCTGAGAGCGCTGGATCTTTGGATTACCCTGTGTTGTGTTGATGGAATCATGTGGATTCGCATCGTTGGATTCTGGTAGAGGAAGTCCATTTTTGTATTTTTTTATGCATCGTTGTTGCATATCTGATTTTGTATATTATGAGTTATGGCCGAAATAGCAAAGACTACATTGTGTATGAATTTTCTTGCGCCGCTTCACTAAAACCTCGTGGGATAAAAATTGAGTGAAAATACGAGTACAAGCCTCTTCTTATATGGATCATCTGGTGCCTCAGTAAACATATTGCGACAAATTGAGTGAATAATAATATTTTCTTTCATATGTATCATTTGTAGGAGTACTCAAATTATGATTCATGTCCATCAAATGTGACTGTATTTTACGCTGGCTGCCACAGACCTACTGCAAGCCTCCTCCTTTCTCCGGGCTTGGGAACGGCAGTGAATGTCATAACAACACTCACAGGCCGACCCCATAGCATTTTGGGACTAAGGCTCTGATGTTGTTGTCGTTGTATCATTTGTAGGAGTATCCATCCACTACCTCATTAAAATCTTATCAAACAAGCCCTACGGAGAAAAACTAGATCGAATGAAAACAATACGACTACTTTTTCTGATTTTAAATATTGACGAATAGTATTGATATTTGTAGTGCCCTTTATGCTATGAATATGCATCGTTAATTAATTACGGAAAAAATCGGTGGGGAAAATCCTAATGCTGCGAAAAAACTTAATTATTCATATTAATACGCCATCTTAGTCGCCTTTTTAGCAACATTTCTAGGAAAATGCAATGGGACAAAATTTTAATCAAGTGAAAAAGCTTGCAATGCATATTTTTATATAAATATGCTTCTGACATTAAAAAAAATAAGATCTCCGTGAATCAGTATAAGTATCATAATCAATGTAGTTTGCAATCTCGAAATCGTACTCTTACAACATTATGATATATGCCAAAATATCTTCCAAAGATTCCATATTTTTTTATGATTAAACTTCCTCGTAAAAAATATTGTTTGCGAAAAACCTTTAAGATAAAAATCTCAATCAAGTAAAAGGGTACAATGTATAAATTTCTAGTCAAAATATTTTATCTTTTAGCAATAAACAATAAACGCGACAAGTTCCCTACTTTCTTAGACTGTGATTAACATGCTCCTCCGGATTTTAATATTCTCATTTCACAAATCATGAATTTCAATATCATCATCTCATTCATAGCACTATTCTATTATAATGTATTGACACCTTTCATTTAATTCCCATAACGACATAAGTTGTCGAGATTATTGAAAATAAAATACAACGGGAGCATGATTTGGGAAAATGCTTTCTAAAATGATCACAAGCACAATATATCTTTAAACTTGTTTATTAATTAATTACCTGATTAATGAGTAATTTACATAATATAATATTTACGTAGTACATATTAGTAATTTGAATCAATTCTAACCTAGATCTTAAGATTATAGAATTTATTACTCTTGAAGCGTACTCGTGATCTTTGATCTTTACCACAAGATCTTTTATAGTATTCCCGTCTTGCTCCGGATGTAGTGTGGGCAACAGGCTACCGGATCTCCTTCATCTCATAATATGAAATGGCGGAAACAACTCAACAAGCACCTCTTGGTTTATTTAATTTTTCTGAATATTGTGGTATGTTTGAAGAATTGATGTGTTACCTAAATTATAGACATAAAGACGGTTCAAGATCTATAATTAAATATTGTAGAAGGAAATTTGATTGCACTGTTATACACCATAATTCGACCGACACCTATAGTGTATTTATAGGTATTTTGGGCTACCCTACGGGCGTACTGTGACGTCCATGTTGAGCCATATCAATTGATCGTTCATACTCCATGTATGATTGGGTATGTTCGATGGGTTCCGACTGGTTGTTCATACACTCGAGGGGTATGTTCGATAGCCGGGTTTTTTTCTTTAAGATCCATTGTATGTGATTTGCATATCGTTTTGAGAATTTTATTCTCTCGTATATTTGTCCCTGTGGTTTCTTGTTGATCTTGTTTGGAGTTTATCATGTTGATGATATTTTCGATTGTGTTTTAACCTTTGATTGATCGTATTGGAGTTTGTCATGTTGATGACATTCTCGGTTGATGTATTGGTTGATCGTGGTTATTGATCGTCTGAGCGTTCGGACTTTGTGTTGGTGTTTGTAGACTTGTTGCCATTGATCTATAGATGTATTGTGTATTACTGGTTTTCATCAGGATTGGTATTTGATTGTGCGATCCGACGGACAGGATTTGGCATGAATGGTTTACTCCACACTTTTGAGTTATGATGGTGTTTTGAGGATTCTTGGTACTATTTCAATACAGTACAGATGGTTGTAGTTGAGTTCATTTCATCATTTGAGAATGCGAAATATGGATTATCGTAAGGTTTGATTTGGTATGGATTGCTATGGGTTGGTAAGGTTATGACGGTAAGATTACATGGGTAGTATTCTTACTATGTTATTACATTGGTATGTAATTGTTTATGATGCTGTAATCGTTATCATTGTTAAGTATTGTGGTTGACCCAATTGTGGGCTTTATTTTTAGGTACTCGGAGATCAAGCTAGTAACGGTCGTGATGAGGTGAGCTTCCCAGGTGATACTGGCTGTGGCATGTATTTGAGAATCGAGTATTTTCCTGGCTGTTATGATTCCACTGCAAATGTATTTTTAACTATGTTTAAATCCGCTGCGTGTGTATTTTAAAATGGCTTTCCGATAATTTACCAACTTGTGTACACTTTTACAATGGCCTTTTTGGTATTTTTCAAACTTGGGTTTATTTCGTTAAACCTCTTTCCTTAAACTATCTTATCGGTACGTGTAAGTTGTGACTTAAGGTACGTTTTGAAACTGTCGAGATTTAGCATTTCTCCTTGTACTTTCAAATGGAACTTTATGACGGTAATTTGAAAAATAGATTTTTAGAGACTATTTGAGTATTTGAAAGATATTACCGTCATCGGCCTTTTTGGCGTATTTGAAATGATTATGAAAATGATTTTAGCCTGGTGGGTTCCGACGTAGGGCCGACGGCGCTGTAATATTCTCGGATGGTTTTGGGGGTGTTACACATAGTACATATTGGTAATATGAATCAATTCTAACCTAGATCTCAAGATTATAGAATTTATTACTCTTGAAGCGTAGTCGTGATCTTTGATCTTTACCACAAGCTCTTTTATAGCATTCCCATCTTGCTCCGGATGTAGTGTGGGAAACAAGCTACCAGACCTAATTCATCTCATAATATGAAACGGCAGAAACAACTCAACAAGCACCTCTTGTTTTTTATTTAATTTTTCTTAATATTGTGGTATGTTTGAAGAATTGATGTGTTACCTAAATTATGGAATTAAAAACGGTTCAAGATCCATAATTAAATATAGTAGAGAAAAATTGATTGCACTGTTATTCACAATAATTCGACCGACACCTATAGTGTATTTATAGGCATCTTGGGCTACCCTACGGATTTTATGGAGGAATAGAGCAAGACTCCTATCACCTTTCCATATTAAGCATTTGTTAATATAATTGAGCGCACTAATATTAATTCAGTCTACTAAAAGATCAATATTGCACTTTCTTCCCAAATCCAAATTTACGAAATCGGGCAATTTTTTTATCCAAGAGTAGTGCCATTTAAAAATTATTATTATATCGGAAATAATCCATCTACATGGTTTAATGTAGTAATACTTTTGAGTTTCTCAAGGGGACATCATCAACCCAGACGAGTCGGTACATGATTTTAGCTATAATATTAATTGTAATATAAATAATTAATTGCCCAAAGTATCGAGCATATTGAGCAAATCAATATGACTTTCATCCGTCATAAATCAAAGCAATAAATAGTATAAACACATAATTAAATATTATACACTATAATTAAGAAATAATAATTATCTAGGATCTTCGTTTTCACTTATTTAGTATAGAAGAAACTATCTCACCGTGATCTAGTTCAATGTATATAAATACAAATGTATATTAATAGTCAAGACCAACTAATCTCAAGCATACACTAGAACCTGTCACATATTATATAGGTTGTGAACTATTCATGTATATTTTATAAGGCACTGATAATAATATCTTCCGTTTGACACCAACACATCATATTATCTACAACAGAAAATAAATAGATGATATTTACATAATCATGACGCGAATTAATATGCATAATATGTGATGAAAATGTATATAATAATCTCATAGATAAAATAGTAAAATAAATGTAATACAAGCATAAAGTATGCTTTGCAGTATACTATCCTAACAATCTCACACTTATACTTATTGGGCTTCGGTCCAGCATACTGCATGCATAAACATAGAAATATGTGAGGCGCGGCTTGTGATTCGACCCATGAGATATGTACTAGGAAGTGGTTAAATAAATTGATATGGACTACTCATAGCAACAAGAAACATCTTCTTTTTCTGGTACTCATCTCATAGAAACTCCAAAATTAAGGCTTGGCTTGGTGTAGTTATGGGATGGGTGACACCTGGATGTTTCTAAGGGTGCTCGTGACTGAGGACAAAGAGAGCTAGAAAAGACTCATGTTTTTACAGGGAGGACAATCTTCATCATTATAGCGACCAATAATTTATATCAGAGCAGCTCAGTGGTACGAATTCCCTAAGAGTATGCTATAGAGGCTGCCATAGCATTTGAGGTGGGGGGGCATGCAGCAGAAGTTGCATGTTGGTCGGAACTGAGATGATGGGGCAGTGGAGGTTGTCAGGTGCTGGATGGCTAAGCGATCCAATCTCCATGCTGGAACTCAGATACTATCACAAGGGAGGTAAACGGAGCTGGAACAAATGCTTATGTCAGGTGTTTGAGGGTTGTGTGAACAAATCCAATTGCTAGAGGGGTGTGGTCAAATCTTCTACATAGAGGTCTACAGGCTCTAGGACTAAGATGCTGGCTGGCACTGGGAGGGGATTGTTGGGCTTCAATCCAGCATCCTGCCTGTATAGGCTTAAAAATGTATGAGGTGCGGCTTGTGTTTCGACTCATGAGATCTGTATTGGGAAGTGCTTAAATGAAATGGTTTGGACTACTCATACCAACAAGAAGCATCTCATTTTCTAGTAGTCATCTCATTTAAACTCCAAAGTCAAACATGCTTGAGTGAGGATAAAGCGCTAGAAAAGACTTATGTACAGATAGGACAATCTTCATCATTCTGGGACCAACAATTAATATCAGAGCAGGCCACGAGCACGGATTCCCTTGGAGTATGCTACATCGGAGGTCGCGAGCATTAGAATCGAGAGGAGGGCATGCGCGGGAATTTTCCGATTCGTAACTGAGATGCTCGCATAATAGAGGTTGTTAGTATTAGGAATATGCTCTCGGATGCCACTCAGAGGCTGATAGAGCGAGACCATTATACTTGTAGTTATAAATTTAGATCTTTAAGATCAATAGACAAATGAATATTTCTTTATTTACTGTAGGCCAATGCCATTCCTGACTTAATAAATATAAATGTAGAAATGTAGACCTTGCATATGAGAGTGAATGTTTTGCTCTAATTAGATTAGGGGATCTCCACAAAAAGTGTCTAGAGCTCAAGTGCTTAATCAGTTCGCAAGTTGATAAAACTTAACTGCGTGTTGAGTTTAGGCAAGACTTGTGTAACATTTTCGTTGACATGTAGAGTGCCTGAACTCACTAATAGTTAGTGATAGCACATGTTATACGTATTTAATTAGATTAGTATACTCGAATGACTCATCTTGATTCTTCATATAGATTTCACTTCGAGGTAGTCAACAAATGCATCGAAATGTTATGATATTTATACGTGAACATTAGCTTTTAGTGTAATACCCGATTGTAAATTCATTCATTATCATTCAGTAAATTGTCACTCAGTAAATTTTTTCACCCATTGATAGTCATTCATCATTCATGTTCGTTCATTGTGTTCACCGCTTGGCGTATTTGGAACCTTGGATCAGTTATCATTCGCCTTTCATCATTGTTTGAGATTCGAGTCGAGAATATTATCATTATCGTCATTGTTGGAAGCCTGTGTGTGTTGAGTAGCGCACGCTACATACTATTTATAGCACGAGCTAATTGTGTACAGGTAGCGCACGCTATCGGACTTCATTAGCGCACGCTACTAGTGTATTTGTGGCAGGCAGTCCAGTAGGCACTGGACTGAGTTGGAGAATTGTAGCGCATGCTATGAGTGGGAATTAGCGTATGCTAGTTGTAGGTTGTAGCGCACGCTATCGCTTCATCAGCGCATGCTAATGTTCTGGAGACAGGCAGTCCAGTAGGTACTGGACTGAAATGAGAAAATGTTAGCACATGCTAAGCAATCCGTGTAGCGCGTGCTAAGGGCTCGATCAGACTTTAGACAGTAGGTTCTGGACTCCAGTTGTTGGGTATCAAACATCAGTTAACGCACGCTAATTTTTGGTAACGCACGCTAAGAGGAGGGCGTTGGCGCATGCTCCAAGTTCGTATCGCATGCTAACGAGGCAGGCAGAACTCACTGGTCTACCCGGTACACCCGCTAGCACACGCTAATGTTAGGAGCTAGCGTGCGCTAAGCTGGGTCTAGTATAAATAGGACATTTTAGGCCCATTTCGTCATTTCTTCATCTCTCCTCCTTCCTTGGGCGATTTTGGATGATTTGAGAAGATCTTTTTGAGCTGCAATCATCTAGCATCATCTTCAAGCTTATAATCTGGACTAATCATCATTTAATCCTCTCCATCTCACCAAATCAAGGTAAACATTTCTTGAATCTTGAATTTTGGGATTTGAGTGTTTTCCTTCCGATCTCTTCAAGTTAGCTTGCTATTATGTTGGAATATGTTGAATATGGATTATATACCTTGGATAGATATGATTCCTACAGATTTGTTGATATTTTTCGGAATTGTCGAGTATTTGGGGAATTATTCAAGAACCCTTGATGGTTGACTTTGGTAATTTTGGGGGTTTCCGATTTGATGTTGTCGTAATCCCGAGTTGTGCATTCCTATTGGATTATTGATGTCATTGAAGATGTTTTGTTGGATTCGATCACTCATTGGGAGGTTGGTGTTAGATATAATTGAGATTAGTCGTAAACAATTGTGGGTTGTTTTCAACGTATTTGTTAGAATGCCCCAATGAGTTTGGATATTGTTGCATCGACTTTTGTGTTGGTTGTAATCATGCTTGATTCGTATATTAAGCGAATTGTGGTAATTGTGTTATTCAAGATTATTCGAGCGACCGATATTTCCACTTAGGATGTTTGTTCGAGGAAGGACTTTTTCTTCACCTGTATTTGTGTAAGTTAATTCTTACTCGGTTAAAATGATACTCATTCCTTTCGTTGTTGTTCATTCATACATATAATTCATTCATAGTATATCAATCATGTTGAGACTTATAATTCTAAAACTAACATTCAATTCACGAGGAAAACGGTTCCAATCATTTCATTTGAAGCTATCACTCATTGCGTCATTATTTCACATCGGTGAGTCATTCTTGACCCTTTTCGGATTTCTATTCATTATTCTTCATCATGGTCACTTTTGTCCGTGTGACCTTTCAGGGTTGTATTGCGTTCCGTGTGGTATATGTGTGGAATTTTTAGTCGAGCACACTAAGGTCATTGTGTTTGTAGGGATCCGGACACATTGGACTGTGCACACGGTAACGTGCCTCCGTGAGACAAATTAGGCCAAGTTTTGCGTGTGTTTATGCGGGACGCTGGGCACTCGGCAGGCTTGTGCACTTGCACATCCCATTCATGGCGTACTATGATGCCCATCATTCAACTTGATTTCATAACTCATTCATGTGATTATTGTATTTTGTTCAACTCTTGAGGATTGTTGTTCTGTGTAACTGACCCCATTTGTGGATGTTGTTTTCAGGTCATGGCATGGAAAAGGCACGGGAAGATAATGTTGATGGTGAGGAATCCCAGTGATACTAGTAGGGGGGCCCAGTCTATCCATTTGTCCATGCTTCTTGATTTGTATTTTCCGCTGCAGTTCCGTTTGGATTTCATTTTATTCAGTGTTGTATATTTTATCTTCATATGAAATATACATGTATTCTGTATTTCCTGGGTGTGTAGTATTTGAAACTCCTCATCGGAGTAATTGGTAATATAATGTGATTCAGTACTACAGTTATATTAACTAATTCATTAATTTTCATTCGCCTGGTGGGTCCCAGTTTGGGGTTCACGACACTGTAATATCCTCCTAGTTTGGGGTGTTACAGAGTTGGTATCGGAGCGTGGTTTTGAATACTACCTTCCGAGTCATGTCTCATTGAAATCATCATTCATCAGACTAGTATTATTGGACTTTCGCATCACGTGTGACCTGTGCAAGCACCGAGCCCCTCAGACCAAAGAAACAGTAAGATTTCTGACGCCATGGTATAATTTCTGGTAGTAAGAATCACTCATTCATCATTCATTAGTCAACAATCCTCATTCATCATTTTCTTGTAGATCTTGCCGATTCATGTTAATTCATTAACCACTCAGTCAATCTCATTATTCAGTTGTCGATCTTGTGGATCGAATTATCAATCTTGTTAACTTGTTCAAGATGATCATTTCAATAATTTCATCAGATAATCATGTCACCTCAGTAGATCCTTCATGTAATCATTGTGTTAGAGCGCGTATGCTCATTATTTTCATTTCATAACATAATCATAATGCGATATTCATGCAAGATCTATAATTATCATGTGACTTTCCTACTTCAGTATGGATAGAGCTGTCAGAGGACGTAGGGGAAGAGGCCGCGGTGCGGGCCGAAACCCGAAAGCACGAGTGAATACCCATGCGAACGCGAGGAATAATGTCAATTCAACTAGCAGCGACGCTGTCACTCATTCACCTGGAAATAATCATTCACCGTCAGGAATCCGTACCCGAGATACAGCTCAATCAGAAGGTGTTCGGGTTGATCCACTCGCTTTTATGCAGGGCATGATGGCCCAAATGACCCAGATGGCACGTCTGATGGAGACGATGCAGAACCCAACCACTCAGAATCAACAGGCTCCTCCACCGCTACCTCAAAGGCAAGAGAGGAGTGTGAGTAGTATAATTGACGATATCTCTCGCCAGAGACCACCTACTTTTGAGGTCTAATTTGAGCCGGCAGATATTATTCACTGACTTGAACATTTTGACAAGTTGTTTGCTATGGTGGAGTGTCCCGAAGGGCATAAAGTTTCAGTCGCGGCTTACTATCTGGGTAAGAGCGCTCACTCTTGGTGGCTATCTCTGAAGCCCACCGATGGATCTTATACATGGTACCAGTTCAAGACCCTCATGATGGAAAGGTATTATCTGGCCCCACTCAGGGAGGCCAAGTTATCGGAGTTACTTAGTCCCGACCCCTCAGCAGAAGATGATGTTCTCGCCATTGCCGAGAAGTTCCAGGAGCTACTTCCATTCGCCTCATCTATTATCCACTCCGAGGTGGATAAGATCAAGTATTTTAGTAAGAGGTTGAAACCTTGTATGCGGATGCAGCTGCTTAATCATCATTGCACCACACTGGCCGAATTCATCGAGAAAGCTCTTACTTATGAGCTTACTACTAAGGAAATTGCTAACCAACAAACTTCATTCTCTGGCAAGAAATCGAAGAATCGCAATCAGTCCAAAGGCAGTCAGGCTACCTTCAAGAAGCCTCGTGTAGGCCCTTCTTTTTCTAAGTGACCTCCTATGGCGCCTAAACCTGCGGAATCTCAGTCCCGAGTGGCCAGTTCGGCCATCACCTGTTTCAATTGTGGAGAATAGGGTCATTTCAGTACCAAGTGTCCGAGGCAGACTATCACGTGTAACAACTGTGGAATTGCCGGGCATAAGGCCCGTTTCTTCCGAAGAGATTCCAAACTTACTCTGGCGGCATCTCAGGCCCCGAAACAGTCAGCAGATCATAATCAGGACACTCAGTCTACGTCGTTTAAGACGATGGGACTGAATAAAGGAGGATCCCACAGCTATCAGATAGGAGAATCCGGTGCAGGGAGTAGCAAGCCCTGAATTTATGAGATGAAGAGAGATGACGATCCGTAGGCCCTAATGATCTCAGGTACACTCGAAATTTTATCTCAACCTGTATGTACCCTTTTTGATACTAGCGCATCATATTCATTCATTTCCGAGTCATGCTTGAGTATACTTCACCTGGATAGTGCTACTAGTTGTGAACCTTATATCATTGGTCTACCTGACGGTAGAAGAATTATCGGAGATCGTGAGATTAACAATTATCCGATTCAGCTTAATGGCCGAGTTTGGTTGGCAGACCTGATCATGGTAGATTTACCTAGAGATGATGTTATTTTGGGTATTGATTGGATGGATCGTCACGATGGCGTCCTAAGTGTCCTTAAGCATCTGGTCACTATAATTTCAGACGATAGAGTCGAGTGTGTATTTCAGGGGGTAACCCCAGCCATTCCGGAAAAGTTATTAATATGATGAAGGCAGTGAAGTTAATCAATCAGGGGTGTGTAGGTTATTGGTGCTATATGACCAAGACCGAGAAATCATCAGCGATGTTGGCGGATATTCCTGTAGTGAGAGAATATGCCGATGCATTTCCAAATGAGTTACCTGGTTTACCTCCGCAGAGAGATGTGGAATTCACGATTGAGTTGGAGCTTGGTACATCTCCAATATCGAAAGCACGATATCATATGGCCCCGACTGAAATGCAGGAATTGAAGAATCAACTGGAGGAATTGACCGATAAGGGTTATATCCGACCGAGTGCATCTCCGTGGGGGGCACCAGTATTATTTGTCAAGAAGAAGGATGGCTCTTTTCGCTTGTGCATTGATTATCGAGAGCTGAACAGGGTGACGATCAAGAATAAATATCCCCTACCCCGCATCAATGATATCCTGGATCAACTTCAGGGAGCTTCAGTATTTTCCAAGATCGATTTGAGATCTGGGTATCATTAGTTGCTAATTCGAGAGTCGGATATCGCTAGAACGGTATTTCGAACACGCTATGGACATTACTAGTTTGTGGTGAGGCCGTTTGGGTTAAATAACGCACCTGCTGTATTCATAGAGTTGATGAACCGAGTTTTCATCGACTATTTATACCGGTTCGTGGTTGTTTTCATAGACGACATTTTGATTTATTCTCGTGACCAAGAGGAGCACGAACTTCACCTTCATCAGGTTCTCGACGTGTTGAGACGAGAGCAACTCTATGTAAAAATTTCCAAATGTGTGTTCTGGATATTCGAGGTGACGTCTCTCGAGCATGTGATTTCATGAGACAGAGTATGTGTCGACCCTCAGAAGACGGAGGCTATCCGAGATTGGCAACCTCCGAAGAATGTTAAGGAAATCCGAAGTTTCCTCGGATTATCATGCTATTACCAGCGATTTGTGGAGGCATTTTCTAAAATCGCTCAACCTATGATGAACCTTTTGTGGTAGGATAAGAAATACACGTGGTCTGACTCGTGTCAGCAGAGTTTTGAGGAGCTCAAGAGTCGTTTAATTTCAGCACATGTCCTTTCTTTACCGCAAGGGACGGAAGGATTCGTGGTTTATAGTGACGCGTCCAGACAAGATCTCGGATGTGTATTAATGCAGCACGGGAAAGTGATTGCCTATGCTTCACGGCAACTGAGGCCTTACGAGGTCAGCTATCCGACACACGACCTGGAGCTAGCAGCCATGGTATTCGCGTTGAAGATTTGGTGTCATTATGTTTATGGCGTCACCTGTCATATTTTCACCAATCATAAGAGTTTGAAGTATATATTTACTCAGAAGGAGTTAGATATGCGACAGAAATGGTGGTTGGAACTGATTAAAGATTATGATATTGAGATACAATACCACCCGGGTAAGGCGAACGTTGTCGCCGATGCCTTGAGCCGTAAGTTCATTCAGGAGCAAATGCTTGCTTGTTTAACTGCTCATAAGGAACTTCAGGAGGAATTCCTAAGGCATGAGATCGAGGTTTGGTTACAGCGTGTACAAGGGCAGCTTTGTATGCTAGAGATTTCATCGCCACTTGAGGAGGCGATCGGAGTGACACAAGGTTCAGACCCATTTTTGTTGTGCATTCGAGATGATGTGGCTCAGGGGAAAGCCCCTGGATTTGTGGTCCACGGGGATGGACTTTTGCGATTTAAGAACCGGTTATGCGTTCCGGCGGATGATGAGTTGAAAAGCTCTATTTTGAGAGAAGTCATGCTACCCCTTATTCTATTCATCCGAGGTCTAGCAAAATGTACAAGGACTTGAAACAAAATTATTGGTGGACCAATATGAAGCGAGAAGTCGCTGAATTTGTTTCGAGATGTTTAACCTGTCAGAAAGAAAGATAGAACATCAGTGTCCAGCGGGTATGCTGAAACCGCTCCCTACCAGAGTGGAAGTGGGAGGATATCTCAATGGACTTCATCAAGAGTTTGCCAACGAGTCGTCGTGGCATGAATATAATTTGGGTAATTGTGGACCGTTTAACTAAGTCAGCTCATTTACTTGAGATTAAGGATACGTGGGGTCCTGAGAGACTTGCCCAGTTATTCATTAAAGAGATCGTAAGATTGCACGGTACCCCTAAGAGTATCATTTCGGATCGTGACGGCGATTCGTGTCGCATTTTTAGAAATCTGTTCATCGTGCCATGGGAACTCATCTCAATTTTAGCACAACTTTTCACCCTCAGTCCGACGGACTATCAGAGATAAATATTCATACGTTGGAGAACATGTTGAGAGCATGTGTTCTCAATTGGAAAGATGATTGGGAAGCCCAACTACCGTTGATTAAGTTAACGTACAAAAATAGTTGGTGCTTCGATTAAGAAGGCAACTTTCGAGGACTTATACGATCATCATTCTCGATCTCCCTTGTGTTGGGATGACTTATCAGAATCAATCGGCACCGAGCTTGATATGCTTATAGCCGCCCGCGATAAGGTAGCTTTGATCAGGAGTCGTTTGTTGACCGCTCAGAGTCGACAAAAATCATATGAAGATAATCGTCGTCGACCATTAGAGTTCGAGGCAGGTGACCATGTTTTGGTCAGTGTATCCCCTAGCCGAGGTATTTTCCGTTTCGGGAAGAGAGGAAAGTTGAGTCCGAGATTCATTGGACCATTTGATATTTTGAATCGAGTAGGCGATATGGCTTATTGGTTGTCTATACCTCTAGCCTTGAGCCGAATTCATAACGTATTTCATGTCTCTCAATTGAGGAAGTATGTTGCCGACCCTAGTAACATACTTTAGTTTGATGAAATCGAGATTGCGGATGATCATACGTACGAGGATCGTCCTGTACGAATCTTAGAGCGGCAAATCAAACAGTTGAGGAACAAGACAATTCCTTTGGTTAAGGTTCAGTGGTCTAGACATGGAGTCGAAGAGGCTACTTAGGAAACCAAAGATAGTATGCGGGAGAGTTATCTCGATTTGTTTGACCCTTAGTTTCAAGGACGAAACTCTTTTTAAGGGGGGAGTATGTAATACCCGAATGTAAATTCATTCATTATGATTCAGTAAATTTTCACTCAGTAAATTTTTTCACTCATTGATAGTCATTCATCATTCATGTTCGTTCATTGTGTTCACCGTTTGGCGTATTTGGAACCTTGGATCAGTTATCATTCGCTTTTCATCATTGTTTGAGATTTGAGTCGAGAATTGGCAACCTGTGTGTGATGAGTAGCGCACGCTACATACTATTTATAGCGCGTGCTAATTGGGTTCTGGTAGCGCACGCTACCGGACTTCATTAGCGCACGCTACTAGTGTATTTGTTGCAGGCAGTCTAGTAGGCACTGGACTGAGTTGGAGAATTGTAGCGCACACTATGAGTGGGAATTAGCGTACGCTAGTTGTGGGTTGTAGCGCACGCTATCACTTCATCAGTGCACACTAATGTTTTGGAGACAGGCAGTCCAGTAGGTACTGGACTGAAATGAGAAAATGTTAGCGCACGCTAAGCAATCCGTGTAGCGCGCGCTAAGGGCTCGATCAGACTTTGGACAATAAGTTCTGGACTCCAGTTGTTGGGTATCAAACATAAGTTAGCGCACGCTAATTTTGGGTAACGCGCGCTAAGAGGAGGGCGTTAGCGCATGCTACCAAGTTCGTAGCGCACGCTAACAAGGCAGGCAAAACTCATTGGTCTACCCGGTACACCCGCTAGCACATGCTAATGTCAGGAGTTGGCGCGCGCTAAGACGGGTCTAGTATAAATAGGACAGTTTAGCCCCATTTCATGAGTTCTTAATCTCTCCTCCTTCCTTGGGCGACTTTGGGCGATTTTGGACGATTTGAGAAGATCTTTTCAAGCTGTAATCATCTAGCATCATCTTCAAGCTTCTAGTCCAGATTAATCATCATTTAATCCTCTCCATCTCACCAAATCAAGGTAAACATTTCTTGAATATAGAATTTCGGGATTTGAGTGTTTCCCTTCCGATCTCTTCAAGTTAGCTTGCTATTGTAACACCCCAAACTAGATGGATATTACAGTGCCGTGAATCCCCGACTGGGACCCACCAAGCGAATGAAAATGATGAATTAAATAATATAATTGTAGTACCGAACCACATTATATTACCAAGTACTCCGATGAGGAGTTTAAGTACAAAGACACCAGACAATATCAATACTAGTATATTTTATATGAAGATAAAATACACCACCCTAAATAAATAAACATCTCAAACGGAATTTGCGGCGGAAAATACAAATGACGGAATAACTAAAATGATCAAGATGATGAACAAACGGAATGACTAGGGCCCCTACTAGTATCACTCGACTCGCCGCTATCAACATGCTCTTCCCGTGCCTTTGCCTTGCCGTGACTGAAAACAAAATCCCCAACGGTCGCCATACGTAACAACAATCCTCAAGAGTTGAAATTACACAATCATGAATTAACCGAAGTTATGAAATATTCTTAATTATGAATTACGCTGAAGAGGAGTATCATAGTACGCCCGTAATGTCCTGTGCAGGTGTACAAGACGAATGACCGGACACACCCGTCCTGGTACCTAATTAGTCTCACGGAGGTAAGCGTTACCGTGTGCACGGTCCGATCTATCGGTGAACCAAATACATGACCATCGTGTGCCCGACTAAAAATTCCACACAGCCACACCCGGCCACGCAATATGAACCCGGAAGGTCACATGAACGAGAATGACCATGATGAATATCAATGAATAATAATTAGACAAGGCCAAGATGACTCACTGATATGAAAGTAATAGTGACGTGATTGATAACCCAATGAAATGATTTCGAACCGTCGTTCCTCGTGAATGAAATGATTATTCGACAATTACAAGTCTCAAAATGATTAATATTATGATGAATGAATTATGATTATGAGCAATCAACAACAAAAGGAATGAGTATCCTTTTAACCGAGTAAGATTTAACTTACACAATACCGATGAAGAATGTCCGTCCACGAACAACGTCCTAACCAAGATACCGGTCGCTCGAACAACCTTGAATAACAATAATTACCAACAATCGTTCAATACACGTATCAAGCAACAAAACACGACTAACCCAAAGGTCGAAACAACGATAATCAAACTCATAGGGCATTCCAACGAACACACAACCAACCACACAACTTCGGAAATATCCAATCCCGAATATGTCGAAACCAACACCAAATTGAGTATTTCGAACCAACAAAACACTTCAATGATATCAATAATCTATTAGGAATCCATAATTCATGATTACAACAACATCAATCGGAAAATCCCCAATTAACCGAAGTCAACCCCAAGGGTTCTTGAAGTAATTCCGAAAATAACCATTAAATCCATAGGAATATATTTATCCAAGGTAGATAATCCATATCTAACATATTCCAATGATAATCCAAGCTTACACGAAGAAATCGGAAGGAAAACCCAAAAATCTGAAATTCTAGATCCAAGAAATTAATACCTTTGATTTGATGTTAAGGAGATGATAAAGTGATGATTAATCCAACTCAAAGACTTGAAGATGATGATAGATGATTACACTTTGAAGAATACTCTCAAAATCGCCCAAATCGCCTAGAACCGACGAGAGAAATGATAATAGAGTGATAAATGACGAACTCAAGCTGACTGTCCAATATATAGTCGCTCCAGGTTAGCGTGCGCTAACGGGAAATTTGGGTAGTCAGTACCCACTGTCCGAACACGGTAGCGCGCGCTACGTACCTTTTTGTAGCGTGCGCTACGGCCATATCACTAGCGTACGTTAAAACCCATTGTTAGCATGCACTAACGAATTATGTGATGCCCAGTACTGGAATCCAGAAACTGCCTGACCTCTGATCTGACCTCGATAGCGTGCGCTACAACCATTATTTAGCGTGCACTATAATATCGATTGCGTACGCTAAAAACAACACATAGCGTGCGCTAAGAATTAATCCAGTGCAGTCCAGTAGCCACTGGACTCAACCTGATCTGTCCTTAGCGCGCGCTACACCACATATTAGCGTGCGCTACTACAACTCACTAGTGCGCGCCACTTACCATTCGTAGCGTGCGCTTACTGCTCACACCGCACCCAAGATTCTGATCGGCAGCCAGCAACCCTAGCATGCGCTAAAGCTGAGTGGTAGCGTGCGCTACCTATACCCAATTAGCGTACGCTAAAAGGAGTGCGTAGCGTGCGCTACCCCTCACGCACAGCTCGCAACGAAAATGACAATGATGATAAACACGGCACGAAACTCCAACCAGATTAGTGATGAATGACGATTGATACACGATACAATTACTCTGAATGATGAATACCATGACTGAATCTGAGTGACAAATGATCAATAATGAGTGAAATTACTGAGTATCAATTACTGAATGATAAATACTGAATGATAATTACTGAATTACAACCGGGTATTACATACACCCCCCCTTAAAAGAGTTTCGTCCCCGAAACTAAGGGTCAAACAACTCGGGATAACTCCCCCGCATACTATCCTCGGTTTCCCACGTAGCCTCTTCGACTCCATGTCTAGACCACTGAATTTTAACCAAAGGAATCGTCTTATTCCTCAACTGTTTGATTCGGCGCTCTAAAACTCGTATAGGACGCTCCTCATATGAATGATCGTCGGCGATCTCGATTTCATCGAACTGAAGTATGTGACTCGGGTCGGCAACATACTTCCGCAACTGAGAGACGTGAAACACATTATGAATTCGGCTCAACGCCGGAGGTAAAGCCAATCGATAAGTTAACTCGCCCACTCGATCCAAAATCTCAAACGGTCCAATGAATCTCGGACTCAACTTTCCCCTCTTCCCAAAATGGAAGATACCACGACTCGGGGATACCTTGACCAACACATGGTCACCAGCCTCGAACTCTAATGGTCGACGACGGTTATCTGCATATGATTTACACGACTGATGTCAACAAACGACTCCTGATCAAAGCTACCTTCTCACGGGCGGCTATAAGCATATCGGGCTCGGTGCCGATTGATTCTGATAAGTCGTCCCAACACAACGGAGATCGACAACGACGACCATACAAGGCCTCGTAAGGTGCCATCTTGATCGAAGCATGGTAACTATTATTATACGTGAACTCGATCAATGGTAGTTGGGCTTTCCAATCGTCTTTCCAATCGAGGACACATGCCCTCAACATGTCCTCTAATGTCTGAATGGTCCTCTCTGATTGTCCGTCGGACTGAGGATGAAAAGCGGTATTGAGATTAAGCTGAGTCCCCATAGCACGATGAACTGATTTCCAAAAATGCGACACAAACCGTCCGTCACGATCGGAAACGATACTTTTAGGAGTACCGTGCAGTCTGACTATCTCTTTGATGAACAGTTGATCAAGTCTCTCGGGACCCCACGTTTCCTTGATATCAAGGAAATGAGCTGATTTAGTTAAGCGGTCCACGATCACCCAGATCGTATTCATGCCACGATGACTCGTCGGCAAACTCGTGATGAAATCCATAGAAATGTCTTCCCACTTCCATTCGGGAATAGGAAGAGGTTTCAGCATACCCGCCGGTCGCTGATGTTCAATCTTAACTTGTTGACAGGTTAAGCATCTCGAAACAAATTCTGCGACTTCTTGCTTCATATTACTCCACCAGTAATTTTGTTTCAAGTCCTTGTACATCTTGCTAGACCCCGGATGAACAGAATAAGGGGTAGCATGAGCTTCTTTCAAAATCGAGTTTTTCAACTCGTCATTCGCCGGTACGCACAACCGATTCTTAAACCTCAAAAGTCCATCCTCGTGGACCACAAATCCAGGGCTTTCCCGAGCCACATCCTCCCGGATGCGCAACAATGATGGGTCCGAACCACGATTCTCTCGGATTGCCTCCTCGAGTGACGATGAAATCTCTAACATACAAAGTCGCCTCGAACTCGCTGAATCCAGGACCTCGATCTCGGGTCTAAGGAATTCTCTGAAGCTCCTTCGAATCAAGTTAAACGGCAAGCATCTGCTCCTGAACGGACTTACGACTCAAGGCGTCGCGACAACATTCGCCTTGCCCGGGTGGTAGAGGATCTCGATATCATAATCTTTGATTAATTCCAACCACCGTCTCGACGCATATTTAACTCCTTCGAGTAAATATATACTTTAAACTCTTATGATCGGTGAATATCGAATGTAACGCCATAAAGATAATGACGCCAAATTTTCAAAGCGAACACCACGGCTGCTAGCTCCAGGTCGTGTGTCGGATAATTAACCTCGTAAGGTCTCAATTTCCGTGAAGCATAGGCAATAACCTTCCCGTTCTGCATGAGTACACATCCGAGACCCTGTCCGGACGCATCACTATAAACCACAAATCCTTCCGTCCCCTGCGGCAAGGAAAGTACAGGTGCTGACATTAACCGGCTCTTGAGTTCCTTAAAACTCCGTTGACACGCGTCGGACCACGTGTATTTCTTATCCTTCCGCAAAAGGTTCGTTAAGGGTTGAGCGATTCTAGAAAATCCTTCCACAAACCGCCGATAATAACCCGCTAATCCGAGAAAACTTCGAATTTCCTTAACGTTCTTCGGAGGTAGCCAATCTCGAATAGCCTCCGTCTTCTGAGGGTCAACACGAACTCCGTCTGATGAAATTACATGTCCGAGAAAAGTCACTTCGGACATCTAGAACTCACATTTGGAAAACTTCCCATAAAGTTGTTCTCGTCTCAACACGTCGAGCACTTGATGAAGGTGAAACTCGTGTTCCTCCCGGTCACGAGAATAAATCAAAATGTCATCGATGAAGACAACAACAAACTGATCTAAAAAGTCGATGAAAACCCGATTCATTAACTCCATGAATACCGCAGGTGCATTAGTCAATCCGAACGGCATAACCACAAACTCATAATGACCATAGCGTGTTCGAAATGCCGTCCTTGCGATGTCCGACTCTCGGATCCGCAACTGATGATATCCAGACCTTAAGTCGATCTTGGAAAATACTGAAGCTCCCTGAAGTTGATCTAAGAGATCATCAATACAGGGTAAGGGATACTTATTCTTGATCGTCACCCTGTTCAACTCCCGATAATCAATACATAAGCGGAATGAACCATCCTTCTTCTTGACAAACAACACTGGTGCTCCCCACGGGGACACACTCGGTCGGATATAACCTTTCTCGAACAACTCCTTAAGTTGGTTCTTTAATTCCTGCATTTCGGTCGGGGCCATCCGGTACGGTGCCTTCGATATCGGGGACGTACCAGGCTCCAACTCAATCGTGAATTCCACATCCCTCTATGGAGGCAAACCAGGTAACTCGTCTGCAAACACATCGGCATATTCCCTCACCACCGGAATATCCGTTAACATTACTGATGACTTCTCGGTTTTGGCCATATAACACCAATAACCGACACATCCCTGATTGAGTAACCTTATTGCTTTCATCAAATTAATGACCTTACCGGAACAGCCGGGATTACCTCCCTGAAACACACATTCAACCCCATCGTCTGAAATGATAGTGATCATACGCTTACGGACACTAATGATGGCATCATGACGATCCATCCAATCAATACCCAAGATGATGTCGTCCCTCGGCAAATCTACCACGATTAGGTCCGCTGGCCATACACGACCATGAAACTGAATCGGACAATTCTGAATCTCACGATTACCGATAATTCGTCTACCATCAGGTAGGCCAATGACATAAGGCTCACAACTAGTAGCACTACCCAGACGTAGTCTACTCAAACATGACTCGGAAATGAATGAATGCGATACACCAGTATCGAAAAGGGTACACACAGGTTGAGATAGAATATCGAGTGTACGAGATCATTCGGGCCTCCGGATCATCGGTCTTCTTCATCTCATAGATCCGGGCTTGCTAGTCCCAGACCGACGTTCCGTCTGCCGCTAAAAGTTCCACCTTTAGTCGCTCCCGCTGCTTTAAACGACGCCGATTGAGTGGCCTGATTACGAGCAGTGGCCGCTTAGGTGCCTGAGATGACGTCTGAGTAGGTTTGGAGTCCCTACGGCAAAAACGGGCCTTATGCCCAGCAATTCCACAATTATGACATGTGATAGTCTATCTCGGACACTTGGTACTGAGATGACCAAGATCCCCACAGTTAAAACAGGTGATGGCCGAACTGGCCGCTCGAGACTGAGATTCCGCGGGTTTAGACGACACATGAGGTCGCTCAGAAAAAGCAGAGCCCGCACGGGGTTTCTTGAAAGTTGTCTGACCGCCTTCAGACTGATTACGATTCTTCGATTTCTTGCTAGCAGACGAAGGTTGCTGCTTAGCAATTTCCTTACCAGTAAGTTCGTAGGTGAGAGCTTTCTCAATGAATTCGGCCAACGTGGTGCAATTATGATTAAGTAACTGAAGTCTCATACGGGGTTTCAGCCTCTTGCTGAAATACTTGATCTTATCCGCCTCTGAATGAATGATGGATGAGGCGAAAGGAAGAAGTTCCTGAAATTTCTCGGCAATGGCGAGAACATCCTCGTCTGCTGAGGGGTCGGGGGTAAGTAATTCTGACAGCTTGGCCTCTCTGAGCGGGGCCGGATAATACCTCTCCATCATGAGAGTCTTGAACTGATCCCAAGTACAAGATCCTTCGGTGGGCTTCAACGATAACCACCAAGAATGTGCGCTCTTACCCAGGTAGTAAGCCGCAACAGAAACTTTGTGTCCCTCGGGACACTCTACCATAGCAAACAACTTCTCGAAATGCTCGAGCCAATGAATGATATCTGCCGGCTCAGACGAGCCCTCAAAAGTAGGTGGCCTCTGGCGAGAGATATCGCCGATGATATTACTCACATTCCTCTCTTGCCTCTGAGGTGGCGGCGGAGGAGCCTGCTGATTTTGATTGACGGAGTTATGCATCGTCTCCATCAACTGAGCCATCTGGGTCATTTGGACCATCATGCCCTGCATAAAAGCGAGTGGGTCAACCCGGACACCCTCTGACTGAGCCGTGTCCCGGGTACGACTCCCCGATAGTGAATGATCGCGTCCAGGTGAATGAGTGGCAGCATCGCTGCTCGATGAATTAGCATTATTCCTCGCGTTTTCACGTGTATTCACACGAGCTCTCGGGATTCGGCCCGCTCCACGACCTCGTCCTCCACGTCCTCTGCCAGCCCTTTCCATACTGAAGTGGAAAGTCATATGATGATTATATATCTCGCATGAGTATAACATTATGATTATATTATGAAATGATGAAAATGAGCATACGTGCTCAAATACAGCGATTACATGAATGATTAATTGACGTGACATGATTATCTGATGAAGTTACTGAAATGATTATCTTGAATGAGTTAACAAGATTAATGATTTGATCTTCCTGATCAACAACTGAATAATGAAATGAATTGAGTGATTAATGAGTTAACTCGACTGGCCCCCTGGTCAAAGTGACAATGATGATTGAGGATTGTTAATCGATGAATTATGAATGAATGATTATTGCGTAAATTATACCATGGCATTAGAAATCTTACAGTTCTTGGTCTGATTGGCTCGGCATTTGCACAGGTCACACGTGACGCGAAAGTCCCATGATACTAGTCCGATGACGATGATTTCAAACGAGACATGACTTGGAGGGTAGTATTCAAAACCACTCTCCGATACCAACTCTGTAACACCCCAAACTAGGTGGATATTACAGTGCCGTGAATCCCCGACTGGGACCCACCAGGCGAATGAAAATGATGAATTAAATAATATAATTGTAGTACCGAACCACATTATATTACCAAGTACTCCGATGAGGAGTTTAAGTACAGCACACCAAGACAATACCGAATACAAGTATATTTTATATGAAGATAAAATACACCACCCTAAATAAATAAACATCTCAAACGGAATTTGCAGCGGAAAATACAAATGACGGAATAACTAAAATGACTGAAGATGACTGAACAAACGGAATGACTGGGCCCCCCTACTAGTATCACTGACTCGCCGCCAACATGCTCTTCCGTGCCTTTGCCTTGCCGTGACTGAAAACAAAATCCCCAACGGGCCGCCATACGTAACAACAATCCTCAAGAGTTGAAATTACACAATCATGAATTAACCGAAGTTATGAAATATTCTTAATTATGAATTACGCTGAAGAGGAGTATCATAGTACGCCCGTAATGTCCTGTGCAAGTGTACAAGACGAATGACCGGACACACCCGTCCTTGTACCTAATTAGTCTCACGGAGGTAAGCGTTACCGTGTGCACGGTCCGATGTATCGGTGAACCCAATACATGACCATCGTGTGCCCGACTAAAAATTCCACACAGCCACACCCGGCCACGCAATATGAACCCGGAAGGTCACATGAACGAGAATGACCATGATGAATATCAATGAATAGTAATTAGACAAGGCCAAGATGACTCACCGATATGAAAGTAATAGTGACGTGATTGATAACCCAATGAAATGATTTGGAACCGTCGTTCCTCGTGAATGAAATGATTATTCGACAATTACAAGTCTCAAAATGATTAATATTATGATGAATGAATTATGATTATGAGCAATCAACAACAAAAGGAATGAGTATCATTTTAACCGAGTAAGATTTAACTTACACAATACCGATGAAGAATGTCCGTCCACGAACAACGTCCTAACCAAGATACCGGTCGCTCGAACAACCTTGAATAACAATAATTACCAACAATCGTTCAATACACGTATAAGCAACAAAACACGACTAACCCAAAGGTCGAAACAACGATAATCAAACTCATAGGGCATTCCAACGAACACACAACCAACCACACAACTTCGGAAATATCCAATCACGAATATGTCGAAACCAATACCAAATTGAGTATTTCGAACCAACAAAACACTTCAATGATATCAATAATCCATTAGGAATCCATAATTCATGATTACAACAACATCAATCGGAAAATCCCCAATTAACCGAAGTCAACCCCAAGGGTTCTTGAAGTAATTCCGAAAATAACCATTAAATCCATAGGAACATATTTATCCAAGGTAGATAATCCATATCTAACATATTCCAATGATAATCCAAGCTTACACGAAGAAATCGGAAGGAAAACCCAAAAATCCGAAATTCTAGATCCAAGAAATGAATACCTTTGATTTGATGTTAAGGAGATGATAAAGTGATGATTAATCCAACTCAAAGACTTGAAGATGATGATAGATGATTACACCTTGAAGAATACTCTCAAAATCGCCCAAATCGCCTAGAACCGACGAGAGAAATGATAATAGAGTGATAAATGACGAACTCAAGCCGATCGTCTAATATATAGTCGCTCCGTGTTAGCGTGCGCTAGCCCTAATGCGTAGCGTGCGCTAACGGGAAATTTGGGTAGTCAGTACCCACTGTCCGAACACGGTAGCGCGTGCTACGTACCTTTTTGTAGCGTGCGCTACGGCCATACCACTAGCGTACGTTAAAACCCATTGTTAGCGTGCGCTAACGAATTATGTGATGCCCGATCTTGGAATCCGAACCGCCCGACCTCGATCGACCTCGATAGCGTGCGCTACAACCATTATTTAGCGTGCACTATAATATCGATTGCGTACGCTAAAAACAACACATAGCGTGCGCTAAGAATTAATCCAGTGCAGTCCAGTAGCCACTGGACTCAACCTGATCTGTCCTTAGCGCGCGCTACACCACATATTAGCGTGCGCTACTACAACTCACTAGCGCGCGCTACTTACCATTCGTAGCGTGCGCTACTTATAACTCACCTGCAGTCCAGTACCTTCTGGACTGCAGCCAGGGCAACCCTAGCGTGCGCTAAAGCTGAGTGGTAGCGTGCGCTACCTATACCCAATTAGCGTATGCTAAAAGGAGTACGTAGCGTGCGCTACCCCTCACGTACATCTCCCAACGAAAATGACAATGATGATAAACACGGCACGAAACTCCAATCAGATTAGTGATGAATGACGATTGATACACGATACAATTACTCTGAATGATGAATACCATGACTGAATCTGAGTGACAAATGATCAATAATGAGTGAAATTACTGAGTATCAATTACTGAATGATAAATACTGAATGAGAATTACTGAATTACAACCGGGTATTACATGCTATTATGTTGGAATATGTTGAATATGGATTATCTACCTTGGATAGATATGATTCCTATGGATTTGTTGGTATTTTTCGAAATTGTTGAGTATTTGGGGAATTATTCAAGAACCCTTGATGGTTGACTTTGGTAATTTTGGGGGTTTCTGATTTGATGTTGTCGTAATCCCGAGTTGTGCGTTCATATTGAATTATTGATGTCATTGAAGATGTTCTGTTGGATTAGATCACTCGTTGGGAGGTTGGTGTTAGATATAATTGAGATTAGTCGTAAACAATTGGGGGTTGTTTCCAACGTATTTGTTAGAATGCCCCAATGAGTTTGGATATTGTTGTATCGACTTTTGTGTTAGTTGTAATCATGCTTGATTCGTATATTAAGCGAATTGTGGTAATTGTGTTATTCAAGGTTATTCGATCGACCGAAAATTCCACTTAGGACATTTGTTCGAGGAAGGACTTTTTCTTCATCGGTATTTGTGTAAGTTAATTCTTACTCAGTTAAAAGGATACTCATTCCTTCCGTTGTTGTTCATTCATACATATAATTCATTTATAGTATATCAATCATGTTGAGACTTATAATTATCAATCTAAACATTCAGTTCACGAGGAACAATGGTTCCAATCATTTCATTTGAAGCTCTCACTCATTGTGTCATTATTTCACATCGGTGAGTCATTCTTGACCCTTATCGTATTTCTATTCATTATTCTTTATTATGGTCGCTTTTGTTCGTGTGACCTTCCGGGATTGTATTGCGTTCCAGGTGGTATATGTGTGCAATTTTTAGTCAGGCACATTAAGTTCATTGTGTTTGTAGGGTTCCGGACACATTGGACTGTGTAGACGGTAATGTGCCTCCGTGAGACTAATTAGGCCAAGTTTTGTGGGTGTTTATGCGGGACGTCGGGTACTCGGCAGGCTTGTGCACTGGCACATCCCATTCGTGGCGTACTATGATGCCCATCATTCAACATGATTTCATAACTCATTCATGTGATTATTGTATTTTGTTCAACTCTTGAGGATTGTTGTTCTGTGTAACTGACCCTGTTGGGGGATGTTGTTTTCAGGTCATGGAAAGGTAAAGGCACGGAAGAGAACGTTGACGGCGAGGAGTCCCAGTGATACTAGTAGGGCCCCCCAGTCTATCCATTTGTTCATGCTTCTTGATTTGTATTTTCTGCTGCAGTTCCGTTTGGATTTCATTTTATTCAGTGTTGTATATTTTATCTTCATATGAAATATACATGTATTCTGTATTTCCTAAGTGTGTTGTATTTGAAACTCCTCATAGGAGTAATTGGTAATATAATGTGGTTCGGTAGTACAGTTATATTAACTAATTCATTAATTTTCATTCGCCTGGTGGGTCCCAGTTGGGAGTTCACGGCACTGTAATATCCGCCTAGTTTGGGTGTTACATTTAGGGTTCAGTAGGAGTGCTTGTGACAATTATTTATTTATTAGAGTAGTTTGAACCAATCATCAATCGATGGGGTCAACCTCAAAGTGCAATGCAATGGACAAGTAGTAGTCTCTACTGAATACCAAGAAAGGATTCTCTCCCCTGTAAGTGAGTAGGTGAATTCTTATGTGATTATTGGCAAATGAGATCATAAGCCTTTGGCCAAAGCATATGAGCTAGTTATATTTGGTACACGATAGCTCAGTGATCTTGATTTGCTTTAGATCATGCATAGAATCAAGTAACGATAGGATTTGACTTACCATGACCCCAAAAGTTGATCGGGACGTCTAAGAAAAATGTTTATACATATACTGTACTCATGATAGGAAAGGTTTGGAATTATCCATATCATTCGTTCTCAGTTAGGATTACATTGTGAGCCACTTGACTGGCTAGGTGTTACCCACACTCTTTGGATTCTCTCATTGCTGACTGAGATGAACCTACAGTGTAGCGACCACTTTTCTAAAGAAATTTTCTAATATAATTTCAAGGGAGATAAATATCCTTAAAAAAATAATTGAATAATCGCAGTGGAAATTGAAATAAAGTTGACCATTTCGCAAATAACTATATAATAATTTCCCAGCATTTCAAAACATCCACAATATCCAACCATGACATTGAAGCCAAAGTCAAAATTTTAAATAAACGAAATAAATGAAGAAGTAGATAGATATTATTATCACGCCGCACCTTTGCCCACCACGTCAGTCTCCTCAACCTGAAAGGTTTAAATAATGGGGTGAGCTTTCAACTCGCTTAGTGAGGAGGGAACGTTTTGTTAAATTTAAATACATACATGTTGTCAACTAGATATGACATGCCTGAACCTGGTGGTTGCCCGAGGGCCATTAATATGCGAACTTTGTGCGTACTATGCCTACTACTCATTGGAGGCTACACGTAATTAACATGCAAACTTTGAGCGCATTATGCCCACTACTGATTGAAGGCTACAACGTAAATAATATGCAAATTTTGTCCATACAAATATTTGGCAAGAAACAATCATATATATACAAGTAACATCATGCGTTAAATAAAACAAACTTAAAGTCCCCACCTCGAAATACGGTGATGATCCTTGAAACTTTGAGATGCGAATGCAGTTCAAGTCTCGTCTCATAAAATAATAATTAAGATTCAATATTGACATTGAGCCCAAAATAAATTAATATAGATTATTTGATTTATAATTTAAAGCTTTAAGATTCTTAATTTACTTTCATTGGAATGAGTCTATATTTAAAAAAAATTATCTAATTATTAAATTAAATAATAACAATCCAGAATAATATTATTTATAATCCAACATTACTTTTATGTCATAATCAAAGTAAATAACTAAAAATAAGTAGGATCAAAATAATTAAGGCTTGAGTCCAAAAATGGCAAATTTGAAATATTTGAAAATTGGATGGGGTCCAAATTGAAGAATTTGAACTTTAGGCTAAGATTGAATTTGATTAAGGCTTGGGAAATAAAAGTCCCTTCCTTCTCGTGAATGACGACAGAAGGCTCTCTTCTCCCTCAAAGTTCTACTGTACAAATTCTCACTCATAAACGCCATTTTTCTCATTGCCAATTTCTCTCCCCCTCCCTCTCAATTTTCTCTCTCTCTAAAACACACACACATACATCGATACAGGTACACACTCTACACCGCCCAAACCACGATGGACAAAAACAAAGGAAAGGGTACGACGGGTCGCGGCCTGATTAGGGGTTTCGGTTTGGGGATGGCTCGTGGTGATAGGTTCTGGTTCAGAACTGGAGTGGAGGATTTCAATTTGGGTTTGGATCTGAAATTTTTTTCTTCCAACTAAACTATGAGTTCTGACGGGATTTGGTTTGGATGAACTGGTTTTGATGAATTTTGGAGTTTAACTGGGTTGATGAATTTATCGTGTGAACTTATATTTTGATCAAAGCCTATATTGTAAAGAAGACCCAAATGAGTATCTTCTATAGGCTTTAAAAAGATTAGGCTAAGTATTGATCATGTTGATCAAGTAGAAATTTGGCTAAGTATAGAACAGGCCTATTATTAGCCGAGGTTTGGTCAACGCAAGATATCAGATAGATTTGACCGATAAAACATCAGGTGAGTTTTTATCAGGTGAGGTTTGGTCAAAACAAGATATCATCTGAGGTTGACCAAGGGAATATCAGCCAATTTTCTAAAGATAGATATCAGACAACCTTTATCCAGACAGAACATCAGAGATGTTTGACCAACTCATCAGAAAGGTTTTACCAACATAACAGAGAGGTTTAGCCAAAGAAAATATCAGATGAGTTTACCTCAGACAAGATATCAGCCAAGTTTTGGATATCAACTGTCCACGTCAGCAAATGTTAAAAAGTCAATAACAACGGCTAGACACATGCTGACATAAAAGCCAAGGGACAAAGTGATTGATTCCCTAAAGTTAAGGAATATATTATTCCTAGAGATTCGCGCCCTGAATACTTTCTAATTATATCAATCAAGAAAAGCGGTGCAACGGGAGAATACATCTTCAAACTGTCAAATTTGAAGAAAAAGACAAAGCCTTGCAAAGAGATAAAATGATAAACAATGAAGTCCACTTTTCAACAGACATGATTGTATCAAATCTATAGCATCGTGAAGAGCTACTTTCTAAAGTCATATACAGAGAAGCTACTAAGTTGGAGAAGACAACACTCTTGTCTTAAAGTTCGAGTAAGGGTTACTTTCTTGAACGAGGTCCTTGAAAGTGAGAGGTTGTAAAATCATCCATGGGTTCTTGATTGGAAGGTGATAGGCATCTTGCGAGTTGTTAAGGCATCCACGGGTTTCCGATCATCAGGGGTTAAGCAACCAAGGGAAAGAGTTACAACGGCCATGAGTTTCCACTGGTTGGAAGCTCTTGTAACAGGATTCATTGTAACATTAATTTCACTGGTTGAAAGTTTGAGTGAATTCATCTCCAACTGATTTGGAGAGAAGTGGATTAGTAGAGGATTACCCCACCTCTGAAACCACTATAAAATTGTTTTGTGATTTACTGCTTTAATAATTATACTTAACTGCTGCATACATACTTACTGTTCCATTCATAGTCAGTATTCGCTCAAAATGTACTTGTAAATAAAATAGCGACTCACTAGTATACGAGGCGTTTGTAGTTGATGAGTTTACCTAGGTCGTTTCACTTGAGGATCGTTTTTGTTTGTTAAAATTATAATAATTATGAATTCACAAAAAAAAATTCCTAAACATTCTAAATAATAAGGGTTTTTGATTTTAGCTACTTTGTAGGAATACAAATACAGAAAATAAATTCTAAATAAGAACCTTAATTACAATAGTTTAAATAAGACAAAGTAGTAAGGATAAAAATGTCTTAATGTAGAATTATGCTATTTTTGATAATAAATATTCTAGGGATTCGGGTTATTAAATAAATAACTCAAGCATATGTCAATTTATTAACTGTGAGTTTTAATAATTTGATAAATATTATATCTTCAGGAACAATGATTTGATAACTTTCGTATTCACAAATCATTTTAACATTAGTTTATATTTAAATATTCTAATTAGTTCATCCAACTAAATAATACCTCTCGGATTCATATTTAGTTCCTTGGGCTAAATAGTACCTTTCGGATTAGTAATTAGCCTTTTTAATTAAATTTATGTTTGCAAAAATATTTCCTTCCAGTCTTTATTTTTGCATTTGTGACTTATATCAATTTAAATTAAAGAAGGCACATTAATAGATTTAATATAAGCTCGAGTAATTTAATTTAAGTCATCCTAACCCTAGAATATAAAATTTAGCTCAAATTGATATTGACGGGTAAATATAAGAGGCAGATAAATATTAACATATTCTATATAAATACAGCAGAAATTAAAAGAACTTACTTGATGTAGATAAATTAAATTGAAAGAAAAATGTTGAAACTTGTAGAGAGAGACTTATCCTAATACGCCAATTGACCCAAGCAGCTTAAATGTAATGTATGAACTTAAATAATTATAAAATTATAATAATAAATAAAACTATAAAAGTGGATTTTATCGGATAAAAATAATATTAACTAAAATTTATTTGGAATATAATTTGGGGTGCAATATTTATTCCTGTGTATTACAGTATAATTACATAAAACATAAATACAGAAAATAAATGCCAGAAACTAAAATATAAAAGCTGTTACGTAGCTGCGTAAAATTGTGTCTTTGTGTGTGTTGAGAGTACTGCTATTTATAGTAGTCCATCAACAGCATCTTGATAAATTATGGCAGCATTGTTATAATTGCAGGATGCTGCTCAAATGAATTATTGCAGCATCTTCTTATCGCGTGCAATAATGTAATCTCTTCAGCAGTGCAAAGGAAGTGCAAAGGAAATGGCCATCTTCAATGTAATCTGATCCACCACGTCATCTCTGATGTGGCAAAATTCTTCACCCGCGCGTGAGATTCACGCGCCAAACGGACGGTTCTAGGTTGGCGCGTGTAACTCACGCGCTGGCTATGCGACTGGGCTTCGACTGCCATGGTGGACGGGCTTGTGTCTGGCGTGTGCCATGTTGACGTGGCCTGACATGTGGCGTCATATTATTGGTTCTTGTTTGACAGCCGTGTGCCGTGCTGACATGACGTGACATGTGGCAGTTTCTTATTGGATCGTCCTTACACATGTATACTGACGTGGAGAACGGTTGGCATGTGCTGGCATAATGGTGACGTCATGATGGCGTAGTTCTGACGAATCTGGTTCCGCCACTTGCCCCTGTAATACCGATGATATTGGCGTCCGGATATCTTGAATTATTTACCGATTCAAGATGATATGTGGTGCCTGTGTTTATGTGATCATATGTCGTGCCTTGTTATTCGATTGTTTTTTATTTGGATCATTGGTGTTTTCCGTTAGTGTTTCATTGCATGTTGAAGGATCATGTTTTGTCAAGGAGTATCATTGTTGTGCATTTAGGTTGACTTTGTTAGATCACCACCAGCACTCATGAAGTCTAAAAATTCTGAAACTTTATAGTGTTGTAGGTTATCAAGTTAACTTCCCAATGGTTCAAGCGGTGAGTCAATCGGAGTCCGGCCGAA